>OY728166.1:1116868177-1118254125 GCA_963277665.1 Viscum album
TGATTTTATCCATTGGTACATGGAAATTTAATGGTTGAGCCCGATATATCTTATATAAAGGGTTTAGTCCCATTATAACTCACAGGTGAGCCTGATATAGCTTATATGAAGGGTTGAGCCCCATTATAGCTCATAAAGGATGGGTGAACCCGATATAGATTACATGATGGGTGAGACCCATTATAGATCTCAAATGAATTTGGTATTATTGAGATGGAATTCAACTATATGTTTATTCCATATTTAATATTCAGTATAATAGTTATATGGTAATGATATCCAAAGGAACCTAAGTGATTTTTCAATGATTGCTAATGAGTTTCCAAGAAAGGGGTTTTCGTGGGTTTTCATGTTTTCACTGGACTAAGAATTTACTTTTTTATGTCCCTTACATATCCTTTTGTGCTCATCCCATGTTTTTAATAGTTTTTCACAAGTATTAAGATTGGAAAAAATCAAAAAAAATATTCTAGGATGAAAGCATTGAATAAGTGTCTTGGAAATAATTCATATTTTTTTTAAAAGGGTTTCCTCTTGTGAGAAAATATATACTATGTATAACTGTCCACTTGTAATGTGTGAGATTACTCTGTAATAGTTTTTCCTACATTTCTAAATCTATAAATGTAAAAGATCCTCTAATGTGAATTCTTCTTCAAGAACACTAAAATTAGATTTGTTTAGGGGAGGGTCCTTACAGTTGGTATCAAAAGACAGTTTAGACATCTCTGGAGATCAGGATGTTTTCTTAAGAGTCAGGGATATCATTATAGGTTTATTTTTTTTAAGGTATATCTCTTGTTCAAGGTATTATAAACCCCATTTTAGGATTTATTATCTTTGATATAATGGTGACTAATGGTATTTTCAAAGACACTCAACTTTGAGAAAATTTTGGTTTATTAATTTTTAGGATGCAAAATGTGAGGTTTAAGATAAACTTTGTGGTTAAAATATGTTATGGTTATATTGGAGTATTTTACCTCAATTTTTGTAATGTTATAAAATTATATAGTCTTTGAAAAATGATAACATTCATACCATGTGAAACCCCATCACCTCGGAGAAAGCTTTGGGAATCAAAGCCACAACGAAAGTGTGACTGAGATTTATCTCCTACCACGTGACTACGCGAAATCCCTAGTTTGTATGACTTATAATTTATTATTAAATGATTCTAGGGATCATGAATAATTTGATTTTTTGAACTTAGGTTTTATCAAGTGGATATCCTTAGTATATTAAAATGATTTGGTTATTAAGTGATAAATGTTATTTTGGAAGACGTTCGCTCTTTTGGGAAAACAATATGCTTAAAAAGAATAGAATAATATGGGATATAATTTGAGGATAAATGGTTGAATTTTTATTTGGAAGAATTTAATTTTTTATTGTGGACAAATGGAGATTTGAATTATTTATGGAAATGATTAACCTTTAATGGAGAATACGTGATTAGTTAATTTACTTAAAGTATGCGACTTTAAGAGTAGTCGATGTTATTTGGAGATAAATGTTAACATTTATCATGGATGAATCTATGAGAAAATCCTTCTGAATTTTGGGTTTCAATCTTAGTTTAGGTAATTTTGAATAATTTTAAAGAGACAATTTTATTGAATGGTATTTGTTGACTATAGATATTTTTTGTTGAATTTTGGAGATTAAATTTAATCATTATCCTTATAAAAGTTTATTATTCTTGTGGGATTATATGATCTTGTACAAACCATTTTGGTTTTGGTTAAGGTCTAAATAAAGTGGAATTATATATTTCATATTCTATGGATTAATTTATTCTCTGGAAGTTGATACTACTACTTCAGGTTTGACTAAGTTATCTTGAATACACATCATTTGGAGAAAATATGAGTTTGTAGTATATATTTATTAATGTATGAAACATTAATTGACAAGTAAGTATGTTTCCATATGTTATTAGTAAAGATCACAAATAAATTACTCCAATTTATTATAATTATATTATAAAAAATTCCGTTTACTTGTACTACTAGTTAATCAATGATCATTTATCCCATCAAATGTTTATGGTTTTCTGGTTGTTAACTTTCTCCTGGTCATGTTTTCTATCACTCTCCATCAGAACAATATGGTTAGTTATTATTCTATATTCATGTTTTCCTACATGGTTACCTTTTATGTGTTATATCGGGTGACCATTTCACTCATCGTTTGATATTTTAATGTGATAGTTTTTTTACCCATTTTTATGATGTGGGATTTTTAATGATGTTTTTGAGCCCAATTTTAAAATTGATAGGAAACAATTTACAAAAGGGGGGGGGGGAATGAGGTAACATAACTTGTATTTATAGAATAATAAATATTTATATCTGTTAATATTGTTAAATTTAATATTAATTTTAGTTTAAAGAGAACACTATGTACGATTGCATACATGTCATGCAACAACAGGTTTCCATGAAATTTTACGTTGCACACAACACTGAGTTATACCGAAAAATAATACGACAATAATATTATTATTTTAAATGGTAGTTAATGTCTACATGTTGTGTTCACATGAATGAAATTTTATTACTATATTATGATTTTAAATATTTTTAAATATTTTTACATTTATCTAATGAATTTTTGGGGATTAAAATGTGAATGAATCTAATTTTAAGCATAAAATACTCCAATATTTTTAAAAGGTCGTTTTACTGTCGTTTAATGGTGAGCCATTTTTAAAAATAGTTTTTGTTACTTTTATTTTTTATATTTGAAAAAATAAACTTCTTATTTATTATTGGGACACCAAAATTTAATTCTGTTGAGATTTTGGTAGTTTTCTATCAATATCCATATTTTTATAAATAGTGAAAAATACTACATTTAAATTCAGAAATCCCTTTTAATCTAATTTATTTACATAGTTACATTATTCTTTTAATTGGTTATAATGTTTAATTGTATTAGGTTTTTATAATTTAATCTAATTATGGTCACTGAAAATAATTTCAGATTTAAATTGGGCACAAATACATGTCAATCTTTTGATTGTTTTTACATCATAAACACCCGCATTCTGAGTTTGACAATGAGAATTAATTTTAAATTATTTACTAAAACATATATGTTTTGGATTTTGAAAAATGGATTCCATATTTGAAATTATAAGGAAATTATTTTTAAATAGGTACCTTTTATTTTTGGACATTATGAATAGTAAATTCAGTAATTATTTTTATTTACCATGGTTAAATTGTAAATCAGGTAAATTAGGGTAAAAAATAATATTATAATAATATATAACTACCCTAACACGTGTCATAATCCTATTGAATGAGATATCGACTACATATTTAATCCTTGTGTTTATTATAGGACAACATGGAGCCCCTTGGGTGTGATAATGACCTTTTATAATATTCATTTTAATGAAAATGGAAATATAACATAAAAATGTATCTCCTAACTAAAAAAAATTTATTTTAGTTTATATAAATTATATATTTTAATATATATATTCATTATAAATATAAAACTATTTCCTATATCATGGTATTTTTTTTATAATTTTTAGTAGTTAAATAAATAAATATATTTATAACAAAATGATGATGTATTGATTACATTATTAATTAAATATTCAAGTAAATGATATTCTAAAAAATAAAATAAATTTAATTTGATCCTTTAAATTTCATACACTAATTTTTTGGATTAAATTTAAATTTTATGGATTGTTTAATGCATTTTCTTTGAAGGAATAATGTTTTTATTACTTTAAAAAACCAATTACTAAAAAGTGTCAAAATTGACATAAATGAGTTTCTAAAAAAATACTATTTTATTAAATGATACAATAGTCCTAAAAATATAATTTTCCTCCAAATGACTTTTATAATGTTAAAAATATCATCAATCATCCAATTTTGATTCTATGGGTATTTTATAGTAACTATAGTAACCATATAATTTGAAAATACAAGAAGACATGGTAATAGTTAATGTTCTTAACTAAGGGTTAATCTAAAATATTAAGTTACGTTTGAGAACTAAACTTGTCTAAAAACTATTGGTTGTGAGGATTATGACCCATAATAATATTATACTACAACTTTATCACTTTTAAACTACTATAATTTGAAAATCAATTTATAACAAATTAATATTTCAAGACTTTCCTAAAGTGCCCCTAATCCATCATATAAAAGTCCACTACCTCTAACCAAATAATCACACCTCTCAAGCCCATTTAATAATCCCAAATATGTTCAAATAATCTTCCATCATCCATTAATTACAATTATATGCTTTAAATTTGTCATAATGAAATTCAAAAAATCCATTGGGCTCAAATCAAAACGAGTTACCCAATTTAGAGGTAATGTATTCTCTCAATCTTCTTTCATTTATTCTCCTTCTACACCCCTATGATATTTTTATTCCATTATTTTAGAAACAATAAAGTATAATAAATATAATAGTATGTTTTTAGGATAAAGGTTTTACCTACACTTACACACAACTCCATCTAATGGATGTAGATCATACTTTTTCTGTTTACGATGAACTACTGACTCAAGAAATGATGATTATACAATTTTCTCCTACCACCTCTCATGGTGGGTATTATGATGGAACTATAATTATAAATGATATATATATATATATATTATATTTTTATTGTTTCTATAATTATTTAATTTTTATTTAGAACATACCTTTATATTTTTCATGTTGTGTAAATATTATAAATTCATTTGAGGAAGTGTGGACTACCTCCCCCTCAAAGTGATATGACTCATTCATTCCATACATGGAACGTTTAAAGGATGGGGTTAATGAACCTATTTATCATATATAAAAAATATTTTATAATGGAATTATAATATACCTATGTATCATTTAGTTTTCATTTGTTTAAAAATAAAACGAAATGAAAGTAGAGTTCATTCATACGTACGACCTACCATCATCACGAATAGTGAATTTCATTTCTTATCTCAAATTACTAAATAATATTATATATATATATATGATATTTATATGTTATTTAAATCATTAATATAATTCAGTATATGATGGAATTATGACCATAGGTATAATTTGTGTTCATAACATGTTCATTTTTGACTCATGTATCGAAAACCATCAAAACGTCTGATATAAACTAAAATAGTTAACTAATTGTTATAAAAAAGTAATAAGTTATATAAAATGAATAATAAACATGTAAATGGATATTAATAAAGTATAAATTAAACTTAGTTTATTATTTTGGAAATTAAAGAACGAATGAGAGAAGTCAGACTCAGGGTACGAGACTTCGTCTCAATCTCCTTTCATTGAGGCATATCACAATGTTATGTACGTTTATTATACTATAAGGGGTATATAAAACCATCTTGACATGACATATCATGAACTAACATATTCTCAATATATTTGAATCTTTTTTTAATAATGTACATTAATTATTTTAATTCAAGAGTTTCTCAAGTGGTAATAGAATTTTTACCTAAAATCCTTTTTTTATTGTTTTGATGATTTATTATTATAAAATAGTTCTATTTTGTGTCAATGTTTACAAAATGGTTTTATGGATTTATTTTTGATGGAAATAAATGTTTTAAAAATTTAATCATCAAATTTATTTAAAATTTTCTTAGTGTTATGAGATACTTTGATTCAAAAAATATCTTTTATAAATTCATTAAATTGGATTTCAAAATGGGTTGGTTGTCCTATGAGTTCAAATGGAATTTTATGAGGGACATGTTGAAATTTTTAAGATTTTATGCATTGGTACTTGGAAATTTAATGGGTGAGCCATATATAGATTATATTATGGATTGAGACCCATTATAACTCACAGGTGATCTTGATATAGCTTATACAAAGGATTGAACCCCATTATAGCTCATGAAGGATAGATTAGCTTGATATAGATTATAAGAAGGGTGAGCCCCATTATATATCTCAAATGAATTATATATTCCAGAGATGGAAGTCGATCGTATGGTCATTTTATTTGTTAGAGTGAATGTAATAGTGATATGGAAATGATGTCCCAAGGATCAGTTGTGATTTTTCAGTGATTTCTAATGAGTTTTTATGAATAGTCTTTTAATGGGTTTTCATGTATTCGTTGAACTAAAAATTTAAATTCATTATGTCCCTTACAGATCTTTTTGTTCTCATACCATGTTTTTAAATGTTTTTCACTGGTCATCAGATTTATAAGGACAAAGAGGATTCTATTATGAATTTATTGCAGAAGTGTCTTGAAAATAAATGATTTTTTATTTGAAAAGGGTTTCCCTTTGTGAAAAAATGGATACTCAGTATAAGTGTCTACTTATAACGTATATGTTTACTTTGTAAGAGTTTTTCATAATTATATAAAATTCTAAACATAAAATTTCCTTTAATGTGAATTCTATTTCAAAAACACTATAATAAAACATGTTTAATGTCGGGTGCTTATATAACCTAGTCCATTACTATGCCGAACTAAGAGGTCTCTCCCTCTATTCATTTCCATTCGAGAAACCCCTTTGTATTAATAATTTTTATTTACAATTTTCCACATAGAAATATGTTAATACACATATCATTGCTATTATTATTATTATCTCCATGTAATTATATAGTATATTTCACTTTTATTAATCCATTTCCAAGAACTATCATATACACCCATTATGCTACCAAAATCATCCCATGATTTCCCATGCCAATCTTTTGTGAGGTGAATATGCATAGCCATTTTCAATGACAGTTATTCACTAAGATGTAACAATCCTTAATTTATTCAAAAATTCATTGTATACAAATCAAAGTAGTTAATCTTGGTATTAAAAGTGGTGAATAACGTTCTTATATAGTATGATCTATGTGGAACAAAAATTTATATACATTATATCATTATGACAGGAAGGCATGGAATTATATATCCCTCCATTGCATTGGTTGATGTTTTTATCTCATGAGATACCATATATGGTTCATGGGTAGTGATACTAAGTACACTATGTTATTATTTCTTGGAAATTATCCACGAACTATCCGTATGATGTCATGTTTTTTTTGTTTACATTTTGATATGACGTCTTGATGTTATCAACTTACGTCATTGTTATGAAAATCATGATTATGATTCTCAACTTTTTATGAAATTTCTATTTAATCACATGTACTTATTTAATTCATGATTTTATTTGATTAATACCTTATAAGACTTTGTATATAACCCCATTATTATATATGTCCCCAGGTTATCCCATGTAGTTTTAGAATATCGATGAAATTTAAGGGTATGTTCCGGAGTTTTTAAATAATATCGATGTATCCATATTTAAAGTAGTTGTTCTCTAAATCTAATTTACCAAATTAACTCTTCCTCTGAAATTTATGGGATTTTTCATTTGTAACATTATGTAATAAATAATGAAACATTATATAAAAGATAAGAGTTTTCCTAGTCGACATCAGGGTAAGGTCTAGTTATTTTTGGGGATTATGATTATAAAACCATTGTAAAAACTATAAGGGTTAGACTAAACATAATAAAACATCCCTAAATTTTAGGAAAGTATAGAGTTCTTGGTTATTTGAGAAAATAAATCCCTACATTGATACTGTAAAGTTGATGCGGTTGTGGAATAAATGTACTTAGGGGTAATAGATTCAAAAGGGACTCTTGGGTATTAGATTAATCAGTAAAAGGTGAAAAATAAAGTCTCATAATACTCTAATCCTATATAAACACTCATGGAGGATATTCATTGGGTAATCATGAGTTTTTACAATTAATTACAAAATGAATAAAAATGTGTATGAAAATTTAATGATAGGAAATAGACTATAGATAAAACAGATTAAAACCTAAAAATTCCTAGCCTAAATAATAAAGTTATTTACGTGTTCTCCTTTCCATTATAATAGATTCTCATTTATATAATTAATTTTTTTAAATTCTAATCTATAAGTTTAATTTGGATTTATTAAAAAATTATGACTATAATCAAATAGTGAAAGGAATACTTAGTATCCATTCATAAAATTAAAATATCCTATATGATTATAGTTATACACATTATTTAATACGACACATGTTTATTAAAACTATTTAAACACCAACTAACAATTTAAAATCCATGTAATAAGTGAAAATAGAAAATTAGAAATTATTTAATTATATGAATATAAATTATCCCTTATCAATAGTTTTAGGCTGTATTTCCCAACAAACCTTATTATACTCCATTTTATGGAATTTGATTCTATCTAAGGCATGTATTGGTTGTCATATTATATATCCAACATAATGTTTTGGAAAATAAAATCACTATCAATATTTCAAAACACCCTTTGATTATATGTATGTTTAAATAAGAGGATGTACCTCATTTGTAATCATCATCTAAATAATGGATATAATTTCCTTATGAGTAGGATTATCTATCTCAAATGATTAAGACTAAGTAAAATATCATCCTTGATGACATACTAATTATTATATAATATAATGATATATTAATTGAATAATTAACTGGTTGTTATACAATCCAAGAGGTTGATATCTAAATAAATCTTAAACCCAGTTATTTTCCAATATTCAAGACTCAATATTGACTGGACACTTATAAACTAAAATAGAATGAATAGAAACTACAAGAGAATTTGGAAAAAGGGTATATATGCCCAAATTATTCACCATATGGGGCACCAATCATTTTCATCGAGAAGAAGAATGGGTCAATGAACCTATGAATTTGTTATCATGAGCCTAAAAAGATCATGATAAAGAAAAGGTATCCTCTACCACGGATTGATAACTTGTTTGATCAGCTATGTAGATCCTAGTCCTTCTCTAAGATATATCTTAGGTTGATATATTATCATTAAAAGTTGAATATGGAGTATATACCCAAGTCTTATTTTTATAAAATTATGGGAATTATGAGTTCATAGTGATTCCATTATGAATCATCAATTACCTATCTATAATGATGGACTTAATGGATAGAGTCTATCTAATTAACTTGATAAATTTGTGGTAGAGTTTCCAATGATATGATTATATACTCCAAAATAAAGGAGGAAGAAGAGGAGTATCTCAATATTTTAATGAAGAACATGATAATGGAAAATGTATATGAAAATTATAGTAAATGTATGATAAGGATGGGGAAAGTAACAATACTAATGTATGTTATCACTAGAAAAGGTATATATTTGGATACTTTAAAGACGTAGGCAATTGGAGGATGACCCAGACCAAAATCTAGGACATAGATCTATAATTTCCTTGGATGATATGGGTACTAATTTTTTCATTTTTGAGAATCTACATACAATTGTCAAATATACTAACCAAGATAAATTGGAAGGGAGTAGAGTTTTTTTAGACTGATAGAGGTGACCAGTGATTCAGGAAGATATATAAGTGGATAATAACACACCCTATGCTCAAATTAAACACTGATGGGGAAGTATTTGTGTTTTAATGTGATGCATCGAAAAAGTAATGGGTTGTGTACTCATGAAAAATAAAAAAGTTATAACATATTCCTCCTCTAATATAAGATCCATTAGTAGAACCCAACACACTATCTAGAAACTACTATAGTGATATTCACATTGAATATTTTTTTGACATTATCTCTATTGGGGAAGTGTGACATATATAATGATCATACAAGCCTCAAGTATATATTCACACAAAATGAGATTACTATGAACCAATAAAGGTAGTTATCGATGATTGATGATTATGATTATTCAATACATTAATATCTAAGGAAGGTGAATAAAATTAAAGATTCTGTGAGTAGAAATGATACCATAACCCTATACATGATGTGGATTAAAAGGGATCATATTTTATTAACATGTAATTTATTGACATGAGAATCATAAAAGTAACATCACCCTTCCTTTTTCAAATGAATACTCAATTATCCATACTTAATAGGATCAAGGAGTCCCAAAATGAAGATAGGGAGGTACAAAGATTAATAGTGAATATAACAGAGTTCAAAATTGATAATGATAAAGTAATAAGGTTTGGAACTGAGAAATGTGTCAGATAAAAACTAGAAAAGAAGTGGGAACTTATAGATGATGTGAAAAACTCATCCTTATCTATTTATCCTGTAAGCACTATGATTTATAAAAATAAAAATCAAAACCTCTGATGAGGTAACATGATAAGATAGATTTCATAATTTTTATCTTGATTCTTGGTATTCAAAAAAACATGGATAAATTATAAAAGACTATGGGTATGATGAAATAGTTTATATACTATTAATGAAATGGGAAAACATAACCATATATTTTTTCATAGGACCCAATGGCATCTAAAGCCCATAACACCATTTTAGGGGTATTCAAAAATCTTACAAAGTCATCACATTTAATTTATATCCAAGAAGATTTTATCTTGACTAGGTTGATAATATATACATTAGACAAGTTTTAAGACTATGTGAAGTACCAAAATCCATTGTATCTGATTGAGATCTGATGTTTACCTTTAGGGTTGAGAGAACCCTTTGACATGAATTGGACATAGAAAAGAGTTTTGTCCCAACTTATCAACGTCATACGGATGGTCAGTCTGAGATAACCATGATAACTCCAGAAAATATGCTGAGATAATGTTCAACAGATTTCCAAGTATGTTGGGATCATGCGGTTCTCATATTAGAGTTCTCATATTACAATTTTTTCCATTATTTCATTAAAATTTAACTTTATGAGGCACTTTAAGGGAAGAGGGTTCCAACTCCAACGTAATGGAATGAATTTAGAGACATGAAGATAATGGGTCCTGATCTTATCCAAGAGATGAAAAAGAGTTTTCAAACAATTCACTATTATATAAAATATATACAAATTTGAATGGAAATATATGTAGAAAATTATCGATGAGACCTAGAGTTTGAGGTGATAGGTAAGGTGATCCTTCATATATAATCTTGTAAAAAAATTATCATGTTTTGGAAGAAGGGAAATTATATTTTTAGATACATTAAACCCTTTGAGAAACAAGATCACTTATAATATATGGACAATGAACTAGTACAACCACTTTATATTTATCAATCATATGCTGTGTTCCATGTCTCCCTATTAATGAAATACATACCAGAACCCTCACAAGTGTTGAATATATAGGTGTTAAATTTATATAACAATAATTCAAATGTGGAGAAACCAGTCATTTTATTTATAGTAGAGATAAATCAACATGAAATAAGAAAAATCACCTACTAAAATTACTATAATAGAAACAAAAGTTATACATGTAAACATAGTAACCATATGAAGATATGAAATATTAGTACCCTCATCTATTTTAGTGTATGAAATGAAATTTTTAGTGTGGAATTTATGAATGGGGAAGAGTGTAATGACCTAGAATTTTATAAATGAAATTTTCTTTTAAATTAATTATACCTTATTAATTAATATATTTATATAATAAAGTGATATATAATTCAATTGATATTTTTTACCATTATAAAATATATACATAATTTTAATTTCGGGAATAAAATCACAGGTGTGTTAATTAAATCCAATTGATACAGAATGAAGAAGCGATGACCTCGATCAGTATAATCATACCTTATAAATCACATTTTTCAGAGTATCCAAGGGAGTTAAAATCAATGGTATTTTCCCTTGACCAAGCCAGAGATGAGATTAAACAACTAAAACATAAGAAAAGCTATTTATGAGATAATTTAATGCTTATATAGATCACCACCAAAAACATGTTTTCCGAACCACCCCATGAAAGTATTATTATCGCACACCATGCCCTTATAGGGTATGCTGCTGTAATAAAGGGTAATGTATATATACCATATTTGTATGAATTTTTATATTTTTATTTCTATGAAAATAATGATCATATTTTTCCCTTTTCATTATTACATTACATATGTATACATGATTATATAATGAGTTTAATGGAAATTTAAATTTGATACAATGAAACCAAAATTGAATTTTTGGGAAAACACAATTTTTTATAAAATTAAGAGTTTTAAATTAATTTCATTTCCACTAAATATTCTTAATAAATAATATGTATTTAAATATAAATGGTAATTGAATTTAATGAAGTCATGTTAAATTTTTTATCTGTTATAATATTGTTTGTGTCTTAAAAATATTATTTCTCAATAAATATAGATTTTTTAATGTAGAAATTATAGAATCTAGGAAGTTATTTTCGGTAAAATCACTATTAGTTTTGAAATAATCATTATAAAATTAGCCAATGGTGGGGTTTTCATAATTTTCATAGACAATCAATTTTTTGTTTAAAAATTAAATATGGTATAAATTTACGGTATGTATTATGAAATAATAATAGCCTAATAGTGATCTAATAAATAATATAAAATGTATCTATTAAAAAATAAATGTTCCCTTTAAATAATGTATTTTTTGTAGTTATTTTTTTAATTTTAGAAACTTATAATGAATCCTACAAAACCAACATTATATTTTCAGGTTTAAAAAACAATTTCTTTAATATGACTCACTTAAACATCATGAATGAAATAATTTTAAGGTGTTTGATTATTAAAATAATAAATATAGGAAATAAACATTCTTGGGTAGAAACCACATTAAAAATTCTGGGATTTTTTTTAGTTTAGATTATTTAATTACATAGAGTCCCAAAACGATGTTTAGAAATTAGTAAAGAATTACCTTTTTGGAAAAATACCCTCACATCATACATTTAATATTAACTAATTTTTTTTCATGAATGTAATATCATTATCCATCTCCAAATCCCACCCATGCTTTTTATAGTCTCTTACGAATCTCCTCCCGTTGTTTTGGAAGCAATCTCTCAGTTATTAGATTTTCTTAATATTCATGTTCATTCAAGTACATCTTTTGTATATAAGATTCGAATATAAATTAATTATGATGTCATTTTATAATAAATATCCTTTTATATTCCAAATTTATTTTCTAAGAATGAGATATTTCCCCCCCTCTCACTATAACCTTTAACTAAACCGTTACTATACCGATGTAAGAGATATCCCCCCTTATTTTATATTCAAGAACCATATTTGTATTTTTTTTCTTTTGATTTGAAATTCTTCATGATGTAATATGTTTTTAAATATATCATTAGATTAAATATGAATACCAAGTAATGAGATACCAACTTTCACTCTCCTTAATCCCTTCTAGGAACCTTATATACAATCGTTATGCTATTTAAATTACCCCGTGATTTCACATGCCAAATGTTTGTGTTGTGAATACCCATCCCCATTTTCACTCAAGGGTATTAACCAATATTTAAATATCATTCATTTATTGGGTAATTACCTATATGAAATCCACAATCCATAATTAGTGGGTTAAAAGTGATTTAATATATAATTTTTTTATTGATAATGGATACACAATGAGATAGTCAAGGGGGCCTGAAGAAGTGGAGTCCAAGAGATTCTCCTAAAATGATGTTCCCAACAATGAAGGGAAAATATCTAATAATATAATATCCAATGAGGGTTAGTTCTTGTTAGGCATGTTATGCCAAAATTTAGTCACCCGATTTCCTTCATGCCATGTACCGTGGAGCTCAGTGACCGCGACCAAGAGAGAAGAACAATTGCGAATCAAATAAATGATATACAAGGGTGTCAGGGGGGGGGGGGTATTTAAGTGAGTTATAAAGGATCCATGAATATGTTTCAGCCAAAGATAATGGTATTATCATTTCATGGAACATATCAAGACCCTGGAGCATGATCATTCATTTAGCTTCAGGTGAGTCACCACACCTATAAAAAGCATTTAATCCAAACACCACTGGGCCAAAAAAATCGCACAAAACACATACCCCACATTAATATCATGTGATCATGAATTGTAAATAGTAATTTTTAGTCCAATGGTATGGGGGACTAGATCACCTGGTTATTAGATCATTGGGGGTATGATCGGCCAGTCGAGTGGCTACATTCCAAGTAGCCTTTGATAAATGCCACATCCTCTCCATTTTTAAGAGGTTGAGAAAGATCCATAACTGTGTGTTTAGTTCTCATCAAAAAGGACCAAATAGATAGTGGATGACTATTATGTTGGGAATGATTCCTTTCTTCCCAGATTCTCCAACACCATGTTTCCTGTAGTAGCTCCTGTGACTTTGATTTAGTTTTTTTGCTTCCAATACATTAAAACCACCCCTAGTTGAACTCCTCGAAATTCCCCACTGTATTCAAAATGACCAAAAATCACCTAGAATATCCCACACTTAAGTCTCCCAATTGCTGTGGAAAACACGGTGATGGGTGGATTCACTATTGTGAGAGAAGCATCCAGAGCATTTAGGGGCCTTGTGAACAACCCTACCCTGGACAACCACATTATTATGGAGTGTATAATTCTATATTTTCGAAACCAAGAAGTTAAACATAACAGGGATGTGTTTACACCCCAAATTTTTACCCCAATCATCACCATATTAAGAATATCAGATCGCCTTTCAATAATCCTTTACTAAAACAACACTAGACAAGTAACCTATTCAAACACACGTGTCTAGAACATCCTCCATCATGAATATATATATGTATATATTTTACCAATAAAATAGGGAATTTAATTTTTTTTTGAAATTTTTAATCTATATATTTATTTAAAAAATCCTTAAATAAAGAATCAAAATTATATGGGTTGTTATAGCTTTTCCATACTTGATCATTTATAGAATGCGATCCTATTTATTATGATTAGTCCTGAGACTATGGATGTTTTCCCTCTTGTGATTATACCCATGGATAAAGACATTTTTCATTCTTGTGACTACAACTGTTTCTATAAATATTTTACCTCTTGATTTTATAACCATGGATAAGAATGATGTTGCCTCATGAATGATAAATCGGAGATGGGATGCTCAATATTATATTGTAATTTAATGATTCTATGATTTCATAGACATCATTTTTTGTAGGATTCCAACTTATTGATCCTTATTTTTAGAACTCTATTCTCACTTATGGATCATGTTTATCAGGATATTATGCCAACCATTATATCCTAGTTTATGGGAATTACTTCCCATGTATTGGTTATCAGGATTTCATGGGAAGTTATTCCCACTACTATGACTTGATTATCATGATGTACTGCTCATTGATTTTCTACTATATCATGATGGGATATTATTCCCATTTATCTGATGTGGGTAATGTTTCCTTGTTGGTATTTATGTGATAGGTTTAGATACACACTAACACTATTTGATGTAGGTATTTCCAACATAGGATGGTTTAGTATCACACTTGGTTGTGATATATTTTTATTATTGTAAGTTCCTATTCCAATTTAATTTATTTATGATAAAATTTATAGGTTCCAAAGTATATAATAAGACTTTTCAAACAAAACATAAGAAATATAAAAACCCAATTCCAAGATTGATCATACTATATAAATAAAAACATATATAGACTATAATTAAATTTATTGCATATGTGTACCTTACCACATTGATCATGAAAATGAAAATATTCATTTATTATTAAATATAAATCATTGTAGATGTTTTGAAATGAAATTACTCATTTTTAACGATATCGATGAACTATACTAAATCTCTTATCATGGAAATAGGATCCACCACCTTCCTTGGAATGATGGTGCATCATAGTGTAATGGAGGAAGGAGAAGAGAGCCACATGAAGGAGAGTTTAGCCAATATTTGGGTAGGATTTTATGATCAGTAATAGATCCATCATATGGATGAATGAGTTTATAAGTAATCAAAGAGGACACTACTTGAGTGTTCATTCCTTTAATCAAGTGTTATAACTGATGGGTAAATTCAATTTCATGTTCATAAAATTTTTACATGAATGAAACAATCTCATGTTTTATCTTATAAAAGGAATAGTTAATGATATCATATGTGGATGATCGTAGAAAATGATAATTATTATATTTTATATTCCCATAAGTCATAGTGTGTTATAATATTTCATAGCATATGATAATACTCATAACACTCTGTATGTTATCACCCAATAAAAAAATATGATTAGTTAAGGTTGTCGAAAAAAAATTCATTATGATATCCCTATAACATTGGATACAATATATCCATATTAAATAATATTAAATTAGTCTTTAGATAATATCTTCTTTAAATTCCCTCATAGACTAAATCTTAAAATACATTGTGCCATTTCAATATTTATATTATCATATATAATAAATTGTTAAAACATATAAAAAATATATTTAATATGTACAATTTTTTTTTGGAAATATATCATTAACTAAACCATGTACCACATTGTATTCAATACCATGTAGAAACCCCATTCATTTTTTTTGGATTAACTCTAAAAAGCTTTTAGTGTATCTCTAATAGTCAAACTCAATACTTATTCTATAAACCAAAAAATGTGGCACCATGAGCCTTCTTAATGTGCCAATGTGGATTAATCAAGAGTATGTTATATCTTACATCAATATGTTATGAATATTGTTTTGGGACAGGAAAAACACTGAGTGGGGGTGAATCAGGGTGTATTATAGTAATAATCCACTTCGATCTTTAACAATTTATCTTTCCTCTTATAATATTGTTCCCTCATTTGTATAAACCGTATTATATTTTCTATATGATTACCCTTTCTCAAAATCTAACTGAAAACTGCACAGCTATAAAAGTAAGAATAATAAAACCAATATTTAACTTATTTCAACACTAAGTAACTAATCTAAGAATAATACATAGATTATGTTTCAATCATACTAGGTTCCACTACTACAATAGTTTTATGGATATATATTTTTTCATGGTCACTCCAAACCATTTATCACTTCCTTATAATGTTTTGGGTTAAATCACTTACCACCCCAAATTCAATACATTCTCTTATCCTTCTCACTCCACTCCTCGAATATAACTAATAGCTTATAGATATTTAGGTATCTCAATGATTTTTAGTGTAGGAACAACTTTATGCATCCCCAGTTTTAGGTAGATATGTTGTGGAACTCCATGTCTATTTCACTCATTCTCCACACTGGATTAGATCAACATATTATGATGAGGTTGATTAATTTTCTTACTTTAATAACTACTTATAAAATTCATACTACATATTAGGATAATTTTACATTATGATTATCCTATTACTCTTCTTTAACGTCATGTTATTCCACAGATATCACTCATTCTACCAAGCTTCTTTCGTTCAAAAACATCAAATATAATCGATACATTACTTGTGTAGATTACTTCTGTACTCTTACTATTATTCATGAAAGGGATATTTTTTATACATAGGTTTAATTACTTTATGTATATTTATTATACACAGCTTTGACCTTTTTTCATTTTTATTCTCATTTTATAGGAACACTAAGTCACATGTGAGATATCTTTCAATATTTTGAATATTGAAATCCTCTTTTAAGCTTGTTTTAGAGAAACCTAGATTAAAATATCTTTAATTATTAGTTTAATATTTTTAAAATATTTTCATGAGATACACTGAATAATTTTTAATATAGAAACACTAAAACTATCACCTTCAATAATTCCCAAAAATCTCTAAGATATCCAAATAAAACACTTAATAACCTTCTTTTTATAAAATCTACTTATTTTCCACCAGTTGGAATTGACTATATTATTAATCAAAAAATAAAATAAAATTATTTACACTATAATTCACATGGACCAATGATGTTAAACCTTCCTTACAATTTTTTTTTTCTTAATGTCTAGATGATGCTTTTACTTTTCATAGATATATTTACAACATATATTCTTTTCTTCTAATTGGATATTAATTTCATATTTATTTTTTTCATAATAATAGTTGGTTAAATCATGATAAAAAACACAAACATGATATTTCATAAAATAAATAAAATAATAAACATTATATGATATAAAAAGAATAACAATATGAAATATTTCTTATGTTATCTCCTAAAAGACAGAATTTTCAAACAAAAGAACTATAAAAATATCATTTTGAAATTTATTATACTACCTTAGGATACAATCTAATCACTAAAATACACCAAGGCATAAACCATAGAAATCCTATAGAACACCCTTATGATAAGATAATTGATCCTTATAAAGATAGAAAAATATTAATATTCTCATTTATCAACCAGTTGATGAATTGATTAAACTTTACAATGAACCATACAAACATGAACAAACCTTAAATATTTTATCAACCGACCTTCAAAAGTTCATTTTTATCAGAGGAATAAAACTTAATATGAATTACATTAACCTAAAAAGGATCCCCATCAACCATAAAGTGTCAATAGTTTGAAAATTATTTGACCTTACAAGGATTTATATCAACCATACATGGATTTCCTTGGTCATAAAATGTACTTTATGATCACAAGGTAATTTTACATGTAGTTTTTTTATATATCCACATTATGATAATAGGGAAAATCCTATATGAATTTTTCATTTTTATAACTTTTCATATCATGAACCATTTGAATATTTATTTTATTAACACTATAAAATCAAATGATCAAATTTAATGGTTTATATTTCAACTTATGTTTTAATGAACCCACTTTATAATGCTGTTTTTTCACCTTAAAAAGTCTATAACTCACCATAAACTATCTAATTTATCAATTTATTTATATGTATTCAATTTATGAAGTTCATTCTTCCACAATATGAACATAGGGTGAATCCTACATTCCTTTACTAAGCTTTATGATTGGTTTAGACTTAACCAAATACTCAAACTTCTACAAACAAAGAAATGAAACCATAACTATTCTATAACTAATTGCACCATTATTTATCATTTATGATCATCTAGAATAAAAATAATATATCCCTTCTCATACCCATCTTCATGCACTATTTCATTCACATAAACATGGATTCCACATGTGTATTAAGTTAATATATACATCAAAGACACCATGTAATCTTTTATCATCATATTCTCATGTCATGATTTATGAATCAAACCATTGTAAATTATTATAAGAGAAATTATAAAAAAAATCTATAAACCATATTCACCAACAAAAAATAACCAATTGTGATGAATTTCACCTTTTCAACCTATATTATCAATAAATCCAACACACAACCTGTTGGTTACAATATTCTCCACCTTTGTATTTTGATAATAATAACCCATACTATTTGTGTAGATTCAAATATATCTAAATACATGTATGGATTTTATGTTCATATCCTCTTTATCCTTTCTTCAAATTTTTATATAAATAAAATGGGTCTTTTCATAGAATCATTTTCTTTAAAATTCCCCCCTTTTATTTTTAAATTACTTGGGGTTTACTCCAAAAGTTTGTACTCCCATATAGTAACTATTTTCCATGAACATAAATTTTTATTAACTTTAAAAATAAAAAGTGTGGAAACTTATAGAAATCAAATAAAAAGAGATTGTTCTCTATCAAAAATTTTATATGTATTTTTTCAACACCATTTGGTACTATGATTTCTCTAATTCGTCGAATAATGGATAAATTATATAACTTTATCCTCTATCATCCAGTTTTATCACCTATGTTCCAAACCATATATATATTTATGCTTAAATTTATTTGAACACATATTAATACCTATGGTTATACAATCTAACTCCAGACTCCTACATGTTTCATGCTCTAAATCACTTGTAATCTCGAACACCACTTATTGAATATAACATATTTCACTTTTCCTTTTTCATTTAAGACTATAAATAGATTAATACCATATTTAAAATTCACTAAGAATAAATCCACTTTCTATAATAAAACATCATTTTTATTATCAATAGTAAAAGATGAATTATACTATTTACCCTTCTTAGCATTGAAAAATACTTTTAGCCTACAAAAATGTAGCTTAATGTACGAAATAATTTTTTAAGTAAAAAATCCCATACTCGAAAAATCACTAAATGAATTATTGAAATAAAAAATAATATTTTTCCTTCTACTTTAATCAACCAATTATATGATATCAACCGCATAGACACTAAACCATTTTCATATAAACATTATATAACTAATTGTGTGAGTTATAAAACTTTTTGAATCACCTAAAACCACTTTTTAATAAAAATATATTGATATCACTTGAATTATATGATCTTTTATTCATAATAGGAATATTATAATCCAGATAATTATTATCAAAGTTATAGAATTCATCCGGAACACCCCTTGAATTTTGGCATTATATATTGAAATAATCTTCAATTTAGGGATACCACTTTTTTTTGTGAATAAATATCGTTTAAAATGTTTTAATATCCTACAAATTTAAATTGTTGATACCACATATTAGTATATATAAAAAAATAAACAAGAAATTAATTCATACATTTTCATCTGTATCTCAATATGGATTTCTCTTAGTAGTGGTATGATCCCAAAAAATATATGTTCTAATATCACTTTTTATAATCCATGTTTATTATTATACCCTTGGATGCTTTAGGTATATATTTGGAAACATATTTTATTTTAGATAAAGTTCATCTATATGTGTTTATATATTCTTATTTTGAGAAAATGAAGTTTATTGAAAATACTAGTTCTGTTAGGATTGACCTTGAAACATTTGATGAGGTATGATATCAAAGGAAAATTTAAATGATTTTGGATTCACTTGTTATATGTATTTTCCAAATTTGATTAGATATTCCTTCAGATCGATCACATGTCCATTGTTAGCACATCCATTCCATGTATTGTTTCTACCCCTTAATTTTACACAACTTCAAATAATAGCTATATAAATTTTATTACATGGGGAGAGGAATATCACTAACATACATTAGTAGAGGATCATGGTTGTTCTTGATAGAACAATCGTTTGATTCAAATTTTATTCTAATCCTTCTTAGTGATAATTGTTTATAAACCCACATGTAGACACATCTTATAGGTTTTAAGAATATTCATACTTATTTAGATTAGACTTCATAATGATTATTGTATTAAACTCACTATTATAATTTTACTTCATGAATAATTTATTATGTATCATTAGTTTCTACGATGCTTTCCCCATGTAAGAATAAATCCACTAGTAATCCACTAAATCTTTGTAGTGGAATATTTGAGAGGACATACTCATTTATCCAATATTTAATCTTCAATTACCATAATATTCACCTCATTAGTATTTATCCTTGATGAATATTTGTTTAGGTATGTACCATCCTCCCCCATACTTGGAACAACTTCCTCCCTTTTCTCTATCTTCTACATCTTTTTCTTTCCTCAAAAGAGGGAAATCAAGATTGAATTAGAATGGTCTATTGGTGAGCCATTTATATAGTTCTATGGGTTTCCACAAAGATAGTGATACAATTTTATAGGTTAATATATTTTCTTCAAATGTAACCCCCTTCCTAAAATTTCATAGGAGTTGTGTGTTTCTATATAATGTTTTCCCTCTAGGATGCAATGTATTTACATATGAATGATATAAAAGAGTATAAATAATAATTTATAGAATTACAACTCATGTTGTTTACCCTAGGTTGGGATAATGGGTAAATATGATTTATTATATCCTTAATCCCTCTTGATTTTGCAAACACACTCATTGCGTTCCCCAACATTCTATAGAAGTGACATTTTATTTATACTATTCCCTAAGACAAGTGTATTCTAATTTTTCATGTAATGTTTTTCTGCTTAATGATTCTATATTTGATGCATTATTTTCACTATTTATTGATTCTACCATAAATATTATTTCTGACATATTATTTATCTTCAATTAGGAATATATGTATTTCATGATTGAGGAAACTTCACTTCTTTAATTTCACTTATATTTATGATTAGTGTTGAGAGAGATAATAACCACCTTTGGTTACTTCTATGTAACTATATAATTTTATATTGCTTCTAAATTTTCTTTATGTAATTTACTTCGGTCCTTTATTTTTTAACCCACATTCATTTTATAAACGTTCAAGGCCACATAAAAACCGTTTATCCCCCTATCCATAAGAATAGATAATTAATAAATTCTAGATCCACATCATACATAATATCACATTATTTTATAATTTATTGAAGGGATTCAATCTTTCTTTGATTACTTCACAAGAATCCTCCATATGGAAAACCTAATTTTGTTTCTTTGTCACAATTTGTGTTCTTTATTCTATCAATAATAATGAATTATTTAGTCATTATTAATTTAAAATAATAAACATTAGAAATGTGAGAATAATATAAAAAAATAGAATTGGAAGAAATCATCTCAGTTAGGGGGTTCATATTCATAGACTATTTCTTCTTATTCTTATTCTCCTTTAAAATTTTCATATGGAAATATTTATCTGAATTTCCCACATACTTCTCTAAATGAAACTTTTTACATTATATCTTTAGGAAAGGCTCCACATCCTTATTTAACTTCACAATTTAACTATATAAATTTATCAATAATTTTAAATTATTATAAGAACTAGAAATATTATTTTTATTGAAAAGATTGAGGATTGATGGACTCTTTATTAATTAAAAGTGTATAAAGAGGAGAAATATATGAACATAAAAGATCCTCAAAAAATCTATTAGAAATAAATTAGCTCTATATATAGTACTTATACTGTGATAAGAAATATGTCCTCCTCAACCAGGAGGATGTCATCCTCTCCGTAAAGTTTTTACATGAGTCCGTGACCCACCTCTATCATATGAGGGTTCATAATCACTGATAACCATATTTTATTTAACATAGGTCCCACAATCATTGAACATTATATCCTCTTCACAAATTCCAAAGGAAAGAAGATCAATGTTGTCTTTTACTAACTTTTGAGAATAGTTTTATACGAGCAGTGCTGATTGAAGATGAGATAACACATTTTCTAGTGTACTATATTTTTCTTGCACTTGAAACCAGAGGTGTTATATTATCAATATATATTATATTCTGACCTTATGATGGAACATAAAATCATACAAGGTCCATATTTCCATTAATAAATTTAAAAATATCTCTATCATTTTCACAATGTCGAATTAGTGGCAACATTGTCACCAACTGAGTGAGAAGGAGCAGTACAAAGCATAGAGTGACCATCAGAATAGGAAGTAGCAAGACAAGATGAATGGGAAGATATAGTACCATGTTATACCTGAAATTTTACATTAATATTCTTCTTCACCCCAAATTATATGGGTATAATAAAATGATTAGAATCTATAAGATCTAGAACTCCATTTGATATAGGAATTTATGATACTTTCTCATCCATACAACTATGATTTATATCAACAATAATCTTATCAAAAGGTATTGTATTAGGTGTCTACATACCATGATCCAATGATATAACCTAATTTCAACTATTAATAGTGTGCTTATTAGGAATCATTGGAGAAGTATGGCCGTTTTTATAGATTTAATTGTAGTGGAATTTTCAATTTCAGACTTAACCTTTCTATTTTTTGAGGCAAACATATTCCCTTCCTACCAAAAGATAAAATCAGCCTCATTCTGAAAGGAAGTTTCTTTTCCATCTTGATTGTCATCAGAGACATCATCAAAATTTTCATCCACTATCCCATTATATAGGTCATACTTAAAAGAGACCACTAGAATAGGAACATTTTCCTCATCAAAAGAATCATCACAATCTACACTCAGTTTGGAAGAATCTATAAAACATGAGTCAATATGAGGAGACAGATAAATTTTTTAATTATCATCAACTCAACATTCCTCCCTTTTAGTGCAAATATTCAGTAAGTAACTATAGATTTTCTTGTAGGGTGGGTCCAAACTAATCTTGGTCAAGCTCCAAAGTGGGATTAAGTGTGATAACATCATCATTACATTGATCATTATATCATTGAGAAGGAGAATCATTTTTATTTCTATGAAAATGATGCGATTCATGACCTCTAATGTGAGAGTGAGTATATACTACGTCGATTATACAAACATATTTCTCATGACCAATTATTCCATAATCCTCTCAGAATGGGGAAATATTTTTATATTCAATATTAAAATAGATTCCATGAGGGATGTGGTTAATTAGGGTATAATACAATTATAAAATATTTCCTCCTTTACTCATTTATCTTTGTTCATAAGATATCATTCACACTTTGGTAGGAGCTGTATTGATCATATTTCGGGATTACTCTCCCACACATCCTATAAAATTGACACACATATATACAAGTAAGTGTTCACATACATGAATTTTAATTGGTTAATAACTATGGGGATAATAAAAGGTGCATACATCGATGATGTGCCGATAATAATAGAATTAATTATGAATCTTTTTAGTAATATAAAAATTTATCTATGGTTACTTCACCCCAAGGACCATTTCCATAAAATTTCATGGGTTTGTTCACTCCTCACCCAATGTGTACTGCCATATATTCTTATTTGTACAATACTATAGGAAGATCACTGATCGTTTGTAGACATATATGTCTACCCATAATAATCAATGTAAGATTTGATTTCTAAATCAGCAAGATTAGGTAGATGCACTATTGAAATTCATATTTATTACACTCTTTTCCACACTATATTAGATCAACACATCATGTTGTGGTTTAAGCTTGTGAATTCATTGAATCACAACAAAAATAATAATTCACATTGATAAAGATAATTCTTAACTAGAATTATATAATTTCTCCTCTCTAACTATTAGTTATAGTACTGGTAATCCCACTTCTCTTGGTCCATATTAGTTCAAAAATAACATATATGATTTATATATTCCTTTTATGTCTAGATTCATTCTTATTCCTAATCTTCTCAAACCATATCATTAGTATGTGCCAGATAGGTCCTAGTTAAGATGGAAAAGGTCTAAGGGGAGAATAGATTACTTTTTATTTTTTTAAACAATATAACTTAATCATCATGATAAACAATATTAAATTTAATTGATCAAAGATAATAAATTCAAGAGATTAAATAGTCATAAATTAAAAAGGGGTAGGAATAAATTTTTATAACAGATAAAATTAATGTGATCATACATATATTTTCCCACCCCCTATACTCTTTTAGTGTTACTGAATTCACAAATTGACCTAAATATTGATTTAGATCGACAACCTAATTAAAACATACCTTTTCTAGTGGAGGAATAATAATAAATATAACCTAACATTTACATGGGGTCAAAACCCATTACCACATTAAATTTTATACTAGATTTACAACCAAAGTATACCCTTTGAGAAGCTAGTATATCGTAACATGAATTTACTTATTAATATAAGATTCAATCCTTGATAAAAATAAGAATTATTTTTGGGAGGGAAAAGAATAAACCTGAAATGATTATTTATAGGTAAGGAAGATTGATATAATTAAATACAGAATCAAGATTACTAGGTACTATTAGTCGATGTTGACTGGTTGAATAAGAAAACACTTTATTGAGAGGTGGAATAATCAATTTCATCATATTATAATGATTTTATAGTTTGAGTTCATTATTTAGAATCATATAATTGAATGAAACATGTTCAAAAAAGATAAAAGAGATCATTAGGTGGTTTAGAATCATAGAATATAATGGATAAAATAATTCAATATAATAATAATTTCTATACTAGAATTATTTCCATGATTATCACATAGTTAGTCTCTATGTAATTCTTGAGCGACTGATAATAAACTCATTAGAGATTTCTTTATTAATAAAATATTATCTACTAATGTTCAACAACCTTGAAATATACTCCATAATAATCAGAGATGATATTAGAGAAAAAAACTCTAAAAATATTATGATAAGGTTTGAATGATCAAAAGTTATAATACAAGGTTTATCAAGGCCATAAGACTATTTTTAAAGATCATAAGGTATAATTTTATAAGGTTAAACCAAATCATAATAAGGTACAACACTTCAAATTGTTTTGGAAAGAGGAATAAAAATATATTTAATAGACTAGAACAAACTAGGAATAATTAAAAATAAATAACTATTAAACACCATTATTTTCTTATATAAGTATTAAATTCTTCTAAACATATTTTTAAAGGGAAAAAAATAAGAAATATAAAACTGAGGATTAGTAAATATTAACAAGGAAATAAATAAAGTAGCGAGGATCCAGTCAATAGTATATGACCCCTTCTTTGAGAATAAAATATATTAAGGAATAATATTACTGTTGATTGTATCTTTATATTCTTATTATTCTCTTATTATTACAAAACCAAGTCACGTGTTTGTTATCATTTCATATTATAAATATGTAAATACCCATTTAATCATGATTTTGAGATATACCACATTCAAGTCTATAGAATTCTTGGTTAACGATATTTAATATATCTTCATGAGACATGTGATAGTTTTTTTAAAATATGGAATCAGTAATAATTTCACCTTATTTAATTTCCCACAATCTCTATAATCTCCTCAAACCTAGTAGTTTCCTTTTTCCATAAAATCCATATATTTTTATTTAATCAAATTTGAATCAGTTATTAATGATATTTTTTGATTAATAATTTAAACTCTAATTATATTGGAATAATAATTGGAAATAATCTTTATAGTTCAACTTAGTCTCAGAATACATATTCAACATTGGATTCTTAATAGATATATTTTCAATGTCATGTTATTTCTTCATGGTTTATAACTATTTCAACATTATTTTTTAGTAGAATACTAGTATCTTGAGTCACGATAATATCCTTAATAATTATATTTAATTCAATAAAGCACATAATGAAAATCATATTATTTAAATGGAAGATCCTAGTGAAAAAATCAATGTGTTTCCTCATAAAATTTAAATTTATCAAATTTATGGACCTTATAAAGCCTCATAAACAACGATATAAATAAATTATTGATACTTATTGAAACATATAAACATTAAAATGCATAATGATTATCCTTATGAAAAATTGACTGAACCATATGAAAAAAATTATATACATGACTCAATATTATGATGTTGAGAAGCCAACCTTACAAAGTCCATTTTTGAAAAGTACTAAATCGTACAATGACTTCCATTAACCATATGAAATTCCAAATAAACATTAAGAATATTATCTTTTCAAAAATTACCAATCCCTATGATGACATTCATTATCCTTATAAATCACTTATAAGTTATAAAATATACCTTACGATTAAATGGTAACTATTCCATGCCTTTCCAAAACTAAGTCAACCTTACATTAATAGGGATACTACTCCTATTATTTTATACTTTTTAAAATGTTTCTCACCGTGAATCATATATGTATTCATATTATTTAGCTTATGAAAATATATTATCACCATATGAAATGCCTATTTCACCGTAGATTCATTAGAAGTCACTTTACAATGTTTTTATTTCACTGTATAAATTATTGAAATCATATTATAAATTTTAGTTTATCACTTTTCAGAGAGGAATTCACTTTACAATGTTCATTCCACCACCTTACACTCAATGGGTGACACCTCCTTTCCCTTTCTAAACATCAAAAGTGGTTTGGAATTGGCCAAATTATTTAACTTTTACTGAAAAAAGTTTTAACCATAAGTATTTAAAAAGTAATTATATTATTTTTCAATATTTATAATAACCTATAAAAAACTAAATTTATTCCTTGTTGTACACCTCCTTATTCTCTAAATAATTTAATTAACAACAGTTACCACATGTTTATTAAATTAATTTCCACATAAAAGTCACCATGTTTCCTACTATCATCATATAATCATTTAAAGTCCCATGCTTCAAACATTTTTTAACAATTCCAAAAACAATTTTTTAAAAATAAAATAATCCATAATAATCGACATAATATGATCCATTGTAATGAATCCCACCCTATTAAACTATATTATCAAAAAATTTAATACAAAAATTATTAGTTACAATATAAATTTTGAATAAAAGTTAATGTATATTTGGGTTTTGGGTGATGGTGGAATAATCCACCAAATGAAAAAGAGTTAGTTTTTTATTAATAATTTTTAGGGTATATTAAAAGAAATTTCTAAAAACATAAATTGATATTTGAGATGATTTTTTTAGAAACTAAAGTTCACTTAAAATTATTGAAGGAGTTTTAGTTATTGTAAACCATTCATTATAGGGATAATAGAATGTTCGAGAACATGTTTGAAAAATTTCTAAGGTGCTTTGATATATTATGGAGTTGAATGTAGTATAACTATAATTATTTTGATGAAATATAAAATTTAATAAGAATAAATTAGTATAGAATTCATATTACACAATCTAGGATGTTTATACGAGAGGTGGTGATTTCTTAAGAATGAAATAATATGAAAGGATATTTCATTTGATAACTAATATTTTATAAAATAGGTTTTTATCATAATACAGTTTATCATATAAGAAATAGGTCCTTTATATGAAATCCTATCTTTTACGATATTTCATTTTATATGAAATCAGACTCATTGTATATTGTTATTGCATAAGGGAATAATCATTAAATTATATGAAGATATCAAAATATATTCTAGTGTAAACGAGATGTGAAAAATGTATGATAAACTGATTTCATAATATGAACTCTATGTCACAGGGTAAACTCGTAAGATAACATTTTTATATGATAACCTATTATTATGAAATGAAATTTTCATACGATATCATACTGAATAGAAAATCTAAATAAAATAAAAAAATTGATAGTTTTGATGAAAACAAGTACCAATATTGAAAAGTGATATTATTTAATGTTCTATATTTGATAACTAAATTGATATTGTTTATTATTCAATCTAATGGTGAAAAATAAAACTGAAGGTGATGTTGAGAAGAATGGAGGATCCACATTGAAAGAACGAGTGCCACATTGATGTTACATGTTAGCATGGATAAAAATCAAATTCTTATGTATTTTTTTGGAGGATTCAAGGAGTGAATTATTCAAATATTATTAGATATTTAAAACGAAGTATTGAATGAGATTAAATGAGAATATCATGAGATATTTATGGTGATTTCAAATTTAAATATTTTTAATCATTTATTTTCCATTATATAGGAAGGAACGTTGATGCTACTGACTAAGGAATCTACTAAACCTCAACTTCATGTGAAATTTCTATATTATTATGGAAGTATTATTCATGAATTATATATGGGATATAAAAAGGGAAAATAATTAAAATTAATGTTTTGGAGAATATAAGGGCGGTTTTGATGTAATGAAACTATGTAGAATAATTTTCTATATCCATGATAGAGAACAAGTAAATGGAGATTGACCAGTTCACAGATTATTAATTTTTAAGATTCAATAGAAGGAATTTTTTTTGGAAATGATTCAGTTGAATTACATTAAATAAGAAGGAAATATTTTCATTCATGCATGATCTTGTTTATCATAAGTCACCCCATGAGTTGTGAGAGTAAGATCAACAAACTGGTATTGCACTAATACTACTGTGGAAATCAAAGGCTTTGTAGACGAATATATACACTTTTATAATGAGGAATTTTTTAGTTATTTTAATATATTATTCAAATTTGAGAGAAAAGGAGGAATTTAAAAGTATTGTTGGTTCTAGTCTAAATCACACTATACATTTTAAGCATAAGCGGCGATAAATTATCCATATAGAGAAGTGAATAATACCTACTCGAACCATGTATTAGTAAAATTTTATAGTGACAAAAAACATTATCCCAACTAGAGGTTATAAAAATAATGTAGTAGGCTCACACACTAAAGGTAAACCTTTTAAAAAGTTATTAAATGCTAAATTATTGACCTATTCTATCATATAAGTGATTTATATATTATAAGGATATGATATAACTTTAAATAGTTGAATAGGATTAATTCGAGAGAAGAATGTTTTTAAAAAACATAAACTACCGATTCACCCCTATCAGAAATACCCTAATTGATCTGGGTTTGAAAAGTGGTATTATAGAAAAACATCCCCCCTCTGATTATATACTATATATAGAGAATCATGGATAATAATAGTTCTACGAACATCATAGGAGTTCCCTTCATTGTGGGGAAAATTTTCATGGGTGGAAGAATCAAATATTTCTAATTATTCATTCATAAGGCTTGGTGCTTAGTGATGCTACTACTGTGGGATTTCAACCTCTTTAAAGAGACAATTCTATAAATTTTTATAACAATATAAATCTTGAGGTATATGTGAAGTCCTAAAATGTTATATTATCATTCCTATTATAAAATTTTTACACTAATTTTATTGGACCCAAAATTTCCATCGAAATACGGGTAAACATTAAAACATGTATAAGATATATTTTATGATCATGGAAGCTAAGTTATATATTTTTAGGGATAAATTTGAGTATATCATAATGTAATATTTTGATTATTTCATGGGGTTGAATAAAATATCTAGTAATATCTGAGTATTTGTATAAAAGGAATAATATTCAAATGTGTCTAAAAAATCAATGTGGAATATTCCATACATATTTTAGAAAAATGAGTCAGCTATTAAAGATTGGGATGACAATTCCCTCATAGAGTTATATAATACAATTTAGAATTATAAAATAAGAAAAGAATCAATTTTCATGTAGGCTAAATAGGAGATGAATTTGAAAGTAATGATAAAGTTGGTGATTATATAATGGGTGATTAAATCTAAAAGTGATTCAAAATATTATTATTATATTTATGAAGTTTTCACAAGGATCATATATTTATCTTTATAAATATTAATATAGGTAATGGAATATATAAATTAAAACAAATTATCAAATTATTTATGTTCGGAGTATTTGATAACTTTCTTTCTAAATTCCCATGAAGAATAACCAGTTTGGAATATGATGTGCAAGAATATTAAGATAATCCTTATATAATTTCTAATACGAAAACATTCCAGAGTATAAGAGGTTTAATGAACGAAAACATGGAATAAAAATAATAAAGAATATAATAATATCATGTTTATTTTGATTAGGAATGCTAATTTTTTTAGAATAAATATTCTTTTTAGACTTTGGCTTTTTGTATATGAAAACAATTATCTCTTTCACTACTCTCTTTCTTTGAACATCAACTTGTTTTGTGTTTCTTTAATAAAATGGGTTTATCCAAAAACTATTTCCACTAAAAATAGAAGCATTTCATGTAAATAGGAAGAAATATCATGTTCCTTGTGTAGTGATTCATAGGAATATAGTGAGAAAATTGATATCAATTTCATGTCCAATGTTGAAAAAAAGTACAACTCAATAAAATAATAAGAAAGAAGAAAAACAAAAAACCTATATGTAGACCATTTTGAAACCTGAATGGTAACATAGATTTACCCCCAAAGATTCAATTATATTAAGTGAAAATTTTTTCCTAATGAAACTATATCACAAAGAAAATTTTATTATTTCTTTGAAGAAATATTCTAATTTGAAAGGATGAATATATATTTTGAACATACACTATCAAAATATGCTTGGAATGATTGTTTAAAAATTTCCCTAAGAAATATGATTTTATAAATAAATGATAATTTAGTGTTTATAAAATTATAATTTTATTTAAAATTAATTATTTATAATATGTATAATTAATCATATATTTATTATCAATTTTATATGAATAAAGTCAAGATCATTTGGAGGTAAAAAGGGTTATTTTCTAGAATTTTTTTAAGTGTGTAATGATTTTAAAATTTAATAACATAAATTAATCCATAATGATGAATGAATTGAATGTATAATATATATTATATATCAATATATGTTAATATTAAATGATATAATGATGATTAATAGTCATAGAGTAAATGTAAGACAATATTATTCTTTAAACATTCATTTTCCTGAAAACATGATTTTATCACATTTTGTTGGTCTATTTAAAAATTATTTTACTCCACCTATATAAATTGAATTTGATAAAATGGATCCAATATTTTTAATAATAGGTTCTAATTTTGTTAATAGGTCTCTTTTATTTTTAGCCTATTGAATATTAACTATGGTAATGTTTATCACCTCTGTAAAGTATAAAATGAATAAACAAGGCTAAAACAATAGAATATGGATTCGAAACCATCAATGAACATTACTATATTATATTGGATGTGTGTAATTTGAACAACCCTATAATATATTCTGAAATATAGATTCTTGGTTCAATTTTTAAATTATATATAACTATAAATTATTTTATGTAAATGAAAATTCAAAATGTCCCTCTCTTGATTTTAATATCTCCTATATGTTCTTATAGAGATAAGAAGATGTTATGAGTAAATAAAAAGGTTTACTTTGACCATAATTTATTTATTTTTATAATGTAAAATTTATTAGTGATGATATAATTAACATTATTATAGTATAATTAACTTGAATAGGGTCATGCGGTGGTAGATGTTATCAACATTATATAATTAACTTAAATGAATACTCAACAATAACATAGTGATTTTTAAGATAGTAGAAAAAGCCAATTATGTTATATTAAAAACATAAAAAAATATTATTTTTGGATGAAGTAGTTTTTGATTTGAATTTTAAACTTTATAATTATGAATAATTAATTGATAAAGATTTTATATTTGAATTCAATTCCTTTTTTTATGTATTTAAAGACAAAATATTTGAATAGGTCATACAATGAAATTAATAATATTTTATGACAAATAATATTATATTAAAGGATTTAAAAATTAGAAAAATATTTAACTAGGATAAAGTGGATGAAATATAGTAAAAAAGTTCACCCCTAGACCTTTAGCAATCCAATTTTTAAAATATAAGTTAATATATAACATTTTAAGAAAGAAACGTTTTTTCTATGGTTAAAGATAAAATTTGTTAATTAAAGGTTTAAATCAGAATTTAATGTTTAATATTACACATAAACCAATAAAAAAATATTTTTTTATGGTATTTCAACCTTATCCTATCTTATATTTGAAATTTTTTCCACTTTTTTCCCCATACACATGAAGAATTATATATTATATTTTTATCTATGAAGTAATTTTAAGTGTGTCCTTTCCTTCACTATAAAAAGGCACCACATATCTTATATTATTCAAAACACTTTGAAAAACTAATATTGAAAAACCCTACTACAATATCTTTAAAAAACCATAGCTATGTTCTAGAGGATCTATTCGTTCCAAAAGACATCCCGTAGATTCCTTAAGTGAAGATCTAAAGGAGTTTCTACAAAGAATTCCTAATCATATTAATCAACTATTTTCATTATTATTTCGTTATCTAACTCTTATAAATCATATTTTACCATAATAATATAATAAAACTAGTATAATTAGATAAATATAATTTTATTATGCATATGGTTTAATTTTTTTTATATTCTCACCAATCTATTAGAAAATGGAAACATCGCCCCTGCATACATGCAGACTACCACCTCAAGAGTTGATATATTTCATTTTTCATCACCGCCTCACATGGATGGTATATATTGGTATATATAGTTAAGTATAATTATATTTATGATATAATTTTAATTATTGAATGATAAAATAATACTTATCATTTTTTTGCACATATCCATGGAAAACGATAACGCCCGTCATGCGTATGTGTAGACTATCACCGCCAAAAATTAATTTGATTTGTTTTTCATTTCCAAATTACATGGATAGTTATAAAAAAAATATCTAATGAATAAACATGATATTTAAAAAAATGTATAAATCAAGATAAGATGAAATTATTCCCTACTCATATGAGCCAGAACTTCCACAATGAAATATTTATGAAAAAACTAAACAATTAACACAAGATGATAAATTTTAAAGAGTATTGATAATTAATGGTAAGTGGGAATATATATCAATTAATATAAATATGGACATGATTTTTTTATTTATTAATAACAAGTTAAAACCATTATACAAGAGGTTAACCAATTTCATCTAAGTGGGAGTGTAAGGCAATGAGTCTTTATCTCAATTTCCACTTCATTGAGACAAGTATTGTATTGTACAGCTATTTTAACATCAATAAATATTTATTCATGCAATTTAAATATTCAATTGAACATTAATCATTCAAGTTTTTACAATTAATATGCTACTAAAGAGTTATGAATTTGTTCTCACAACCTTATTTTTGGGATTTCTTATATTGTAATTGAAGGAATATTAGAAAATATCCTTAATAAACACAATATATATTTTTATCCTTGGAGTATTTATGAAATTTGATTTTTTATATTATGTTTCCCCATATTTGGAACATAAATCATGAAAATAAATGTTTAAAATAAAATAAAATCTTATTTATTTTCTTGATCGGGAATATTTTATTACACATCCATATTTTTAAAACATATGCTTAGAAAATCTGTTTTTATTTAATTATTCAATTTATTATGTATAGAATATAAGATATTTAACATTATTTATGAGGATATAAATGAATCATTCCAATAATTTTAATTTTTTATTTATTTTTAAAAAATTTAAATAAAATGTTTCTTTTTAAAGTACACGTCATTAATGAATTTTCATGCCACCATAACTGTTTTATGAAATTTATATTATTCTACATGTTTCACATGGTTTTTAAAGAAAATTTTATAATAAAAATTTATTAGAAATACTTTTTCAATTTTTTAATGTCCTCAAAAAAAATTGTTAAAAACCTATAATCCCGATGAATTGATGGAAATATTGTCTCTTATTAATTTATTTGTCATTAAGTTTTTATTGAAACATTTAATTACTTTGATTATATGTCATTATAAATTTAATTTCTTTTCTAAATTAATATTCTTTATATAATGGATATTCTGATTTCCTAAACAATATACCATATATATATATGATGTTTTACTATGAATTTTTTTGTTAACATGGGAAATATTGATATTATATATTCATTAATAAATATAGATATTTATTAATAAGGTATATAATTTTTGAATTAAATTAATCATTCAATATACTAGTAATGCATTGGAAATGAATTTATTAGTGGGCCCCAATTATAGATATCCCCTCGAATCATCTACGAGTCTCATTTGACAAACCAATTTATAGCCTTATTAATTGTGTTTTGGGGTATACCTACCCATATTTGAATGTATCTTAGAACAATACCTTGATCAAGATGTACAACATTATGTATTTCCATTATTGAGAATTTAATTATTATTATCCATGAGATTAACACATTTCTATTCTCCATTGATGCATTACATGATCATGTTTTTGATAAATGACATGTATTTTTTGTTATTTAACTTTCCATATTGATTATTTTTTATTTACCTAAAATATATTCCAAAACATGAAACCCTTATATACTATTTAAGAACACCTTTTTTTCCTTTCCCATGGATTTGAAGAAGGAATCATTGAATGGGTTTCAAGGATGATGAATATTTTATTTTACAATGATTTATATTTTATTTCTAAAGTATAATGGGAATGATTTTTGTATATTTTTTTGAAAACTAATAATCATATTGGTGCATAGTGAAGTGATCCTATGTATCATATTATGATGTAATAAGTTATAAATTTACTTTAGGTTATCAGAGATGGGGTTATTAAAGATGTTATGGGAGAATGTTTTGTAAAAATAATGGGAATTTTATTTTGGAAAACAAATATTAAAGAATATAACCCTATGAAACACTCCGAGGATAATAATAAGTATTCAAAAATATCGTAAATTTTTGAAAATTAGGTATGTTGTATTTTTCCTAGAAAAAATATAATTATCTAGATTCTATTAAGTGGATGATGCTATGGTACAAATTCACCCAGGGGTAACAAATTTTAATATGGAGGATTGGATATTAACTCCATTGTCATTGATGCATGATAAGTGGGCATATGACCACACACATAGATATACACTCTCATAAATATATTCATTGTTTGATTTACATGATCATTATAAACCTTTTTAAAAGATATGAAAATATTTTGAGGATTAGACAATATTATTAAACTAATATAGTTTATGATAATAATATTTCACATATATAAAATTTTAATTTATGTTATGTGTTACAAAAGATTTATAATTATATACTATAATTTTAAATTCTTAATTTTTTGAGAAAAATCAATATGTGTTATTTCTTAAAAATGGTTCTTAGTGAAAGAAATGGTATCAATACTCATGGACAATGTTGAGATTTCCATGATGAGAAATCCAATACAACTAGTATTAAAGTTGATAAGATCATGCATATATTAGGGAGGCTAAACCTTTAACGTCATGTAATTTTATAAATGAAATTCCCTTCTGAATGAATAAATTCGTTATTAATTAATATAGTTATAGAAAATACATGCACTAATTTGGTTATTTTTGGAACGAATTAGACAATTTGATTTAAAAGGCCATTAAAAATCATAACCCCAAATATTGTATCCATTTAATAGAGACTCTTAAAAATTGTACATATTATGGTTTATAATAAATTCTAATTGACATAGAAGAAAGAGGTGAGGTCCTCAACCAGTAGTATTCTGCCTAACAAATCCAATTTATCAGAGTTCTCAAGGGAGATGAAATCCATGGGATTTTCACATGACTAAGCACAATATGTGATTCAATAATTTAATATTGATCAAAAACCATATACAGGTGATGTTAAAGCTAATTTGGATCACAACCTAAACCATATTTGCTACACCACCCTAATAATTTTCAACCATCACACACTATACCCTTAGAGAGTATGCTATTTTAATAAGTGGTTATGTATCTAGACCCTATTAATAAAATTTTTGATATGTTATTTTTTAATTAAATAATGGTTATAATAATTCCTTTTTTATTATTATTTTATGAATTATTATATAATGAGTTTGATAAAAATTAGATTTTTATACGATGATATAGAAATTCAATTTTTTAGAAAATTTATAATCTCAATTAAGTCCCAACTTTTTCATTTTCATGATTTTTTGAAATAAGTTTTATGTTAATTAAATTTTAATATTAAATAATATTTATTTAAATATAAATGATAATATTATTTAATGATGTTTAAGGTAATTTTTATAAGGGTTAGAAATATTTCAATATCATTAAACTACCAATTTTCAATAAATATGGATTATATTAAAAGTGAAAATGGTCATATTTATGAAATTATTTTGATAAAAGGAATACTATTTTTGAGATTTGTATGAAATATTTTTTAAATGATTAATGTTTTATAAATTTCTGTGATAGTTGATTTTTTTGGTAAAAATTAAATAAGGTATAAATATAATATAAGTATTATGACATCAAAATTTCACCCATGTGATGTAATAAATACTATAAATTGAATCTTTCACTAAATATAGGTTACCCCTTTAAAATGATTTTTTAAAGTTAATTTATTAGTTTTTTAAACCATTAATAAATCCTCCAAAACCTATATTATATTTTATGTTCTTAAAATAAATTCATTATGAACATAATCACTTCCACATTATAAATGGTATTATTTTAAGGAGTTTTTTTCTTATCCAATTAAAATATTTAAAACCACCCCTATTGAGAATAAACCATGGTAAAAAAACTAATTTAATGTTCATGTTTTTGATTATTTTACTATATGGAGCCCCAACACTATGTTTAAAAATTAGTAATGAATTACTCTATGTTTTTTAGTAAATACCCACCCATCATAACACTAATATTCACTAAAAACAATTTATCTTGAATTTACGCTCTATATCTCTCTCTAAATATCTCTTATGGTAATCCTGATCTCTTATGAAGCTCCTCACAAGCTTTTAGATGATTCTGCTCTAGGTAAGGTGTTCTATCATACACCTTTTTATTCAAGAACATTATTTGAGTTATGAATTTTTTATTCCAATTGTTCAGGTTGGAATTTGTTTTTTACATGTCCCTTTAATATCATTAATAATTCAATGTAATGATATTATACCTTTCACTCTCATTAAACCCTTCCATAAACCTTTATGTATACCTGTTATGCTTTTGAAATTATCCTTCGATTTACATTTCAAAATATTTTGGTTGTGCATACCCAACAACATTTCCACTCAAGTTTATTCACCTATATAAAAATATACGTCACTTTATTATGGAATTACATGCATATAACCCAAAATATTTGATCATTGTATTATAAGTGATGAAAGTTGTTCATATATTGTATGATGTATGTGAAAAAAATTCCAAGTACATGATATGAATGTGACTAGTGGGACTATAATTATATATTATTCAAATGCATTGGTTAATATTTTTATCTCATGATATACCATGTATGGTACGTAAGAGGTTATCCTAATTACACTATGTTTTAATTTCATCGTGGTTAGCCTTGAATTGTTCTTATGTTTTCATGTTTTGTGTTTTTTCAACATTCCTATCTAAATTTTATTTTATAATCTTATATCATGATTTCATATTCATGTTTAAGAATTTAACTTCTTTTATGTCACCTTGATATTCCTTATGATATAATGAGTCACTTTCATAATTTTAATCTTTTATTATTCCTTTATTGGGGTTCATAACTCGCCCGTTTCTTATATATCTCCCAGGGTAATCCAGTGCTATTGTAGAAGAGTGACTGAATTTTTAAGAGCATTCTAAGTAGTTTTAAATAATTTTTTTATATCCTAACATTAAATTTTTATATAATTTATCTAGTTACCCAAATATACTAGGCCTTTAAATATTTTGGGAATGTATTACTTGTATCTTTATGTAATAAATAATGAATTAATTCATATGAATGATATTTGATTTCATAGTTGGTATATAAAGACTCATACCTTTTACACATATTATTACATTATTCTTGAAATAAATATCCATTAATAAAAAACAAGTATAATCAAGGCCTGGTGTCTTTGAAAGACTAGGGTCATAATATATTACAAGAAATTAAAACATAATGTCTTGATTTTATTCTCCACAATGAGATCCTAAAATAAATTTTATTCCTTAAATATTAAAAGGATCAACTAGGGAATACATTAAAGGAAGGGGTGATTTAAAAATCCTAGTAAGGGAATAAAATTTATAAGGAATCACAACATGTGATTCAAAAGTATAACATGATATCATAAAGGAGAACATAAAAAAGTAATAAAATAGAAGTATAACATAAAAACCATGGTATCATAAGATAATTGCATCATATAATAGTGGAAAAGAAAAAAAAACATGAAATAAACATAATTCAAGGATAAATACCATGACAAAATGACATGGTGGACAAAGTCCTTTAATGGATTAGGTTTACTCGCTAATCCCATACATGAAATCTCAAGAGAAAAAAACATTACCCAATTCATAGGAAGGGTATATAATTTTGGGCCCACCCATCACATTCATTTCATGTGAATGAATTAGTGTGACACATAAGGATTTCAATCAATAGGCATAAACATAATAATTACGCATGGAATGAAAAGGGGCTACATAATCTTTTCTTATATCAAAATCAAAGGAAATTTCATAATGAAGGAATTTGGGAGATTATCATAAGGAATGTATTACCCTGAAAAATTAAAGATAGAGTGAGCTTAAAATATATTTAAGAGACATAAATAGATAATTTATAATTATTCCATTAAATTAAAGGTTATTATCCGTGAATAATTGAAATAATTATAAAATATGAAAAACAGTATAGATGAATACAATCTTTCAACATTAAAGATCGATTTTGAAAAAATAAAATTTCTAAAATAATTTAGAAATAATTTTCTTTGAAAATAACATTGTAAACATATAATTTAATCGTTAAGGAAAATAATGTTCATGACAGTGAAAAATAACACACTTACCATACACGTAAAAACAACGATTCATTCACATTTTCTATAAAAAGTAAAAAGTAACTCATTCAAAAAATAAAAACAATATTACTTTAAGTTTCATTTTAAATAAAAAAATTATAAAAATGGGTTTAATAAATCATATAATAATATTCATTTTTTTGGAACCCATTTAATGAAAATATGGGCATGGGAGGGAAATGTTTTTCGACCAAAGAGTGAAATGACGTCGATTTTCCTTAAAATATTTTCTCAATATTTTCATGTAAAAAAGAGAGGAAAATAACACTATTAAACTAAATCATAATTAATAACATTAAATGGTTTTATTAGGAAATTATCAAATAATTAGTGACAATTGAAATTCAGGAATAAATAATCCTCATAAAAATGATATTGAAACATAAACACTTACCATCTTGGTAACATTTGAGTCATACCTCCCATAAATGAAATAAATGAATTGTAACTTAAAATATAACTATGTATGAGTCATTCATGATATAATATGTAAAGTAGAATTTTATTATTTCCCTCCAACCACAAAATCCCAAAGAAGATGTTTACTACAATTACACTAGAATGATTATACGGAATCAAATCCCAAAGGGCCAAAGAGTTTAGTAATCTTGGTAAACCAGATACATATATGAGTCTTGTATTAATAATTAATATAATAATTGAAACATAAATTTTTTATTTGTTTTATAATAACTTTATTCCATATAGTATCCTTACATATCTTTCTTAGTACCCTTATTTGATTCTAGGGTAATGGAAACAAAATATGGGTGAGATCAAATGCTCATTAAGGGTTAATCATAGTGGAAAAAATTATGAATAAATTCGAATAATCATTATGTCAAGGTAAATAACCAAACACAGATGACATGTAATAAATAAACTGACAAGGTTGTGCATAAACAATATGGAAAGGTAAAGATAACTTAGTGTTTTCATGCATTATAATATGTTGAGTAGATTTGAAATTGTAAATATAGTGTAAAGTATCGGTATATTATATTACATTACACTCATGGTGTTGTGTTTCATATGTTCTATTGAATAAAATGTTATTAATTTACAATTATTGGGTGTTATATTATACTCTACTTAATTAAATTTCATTCTCACAATTTAAACTTGATCTTGGTAATATATTGTTTGATATTTCCAATTTTGAAATCCCACATCATGATAAGGGTTCATAAAACATAGTCTATAAAAGATAAAATGAGAATAAAAAAAGGATACATTTAATAACATATAACTATGTCTCTAAGTAGAATAACATTAGTGGGAAGTTAAAATATGGACTAGGAGGAACAACATAAATATTTATATGGAGTTATTGGGGTCATCTATATCAAACAAGTGATTGATTGATGGAAAGTTCATGGCTTCAAATCCAGAAATCATTGATGATTAAAAAACCATTATTTCATAAAAATTTATGTATTATGATAAAATATTATTTTAAGATAATTTTACTAATGTTGAGGAATTTTTTTATTAACCATTTATAAAAAGATATAAACATAATTGATACATTTCATTTTCATCAAAAAAAATTCATATTTTGGTTGGGCATAAATCTAATTATAATTTATCTATTAATCCATGAATTTTATTTCCAAAAAATATCTTTTATTCATAAAGTACTAAAATAAAATTTTAATGGATAATAGGTTCTATAAATGAGTGAAAATTCTAACTATTTGTCTCTATATTTTCTCCAAAGTCAGTATGATTAATACATTAATCTCCAAACCGAAATAGTAACACCATTGGTTCACCATTAATATTTATTTGTCAAACTTTTTAACTAATAACAATGAAATAATAACCATGAAATTGCATTGGATAGTTGTTGGAATTAAACCCTTATCTTCCTTTATTTTAGGGTTCAAGTCCCGCGGCACTGCAAAACATGATGGGTTAATAACTGACATACATGTTTTCATTTTATAAAACTATATTAATATAATTTCCAAATTAAATGTGATGGTCATACTTAAAATAATGTTAATCACTAAATTGAATTTAAACTATGGTTTTTAATACAACTTCAATACATAAATACTACATCCAATTATTTCATCATAAGATCTTCCTTGGTCTAAAGTTTAACCTTGGCCATTCATTTTCTTCACATATTCAAATACATTATAATGGTTTATAAATTTAAAGTGAATTATCTTAAGAATTTCCCATTACTGTGTCAAAATAGGTGCATAATAAAGGCCATTGTCATGTACCAGGTTGTGATTAAGTCAGGCTTGACACACCATTTTGGATTTTTTATTCGTTAGGTATATTGTTTTTATAATAACATCCACTTGTATCTCTATATAGAGATCTATAGCTAGGAATACCCAGATAATCTATACCGTACCAAATTTATAGGATGTTATTCTATAGTAATCATGAAAATATACCTCATGGTTATGTTCCATAATCTTTGTTTTCTAAATCCCATTTCAACGTTTGTTAATAAAATTACTTTAATACCAACTATAACACCCTAACCCTAGAAGCCTGGAGCTAGTGTCCACTAGAATTAAATTTCCATGATTATAAGGAATCAAATTATTAAAGACCAAAGAGATTAGTTGTCTTGGTAAACCGGATTCATACATAAGTCTTTTATTACCAATTAATAAACTAATTACAACATAATTTTATTCATTCTTGGATAATAAAATTATTTTATCTAGAATATCATATCATATCTCTCTTAGTACACTTCTTGGATTCATGGGAAAATAAAATAAAATAAGGGTGAGATTGAATTCCTAGTAAGGGTTATGCATAGTCGAATAAATAATGAATCAACGAGAATAATCCTTTTAGAAAGGAAAATAATTGAACACATGTTCCATGGAATCAATAAACTGAGAAGGAAGTTCATAAAAAATATGGAATTGTAATAATTGGAAACACATTCCTTTGAAATTACTGGTTAATGCATAATCAATATAGAACATAAAATAACTAAAAAAATTATGTTTAGTCAATGAACTAAAAATGAAATCCAACCATAGATTTTTCAATAAAAAATCTCATGGATAAATAATAATTGAGTCTAAATGAGGGAAATTATTAATTATAGGATTCTATGTTTCTTAGGTACGTGGTACCTTTACAGTTAATACATTTCACAAGACATTTTATAACACACATGGTGAAAAAAATTAGCTTAGGAATGATAAATGGTTCTTTCCATTATACTACGGATGCCTTGAGGGGACATCTATAACTAGGCCCCACCAACGTATTACCTATAAAAATAATTCCCCAAAAAATTAAAAATAAATTTAATTCATAAACAATGTTCCTTTTAAAAAAACCATATTGAATAAGGGATATGGATTTATAATTATTTACGTAGATATCAAATAACTTTTTAAGTTAACAACACATGTAAAAATGGTATATAATTTTTCAAATAATCATATTAATGATAATTGATATGGATATTTTGGGTAAATTCAATGTTCAATGATCATTAGAAATTGAATATTTTGTTGGGACTAACAAAGAAATCAAGGTAGTGTTTATCAACACTATCCTTGTTCAAAAGTGTCATAAACCACCCAGAGTTAGAATAAGGATGGTATAAATACCAAATATACCTAGAATAATAAAAAAATTATTTTTTTGTTATTGAATGGATATAATATAAAAAATTATTTTAAAAACAATATTGGGAAAAATATTGTTTGGTTTTTAAAGTTTGTTTTGAAAAAAATGTATTTGAAAATATCATATAAAAACATAAAACATTATTTTAAGGGTGAAAATGAATTTTATAAATAATTTTTAAATAGTTAAAAACGTTTTTGAAATTTTGTTTTGGAAATAATGATTTTATAAAAAAACTGGTTCTCTAACTAAAGGGAGAAATGATGTTGTGTTTTCATAATTTTTATTAAATATTTTATCTATTAAAGAGTTGAAAAATGGTAATATTATTTAAAAAGGTTCCTTAATAACCATATGATACTAAAATTAAAGGGTTTATTAGACAATTATCATGTAATTTCCTCTGATGAAAATTTAAGTGCAAAGAATATCGAACAATACAAAATTGTGATGTAAACCCTTGAATAGAAAATAACATCGACAAGAGACTCAATAAATGAATAAATTATGTGTTTTAAATTTAAATCAACATAATAAAAGTGGAAATATAAAAATAAATAGGAAAATTTTATGACACACATAACCTTATAATATTAACAATAAAGAAAATGTAGTATTACCCAATTAAAAGAAATTTGGTTATGAAATTCTTTACCACTTGGTAACTTTTAACTCAAACCCCATTAGAAAAATAATTAAAAATAAAAATAAAAATAATATAAAATAATATATGATTAATAATACCAATATGGGAAGTAGATAAAACCTACAAAAAAAGTGGTGATAATGGTGTATGCCTCACGCAATTAAAAGTCAGACATGAATCCCTTACTTTGCATTCTCCTTTAGGTGAACGTCGTTTAAACACATTAATAATGGTTTTAAACATGTGGATAACTTATTATAGAATCATAATTATATTTATAATATCATATATTATCGTCTTATAATATATTATAATCCATTTTTACAAAATCATTCATTATTTTCACTATTCCAAGTGTTATTTGACAAGATTTTCAAGTATGTTTTGACTTGCTACTTATTGTTCGTATTAATTAGATCATGATTTTATCATATCCAAAATTTAAAACATAATTTAAATATCATATATATTCAGTATATATGTATTTATAATATTCTATAAAATTTGGATATATGGAATGAATTGCACCGTTCATGGGGACAGTGGGTTGTATGTACGCTTGAACGCTACTTTCATTTCTTTTACATATATAAAAGATTTAATTGTAAATGATATATAAGTATAATATAATTATTGTTTCATATATATGTTATATATTTCATATATGTTTATTAGAACCATCCTTTATATATTCTATGTATAGTGTGAACGAATCTCATCACTTTGAGGATGTAGTAATCCTAACTTCCACAAACGATGGTATCGTACTCCCACAAAATATAAAGAATTAAGGAATGTTATATATAAAAATTAAATAATAATACATAAGAATAAATAAATAATAAATATCATATATATCATATATAAACATGTTTTCATCATAATTACCACCATTGTACATGGCAAAGGAAAAATTAACAATCATCGTTTTGCGAGGTGGTACTTCGCCATATACAAATTGCAAGTTCGTCATCCATTTGATGAATGTTTGTACACTTTTAGGTCTAAATATTACTATTAAAACATATCATTTTATTTATTATAATGATTTTATTATTTAATAATTGGAAAATAATATTTTGTGGAGTGTGCAATGAAAATAATTCAAAAGCGCTTGAGGAAGGATGTTACCTCTTCTTTGGGTAACTCTTTTTGGTATGCACCAAATGGTTTTCATCGATAGACTTATTTAAAAAGGTAGGATCGTAGGATGAGGTTAGGGGTTTTGGGAGATTATTTTATATAATTTTAGGTTTGATAAAGGTCTTTAAAAGTGTGAATAAGTGGGAGGGGTGAGTGATTTGTTATTGTCGAGGAGTTACATTCTTAAATATTTTTTGAAATGGGAAATCCATCCACATTTTTAACATGTTAAGTGGATAAAATAATTAATATAACTATATAAAATGGAATATAGGTTCTAAATATTAACAGAAAATGATATTTATAAAAGTATTATGTTATTTCATTCCTTATGTTTACGATTTAGTCCCCTGTTAAGTTAGTTTTTTCTACAAATATCTATAAATAAATTTAATTAATTTGACTAATAATTTCACTTAATATATAAATTTAACCTATTATAAATTATAAAATATTATATTTACAAATATTGAGTCAATTTTTTCATAATAAAATCACATTAGTGGAAGAAATTAATTTCAAATTTAATCCCGCAAATGAGATGAGAAAGTGGGGTTTAAAAGTAAAAATGTTTAAAAGTTGAAATATTTTTATATCATATTTCATATTATATCTAATTAAAATGAACTAAATTGTATTAAATTATGTAGAATATATCTAATATTACTTTAAAACCATTTTAAAATATAATTTTACCTTATACTTAATAAGATGAAAAATATGTTTTGAATTAAAATTCAGTATTTTTCACTATTAATCAAAAATGAAACATCATAAAGAAATACCAAAAATTCACCATATGATAATTTAGATGTTAAAATTTAAAAAATTAAGTTCATGTTGAAATATAAAATTTATAAAAGTTTAAAAAATTGTATTTAATATCATTTTGAAATTAAAAGGCAGTAAATGTGCCTTTAGAAAAATATTAATTTTTATGGGAAATATTGGTTTTGTTCTTATCTTATACCGATAAAATATATTGGATGAATAAAAAAATATCTTATTGAATATATAATTTATATTTTACGTTAATATAACTCAATAATTGTAATTAGTTTAATTTATTAGTAAAAATTGCTTTGTGGAAATAAAAATAGTTTTCTTTTAAAAAATTACCTTTATATTAAATCAGTTCTAATATTAATTTCTAATAAATTTTCAAATGATTAATTGATTTTATATTTGTGTAAACAATAGATTTTTATAAGTTATTAAATATTAATAATAATAAATAATTTAATGGATAAGTTATATGTTATTATATTAAATAATAATATTTATAACAATGTATTGTTATTAGGTGAAACTCAGTCTTTAATGTAAGACAAGATATCGAACTAGGTCATTATTTAATGTAAGTAAGGTTAGCTAAGTGTTTCCATGCATTGAAATATATACAATATATTATTATTTAATAATATTCATCATGGTAATAATTAATTCATTATATTTTTTATATAAAAATTAATACTTTTAAAAACAACCATGGAACATGGTTATGAAAAATGAACTATGTTACATTCCTGGAGATAATAGGTTGTAGGTACACATGGGTAACGTTTCCATTTTTCATTGATCGTGATGGAAGAAGGTATGTGTTATATTATAATTCCATAATTACAATTATATAATAAATATAAAATTATATCTTTAAATATTCTCACATATGCCATTCATATGATGCGATAATAAAAATGAATCACATTTCTTCGCGAGGAGATTGTCCACCCTACACTTGAACAACACTATTGTTTATCCAATGGATGGTATGATAGTAAATTATATGATATATTCATTTTTTATAATGATTATTATTTAATTAATACCATAAATAAACATAAAATTAACCCTTAATACCATCTATGTTAAGCTTAAGTGAAAAATGAATCACATCACTTCGCGAGGCGGTAGTCTGCTGTACATATGAATTACATTATCATATTCTATTAAAAATGGAAAGTAGGAAGTTATATGTAATATTATAATTTAATAAGTATAACTATATCATAATTTTATTATATAATTATTTAATACATAATTATATCAATGCCTGAGAAGCATAGACTGAAAAAGATTTACACTGCTTTGTGAGGTGGATGTCCTCAATGCAAACAATCAAATGTTTCATTTCCTATTTGAGGGAGGAGTAGATTAATGTAGTTCATGAATGTAACATAATAATATATCATTATATATAAGATAATAATTTAATTATATCATCATGGATTAAATTTTTTTAAATATGTGGAACAATAAATAAAATGAATCATTCGTCTAAGGACATAACATCTTCTTTGGACAACTTCTTTAGGTTTGCACCCAAAGCCTTTCGAGGTTGAATTTATTTTCAAAACAAGGATTTTAGTATGATATTATGGAATTAAATAATTTATTTGGGATGTTTTTGGATGAAACAATTGGATCTATAAGAGTGTAAAGTAGATGATAGGGGGTGACCTTTTATAAGTGGGGGAAGGGACACATTTTGAATCTTTGTAATGAAAAAATTAGACCCACATTTTAATCACACCAAAAGGATAAAAATAGAACATTTTAGATCATTATTAGATATTAGGTCTAAATATTAACATAAAACGAAATTATATAAGTTTAGGGTAAATTTTAGCTCTTATCAATTTAGTTTAACTCCTCAGAAACACATTTTTACCTTAACCGGAGTAAATAATTTGTACAATTTCACTATTTATTATAGTAAAAAATTAATTTAAGATTATTATATAATTTAAATTATTATGTTTCAAAATATGAAATCCTATTTTTTTCAAATCTAAAAAAAATAAGTGGCATAATTTAGTTTTTTCTAAATCCCACATATGTGAAAAAACTGGTTGTTTTATGAAATATTTTTTTAAAATGTTATTATAATAACAATATGAAATAATAATAATAATTAAATGAATTTAAATTCATATTTATAGATATATAATCTATAAAATTTAATTAAATTAATAATTTGTTATTTTAATTATTTAAAATGCGGAACCATTATACACTTTTTAAAATTTTTCAGAAAAAATGCGTTTTCTAAGCCTAAAAATAAAATTATTCTAAAAGTATTCGAAAAATGATTTAAATTTAGTTAATTGGATTTAAAATAACTAAATAATAATTATTTTAATTATTTTTCTAATTAAAACAATAATAGTACATTTATGTTACTTAATTTAATATAAATAGATTATAATTTTATAAAAATCTGTATTTTTCAGTATTCACTAAAAAATCAATATTTTCCCAAAAATTACAAAATGTAACCCTATGTTAATATCATTATGATGAATTAAAAAATGAAATATTTTTTATAAAATAATTTCTGTTAATTTGAAATAAATTATTAATATTATTTTCTCACATAAATATTTAAAAGTCATTTTTCGAATAAAACATATATTCGATGAATAAAATGACTTTTCATAAAATTGAGTGACGAGTTAATTTTAATTTAAAAATAAATTTATATTTATTAGGAACTTTATATACAATTTATAAAATAGTTAATCTTATTCCTACCTATCAAGTTAACATAAAGTTTAAAATGATCACATTTAAATAATTATATTTTATTAATATATCATGGCTCATTTAATCTCAGTGTTACATGTTGAATACATTATCAAGGATAATGTTATTTTAAAATTTCAGGCTATTAGAGAGTATTAAAAAATGGTCTAGTTTTTTTTGGAATCAGGATTAGAAAACCCAAGTAAAAGCTTCATGAATAATACTAAACTAAAGAAAAAAATCCATAAATTGTGGTAAAGTATAGAGTTGGTGGTTTCCAGGACACAAAATTCATGTATGGATACTAAAGGTTTATGTGAATTTTGGATATTTTTATCTTGTTTTAATAACTCTAATAAAGTACAACATGTAATTTTTATATTTTTCACCTAGTGTGTTACAAATATTCCTTATTACAGACATATCTTGACACTTCTATGGGATATTAATTGGTAAATTCAAAAGCACCTTACAACCATTATAAAAGGAAAAAATTCTAATAAATTTTTAAGATAGGAAATAAAGAAGTGATAAAATATATTGAAACCTATAAATTCATAGCTTTTGGAATTTATTTTACTTATGTGTTATCCTTTCAATGTTCATAGTTTCTCATTTATGTGGTTAACAGTTTAATAATTCACATCCTTAATTTTTCTTTTATTTTAGAAAATGGATGAAAATAGGCGGAACTGAGTCGATAACCGATATGCTGGGAAATCCCCAAATGAGTTTTCCAACACAGTGGGAGTTGGAGTTGAGAAAATCAGGAAAATTATTAATAAATAAAACTATGTTTTGAAAAGAAAATGAATAAAATGAATAAATATAATACCCACATCCCCCTATGAGAGAGAAAGTTGGGATTGAGACATTTTTATGAAAGATGCCTCCAAATTTATGTAGAACATTCAATCCTTTAATCATTAAAAAATAGATCAACTCCATTGAAAATATATTCTCTATCATTCAATGATCTAATCAAGAGATGGTTATGTTGTCCGTTTATTGTATGGTGAGGGAAGATGATCAATTTTATACATTGATTAAAAATATTTTTCCTAAGGAGGTGATCAAAGAGATATAATGGAAATAATCCAAGAATTTTTTTTTGATAAATATATTCCACACACTCTTTAACTTAAAATGGAGATGTATTTTCTAATGCTTATGTAAAGGGATGAATAATAAATTAGGGTGTATGATGCGAACATCAGAGGACTTTCATGATATTCCTCTTCACTTTTCATTAATCCCACAAGTAATGTTGACCAGTTATTTGGTGGAAAAAATACATGTCAATGAAAATCATTTTAAATTCGATACTTTAAAAGCTATGAATTAGTTTACTACTATGACAACATATTCAAAATGGAGATCAAAAATTATGAAAGGTCTTATTCTTATAGAGACAGAATGTGGAAAATGGAGTTTAATTTTTGGGAGTTATGTAGAAATCCCATACTGTAAAGAGATTCAAACATCCAACTGGTTAAAAGTGTGGGAAGAATCATCATATAAATGAAATAATGGGGAGAAAGAAATGATTTTAGAGTGGTAAGAAAGGTAACCCGATAGATAATTCCATTAGGAGAAAACCACCAATGTGATTGAAGAAATATTTATCATGTCTTCCCTTATAATCCTATCTATTTTTTTAACTATAATGAATAAGGACATCATTTTAATAAATGAATTAAACCAATCATTTTTATGAAAACTAATTAAAAAACCTATAATGAATAAAATGGAAGGGTGAGCATGTGTCATCATAACTACTGATGTGGATCTTGACAACAACATGGTTAAATGTACATTTTTTATTTATCCAAGGATAGAAAACATACTAATTGATTATAGTAATATGGATTTTTTCATATCATGCGGGTTTAGTATTATTATTCCAATACAACCAAAAAACGTAGTGGTGGTGATGTCTATCAAAATGAGAAATGAGTAAATTATTGTATCTGAAGTGTATAACTTCTACCATATCTATATTTGTGGGAAACGCTTCTAAGAAAAACATATGATTCTCCCTTTAGAAGAATTCGATGCAATTTTGGGTATGGATTGTATTTCTATATACAGAGATAATATAAATTATAGAGATAATAAAATCAACCTCTATATGAATAATATCTCATTTATTTTAGGAATGTTCATAGTGTATAATCAATCCCTTTAGTATCATCATCTCAATCCTAGATATTATTTATTTATAAGAATGTACATATTTCCAAAATGGTTGATATTAAATAGAAGATCATCCTTGATGATATGACCATTTGAAGGAATATTATGATGTGATTAATTATAAATTCCATGGTTTCCCACTTAGATAAGAGAATGATGTCTTGATCAAACTTATACATAGATATTTACAAATATCTTTGAATCCATATATAATTGAAACTATTTAACTTTAGGATCTAAAGTAGAAACTGTGGGAGAATATAGATAGAGGGTTTATAATCCCAAGTTCTTCACTATGGGGTGTGAGGGTTGTCCTCATAAAGAATATGTATGGGTCAATAAACCTATTTATTGATTATCATGACATCAAAAAGATCATGATAAAGAAAAATTATCCTCTTTCATGGATTGATGACCTATTTGATAAACTACATGGATACTAGTAATTCTATATTGTGGATCTTTAGTTGTTATATAATCATGTAAATTGAAGAAGGAGGGTATCTCTATGACTATTATTCCTACAAGGTTTGGGGACTATGAGTTTATAGTGACACCATTTCTACTCACAACTGATCTAAATTTCTTTATTTACTTAATGAATTGATTCTTTATGGATTACCTCAAAATATTTGATATAGTCTTTATAAATGATATTATTATCCACTCCCAAAGAAATGAGTAACATAGGGATCATTGGAATACTATAACTAAGACCTTTCAAAAGGAAATTTTATATTCAATGTAGAAAAAACGTGATTTTGGGATGGAGAGTGTAACATTAATGGAGAATGTTATCACCAAAAAATAAAGTTTTTTGGATCCTTCAAAAATAGATTCTATTGGAGGATTTCCCATACCAAAAAAATTGAATGATATAAATATTTTCCTTGGAATAGTTGGGTACTATCGTCGATTAGTGATATAATTATCATGGTTATCATGCCCCTAACAAAGCTAACAATAAATAGAGTGATGTTTATATATACAGATGAATAATAAAAGAGATTTAAAGAGTTAAATAAGTGTTTAATCATTGAGCCTATTCTCATATTACCAACTAGCAGGGAATGGTTTTTAATATACAATGATGAGTATCAAAAGTGATTCAGTAATGCACTCAAGCAATATGATAATGTGATAGCCTTTCCCTCTCTCTAATTGAAGATTCATGTGAAGAAATACACAACACATGATCTAGAATTGATTGCATTTATCTTCACATTGAATATTTGTTAACATTATATTTAGGGGGAAAAGTGTGACATATACCTGGATCATAAAATCCCCATGAATATATTCACAAAAAAGTTTCTCAATATACACCAACAAAGGTGGTTATGGCTGATCAAGGATTACGATTGCTCACTCCATTAACATCTCAAGTATGTGAACAAATTGGAATATGTTTTGAGTAAAAATGATCCAACAACAATATACATGTTGATGATTTAAAGGGATATAATATTCTTGGAAATGTAAATGGTTTATATGGGAATAATAAAAGGTTGTTCATCCTATATTGTTTAAATAACTACTCTATCATCGACTCTTGAGAGAATCAGGATTGCCCATATATGAAATGAGGTTCTGTAAAACAATGTAGAGAATATTAACGAGTTCAATTTTTCTAAAGATTTAGTTATAAGGTTTAGAAACCAAATATATTTCCTATCAAGACCAAAACTAAATAAGGAATTTGGCGGTGATGCGCACAGATCATCATTCTCTATTTATCTAGGAAGCACTAAAATTTTTATAGATATGAATAAAAAAATATACTATGATAACATGAAGTATATATTATATAATTTTTATCTCAACTATTTTTATGAAAAAAATTCATGGATAAAAAAAAAGTCAATGGGTAAATTAAAACAATTTTCCAATCTCGCATGGAAGTGAGAAAACAAAATTTTGGATTTTATAATAGGACTCTTTATGACATCTAATGGAAAAAACCCATCTTTTTTGGTAAGCGATGGACTTATGAAGTTACCACATTTCATTTCTATTGAGTAAGATCTATCACTCAATCAAGTCTCTATGATATACATAAGGTAAGAAGCAAGACAACTTAGAATGAAAATCCCCATGGTATCTGATCAATATCAAAGGTTTTTCTTAAATTTCTGTAGAATTATTTAAGAAACATTGGATATGTAGAAGAGTTTCAATACTACGTATCAACCTCGGATGGATGGTTAGTCCTAGATAACCAGTTAACATCTAGAAGATATGTTAAGATCATGGTCAATAGATTTCTAGGGATGTTGGTATCCACATCATCTCCGAGTGGAGATCTTGTATAATAATAGTTTTAATTGTTGTATTCAAGTGGAACCTTTTAAAGATCTATGTGAATAGAGGTATAATACTCTAATATGATGGGATGATATTAGAGAGTGTATGTTCATAGGGATTACTATTATATACATGATGATAGATAATGTTAAAATCATTAAACATCATATGAAATCTACAAAAAGTTTACAAAAAATCTATGAAAACCATTGTTGAAGATACATAAATATTGAGGTTGGAGATAAGAAATTTATTAGTATATCTGCTTGGAATAAAGTCAAGAGGTTTAGGAAGATATAAAGATTAGTCCAATATACATCAGCTCCATGGATACCCATGATCTATTCAATGTTTTTTATATTTTACTAGCACTCATACTTAACCTATAATAAGTACATGATGTGTTCCATATATCCGTATTGAGGCAGTACAAACCAGACCACTCACATGTAGGAAATCCATACATGGTACAGTTAGAGAATGATCTTTCATTCAGGGATCATCCTATGAATATATTAGATCATAGTAACAAAGTTCTACCAAATAAAAAAACTCACATAGTTAATGTTTTGTAGAAGAACCATATATTCGAAGATGAAACATAGGAACCTGAAGAGGTTTTGAAACATAAGTGACATCATCTATTATATTATAGAAAATCAGATTTCAAGGATGAAATTTCTAAACGGGGAAGAATGTAATGTTCTAAAATTTTATAAATTAAATTCCCTTTTGAGTGAATAAATTCTTTATTAAGCAATATAGTTATAGAAAACACATGAATTACATTGTTTATTTTAGAATTATATAGCCTATTGGATTTAAAATATTATTATGCATTATAACCATTGAAAATGTATTCATGGACTAATGACCATAAAAAATAGTATACATTAAGGGTAATGATAAATTTTAGTTGACATAGTTGAAAAAATGCATGGGATCGAACAGTTGGATAATACCCTATGAAGCCCATTTACAATAGCTCTAATAGAGATTAAATTAGTGGGATTTAACCATGAACAATCCCATGTAGAGATTCAGGCACTGAATCTCAATGAAAACTATTTATAGGATAATTTCAAGTTTATCAAGATCATGATCGAAACCTTATTTTCTGAACCACCATAATAAATCACCAACATCATACATCTTAGACTTAGGGAATATATATGCGTAATAAGGGATTATGTATATATACCATAGTAATAAGGTTTTTTATTTTTTATTTTTAGTAAAATAATAATCAAATTTATTCCTTATTAGTAGTATTTTTTTAAATGATTATATAATGAATTTGATAAAAAATCTATATTTTGATATAATTAATATGATTATTATTTTACTAAAAATAAAAAATAAAAAAACATATTACTATGGTATATATACATAATCCCTTATTACAAATGTATATTCCCTAAGTCTAAGATGAATGATGTTGGTGATTTATTATAGTGGTTGGGAAAATAAGGGTTGGTTAGTGATCTTGATAAACTTGAAATTATCCTATAAATAGTTTTGATCGAGATTTAGTGCCTGAATATCTGCATAAAACTATATTTTTAGGAAATATATACTATCAATTAAGAAAAAATTATAATAATTTCATCATCTTAATACATAAATATAGGTTTTGAAAAATATTTATATTAAATAATATTTATATAAATAAAATGATAATAAAATTAAATAAATTCCTATGTAAATTTGATAAGGTATATAATGTTGTTAATATCGTAAAAAGTAGTAGTATTCAATAAATATTTATTGTTTTTAGAATTTAAAATTATTATATTTAGAAATTTTTGTTGGTAAAATAATTGCTTTTTGAAATAATAACATTGAAGGAATCCAATGGCGAATCTTACTTAATTTTCTGATATAGTGATTTTTTTTTGTAAAAAAAGAAATATAGAATAAATATACGATAGGTATTATGACATAATAACATCGAAAAGGTTATATAATAAATACGATAAATTATATCCAAGACCAAATATAGGCCTTCCCTTTAAAATAATGTGTCTAAGAAGTTATTTTATTAATTTTATAAACACTAAATGAATCCATCAAAACCTATATTTTATTTTCAGGTTTTAAAATCAATTTATTTTGAAAATAAATCACTTCTACAACACCAAGTGTATAAATTTAAAGAGTTGGTTATTATAATAAAAAGGTATTTAAAACTACACCTCCTTAGTGGAAATCATGGGATAAACATGACATGGTTTATCATTTTTAATTATTTTATGATATAGAGTACTTAACCTATGTTTAGAAATTAATAATGAAATACCCTCTTTTTTTTATAGAAATACCCACCCATCCCCCCAACCATCATCACTAAAAACCCATTTTTAAGGAATTTAATCTTATTATACCTCTATAAATCCCACCAATTGTTTTCCTAATCATATAAGATTCCCCTACCTATATTTTAGTAGTGTCCTCTCAAGGTAAGGGATTTTATCTTCATTCTCTTTCTTCAAGAACATTCTTTGAGTTATTCATCTTGATTTTAAATTTTTTATGTTGGAATTTTTTTACACATCCCTTTGCTATACTTATGATTCCAAAGTAATGATATTATTCTTTTTACTCTCTTCTAACACTTTCATAAACCTTCATGTACATGAGTTTTATCACCAAAATTATCCCATTATTTTCCCTACGAATTGTTTTTGATGTGCGTACCCAAACCAATATACACATAAGGGTCTTCAACTAGATGTATATATCAATAATTATATTTTTTATTTTCATATATGTACTAAAAAATTCCTAACCTTGGGATTAAAAGCGATAAATATGTTCTTTTGTTTTATGATCTATGTGGCACACAAATGCATATAAATTATTAGACGTGATGGGTGGGCCTAAAACTACATATCCCATAAATGCATTGGATAATTATTTTATATCCCAAGATTCGATGTATGGGGACTAAAATTTTATCCTAATCACATTATTTTATGATGTAGTGGTTTTTATCCTTGTCATATGCTTATAATGTCATGTTTTTTTCCACAGTAAAATTTTACCCTGATGTCATCATCTTATATCATGATTTGATATTCATGTTTATGATTACAACCACCTTTATGTCACCTTGATATTATCCTTGAGTATAATTAATTACTTTCATCAGGTCGTTCATTTTTAATTCCCCTTATATTCTATATATCTCACAACTTTCTTATTTTCATTTTAGGGTTATCATATGAAGCTTTCGAATAGGTATGGAATGTTTAAGATCCTGGTAAGGAGTTTTAAATAATGTTGTTATATCCCTGTTTTAAATTTTTATGTTATATATCTAATTACCCAATGAGAAAACGAATTTCAATCTTTTAGTGTTGTATTATGCAAGTCTTTTGTAATAAATCATGAATTAATGTTTATTAAAGATATGAATAGTCATAAACCTAGGCATTGACTAACCAAAAACATATGAAACAAAATGTAGTTCCAGGCAATTATAAACCAATATTAGATCAATTCATGTGATAGAAGAAACCATAGTTTATTTAAACTCATAATAAAATAGTATATGTTAAATGAATTACATCCATTGAAAAGATATTTCTATCATTGAGGTGCAATGGAATGGAAATGGTTATACTGAAAGTATATTGTCTTAAAAGAGATTCTAATCAATAGTTTTCATTGATCTGGATACTAGGGAGGAAGAATAAATAAATCTTATTTAGTAGAGATATTTTAATGTAATTTAGTTGTTAAATATTTCCTTTATGAGAAAAAATTGAAATGAATATAAAATTCAACAACATAAATAAAAAGGAAGAAGAAAATGATTCAATATACGAGGCTACATTTACAATAATAGCTATGTATAATGTGGAATACATAGATAATATAAAGATAAAAATTGACAATTTATTTTATGGGATTATTCCAAACCTCCTAATGGAACTTGTTTCTCAAACCATTTCATTTATGATGAAATATTATTATGTACCATCAAATTAGAGTGAATTTTACAAATCGCATTCCAACAAGGGAAATCAGTAGAATAATAGGATAGCTGAGAACAAATGATAATGTAATTAATAAAATATAAAAAATATAAAATAAAAACATCTGTCATGTAAAAAATTATGAAAAGAAATATCTTGTTAAATGATTGAAGGTCCTGGGGGTTTGTTACAAGTTTAGAGATAAGGTACATGTGGCTGATTATTGCAATGAAAATAAAAAAACTATAACATAATGATGAAAATATAGATAAATTGGGTGTTATTAAAACCAATATCCCATGTTTCAAGGTGGCTTGACATTGATGTGGCCAATGGGTGAAGGCCAAGATTATGCGATCACTAAAACTGAGGATAAAGTTTCTAAATATGCAATGGTCGATACAATAATCATCAAATCAAATTTATCTATTTATTGATTCTGTATCATTTTAATATTTTATATATTCATTGTTTTCCATGAAAAATAGATATTTCCTTATCAACTTAATAATAGAGTTTTCAATAAAGACTCCTAGTTGAAATCATTCTGTGACAAGTATTTTTTCGTCATCTCCGTTTATGACAGGTAGAAGTACCCTATTTGTAGACTTTATTATTATACTTATGATAAATTTGGATCAATCCATTGTATGTATTGGTTTTCAATCTATAATGAAAAAATTTACTTTCAAGTGGAGGATATTATGATTCAAAATAGAAATATTGAATTTCTTGTCTTTATAGGGGAGACGTCATAATCTGGGTCATGAGTAGATCCAACTGTAGTAGATCTTCTGAATGTGAATACTGGAGAAGAAGATTAGATGTAATAAATGGATGGGAAAGTTAACAATTCAATTAATTATGTAACTATTGTATATAAATTAATTTATGTTTTTCTATATGAATTACCTAGACATCCAATAGATCTTGATGTTGAGTTTTATATTTATTTAATTCTTGATAAAAAACTTATATCAATGAATCCTTATAGAATAGACATAGTAGAATTATTATAACCGATGAAATAACCACATGATATGTGTGTTAAGATATTTATAAACCCTAATGATTCACTTTTGGGATCCCATGTTATTTTCTTTATAATGAAAAATTATTCTATGAGGAAATTAATTTTTTGTAGGGAAATAATTGATATTACAATAAATGAATTTACCCACTGCTAATTATTGATGATTTTTTCAATAAAATTGAAATATATCAATAATTTTCAATGATTACAATTAATTATGGATATCATAAATTGTGAGTAATTATGGAATTTATTCTAAATACAACATTATTTTAAGTTATGAACATTATGAGTTTATATTAATTCCATTTTTATTGACTAATGTACCTTTTCTTATGGTTTTGATGAATATAGTATTCAAGAAATATCTTTATAATTTTTTGGAGAATTTATTTTTGATATCTTGGTGTAATATAAAATCTACGAGGAATATGAGAGCCCCTTGTGATTCATTCTTAATAATCTTATAGAAAAATAGTAATATGGGATATTTAACAAGTTTTAATTCTATCTTCTAAAAGTATCTTTTATTGGCCATATTGTCTCAAAGTATGGAATCTCAGTTGATCTTATGAATCAAAAGGAAATTATATAATTCAATAAACCTAAAAACCAAACCTAAGTACATATTTTACTTGGATTCGTAGGTTACTATCAACTTTTTTTTCAAAATTTAACTATATTTATTTACCCATTATCCAACAAAATATACAATATTTTTAAGATTATATAGGTAAAGTAATGTGAAGAATAGAAAAGGAGAATGATCAATGTATCGATATAGACTCCACAATAAGGAAGGGGATTGATTTGTGATATGTAGTTATGTATTAAAAAATGAATTAGGTGTGACCTTATATATAATGAAATTGTTATTGTATTTTCATCATGGAAGTTGAAGACTCATGAAAACAACTACTTAAAACATGATATTGATTTGGGAGATTTAATATTTTTTTCATGATATGAATGAATTATATATATGGTGAAATTTATAGACATACACAAATGAAAAGTGTTGGAAATAAATTTCTCATATACATATATCAACATGAAAAAATAGAGATGTATCGAACTACTCAAGGATTATGACTGATCAATAAAATACCACCCAATAAAGAAAAACATTGCAGCATGTGCATTAGTAAGATAAATCATGTAGTCCTAAATAAAATGATGTATAAAAAGGATACCATGTTGAAGGATTTATTTAATATAGATATGATAATTATATGGGAATGGAAAAAATCAATCCTTTTATAAATTATTTCTAAACAATCTTTATATAAAAATAAAAAAAAGTTCTTATCCTAATGGTAAAAATTTTCAAAAGAATATAAAATATTTGAATGATGGGGGATTGAATGGGTTAATTTATGAAGATAGTTTTCATAAATTTAGAATGAGGTTTTTGTTCCATCTATTCATGATATTAAAAATGAATTATTATATAATTCTCATATGTTGAGTTTCACTATACACCATATATAACCAAGATGTATAGGGATCTGAAGGATCATTTTTGTGGGATAATATGAAGTATGAAATTGATGATTAAGTATCATAATGCCTCGTTTGTTAAATATTGTAGGTTAATATACAATAAACTACAATAGTTATGAAACCCCTACCAAATCCTATGTTGAAATGGGAGTATATTACAATAGAATTTATCACTATATTTCTAAATATTCCATGAAATAATAATTATATATTGGTAATTGTTGATCACAATAACAAATCAGGCATTTACTCCCTAAAATATAATAATTACCTCTTGATAGTCTTATAAGGGTATATATTAATGATGTTTTTTGAATTTTTATAGAACCTATTTTTATTTTTTCTTATCATGGTATATGTTTTAAATCAAAATTGAAGAAAACTATTCTGAAGGGTCTTGATACCGAGCTTCATTTGAACACCTCCTATCATCCACAAACTGGTGGACAATATGAAAGGACTATTCAAATGTTAGAATACATTTTTAGGTCATGATCACTTGAATTTATAGATATATATGATTTATATTTACCTTTGGTGAAGTATTCCTATGACAATTTCATTCCTTCAAGTGTTCAAATGGCACCAAATGAATCATTATATGGAAATATATGTCATACTCAATTTTGTTAGTATGAAGTTGGAAAAATGATTATTATTAGATTCTAATATATTAGGGACATAATTATGAAGGTAAATACTATCTAGAACCATATTAAAGGATTAAAAATAATGAATAAGATCAATTCAAATAACATATGTAATCATTTTGAATTTAAAATAGGTGATTGAACTTTCTTGAAATTATCTCTCTGAAAGGGTGTTATAAGGATCAGTAAGAAATGGGAACTTAGACCCAGGAACATTAAAATTTTTGAAACTCATAAAATAATTGGATCTATATATTAATGTTTATCCATTCCATTGAGCCTCAATAATGTACATGATGTGTTCTATATCTCAATATTATGTAATTATGTGCCATACCCAATACTTTTTCTCACCAAGAAAAAAATATAATTGAAAATTTATCTATCATATGATGAAGATCCTAACAAGATTCTTGACACTAGACAATGAATGTTATGGATTTACACGACTACACTATTAAATATAATTTATATAAATCATAATACTGAGTATGTAATGTAGGAACCTTAGGAAGTCATGAATAAGAACCACCCTAATTTCTATAGAAAGTAATAACCATGAAAATTTTGAGGTTGAAATGTTTTAAGGAGTGAAGAATGCAACACCAGAGTTTCCATTATAATAAGTGAATATTTTATCTTAGTAAAACAATAATATGATGAAAATTTCAAAATTTTAAGGAATATGAAATATATTTTATATGATGAATATTGATTTTGAACTTACATTATGAAAATAATCCAAAAATGATTTTTAAAATTTTCTCTTGGAAAAATGAATTTATGAATAATTAAAAATGCAGTGTTTAGATAATACTAATTTTATATATAATAACATATTATAATATTTATAATTAATCATATATTGATTATAAATTTGATAAAAACAAATACATCATCATTTATAGTAAAAAAGGGTTATTTTTCATAAAAAATTATCTTCACTGCATAATGATTTTACATTTTTATTAATTAAACTAATACATAATGATGAATGATTTAAATTAATTTTATAGGTTATATATATATACAAATATTGATTTAAATTCTTGTAATTATGATTACTAGTCATAGAGTTAATGTAATGTTATCTTATACTTAAAACATCCATTTTCCTAAAAAAACATTTTTCAGCACTTTTTGCCAGTTTATTTTTAAATTAAGTTCATTCAATAATATAAAATGAATTTGATAAAAAATATTCCATATTTTTACGTAGGTGGTTAAAATTTTAAAAATACCCCCCTTTGATTTTAAACCTTATGTATAGTAACCATGATAAATATTTTCACCTTAACAAAGGCAAAAATTGATAAATATAGCTTAAAATATAGAATAAGGCTTAAAAATCATCTATATACTTATATATATTTTATTTATAAGTTCAATTACACCACCCATTTATATATTTCAAATTATGTAATCTTGATTCCAGTTGTCTTTGATATGGACATTTTTATTATTTTATGTAATGAAAAATTACAAAAATGTGACTCTCTAACTTTTAATTTATATTATATTGTTAATTAGGGATAAGAAGCTGTTATGAATTAATATAGAAGTTTATTTTGAACAAAAATAATTTATTTTAATGTTTATATATTTTTTAAAAATTTTAGTGATGGTATAATTACCACAAATTCTAACAAAATGCTTACAGAGTGCTTCTGTAAAAAGAGAAAAATTAAAGTAAATGATTATAAAAACATCAAAATTAAAATTTCATAATGGAATGTTTGTATCACAAGAATTTTATATTTAATAATATTTTTTAATTTATGATAAAAGAGTTTATATTCAAATTATATACTTATATTTATGGCTATAAAATTCAAAATATGGGAATAAGTATAAAAATAGATTTAATGGTATTTTATATTAAAAAATATTATATTAAAAGATTTAAAAATAAAAAAATATTGTAATAGAAAATTATTTCTGATTTATGGTCTAAAATATAATCCATTTACCTTTTTTTATCCAATTTAGTCCATATAAGTACATTTATAATGTTTAAAAATGAAAAATCTGTCATAATGGTTGATGTTAAAATTTGATAATAAAAGAGTTAAACCAATGGATACAGATTAAAATGAAATATAAACCTATTAAAATTTTATTTTTTGAAGTTATTTCAATTTTATACTATCATAGATTCAAAATTGTGTCCCATAGTTTCCACTTTCATAGGAAAATAATTTATTATATATAAATATTTTATGTAATTCCACGTGTTTCTTTTTCTTCACTATAAATGGAAACCACCTATACTATATTCTTTAAAAACATCCATGATAATATTATATCAAATATACCCTAATAAAATATATCCTAAATAATCTTATATAAATTCTATATTTTTAGATATTTTTAAAATACTAACCCTAGGGTCCTTATGTGATGATATTACAGGAGCATCCTCAAATAAGAGGTAATCATCTTAACTAACTATTTTAAAGTTAGTTTAATATTATACCTCATGTAAATATTATTTTACTATAATAAAAAATAATACCATTATATTTTTATTAGTAGAATTTTATTTTGTTTATAGTATTATCTTTATTTCATATACTCAGCCCTCTAATGGAAAATAAAAACATTGCTCATGCATTCGTGAAAACTACAACCTCACGACTATTGTATTTCATTTTCCATCACCACATAACATAGATGGAATATAAAAGTGGTTTTAAAGAAATACAATAAAAAATATTTTATATATTTCATTATTAAATGATAAAATAATACTTACCTTTTAACACAAATATCTGTTGGAAATTGAAAACATCACATGTACATATGGATGGACTACCACATTGACAATGCAATGTGATTTTATTTTCATTACCATATTACATCAATTGTTGAAAAAATGTTTCTAATGAAAAAAAATTAATATTTATAATATTAATATAATTATATAGATCATGAAACAATAACCAACGAACCTGAACTAAAAATTCTATGATGAAATATGCATTAGAAAACTAAACAGTTCATACTCGAGGATTGATTTTAGAAAGAATTTGTAATTAATGAGTATGAAAAATATATATAAATTAAGATAAATATTAATATGGTATTTTTATGAATTAATAAAAAATTTAATACCATTATATTTTAAGTTAAATAATTTTTAGGTAATCAGAAGACCGAGTTAAGGAGCTTTCATCTCAATTCAACTTTATTGAGATATATTTTGTTTTAAGAACCTATATTCTTTTTTATGGTGTATATACCAACCATTTTATATATTTAACATGAATATATATTTAGTCATGGTGTTTAAATATTTAATTGAATTTCACCCTTTCTTGAGTTTATAATTCAAATATTACCAAAGTTGTATAAGATTATTTTTAAAATCTCATTTTTTTGATTGCTTATATTTTCATTATTCTACTCTCAATAATTAATGATTTTAAAGGTTTCCATTCAAAGTTTTTGTTCATTGTAACATGAATAAAGAAAATAAATATTTAAATGAAAATATGATCATATTTTTCTTCTTGATCAGTATTATTTTTCTTCTATATCAATATTTTTCAAAAATTGTTTAACAAAAGTCATTTTTATTTAATTAGATAATTTCGTAATAGAATAATATGTAATATTTAGATTAATTTAAAGGGTTTTAATGGAATATTTATAATATGATAATTTCTTTATTTCTTTTAAAAAAGTCAAAATGAATGATTTTTTATTGTATATGTCATTAGTAGATTTACTCACCACTATAACCATTTTATGGTGATTATATTTTTTTGATACTTTTTACACTATTTTACAAAGAATATTATTAAATGAGAATTTTTAAATGTTTTGATTCAATTTTATTCTATTATATAAAAGAAATTATTTTATTACAAAACCTGTATTTTTGATGAATTGATGGGGGTATTTTATATCTTATTAATTTTATGACCGTTAACATTATCTTGAAACATTCTATTTTTTTATGATCGTCTTTCACCAAAAATTTAATTTCTCTTCCATATCAATATTATTTGTATCATGGATATTCATACTATATAAATCATATAGAATTTATATATATATATTTTATAATTAAATTTGATTGATTGAGTTGGGAGGTATTTATATTATCTATTGTTTACTCAAGAAGGATATTTTTTGATAATTAATATTTTTTATGAATTAAAATGATAATTTTGTATGTGATAAATGCATTGGATATATAATTATGGGTGGGTATTGGTTATAGGCAACCCCCTGATGCACTGACCCATCTCATGAGACAAAATAGTTCACAATCCTTATTAAATTGGTTTTTGGTATATACCTACCCATATTTAAAAGTATCTAGGAACAAGGCCTTGACCATGATGTCTGATCTTATGTATTTTCTTCACTATGAATTTAGTTATTATTATCCTTGATATTACCTCTATGATATTATCCAAGGATGAATTCTTTGATCAATTCATTGAATAAATATCATGTATTTTCAATTAATTACCTCCCCATACTTATTATTCTTTATTTAATCATGATATATTCCACTGTATAGAACCCTTAATTATTATTTAAGTTCCCCCTAATATTTTTTCCTTTTCCCAGGATATGAAGAAGTATTATATAAATTATTTTAAAGTATACATGATATTTTCTTTAACTATGTTTTATTTTATATTTAAAATTTAAAATTGGAATCATTTATTTTTATTGTTATTTAACTATACTAAGCTGATACACCCTTGATGATGTGATCCCTTGTATCATATTCAAATGTAATAGATTATACACTAGATTTTGGTTACTCGAGTTGAAGTTGTTGCGTGAACCTTGAGAGAAAAATAAGAATAAAATGAAATAAAATCATTCAAGAATATATTTATAAAATTTAATAAAATTAAAGATGTTTTTTCTAGTTGGGGGAATGATAATAATTTTAGGAACAAGATCCTCGATGTTATGGTGGGTGAAAATGAAATAATTATAAAAGAATATGTGAATATGATGGTTAAATAAGAAAAAATGAATACCCAAATAAATTAAGGTGTATTGAGGATTATAAAAATATTGTAATTGTGGAGAAACTTATTTGATAATGAATTTATGTGAAGGATTAGTCACCATAGGGGATTGAGAAATCATGTTAATCAAAAAATGTATAATACACACCATATGTTTTCGAAAATGATGAATATGTTTGTCTAATAGTGCATGTTATAAAAGTTAATATGTGGAATATTAGGTTGATAAAATCCCTATAATATGATTATTAAGGTTTGCAATTTTGATAATGGTTTTGAGAATAATGGCTACTCTAAAATAATGAATAAAAATTATAATGTTCCACAAAGAAAAAAGAATATTATTTTGATATAGACTCAATATTTTAGTAAAAAAACTAGTTTCAGGGATAATAGTGGGTTTTTAGTGCTTATAGGAATGAATAAAATATTTTTAGGTATAATATATTTATCCCATGAAAAGAAAATAAGTCCAAAATTAAGGTTTATCTACCCTGAGCATAGAATAATAAGACTGTGAGTAAACTGAATGAGAATGGAAGTCCACCTATGACACATGTTCTAAACAGGTTTGATGTGCTTTAGAGGATCTATGGATTATTTTACAATATGGATCACTATATAGATGATCATATGACCATGATTCTATCTTAATGATGATAAATGGATAGTTAGAAGAATAATCAATAGAAAACCATATCTAAAAAATCACTCATTATTAAAGTTTCACTGAAATATTGTAAGAAGAGAAAAACATAGATACTTGATAGTGGTTTCTTATCACCCATAATAAGAGATACCATGATCATAGAAAATATTTAATAACATGATGGTGGTGTTTTGAATTTTAGTAATGAGATATCATTAATGAATAATTTAATTGGTTAAGCTGAAATTGAGATACATAAGTTGAATTCACCCGAGGTTTTATTTGTTGATGAGCTATATTATAATATTCCAAGTGAGAAAAAATTATGTGATAAATGAAATGAAGAAGTTGTCAAGAAAAAAAATTTCCCAAATAAAATAAATAAAAATATAGATTTAATCATAATAGGTGAACAAACTAGGGGAAATTTATCTCAGATTAAAGATTTTTTAATTCTTCTTATCTGAGTGCCAAAGAATATAATCATCTCTCACATAGAATAAATGGATTTTTTTGTCAAAATAATTTGAGGAGTATTTCAAATGAAAATATTTTTACTGACCAAAATTATTTGATAAGACAAAAAAAACTTTTTCAAAAGAGAATGATGGTCTAAAGAAGTCATTAATGATTCAAGATAAAATTAAAAAATACCACTTGAGATGATTCAATCAGAATTTTGTAGATACATGATACATACATATAAAATAAATGAGACTTATATTATTAAATTTATTAAAAACTATAGAAGGGTAAATAGAGTGAATTTTATGGCTCAAAAATCAAAATAAGTTTAAATACACAAACTTTTCAGAAGAGAGGTTGAGAGAGAATACGATTTTTACAACTAGAAGTTATGAATTGAAAATAGAAATAAATTTACTAGGAATAAATTTGAATTAAATAAAGAAAATTAGGGTATTATGTATAAATATATCACTCCCTACTCGTCTCATCTAATTTGTTTTACAAAATTAATGAATAAAATAATTATTGAAATGAGAATAATAATGCCATTAATTTTGAAAGATAAATTTTTTTACATAGATATGATTTTTTTCATATATGTACACATTCAGAATAGGTTCTTGCTAAGAAAAAAAATTCAAATATGACCTCATATAATGTGTGGTATAAATATTATTCATAAATGAGTTATTTCAAATTCTATGGGATTCCTATAATAAATAAAATTGAATAATAAAATTTGGTTATATTTGTTAAATGACTAAGGGGGAATTTTTCATAGTTCCTCGTCGAATTAAAAATGATCAAAATATTATAATATGATACTTCTGATAATGATGGAATTTTATTATCTAAAAATTATTGAAAATAAAACAAAAATTAATGCTCCTAATATAGAATATTTTGAATCTTCTATAGAAAAAATGAGACGGATTCTGTTTAGGACAACACTATAAAGGATGAAATCGAGGTAAATCCTATTGTAAATGAATATATTCAGACTAGTGATGAGGTAAAGGAATTGAGAAATCAAATATATAAGTATCGAAAGATAATAAAGAATGTGGATCTAGAGAATATAAATGGAAATCAAGGTTTATTGATTAAAATAATAGGATAACTAAGGTATTAGAGTTATATAGAGTAACCAACTAGAAGGATGTTCCTTTATGATAATAAAACAATATTTATATCATATATTAATAAAAAATTAGTGTATTTGTTTTCAATAATCAAGATTGTATTTATTATATGGAAGTGGATCTTGACTAGATAAAGATGAATATATCTTGGTAATCTGTCTTAAGACCTGATGATAACAATATATTTGTGATATAGTGAGTACCCAAAAATAAATTGAATGACAAGGGAGAGGTTGTACTGAAAAATTACATTATTTTTTAGTTATAATCAATATTTTATATTGTTTTATTTTATGATAAATTTTGTATAATTTTAACATTAGAGGAATTTAGAGTGTTCTTGAATATTTTAGATTATATGTAGTATAAAATTTACCAAATGAATGTTAAATATACCTTATATAATGTTGATATAGAATAAGATGTTTATATTTATAATCCTTTAGGATTTGAGATTGAAATTGATAGATCATAAGTATTTAAACTAAAGAAGGTTTTATATGTATAGAAACATGACCTAAGGGCCTATTATTAATGGATGAGAAATTATTTGAGAGACATAAAATTTACTATTTCAATGGAGAACAACAAATTTTCTATCAAATACATGTTTTATGACACACTTACTGTAATTATATATATTGATGAAATCATTTTTTTGGTGATCAAGATATTTTTATATGGAATTATTAATGGCGAAGAATAAACTATTTTAGTTTTCCATGTTTTGATAGTATAGATACTTCTTAGAATTATATGTAATTAAATAAGTCTCGTTATATTCTTATGGTAAGAGAAGTATAATCAATATTTATTGAATAAGTTTGAGATAAAGGACTTGAAACTAGGGTCTATAAAGATTCATGTGGGGATGAAATTATCAAAAGATGAAAAAGGTGAAAATATTAATCAAAGGGAGTTTATAAAATAATAAGATGTTTTTTATTTCACACTACATTTTGGATAAATATTATATGTGCTATAAGTATTTTTTCCGGAATCCAATTGATATCAAAGAATCACACATAATGGTTTCTGAGAGAGTACATAAATATATCAATGGTTATTTGAGATTTGGGGTACTATACATGAAAGGGAAACAACTGATCTTATCAAGATAGACTGATGTTGATTGGGAAAGTGACTATGAGTATAGAAAGTCCACTATAAGAGGATTCAGTTTTTCGGTTAGAAGCACTATGAGATTGAATTTTAATAAAAATTACATGGTCGAACTAAGTTTTATTGAGGTTGAATACATTTCTAATAATACAGTTTTAAATTATGTGATTTGGATATAGGAGTATATTTATTACCAGAGGGTAAGGATTTAAAGGGCACTTGAAATTTTCGATAATAAACATAGTGTTATATATCTTTCTAAAATTCATGTGGCACACTTAAGATTAAATAACATTGATCTCATGTATAATTTTATCAAAGATAGAGGTTTTAATGGTGATATAAATAAAGAATTTATTCATAACCTAAAATAATAGGATGAAATTTTCATAAATGAAATTCCATAGGATAGATTTGAGGCTCCCAGTTTGACAATGATTTTTCAATCCTTCCATCTCCACTAAGAAGTTTTTATAGGGACCCCCAAATCGCCTTAAATTGTGTTTTAAAATGGGGATAAGTAAATTTATAACTATTTTCTTGGATGTTATGGAAGGTAAATTTTAACATGGTTAGTTATTTGAATTATTGAGTGTTCGTATTTAGGGGGGGCGTGTTGTCACTTTTCAAAAATGTTATTTTCCACACAGAGATACAATTCTCTAATAAATAATACTCTAACATATTTGTCTTCTTGATAATGTTTTCACAAAAAATGATATGGTCTGATGCCTTTTGGATGATAATTTTAGTTTTATAATTATTTTTATGGGGTTTCACAACAAATTCAAAGGTTGATATTGAAGTACCCATTGAATTGTCGAAGGTGTTGTCTTTATTATCCACCATTTATTAGTGGATGAAGAAAATTTTAAGGAATATGTTTGAAGTGTTTTATATAATATAGGTTTCAGAATAAATTTTATTGATGAATATTTATAATTATTTGGGTGGAATCTAAAATTGAAGTAGAATAAATTAGTTTGGACTTCTAAGATATAGTTGGGAAGTTCATATGAGATATTGTAATTTTACAAGATATATATTCTATGAAATAATTTTTAATATAAAATAAATAATATCATAGGATAATATTTTATCATATAAATTGATTAAAAATAAGATAGAAGGACCACATATGAAATCTTGTCTCATGTGATCATATATTTTGGAGGAAACCAATATGGTGTAAGATTTCTTGTGCATAAGAGAGGACTCTCATATGAAGAAAATGTATTGTAAGGTAGAATAATGATTAAGAGATGTGAAATATGTATGAAAACATATACTCATAAGATGATATATATTTTAATGGAAACCCTATAATATACCATTATCATATGATAACATCTTCATATTATAGGTTATTTTCATGTGATATCATATGCACTAGAAAATTTAAAGAATTATAAAAGTATGAATTCAGAAGAACAAAAATTTAGATGATGCAATGCATTGTTCTTAAATATTATTCATATCACAATTATATTGTTATTCATTTTGATTCAGTATAAGTATATTGTATAAAACCAAAGGTATCCAATGTAAGATGTATTTCTATGTTACAACGCCATGTCAACTTGGATGTATATTGAATTGCTATGGATTTTATAGCGGATTTAATGGGAGAATTGTTCTAAAAATATTAGATATTTAATAAGAATCATTGGATGAGATTAAATGATATGTTCAGGAGAATTCATTGTGATTCCAAATTTCCATGGATGATTCGATGATCTAATTCAAATGAAAGATAGAAGGAGGAACCAATACGTACTAGAGGTTATATTATAAATAATTCCATTCAATTCAAGGGGATGTAGATATAAATTTTATCATATATAGAAGTGGAAAATACCTAATCAAAGCATGCATGAATATTTTACAATATTTTTTATAATTTTTTTAAGGGATATGAAAATCGGATTACTTATAATAGGTTAGACAAAAAAATGTGTAAGCTATAACATCAATTCTGAAAAGTGTAAAAATTTCCTATGTAATGCATTATTTAACTACTCTTGCATGTAGGTTAGGAATATATTTGAAGGAGTGGATCTAGGATTTAATTAGTTATATGGGGTTAATTTATGAGTTGAAATTTGTTAAACTTGTTATGCTAATTCACATCCCACTCAATAGTACCATAATTGATCTAGGCTCTAAAGAAATCAATTTCAAGTACTAAAATAATATGAATAAACTAACTAAAATATTTTTTCAATGGAAATGTTAACGGATTTTAAATATGTATAGTGAACCATATGAAGTATAAATGGTAAATATGTAATTACAAAATTGATTGGAGCATCATTAATCATTTGAGAAAATAATTCTAGAGTTATGGAGAACCCATCCTATAGTTATTGAGAAAAAAATAATACTATATTTAGTTATGAAAATAACTTGGATGAAGGCTACAATGAATGAGTTTGAAGTTGAAATATTTTGGTATTGATAATATATGTAAATACACAATATTGAGCATTTAAATGTTTTAATTTACATTTGAAACAAGTTAATGAATTTTGGGATTATTATGATAATTTTCACAATTATTTTGAGTTTTTATAATGTGATTTGAATTGATTAAATTGACTTGGAATGATTTGAAGCAGTTCTATTATGACTTAATTCATTTATGGAATTTTACATTAGATTTCATATGTGTTAAAATAGTTTCTTTTGATTCAAAAAATATTATAATGGTTAGAGGAATTTCCTAAGATTTATACTGATTTCTTAAGATTCAGTATGATTTTGTATAACTCAGTACAATTTTTTAAAAATCTAGATAATTTCATAAAATATTGGAGGAACACTTAATATTCATCCATAAATCATCAGAGTAATCCAAAAATTCATTTATTTTCAGTCAATAGACTTCCATAAGATTCATTTTATTCATATAGACTACAACTTGAAGTGTAAAAATGGAAAAGTTAGTGATATTGAAAGAAAATCATAAGATTAAATATTTTATAAAAAAATTTAAATTCTGAAGTGTGAACAAATTGAGATATGATGAATGAAATTTTACAAGGGAAATAAATTTGAGGATGCTTGAACTAATATTTATAGTATTAAACATTAAAAAATGAACTATGATTCAAGAAAAATGAATATATTGTTATCTTTATTTCATGGTGAACAAGATAACATAATGAGAACAAATTATTGAGAAAAAATCAATTATACATGTTCCTATTATAGGAAAAAAGCATGATGATAATTCTAGAATGTAAATGTGATCATTCCCGAACATCTCTAAATTATTGTAAATATAGAAAATTATATTTTTATTTAAGATTAATGATATGGTACAAATCAAATCAAATTGGAGTTAATTATATGGATATAATTCAAACTAAAAATAATTTAGAAAACCCAAGCTGTCACAACTAGGATGAGATAAGCCATTCCATAATAAATATATTGTAGTATACTTTTTATAAAAATGGAGTTTGATTTATCTATGTTTATTTATATAAATGTTTTGAGAAGAATATTCTATAAACTCTTTTAATAATAAAAAAATAATTTATTATTTGGTAGATAATAAGAAATAAACAACAAGATTAAATTTCTAGAAATATAGTTGATACATAGAGTTGCGGAAAAATAAGTAGAGATTATGGGAATAAGCCCATGTAAAAAAGTTTGGGAAAATGTGTGGAGAATCACAATACAATTTTTGTTTATTATTTTCAATATCAAATATATATATATATATATATATATTTAGAATATATAAATGCTGATAAATAGATATAGGGAGTGTGTCTAGTTCCTTGGTTTGACTCTTAAATAATAGAACATGAGAGCTTAAAATGAGAACAAAAAAGATCCAAACACTGAGAAGAATTGTAATAAATTTCTTCGTATTGAATAAGAAGAAAAACATGATATGATTATATCAATCCAATCTATTTAGTAGACTAAAAAATTGAAAAAGGAAGACGTAGGATACATTATATCACATAAATATAAAATATTTTATATAAGGAAGAAGGTTGATGATTTAGAAGAATCTAATGATTCAATTTTAAAAGATATATGTTATCAATGATATTCATAGAGATATAGTTTCATTCTATTCATAATAGAATACAAGTGAAGTCAATAACTATATTCAGGGAAGAATATTATTATATGTTGATATCGTGATGGTCTATATTAACTAGTTATCTACTTAAAAATTCTAAAAGAAGTTATAAGATTGGCAGGTGATAGTATAGTTCACTAAAGCTTTATGTATGTACGAGATACATTATGATTTCAACATAATCTGTGCTCACCCTACCTATAATTCGGGGAAATATTATGGGAATTAAATATGTGTGTCATATGATCCCAAACCTTATAATGATATAGTCACCAATATATAGGGAGAACCTTGTAAAAAAATCATGTGTTAATATTTAATTTAATTTTCTATACTTCTTGTGGTATTCTGGTATTTGGTGAAAAACTCGATCCAATTATTTCTTATTAAATAATATATGTTTGAAAATTGATATATGAACATAACTGGTTAATTTTTTTGAAGGATAAAGACACATTACAATGTAATCACAGTTAATTCAACACATATCAGGGGACTATACACATTCATGGGAACTATAATTTGTATTAGAGAACTCAATTCCATTTTATTGGATATAAATGTTTTTCTTGACCCAATATTTTTATATTTATATATGATGTTCTGATTTGAAGATTTTTTAGAAGATCATCAGCTAGAAAAATTATTTCCATCATTTTTAATGATAATATAGCTATTTTAATTATATCCTAGAAGAATAGAAAGAAGAAATATGTAATGAAATTGAAGAACAAATTAATTTGTAAGGATGAAACACCGCTATTTTAACACATTAAAATTGATAGTTTTTCAATTAAATCTATTATTAATTATACACATGGATAAATAGGTTCAGTTAGTGAGGAGGATAGATATGCTGCATTTGTTCAAAACATCCACATTGAGGTTAATGATTATATGAAGAATGTCTTTACTAATGTTTCCACTCACATATTTTTTATTTGGAAATATATTTTGAGAAAACACATCTTATAATAGATGAAAAATATATACATAAATCCTTGGTTAATAATTTAAAAGATTTAAACACTCTCACCAAAATAGTGAAATCAATAGAAAAGAACATTTCATTATTTCATGAAAAATATAATCTATCAGAAAAATAATTGAAAAAATTCATTTATGAGAAATATGAGCCATGTAAATATTTTTCGGATAATATCCATGATTTATAAGGATCGTATATTTCTATTCCTTGTGCTAATAATGATCAATTAGATATCCTGGCCAAATTAAATAAGAACCTTAATATTACTAAGCCTGAAAATAGAAATTTTAATGAGGATCAAATACAGAAGTTGAAATATTATTGGGATGAAATGTTGAAGTTAAATGAAGGTTAAAAATTCTCTTAATATGAAGTTCCTTCATTTTCTTGTAAAATTGAAAAGTATGAAATCAGCACTAGCTCAAACTCCCCATACACCTAAGAAGATAAATACTGACACATAACTTATTTATAAGGGTATCCCATCTAAAAAGTGTCTCTTTAGTGTTGAAATGAGTTTGGGATCCCCCAAGAATATATCAACTATAAGCTCTTGGATTATGGAAACCCATTTTATATGTATATTCATAGTAATATTATATTTATAAAAAATGAATGATTAAATTTAAAATAATAGAAAATATTGGTAAAAATATATTGCAAAATCCATCAATGTGTCAGGGATATATTTTAGAATATCCGTGTATACAAAATTTCCATATAAATTATTAAAATGTAGGGTTCCTACCTGTAAGAACCCAGATCCTAATTTCCGGAACGGATCTTGATTTTGGGTTGATTTTTAGGGAAAATGAAGAGTTTGAAAATTTCCTACGTACACACCCTCACTTTTGAGTATATTTTGTGTACTTCTGAGTACGCGTCCTGTACCTGGTTTTTGTGCATTGTTGTGTACTAGACTTGTAACGACTGAGTACATGGCTATGTATGTCATCTGGTAGATCACCTAATGTGGGACCCTGTTGAGGCTAGTACACAATGTGTACATTAAATGAACACATCATGTACATTTCTTTTAATTGCATTAATTAGAGTTGGGTTTTTTCTAATCTCTAGAACACTCTTCCTCTCGCCTTGTCTCATATAGGAGAGCGACAAATGGCTGAGAAACATTGATCTGCTCCCGTTCCTCCGTCTGAGCACCGATTTATAAATCGCCAAGTCTGTTGGATTCCCAATAGTTAGTTCTCTCTTCTCCTAGAGCGTCCTTTCATGATTTATACTCTCTCTTGTGTTATCCAAGGTAGAACTATTTAAACCATTATATAGATCCACATCATTCTAAGATGATTCAAGGGACGAAATTCAAGACTGTTCTTCATACAACATCATGGTAGGTGGTCTGTTCCTTTCATTGATTTAAATTGGATTATATATGCTTTGAGTGCTGAATACCCACGTTTGGGTTATTGTGTGTTATGGATTCTTAACCCTGTTTAAGACCTATTATGGTGTGTTGAATGAGAAATGGTTATTTTTATTATGTATAATGTTGTATTACCTTGATTATGGATGTGTTTCCCATGTTAGATTGATTATGGTCGTTAGGTCTAGGAAGCATGTAAGGCTTGCTTGTTTCCATGCCTTGTGTTGTTATGATGGAGTTTCTATTTATTTGAGATGAATGTGTTTCACATTGTGAAAGAATAAACAAGGGAAATTAACTATGTGAGCTTCCCAAGTAAGAGTCAATTAGGTATATTTTTTGTTATGTGGACACAAAGGTATTGATTGTGAGAGCTTCAGGGGTGTCATAGACTAGAGGGGTTAGACTGTGATAGCTACCCAGAGGGTTTTTATTAAATTATTATTTGACCATAGTGCATTGACTGTGAGAGATGATAGGGGGTCATTATATTTTATTGATGTTATGCAGACCAAGGGGTATTCACCTTGAGAGACACCGAGGTGGTTGTATTCAATTCATTAGTACTAGGTGGGATCAAAGGGGTTATATTGTATGATCGTTTCCATAGGGTCATTATTGATTATTGAATTTATGTTATTTAAAACTAGAGTGGTTATACTTTGAGAAAATTCCCATAGGTTTTCTAGTGAAAATTCAAATTACTCTAACGATACATCCAAACCAAAGAACAAAATTGGATTCAGTTTTACAGGTTTCATTAAATGGCCTTCTAAGATGTCTGTTTGTTATATAATATAGGGTGATATAGAGATTAGGCTAGATCCTGAGATTACATAACTCAATGATTGAATAATTAATAAATCTAAATTAATATAATTGAAAAACTATAGGGTTGTTTAATTTTGAGTACTCCTTAGTTTATTGCTTCTTTTATGCTTATTACCTACGATATATATTTACTGACAGTTGGGCACAAATCTTTTGGTGTTTTCCTTCTAGGATTCATATCACACCCTGATTGGGTCATGAGTTTTCACTGAAACAGATTATATGGATGCTGGTATAGATAAGTAAAAGAGACCTTCTTCCTCGGGTACATGATTACCGTTGGAGTTGGAGAGCATGTGACCATGATGTAGATTCAGATGCTGTTGGAGTTACTTATTTTTTATAATTTATTTCAGTATTGTATTTCAAATATTTTTGACTTGTTTTTCTACTTTCCTTGATATATGTGACATGTATCATTTATTTATAAGAGTAGTAGTTATTTGTACTATCATTCATCTGTTGTTTACTTCTATTTTATAGTATTACTTCATCTTCTATTATTTAATATTCGTTTCCACTGTGTTACCCTACCAATGAATGAATAGTTTCCACACTATCACACCTAAGTCCCTCACTACTATTCGGAAGCCTCTAGCATTTGGGGAAATGCACTTGAGGCCATGTGACCAACCTAGTACGGGGCACCGTAGGGCGACACTCGAATCCAGGATGATAAAAAATGGTATCAAAGGTGGTTCTTTTCTACTTTGTCTTACTATTTAGAGCTTGTAGACATGGATAAGAAATAATGGGTAGTTTCTAATAAGTTTTGTCTTGGAGTAGCTAACCCATGTACAGGGAAAATCCAAGTTACCTCAAATATTGAAATTTTTTATGGTTATTGCAATTATTACAGTTGGTTTGATTTCACCATTGGGTGATTGACTTGTTTTGTGCTATTATAATTGATATTATTGAGGTTCTATTTCTTTTTCAACTTGATGAGACGAGGTTATTCCATCTCATTCATCATTATGAAACTTGATAGATATCACATTTCATTCATTCTTGTCATGCCATTTAGGGTGCATTACTGATTTCATACTATTGTGATAGATTTTGTGCTAGATATGCATGTGGTTGTGATAGATCTCATGATAGAATACCTTCTATTTTGATATGGAATTGGAATATGCAATGTTTCATTTGTATGGATGGCAAACATTGGTCCCTGAGGTGTTATGGGACCTCTTGGGTCTGAATTTGGTGGATCATGATTAAAATTTAATTGAAATTTGTATACTTATTAGATGATTGAGGATGATAAAATTTTATTCATTGGATTATGGGATGTCACGTGTCTGAAGTTTTTGTTCCGTGGAAAAAAATATGTTTTAAGGGTTCTAGAGAAGTTCAGAGGATTAATGTCTAGAAACCCAGACAACACGGTGTGTGTTGTTATAAACACATGCCATGTGTTATTCTGTTCCGGAAGAAAAAACTATTCTTAAGTACATGATGTGTACCATATGTACAGACCGTGTGGTGCTTGACCATGCGACTGAATTTGTGAGAAAGGAAATGGGGATGGGAAACTTTTTGGTAAAATGCACATTGTATGGATTTTACATGTCGTTTTGTAGAGAACCATGCATCCGACTATGTGTCCAACAAAATGGGTGGATGAAACTTCAGTTGTACACACAGTGTCTAGTTTCTACACATTGTGTATAGTCGACCATGTATCTGACCATGTGACTAATGACACAGGTGGTTAAAACTTACATGGTACACGCTGTGTCTAGGGTGAACTTGCCACTTAGTGTTACCTAGGAGAGAATTGTGTGGTTTGAGACATGTAGAGGGACCAAGACATGAAGGAAAATTCAAGTACATGCTATGCCTTTGGAGGTACATGTCATGTGTGTGACTATTACATGACCAGGATTGGCATAGGTACACACCTTGTTTTAAGCATAATGGAACACGCCATGTAGTGGGTCTACACGTTGTGTAACCCTATTTTGTAATATTTGAATACTTTATTCTCATGTTCATTTATTTCACTACTAAGTTGTTATACTAGATAATATTTAACTAAGGAGTGCACTTGACATTGCAGAGTCATGCTTCTGAGATGTCATTTGGTTGTGCTCCAGGTGTAGGGTGATGACATGACACTGGAAATTATAGATCAGGGACTACCAGAAGATCCTATTATCATGATCGTTCTAGAACCAGCTATTATATAGGACACAAGTGCGGATGCAATGTTACTTGATGTCTTTATGACGATGTTACAAAATTTTAATGGAGCTTTGCATCCTGCGCCGTCTATGGAAGAGCTGTCCCGAGTGTTCTAGAAGGTGTATCCTCTCACTTGCTTTGTGTATGAAGGACCACATGCTACAAATTCATTTTTGGAGGCCGTGATTTCTATCTTGGAGCATCTGGAAACTCCTCCTAATATGAGGGAAAATCTTGCGACGTTCATGATATGTGATTACTCCAAGAGAGTCTCAGATTTTATCTCACATGCCGGATTTCATCGGGATGTGTCTTGGGAATATATTCATGTGACATTATATGATTACTTCTATCCCAAGAAGTTGAGGCCCAATCAGGTCTGAGTGTTCATGCATTTGGAGTAGGGCGCTCTTGAAGTGTTGGATTACTCATCCTATTTTACAGAGCTTCAGTGATTCGCACCTATTCTTGGAGGCAATGAGTTATCTTTCCTTAGGCAATTTGAGTATGGTCTCAGGTATGACATCCAATCATAGGTCAGTGCCTTCAGGCTGACTTCAGTGACATATATAGTGAATCAAGTGATAATTATTGAGCAAAATCTGAGGGAATTGGGAGTTTTGAGCTAGGGTGGTTCAACATCCAGGGCTGGTACTCCATCAACATATAGCAGGAAGTATAGCAGGGAGATTTCACATGATGTTTCTTTAGGTTCACATGTTGTATACTACTACTATGGGGAGAGTGGTCATACTAGAACACATTTCTCGATGGACCCAGTTGAGTGTCAGGCTTGCGGAAAGATGTTTCATCTTTAGAGTTTTTGTCAGGTATTCTCACCAATAACTAGTGACAGGGGTTCTGTTATGACTCCATGTTAAGAAGTAGGACCACTAGTTTCTCATCAGTTAGGGAATGTGAGTTCGTCATGTCGTTCAGGCTGGGGTGGTGTTCGAGGCCCTAGTAGCCAGATTGTAGGTTTTCAACGACATCATAGGTGGATCAACTTAGGATAGTCAGGCGGGGTCATAGGTCCACGATACAGTTTAGACTTTTTTAGTAGAGCAGGCCCTGTAGGGGTAGGATCCCGAACCCTCTATAGTTAAAGGAATGATTATATTTGCCTCGGTTTTAGGTTTTTCTCAATTAGATCCCAGGGATTCCAATAGTTTCGTATATGTTTCTATTTTGGAGAACTGTGGGCTATGTATCTTTACTTATGAGGATGTTATGATGCTAGACACTCTGTTGTGGATTATGATGGCTAGTATAAGTCATTTCAAGGAGTGACCTCTGTAGGTTGGTTGGTGTCACTTCAAATGGGACCTCTATTTATTAGAGATGATAGGCTTCGATGTCATTTTTAGAATGGGATGGTTATTATATTTGTATGACTTTTATGACTGCTATCACCATAGGGTGGGTTTCACATCTCCCGAGGGCAGGTATTTTCTACACACGGGTGAATGGGATGTCCAAGAAAGAAGAGCTAGACTAGAGCATCATTGGATAGTAGGTTTTATAGCCCATATTTCTAGTTTATATCTAGATGACCATGGGACATCAGAGAATGACTTTCCTCCTATGGTGGATTGCTTCAGATATATCTTTCTAGATGAATTTTTAGGTTTACATACGGAGGGAGAAGTATATTTCTCTATTGAGCTTGATCCAGGAGTGGTATCGGTGTCCATTCTTGCTTATATGATGGCTACACTAGAGTTATAGGAGATCAAGAAGAAGTTAGTGGAGTTACATGCGATGGGTTTCATATGACCTTATACTTCTCCTTGTGGTTCTACTGTCATTTTTATAAAGAATGTGGGTGATAGACTCATACATTATGTGGATTATTGGAAGGTGAGACAATTTACGGTCAAGAACTGATATCCCTTTCCAAGGATAGATGACCTATTTGATCATCTTTGAGGATCCCGAGTGTTCTCAACGTTTTACATGAGATCCTATTATCATTAGCTGTTCATTAGACCATCAGATATACCTCTTACAACCTTTTAGAGAAGGTACGGTCTATACGAGTATTTGTTTATGATGTTCGGTCACACGAACCTGCCATCAGTTTTCATGGAACTGATGAACCGAGTGTTACATCCATACATGGATTCATTTGTGGTTGTTTTCATGGATGATATCATGGTGTACTCCCACTTTTGACATGACCATGCCACCCATCTTGAGATTGTAATGAGTACAATCAGAGAGAATCAGTTATATGCAATGCTCCCTAAATAACACATTAAGAATGAATAAATTCACTTCTTGGGTCATGTTATATCATAGCCCATAATATCAGTATACCCAGAGAAAGTGGAGTGCTAGTTTCCTAGGAGCATCCAAAGTACAACATTGAGGTATGAAGTTTTCTGGGGCTGGCAGGTTATTTCATGAAATTTATAAAAAACATTTCACACTTAGCAGAGCCACTGATAGGTCTGACTATGAAGGGTGAAAACTATCTATGGATATATTCTTGCGATTCATCCCTTTAGGATCAAAAAGGGACATTGAATTCATCACTGATACTAATTTTTCCCGATCCAGGAAAGAGTTACAATGTTTACAGTGATGCGTTAGGTATCGGGATGAGAGTTTTCCTTATGCTGGGGGAAGAATTAATTGTATACATGTCTCAATAGTTGATTCCACATGGGAGGAATTAACTGACACATGATTTCATGTTAGAAATAATTGTTCATGATTTATACTATTGGAGACATTATGTTTTGGGAGATCATTTTCTGGTATTCACTGACCACAAAAGTCTCTAGTATAACATTACTCGGCATGATCTGAATTTAAGAGTGTAGAGGTGCGTTGAGTCCCTTCATTCTTTTTACATTGAGCTTGACTACACACCGGGTATAGGTGACGCAATGGCTAATGCATTGAGTATGAGGACTCAGATACATATAGTTCTGGAGGATAGTAGTGAGTGGCGATTTACAACTCTATTTTCTAAGATGCATTTACAGGGTCATGATATATAGGGGCACAAATTTCTTTCATATATAGTTTCTACCTTTAATCTAGTAGATCGATTGCTAATGAGGCATCTATTAGATTCTGAAGGCCTTGTCCTATATGAGAGTGTGTCTGGAGAGGACCCTACCCCAGGGTGGATTGCCGACGATGATGATATCTTGCATTTTCAAGGACGTCTATGGGTGTCAGCATACATATGTGAGGAGTTGATGAGAGATTTTAATTCCTTGGTTTGAGATGGTCATCCTGATGTAACCAAGATGTATCGAGATCTACACTATGATTAATGTTGGCCAGGTATGAAGAGAGATGACATTGGTTTTGTTATGAGATGTTCAAATTTTCAACAAGTGAAGGCAGAGTATCAGTGACCGAAATGGATTTTATAGTACTTACCCAAACCCATGTGGATGTATAATGATGTCGCAATGGATTTTGTGACAGGTTTCCCATGATCTCCATGAGGGAATGATTCATTTTGGGTTGTTATTAACAGACACACAAAGGTTGACCACTTCATGCTGATCAAGGAGACCTTCATGGTTGATGAGCATGGGTGGGTGTACATCTGAGATATTATTATTTTTCATGGGGTTCCACACTCTATTGTTTTAGACTGGGACACCCAGTTTGATTCTCGTGTCTGGTAGGGACTACATAAGGATTTGGGTATATAGGAACCGCTGAGTACAACATACATTCCCCAGATAGATAGCCAGTCCAAGCACACGATTTATGTTTTTGAGGACATGCATTGACCATGAATCCGAGATTTTGGGGCTCTTGGGAGAAACATATACCCCTCATGGAGTTTCCTATAATAAAAACTTTCAGGCGATGATTTAGATTTCACCTTATGATGCTTTTTACGGTATGCCATGCCGATCACCCCTATGTTGGCTGGTGGTAGGATAGACAACTATGCTGGGACCTCATCGTGTATAGGATACCACTGAGAAGGTGGAGTTGATCTAGAAAAAGATGGCTACTACACAGTCTCGACAGAAATCTTATGCTGAACGATAGAGACGACCTTTGGAGTTTGAGGTTAGAGATAAGGTTTTATTACTTGTCACACTGAGGTTGGGACATAGGAGGATTATGAGATAGGGAAATCTTTCACCGAGATATTTCAGGTCATTTGAGGATTTTGAGAGAGGTTTTCTGGTAGTCTATCAATAGAATTTAACTCATAGGTACCAAGCTATGTATGAATAATTTCATATTTCTCAATTATGACATTACTTTTCCGACTCGTCTGAAGTTTTTCAACCAGGGGAGGATGAGCTGGAGATGGATGAATCATTTGAGGAGAACCCTATATGGATTTTGGATCATAGAAAAAAGGTTCTCTATATCCAGTTTGGTCCTCTAGTAAGGGTTCTATGGAAGAACGAGTGAGGGCCTGATAAGACTTGGGAGAGGGAGTCTGATTTATTATGTCAATGGCCAGATTTATTTGAAGTTTCTTCTTCACCACCTTTGGAAGTAAAATTCAGGGATGAATTTTTCTAAAGGGGGAAGCTTGTAAGAACTATGATCTTTATTTCAGGTATGTATCTTGATTTTATGTTTTTTATGGAAAATGAAGAATTCATAAATATCCTTAGTACACACAGTGTACTCGGTTTCTATTCATAGCTGTGTACTAGCCATGTAATGGCTGAGTACATGGCTATGTAGGTGACCCAGTAGACCTCCTAAAGTAGGATTTGGTTGAGGCTAGTACACAACCTATACATTAAATGAATACATCATGTACGTTTCTTTTTTATTTTATTAATCGGAGCAGGGTCACATCTAATATCTATAATGCTCTTCTTCTCCCTTCATCTCATATCAGAGAGCAACGAACAACTGAGAAACTTTGAGATCTTCTCATTCCTATTTCTGAGCTCTGATTGAGATGCTATTGGGTGAATTGGATTCCAAAAAGTGATTTCTATCTTCCTTTACATACTCTCTTTCATATTTCTCCTCTCTCTACAACTATCCAAGGTTGAACGATTTTAACCATTTTTTGAACTACGTCATTCTATGCCGATTCAAAGGCTGACATTCAAAATTGTTCTTCATACAACATCAAGGTATGTGATTTGTGCCTTTATTTGATATTCATTGGATTATAAGTGCTTCTAGTGCCAAATATCCATGTTTTTTTGTATTGAGAGTTATGGAATATTAACCTTCGTTAAAACATGTTACGGTGTGTTGATTGTGAAAGGGTTATTTATGATTATGACCAAGGTTTTATTACTTTGGTAATGGATATGTTTTCCATTTATGATTTATTATAGTCATCGGGTCTAAGAGGTATGTTAACCTTGCTTGATTATATGCCTCATGTTGTTGGTTTGAAGATTCTATTTATTTTAGATGCATGTGTTCCATATTGTGAAAATATGACCAAGGGTAATTGACTATGAGATATTCCCGAGGTAGGTTCATTTATGTATATTTTTTGTTATGTTGACCCCGAGGTATTGACTGTGAGAGTTGCGGGTGATCATAGACCAGAGAGGTTACACCATGAGAACTACCCAGAAAGTCATTTTTAAATGAATATTGGACCATAGGGAATTGACTATGAGATCTACCATGGGTCATTATATTTTATTGATGCTATGAAGACCAAGGGGTATTGATCGTAGGATCTACCAAGGTGGTCGTTTGAAAATGATTAGTGCCATGTGGGACAAAGGGCATAGAGTATGTGATATTTACCATTGGATAATTATTTCTTGTTGAACAGATGATATGTTAAACCAAATGGGTTAGACTGTGAGAACATTACCAGAGGGTTGCTTGTGAATATTTTAATTATTATGACAAGTCTTCCAAGCCAAATTACGTGTATGGAATCGGTCTTACTAGTTTGTTTAGAAGGTCTTTTGAGATGTCTGTTTAGTATATTATACAGGGGATACAGAGCATAGGCTAGATCCAAATATTAAAGTATTCAATTGTTAAATGATTAATAAATGTAATTTAATTTAATTGAAAAACTATATCATTGTTTACTTTTTAGTACTCTTTATTTTATTTCTTCATTAATTTTTATTACCTGATATATATATTCACTAACTGTTTGGAACATATATTTTGGTGGTTTCCTACAGGGATTCATATAAAACCCCATTTAGGTCATGCTATTGGACTTAAATAGATTATATTGTTGTAGGTATAGATATGGGAAATCACTCTTCATCCTCAGGTACTTGATTAATATTGGATCTGGAGAGCATGGGACCAATCTGAGGCTTGAGATGATGTCTGAGTTACTTATTTTCTATACATTGGTTTTAGTATTTTATTTCGATAATTGTGACTTGTTTTATTGATTTCATAGATACATGTGAAATGAATCATTTATTGTTATATTTTGCAATTGTGTATACTACAAGTCTTCCATTTTTTTACTTCTGTGTTATGGAATTTCTGCTTCCTCTACTATTTGATATTGTTTTCCACGATGTTACTATGCTAATGATGGGATAATTTCTTCACTATCACAACCAATGCCCTCACTAAAATTTATCATCCTTTGGCATTCATAGAAATATTTTTGAGGCCATGTGACCAATTAGGTATGGGGCACCTATGGGAGGCACCTGAATCCAGGACATTACACTACCCGAAAGCAATGTGATTTAGTATGGAAAAATTGTATCTATAAGTAACATAAGGAGATATATTGTTCACTTTTGGTACTTATAGAGGTTAATACTCAAGGATACTTAATTTTGGAACACCATTTCAATGTATAATGATTATAGAAGTTCTAAATTCATGGGGTGTAAATTTGAAATAAATAAAATATCTACTTGGTTAAATATGATATCATAGAAGAATAATAACATGTCATAGAAGAATATATTTGAATCTATTTAAATCATCATGGTTACTGGAATAATGGTGGTTATTATTTGGAAGAATTCGGGTTTGTATCAACCACCCACAACTCTTATGTTTATGGTAAGATAAATCCATAATAGATAAAGAATTTAGTAAAAAAAGTTATAATTAATTAAGGGAATTGAAAATGAAAATTATTGAGTAACCCACTCTAGATAAATAAAATTAAAATTATATGATGAATTGCACACCAAAAAATTTGTTATTCTTCTAACAAACTATGAATAGAGGCATCATGGATTATTATAAACAGGCAATGAACATATAGAATGAAGGAATCAAACTAGAATTGAAAAGGAAATAATAAATCTATGAAAGAGATATCAGTTTTGGTTTAGTGGTTGACCATCCATAGGAATAATTTAAAAAATTCCCCAAAAATGGTAATCCTGAATTTAATAAAGTATTATTTTGATGTTTCAAAATATTTGGTCATATATCTAAAAAGTTCAGGACATGGCCACACAGAAAAGATGAACTATTAATAACTAAATAGAATTCATGATTGTATTCATGTTCTAAAAATTTCTCTATAAATAAGGAGTCTCCACATAAGAAGAATGTAGACCATGTTTCAAAACAATGATTTAAAATACAACCATCCCAGTTGGAAATGGATAAGATGGAGTATTCTAAAAAAATAAATGTTCTCTTATTTCTAAATTAAATAATCATGCCCTTAGAAAAAATATCAATATGAAACTACATCCATTATACACAAATATTAATAGATTTGTAAAATCAAGGGTGAATAAACCATGAATATTTATCAACATTTTAGGGTTTTACAGAACGAAGTCTCTAGGGTGAGATCTAAGGCTCATTCCAGTTACTCACATTAAGGAGCTGATGAAAACCCACTATATTTCCATAAATGAATATATATTATAATTTTTATTAGGAATTGTTGGTGATATATCTAAATAGGTAAATTATAGAATAATGTGATGTCTATAAAACATGAAAGTGAAACACATTATGGATAACATTAATAGATATCATGGAATCTTCTTACAAAAAACCATCAAAACATCTTAATAGCTAATATAATTTAAATGGTATAACATATACTGGGAGCATATTTCTCAATGTAAAATAACCATGATGAAAATTTGTAGAGATATTACCTTGGTGACAAGTAAAAAAGAAATAGAAATCTACCTGAGTTTTTATAATGTTTTGGTTAAATATAGAATCATTATAGATTCTGCAAAACTATAAGGTTTATGTATTATGAAAACTTTCCTGTAAATATTTTTTATTTTTTTATTTTATTATAAAATAGAGATATCTAATAACAAAAGGGAAAAACAGGGCTTCAATTATAATATTTTAATAAGTTTTTTGAAGTTTAGTAATGGTTCATAAAACATTTTGAAAACTTGATTGCACAAACTCTAATAAATGATCTTAGAGTTGGTATACCAGTGGGGATTGAATATGAAAAACATTTTGGTCAAAATTTATCAATATATTTTTATATATGATTTTTCCTTTTATATAATTATAGTTGATTAGTTCATGGAACATTTCTATGAAGAATTTGGGTCCACCAATCTCTCAAGCAGAGTTGAATAATTATATCAGAAAGGGGGAGAAAAAAACATGGAGAACTAAAAGGAATAAGTTTTTGTTTTTAGATGAGTATGATACAATTGATTCTCATATATTAAAATTTTCATTTATTATAAATAAGAGGGAAATGAATGATATTGACTTTTAGAGTGAATTCAGTATTTAAAATAAATTTATAGAGGGGATTAAAGTTCCTATGTGGATTTATTTATATCGATTATTTTTTTAATATATTATCAATATAGTCATGAAGTAATTTTAATGCATATTGGAGTGCTGGTTGATGGAGGAATAATCAACCTAATAAATAATAGTAATATTCTATCATGAAAAAATTGGATGAATATATTTGAAGTTGAAACTATAAACATAAAATGATTATTGAGATGGTATTTTTGAAAATCAATGTAATGTTTTGATAAAATCATAATGCACTAGATATAATAGTCTGTCAATGATAATGTTAGTGGAGTTGAAATATGTCTTATGAACTGGTGGATGAAAAACTTATAAATTTGTGATTATAAATTATATTAATTGAGTTTTAATTGTTTGAGAATAAAATAGCTTAAGTGTTGATACAGATCCATGGACCACTTTATCTCTTCATTTTTTGATAACTAAAATTCCTATTTATTGTTTAATTAAAATTTAATAAAGCTTTTGTTCAATACTTTATTACTTATAAAATTTCTAGTTAAATAACTATGTGGAAATCAACTGCATGTACAATTCATCAGTTATATATATAATGAATATCAAACATGTCAGAAAAGTAACCATAATGTATCAAATTAATTATTATTTTCAACCAATTCTATCTTTCATGTGACCAAGAAATATTGACTACATGTTGAATTTATATCAACAATGTCATTGACAATGTCTTAAACTTTATTAGCGTCTTGGATAAACTGGATGATCATTTTGATCAACACTTTGTTGAAACCGATCAACCGTGTGAAGCAATTTGTGACATACCACATGGATTTCCCTATTTTAAGACTTCATTTACCATAAACTATTACCAACCACAAATTTTTAAATAGCATAAGAACTTATTACTCTATTAGAAATTGATAGTACCTATTTCACAAAGCTCTATATTTTAGGTATTCAATATTTATTATATTGTTTTTTAATACATGTTTTTATTAATTACCATAATTGATCTAAATATTTATTTTTTTACTTATTAATTATCTCTATTCGAAGGAATTTTTTTGAATAATTTCATTCAGGTTTAAATGATCATCATGTGGGATTCATACATGCGCTGGTTTCTTTGAAAATCTAGAGGTTTATGTTTGAAATATTGGAATATGAAAACATTTCCATACCTGATTCATTTGATTATTCAAAATAACTTTAATGTTTCTTATTATAAATATTTAATGATATATTATGATTTTTTAGTTTTTATTATTATTATTGTGTTTTATTCTTTATAAAGTTATTGAAGATGCTCATTATAATTATTGAAAGAGAAAATTGTGGAAGCTACTTTTGAAAAGAATAGATACAATATATATGAATGTGATCAAAATATTTATTGTGTTTTCATGAATATGGTAACTCTATATAACGAATTTTATAGTTTGAGTTTAAGGTTGTGATGTTTATTAATATTTTCATGTTCAACTATATGATTTACTCTTGAGGCCAAAAATCTCCCTCCGTTAGACTTCATTTTTTTAATTCATTGCTTCATATAGTTAAATTTTATACCTAAAAACTTATTATTGAACTATTAAAATGTGTATACGATTATAATTATTTCAATTAATTTATCATCTATATAATTGTTTATGGTCATACTACACATAAAATGTAGTGTTTTCATATTATAACATCCCAAAAAAGTTAAATGATGGTTGGTCCTAACTGGTAAAAGGTATGGGGATTAGATTATGAATTGTCCTTAATAAATTATGGTTTTTTTCCTTAAAATACCTCAAAAATAAATCTATCTTGGTTGTGACTAAATGTGAGAAAACATCCACTTTATTTTCTTGTTCTATAGTTTGAAAATGTAGTTTTTATGGGCTATGACTCTCCTTAAAAATTTCACATATTCCAATGTTAGTGGGTTCCATTCCACTTTATTTTTTATAGGATTCAAGGTTAGATATATTTTCATTTATATGTGAAATACTAAAAAATATCTCCTTGTATATTTTTATTTCGACTACAATAAATTACATAACTCTAATGATTCGTTAAATATTAATTTAAAAATGGGATTTCACCCTCTTTCCCATTTTTACATAACTTATTAGGGTATTAAAATTGGTACTATAATGATTTTGAAGATTTATAAATATTTATTCTAATAAAATCCTAAATTAATAATAAATGTGAAAAGGTTATTTTTAGAAACTAGTGAAAATTATGGCTAGATACCTCAAGGACGCCCATTATTTGACGGAATGGATTATGGGAATTTGTAGTCTTTCATAGAACTTTTCTAAAGAACCTAAGATTTGATTGTTGGACTATCATGGTAAACCCATATAAAATTTATTATATTGATCCTAAAACTTTTAATGGTAGTGATTATATTAGATATTTTATAAAATATAAAGAAATTTATAGTTAATACTATGTAATGAGATAAAATGTCTATTTTTATGTGTCTGTATGAAAAAAATGACATTTAGAAAACACTATATGTTACTCATATTATCTTAAATAAGTAGACAAGAAATAATTTTGGAATTTTAAGAGCCTAGTACCTAGAATTTAAAATGGGTGAATAAGAAAGGTTTAATTATTTATTTCAAATATTTACATGGATAATTAATGGTATGAGTGATTTGGGAGGAACATTAAATAATTCTATTTGTGTTGAATTAGTTTTAAGGGAATTAATGCAAAATTTCTTTATATGAATGTATTAATTAGAGAAAAAACAATTTCACAGAATATAGTTTTGATTTTCATATTGGGTCTTGGTACAATATGAGTTAGAAATAAAAAAATAATTATTGTGATGAAATTTTAAAAAAAGGTGAAATTTATTTTAAATCAAATGTTACTACTTACTACTATGCCATTGAACTATAATATTTTTAAAGAGATGGAAATGATTTTATTGAAAATAGAGGATATAAAAATAGAAATGGATACTATTAAAGATTAAAAAAGAATCATCCTAAATATTTTTACAATGAGAAATTAAATTTTATTTATATTTTTAAAAATGATTGTTAAATAATTGGTTATGAGTGAAAAAATAGGCCACGTAATGCCTGATTTCCAAAGTAATAATAATCATATGAGAAAGAAAAATTAGTTGAAACATTTATAAGAAATAACTGATATCATGTTATAGTTACACATCAAACATAAATTTTAGTTATGAATATAGTGTGGAAAAAAATAATCAGACCTATGTTAATTGTACTATTAAAAATAGGAAATTGAATCAAATAGTTATTTATCTCTTGAATATTATTCTAATCCCTATAAATATTATTTTTATAAATATTTTGATAGAATAAATTATAAAATTTAGGATATTACAAGATTATTAAAAAAGCATTATAATTATGAAAAAGGTTCTTGAATAATATGACAAATTTATAAATACTCTATCAATCTCCAATGAAAAATTAATTAATGACAGGGAAATTTTGTTGATCCCAAGAGGTTATAATATGTTTTTTGTTTTTAGTGAGGTTGAAGAATTATTATAATAGATTTGATTGTTTCTGTTGAATTTTGTTTTCAATTCATAAGTCACATTCAATTTAATTTAGATGATGCTTAATTTGGTTATTAGTAATTATATATTATGAATGTATTTAACAAGGCATGTAGTATTAATGAATAAAAAGAGGCGGTTCCATGCCATAGAGCATGGTATTTCACCGTATTTGTGGATTGGTTAAGAAGTATTATGTTGCAAATAATATAAATTCCATAGTCTATTGACATTGATATAGTCTATAACATTGAAAAGATAGTCTGTCCATGTAGATTCAAGAATTTACAGTAGGATCGATAATATCCCATAGGAATTCAAGCCGATGTGTTTGTTTCCACACTATGTAGGACACTCAAACTAATTTATCCCCACTTTAGGGAAGGAAGAGTCCACATAAGATACTGGATCTAATTTCTATGGTTGTAGAGTTTTTAGGTATCTAGTACATATTTATTTACCACACTGTAGTCAAGGTAATATTTAAAGGATTCTGCTATAGTGGATTAGCAATGTCGTAGAGATGATTTGGATGGTTTTGGGTGTCACTTGTAATTTTTTGCCTCAACTCCATATAAAATTATCCACATATCCCCCTAATGTTTATTTTTTGTGTGGAAAACACTAAAAACCACCAGGATATGCCGTAATATCCTTGAAAATTCTATATAATGTTTTATAAGGATAATATATGTAATATGATCATGAATGATTAATTGTATTCTAAAGATGAATTGGATGGTTATTCAAACCAAATTTAAGTAAAAATTATAATTTAGTGGTTAAGTTTGACGATGTGGATAATCCATGTGTTTTGATTTATGAAAAGTGTATGAATTTGATATTCAAATTCAAATTCAAATCTAAAATGTTAGAAGAATTTACTGCTGTACAAATTTGGTATGTGTAAATTATTATGAAGAAATAAGCATTTAGATAAGTGATAATGAGACAAAAGATATGTGAAATAATTAGTGGTTGTGAAAATTATCAGAGAGTGAAGAGTTGATCTCTGAGTTTCTATATGTTATAGAATAAAATGAAGTGAAGCAAAAAATTATATAATGAAGAATATTGTTGAAATTTGTTCGACCGTTCATGATATTGAATTTTTAATAATCACAAATAATGTCAATATACGGATTCTACTCTTTCATGCCAATTTTAATTTCACTATGTGAATCAATTTTTTCATACAACAACATATAATTTAATAAGTCATGAATTAATATGTTTAAAAGTGTATTTTTTTCTTAACAATTCATCTTGTAATGGTATATGCAAGACATAATCTTCATAATATTTCTTGGATTACCTAATACTGAAGATCCATAGACTGAAGGATGACTCACCAAAGATGACACACTGATGTTGACAGACCGAAGAATGATAGATTGAAGCCGACACACCGAGGATAATACACCGAAGTTGACACACCGAAAATAATGTTTGATAGACCGAAACTGAAGTCAGAACACCGAAACCGAAGTTCTATAGACTGAATAATGACAGACTGAATTTTGACTGACTGGAACCGAAGTTTGATAGACCGAAACTGAAGCTCGATAGACCGAAGAATGACAGACTGAAGTTTGATAGACCGAAACCGTAGTTCAACAGACCGAAGTTGACACACCGAAGATAACACACCAAACATGATTGAATGATGTTATCTAATTGAATACAATAGACCTAATATGACTCGCCGATTGATATAAATAAATGATTCCATTTTATTAATTCTAATTTATTTCTAACAGTCATATGTAGACACATTATTGTTTCTGATATTATTTAATGTTATCTGTAGGAAAATCTGTAGAAAATTATGAGGTATATGAATTTGCAAGGATTGTTATGTCTATAGGATCATGGAATATAAAAGATCCTCATCTTTTATAATAAAGAGATGATGATGATAATAGCAGTACATGCTAAGACGCAGACTGTGCGAATATTAAAAGAGAAGAACTAAGATCTTGATATTACAGGAAGACTCTAACAAGCTATCTTCATCACAAAGGCTTTAGTATACATTGAGACATAATAGGCCTAAACCTTTTCACTCCCTGAAGCTGGATTATAGAAACTACGATACTCTTTTCTGAAGAAATATTTCTGGAGAAGACTCAAATACCATTTTCTAAATAGTCATTGAGTCGAGAGCCTTACTTCAAAACAAACAGAGAATTCTTAACTATATTATCATCCTTGACTCTTTTGTGTTTTAGACTTTCTATTTGAGAAGTGTGTATATTTATTTGTATAACATACACTATTTCATGAGTATAACTAAAGGATATCAAACTATCCTCATACTCAATCACTTATTACATTTTTTCCCAAACATAACTATGGTAGAGGTCATGTGTGGCCTGAACAGCTAGGGGTGCTGTGGTAAACCCCAATCCAGGGTGTGGATCAAAAGTTTATTTATATAAAATCCTTGGTGGCAGGTGATCACCAAGTGGAGAGGATTAAGACACTGGTTGAGACTGAACCTCTTGTTTACATTGTTGTGTTAATCATCAATTACTCTATTTTTTTATCTGCTATTTATATTTTCTAAAACTTATAACTGTTTTTGATTACACATTGATAGTTAGTTTTGGTTAGTGTGTGTATTTTTTAGTTCATTAAACTCATTACAAAAGTTGAATTAGTGTTCTACCCTGATTTATCTGAGGACTAATCAACCTTTGAGAAACCTGTTTACCAATTGAACATTTACATTTTTACAGCCTTAATTAACTCGGCCGTTTTTAAAATTTGGGGTTTTTCTTAACCATAATGTTTTTAAAGAGTAATTTTAATTGGAACTCAATTCACCGCCTCTTGATTATCCACTCCGACTAACAAAATTATTTATTCTTTTTTATATCAAATTCATTTTCATTGTGATATCATGGGAAAAATATTACTTTAAGGAGAAATTTGTTTACATTATTACAAGGATAAACCCTTATCATTGTACATACATGTTAAAACTTGTGGGTAGTGTGGTATTAGTGAAATTTGGATCATTCAATGAACTTTCTTTCTCATTTTTTAGAGGCAACCATTGTAAATATTTTTTACCCTTTGTTTTTGGGTGTGTGTTGGATAGTTGTCTAGAATCAATTTAATAGTTTTAGATACTTTTTCACCTGGTACACTTAAAAGGATTGGATAAATTATTTACTTCTCATATCAGTGATTCATTACTGATCAAGGAGGTGAATTTTTATGTGGTATCAAAGGGATATTACTTTCATTAGTTATTTTTTATTTGATGTTTTAGAAGATGTTTCTATCTATATCTAGTGGTTTTAACAATATTTTTATTGTATTTCATGGATAATAATAATTTAGTGAATAGTAAAGGTATTGATATCTTTGATGAAAAAATTATTGTATTTAGAAGGATAAGACGTACCAATATTTATTCCCCATTAGTCCCGAATTTTTTGAGGGTTCAAATGATGGTTTTACACCTTATACTAAGAATGATTCATAGAAATAAATAAATAAAAAGAATATTTAGAATGATTCTGATGCCGATAAAGATTTATTATCATCATTTTTATAGAATTAATTTCTTAATTCGAGAGGTATAATGATAGTTAAATGATTTTGGGATAAACATGAAAATATCAATGAAGGAAATAATATATTAAAGAATGATAATATATAGATATAGAGATTGAAATATGAGATAAAAAAAATTTAAGAATATGTAATTTTAAATGACTTATTCAATATATTTTGTGAGATTATTAGTATAGTAAGATGTTATGGTTGATAAATTGAATGATTCTACAGTGGTATAGGTATCTTACCAGACATGGTTGCATATAATGTCTCTACTATTAATGACAGGGAACTAGAAACACTTCATCTAGATAATTTACATATAATTATTTTTACCCATGAGAAGAGGAAATAATTCTTTCTCAAGAATAAGGCTAAGGATGAAAACGAATTCTATTTTAAAACCTCAAATAAAGAGAAGCATAAAAATAATGTTGATGAACAGGATTCCAATTATTATAATTATAATTTCGAATTTTATTAGAACCTTATTAAGATTATGTCTCTCATATCATGAAATTTGAGAAAAGAAATATAATATTAAAAAAAAATTCTAATAAAATTATTTGGGTGTGGATAAGTTGGACATTTTACTAAAATGTTTAATAATTTATAAGAATATGAGATCAGTGAAAAATAAGAATAAGCCACAAGAAAATTCATTAATAAGAGATAATAAATTCTTAAAATCCCATGGGTTTCTTCTGTAGGAAGTGATATAATTTATCATAATTTATGAAGGGAAAGTTCTTATCGAAATATGAAATTTTTGATAATAATGATAAGGAAGAGGAAATGGAGATATCGGGAGATGTAGATGAAAAAAATTATCATTACTAATGTGAATGAAGAAGAATTCACTAGTGAAATTTTTAGGGAAATTGATGACAAGGAATAAACCGAGATGTAATTCATTCTGAAAAAATAACTCAATGAGTGTCTCTATATCATCTCTAACTTGGAAAAGGAAAAATATTCAAAGAAGGAAAATAAATATTCCGGAATAAATAAATCAATACCTATTGAATAAAAATACAATTTATAAAAACAAGATGATGAATTTAATTAAATTGTTTTTATATAGAATAATTCAAGAATCATGCTGATGTGGTGAAAGAGAAATAATAGTATTTTGGGAATTTACTACAAAAATCGGTGAGTCTGAAAAAAATACATGATATTTATATTAAATTTCACAAAATTCTATTATTGAATTTTGGGAAATCCAATATAAAGATATGATAATTGAAATAAGAAACTATCACTAAAAATGAAGATAAAACATTGAATGAACATGTTTTAGACTTGTAAAGAGGATTTAAATCAGAAATATCATGGTTGTATCAAAATCAAGTTGTTTTTTAGATTTTTATAATTATGGGCACATAATGTTTAATTCCATAACTGATAGAAATAGTGAAGGATAAAAGTCTGCAAGTATGTTATATGTGAATAAGATAGATTAACTAGTTTAAAAAATTAGTTTGTAAAAAAACAGACAAGATTAATGGTGAGAAGATGTTTAAAATATATGTTCATAGTTACAGACTACATGATGTATTTTATGGAAAATATTATTTATATAAATACTGTTGGAACTATGGAGGTTTTAGGTGTATAGAAATGATGTTTTAGTTTAATTACCAACACAATAATGAGTTTAGATGGGTTAGAATATAAAAATTGTTGGGGATTCACCTCATTAAATGATGAAAATTTAGAAACATACAAAGAATTCAGGATTAAAAATTAAAATAGTTTTTAACCATTGGAAGATTTTTGTGAATAATGTGAGTAACCTCATCATCCTGAAAAGGGTGTATTATTATAATAGTGGCCCAAATGTTCTCAATATATAGTGTTCAAAAGTCTAAGAAGAGTACAAATAAAGGTAACGAGAAATCTCTTGTTTGTGAAGTTTCCTAGAAAGTATAAAAAGATAACATCCCGGGATTTTGGGAAGTAGTTTTTCTTCTTATATGGTAGGATATTTGAATATCCTTTGGGATGATAAAATTTATAAATACTTGTCTGTGACCTTCAGAAATGATGGGCCTCTCAAAATCAAAAGGTGTTATGGAAACATTGACTTGTAAATATCAACTGAAATCCAAGAGATCATTGTATATTACAGGATTGGAACATAACATTCCTATAGTCTCTTAGTTATGTTATGATGGAAATGATGTGATATTTTAGAAATATGGTTTTCTTATGAAGAGATTAAAAGATGTATGTGTATTGAAATGATTACATTGAACAAGGAGAAGTTTCATTTAGATGAGTGATGCTGTAAAATCATTTTATTTAAACATGAAAGAAGAAAATAAACTATGGAATCAAAGAATTGGTCAACATTGAAAAAATGATAAGATAAATATTATTTCATGGAAAAAATTTGACAATGATCTAATTTTTAAAAGGTAAAAAAATTGTATGTGTTCCACATTCTAAAAGTGAAAGATTTTGAATACTCTATATATAAGGATAATTTAAAATCTTATCATCCCTTAGATTTAATTCACTCTAAAATTTACATACTAATAATAAAGTAATAAATAAATGAATAAAAGTATTTTATTTCATTTATTTGTGGATTTACTGGTATTAAATGTATTATATTTATGTATCATAAATCCGAGGCTCAAAAAGGTTCAAGAGTTTCAGAAGAAGAGTAGATAAATAGTTTGGTCACTCTTTAAAGAATAAATAAATATTTAATGATACTGAGTATACTTGTGGAATATTTAAAGCCTATATTTAAATGAATGTAATACTTCATTAAATTAGTTCACCATACACACCTAAACAGAATTGTATTCTCGAAAAAAAATAATAGAAAGATTATGGAGATGGATTGAATTATTTTATCAGAACATGATACATAAAATTATTTCTAGAGGTAAGAAAATAGAGAAATGTTTAATATTTAAAATTACTATCTTTGTCGGTAAAATTCCAATATGTTATTATATGATATATATTATAAATAATATCCATGTTCTATGTATCTAAGTTTGTTTGGTATCCCATGAATTATCATAATTAAAGGTAAAAATCTAGGAATATTTGAATGAAGTGGATCTGATAGTATTTTCCTAGGTTATCTAGAAAATATAAAAATATATAATTTTTTTAAAAAACATGTAATATTATTCATTATGTAAATTTTATGGTGGTGGAAGGCATCAATAAAGTCAATTTTCATGAGGAATAAAGTTCTAGAAGTGACGATGATGAATTTTTTATGCAAAATCAAAGTGAAGTTTCTAAAAATGTGAAAATTATGAAGGTCAAGTTGAAGAAGATGATTTATAAAAGACAATTGATGAAGAAAAAAATCGTTACCATGATCCAAGGATTACCAATTTAGTTCATGTTCAAAATATCATTTGAAATCTTGTATATCAGATAGAAACTAGAATTAATTTGAGGAAAACATTTCAAATATCATTATTTTCTCAAGTTAATCTATGATATGTATAAGAATAAATGAAACATCATGAGAGGACTCATGTAATAAATTAAGATCTAGATAAATTAGAATATAATGAGGCATAGATATTGGTACTCATGCCTAATGATAAGAACATTATCAAAACAATGTGGGATTACCAAAATCAAATGAATGAAACATGTGATGGTATGAAAAATAAATAAATATTGGTGTATAATGGAAAATTAAAGGTTGATGAAGTTGAATTTTGTGAGTCCATTTCACTATTTTAAATACATGAAACCATAAAAATTTCCTTTCCCTTAAATCAAAAAGATAATTCCTGACGTTTCAAATGGATTTCAATTCATCCTTCATAAATGGTATATTGGAAGAGGAAGCTAGTATTAAGTAACCTTGTTTTTTATTTCTGGGAAAATATGAATTTTTTTATGGTTTAAAAAGGCTTTATGTGGTCTAAATACATCCCCAATATCTTGGTATTATATTTTTAAAAGTTTCTTGATGAATTTTCCGTTTAGAAAAGGAAGGGTCAATAATAATATCTTCATTATTGATGATGAAGATGTATTTCTAATTATTACCATTTATGTAGAAGATATTATTTTTTATTAGAAGGATAAATGAGTTTTTGAATATTTTTTTTAAAATTAATATGATATTTGAAATGTTTATTCCTGATGATATGATATAGTTTCGTATCTTACACTTTTATAAATGAAAATATTATATTTTTATATCTCAAAATAAGTATGCTAATAAATTTTTTATGATGATTCTAAAGACAGAATAAAATCATATTTCTACAATAATTTTAGTGAAAAAAGCTAATAAAAGATGAATACAAGAAAGATGTTGATCCAAGGTAATTAAATAAGTTTATTGTAATTTTAATATACATGACATCTTTAATTCTATATAATTTGTATTTTTTTCACACTGGGTTAGATAACAATCTAAACCAAAAGTGTCCCATTTAATGGTTTGAAATAGAATACATTTATACATGAAGTGAACACTAGACTATGGATTGAAATATGATATAAAAGAGAAGCTTTATCTATTTGTTTTCATAGAGGTGGATTGTTCATGATGTTGTGATCATATATGGTCTATATCTAGTGGATATTTTAATCATGTAGAAAACTATCTTTTTTGGAACTCAAGAAAGAAAAATTCAGTAATCTTGATTACTTCCAAGGATATATATGTGACTACCATTTATTCCTCAAAACAAATTTTTAGGATGAATATTTTATTAGAATATATAAAATGTAAAGTGAGGTTGTGAAAACTAATGAGATTTGATAATCAGAGTGATATTAGTCTTATAAAGAATTTCGTTCAGGATTGAATTTATAATCACATTTATATTAAATAATACTTCATCAAATATCTAGTAGAGAATAATGAGTTAATATAGAAATTTGTTCCTAAAAAGGATAATATTGTAGATCTGTTCACCAAAACATAATAACAAGATTAATTTCTGAATATAAGGATGATGTTAGGTGTTCAACCTCATTCATTACCAGGTTATGTTATGGTGTTTCCCCCCTCTATCATCTTATATTTTGATAGTATTTTAAAATGGGAATAAATATTGGCAATATTAATCAGTAATATATGTTTATCTTCTTATTTATTGATTAGGGAGAGTATATAATACAGGGCGAGTATCCATAGATACATGTTACCTTTATTTTTAAAAGAGGAATATATTTAGAGAGTTTTTTTAAAGGGATATTTTGTGATTTCAGCATTTGTGAACTAATTTTATAGTGAGATGTAAGTGGTTTCAAAAATATTTTCTGGTTTAGAATCTTGATGTTTTGATGGTGGACTCCTAATTGATGTTTTTATGGTTTGAGTTATGGAAGTTTCATATTGACCACTATCTTATGGAAAACATCATATTATTTATTCAATCTTATTATTTCCTACAATGAGTTTTCAAACATAGTCTTAAATTATTGGATGGTTATCCTTTTTTGTTTAGAATGTTTTATAGTCATTTATGTTCCTTGGTTGATAAAAAATCTAATGGGGGAGATTGTTGAGACCAATAGGTACTAATTCAGTTGTTGTGTTTAGTGGGGGTGTAGAATTGTTAAAGATGATTTGATTGAGTGTGATGGATTTTGTTGTCAATATAGAAATCATATTTAATGAAATTTAGATGATGCATATGGTGGTTATTATTGATTAAATATCATTAATGGAGTTCATGGTGCAAGTATTATTGTGGTAATAAAAGAAGGTGTTCTATTCTATACAGCATGATATTGCATTATAGAAGTGGATTGAATAAGGAGGTTTGTGCCGCAACTGATTCCCATGTTGTTCCCTATTGACATCAAGTTAGGATATTTCATAACAGAAGTATCCATGCCTTGTATATTTTGAAATTAGTAGGAGGATGGATAATTCTATATGAGACATGACATTGAGTTTTTGTGTATCCGCTCCATAGAGGAGAATCAAATCAATTTATCCATTCCATAGTAAAGGATAACTTAGTATAGGAGGATGGGTCAAATTTTAGTGGTTCTAATGTTTTTGGAATCTCTTTGCTATAGTTATTTTACAGCTCCATTTTCTTGAGAATGTATTTAGGACTACTCCGTAATGTATGGACAATGGTTTAGAGTTGGTTAGCCTAGTTTTGCGTATTCTGTAACCATTAGGGCTTAGTTAAGGGATGCATATATCATTATATTGGAATTGGTTCTGCGCTTGTTGCTGAATTATGGGATATGATTAAAGCTGTCAACTATGCTGTCTGCCATGGTTAGAGGCACATATGTGTAGAATCTAACTCAAGTACAGCGGTGCACATTCAGCGGGAAAGGTCCAAGGATGTTCCTTGGAGGATTCTCCCATCATGGACTGCATGCCTGTGTCTCCTTGAGCATCTTCAACTGGATTTTAGTCATGTTTATAGAGAAGCAAACCAGGTTGCTAATTCTCTATCCAAGAGGGCGGTCATGGAGGTCTCCTCACAATGGTCCATTTTCATCCCAGAATTTTTCTCACATCTTGTTGATTTGGACGCGCATGGTATGCTCTATTCTTGCCTTTGTAAACCCCCTTGCGCTACCACTTTTTCAGTTTTTTAATTTTTTTGTACGGGGCAGGCTTTGTCCAGATCCTGGACCTGCTTTTATATAGGGCTTATCTAGGAATAATGAGAAAAAATGATGACTTTGAATCATATTAAAAATTGGTGGGTTATAACAACCTTTTTGAATCAATGATTCACCCCCTCTTACTGATTATTCACTGATCTAGGAGGATCTTTTTTAAAGTGTTCAAGAAGAAAATCCCAAACTCAATGATTATCTTTCAATACGTGTTGAAGCTCAAATCATTTAGTTCAATTATATTTTTTATGAAAAATATAATCATAGAAATGAAATTTTATTATTTAAAATATATTTCTGTAAATTTATTTAGGGCAGAAAAATTTGTGACAAAATGGTGTGTTTGAATGAAATTAAAATAAACTAAAAAATGTATTGTATATGATAATTTAGTATATAAAATGTATAAGAAATTATTTGTTAAAATTTCATGTGGAAATGTTTCAAGTGTTACATGATTTATATTTTAGATGAAGGTCTATTATTCTAATAAATGTTCTAGGATATTTAAACAAACTCTTGGGAATAAAAAGTATTTTATTTATAATTTATTTCATTCCATATTTTCCACGAATAAATGAATGAAATCCATTTTGGTTCGTCAAAATTATTTTTCTATCACAATTGGACCCATGTTTGAATGGGTACCAAAATTATCATGAATATGTTTTTATAGAATTATGGTCATTTATGTTCCAAAAAGTAAACATTGTATATTGATCATGGCTATTCTCAATACATGACCAGTGATATCTAGAAGTTTCTATCTTCTAATAATATTTATTGGGATAGTATTACATTTTTTGGTTACGTAATGGGAAATGTTAATTGATTTAGGGAAATCAAAATATCAATTTCTATTGTTTTTTTTCTTGGTTTTATTTGTTGATGTTTTAAAACATAATTTTATTAGTATATCATAGATTTGTGATGAAAAATGGAATGTGAAATTTTAAAATGAAAAATTTATTATTTTTAAATATGAATATGTGTACAAAATTTATTTAATAAAATTTTCAATGCTAACAAAGAAAAATGTAAAATATTTAAATGTTTGATAATATTTACACGTTTTATAGAATAGAGTATTATGTCATGAAAAATCTAGGTTTTCACATTCGCTCTCTAAATATTGAAAGGTTTTTCATCAGCCCAAGTTAAATATGGACAATTCATATATATGGGATTTAAGATTGTATGTTATGAAACATAAGTAATATTTTAAATATTATCATGAGGTATAAAATTCTTGAAATATTTATTATTTATATTTGGATCTATTTGGAGCCACAAAATATTCTATTCTTAGAAGAAAAGGTATCTATTTTATATTTCTGATATTTTTAGTAGATTTACATGTAATTATTAATTTTTTACATTAATCTACTAACTTATTTAAATTTATCATTTATTATGATTAGTTCAAAATTAATTAGGTCATATAATTTTATCGATTAAATGTGATAGAGTGTGTGAGTTTTTTAATATGTAATATGATAAATTCTATTATGTTAATTGATATCATCATAATTTTATGCCCCAATGTGACCACAAAAAAATATTGTGGTAGAAATATATCATAGGACCTTATAAGAAATATAAAGGGAAATGATAAATGAGTATAATGATCCAATATACTTATGGGAAGAATATATTAAAAAACATGTTTTGTTTCTAACAGAATTATTCTTTGAAAATTATTTAAGAATGAAAATTATAAAAAATGGTTTAATTCACATCGTCATTTCACTATTAATAGTAACTATATTGGAAAATCACGTAATCTTAGGCACACCTCCATATATGCTAGAGGCTGCTAACTAGCTGTGGGTATCTGAGATGTGACTATAGGGAGACTATACCCACATTTCGTACTATATAATAATAATAAAATTACCAAGAATAAGACACATCAAAGTATGTAAGAGAAATAGTTTCATACCATACAATAAATGAATTCAGAACCAATACATACTCAAATTATCATGTTGGTATAGAAAAAAGATATACCACAAGGATAACCACAAACACAATAAATACTATAATAAAAGACATCTGGCTCTGATCTAGCTCTGAACCTCACCTCATCCCTTTATATAGTTAACATGTAAGTATTACCACTCTACCAAGATAAACATAATCATAGGCCCCATCCCCACTTCTGCCTCCAATAACCATGTGAGAGATATCAACGAAATCCTGTGTAGGGTGTGAGTATATGACCTAGTAGGGAACCACTATCAGGATCTTGTACATAACAAAAAATTATGTCATATGTTCTTATGACATGGAAACCATGAAATAAATAAATCACTGTGTTATAATAAATAAATAAACCATATTCTATCCTTGTTTATATAGGATTGATCCACTATACCTTCTTCGGCTAGTGTTGGAGTGTATCTAGGCATGAGAATATCCCAAGGGATACCTCTACCCACACCTTGGGTATCCTTTTCTCATGCATCTACCATGATGAGTAGTAGATCCTGGGGGCATCTCCAGCCATCCCTCTTCCTCAATCCAAAAGGAAAAACCCCCAGACAACACCTGATCATTCTTAATGTTAGTACGACATCTAATTCATTTTAGGGGAGAGTTACTAGGTAATCTTATACATCCATGAATGAATAATTAATGGATGAATTAGAAAATTGACTGGAATATCTTCATGGATCACTGGGTGAGTCACCTGGGCATTATATATCACATGAATCCTTAGTCGAACCATATGTGGTGCATCGACATAATCCCAGTGGGTATCCTTTCATCCATTAAGGGGATTAAATAGTCACCCTTTGATTTTACAATATCCTTAGTTAGGGATATACACCCACTTGTCCCATTATATTACCATTTAAATCCAAAAGGTTCCCAAAATTCGTTCAATTGTATCAACATTCTAATCCTATGTACCAAATAATTAAACCTGGTTTAACAATTTTAGAGGAATCACAGGTCTCCCAGGAATCCTTGTATACATCTTGTCACTGACTATAATTATATATTTAAGCAACAACCTCTATGAATTCGTAGATTCATCTACCATATACATTAGAATCTAGGAAAGATGTTAACCCAACCCTAACATACTGTGAGATTGGATCCTTTAAAATATAAGAATCCTAGGGTCTCATCCATCTCAATAGGTGATTCCTGAGTGTCTTAGGAAATCACAGTAGTTCCAGGTCCCTAAGCCAATTCCTTAGAATCCTGGTTAATCAAAAATCATCCATCCATTACATAATTTACAACAAACATACAAAGAGGGATAGTAAAGTTCATATTCCTATAAAAAAACATCACATCCCCTTTATGATTTCTTTATAGGTGTAGTTTTAAGGTCACACCCATAATCATCAAGACTGAAACACAAAAACACCTTCTAAAAGTTAGTCTATCAACAAGAAAATGTCTATGGTCCCTTAAATCAACACAATGCTATAATCCCTACTTGGGGTTCCCTTTAAATTAAATAAACCACTAGGATCAACAACCATTACTCAAGGGTAATACGTCCGTCACCATAGAAATAATCATAGAATGACTTTGTGGTCCATCCTAGGTATACAAAATCTGAAAACATCATGAGATATGACATTAATTCAATCTCAATTTCCAAGATCACTGGATGTTGGTCTGATCACGAAACCCAGTCATAACAGGACTTATTCTGATCCACCTAGTATAAACATAAATATAAGTGATAGGATAACTCACACATTTTATAACTCAAATAAACCCAAATGAATCTATAATATTCCACATCACAAATATGGATGGCCAGTTTTCCCCTAATTCCAAAGCAATAATCTTCTAATCTCGACAGCTGATAAGGGATCCTACAGTGGGACCACTACGTTTAAAACATATAACCTATTTAATACCATCCCTAAGATTTTTCAATGTGTCTCAAGGTAGAAAAATATATGATCCCTCTACCATCATAAGATAAGGCATAAGACCAACACACAAGGTCCATGTTTTATTGTCACATTTGTCATTTCAAGACGTTTCTTTTAAAATAATCCAAACACCTTAATTAATGAAAAATAAATTAAAATGGTCATTTCCATTGGTGGAATTATCACACATCCCATAAACCCAAAATGAATTTCTGAATTACATGGGAAATTTATGAAGAATACATACCTAATTTAGATCTTTACCTTTTATATATTTTAGGCCAATAACTCCTCCAAGGCTCATGTAAGATTATTTGAGACCCACCAACCCCATCCTTGATCAACCAATATCATCTTAAAGACATGAGGTCCTAAATCAATCCAAATTATCTAAACAAAATAAATATCACATTTATAATTTAATAATAATTTTTTAATGGGTGTAAAGAAACAAACCTCACAGGGTATGAAAGAACTATCTTAGAATTGAGTAATGGGGTGTCTACCATCCCTAGTATACCCAAAACAATAATTGACCCAAATACCTAACACATTCTAATATTGAGATAATTAATATAGTTTAATTTTAATGGAAAAATAAATAAATATCATTGTGTGAAGTACCATAATAAAAATGATGATACACCACATAAATATGGTGTTACATAATTCCTTCTTCTTAGGCAGAGTAAAATCACCATTGTACTCAGCCGATTACACCATTATATGGTGAAATTGAAAACATATACATAATAATAGAAGTGTAGAATTATAATAGAGAGAATTTAAAATCAATTTATGTCATAAAATTAAAGTTTTTTACTTCTCGTCAATAATAAATATCATTGAAGGGAACCCTAAATTTAAGCTTAAAAGGAAAGAGAACCGGGAGAGACTTCCTGACCGCATGAGAGATAAAATAAGGGGGATTAGGGGATAACTCTATTTATTTATAAGAAAAAACAATAGTAATTTCCCCCCATTAAAATCCACAATATCTTGCCAGTGGTTACTAAAAGTAGCACATACTACTCTTAAACCTCACCAGCTGGTCAGCAGATTGCTGTAGTTTTGGTCATAGCAGCCACCCTGGCATCTCTCGAGGCTTCTTTGAGCACCAAAGAAACCATATGATTCTTAGTACATATTAAAAATACCGCTGTTTTGGGGTTAAATCCTTCATAATTCAATTCCAAGTCCTGGTTGAAAATGTAACCCATCATAGACCTTGATAATTCAAGGCCACTTAAAAACAATTCATGCATGTACGATCACATGATTTAATAAACTCTGCACCATAACACTTCTAATACCTGATAATTCCTTATGGTCAAAGTATTAATTATATCAATCTATATCAGTCACTAATTCCCACCCAAATTGTCATGTTCCATTCCTAGACACTTAATTACCCTCCTAAGAACAATTACTACATAAGGTTCTCAACCCACTAAAACATTATACATAACTCAAATTCTTCACTGGAATAATGAGTTCATTTTGACACACACAAATCTATAATGGTACACCACATGTTTCCCCATTTAATAGTTCATCTATGTAATGGTTCCCCCACCATATGACTTAGCTCATAGAGTCTATTTACAAACCACAATGCCTTCACACCTTTAGAATTGTATACCAAAACATGATTCCATTATTCTTATAATTATACTGATATTTTTTTCTACATCATCACCCAAAAATGTATGAAACCATTGATCCAATGCCAGTACCAAATTTCACATCCCATTTACAATCCAAATGGACATGCCTCCATTTTCCCCGAACCATTCCCATAAGCTGATATTTTCTTAAAAATCCATTATTTATCTCAAAAACAAACCCATCGTATCCAACCTTACACGATCAATATTGTTTCCAATACTTCACAACTAATTACATGAAAGATCACAAGTCAAACCTCTTATTGATGAATTTTCCCAAAACAATTCATTGTTTATATTGATGATGTGCTATTTATTTCCCTAACCATGATGATTTCATCCTTATAGGAATCACTTGATCATTAAAATTCTATCACCGAAGTCCATACTTGATTTCTAGTGAATGTTCTCACCTTAAAAGTCATATATCCAAAACTAATTTCCTTATCCTACACATACATCAACACATCTCTAGTCCAATAAATTATTGAAATACCTTAATTCCAATCCTGATCTTGAAGATGATTCTTGGAATCCCACCGCTATAAAAATTGAAGATTCATCCAGAGGTTTATTACCAATTTTCATCATATTGAAACCAACAATATCTACTAATTAGTCTCAGGAATCCACCATATGATATGAATGGGGTGGTATAACCCACAACCAATAAGATGCTCCCCACCATATGAGTTTCTTTTTTAATGCATCATAAGATCAAATGACTGAACTCTATGGACCATATCCACCTCCTCACTAAATCAAATTTTAGGAGTTTTGAGAACTCACTGATACATGAATACCATTTAAAACATAAACACTACCTACCATTATTCATGTGAACATAAATAACACCATTGACTAAAATTCAATCCAAAAAAAGTTTACTCCATTGAACAACCCATGATGTAATCCCCACCATATGGCATTCCATATCGATCCTTAAGAAGAATACCCAAAATAACCCACATCTCAAACATGATTCTCCTCATGAACCACACTCATTAATATCCTCATCCACTTGTCCCATAATTCACAGACAAAACTTTATCATCCCTTAATAAATCCATGACCATTGTAAATTTAAATTTCAATGATTCCCATGCCTGAATAGTGTGTGTAAACTTTGATTTCCCTTAAACATAATTGGTGTACAATCTAGTACTAACTGAAAAAATAATTGAACCAGGATCCCATGAGTCTCACATGAGCTAATGTTGATATATCCATTTACATTGAAATAATTAATATATTAACTCTTTAATTTGTTTTTTGAATAGAAACCATGTGATTTATTAATTATTCCCTTCATTTTAAACTATTATATATTTAAAACATTAATATATAATAAATTTTGTATTACATACCCTTAAAAATATGTATTTGTTTATATAACACTGATTCATAACATGATAACTCCAAGGAGCTTCAAAAAACTCTTTATGCATCATAGACAACCCCATATTAGGGAATCAATTTTCCTTCCTCTGTTAAATTATATTGGGTATGATCAAATATTTAATATTTAGTAGAGGTAAACTTCACATATATTCCCATCACAAAATGGGAAAGACACAAGTTAACATCCCATGGTGATGCCAAATTCGAGGGGTAATTTAGAGTTAAGTGGAGGGAGATTCAATGAACTCTAGAAAAATGATCTGGATTTATAGTTTCCAACTCCCTTGGAGGAGGGGAGATAGAAATCAGATTCTTATTTTGGAGATGGTGAAGTCACCTCAAGCTCATCAACCACAAATGGGAGGCAAGGTTGTTGATATATCAAGATTAAACCTTAGATAGGAATCATGTGTACCATGTTAGAAGGCAGGTATGAAAACACACATAATTTGATTTTACTATTTATGGTCATGTGATTAGAACGTACCATGATGTTCATTTTTCTAATGTAAGGATGGTTGTGACAAAAATGGGTATGAATAAATTGGATATTATAATAGATTATACGTTATGAATCTTAGATTCTATTATGGAGTAGTGAGGTACATGTGTGGGTATTACAACAATATGCATCCTAGAGTACATCCCATATTCATTACATGAGGGAACCCATCTCTATCACATAGGGAAACCTTATTTAACCACTCAGGTAATCCTATATTCATCTCATAGGGAATCCTAAGTTCATTACTCATGGAATCCTATGTTCATCACATAGGGTATGTTTATAGTTTAACATCTAGTTTTGGAGACATTTTCATGCAGTTTAACATCATGCGACAAATAAGTCGTCCCATATTTTAATGTATTATTACTGTCAAATTGTGCTATGTAGATTAAATTCATAGAGCTCTAACATTAAAAGGGCTTATGAATTCATTATCCAATTACATGTAAGGGTGGTAGGAGAGACTAATCCATAGATCTCGTATGTGCCCAACGAGAGAACTTGTAAGTGGTTTCCCTCAATGATTTTGTGGTCAATGTTTACACATAGTATAAGGACCATGTACTTCCTGGGAGTTAGAAGAGAATTAATGGGGATTAAGAGACCGCATTTCGTCATGAGGCTCTACTATGTAGTAGTGATGGTATGTGAAGGGGAATATATGATTTTTCCCCAATAATGTTGAATTCATCTAATTATTTTATCATGATACATCCTATGATCATCATATAAGGCATTCCACTTTAGTAACATGGGTAATCTTGTTTGTATCACTCAATATATTGTATCCTCATCACATAAGGTACACCGTAGTTTATCATCATTTTATAACAAATTTATGTGGTGAAGTACAATGTTTTTTTTGATAATATTGTAAAAAAATAATTTAAGTTCATATAGTGAGGAATATTCTCATGTAGTTTAGTGTCTTGTGGAAAGTAAGTTGATTGTTGCAAAGGAGGTGATGAAAAGGTATGGAATGGGGATAACACATTAAGATTATTGGGTCCGGATATAGAGTATAATGGATAGGTGTTGGGAATTATACATGTTATTTACTTACATTACTCTATAAAACACGAATTATATGTGTCGGGGAATACTTATATTGGTATCCCAAGTACTGTTAAGGATCAAAAAAGGTATGTGTGTGGGTATTACACAAATTTTATTCCTAGCTATTGTTAAAGAACATTGAAGATATGAATGGGGATTATAAAAGTGTGCTACCTGGTATGAAGGTTAAAATATCATATTTACTAGATGAGCCATCATATAAAAGGTATCCCTTATTTTCAAAAAAAGTAATCTTCGGTTTTTTACCCAAGGAGTATAATTTTTTCACACATATTAGGACACAAATTTACATCATGGGTTTAAAACATTATGCTACACACATTAACATCATCCAATATGATATTTAACACCAATGTTAACATTTCATGGTGGGGATAAAGATTGTGTAGTTCAACCTATTTTAAAAAGTATGTAGTGTTTCAAGGAAGGGATGGAAAAAATGGATCGATTGAAGATTATAAATTAACTATCCTAGGTGTTGGGTAAGGAGTATCAAAGATGGAAATGGGTGTATATAAGGGATAATTGAGAGTTATTCATAGATCATATTTGAAATAAACTTTTTTGAAACTATATTTTCTGAAATAGAGTGTTATATTGGTGTTAAGGTAGAGGTATTGTAAAATCATGTTGTTTTTTGTAAATTTTCCTCAAAACCGGAGGTTTTGCAGAATATTTTTGGAGAGAATGTTTGGAACTGTAATGAAATAGACCATGCACTTGAAATTTAGTATGAAGTGAGTTCTGTAAGGGGAGGTATTCTAGTGGAGGACCATGGATATATTTCATGAAATATTTGATTTTTTTGAAAGTTAACTTTCAAAATTGTACAAAATTTTGTGAAGTATGTTCTTTATGAAGAGATTTTCTTGAATTCATCTCAAACACAAGATGATGTGCTTGATATCTTGTTAATTATTTAGATTTGTTTTATTTATTATAAGTCCAATTTTTATAAGATATTTTTTTTGATATAGTTTAAATGATTCATTCAGGTTTTAAAGAATTATTTTCAATATATTAAAATATAATTCACACATTGAGGATTTTTCAAGGTAAAATTATAGTTTAGACGATGTCTAAGTAATAATCTCGTGCTGTATACAATAGTAAGAGCCATGACTCAACTATCCATAATAAATTCTCATGTTGGCCTCTGGATTTCACACATTATGTTCATAATCAATTATTCCATATTTTCCTGGGTAATTTAATAGTACATTCCCTGTATATAGAAGAAACACATTGTGTACTTACACCAAATGACAGTGAACACATAATAATTCAACGGTTTGTATGGTTGGAAACATAACGTTGAAGAAAGTGATGAAATAATGGTTGGCTAGAGTATATGACTTTTACTTTATGTTCATGGTATTTAATACACATCCCTATAAATTCAAATTAGGAATCTGAGATTGGTGTTGGATATTAAAGGGAATAGGTACTGCCAATATGTCAACTTTATCCTTACTTAAAGAAAGAGAGTGTTTTATTTTGTTTTTTTACTCATTTTTATTTTTCACTTCAAACATAGATACTTCCTCTATAATAGACATGGACAAGGTTAAGTTCTCTATTAAACCACCCACCATTACCATGTACACAAGAGGGTATAAGATCTATGTTTTTTTTCTAATGAGACAATGGGTTCTTTTAAAATTAAATTCGGGTGTTTTCTATTATTGTGTTTTTTGTTTTATAATACCTACAATAATATAATTCAAAATTAATTTGTGGAATTGTTTCAGTATAAGAATTAAACTAGTAGAGAGAATAAAAGTAGTTACAGTGGATACGACCATGACCATTGAGAGAGCCCATTAACATATTTTTTTTAGTTTTTTTAACAACACACTATAAAAAATCAAGATCGAGGAATTGGGTTTTAAAAGACACAAATATTTAATTTCAAACTAAGAAACAATAAAAAAATAGAATTTTCATGTTTAAACAAATCCAGATGCGATTTAGAAAACACAGAAATGATTTTTATGATAAAATATAATCAAAATTTCCACCATGAATTTTTTTTCCTTGTGTATGCCTTTTCTATTTGTTCATCCCATTTGTTTTTCAAATTATTATTCCAAATCATCCATTCAATTTAATTTATCTATTCTCATTACATCAATTAATTTTTTTAAATGCACCTAACTTTTTTTTGTTCCACTTTCCTCATGGAATAAATCCATACTACAACTATATACCCAATTAGTTTGTGAAGGGAAACACTTGGAATTTTCCACTGATCAATATTGGTGTGGTTAAATGCTTGCATAAGTTTTGGATAACTTTGGAGTGTAACATATTTTTTGTGTTAATCTAGTTAGTTTAAACAATTTTCTCCTTCTTTTCTTGTTCTTTTTCTTAGGTACCTCAAGATCACTTCTAATGGATATATATTCCCCGGAAGGATGGTATTGATTGTATAAAGAATATATTTTTCCATATTATCCATTTAAACCTTACTCTTATCTATTGGAGTATGATCCATATATAGATAAAGAGTTTCATAATGGGTATTTCCTATATACATTCAACACCCTTCACAATTCTTCATTTCTTAAATATTCCTCAAAATATATTGAAAAGTATTTTTAATTATGGAATCATTTACCACTCACTAGATTTACCTATCAAAACAGTTTGGAAAACTTAGAAATATGGTAGATATAATTTCCAAGATAATTAATAAAATAGATGATTTAGATGACTGTGAAGATAGGTTTTATCATTCTGATTCAATTGAGGCAGTATGTGATGGTATAGGCCGCATTTTTAATTTTATATAAATGATTTTTCGAATAATGAAATTGGAAATAAGAATATTTATTGTAACGATTGTATTAAAATTGATCAATATGTTCTATTTGACCACACAAGTGATTTATTACCTTTTCTAGATGAATCATGTGATTATTATTAGTTATTCGTTGTTAATGAAATAGAACATAGGGACGTGGAAGATATGATGAAATAGATATTCATATAGACCACCTTTAAAATTTATTATTGATAGTGAATAGTGTTAATAAAATCCTCTACCCATCCCTCTTGAACATCAGAGGAACCTATTATAAGAGAAAAAGGTAGAACATTTGTTGGGTTTTTCAAAGAAACATCCCCAACCTACTTTGTATTATGGGTAGGTTTCCTTACATATGTTGAGAAACATACCAAAAAAATGTAAATTCCAAGGCAGATTCCAAGGTGGTCTCTCTCTATGTCTCTCTATCCTAGGATTTATGTAAACACACAACATGTACTTTCTGTTTACATTCCTTGAATATTTCTTCTCTTCCATTCCATCTTATATCAAAAAAAACATTTGTTTATGCATGAATATAAAATTAATGAACATCAAGTATCCAAATATAATTAATCCACATGCATGTTTTGTGTGTATTATAATAGTACATAAAAAATAAGTAAATATAAATTTTCTAATAAAAAAAATGAATTCCATGCCAATGTAATGGTCTTCCAGGGTGTTTGAGGTGTCGTCAATTTGAATCCCTCTGCCCCCTCCATTGGAACAAGGGTCATTATTTTTTACCGCGTGTTTTAATAAATGGAAGGTACACATTTTTTTTATTTATAATTATAAAAACTTTAAAATTGAAATCTAACTCATGAATGGATGGGATTGGTTGGATGGGTTGAAACCTAGGGTCCAATAGAACCGTCTTCGATCCCTTCCAGTTGGCTCAGTTCCATAATTTTAACTGAACTAAAATAACACATCATGAATTTCTATATATGATGGGTGTAATGTTTATAGTATTTTCATTAAAGTATAAACCTACATTAAAAATAAAAAATACACCTGAATGTAAGGTTGGGATGATGGGATGATACAAAAAATAAGGTCCAAAAGTCCAAATTCCGAATCATACAAATCTCCCCATCATCATCCAATTATTTAAAACAAAAGCACACATCACCTGTTTTTTATTATAAAGGTATTTTGTATATATAAGTAAATAAATTTCAAAAAAGATAAAGTACTCTAAATATAAAAATCATCACTAAAGTGGTTTGGGAGCACAATGGGATCAGACAAGTCACTTGTTGGAACCTCACCCCAATGTTGGAAAAAATCAAGTACTTCTCCTTTTAATTTTTTAGAACACATGTCATGTAGTTCCATATAAAATACCTGTATATGTATATTAATATGATTATATATATACATATATATTATAATAAATAAACAGTTTATAATAATAATAATTAGAATATTGAAATACATAACTAATTTTTTACACCAAAAACATATACACGACATGTGTATAGATTTAATCATTGTGTACATTAGCTTTAAAATTAGGAAAACCTAAGTCAACTAGTACATATTATAACACCCTTGCTTAATTATTATGTAATCCTAAGTATTAATTTCATGAATTCTCTACAATCCATTATTATAGAGTTTTTTTTCCTTCAAATTTCCTGCATCTCACTCTCAGATCCCAATAGGTGCTCCTACCACCCTAATTTCATTGAATTTATAATGTTTTAGGGGATTTTAGGATTTTGAACACCTTTTGGATAAAACCCATATACACATGGAAACACATGAAGAAAAAATTCCATTTTATCATTATAAATGTAATGAAATATTTACTACATCATATCTGAAAAATCTTGATATGTGCATTTGGAAAATGCGGTTTTAAGTTGCCTCTTTTTGCCTAAGGATAAGCTATGTAGATAATTCCACATGGATCAGATTTCCATTTTCCAAAAAATGAAATGTGTGTTCGGTATACACTGGCTACCACCTCACTTTTGATACATTGAGAGTCTGGTCTTGTGTCTAGAGTATACCAGTTCCTATCCAATCCTTATTTCAGGTCATGTACTCTAGAGAACATTATGTGTACTTTATATTTTCTTATTTTCTTAGATTTTTTATGTTTATCTATATTTTCATTGTTATATTCATCTTTTTAGATAAAATAGGATAAATATCGATATCATGGGAAGCATCACATTATGTTATCTATAGAGGATAATCCAACTACATGATGATTTCATGTGGAGTTTGGAGAGGAGTATTCTATGATTAATCTATAGACATCACAACCACTAAATTTGGAGATGTTTCCTTCTATTTTTTACCTACAAAACATTTATGTACTATAACCTAGTCCAACAACCAATTCCCCTCCAATACCTCCATTAGCTACAACAACATATTATATGTCATCATTAGCTGTTTGTGTGAATACAGGACAAGCACCCATGGTTGGACAACCTCACTCCCACACCTATCTTTTTTTATAAGAGGCACTCAAAAATTAATCAGATTGAATGATTATAAAATCATACTATCCATTTGGAAGATAGATCATTGACATGAATATCATAGAGTAGCTATGAATCATGGGAGAGATAACAGATCTGTTGGAGTATACCCACCTCATCACAATTTTTTAGGTCATAACTCCCACCTATTATTATTTATTTTTTGTATTAACTATGTTGTTTCTGTTATATGGGAAAGCATATCGGGACACACCAATTTACACCACAAACCAAAACAAATTACACTTTTGGGTAGATTTATTTCACTTACCATGTGAGAGTTCAACCAAGTGTTTTTATTTTAGCCCTATCCATAGAACCCACCCATGTTGTCACCCTCTCCCACCCCAACCATTTCGACCTAGTCATTGTGTGGTGGGATATTGCGGGACTCAGTGTCTGATATTCTATAACCTCATAGAAGTGTACATTTAACATCTCACCTCTTGTATTCTTCAACCATTGATGTTTTATCTCTATTCAATTTCTAACCACGAGGATGAGAGAGTTGCTTCTAGATGAGATAGGGAGATCCTCATGTTTACAGTCTAACATGACTACCACAAACTCCCATATTACTTCACTATACATTAATGTTATTTTCACTAACCATCAAAGAAACCTCAATGGTAATTTTTTTCCACCAAGTTGGCACAAAATTTAGAAACTTTTCTGCCAAATCTACCTCATTTTATATTATGTTTATCCAAATGGATGGATTATCTCATGCTTATTTGAATTATAATGGTCCAAAAATGTGGGAGAACATTTTTTCTTGTGTAAGAGAACCAGATACTTACTATGACTGATGTGGACCCAGATTCCATCAAGGGCGATGATACCCCGATACTTCCATTATACCCAAATATTACCCCCACATCACCATAAATTTCCACCAATTATACTTACCTATATTCTTACACCTTCCCACCACCCACCACTATTCCATCGACAAGGCCTCCACCACCCATACCCTTGGCTAACCCTATGGATCTTACCATCCTAAACACTATGGATAGTCACCTACATCTTATTGAAAGGATTCTAGAATTCCTGAAATAAGTAATGATAATTAAAGCCTTGACATTCCATCACCTACTACTCCACATCATAATAAATGACCATCATCACCGTATGACAAGACATCCTCTGGTGCCACTAAATATTTAACAGTTACATTTGATAATGTGGGAGAGACTACAAATTTTGTGAACCATGATACATACTCAAGTAAAAAATAACTACATACATTCCCCACACATCTAGTTCCCTCTACTGAAACTCATTCCTTGTAGGATCCCTTAGTTTCAAACACTTCCACTCAAGTGGATACAGAGTGACTATATATTCCATTTAATTTTTCATATATTTATATTATTTGGGTATTTGTATGTGATGTTATTCTTGTTTGTGGACTATGTTTTTACATTAAATACGTAATAAGAAGTATTCTAGAGAATTATTAAATTCTTAGGATCTTATCCCACTTGAGGATGTTCTGTACAAAACTTATTTCATATTTTGAGCCCACTAACTAGGAGAGTAAATTTTTTGCACTTAATTTTTATATTTATTTTGATGAATTATTCAATTCCTCTATTATTCTATTGTGGTATGGTCATGTATCATTTTTAATTTCCCTTATACGAACATGGGTCACAATTGGTGGACCATGTAATATATTAATTATAGGGGAGTGTATCTTGATACTATACTCGCAATTTTCCATTCGTCTTATCTAGGATAAATTATTAATTGGATGATATATTTTAATGCCTTGGAAAATTATGATTATGAATAATAAATATATAGGTGAAAATTTTGAAAATTAAATTATTATATCAGTACTTTAATGTAATTTTATATGATTGCAGATATAATTATGATTATTGATGTTAATTCATTGAAATTTTCATTTACAAAAATGATTATTTATGTTCATATCATGACCATATTGAATAATATTTTTCTCTATTTCCCAATAGGTATTATGGTATATTTTAAATATTATTTATTATATACTCTTTCTAGAGAGATTTAGTGGATATGCATAACTACTATAACATAAATTCCAACCTTATAAAAAAGGATGATTTTGAATCACACTAAAATTATTGAGGCATTCAATTGATATTTGTTTCTAAAAACGTCCTTAAGACCTATCCTTACAGTTGATATTTTTTAGACCTTATAAAACATTTATTTACATGAAAAAAGTCACATTGAATGATTAATCATGCTTTGTATCTTAATTATTTGATTTTATTGCTTGATTATTCACTTGAGCTTTAAAGAGTGATTTTTTGGGATTCGTGTTATTATTTAGTGAGATAATATGAATTTATATGCGGAAGAAGTTTTTATTTTTAATTTTATTAAATGTGTTCAAGAATTAAAATTTATTATGCACGTATATGATCAATATTTTAAGAAAAAATAAAATTAGTTTATTATAATCAATGACAGTTTACAAACTAGTTTTTGAATGGGAAGAAAATAGTAAAGTTCGATTTTAAGATACTTTGAAAGGGAAGTATTTTTCATTGGGAATTGAATTTTATATCCTGATTAAAATTAAATAATTAAACCACCTTTTAAATCATCTAATTTTTTTTTTCACATTACATCCCAAATCCCCTTAGCATTAGACTCATCAGAACCCTAATGAATGTTGTCATGATTTTTTTGGTTTAATATCTAATTGATGATCTAGATTTGTTGAAAGCCTATAGATAGGATTTGTAAACATGATGTTGAGAATAAATCTAATTAAATGTCCTTGATTGATGAATGAAATATTTTATGGCTAAGGAATGACATCAGTGGAATGGATATTTATGAAAAGTTGAAATATTTTAACAGAGGAATCATTTCTTGAATTGAATAATATACGATTTATTATAAAAATACTATGAAATTCAAAAATTATTGTGGTTTTATGAAATATTAAATTATGATTTAAAGTTTATAAATATAATTTGTTTAATTCTTCCCTATTAGAGTATTTATTTTTTAATTTTATTTTCATGCTTTTTAGGGAAAGAAAACAACTTATTGTGGGTGAGTTTGAAGTTACCAATCTACGTATTATAATTTTTATTTGTTTTGTTCTGTATATTGTTCTTTTACTATATATATGTTATCATATGGTTTCAATCACCAATTATTCTGTTTATGGATTAATTTCAAGATATTCTAATACAATTTACATACTAAATATGGTTTATTGAAAAAATTGAAATTAAAAAGTGCATAATTAACAAGAACTCGCTATGTGTAATTATAAGAGGCATGAATAAACCAATCGGAGTACACACCAAAGTCATAGAACCTAGTTAAAGTTAAATTTATATATTTAGGAATTCTATGTATTCCCATTCCATAAGTGGTTGGTGGGGAAATTGAAATTACACTCCCTGTTTGTCTACTCAACATTCCATGTACTTCCACCAACCAAAATGAAACACATAAGAAAACTAATGGAGACCTATATGGGAACCTTATCATAAATAAAGAGAGTAAATATGGTTTAAATCATGTTCATGTAATTGAATTTCTATACACATTGTAAAATATATTTTTCAAAAAATTTATATGTTGGAATTTGAGTTTGGTGTTGGAAATTAAACGGGGGAGGTGATGTCATTCTATTGAATTGATCCTTCCCCAAATCTTGTAGGTGTTTTTTTATATTTAATCATTTTTATTTTTCACTTATCAGAACCTCATTCCCATCTTATATCCATGGTTAGGACTGAGTTATATCTCAGTTCATGCACCATTAACATGGTTATTAGAGGCCATAGGTTCTGTGTTAGGGTTATAATGAGACTGTGGGTGTGTTTTAATAAAATTACCAGGTGTATTTATATTAATGTGATTTCAGTTTTATAATATATATTTTGATTTAATTCAAAATTAACTAGAGGTATTATGTGGGACTAACAATTAAATCAGTGGAAAAATTTAATGATGTTATTTTGGGAGGTCCCATGACTATTTAGTGAGACCATTGGCACATTGTTTTGTTATTTTTAAAATATTTTTAATCAATTGATTACCAAAACAAGGAATTGATTTCTATAATAATGATATTTTATTTTTTAGTCCAAGAAAAAATAAAAAAAATTATTCTCCTTGGTTAGATAATTTCATATATAATTTATAATACCCATAAATTGTTTTTGATAAACTGTAATATATATTGAAATCTCAAAAAAAAATTCCTTTTTTATCTCATTTCGTTTCTTTCTCAGTTCTAATTATTTTTAACATGATTATTCCAAATTGTACCTTAAATATAATTTTCCAATTCTCATAATGTTAATTAATTTGATTAAATATGTTGAAATTTTTTTATTGCACCACTTTCAAAATGGGATAGACCCATAATCCCACTATCTTCCCAGTTAGTTGGTGAAGGGAAACACTTCTAATTTTACACACATCATGATGGGAGTGGTAAAAAAATATAGTAATGGACATTTGTGTTTCATTTCATGAATGGTTCTTTCAATTTTTAATCTATTGGTAATGATTCATGAATCATGATATCCATTTACACAAACTGAGATTTTTGACATCTAAGTTCCAGAAGCTTCCCCAAAAAATGGTGGGATGAAGGAGAATTTATATGTGTTGGATCTCCAAAAGATACATTGTGTGAAGGATTATCGTATTAAAAAAATAATTTTTATAGTTATTTGACTTTCATTATCAAAACATTTGAGTTTCATGAAAATCATTAATTTTTTTTATTGAATTTCCTCTACCATCCATTTTTTAAAATTATGACTTCAAACAACCATAACATTTGATCCATATGTCCATTTGATCCCCAATACTATTACAATTAAATCCTTTATAAGGATATACATAACAAACAGAAAGTTATATTATGTTATTAATAAAATAAATCATATTTAAAAAATGAATTCCATTTTTTGATCACAAGGATCGTCTATTACATTTCATAAGAGAATTAAACATCATGTTTTGATATGGACTACGTCAACTATAAGAAATAAAGGGATATATATACAAATACAAGAATAATACATTCCATAAATGAAAGTACATTGGATTTAATTCTCCCATAATTTTATCTCATTTGATAATTAATGTAAAAATAGATATAATTGTTAGGATAATAATAGACATTATGAAAGGATGTGTACAAAACATTACAAGTGGTGGATTAGGAGGTGATATTGATGGTATATTTATAAGGAAATAAAATCATTCAAAATTATAAATATTGAACAATATGGATGGTGGAAATTGTGACCATTAAACAATTTGATAGTTGTTCACTATTTTTATTGGTTATGAAGACGCAATAATTCAAACATTGGGATTATAAAGAAAGAAACCAAAACTGTATTTTTTAAAAATAAAAATGTATTTATATTCTATCAAAATTATATTTTCAGATAATTTTTTTTCATCCCATAATGTTATAAAACCATTTTATCTAATAATATAAATTAAATAAGTCCTATGTCATTTTTATAACGATCAAAAAAGTTTACTATGTCATTAAAAATGTAAATTTTTAATAAATATGAATATTTTTTCAAAAAATGAAAAGGTTCATATATAAAGTATTATTTTGATATAATTAATATCATTTTTGGACTCATAACATAAAAATAACTTTTTTGAGTTTTTGAAAATTTTCTGAGATAGTTGATATTTTGGTGACAAAGTTCAAATTTCTTTTTTATGAGGACCACGATTTTCTGATATCATTATGTTATTTTCATGATGGAATATTTTATGAATCATTTTATTTAATAAAATTTCATTTAACGAGTATAAAAAATTACTTTAAAACTGTTATTTTGAATTAAAAAATTAATAATTCTACATGTTGGAGCAAAAATTGTTTTTTTAAGATAATATTTTTTGGATTCAGCACATTATGGGGATGGTTAGGAGGTGGAATTTCAAATTCGGATAAATTTTTAAAAAAAACTCTATATTAATCACTAATAATCCATAAAATTAGTTTTAATTTATTTCAATCATATGTTTTTGGCTTATATATTATAATAACCAATATTTTAACCTATAAAACCACCCATCCACAAGTATAAATAGCCACCCATTCTCACATTCATATCCACTAAATTCCCATTTATTAATATATTACTATTATTATCCCTATATAAATCCCTCCAAATAAGTTACTAGTCCTCAAAGGATTCTCTCTCTATGTCTCTAAGAAGCATTCTTTCAAGGTAATGGACATTTTCTTCCACTTTTTTAATTCAAGTGATTCTTATGTATATGACATTTAATTTTCAATTAATTATTTTGAATGGTGTTTATAAAGACCCCAATTTTTTTTTTCAATGACACATTTTTAATGAGATAAGACATTTTTATCACATTAAATAAATTCCAATATCCATTTGGCATACCTGTTATGCAAGTAAAATCGACCCTTGATTTTCTTTACTATATTTTTATATCAGGAATAAAAAACCCCATTTTCATTCATGTGTATTAATTTAGATGTATTATTTAACTATGTATTGGAAATATACATGTATTAAACCCACATTCCCCATTAATGGGTTAAAAATGAAATGTACTTATGATTCAGGATTGATGCATCTTTAATAATGTCATATATTTGAAAGGTGGTCCCAGATAACATTCTGAGGCATTGAGTAAAGAAGTACTCTATAGATATGACATGTTAATGATACCTTAGTAGCATGAAGGGATAATGTTTTATTATAGTTATTCAAAATAATTTGTAATATTATTTACAGCACCTTATTGATTAAATTTGTTGATATGCTTATGAATGTCTCATGTTTTTATTCTAACCACATTTCCATGTTATGAATCATTTTATTTGATTAATGTTTCTAGATTATGCCAATATATATTATATAAATTTTATTATGTTAATATTCATGTTTCATCTATTTTGTTCTGTTAAATGTTTTACCCCTTACTGGGCTTTATTCTCACCCCTTTCATTTGATTAATTTCCATAGGGAATCCTATGATGTGTGATATTCTAGGACTGGATAATAAAGAATACATTAAAGGGAGTTTAGAATTTATCTATGTTTTATCATATATAACTTCTATGTGTTATACTATATATCTAGTTTTACAAACAGTAAATATAAAAATGTAATTTTATTTTATTAATGTCTTATATTTTCAATGATTTATGGTTTAAATAATGAAATAAAAGGTGGGTCTCAATAGTTGGTATAAAAGTATCATTATGTTATTTAATGAAACTATTACTAGAAAAACCATTGTATGAACCAAAGGTACATGTCTAATTAAATGAAAACATCCTAATTTTTTTTTGAATTATAAATTGAGTATTTTATACGAAATTAAATACTTGTCTAGATAAAATAAGTTGATATGGATATGGAACAATTTTATATAGGGTTAATAACCCTGAAAAGTGTGCATTGGGTATTAACATGATCATTAACTGATTCATGAAAATATAAAATTTGCTCCAAACATAGTTTTACCCAAACTAGGGAAAATATTTGATTATTATATGCTTTTTACAAACAATACTGATAGGAATTATAGAAATTTAGCTTTTTAATGAAGTAAAATATTAAATTATTTGGGTTTAGAAGCCTTGTGTTAGAAAACATTTAGGATCATACTATCCTTTGCAATTTATTATTCTTAAAAGGTCCTCATTTATGTATTTATTTTTAGAAAATTTCTTGAAACAAGAGGTAATAATGTGTTTTATAATTTTTTCATAGATATTTTATTAAATGTTTTATTCATTTTTATTATTAGTTTATCAACAATTATATAATGAATTTGATAAAAATTTGATTTTTTATATAAATAAATCAAAATTATATTTTAGGGAAATATATAATCCCAATTAAAACAAACTTTTGGAAATTTTTTTATTCCTCGAAAAAATTTTAATTTAAAAAAATACAATTAAATAACCTTTATTTCAATATAAATGATAATATAATTTAACGAAGTCCAATGTAATTTTTATAAGGTTCAAAATGATGTTAATTTCAAAAAAACTATTATTATTGAATAAATAAATTATTTTATTTAAAATTGAAAATTATCATATTTTGGAAGTTAATTTGCTAAAATTTATATTATTTTTAATATCAACATGTTGAAATTACCCAATGGTGATTTTTTCATAATTTTCTGAGATAGTCAAATTTTTAGGTAAAACATAAATTGGGTATAAGTGTAGAGTTTGTATTATGATATAATAATACCCTAAAAGTTATTTAATAAATACTATAAATGGTATAAAACACCAATTTTGGGTTTTTGATTAAAAATAATATGTTTTATATGTTATTTTATTAATTTTATAAACCTTTAATGAATCCTCCAAAACTTATATTATATTTTAAGGTTTTAAAATCAATTCTTTTCTAACATGAATCACTTCCACATCACCAATTTTATTATTTTAAGGAGTTCAGTTATTATTTTAATAAAATATTTAAAAATACCCCACTTTGGTCGAAACCATAGGCCAAAAACTTGATAAGGTTTGACATTTTTATTACGTTATCATATAGATTCCAAAAGATATTCTTAGAATTTAAAAATGAAATTTCCTTTCTCTTCCTAAAAATACCAAACTATCCTCCCACTCATATTCACTAGAAAAAATTTATCTTGAGGATAATCTTTATATATACCAATAATTACCTAATAATTTTTCCCAATAATTTAATAAGCTCCCCCAGTCTTTTAGAGGCATCCTCTAAAGGTAAGATATTCTCTCCCTCGCTTCATTCAAGAACTTTTTTGGGGTTATACCTTTGGATTTGAACATTTTAATTCTAGAATATTTGATGTATACATTTACTATACTTATGGTCACCATATAATTAGAGTCCAACATTCACTCATTTTAAAATATTCTACAAATCATTATGCACTCATGTTATGTCGTAAAAATTATCCCATGATTTACCCTTTGAAACTTTTTTGATGTGCATACCCAACCCAATTTCTAGTCAAATGAATTCAACTAGATATATACATATATAAATATATACTCAATTGGATTTGGTATTTCCTTGTATTTAACCCACACCCCATGATCATAGTATTAAAAATGATGAAATATGTTCTTATATTGTATAATATATGTGGAATGAAAATGCATGTACATAATTGGAAAGTGATGGGTGGGATCAAAACTACATATCTATACAATGAATTGGGTGATGTTTTTATCTCATATGATTTCATGTAATGTGTTCAATATGATGATCTAGTAGTATTATGTTATGATGTCTGGGCCGTTATCCTTGTCTTATGCTTAACATTTTAGGTTTTTTGTTGTTTCCACATTCATATGTTACCTTGATGTTATCATATTATATCATACTTCAATACTCAACATTATTATTATTTCCCCTTTTATTTCACCTTGATATTACCATTTAATAACATTTATTATTTTCATCACGTTATTCTTTGATTATTCTATTATTAGGCTTTATATCCCACCCCATTCTTATGTATTTTTCATGGTTATCCCAGGTATTTTTAGATGAGTGATGAAAAGTTTAAGACAATTTCAAGGAGAATTAAATAATGTTTTTATATAACTATTTTAATTTTGTATGTTATATAAATAATTACTCACTGACACTAATACTTTCAATATTTTAAGATTGTATTATGTGTGCCTTTATTTAATAAATCTTAAATTAATGTTTATATAATATGGGGTTTTAGTAAACCCAAGTTATGACTAACCATTAATATATATAAAAAAACGATGTTACATGAAATGATACCAATATATTGTATTGTTTCATGTGATAGAATCTCTTATCTTTTCTTGGATCTACTAATCCCCTGGTATTTGAGCAATGGATTAAGTCCCTTGAAAAGAAATTTCTATCCTTAGGATGCAATGAAAGAGAAATTATCATGCAAGTAGTGTATTCAATAAAAGTATATATAGATTAATGTTATTAGTTAATATAGAATACTTGGTAAGAATAAGAAATAAAACATATGGTATGGAAATATTTTAATATAAGTTTATTGATAAATATTTCCCTCATGTGAAATGAACTAAAATGAATAATAAATTCCTAAACATAAAGCAAAAGGAAGAGAAAATGTTACAGAGTATGAGGATAACATTACAATAGCTGCTTGGTATATTGTGGATAATATATGTAATAAAAAGAGAAAAATTAACTATTTCATTGAAAGGACTAATCCATTCCTCTAAAGGGAATTGATTTCTTAATAATTTTCATCATATATTGAAATAATATTATATTCCATCAAAATAATGAAAACATTTTATAGGTCATATTTCTTCAAGGGAAATAAAAAAGGTGACGAGGTTAGTTATGGCCCAATGAAATGGGAATGCATAAAATAAGAAGAAGATAATGAAAAAAATTTCTATTATGTTAAAATTATGGAATTAAACATCGTGGAAAATGGGTTAATGGAATGAGAGTTTGTTATAAGTGCATAGATAAGGGTCATTTGGATGATGAATACATGGGAAAGAAAGAAACCAATATTATACACTACTTAAACTCTATAGAATTGAGAAATTATTGAAACCAATGTTCCATGTTTCATATGAACATACCATAGTATTGTATAATGGGATAATGCCTAGATTAAGTTGAAACAATAACTGGGGATGAATTTTATAAATATGTGGTGGTTGGTAGATTAATTATAGATTCATATTTATTTATTTCTTGATTTTTTATCTTTTCAATATTTATTACATTCCTAGTTTTAAATAAAAAGTATATATTTCCTTAGAAAGCTAAGAAGGCAGTTGTCATTTAGGAGTCCTAGTGGAAATATTTCCACCTCACGTATGTTTTAGCGAGTTCCCATTAGGACACATAGAATTACCCTATTTGTAGACTTTATTATTATATATATTGTTGGCTTCTAAATAATCATTGGTATGGATTAGATTTCAAATTATAATGAAACAATTTAATAATAATATGAAGATATTATGAATCAAAATGGATATGTTGAATTAATTTTCTTTGGATTAGATAATTGATCATATGAGTCATGAAAAAATCCACCTACAGTAGATCATCAGAATTCTATTAGTGGGGAAGAAGAGTCAATGCAATATATGTATGGGAAATGTAATAATAAAATTGAATATGTAATTATTGTAAAGAAATACATTGATATGTTTCCTTATGAATTACATGGATATCCACCATTTAATTTTGTTGTTTTTTAAATTTATTTAATTCTTTATTTAGGACATATATCAATGACTATCTATATAATGGACATAGTTGTATTAATATAAATGAATAAATTAAAACATTAGTTGTGTTATAAGGTGTTTATAAACCCAAATGTTTCACCTTGGTGATCCCCAATTTAATTCCTTAAGAAGAACGATGGATCTATGAGTCCATGCATTTTGTGTAGGGAAATAAATGGTATTACTATATATAAAAGGCATAATCTGCCTCTTATCGATGAAATTTTCAATAAATTTCAATGATATAATATTTTCCAAATATAATCCTTTATTATGGGTTTCATCAATTGAAATTAAAGAGGGAAGATATTATAAAGAGAAAATTAAATATAAAGTATGAACATTATGAGTTTACATTAATTCCCATTTTATTGATTAATAAACTTTTATTTTGATGGTCTTTAGGAATAGTGTATAAAATGAACATATTGATAATTTTCTTTTGGTATTTATTTATGATATCATGGTGTACACTAAATTCTATAAGGACCATGAGAACAACATCTGAATCATTCATGAGACTCTTATAGAAAAATAATTATATGGGAAATTTTGAAATTGTAATATCTAGCTTCCAAAATATTCTTTTTATATGCATATTGTCTCCAGGGATGGAATCTCATTTGATCCTCTAAGTAAAAGGGAAATAATATAATGTCATATACTAAAATATTAACTAAGATACATATTTTACTTGTTTTTTTTGGTTAGTATCAACCATTTTTTAAAAATTTCGTCAAATTGGATAACCCATTATCCAACGTAATATGTAATGTGGTTAATATTATATGAAAAAAAATGAATGTGAAGAATAATTTAATGAACTAAATAATAGATTTACTTATTCTCTGATATTTACTCTACCATCATGAATGGATGGATTTATTATTTATAGTGATGTATTAAAAAATTTACAGGGTGTGACCATATGTATAATGACATAGTTATTTGATTTTAATCAAGGTAGTTAAATTCCTATGAATAGAACTGTCTAAAACATGATCTTGAGTTGGTAGTTGTAATCTATTTTTTCAGAAAATGGAAAAATTAACTCTATGGTGAAAATGTGAGATATATAGAGATCATAAGTGTCTAAAATACACCTTTTCATATAAATATCTCAACAGAAGTCAATGGAGACGACACAATATAATCAACTATTATAATTGATCAACACAATACCACCCCAGGAAAGAAAACTATGTAGCTGATGCATTTGAAGGATTCATCATGGAGTCCTAAATAAAATGGGAATTAAAAAGTATTCAATGTTAAAAGATTTAGTACAGATAAATATGATAATTATTATGGCATGAAAAACTTCATCCCTTTTCAAAATTACTCGTAGACCATATTTATTAGAAAAAATAAAATGTTCTCAGCCTGATCATGATAATTTTTAAAAGAAAAATAAAGTTGTGAATGATGGGGAATTGACAGGATGCATTTACAAAGATAATGTTCATAAATATTGAAAGAGGCTACATGTTTCTTATATACATGAGATAAGAAGGGAATTATTATATTATTCTCATATCATGCATTCTATTATACACCATGTAGCACAATGATTCATAAGGATCTAAATGAAAAATTTTAGTGGGATAATATAATGTAGGAATTTTTTTAATATATATCAAAATGAAACATTTTCGACAATTAAAGGCTGATAGAAATCACTCTATGTTAGTTATTAAACCTTTTCCTATTTATATGTGCAAATGGGATGATAAAAATATGGGCATTTTTACAATATTTCAAAATATTCCACGAAAGAATGATTCTGTATGGACTATTGATGGTCACCTTACCCAATTAGACCATTTTATCTCTATAAGATTAGATTTACCTCTTGAGAATAAAACAAAACTATATATTAATGATGCGTAAGAATTCATGTAGAAACTCATTTGATGTAACCTTTTTGTGGTCTATGATTTAAATTGAGAATCTATAAAATTCATTTAATGGTCTTATTACCGAGCATCATTTTTTCACCTCGTACCATCCTCAAACAAGTTAATAGTCTTAAAGGAATATACAAATGTTAAAAGACATGTTGAGGTCATGATCACTTGAAATTGATGTTATATGGGATTTTTAGTTACTTTTGGTGACATTTTCCTATAAAAACAGGTTCCATTCAAGTGTTTAAATGGCACCTTATAAACCATTACATAGAAAGAGATGTCGTGCTTAAACTTGTTGGGATGAATTTGGTGAATGAATTCCTACAGGATTTGTACATATTGACGAGAAAATTATAAGGGTATATAAAATTAAAAACCATATTAAAGAAGATCAAATTATGTAAAAATGATATTCCAATAAGAAAATTAAATATTTGGAATTTCGTGCAGGTGATTATGTATTCATAAAGTTATATCTGTGAAAGGGTTTTATATGGAGTAGTAAGAAGGGGAAACTGTTAACTAGTCACATCAAAACATTAGAAATTTTGAAATTAATTGGATATATGGATTATAATTTATCCATACCACTAATCCTATTTAAATTACATTATGTGTTTCATATCTCATTATTTAGGAAGCACGTGACATACTCAATGCCTATTCCCACTTATAAGGAAGTAGATTTGGAACTTTATATATCTTACGATGAAGAGAAAAAATATATTCCTGAAAATAGACTTCGTGTTTTATGGAATTAAACAACTATACTGGTAATCCTACGTTGTAGATATCATAAAATCAGGGAATTAAAAAGGGTACCTTAGGATGTGGTAAATAAAACCCACATTACTTTTAGTAATATTAATTAAAATTTTGAGGAAGAATTTTTTTAAGGAGAAATGAATGTAACACCTGAGATTCAATTATAGTAATTGAACATTTAATCTTATGGAAATAATAACATAATGAACATTTTTAATATTTATAGGAATAAAAATTCTAATTTCATTGGATAAATATCGTTATTGAGCTTACTTTGTTAAAATAAGCCTAGAGTGATATTTTTTTTATAAATATTCCTTTGTAAAAAATGAATTTATGAATAATTTATGACATAGTATTATTATAATGCTAATTTTATTTTTAATATCATGTTAGAATATTCATAAGTTACCATATATTAGTTATCAATTTGATATAAATATACACAACTTCATTTAGAGGGAAAACAGATATTTTTCATCAACATGATCTTAACTACATAATGATTGTGGATTTTAGTTAATTAAAATAATCGATAATGATGAATGATTTAAATGAAATGTATGTGTTATATATATATAAATATTAATTTCAATTAATTTAGTTTTGATAAATATTCAATGAGTTAATGTAAGACTATCTTATGCTTGAAAAATTCATTTTTCTGAAAAACAAATTCATCATGTTTTTTGAATTTATTTTTAAATTATTTTCTTCATTAATAAATATTTAATTTGAAAAAAAACATTCATAGTTCTTATTTAGGTGGTTGAAATTGGTTAAATAGATCATTTTCATATTTAAGAATTATGAATATTAACTATAGTAGAATTTATCTCCTCGATAAAGGGTAAAATTGATAAAAAAGTTGAAAACAATATAATAAGGATCAGAAATCATCCATATAATTGTATATATTTTATTTAATGAGTTTTAGTAGACCAAACCTTTATATATTTAAATATTTATAGTCTTGATGCTAGTTTTCATTGATAACGACCTTTATATTATTTTATATAATAGAAGATTCCCAAATACCACTCTCCAACATTAATTTATCATATATATTAAAATTGGGATATAAATATGTTATGAAAGAATATATAACATTTTTATCAGAATAATTAATTAATGTATATGATTATATATATATTTAAAAAATTTATTGATGGTATAAATACCTTAAATGCATAGATAATGCTGACATAGTGCTTGTGCAGGAATTTTTAAAATCAAAGAAAATGATTTTAGAAACATCAGATGTAATATATTGTGGAGGAATTATGGTCTAAAACGAATTATATTCTTAAAAATAATGTATAATTTAAGGTAAAATAGTTTATATTGGAAAAAAATACTTATCTTGATTCATTTAAAATATAAATATGGTAATAGTTCTTTAAATTAATTTAATGGTATTTTATGTTAAATAATATTCTATTAAACAATTTAAAAATCATAAAAATATTTAAATAGGATAATATGGATGATATATCGTATAAATTGTTATACATTTACATTTTCTATCCAATTTGTTTCATAGAAGTAAATTAATAACCCTTATAAATGAAACATGTGTTACCCTGATTGAGTTTATAATTTGTCAATGAAAGGGTTTATCCGAAGGATAAGGTTTAAAATTCCAAATAAACCAATAATAATTTGATTTTATGCAGTTATTGCAACCTTATATTGTCTTATAGTAATAAAATATCAACTTGGATTCACATTCACATAAAAAAGTAATTATTTATAAGTCTTTTAATTAATTACAACTTTGTCCTTTCCTTCACTATAAAAGGACACCACATCTCCTCTTTTCTTAATACCAACTTGATAAACTTATCTTGACCAAAACCTACCAAAATATCACCCAAAATTCTTATCTACATTCTATAGGTTCTGGTATTTTCAAAGTGCCACCCCTAGGATCCTCAAGTGAATATCAATAGGAGGACCCACAAAGAAGACGTAGTTATCATAACTGGATCTTTTAATATAAATTTATTCTTCAACATCATATTAATATTATTTTACTATAATATTATAATAATACCAATAATATTTTTTTAATATAAATTTATTACTTTTTATGGTTCTATATTAATTTAATATACACATCCTTCTAATGGAAAATGGAATCTTTACTCATGCGTTTGTGTGAATTATCATCCCACAAGTGATGTATTTCATTTTTCATCACCAAATAATATGAATCGAATATATATGTGTATTTGAATAAAAATCATGATATTTATTGAATATTTTTAATTCTTAAATGATAAAATAATACTCACCCCTTTTCCCACATATCCATTGGAAAAAGATAACATTGCTCGTGTGTACGTGGGGACTACCAAATCAACAAAGTGATATGATTTGTTTTTCCATACCATATTTTATGTATGGTTATAGAAATGTATCTAATGAATAAATATATTCTTTATAATAGGAATATATTTATGTATATCATGAAACTATAACCTATCCACAAGAATTGAATCATTGGTGACGATGCATGCGTGAGAAAACTAAATAGTTAACCGTCGATGATTGATTTCACCATGAATTGGTATTGAATGGGTAATGAGAATGTATATAAAAATTAATATAAATACAAATATGGTTCTGTTATGACTTAATAAAAGTTTTAAACCATTATAAATGAGGTTATATGACACTCAACTAAGTGGACACTTTTGGTAATGAGTTTTCATCTCAATTTACACTTCGTAGAGACATATTTGGTATTATGAACCTATTTTATTTTGTATGATGTATATAACACCAATTTTTGATATTTAAAATAAATATATATTTATCTATGGTATTAATTTTTTTAGTTAAATTATAATCTTTGAATATTTTACAATTCAAATGTTTCCCAAGTGGTATGAATTTATTTTTACAATTCCATTTTTATGATTGGTTATATATTAATTGATGGAATTTTATAATATATTCTTAATAAAACTCACATATACTATTATACTAAATATATTTAATGAATATACTTGTTTTATTTAAAATATTCAATATTTTGAACTTGAATCAAGAAAATAAATGTTTAAATAAAAAATATGATCTTATTTTTCTTCATCATCGATAATATTTTTCTTCCGTGTACATATTTTTCATTAAATGTTTTACAAAAGAACGTTTTATTTAATTAAAAATTTTTATAATGTAATATTACGTCATATTTAAATTTATTTACTAGGTTTTAATAGAATCATTAAATTAGGTTCACTTTTGGATTTCTTTTCAAAAGGACCAAATGAATGATTATTTTTATTGTAAATGTAATTAACATATTTACTCAGTAATATAGATGTTTAATTATATTTGTCTTATACTATAAATTTCCTATCATATTAAAAATAAAATTAATAAATGAGAACTAATTTTTCATGTATTTCTAAAATTTTAATCTATTCTAAAAAATATATGATTTTATTACAAAACATATATTTATAATGAATTGATGATGGTTTTTTATCTCTAATTATTTTTTATTTTATTTACATTATCTTCAAACATTCACTTTTTTATGATATTTTTTCATAATACATTACATTTTTATTTCATATACACATTCTCTCTATCATAAATGTTCTTACTTCATAAATCATATACCATTTCTATATATGATGTTTTACTATTAAATTTATTCTATTATATGGGGATATCATGATATTATATATTATTTAATCAATAAATATATTTTTTGATAAGTAATATTATTTGGGAATTAAATTTATCATTTAATATATGATAAATGAATTGAAATTTTCATTACAGGTTAGTCTTATTTATCGATATCCCCTTGATGAATCGACTATTCTCTTAAGACAAAACAATTTGGTTGCCTTATTAAATGGGATTTGGTATAGACCAACACATATTTTAAATCATCTATGAAAAAGGCCTTGATCAATATGTCCAATATTATTCAAATCCTTCATTATAAATTAATTTAATTTTTTCCATGATATATAACATTTATATTATCTTTGGATGAATTGTGTGCCCAATTTATTAAATAAATTGAATGTGTTTTTAATTATCAACCGTTACATATTTAAGTGCACCCTTATTTTCTAATTTCCATAGGATATGAAAAAGTAATATTTGAAAGAGTTTAAAGGATAATGATTATTTACTTTAACAATGTTTTATTTTATTTTTTCAATGAAAAATTATAATATTTAGGTACATATTTCATTAAGACCAATAAGATGATATTACTATAGTGATGTGATCTCTTGTATCTTATACCGATGTAATAATGTTGACGCCGGATACGGGTTACTAGAGTTTGGGTTTTTTAAGGATCCTTGAGAGGGATACATTACATTCGAACAAAATCAAATCACTCAAGAATAAATATAATAAATTAGATGAAAAAAGTTTCAGAGTAGGGTGAATTATAATATTTTATAGACCAAAATCCTAAATGTGATGTTGGATGAGAAAGAAATAATTATAAAAGAATCTGTGAACAATGTGGATGAAGTATAAAAAATAATTACTCTAATGAATCAAGGTGTATTAAGGATAAAAAATGATTAGAATAACGAAAACTGACATTGAAAAATATATTTAAGTAAATTAAGAGTTATAAAAGGTTATTGAAAAATAATTTTAATCAACATCAGTATAATCTACCCCATGTGTTCTTGAAAATTATGAATCTATTTTTACTAACAGTGCATGTTCTAAATGTCAATATGTGAAATATTTATTTGATAAAAACCATCAGAATATGACTATTAATGTCATAGAAGTTGACAATATCAAAATTAATAGAGGTTACTCTTAACATATGATTAAAATTTAAAATTTTACAACTATAATACAAATAAAATTTAGATAAGGACTCATTAGTTTCATAGAAAAACTAAATTATGAGATACTATAAGAGTTTTGGTTCTTAAATGCATAAAGACTATATTTTTTTGTATAATTTTTTTTACATTGGATGCAAATATGGCTAAACAAAAGGGTTAGACACTATGATTAATGAATCAATATGTATATGAGTAAATAGAATTAGAATGTAATTCCACATGTTGTAGCTATCCAAAACATGTTTGATATGATTAAGAAGAAGTATGGATTATATGACTAGAAGGGAAACTATTTAGAAGAGTGTAGGAACATGATTCTATCTCAATGAAAATAAATGGAAAATGAATATAATAATCAATAGAAACCCATAGCAAAAAATCCCTCAATATTCAAGTTGAACACAAATAGCACATGAAGAGAAAAACATGGATACTTTACATTGGTTTCTTATCACCCATGACAAGAGATAACATGATTATAGGAAATATTAAAGAACATAATGATGGTTTCAAAACATTTGTTAGTGAGATATATTTAAATATTAAGGCAGCTAGTTAAGTTGAAATTGAGCTACATAAGTTGAAATGACCTTAGGTTTTATTTTTTATGGACTCTATCACAAATTTCAATGTTTGAGTCAATAATTAAAGGATGTTAGTGAGGTAGTTTTTAAGAAAAGTTATTTCCTCATTAAAATAATAAAATATTTTAAGGTCATAACAACATGTGAAAGAACCAATACAAATTTATTTTATGTTGAATATATTTATTTGTATTTTTATCTATGTGACAAAGAAGAGAATCATCTCGAGTATATAATACATAGAAATTTTAGTCTAAAAAATTTGAGAAATTTTTCAAAAGATTCATTTTGTGAGACGAACCCATGTTGAGAAGATATATTGATATATTCTATATAAAATTTCAGAAGGGTATGATGGTCTAAGGAATCCATTAAAGACTATAGATATAATTATTTAGACCACATGAGTTGACTAACTCAGACTTTCATAGATACATGAGACATAAATCCATGAGAGGTGAGGTGTATATTATAATATTTATTAATGAATATACAATGATTAATATAGTGAATTTTATGATGCTCAAATGAAAGTAATTTGATATACAAAAAATTTTAAGAAGAGAGGTTGGTAGAGTGCATGATTTTTACATCTAGAAGTTAAGAACTTATAGTGGGAGATAATTTACATGGAATAATTTTGAATCATATCATAAATTTTATGAGATTAAGTATATATATCACTACCTACAAATATCATCTATTTTTTTTAATAAAATATGAATAAAACCACTACTAAAATGATTAGAACAATTCCTACTAATTTTGGAAGATAAAAATTCTTTTAGAGAGAAGATTTGAGCACATATTTAACAATTCAGAATAAGTTCTTATTGAGATAAAATTTATATATGGACTCATATAAAATTTGGTATAAAATTTAACAAATAATGAGTTATTTAAAAAAATTATCATTCCTTTCTTCAATAAAATCATACTGAAATTTCAAAAAAAAATTAAAAAAATATTAGGATTCAATCTTTCTTGGTTACCTATCCATTGGAAAAAGAAAAAAATATTATAAAAAAAGACCTTAAATAGTGGATGACTATTATGAATTTAAAATTATTAAAAATAAACTAAAAAAAATATCTATATATAATATATTATGAATCTTTTATAGAAACACTGAGAAGAATTCTGCTAAAGACAACAATATACTGGTTGAAACTAATGCGAAACCTACTAAAAAGAAATTTAATATAACTAGAGAGGAGGAAAATAATGATGGAAATGAAATATAGAAGTGTCAAATGTTTTTAATGAAATTTGAATCGAGAGAATATAAATTGAAATCAATGTGCATCGATTCGAGTGAGAAGAAAACTGAAGAATGAGAGCTATATAGAGTAAAAAAAATAACGAGTCTTGTGTTTTATAATAAAACATAAATGATCTCACTTATTAATCCCCAATACATGGATAATTTTTTCAATCATCAAGAGTGGATTGATTATATGTATTTGGATATATAATATATAAATAAGAACTCCACCAGGGAACCTATCTTAAAAACTGATGATAAAAATTATATTGGGACCAATTAAGTGAAAAGAATAAATTTAATTATAAGGGAAAAGTCACAAGGAATAAGTAATGGATTGTTTAAGTGATAATCAAAATTTTAAGTTATTTACTTATAAGACAAATTTTTTCTAGTATCAACAATAGAGGTTATCAGAATACTCCTTCTCGTTTTAGTATATATGAAATATAAAATTTACTAAATGGATATTAAATATACCATCCATAATGGTGAGCTACAATAATAGGTTTATATTGATAATACTAAATGTTTTGTGCCATAATGTGATGGTTATTACATATATAAACTTAATAAGGATATATATGTATGGAAGAAGGCCCAAAGGGGCCTAAAATTAAATGCTAGGAAAATATTTGAGAGACATAAAATTTGCTAAAGGAATGTAGAACATCAACCCACATATCAAATAAATGTTTTCTGGTACACTTATAGTAATTATCTATTTTTATGACTTCATTTTATTAGGTGATCAAGAAATTTATTTTACAAAATTAACAAAGTGGAAAAATAAAATATTTTGGATGTCCATGTTTTCAGAGTAGAGATACATCTTCGAATTTCATGTTATGCATCAAGCGATATTTATCTTCTTATGCTAAGATAATTCTTAAAAATAATTATTTAATTAGTTTGAGAGAGAGGAATCCAAACCTATATCTACACCCATTCATGTTATGATGAAATTATCCAAGTATGCTGAAGGTTATAGTGTTAATCAAGATAAGTTTAGAAATCAAATTGGATGTTTTCTCTGTCATAATGCATCCAAGAAACATATGGGTTGTTTTATGAGTTTGGGTGATATGTATCAAAGTGATCTTAAGGAATAATGGCTAATGGTTTCTGAGAGATTCATTCAAATCGTCAAAGGTACTTTTATATTTTCACTACTCTAGAAGAAAGGTAAACACTTGGTCATATCTAGATTCAATTTTTTTTATTAGGAAGGGGATTGGGATGATATAAATTACACTAAAAAGGATTATATTTTTTTGGGAAATATTATCTATGAGTTTAATTTGTTTGAAACAAAACTCTATCTCACTATGTAATAATAGGTTGAATATGTTTCTACTATTACTACTATTTTCGCTAAAATTATTTTGATGATGGAGAAGCTATAATAATTTATAGTAAGTATTGAAATGACACTTGAAATTCTCTATGATGATCAACATGTAATTGATCTTTCTAAAATTATTGTTCAACACTTAAGATCAAATAACGTTGATGTCATTCAAAATATAATCAAAGAGGGAGTTTCCCATGGGGATATAAATCTATAATTTATTGTTAACTAGGATTATTTGTATAAAATATTTATAAATTCAATTACATAGTATAGATTTTAGTATCTCAGGTTGAAAATGAGTTTTTAATCCTTCATTATCCACTAATATGTTTTTTTGGGACACCCAACTTGACTTTAATTTTGTTGTAAAATAAGGAGAAGTAAATTTATAACACTTTTATTGGATGTTATGGAAGATAAATTTTTATAGTGGTGTTATTTTAATTAGTGAGTTTCCTCATTTAGGGGAAGCATCTTCTCACTTTTCTAAATTATTGTTTTCCAATTAAATATAAGGTTTTCTCAAAAATAAAAATCTAAACCATAGTATTTTTTTTTTAAATGTTTTTTCAAATTAAAAAGAACTATTTTTATGTAATATAGATATCAATTTTAGTTTAAAATTATTTTCATGGGGTTTTTTAACAGTTATAAAGGTGGATATTGAAACACCCTAGGAATTGTTATAGGTGTTGCCTTTATTTTTAAACATTTGTTAGAGAATGTAGAAAATCTTAGAGAATATGTTTCATGTTTATTAGAGGTTTATTTATGTGTCTTATGTTTTATTGATGATGGTTTAATATTATTTGGATGAAATATTATATATTATAAGAATAACTTAGTCGCGACTTCATAAGATAGATTTGGGAAGAGAGAGGTTAATTTTGTAATAAATATCTTTCGTGAAAGGTTATTTTTTTATTAGCTATAATTTCATAAGATACTTTAATATCATAAGAAATGATGAAATATAAGATATTGGGATAAAATATGAAACCATGTCTCATATGATATGATGTTTTTTTGAAACCATAATGGTGGAATATTTCAAGTTCGTAAGAAAATAATCTCATATTATACAAAAATAATTTAAGATAGGATAATTCATAAGAGATACGTAATGAGTATGATAAATTTTTTTCTAATTTGATAATAAATTAAGATGGAAAACTCATAAGGTACCATTATTATCGGATATTTTCATTGTATAATAGCCTATTTTTATATGATATCATATTGATTGAAAACTTTTATAAATACAAAATGTGAGAATCAAAAAGAAATCAAATTTAGATGATAGAATGTATTATTCTTAAATATTCAAAAAATTTAAAATATATTGTGATTCAATATAATGATTTTTTATGAGAGAAAAGAGTATGTTCAGAAGAATGGATGTTCCAAAAACCAATATAGAGTGCCATGTTGCAGCGTTATTCCAATACAAACGAAATTTGATTTACATTCAATTTTTGAGATGATTTAAAGGGAGAATTGTTCTATGATATATGATATTTAATAAGTATTAGATGATATTAAATGATATTATAATGATAATTCGGGGTGATTTCAAATTTAAATAATTTAAATATTTTATTTTAAATTCCACGAGAATGAATTTTAAGATGTTGACAATGGAATTCACTACACTTGACCATCCAGGGGAATTTCCAAAATAACTATGGATTTTGTTTACATGTATTCTATATGTGATAAAAAAGGGAAAATTAAATAAAATGATAGTGTTTGATAATACTAAGAAGGGTATTATACACTATAACATTTTAGAAATAAATATATTATAGAGGATACAAAAGAATCCAAGGAATATTGGCCTGTGTTATGTAATTAATTTTTTAGAGGTTAATGAAAGATTTCATTTTGTCGATGATTGAAATTACTATTACTAATGAGGAATTTTTTTCTGTATGATTTCCCTTCTGTGATTCCTATCATCTTGAGGTACCATGATAGGATGATCATGATACTTTTGAAGAACTAATATTATTCTGGATGTCAAATTTCATTCATGAAGAGGACATACCCTTTGGTGATGAAGAATTCATTGGTGATATGAAGATAAAATTAAAATGATAGAGAAAAATATTATTCTATATGTACTAGTAGATCTTGTTTAAATAATTACACACTATAGAAGTGTAAGTGTATGCGATCTTACCCTTATAGAAAAGTGTATAACTCCTAATTGAAACTTATATGAACCTTTTCTCATAATTGTGATAAAAAAATTCTATAATGATAATAAAATATGTTGGAAAATAATACTTGGAAATAAAAACGTGTAACATATCAAACCATGGCCAAGCTAGGAAAAAATGTCTTATGTGATTTATGATTTAACTGTTCTTCCATGAAAGTGAGGATGTTATTTAATGGAGTAGATCTAGGATTTAATTAACTATATGGGTTTAATTAAATAGAATTAATTTTTAAAAATAAACACTTTTTCTCCAAATTCTCTACCCTATCAGTAGTACCGTAACTCATCTAGGTTCTATAGAAATCATTATCACATGAAAATGGAAAATGAATGAATTGACTACACTACTTTATAAATGGGAATGTTAATGTATTTTAATGATGAATAATAAAATAGGTGATGAATAACATTTAAATTATTCCATGAAAAATAGATTAATGGAGCTTCATTGTTTTTATAAAATATGGTTATAGTGGTGAAGAAGCCATCATAGTGTTGTCTAGAAAAAAATACTATATTTTGTGATAAAAATAAATTGGATGAAGCCTAGATTGAATGAATTTAAAGATGAAATATAGGGAATTGGTAATATATTAAAGTGAAAATTATTTACTAATTTATTTATTTTATGTACATTTAGATTAAGGTGATTAATTTGGGAATTATTATGATAGTCCCCACAATTTTTGAAGTTTTCGTATGGTGATTTGAGTTGATTAAGTTGACTTGGAATGTTTTGAAGTGGTTCGATAATTAGTCGACATATCTATGTAATGATCCCGACCTCAGTTGGCTTGATATGGTTCCTCACATTATTACATTGTTATAAATAAATTATTTTAATCCCAAAGGACCGATTAGTTTTTCATATTAGGAAAGCAGATTATATAATTGATCATTAAATTGCAAATTAAAATAAAAAAATAAAAAATAAAAAATCCTTTGAGAAAGCCATTATTATCTTATATTATCTAGGAATATCAGTCATTATACAAATCTTCACATCCTAGGAAAAATAAAACCTATAAAATGTGTGATATTTTATGTTCAGTTAGGGTATACATATAACAGAAGCTATCATAAACAAGAATTAACAATTATGGAAATGTGACTAAACAAAACACATTCCATTTAATCAATAACATGTTCATAATATGATAGTAATGGAAGATTATTAGATAATTAGATATAAATAATCCTATGAAAATGGAATATAATTATAGATATTATAATATAATAATGATAACATGGAATATCAATAACTAATCTCATAATATCGGAATTCATAAGTCGAACACCTTAAATATATCCGCAATGATTTGACTAAGAAACTATAGATAATGTAACATCCCAAGTAAGTAATGAATAATAGATATTTTTATCTATGTCTATTAATGATTAAGATAGTGTTATAGAGGCTTAAAATGAAAATAAATACAATCTTATGCATGGAATACACTAATATTCTTAAAAGATTGTTTTACTGCCTTGTGATGGCAAACCATTTTTGAATCTATATTTTGACAATTTTATAAACTATGTTTGTCAAAATAAACTTATTCTTTATGATTGGGACATCAAAATTTACCTTGTGTGAAATTTTGGTATTTTTCTGACAATGTTCATTTTTTTAATGAATAGTGAAAAATACTGCATTTTACATCAAAACTGCTTTTTAATCTAATTTATTGATATGATTAGATTATGTTTTGATTTGGTTTTGAAGTGGAATTAGAATATATTTTTACCATTTTATCCAATAGTGGTCATTGGAATCAATTTCACTTTGAAATTAGACTTAAACTAGTGTCAATCTTTTGATACTTATTGTTTTGTAAAAACACGCTATTTGCTCTGGCAGCGGGAATTAATTATTAAATTAATTAATGTGACTTATATGTTTTGAATTTTGTAAAATGGACTTCATTTTTGAATTCGTAATATCAAATATAGCTTAGGGTGAATTTTTGGTAATTTTCTGAAAAACTTCAATTTTTGATGAATAGTGAAACCACTAAGTGGTAATCAAGCAAACTGATTTTTCGGTTAAATGAAATTTTACCACTAATGTGTATTGAATTTTGAAAATCCGACATACATGGTTGTCATTAAGAAGTAAAATGTGGTTCAATGAGATTATAATAATTTTTTGGTGAATAGTAACTTATTAAGTTCTTAATCGCGATTAGTGGTAATTAGTGTAGTTTAAGGTATAAATAATGCTTTAATAATATAAAATGACCTAGACACATGTCCCAACCTTATTGGTTGTGTCATGGCCGACCAAGACAAGCCATGGACTAACTTGGGGACCCCATGGATCCACTTTTGTTGGGAAATAACATAAATTACTTTTTATTAAATGTTAAAGTGAAAATGACACAAACATAATATGTTTTGCGAAAACAATTTTTAAGTGGGGTTATACAAGTCCAAATTTTGATTATAAATATTCAATGGAAAGCTAAAAAGATTTCCTACATCATAGTAATTTGTTTATAATTTTTAGACATTAAATAAAGTTAATTATTTATGACATAATAATGATGCAGCGATGACATCATTATTTGACGATTTAAATAAAATGGAAAGATAAAATAAAATCTATGAACTACACATGTCCAAAACCAATTGGATGAATGGATTTCGATGCCTTATCACCTTATCCACGAATTCCATAAATGTGGGACCTTTTAAAACCGAAACACATTTTCAAATAATGTAATGTTTCTTTACTTTCCAAAAGTGCCCCTCCTCTCCCCTTATAAAAGGCCCCCACCTCTACCTCATTTCACACACTCTTCAAGCCATTGGCTCGGCCAACCCCTGCCCATTTGCTCTCTCCACATCCCTCTCCTCATCCTAGAGGATTCCCTTTGGGCAGAATCCTTTCAAAGGAAGCCTTTAGGCTCAAACCAAAAGAAGATTACACTTTTTAAGGTATTTCATTCTCTCATGTTCATTTGTTTTATTTTGCTTCTCCGACCCCCTAAACTCTTTTTATTTACTTCTTTTGTAACAACACCAGTATATTCAATATACTAGGATGTTGTTATAAGCTACACTCTTACACAACTACATCAAATGGTTAAAGAACATACGGTTTCCGTGGATGGCGAAATTCTGCCTCCCGAAACGATGATTGTTCAATACTCATTTAACACCTTCAAAGGTGGCCATTATGATGTCACTATTTTTATATATGATATATTATATGTTTATGTTTTCCTTAAGCTTCTGTTTTTTTCATTTTGGGCATACCTTTATGGTTTCCATTATGGGTAAAACACGATATCTTCATTTTAGGAAGTGCGGACTACCGCCCCCTAAAAGTGATTTGATTCGTTAATACCATATGTGGGATGTGTAAAGGATAAAGTTAATGATATTATATATGTTGTTATACTGGAATTATAATATACTTTTATATCATTATGATTCCATTCCAGAAAATATGAAATAGAAATGGAAGTAGCGTTCATGCGTACGTACGGCTTACCGTCTCCATGAACGATGCATTTCATTTCTTACCACTAAATGATTATGTAATATTTTAAATACATGTATGTACTGGATATATATGACATATATGATATCTACATCATGAATAACATTCTGTATATAATGAAACATTGACCAAATTAACAACATGTAAGTGTAAGAAGTCTATTTTTGACTTAAGAACCAAATACCGACAAAATGAACATTATTAACTTAAATGATTACATGATGTTCATAACATGGTATAAAAGGAATAATGAACTTGGAAAAGATTCATAATCAAGTAGAGATTAACTAAAGTTTATTATTCAGGAGTTTAAAGAACGGTCGGGTCAAGTCAGATACGAGGTATGGGAACTTCTTAACCCAATTTCCATTCTTTGGGTTAATCTCCTACTTTCAAATTATGTCATTATATTATTATGTCGTATCTTGTATTTGTACTTTATTTATGTGTACTTATAGTGAATACACATAATGTATCTATTTTATTTTAAAAATTATCTTTGTATGGGACTTCGTCTCAATCTCCTTTCATTGAGGCATATTTTATTTTATACACAACTTTCTTTTATACGGTTTATAAACCCCTTTGACTTTTACGTTTATTCAAAAGGAATCTTTTTTATACGAAGCGTTTACTAAACGACAAAAGGGAATGTTTTTGTCGTACGTATGCGGCGACAACGACTTCTCCGCCGTCGTAACCGTTATTTGAGTTTCGGCTTCCTCTACAAGCCATACCTTTTTTTTAAAGAAAAATAAATACCATGTTTTACTTTGGTATTGAAAATGGTTTTCATAATGTTTTTATAACAATGTGTTGTATTGATATCTCGTGATTGAAATGTGGAAATGTTATGTTTCCATTATGCATGTTTTATGTGATATGATTATGTTATGGTTCTTGGGCATTATTATGAAGACGGGTGGTTCCGTGATAAACTAAGGGCGGGTGAGCCCGTTATAGCTCTCCAATGCATTGGGTAACGCGAAGGAGTGAAACGTTAAGGTTTCTCCGAAGAGATTTTAGGGAATATACTGTGATGGGTATTCCAAACGTAACCAAGAGGGTTACCCCCTACGTAAGAATGTTATGAATGCCTCAAGTTACCTTTACGTATTATGATTTATATGATTTATTCATGTTTTTATGAGGTATGTTAAAGTGCCTATGTTTTATGGGTAAAGTATGATTTCATTCTTATGTATATATGAACTCATGTTTCCTTTCCATGTTTTTATAACCCATACTGAGTTTTTACGCTCATCCCAAGTTTTTGAAATGTTTTTCACAGGTCAAGGGAAAGGTACATGATAAGATGATAGAGTCAAGGATGTGTCAAGAAATAATCCATGTTTTATTTTAAATGTGTTTCCATTGATGGGAATGAAGAATACTATCTTTATGTAACCACTTTGTTTATATGTGGAATGTAATGCAAGTTTTATGATCTAATTCTCTAAAACTCTAAACCTGAAAAGATCCTCAACGTGTAATCTTGTAATAACTCAAGATTAAGTAAGGTTTAAGGCTGGGGCCTTATAGTTGGTATCAGAGGTCGGTTTAGATAACTTTAGGAGTTAGAATTCTATTAAAATGATTATCCAAAAATATTTTTTTTTCAAAATGATATAGCATTTAAAGATTACCATGTTGCTTCATCTAAGACATGTTTGTTCAGAATGGTTTTCCGCAGAGGAAACAGGGAAGCTGTGCTAGGAAGGCATACAGAAGGAAATAACCTTCCGAATCAGCATCCAGAAATGGTCGGAATTGGAACTGAACAGTTTGTTGCAGTAATGGCGCAGTTGACTCAGGCGATAAATGGTGGTGGTATCCATGCACGAGATCAGCCAGATCAGCCGCAGAGGAACATGTCAGTGGTGGAACATTTCATGAGGCAACATCCACCATCATTCAGAGGATCATCTGACCCTGTGCAAGCTGAAGGGTGGATTAAAGCACTGGAGAAGATTTTTGATGTCATGGGGTGTTCAGACAATCAAAAGGTTAGTCTTGCTATTTACCGTTTGGAGGGTGAAGCAGATCAGTGGTGGTCTATGGTTAAAAATATCAGGGAAGCCGTTGAGATTGATGCTCTTGACTGGGATGATTTCAAAGGTATGTTTCTTGAGAAGTATTTTCCTAAGGCTGTTCGACTTAGGATGGAAAAGCAATTCTTGGAATTGAGGCAAGAGGAAGACTCAGTGGCTGCCTATGAAGAAAGGTTCACTCGATTGGCAAGGTATGCTCCCAATTTTATCCGGGACCTTGATACTAAAATCAATCGTTTTTACTCAGGATTAAAGCCAAAGTATCGAAGGGCATTGGCTTCTCGTGAGTTTAAAAGTTATGAAAAGCTTGTTCGATGTGCTGAGAAGGTGGAAATGGAGTTTGCCGATGACCAAGTGTTCTATAACAACCAGCAGAAGAAGAGACCGAGGTGGCAGGAGAAAGGTAAGAATTCTTCAAAAAAGTCTGATGGTAAGAAAACTAAGTTTCCAGTTTGTGATAAATGTGGAAAAAGGCATGCTGGGGAATGTCTTCTGAATTCTGGGAAGTGCTACCGATGTGGTAAGATGGGACATAAGGCTCGTGATTGCACTGAAAAGGATCAAGGTGAAGGTAAAAACAAATTTGATTTACAGTTAGTGAAATGTTATAAGTGCAATGAGATGGGTCACTATGCAAACGAGTGTCCGACAAGGAGCTTGAATGATGGGAAGCAGTTAGACTACAAGCAGAAAGGGGTGGTGAAATCCTTTGCAACAACTTCAGTAGATGTTGGGCCATCGAATGAAGTGGTGTCAGCTCCAGGGAGCTCAGTATTTTTCGAAGATTGACTAGAGGTCAGGGTACCATCAGTTGAAAGTAAAAGAAGCAGACGACTGCGTTCCGTACTAGATATGGCCATTATGAATTTGTAGTTATGCCTTTTGGGTTAACCAATGCACCTGTTGTATTCATGGACCTTATGAAAAAAAAATTTCCATGAGTTCTTGGATAAGTTTGTGTTTGTGTTTTGAGGTTTGTGAAGAGGTTATGTGTGCCTTGTGATTCACAGTTGAAGAATGAGTTGTTTTTTTCATCCTGTTAGTACTAAGATGTATAGAGATCTGCGGGAGTATTACTGGTGGGATGGAATGAAAAGAGATATTGCTGATTTTACTGTGAAGTGTTTGACTTGTCAGCAGGTTAAAGCTGAGCGGCAGTTACCGAAAGGGATGCTTCAACCTTTACCAGTGCCAGAGTGGAAATGGGAGAATATATCCATGGACTTTGTTGTTGGATTACCGAAGACATCTCGAGGTAATAATGCAATCTGGGTTATTGTTGATCGCTTGACCAAATCTGCTCATTTCCTTGCTATACGAGATACTTTCTCTCTTGATCAACTTTCCCGTTTGTATCTTAAAGAGATAGTCAGGTTACATGGAGTTCCTCTCTCCATTGTATCGGATCGTGATCCCAGGTTTACTTCTAACTTTTGGAAAGGCCTTCAGAAGTCGTTGGGTACTGAGTTAAATTTTAGTACAGCTTTTCATCCTCAATCAGATGGGCAGTCAGAACGAACAATTCAGACATTGGAGGATATGCTGCGAGCTTGTTCTATGGATTATCAGGGAAGTTGGGACCAACATCTTTCTTTGGTTGAGTTTTCATATAATAACAGTTTTCATTCTAGTATACAGATGGCACCATTTCAGGCATTATATGGGAAGCGGTGTCGAACTCCAGCTTTCTGGGATGATGTGGGTGAAAGAAAGTTGATGGGACCAGAATTGGTAGAAGAAATGGCAGAAAAAGTTCAGCTGATTCAGAAACACATGAGAACAGCTCAGAGCAGGCAGAAGAGTTATGCGGATAACCGGAGGAAGGATCTATCTTTCGAGGTAGGTGATCATGTTTTTCTCAAGGTTTCTCCTTGGAAAAGTGTGATGAGATTTGGTAAGAAAGGAAAGTTGAGTCCAAGGTTTATTGGACCATACGAAATTCTGGAAAGAGTTGGATCAGTTGCATACCGAGTGGCTTTACCTCCGATTTTATCTCAGGTACACAATGTTTTTCACGTTTCGATGTTGAGAAAGTATATGCCAGATCCATCTCATGTTTTGAGCCCAGAGGTAGTTCAGCTGGAAGAGAACCTATCTTATGAGGAACAACCGGTCCAGATTCTTGACCACAGGGAGCAAGTGTTACGGAATAAGGTGATTAAGCAGGTAAAGGTTTTGTGGAAAAACCACATGATTGAAGAGGCAACATGGGAATCTGAAAATGCAATGAGGGATAAGTACCCCCATTTATTCGATAAGTAAATAAATTGCGGGGACGCAATTTTCTAAAGGGGGGAAGGATGTAACATCCCAAGTAAGTAATGAATAATAGATATTTTTATCTATGTCTATTAATGATTAAGATAGTGTTATAGAGGCTTAAAATGAAAATAAATACAATCTTATGCATGGAATACACTAATATTCTTAAAAGATTGTTTTACTGCCTTGTGATGGCAAACCATTTTTGAATCTATATTTTGACAATTTTATAAACTATGTTTGTCAAAATAAACTTATTCTTTATGATTGGGACATCAAAATTTACCTTGTGTGAAATTTTGGTATTTTTCTGACAATGTTCATTTTTTTAATGAATAGTGAAAAATACTGCATTTTACATCAAAACTGCTTTTTAATCTAATTTATTGATATGATTAGATTATGTTTTGATTTGGTTTTGAAGTGGAATTAGAATATATTTTTACCATTTTATCCAATAGTGGTCATTGGAATCAATTTCACTTTGAAATTAGACTTAAACTAGTGTCAATCTTTTGATACTTATTGTTTTGTAAAAACACGCTATTTGCTCTGGCAGCGGGAATTAATTATTAAATTAATTAATGTGACTTATATGTTTTGAATTTTGTAAAATGGACTTCATTTTTGAATTCGTAATATCAAATATAGCTTAGGGTGAATTTTTGGTAATTTTCTGAAAAACTTCAATTTTTGATGAATAGTGAAACCACTAAGTGGTAATCAAGCAAACTGATTTTTCGGTTAAATGAAATTTTACCACTAATGTGTATTGAATTTTGAAAATCCGACATACATGGTTGTCATTAAGAAGTAAAATGTGGTTCAATGAGATTATAATAATTTTTTGGTGAATAGTAACTTATTAAGTTCTTAATCGCGATTAGTGGTAATTAGTGTAGTTTAAGGTATAAATAATGCTTTAATAATATAAAATGACCTAGACACATGTCCCAACCTTATTGGTTGTGTCATGGCCGACCAAGACAAGCCATGGCCTAACTTGGGGACCCCATGGATCCACTTTTGTTGGGAAATAACATAAATTACTTTTTATTAAATGTTAAAGTGAAAATGACACAAACATAATATGTTTTGCGAAAACAATTTTTAAGTGGGGTTATACAAGTCCAAATTTTGATTATAAATATTCAATGGAAAGCTAAAAAGATTTCCTACATCATAGTAATTTGTTTATAATTTTTAGACATTAAATAAATTTAATTATTTATGACATAATAATGATGCAGCGATGACATCATTATTTGACGATTTAAATAAAATGGAAAGATAAAATAAAATCTATGAACTACACATGTCCAAAACCAATTGGATGAATGGATTTCGATGCCTTATCACCTTATCCACGAATTCCATCAATGTGGGACCTTTTAAAACCGAAACACATTTTCAAATAATGTAATGTTTCTTTACTTTCCAAAAGTGCCCCTCCTCTCCCCTTATAAAAGGCCCCCACCTCTACCTCATTTCACACACTCTTCAAGCCATTGGCTCGGCCAACCCCTGCCCATTTGCTCTCTCCACATCCCTCTCCTCATCCTAGAGGATTCCCTTTGGGCATAATCCTTTCAAAGGAAGCCTTTAGGCTCAAACCAAAAGAAGATTACACTTTTTAAGGTATTTCATTCTCTCATGTTCATTTGTTTTATTTTGCTTCTCCGACCCCCTAAACTCTTTTTATTTACTTCTTTTGTAACAACACCAGTATCTTCAATATACTAGGATGTTGTTATAAGCTACACTCTCACACAACTACATCAAATGGTTAAAGAACATACGGTTTCCGTGGATGGCGAAATTCTGCCTCCCGAAACGATGATTGTTCAATACTCATTTAACACCTTCAAAGGTGGCCATTATGATGTCACTATTTTTATATATGATATATTATATGTTTATGTTTTCCTTAAGCTTCTGTTTTTTTCATTTTGGGCATACCTTTATGGTTTCCATTATGGGTAAAACACGATATCTTCATTTTAGGAAGTGCGGACTACCGCCCCCTAAAAGTGATTTGATTCGTTAATACCATATGTGGGATGTGTAAAGGATAAAGTTAATGATATTATATATGTTGTTATACTGGAATTATAATATACTTTTATATCATTATGATTCCATTCCAGAAAATATGAAATAGAAATGGAAGTAGCGTTCATGCGTACGTACGGCTTACCGTCTCCATGAACGATGCATTTCATTTCTTACCTCTAAATGATTATGTAATATTTTAAATACATGTATGTACTGGATATATATGACATATATGATATCTACATCATGAATAACATTCTGGATATAATGAAACATTGACCAAATTAACAACATGTAAGTGTAAGAAGTCTATTTTTGACTTAAGAACCAAATACCGACAAAATGAACATTATTAACTTAAATGATTACATGATGTTCATAACATGGTATAAAAGGAATAATGAAATTGGAAAAGATTCATAATCAAGTAGAGATTAACTAAAGTTTATTATTCAGGAGTTTAAAGAACGGTCGGGTCAAGTCAGATACGAGGTATGGGAACTTCTTAACCCAATTTCCATTCTTTGGGTTAATCTCCTACTTTCAAATTATGTCATTATATTATTATGTCGTATCTTGTATTTGTACTTTATTTATGTGTACTTATAGTGAATACACATAATGTATCTATTTTATTTTAAAAATTATCTTTGTATGGGACTTCGTCTCAATCTCCTTTCATTGAGGCATATTTTATTTTATACACAACTTTCTTTTATACGGTTTATAAACCCCTTTGACTTTTACGTTTATTCAAAAGGAATCTTTTTTATACGAAGCGTTTACTAAACGACAAAAGGGAATGTTTTTGTCGTACGTATGCGGCGACAACGACTTCTCCGCCGTCGTAACCGTTATTTGAGTTTCGGCTTCCTCTACAAGCCATACCTTTTTTTTAAAGAAAAATAAATACCATGTTTTACTTTGGTATTGAAAATGGTTTTCATAATGTTTTTATAACAATGTGTTGTATTGATATCTCGTGATTGAAATGTGGAAATGTTATGTTTCCATTATGCATGTTTTATGTGATATGATTATGTTATGGTTCTTGGGCATTATTATGAAGACGGGTGGTTCCGTGATAAACTAAGGGCGGGTGAGCCCGTTATAGCTCTCCAATGCATTGGGTAACGCGAAGGAGTGAAACGTTAAGGTTTCTCCGAAGAGATTTTAGGGAATATACTGTGATGGGTATTCCAAACGTAACCAAGAGGGTTACCCCCTACGTAAGAATGTTATGAATGCCTCAAGTTACCTTTACGTATTATGATTTATATGATTTATTCATGTTTTTATGAGGTATGTTAAAGTGCCTATGTTTTATGGGTAAAGTATGATTTCATTCTTATGTATATATGAACTCATGTTTCCTTTCCATGTTTTTATAACCCATACTGAGTTTTTACGCTCATCCCAAGTTTTTGAAATGTTTTTCACAGGTCAAGGGAAAGGTACATGATAAGATGATAGAGTCAAGGATGTGTCAAGAAATAATCCATGTTTTATTTTAAATGTGTTTCCATTGATGGGAATGAAGAATACTATCTTTATGTAACCACTTTGTTTATATGTGGAATGTAATGCAAGTTTTATGATCTAATTCTCTAAAACTCTAAACCCGAAAAGATCCTCAACGTGTAATCTTGTAATAACTCAAGATTAAGTAAGGTTTAAGGCTGGGGCCTTATAGATAATCTGGTAGGACATAATACAATACCCAAACTAGTTTGTCTCATGAGGCCTACTAACACATTTAGGTGCTATAGAGGGCACCACCCATCACTTATTATTTCCAATTCATTTCTCATATTTAAACATAAACAACATAATCAATTGTATTGAGAAACTAGCATACGAAATATGATTACATTAACAATAAACCATGAATGGTATCAAAAAATCACATTCACAATCAAACTGATCACAAAAACTTCAATAAAATAAGGTATAATTCATCATAAAATATAAAACTCTGTCAAACATTAGATTCTAAAATGTATTTTTACATTGATGAAAATACTCTAATAAAATCATTATGAATATCTTGAGAAAAATACCATTTTTATTTCAAATAATTAATTTTAAAGACACAAATTTATAAAATAATACATTTCCTATAAAAATAACATTGTAAAAATGTAACCTAAGATTCCAAACATTAATGTTTAGCAACAAATGAAAAAATTTGGTCATGCCATATGATTTAAAAGTAAACATTATTTCCGTATTTTTTTTAAAAAAAAGTCATATAGTACCTCATTTGGAAATTGTTAAAATGATTCCATTAAGAAAATTTTATAAAAATTATAACATGGATAAAAGTCTTAAATTATTGGAGGGATAATAGTAAAAATATTTTTGAAAATATGATTATAAAACATGGACATGGATGACAAATATTCTTGACTAGATACTTACAAATAAACAATCCCGAATATTAATGAAATTTTGAAATAAACTATGAAAACATTTCAATCAGTAGAATAGTATCTCACAAGAAAGATAAAAATTTATATGGATATGAAAATACACTAATACAAAGGATATTACTCAAAAAACATTCCTGGGAATTATATACACCACTAAGAAGAAATGAGTAGTGTATAAGGCATGTGTCCCACATAAATTAAAGTGAGAAAAAAAATACCTTACTACATGGTAACTTTATAATTGTGAACCCCATAAAAAAAGAAATCAATTAAATATTTTAATATAATAAAATAAAGGAAATTAATAAAATTTCATAGGTTTGTATATAAACCACAAAAAAAAGAGAGTGATGAATATGGCACGTATGTCATGGGAATAAAAAGTGAGATGAAATTCTCATACCATTTACTTTACTTGAGTTAAGTGTGTCTTAACCTCCTCTATAATGGTTAAAGTATTTTATTAAATTATATTAACAATATCTATATTTATAATATCATATATCATCCTCTCCGACTATTTTTTAAATAATATTTCATTATTACCATTGTTTCATGTGTTAACTGCTTCATTTTATTATGATTGTTCTATTGTGTAATTTATTATTATTATGGATATGATATATTTTCATCATATACAGAATGATATTATGTTCTTAAAAATTATAATCACTCATAATATACATTTTTATAATCATTATGGAATGGTTATCATGGAGAATGTATCTCATTGCATCATGGATATGGTAGGCCATACGTACGCACGAGTGATGGAGTCATTCCCATATTGGTAAAGCAGAATTGAATTTAATAGTCAATTAAAAATTTATATCTAATCATATTTATTATTTATATTCACTATATTGATCATTATACCCTTCCAAATTATGTGGTTATGGAAAACAAGTTACACCATGATATTGAGATGGTATGTCGTATGTATGCATTGACGATGATTTCATTTATCTTTGGATGGATAAAAGGTGTAAAATTATTATACCATAATAAAAATAACATATTATAATATATATGATTTCTTATTTATTAATTTTTTATTTAAACAACACACAAATAGTAATTAAAAGAATAAAAAATCTTAAAGGACTCAGTAATGATGAATTCCAATTCGTCAGTGAATCTCCTTTAGATATCTTATTATGTACACTAGGGTATGTATTTTTAGAAAACAAAACCATTAGGATATTGATAGGGATGTTTATAAGAGAAATGGGAAGGGTATGGTTGATATAGAAGGATCAACATAATGAAATGAGATGAGGGGAGATGTGCCTTTTTATATTTCAGGTGGGGGTGGTTCTTTTGGAATATCCATAAATATAAATTTATAAAATATTCAATCTCAATAAAAATAGAAAATATTTCATTTTTTCAAATATAAAATTATATAATATTTAATACTATAAACTAATATATTTTAGAGAAGTTTTGGTATTTTTTTAAACATTATCATCTTCATTCACCCTCAGTTAACCTTGTTTAATTTTAACAAATGTAAGAACTTTTTCAAAATTAAAATGTAGTAATTTTTACTAATTTGATGTTAATTTGACCATAAATGAAACATTTGTAACATATTCTCCCAAATAATAATTATTTTTTATTTTTAAATATGTTTTATGATTTTTAAATAATTTAATAAAATGATCTTTTGATATAATATCATTAGAGTCAATTTTGACACTATTCGTTAATTTTATTTTTAAACATATATTAACAACATGATATCATTGAAACCACTCAATTAAATCATCCCTAACATGTCAAATTAATTAATAAATTTTTCTTATGACATTAATCATATCATATTAAATTTATTATAAAATTTTAATATCATATATTTTATATTTCTGTTAATTAAAAAATTATTGCATCATCATTGTATAAGAATTAACTTTAATTAGTTACATTATTAAAAATAGATATAAATTACCATAATAAATTAAAAGATTTATCATTAAAATTACAATTTAAATTAGAACTTATCTTCTGTAAAACCCAATACTAAAACTGGTACACTTATTAAAATATGGGTATGACATCTTTGAGTCTTTTTAAATGAAATATAATAAATTTCATATTTTCACACAAGTGGAATAAAAAGGATTAAAATTTCTAAAAAAGGATCATTTTGTTAAATAAAATCTCATTAAATTAAATTAGTAAAATATTTAGGTAAATTTCATTGTCTTTATAGTATTATTTTTATCCAAAATGACATGATTTACCCTTAACTGTGGCAATTAAAATATTACTAAATTTACAATTCATATTCCCAAAAATAAAATAAAAATATTTAAATAATTTGGACCCACATATTATAACTATGCAATCCATTTTTACCAAATTAGAGACACAGAAGATGTAATAATTAATATAAAATTAATCTCATTGATAGGGTGAGAAAAAGAGTTATTAATGTTTGAAGATGAATAATATTGGAATGTTTTTATATCTAAATTCATAATTAAATTGATACCAATGAACTATATTGGATTAAATGATAAAAACAAATCTAGTTATAAATTATAACCATTTAATTATGTAATGTCAACAAATAAATTATTTTTATGAAGAAAGTAGTTTTCAATTAAAATTTAGAAATTTTCACGATTCATGAAAACATGAAACATATCTGAAAAATACCAATAATAAAACCATTATAATGTTTTATAACCTGACATAAAATAATAAGTTTATTTTCTCAAATAAATTATAAAAAGAATTCAAAAATTTAATTTAATGTTAGTTCTCCATTAAAATGTGGTAAATGCTTTTATAAAAATATAAGGTTTTATGTATAATATTGAGTTTGTTCTTTCTTATGATCGTAAAATCTATTATAAGAAAGTAAATATTATTTTATTGAATATTGAACATATATATATCCATAAAATCATTCTCTAATAGTAATTAATTTAATTTATTATGAGAAAATGACATTGTGAGCATAACAATATTTCTTTATAAAAACATTTCTTATATATTCTATTGGTTCATATATTCATTTCTAATTAATTTTCAACCAATGAATTCAACAATATATTATCGTAATTTAGTTATTACTATTTATTACCTCCAATATAAAGTCTAGGTTATATTAAATAATAATATTTTAAAAATATATTATTGTTTGGTAAAACTTGTACTTTCTTGTGATGCAAGAAAAATCGTTATTTTATATAGAATATTCTTTTGATGGTGTTGTGTAAAACATAATATATCAAATAATTTTGTTTTTTAAGAAGATACATACTATAAAATCACAGGGTGTTATATTCTACCCAACTTCATTAAATTGAGTCCTCTTAGAACTCGGGATTGAAAACTTGGGTCTTGACTTTTCAAAATATCATTGTTGAAAACACACATCATAAAAAGGAATAATGAGACCTTCACTTTAAAATAATCAAAGTTATGTATGAATACCACCATAGATAACACATAATATAACTCCATATACGAAAACATGGATATATAAGAGAAATATAACAATCAAGTTCTGATGGAGAGTGATAGAGAACATGATCATGATAATGTTAAAAATAAAAAGGCTATAAATCGTTGATGATATATGGGACCATTAGATTCATCAAAAAATAAGGTAAAATGATATTGTTTTGTTTTTGGATATTTTTTCTATAATTTAATAATTATTTTAATTCATAGACCATGAACATAATGTAACATATTTAGATGATATGTATAGTTTCATATTTTAATCATTTTATACCACAAACATATATTTTTTATCCACATGAAGAGTACATAAGATTCATTTTTATGTCTGTAGATTTCCAATCAACTTCTATAGATCAAAAAATCCAAAAAAGTATAATAATATATAGCTGCTATCATTATACATCCAAAACCAAAATACTTAAGAGAAGGTAAGATAATTCCCCAAAACAAATCTCCCAAATTCAATAGTAAAACTAAAAGTTCAACATAGATCATTCAGAAAATAACAATCCATCCTCAGAAATATTCTAGACTAGGATTGAATCCCAGAAATCAGAAGGATTTGATCATATATTCTTCCAAATAACATCAATCAATCATTAAAAAATTAATTTCCTAAATCCCATAATATCCAAGGGTTGCTAACCACTTCCATAAATAACTTTAACCACCATAAGTCCACAATTAAATCATATTTGAATCCAAAATAAAATTCAACCTTTTTCAAAAAAATAATTTATTTACCATAATTTAATATGATTCTCAAAATAGCGAACATGTTCTCAAATAACATTAATCACTTAATCACCAAATAATTTTAAAATCCCAAGGTTATGATAAAACTCCTTTATATAATCGATATTTAAACTAATAAAATGTCATGGAAACCCATAATTCACCTATACTAGTGGAAGGCATTGAAACCATATCGCCCTTTGTTTATGGGTTTTTACCCTAAAGCCTTCTTGGATGCCATGATTTGTCACTCAGTTTATGAGTTTTCCTTTTTCTGATATCATATTCAAACCACTCCCAAAATAAATATTACGGACATCCATTAAATAAGGATTATCAATAAATAGACTTTTAACTATGTTTTCCCATACACCTAAACTACAAAAATAATTCATCCATTTATTTCCACATAGGTGCTACCTTGGTCTAGAGTTTATCCTATAAAAGATGGAACTGACTCAGTTAATTCCAAGGTTCAACGCATTTAATGAAATGAACTAAAAATGGTTTCTTAGGTTATGTTTTATTTGAATACATAATACCCTTAACTTTTCCTCATCAATTCATTGCATTAGGTCATTATTTACCGTGCATAATGTATTTATTAATTCTATTGAAACACTTTCTTGGGTGTCTTCTTCCACATTTATAGCATGATAAAAATCAAGACTTTTTTCCGCATGGTCTCCACCATGAGAGCTCGATGAAATCTCCATCATTATCATATTTTTTGAGTTTGGGAGTTAGTTAAGGTATATGTTGTTAATCATATTCTAGTAAAATAGATTTGGAATAAACACAATATCCTTCACTCATATCAACATTCCATTTGGTTTCTCATCAAAACCATATTTTCCATCATGTTCAAGGTTAAAAAGAATCCTTTGGGTTCCAACCATTAACTAAAATAAGAAATAATAGAGTGAGTAACAATAGTTATAGTGAAAAAAACATATAATGAGTTATATAATATCATGAAACCTTATTTTCAATCTAAAAACCATATGTTTAAACGTGGTTATGAATTTTTATCATATATTAAAATCATTCATAATGTTTCGTAAGGGAAATGTGGATTATCCTTAGAATATCCCACAGGAGTGCCAAACTCGGTGCACATTAAGGCATGTTTCCATATACCGGGTTACATTGAGTCAGGAATGATGCACCTTGTTGGAGTTATTAACCCAAGGTATATCTGTTCTTGAACTACATTAACTCATAGTATAAAATATAAATTTATTTAAAGGTATACCCACACAATCTCTACCTTACCAAGATTCTAGGATTTTCATATATACTTATCCTCAAATTCTATCTTAATTTTATTTTTCTCAATCTTTGTTTTTATAAATCATGTTTTTATGTTTTCTAATAAACTTTCATATGATACCAACAATAATGATCCAAACCATAGTAGTCCGGATTTGATTCCTTGGATTAATTGATTGGAAATGATACAATATTTTAATCCCAATGGAAAGATTGGTTTTGTAGTTTTGGAAAACAAACTATATACTTGATCCTTACATTACAAATTAAAAAATAATATAATACAAATAAAATCCATCGAAAGTAAATTATTATCCTAGATTAACCCCAAATATCAGTCATAATACACATCTTTGAATTCTATAAAAATGAAAAATATGAAAGGGGTTATCTCTGTTTCTTAGCGAAGGAATATATACAACTAAAGATACCATAAAATAGAATACACGATTGTGGAATGGTTATTTACTAAAGAACATTCCATTTAATCAATAATATGATCATGATATGGTATGAATGGAAGATTATTAGATATTTATATATAAATAATGACATGATAATGAAACATAACCACCAATATTCTAATACTCAAAAAATCACAACAGAATATCAATAACTAATCTCATAATGTGGGAATTCATAATGTCAGACATCTTAAACATACCATCAAGGATTCTTCCAAGACACCATACATAAAAGTACGAGACCTAAGCCAATACCCAAATAAATTTGTCTCATGAGACTTACCGATGCATCTAATGTCTATAACGGGCTCTGCCTATCAATTATTGAGTCCAATATATTCCTAAAATGAAAATATAAACAAAATAAACAATCATCTTTAAACACTTGCATATGAAATGTGATTACTTTAGCCATAAACCATTAATGGTATCAAAATAGCACATACACAGTCAACATGATCATAAAACCATAAATAAAATAATTTAAATTTTATCATATGAGATAATACTCAATCAATCATAATATAAAATAAATTATATTGACAAAAAATAAAATACTATAATAAAATCATATGTAATATCTTGAAAAAACAACCTTTTTCTATGAAATAATTTATTTAAAAGTATAAAAATTATAAAAGAAAACATTTTATTTAAAAATAATTTTTAAAATTATAAATGAAGCTTCAAAACATCATGTATTTATGATGATGTTAAAATAAATTCATGATATATAAGTTAAAAATAAACATTATTTATGTATTTTTGTCAAAAAAGTGAAAAATTAACTAATTTGGAATAAATAATACAATATTATTCTAAAACTATTTTAATAACTATAAAACATGTGTAAATGAAATAAAAAATTGGTAGGATAATAGTAAATATATTTTGGAAAATATTTTCATGAAACACGGACATGGATGATAAATATTCCCCAATAGATATTTATATATAAACAATCTGAAATAATAATGAGATTGTAAAATTATCTCATAAAATTTTTTAATAAGTAAAATAATATTACTCATGAAATACATAAAATTATATAGATATTATAATAACATAATATTTACGATAGTACTTAATAAAACATTCATGGGTAATATATACACCATGTATAAGAAATGAGTAGTGTATAAGGCATGTGTCCCACTTAAATAATAGTGAGAAACAAATACCTTACTACATGAGTATATTTAGAATCATTAACCCCATAAAATTATTAAACAAATTAATTATTTTACAATAATTATATAAATAAACTAATAACATGTAATATGTCAGTATATATAGTACACAAAAGAAGGGACTTGTGAATATATCATGTATCTCACAGAAATAAAATGTTAGATGGAATTACATTGCATTGTACTTTTCTTTAGTTGAAGTCCCACTAACCTCATGTATAATGGTTGGGTTATTTTATTAAATTATACCTTAACTATATCCATATCAGTAATATCATATATTATATTCTTATATTAATTCATTAATAATATTTTTTTATTTCAATTGTTTTGGGTGTCACCTACTTCATTTTCTTATGTTTTTTTCATGTAAGTCATGTTTTTTATGCATAAGATACATTTTCCTCATATAAATCATGATATTATGTTTATAAATATTATATTAAATCATCTTATACATTTTTATAATAATTCATGAATGGTAAACATGGAGAATGAATCTCATCCCGTCGTTGAAACTGTAGGCTGTACGTACGCACGAGAGATAATATAATTCTCTTCATGGTAAAATTGAAAGGACCTGGAAGATATATACAGAATTAATATCATCTCATATTTAATTTTTATATCTATTATATACATCATTATACCCATACAAATATGTTTTTTATGAAAAGAAAATTACATTACGACGTGAATACTATAAGCTATATATTTAAACTCATTGTGATTTCGTTTTTCATGGGAAGGATAAAAGGTGAATTTTTTTTTACGATAATCATAATGAAATATTATAATATATATGATACTATATTTATATGTTTATAATTAAAAACGAAAAATAAGGGTGAAGTATAAGAAGAAGTAATCATAAATGAGTCAGTAATGATGATAACATCCTTTTTAGAAAACCTTCTTTTGGATCTACTCTTAGGGATAATAGGTTTAGTCTTTTGAGAAGAGAAAACCATCTAGGATGTATATATGAAAGTTTAAAAGAGAAATTATCAGGGTTTGGTTGAGATATAATTCTAAATGTGATGAAATTAGAAGAGGGAGGAGCTTTCTCTTTATAATCGAGGTAAGGGGAACTTTAGGAATTCCAAAATCTTCTAATTTATAATAAATTTACTCTCATTCCAAATACCATGAAAATGCCATTTTTTAAAATTTAATATAAGTTAAGGTTATAATATTATAAAAAATATATTTTATAAAAGTGTTGATATTATGTTAAACATTATTATTTTTATTCACCCTTAGTTTACCTATATTAATTTTAACTAAGGTAACAATGTTTTAAATATTAAAATTTTGTAATTTTAACTTAGTTTTATGTTAATTATACAATAAAAAAAGAATATATAACATTTTAAACCCTATAATAATTATTTTTTAATTATAAAGATGTTATATGATTTTTAAATTATTTAATAAAATATAATTTTCATAAAATATCAGTAGTGTCAATTTTGAAACTAATAATAATTTCTCATTTTATAAATATCATAACAACATGATATCTTAGGAAAGACTCTGTTAAATAATCCTTAACATGTCGAAGACATCCCTGAAATTCATGGAAGCAATTAATTATATCAAATTAAATTTATTTTAATATTGTTAATGTGATTTAATTGATATTTTTTTGTATTAAATAATTACTACATCGTCATTTTATAATGCATTAAGGTAAATATTTATTTTTTAAAAAGTATAGATAAATTACCCTGATAAATAAAAACATTTTATATTTCAAATGACAATTTATTGTTGAATTTGGATTCTCTATAACCCTATATTAAAAAATGTATACATATTAAAATATGAGTATGATATCATTAACTCTTATTTAAATAAAATATAATAAATGTCATATTATCACACAAGTTGATTAAAAAGGATTATAATTCCATTCCATGGATTCTTTTTGTCGAAAAAAACTCTTCCAAAGAAATTTGAACAAGTTTTAGCGTAAGTTTATAGTCTTTATAATATTATTCTTACTCATAATTACCCAATTTACCCTTAGCCGTAGTAATTAAAATACTACTAAATTTACAATTCATAATCCCAAAATAAAATAAATCTATTTAAATAACTTTGATCCACTAGTTGGAAATATGGATTCTATTTTTTATAGTTATAAACATATAAGATTCATTAATTAATTTAAATGTTATTCTATTTAGGGGGTTAGAATACATGTTATTAATGTTTAAACTTGAAAAAGATTAAAATAATTTTATATCTAAATTCAATGTAAAATTCATGAAAATATCCTAAATTGTATTAAATTTAAAAAATATTCTAGTTTTACATAAAAAAATGAATAATATAATTTACTATTATAAATTATTTTTATGAAGGAAGTAATTCTCAATTTAAATATTGTATTTTCACTATTTATGAAAACATGAAACATGACATAAAATAAACATAATTCAAACTACGTAAATTTTTATATCTCAATTTAAAATAACAAGTTTATTTTGTCAAATAATGTTTATAAACTTTTCAAAAATTGGGTTTAAAATTGGATCTCCATTAAATGGTTGTAAAAATGCTTTGATAAAAATATAGGGTTTTTTGTTAATATTTGGTTTTTTCTTGTATTCTTCCAATAAAATATATTAAATGAATATTAAAAATATTTTATTGATTTTATAACATTTGTATTTCATTAATTTCACTCTCTAATAATAATTTATTTAATTTATTATGATAAAATGTCTTCGTGAGCATAAAAATACTATATTATAAAAACATCTCCTATGTATATAGTTGGTTACTATATTCATTTAAAATTAATTTGTATCAAATTAATATTGAATTATTTTTTACTAAGTTATTTAATAATATTTATAACTCCCAACATAATGTCTCAGTTATATTAAATAACAATATTTTCATAATATATTTTTTTTGGTAAAACTCGGCCATGCATGTTACACAAGCCAAATAATTGTTGTGTGTAGCGTAATATTGTCATGGTGTTTAATACAAGGTCATATATTGAAGAAATTAAATTTATTTAATAAGTGGCATACTGCAAAATCTTTCGAGTGTTACAATATTTGGAATTTAGTTACTTGTTTTAGAATAGTAAAAATAATTTCTTAAGATTAAAATAGAGTTCATAAAGTATAGAGGAATTTTACAATAGTTAGACCGATTTCTCAAGATCTAGTCATATTTTATATATGTTAATCCAATCGAATAATATTAGAGATGATATCATAATATTTTGTAGGATCACATAAGATTCATCAACAAATCATAAGATTCATTATGTAATATAAATTTTTTATAGTCATCTGAATTCCATAAGATTACATTTACTTATATAGAGCACAAATTGAAGTGAAGAAATGAAAATGTTTGGTATATTAAAATAAAATAATATTATTATTTTTACTAATACAATATGAACTAAAAAATAAAATATTAACTGTGAAAACATTATAGAAATTTGAGATTTATAAAGGGTGAAAAATAGATATTTAAGAATAAAATATTCTGAGGGAAATACATATGATGATACTTGAATTGAACATCAATGAATTAAACAAAAAATATAATTATTATTCAAGAAAAATTAATATACTGTGATCTTCATATCACGGTGAACATGATAAAATAAAGAGGATAATATAATGAGAAAAAATCTATCATATAAGATACTATTAAAGTAGAAACTGATGATGATAATTATAGAATATAAATGTGATGATACCAAATATATATGAATTGTTCTAAATATAAAAAACTAGTTTTTGATTCATGATAAATGATTTTAGTAGGATAAGATCATACTATAGTGAATTATTTGAATTTAATTGAAAATGAAGCCAATTTTGAAAAGTCGGGCTATCACAACTGTAATGAGACATGACATTATACAATAGAAGTATTTTTGTACAATTTTTATACAACAAGTATGTTTTATTTACCTATGGGTATTTCTAGAAATGTTTTATGAAAAATATTATATACTCATGGAAGAATTAATTAAATAATTACTTGAATGTGAGAAAATGATAAATAAATAAAAAGATGAATTTTGTGGAAATACATAGGAGATAATATGTTAGGGATAAAGTGGAGATCATGGAAATGGATCCTTGTGAAAACATTGAGGTAAATGGGTGGAGAATCATCATATTGATATTTTGAATATTTTATATATCCAATATATAAATATTATATTATATTATTTGAGAATGTATTAAATTTTAGAGAGAGAAAGATTGTTCTTGGATCCTTAGAGTGACTCTCAACGAAGAGAATGTGAGAGCTCACAATCAGAAGAGAAGAGAACATAATACATAGAAGATGTGTAATAACATTCTTTGTGTTGAAAATTAATAAAAGTCCAATATTATTATAATTATAAAATATATGGAGTTGATGAAAAATTCGAATAAGAATAATACATTGGACACTTGTTACCACTAAAGTATAAAATATAGACAAATAAAGAAGAATAAGACTATGTGGATAGAATCCAATGGTCAGATATTGAACAGGATTTGGGATCAGTGATATTTATAGAGAAGTAGTTTCATTTTATTAATAATAATGTACCATAAATCAAGAACAATGATTTTGGAAGAAGATAAGTTTATGCTGATATGGTGACATCCTATATAAACCAATGATCTACATCAAATGATTGAAATACGTTATATGACTACAGGGTTAATGTATAATCCAGTGAAATTTTATTTATGTGCGACATGCAATTTGAGTTAGGGATAATCCATACACTCTCTACTTATAATTGAGGGACATATTATTAGCATAATATCTATTTTTTAGCTGATCCCAAAAATAATAATTATGTATTCTCCCATATCAATGTTGAACCTAGTAAAAATATCATGTGATAGTCATTAATTTTTTTATACACTTCATGTGGTATTTAGGTGTTTGGAAAAAAAGAATTCAATTTTATCTTATTAGATAATAGAGGTTTTATAAATAATATTGTATCTTAATTAAATTATTATTCTAATGGATGTGGACTCACTACAAAGTAGTAATATATAATTCAACACCTCTCATGGGACTATAAACATTCATGGGAACTATAATTTTTATTAGATTACATGGCTCCCTCTTATTGCATATAATTTTTTTACCCAATGTATTTATATGTTTATAAGAAATACAGATTTTAAGAGTTTAGGGAACATCATCAGATGGAAAAATTAGTTCTCATCTTTGTTAGTTCTAATATAGCTATGTTAACTAAATACTTAGCGAACATACAAAAGAAAGAGTCAAAGAAATTGATGAACAAATTATTATAAAAGTATGAACATTAATATTTGAAGGTATTAAATGTGATATTTTATCATTGGTTTTAATAACAGTTAACCTCCAGAATAATTATCTTTATGTAGTGAATATTATTGATCTACTACATTAGTTTAAAACCTCTGCTATGAGTATACAGATTACATGAAGAAAGTCACTAGAAAACTTCTCACTCACATATTTAAATATATTTATGTAATAAGGGACGAGAAAAGACATATAAAATTATATATATATATATATATATATATAATAATACTTGTTTAATAGATTAGATTATTTAAACAATATCACCAAAATTGTGAAAGAAATAGAATACAATATTTCATTCTTTCTAGAAAAACCTCCTCTGTATGAATAATATTTGAAAAATTACATTGATTATAATTATATTACAAGTAAATATTTGGAATATAAGTTCAATTAATTATTAGGATCATATATATATATTTCTGGTTGACAATTATGATCAATTAGATATCAAGGCTAGAAGAAATAAAGAAAATAATAGTACTATGCCTAAAAGTAAAAAAAATTGCATGAGGCACAATTCTAGCAGTAAAAAAGTGTTTGTGTTGGAATTTTGAGATCCATTTAAGGGTTAAAATAATAATAATATAAGGTTTCTTTAGTTACAGTTAAAATTGATAAATTTGGTATTAACACTATCTTGAACCTCCCAAATAGTAGAGAAATGAAATATCAACATATAAATTTTTGATAATGGTATTGCATTTAAAAAGTGTATTTTTAATGGGGAAATAGATTATTATAATAAAAGAATTCTTAAAATATAAGATATTTGAAAAAATTGACCAATATATATATATATATATATATATATATATTAATTATATTTTATTGGAAAATGTATGAATAAATTTAAAAGATGGGAAAATATGGGTAAACAAAAATACCTAGAACTCCACCAATGTGTCATGGTTGGATGTGAGAATATCCATGTAGAGAATATCTCAGTATTAAGTATAAAAGAGTGATATTCCTTCAAAAAGCTTCTTCAATTTTGAAAAGTTGCACATATAAATAAAATAAGTAGATTTGTTAGCCACTAATGGTACTTCTAGAGGTTAAGAAACAAGGCTATTGAATTTTGTAAAAACATGTCAATATATAAAGATTATAGGAGGCCTAAATTCATGGGTGTTAAATTTGAAATAAATAAATTATATAATATGTAAAATATTATTTCAGGGAATGAGAATAATTTCGCATATAAGAATATATATGAGTCTATTTATAACCTATTTATTATTAGAATAGTGGTGGTTATTGTTTTGAAGAGTGTTGGTATGTATAAACCAACCAAAACCCGTGTGTTGGAGTTAATATAAAACTATATTAGATAAATAATAAAATAAAAAAGAAGATATGTTTTATTAAGGAAATTAATAACGAAAATAACTAAGAAAATCACTCTATTAAAGAAAATTAAAAACTCTATGAGGTATTACATACCTTGGAATAAGTGATTATTTTGATTTGGTAGGAAATACCACATCATGGATTATTTTAATATTCCCATGAACATCTATACATATGAATAAATCTAGAATTAATAAGGAATTAATAAATCTAAGGCATAGAAATTTGGGCTAGATTAGTGGTTGAACATCCACATGAATAATTTGAGATATTTTATAAAAATGGAAATCCTAAATGTATTGAAATATGATTTCAAAGTTTTAAATTATTTGGTCGTATAACTAATGAGTTTATGAATTCAATACATAGATGGGATAAATTATTGATGACCAAAGGGAAATCATGAGTGTATTCTTATACTAAATTTTTTTCTATAACATGGGAGTATAAAAATAAGACGAATGTAGACTATATTTCAAACTAATGATTGACAATATAGATATTACTATATAAAATAAAGAAGATTATTGAGTAAGATAAAATTAATTAATTATATATTCTTTATAATGTAAGTATGCATATTCTCAAAATAAATATCAAGAATAAATGATATCCATTCAACCCAATGATGCACAGATTTGCAAAATCAAGGGTGATGAAATCAAAAAGAGTTATAATAAATTTTTTAGATTTTTATATAAAGGAGTCTCTTGGATGAAATCTAAGGATCAACCTAGTTACTAGAATTATAGAGCTGATGGAAACCCATCATATTCCCATATTTTATTTTTTTACTTTAAATTATAAATTGAATTATATATATATATATAAATATAATTATTAGAATACAATGATATCTTAAAATATTTACAGAGAAGCCATCATGGAAAATTTCTACTGATATAACGGTGTCCTCTTACAAGAAAATATCTATAACATCTCCATTGGTATTATAATTTAAATGGTATCATAAATTACTAGAACATATTTATTAAATAAAAATATCAATGATGAATTTTTTTGGAAAGATTAACTTGAGTAGTAGATAAAAGAGAAGATAAATTTAGATTTTTTATAAAATATTTTTGTTAAATATGGAATCCTGATAAGACATACAAAGCATTATGATTTAGGTATGTTGATCATTTTACCATCATTATTTTAGATTTCATTACTTTTATTATAAAAATTGAGATATTTTAATACAAAAGGGTATAAAATCAGGTTTCAATTGATTTATTTTATGTTTGTTCAGGTAGATTAAAGGTTCATAAAAATCCTAAAAACTAGTTTACACAACCTCTATAAAGCAATCTCAAAGTTGGAATCACATTTTGGATTGAATATAGATAACATTGTGGTCAAAATTTATCAATCTTGTTTTTTATAGGTTTTTCTCATTTAGACATAGTGTTGATTAATTAACAGAGTATTTCTAAGAAAAATGTCGGTCAACCCATCTATCCTGTGGAGTTGACTAATTCTCTCAGAAATAAGGAGAACAAACAAAGGGGAAATAAAAATTAATAATTTTTCACTTTGAGATAAGGAGGATTGTATTTTTTCTCATATACTAAAAGTTTCATTTATCATAAATAAGGGGTAGAAGAGTGAAATTGAATTTTAGAGTAAAATAGTATTGAAAAAATTTTATAGGGGGATATTGAAGTTCTTTTCTTGATTAATCAAGCTAATTTTGTATTTTTTTTACAGTCTAATATCAATATAGTATTATAGGAATGTAAAATTGTACTAGAGTGTTGGGTGATAGAGGAAGAATCAACATAATAAATTAGTGTGAGAAGTTATCTTGAAAAAACTAGATGAACATATTTGATGAAGTAGTAATGAACATCATAAGATTTCTGATCTGGTATTTACATAAATAAATGTAAAGTGTAAAAGGAATAATAATGTAGTGACAATAAAAAATTTTCAATGATAATGTTAACAAATTATAAATATGTATTTTGAAGTGGATGATGCCAAACATGTAATGTTTTGATTATAAGTTATATTAAAGGAGGTTCATCAATTTTGAAAAATATAGCTTGAGTGTTTATAGGGATCTATACACCAATTTTTCTATTCATTTTTCAATAATAATAATTCTGACATATTTATTAATTTATATTTAATTTATCTTTTATTCGATCCGTAATTCCCTATATCATGAGTAATGAATTGACAGTGAGGCAATCAAAATATTTTACAATTCATCAGTTGTATGCATAATAACTATCAAACACGTTGAATAAGTGACCATCATTAATCAACCACATAACTAATTTCAACAGGTCATCTCATTTACTTTATTGTGAAGGCCAAACTATATGTTTAAGTTCAATCGACCATGGCATCGATAGTGAGTTAAAATTTATGAAATTCCTCGATAGACAACTTAATCATTTTGATTGACCATATATTGAATTCAATTAATTGTATGAATGAATTAATGACATACCAAAAGCATAGAACTATACAATGAAATCAAATACAGTAACTTATAACCATACACATGTTTTAGAATACCACAACGACTTAATCATATCTATGAAATCAACCTTCCTGATTTTACGATGCATTATATTTCATATTTTTTTATATTTAAATATTTTTTATTTAATGTATGTTTGAATTAATTACATTAATTGATCAAATTATTTTTACTTATTAATTATTTATTTTCCATGTACATTTTTATGTAATAATTTCATATAGTTTTAAATTAACATCATGTGGGATGAATACTAGCACCAGTTTCTTTAAAAATATAGAGTTTTAAAATTTGAAATTCTTGGAATATGAAAATTCTACATCCTTGTTTTATCGACTCATTCCAATGAAATTTAAGGGTTCTTATTATCAATATTTAATGATATATATATTTCTTAATTTTATTTTCAATTTTTTTTCTTTCTTTAATAATTTATCTAATCTCATTTTTATTATTTAAAGTGAAAATCTTGCATGCTATGTTGGAAAAGATATAGTAAAAAGGATATTCATGAAATATTAAATTTTAATGTGTATCTGTGTATTTGAGAACTATATATAACAAATTTTATAGTTAAAATTAAAATGTGTACATTCAATGAATATTTTGATATTGTACCATATGATTACGTTTTCTGACCAAAACTCTCCCTCGATCAGACATTAACCTTTTCATCCTTTTATAATTTGAGGGAAATTTGTTCCCTAAACACTCATAATATAACTAGTTAAATATTTATATGGTTCTAATTATTTACTTCTATTTTTATGTCCATAATTTTACATGGTTATAATAAACATAAAATTTAGGATACTTTTATTATAGCATCACAAAAAAAAGAACGTGTGGGTTTTGCTGAACTGATAAAAGGTTTCGGGATTGTATTATTCATTAATCAAAATAATGGAAAAATTATTTCTTTCCACTACCATAAAAGGAATCTACCTGGGTTGTGACTCATGGTGATAAAATTCATTCTTGGGTTTTGGAACCATAGTGTTAAAATGATGTATTGATTGGTTGTGAATCCACTTCAAAATCTATAGATTCAAAAGTCAGTGGGTTCCATTCCTCTCTCTGTTTGATAGGAGTGAATATTATATGTAGAAAAATATATATTTAAAACACTATAAATATATATTTGTGATGTAATATATTCCAATAAAATAATTTACTTAACTCATTTATGTCATTAAAAATTAATTTTAATAGGGTAATTCACCCCTAGACCATTTAACCATCACTTATTGGGGAATTAAAGTTCGTACCCAAGTATGAATCCTAGATTCAGAGAGTTTTTATTTATTTATGCTTATAAAATCATGTATAAATAGAAAAGGATAAAATATTATTTTTAGATGGTTGATTTTAGTTCACAATGATGTTTATACACCTCAATGACATCCATTATTCGATGGAATGGATTATGTGTATTGTTAGTCTTTCATAAAATATTTTCTTTAGAACCTATTATTTGGTAGTTATAATATCATGGTACACCCATGTAAACTTCTTGACATTGATCATAAAACATTGACTCATAGTTATGCCATTATAAATCTTCTAATATAATAGTAAATGAACATTTTATACCATGTCATTAGTAATATTTTATATAGTCACGTGTTTGTATGAAAAAATATTCATGACATTTAGAAACTAGAAAAAATCACGCATATTTATTCAAATAATTTGATAATAACTAAGTCAGGCATGTAAAATGATGATTTCCAAGAATTTAACATGGTTGAATATCAAATAGATATTCAAAAGATTCAAATATTTACAATTATAGTAAATGTTATAATAACTCAGGGAGAAACATTTGATTATTTTAGTTTGGTTTTATCTATTTTAAGAGCCTTAATGGATAAATAGAATTATATCAATGTTACAATTGATGGTTATTTTTCAATGAACTATGGTTTTAATTTATTATTGTATCATTGTTACTATATGAGTTAGAGCACAAAAATATTTCATGACAATAAATTTTGAAAAAGTGAGGAATTTATTTTAAATCAAATGTTACTACTTACTACTTTGAAATTGAGATACAATATAGTAGAAGAGGTAGAGATTAATGTCTTGAAAATAGAGGATATAAAAAGAATAATTAATACTCTCAAATATTCAAAAATAATTATCCTAAATATTTTTAAAAGGATAATATTAATGTTTTTGATAATAATGATTCTGAAATAATTTCTAATTACTGAAAAATTATTCCACATCAAGACTGATTTCCTAGGGATAAAAAATGAAAAGAATTAGTAAAGAGTATTTGGTTGAATGTGATACATTTTTCTATTAATACATAAATCATATTCCATGAAATTTAGATTATTCTTAATCCATATACCAGTTATCAGATCATGAATGGAGTTACATATTACGGTAGTATTGAAGGATTTAAAGATGGGGTTTCATTTTTCATAGTATTGTATTTCACTATATAAGTGGATTGGAGAAGGAGGAATGTGCTATAAATGATTTCCACACTGTAACCAATTTAAAATGAGTCATTTTATACCATAGTAGAGGTAACCATTCCATGGATATTCTATAAGTAGTAGTTGTATGGATATTCATCTTTAGTAACTCAAGATGATTTGTGTGTATCCATGATGTAGAGGAGACTCAAACTGAGTTATCCACACAGTAGGGAAGGACCACTCCACATAGGATATTGGGTTGAATTTCATTAGTTATACAGTTTTTGGGATATACACACAATAGTTATTTTACCACATCATAGTCAAGAGATTATTTGTAGGACTACACTGTAGTGGATGAACCACACCATTGCGATGATTTTTCTGATTTTGGGTGTCATTGGAATTTTTTTGACTTCTAGGCATAGACATTGTCCACATAACACACTATTAGGTATTTTGTGTTTAAACCACTAAAAACTAATATTTGACCATGGCATAAAATATGTTTTTATAAGGATAATATGGAATTTATGTACAAAAATGATGAGTTGTATTCACAGTAGATACAGGGAGGTTATTACAATCTATTTAAACAAATAGATTCAATTTAATGGTAAAGCCATAGGACATGAAATAATCCATGGGTTGAGATTTAAGAATAGGATTTGAATTTTACATTAAAATTCAAATCCAAAGTGTTACAACAATGCACTATTGTATAGATTTTGTAAGTTTGAACATTTGAGAAGAAATAAGAGTGTATATATGTGAGAATTAAAATGATATGTGAATGTGGAATTGGTTCTGAAAATTGGAACACAGTGAAGAGACCAAACCCAAGATTCAATAGGTTGACGAATAAATGGATTATTATAATAACATTAACAAATGGAGAATATGTTTGGAAGGACTTAATCTTATTGATACCTAATTAATTATCATTTGGATAGTATTGGAATCACTATCACAATATGGAGACATTTATTAACATGATTACAAGAGTATACCATTATCTTTATAAATAAATGTCGAAACTAGTGGGTAGTATGATCTTGGTTAAATTTTTATTATAACAATGAATAACCTATTTTATTATAGGATGAACTTGTAATTTTTTTTTCTTATTTTATGTTTCTCTTGAACAGTGATCAAGATTCAATTTTTTAGACGGTGAGGTTTATTTCAATGAGGAAAATAAAAAATATTTGGACAAGAGATTCACCCCCTCTCAGGGATTCTTAACTATTAATAGAAGTTATTTTTCATGTGTTATCAATGATATAATCTAATAATTAGTAATTTCCTCACTGAATTTTCAGAAGAAGATTCTCTTTATTTGTAGTGATTTCCAATGAAATTTCATTGTATGTATTGGATAATAAAAATTCAAGGAATATCAAGAGGATTCATACATTATATAGAAATAATTATCCTATTTGGAAGAAAAAAGTGTTTCTTTTTTTCATTAGATCTTAATTTCTTCTGGGTTCAACTGATGGGTTTCCACCTTATACAGAGAATGTTGTTTTGATAGAAATAGATTGATGGAATATTGAGAATGATGTTCCTACCAACATTGATTGACCATCATCATTATCTGAAAATGAATTTTTTTAAGTGAGAGGTTTCAATATAGCTAAAGGAAATTTGGATAAACTTGAAAATATCGATGAAGGATATAAGAAGGTGCATAATATTAAGCTATATATTTATATGTGGAAATATGAGATCTAAAAATATAAGATGATGAACATGTAAATTAATACTTTTTAAGTGTTAATAATATTTTTATTATTTTCAGAAGTTATGGTGATAAATTCGATGATGCTACAATGATAGAGAATGTACTCTATATCTTACCAAACATGATTGACACTAATGTATTTGTTCTTGAAGATTGGGATCTAGAAACTCTTCCTTTATATTATTTAAATATTATTTATATTACTTGTCAGAAAAGAAAATAATTTTTTCACGAGAACAATTATATGAAATAAAAATAAATATATTTTAATTCCTCAATGTAAGAGAATTATAAGAAGAAGGTTGATGATGAAGAAAATGATTATTCTGATTATGATTATGATTTTTATCAGAATAATTATAAGGCAATGTCTCTAATAACTAGACATTTTGGAAGAGGCAATAGAATTAATAAATGAAATATTCTAGTAAAATTTTTTGTGTATGGAGAATTTTTAATTTTTTACTTTAAATCATCTTACATTAAAAGAATATAGAGTTAATGATGAAGAATAAAAATAAACAAGGAGATTCATTAAGTAAAAATCATCAAAATTTGAAAAATGAGGGGTTTATTCTATAATTAAGGGATATAATATATCAATATTTAGGAATGGAAATTTATTATCTAAATGTGAAAGTTTTAAAAATAGTGATGAAGAAGAGGAAATGGATATGTTAAGAGAAATGTATGAAGAAATTCTCATTACTAATGTGAATATAGATGAATTATCTGGTAAAATCTATTGTGAACATGAATTCAATGATGAAAATTAGATGCATTCCATATTGAATGGATAGCACCATGAGTTTATATCAAATATCTCTAAGATTCGAAATGAGATAAAATATCTAAAGAAGAAAAATCAGTCTTCTAGAAGAAATCATTCATTTCATTCAATGAAAAATCAATGTTGTAAAAAAAGGTTTTGAATTTAATAAAACGGTTGTTAAATAGAATAATTCATGAAGCATGATGGACTGAGTTAAAGAGAAATATAAGGAGTTTGGTTTTTTACAACAAAACTCAGAGTGTATGAAAAATGACCAAGAAAAGTTTAAGTTAAATTTCTCAAATTATATTCATGAGGTTGGTGGAATCTAAAGTAAAGATAATATCATCAAAATAGGAAATGATCATTTGAAAAAGAACAAAACACTAAATAATCTAATTCTATGTCTTAAAAGAGGAGTCAAATCAAGAACACCTTGTTTCTACCAAAATAAATTAATTTGTCTAATTCTTAAAATTATGAGTATGTAAAAATTATTATAATAATAGCTAAATATAGAAAAGAAAAAATCGATGAAATAAGTTAGATGTTACGAAGAAAGAATCACCAGTTCTTAAAAATATAAGTTTGTAAAAAGCTAAAATGATTATTGGTGGGAAGAAGGTTAAAATATAGGTTAACAATTTTTGAAAATATAATGGTTTATATGGAAATTATTCTTTCTATGGTTATTTTTTCAATTGTGTAGGTTTTAGAAACATAGAAATTATGCATTGGGTTTAATTACAAATACACTAATGAGTTCAGATGGTTTGGAAGAGATAAATTTTTGGGGAGTTACATAATTCAATGAAGGAAGATTTATAGACATCTTTAGAAATATGGATTTTAAATTAGAAGTAGTTTGAAATCATTAGAAGATGTTTTGTTAATTATGTGAGTCATCTGTTCATCTTGAAAATGGTGTCTTGATATGCTACCATCCCAAATGTTCTCAAGAGATATTGTTGATAATTATTATAAGAGTAATGATAAATGTAATAATAAAGATCTTTTTTAGACATCCTACAATGAATCCAAAGTAGAATGTCTCTTGATTTAGGATAATTGTAATTTCCCATATATGAATGATATTTTAATTTCCTTACTAATGTTAAAAAATATAAATATGGTTCTATGAACTTTTTAAATGATGGGTCACTCAAAAGAAACTGTATTAGACCACAATTGATTGGTAAATATCAATTTAAATATAAGAGTACATTATATATTGAAGGACTAGAACACAATATTCGTATCATTTCTATATTATGTGATTATTTAATCTTTGGTATATTTCAGAAAGATTTGTCTTTTTAATATCTTGATAGTTGGATGTATCTTGAAAATAATAAAGTTACCAGGAGTAATATTTTTTCTTCAGATAGGGGGATATTGAAATTTTTTATTTAAACATGGAAGAAGAAAATAAATTATGGAATCAATGAATTGGTCACCATGGGACAAATAATAAGAGTAATTATGTTTAAGGGAGAAAAATTTTACGATGTTTTTATGTTAAAATTATAATGTAATTGTTTGTGATCCACTTGTCAAAATAGAATGATTGTGAATACTCAACATAAAAAGGTTGAAATAAAATATTCTAATTTATTACTGTAAATTCATACTGACATTAATCGGCCTATGAGGAATATATCAAAAAATACGAATAAGAGTTTTATTTATTTTATTTGTGGATTTACAAGCATTATAATTATTATGTTTATATATACTAAATCACATGATCTAAAAGGAAAAATAGTTTTACGATATGTGTATAGGAATAGATTTCTGACTTTTTAAAGAATAATCAAATATATAATATTGATGAGTACACTAGTGTAGTATTGTAAGACTATATTTGAAATCATGGAATCTATCATTAACTTTGTGCACCATACACACCTTAAAAAATTTTGTGGAAAAATGAAATAATTTAAGTCTTGTAGAGATGTCTTTAAATATTTTGATAGAGCATGAAACATCTCATTTTATTTAGAGGAAACATATTAATGAAATGATAGATATTTAAAATCACTTCCATTATAGGTATAATTCTGATATATCAACATATAAGATTTATGATAAGAAATATCTAACATTAAATTACCAAAGAGTGTTTGTAATCCCTTGTATTATCATATTTGAAGGTAAAAATAAATGAAAATTTTAAAAAATAGGACAGGATGGTATTTTCCTAGGGTGTCTAAAAAATAGAAGAGGATATCAATGTTACAACAATGAAAATTGAATGATTATTGATTTTGTAAATGTGAATGTTTTAGAACTCACAAATAAAGTAAACTCTCATGAGGAATAAAGTTAAAGAAGTTATGATGTTGTATTTTTCTTATGAAACATCAAGGTTAGGTTTATGAAAATGATATAAATTATGAATTTCAAGTTCAAGAAGTTGATTTAGAAAATAAATGTGATTAATAAAAACATTTTTTAACATTACAGTTCTTAAAAAAGTACATTCAAGTTGAAAATAACCTTGAAAATTATGGATAATAGATTAAAACTAGAAATATTTTGAGGACAACATATCATATATCATTATTATTTCATGATAAGACAAGATATGTGAATGAAGGAAGGAAACATCAATAATGGATTGATATAATAAATAATGATCTGGATATAATAGAATAGAATGACACATGGATGTTGGTACCCTAGTATAAGGACAAGAACATTATTATAACCAAGTGGGTTTTCCAAAAAACAAATAATGAAAAATATGATGCTATGAGAGATAAAGAAAGATTGGTGTATAAATACTATTCAAATGGCGAATGAGATGAAATTTACAAGACCTTTTCACTAGTTGAAATACTTGAAACCATAAGAAATTTTCATTCCATTGTATCACAATGAAAATTAAGGATATTCTAAATGTATTTCCAGTCATCTTTCCTCAATGGTGAATTGTAAGAGGAAGTTCATATTAAATAACCAGGTTTTTTATTTCTTGTTGAATATGAGAAGTTTTTTTAGGATACAAAATGAATTATATTGTCTAAAGAAATACCCATGATCTTGGACTTTTATTCATCAAAATTTATTGATGAAGATACAATTAATAAAAATAAGCATGACTATAATCTCTATATTAAAGATGATATGGATTTGTTTTTCATTGTTATCATTTCTATAAGATGACATTATTTTTGATTTAATTAACAAATGCTTTATTTAATAATTTTATAAGTTAAAGAAGAATTTTTTCGAAATGTATATACTTTATGAGAGGAGATACATACTTAGCTAACAAATTTATGAAGTAAAGGATTATATTTTTCCATCTCAAGTTATATATGTCAATAAAATGACTATGAATTTTCGAATGGAGTGTTAAAATTTAATTTCTAAACTATCATTAGTTGGAACAAAGTTGAAAATTTATGTATATGGGAAGAAAGTTAATCCAAGGTAACTAAGGATGTTAATTGGATATTTACATTACTTAACAAAATTAAGGCCAGATATAGTGTATTATATTAAAATTTGTGACAGATATCATTATGAGCCAAAAGTGTCTCATTTCATGGTTTTAAATATAATACATAGATACATCAAAAGAAAATAAAACTATTGATTAAAATATTATATAAAAGGGAAGCTTGATCTGTGTCATTTCATATATGTAAATTTTTCATGGTTTGTAGATGGTAAATGGTCAATATCAAGTGGGTAATTATATCTTATAGAATGCTTTGTTTGTTGGGAATCAATAAAGTAAAATTTAGTCCCATTTAGCACTACAAATCTTTAAGATGTTACTACCACCCATGCATTAAAAATATTTTGTGGATTAAGACACAATTAAAATACATAAAAGATTATGTGAAGATTCAACAATTAATGGGACGTGATAATAAAATTTTTATTAATAATTCAAGGAATTGTATTCATCATTGAAGATAAAATCACATTAATATTAAAAACCATTTTATCTAGGTGGTAGTTGATATTAATGAGATAAATTTTAATTTTTTTTCTACAAAAGATAATATTTTTTATTTGTTCACCTAGACATTATCGAAATATGTATTTCCAAATCCAAGGATAAAGTAATGTGTTAAATGCCATTCATTATAGGGTTATTATATTGTGTTTTGGCCTCTCTTATATTGTATTTTCATATTATTATAAAATTCTAAGAAATATTGAAAATTCAAATCTTCCACGTATGTTTGTCATTATATTTTTTGAATAAGGGTGAGTATATAATAAATGGGGGTATACATTGATATGTGTAACCTTTCTCTTGAAAGGAGTCATATATTTAGTGAGATTTTTTAAAAAAATTAAGATCTAATTTTAGCACATGTAAACTAATTTAATATTTTGTTGTATGTGGTTTGAGAAATATTTTTCGGTTTTAAATCTTAAAATTGTGATGGTGAAGTATTTATTGATGTTTTTATGTTTTTTGTTAAATAAATTTCATTTTTTCCATTATCTTATAGACAATATTCAATTATTTATTCAATGTTTTTATTTCGGACACCTAGTTTTATTAAATATTATTATAATTATTAGATCATGATAATTTTATAACTTATTAGATAATTATATTGATTTTTGTTCCTTGGTAGAAGAAAAATCCAACAGGAGATATTTTTTAGCCCAAGAGGTGTTGAATCATACTTCTTTGTAGTGAGGATAAAGAATTATTTATGAGGATATCATTGAGTTTGTTGGATTTTTTTTCAATATATAGATCATATTAAAAAAAAATTCATATGATTCTTAGATATTTCTCAGTTATTATATATCATCAATGGATTTCATGATGAAAGTTAAATTGAAGGTGTCTTAGAAGGTGGTCCATGATGTATATCTTGGCATTGTGATGTATAAATGGATTAGAGAGGGAGGTCTACATCCAATGGGTGTGCATGTTGTAGCATGCTAAAACTGATTCAAGATATTTCATATTATAGTTATCTATTCCATGGAGATATTTTAATTAGTAGTAATATGTATAATGGTCCAAAAGACCTCATGATGAACTGTATGTATCCACAACACAGAGGATAATCAAACATATTTATCCATTCCATTGTTAAGGGATCATGTTGTAGAAGAGTTTTTGTCGAACCTCATTGGTTTTTGAGTTCTTTGGTACCTCTACCATATTGTTCTATTACCACCCTGTATTTCAGTAAATATATGGATCACTACTCTATAGTGGATTGACCATGCTTTAGATTTGATTAGGCTGGTTTTAGACACCAATAGAAGTTTCTTGTCCTCAATGCACAAAACTTTCTATACATCAATCCATATTGCAGAAGTACATTGGAAACCACTAATAACTAATAGTATGTGATGTTATTTCCTTCACCACATAGTAATATATACTTTATAGGGCTAATATGGGTAGTACGATGGTATCATATTTGAAATTAGGTGGTTATAAGAACTTATTTGAACTAAAAATTCAAATTTAATGGTGATGATTTAAGATGAGGGACAATTCAGGGGTTGTAATTTAAGAAGAGGATTTTAATTTGAAATTTAAATTCAAATATGATGTTTTATAAGAATGTATTACATTGAAGATTGGGTATGTGTGAATTATTGATAAAAAGAAGAGTATAGGAAAGATAGAAAGAAGAATAAGAGAGGTGGATGAATAAGTGGATTTATAAAATATAACAGAGTGAAGAGATAATTCAATAGTTTCAACTGGTATATTAATAAAAGGTATAGTAGCACAATAGAAAAAAATTAAGGATATGTTTCGAAATATTTATTCTTATTGATTTCTAATTCATTATCAATATAACAATGTGGTAATCACTATCATAGTAGGGAAACATTGTGTAACATTAGTAGAAGGAAAATACGTTCTCGTTGTAGCTACATGTTGATACTAGTGTGTAGTACAGTCTTGGTGAAATCTATATCGTCAAAATTACTATCCTTATCATTTTAGAGGTTAAACTTATAATTAAGATATTACATGTGTGTATTTATTTGTTGTAAATGATTAATATTCCCTTTATCAGAGCCATGTGTTTAGACGGTGCATGATTTTGAGCCACAATGTTCGCAAAATTTATTTTTATACAAATAATTAATATATTTTATATCAGATGTAAAAGAGATTTAAAAAATAATGGAATATCTCATAAATGGAGGATTGAATTGAAAATATGAGACCACAGTTTAATGAAGCTCACAAGAGTTTCCCTATGTGTGACCTAAAGTTGGTCGGTGTGAAAATTTTTCATAATGAAATAGTTGGTGGGTATGTTAAGTGAATCAATTAATTATTTTAAATATTTCATTTAAACACAATTCCATTTATAAATAGCATGTTATGGTGAATATACTGGTTCATCTGCATAATATTTGTACCATTTAGAATATTATTATACCACTCTTCATTCGTGGATTGATATTATATTACAACGAGCATCCGAATTTATGAGAATCGAGGCACATCTAACTCTACATATCTTCTCCTTCCACGGGAGTAGAGTTTTTCACCAATGATCAATTCGAATCAATGAAGGACTTATATTTTTTGGATTCCTCCCTTAATTATTAAATTATTGAGCATGATCAATTCTTTCTCTTTGATCTTTGTAAAATTGAGTCTTTTCATAGACATGTGTATCAGATTTGGATTTCTTATTCAATTTATCCTTGTTGTTCTATGTTTCTCACCAATATTATCCTCGATATATATTAATTAAACATGAATTCTTGGAAAATGATTATTCCACAAATGTTCTTGTTCTTTCCCCCAAATTTTAATTCATGTTCTTCTCTACTGAACTATAGGGTCACAATTCTATATTTCTGGGTGAGTTCAAGCATGATCTGACCCCCAGACTAATGAAGTATTCTTGTGCTAAGAATGGGTTGACGAATCCTAGATAGAATCACATAGATTTAGGGATGTGGGTGATTATACCATGGATTTAAAATCTGGTGATCCAATGAGAGATGTCCAAAGATGCGACGACAAATTTATGTATTTGATGGATACTTTTACCACCTATTTTCACCCATTTCAGGGAAAAAATGATAAATAACTATGATTACCAATGATTAATGGGGGTAAATGGAAGGATTTGAGGTAGAGAATCTGGATCTGAAACGCATGGATTGGATCTCATTTTCTAGGAAATTCTTAACTATACAACATGTACCAGTATGAAGAGACACCATATAGAAACCCAAATACGATGACTAGGGTTTTTGGTGAGTTAAAAATAACAAGACATGTGGGATCCCCACACAACATATGAATCAGTGATGGTTACCTGAGGTGTACTCTGGGAGTTCAAGGACATCGGAGTGACTAGGAACATGACCTTTGTACATGGAAAATTCCAGGAGGACATGGGAATAACTATAGGAGCATTCCTTGAACCAAAGTGGATCAGACACACTGTGTTGTCCCCTTAAAAACCGTGTAGGGATAAATTGGAAGCAATCAATGTACTGATGAGGACATGGAAAGAAAACAGAGCATGACCAAATGTTTAGTGGGTACCTTACATATCATGTACTTTCCTTTAGAGGAAAATTATACTTCTCATGTATCCTTTATTTGTATCGGATTTTGGCCCTCAAGTAGACTGTCAAGAGTGATTTACTATTAATAAAATGATGGTGGCCTACATAGTGGGTTTCTGGAGATCAAGTGAGATGTTCTGGGAATGATTCTTCTTTAGGTGATGTTCGACGATGGTAGTGATCGAGTAAGATAATCAGAGAGATTAGAGTGGAACCCTCAAGTTTGGATTGATCATTGTTCATCTATCTATCATATGAGTGGAACCCTCTTATAGATCTAGGGCACGTGACATCAACTATCAGAGTGGAAGCCTTTTGATTGGATAGGGCTTGGGTCCTCTATCAACCATCCTCGCGGGACCATAATATGTAGTCAAGGAGCAGTTTCTCTATCATCAAAGTTTAAACCTTCTATTGGGATATGGTAGGGGTAATCTATCTAACATCTAAGTGGAACACTTTTGTAGAGTCATGGAATGGTTCCTCTACTATCAGAGTGTCACCCAATTACTGGGAGAGGCCACGTGTCCTCTATATTCTATGTAGATATCTTCTACAATGTTAGGGAAGGGGTTCTCTACCATCTAGGTTCCACCCTTTTCAAGAGTAAGGGAATATGTTATCTATCCATATATTAGAACAATCATGCTGTATATGGTTATGGGACCTATACCTACAGATTATGTCCCCTTGACTGTGGGGCACAATGGTGAGATGATGAATGACATGAATATTTCATCACAGAGACAAGTGAGATTCTAGGAATCATTGATGGACCTCTTGGATAAGATAGAAGACACTCTTCCTAGGATGTTTATGAGATGTAGATCAACTTCCTCTATCATCCAGGTTTATTTCATGAGAATATAACGTTGTTGATTGGTTTTTTTCCTAATATAGTGGGTTTTGTTGTTTACTTCTATTATGTCTTCTATTTCATTCTTGTCAGTTTTTTGGGTTTCCTACTATGTATGCATATACTCACCCCTGTAAGGGATTTTCCTACATGTGAAATGTCTTATGCATACAATGGATAGTCTAGTGTTAATTACACAGGGGAATAGGGATACCACAGTGCATTATGCTTCATACGGTGGTTGAGGTTTATAGGTCTAGAGCTGGGCTATCTCATCATTTACAACTCTAGTTACTATATATTTGGGACTTCTTTCTAGTATGGCATGTATTTTATCGAATTTATTTTCAGATTATTCTTTCTTACTCTTGTATTCCCTAAAATATGCCACATGCATGATTATTACTCAAGATGTTATTGTATATTATTTTATTCCACTGCACTTCTACAAGGATATAATTTTTTGTGTTCTTATATGTTGTTAAGAAATGCATTCCATATTATTTATTTATTTTTTGAGATTTTTACCATCTCCTAGCCTATTATGGTGGGCTTGGGGTAGTTATGGTTTATCTCTCCATCGGACAGGAGATCCCTGATGGGTTGGGTCATGATAAATTGGTATCAAAGGTGGATTTTTTCTTAGAATGTTATTTGGGACTATCCCCTTGTGAGGATTTGGTTGGGATTAATGGAAATAGTTTAACCTTGTCTTGAGTGTTTATTTTAGTATAGGAAACCTAGTGTCGGTGTTGTGGTCATTGTATCTATACACTAGGACTCTAAGTAACTACTTATTTACTCAGTGTACAGAGAAAAATCTTTTATGGAAATTTGGTACATGCATTATATAAGATTGAGACTTTTGAATTAACTTAATAATTTATCTCCCCACACATATATATATACTCATATTTCCATGGTAGGTCTTGATTAAATTTTCAGGATAGCACCACAAAGGCAACTATTTAGGATACCAATTTTAGAGAATTATAAGGATATAACGAGTGATGAGGCCTATGATCAGGGGTTATCACATGAGATATTTCTTCCAGGATGAATGGTAGTATCACCCATACTTGTTGAACAACATAAAGTACCATGAGATCAGGATGAGAATGTGTGTAGTATTAGAAAACTCCATGAGTTATAGCACTCTAGGCTAATGAGGTTCTGCTTTCAGCCAAATCAATAGGTGGAAGAGTATTTACTAGAGTTGGTTATATCATTTCACAATAATATCCATACATTTAATGATAAGGCGGTTGGGTTGGAAGTTAGACTTTTCCATGGATAAGAAGGGTGCCAGTGGAGTCTAGTCACGTAGTTGCATGACGAGTCGACACTCTCATGGACCAATTTATAAAAACTATTTCATGATGAGTATAACCCTCATTAATTGTTTTAGTTTGGGTTCAAGAGATTCTAGATATTTAACCAGGAGGTATAATATTTATTGGGTATGATGGGAGGTTCAATGAAATTAAATTATACTCCATCATCTTTATTCATGATGTATACTTATAAGTATGATAGTTTGAGAAGTGTCTCTATAGAGACATGTGTTCTATTATGGTAACACTATGAATTACTACATATGATAGAGAATTGCCATGGGTGATATTTATAGAGATTTTCCTATCAAAGGGATACCATAAAACTACAGCATGAAGTGGGTGTTATGGGTTTGATTTATCTACATTAGATACTAGGTTCAGGGCAGTAGGATATCAGTGATGGAGATCTTACCAGGATCAGAATCGGGAACATGGTAATGTGGAACATGGACCGTGCAGGTGACTAGGGAAGCCTGGAATGGGGAGGTACGATGCATGTGATGTGAAAGTCCACATGGTATGTTATTTTCTGACTTGATGTTCTGAGGAGGGTAGGTATATACCAGATGTATATCCATGTTAGAGGAATCACTATGATCAAAGATCTCCCAGGCGAGGTAGGGTGTCCCATTAGGAGTCGAAGTTGTTAGAGGTTAGGGTGGGGCTCTAGGAGGGGGATATTTGAGTTTTGGATGCTGTTATGATATACTTTCACCACCACCACCACTAGGAAGACCATTCTAGGCTCCAGGAGTTGTCGATTAAGGTCAGGTGCAGTAGCAGGCTATTGATGTATATGACCTGGTAGCTCACGATATGATTATATATAAAATAGGCGTTTATTTTAATATTTCTTAAGATTTAGTAGATATATGTGTGAGTCATTCCACAATCTCTTTACTACTATAGTGAGAGCTGGGGCTCCCATTTGAGGCCTTATCCCAAGAGTTTTTCCTTGATGTTCCAATAGGGAATAATTCTTTGATATATCTTATATGAAAATAGTGAAATATATTGCTTAGTAGAGATAATTTATCATGGGAAATTTTGGTCATCACTAATAGACTTAATAAAATCATCTTGGGTATGGAAATTTTTCATATATTTTAGTCCCATATATATATCAACAATCACTAAAGAAAATTCAGATGCCTTACACTATTGGGATTATATTATCCATTTTGGGAAAGAGAGGCCTCATTGCAGGATGAGTGGTGTTTTCTATATGGAGACTACATGCCATCACCTATCAATTTTTGTGTGTATCTCTTAGCATAAAATACTCTTCAGGCATCTAGATTCATTCATTCATGGAGGATTTTATGGATATATTTCTGGAGGACATATCCAGACTACCTTTGAAGTGGGATATGTATTTTTTTCAACTTCCACCCTAGGACCACAATGATATCTTCTATTGTAATCAGATTTCCCCTTCCAAGATCTAGGAGCTAGGGTTGTAATTAGAGTACTTTCAAGAGTGGGGTTTTATTAGACCCTGTGTGTCCCCCTATGAAGTTTGGTTATTATTCACGAAAAAGACATACAATAACTAGAATCACTGAAAAAATTTATCATTGCCTGAACTAGGCCGCAATAAATAAAAATCACCACTTTCCATGGATTAAATACCTCTTTGATCAGTTGTGAGGCATGCTATGGTTCTCAAAGATCAATCTATGGTTTTACAACTACTAGATGAGATTTCACAAGGAAAATTTTCTAAAGTTGGCATGTGGTTGTCACTAAAGAAACAATGAGTTCATGGTTATGGATTTTAGTGTGAATAATTCTACACTATGTTTACAGATTTTATGAACCAAATATTTCATCATCGCTTGGTAAAAGTTTCTATTTTATTTATTTAAGTCATACAAAATGAGTTCCCGGTGATGGATTCTATTGTATTCAATGAATTGTGAGTTTTGGATCCATGAGGATTAATCTATGGGGAATTTCATTTCATATAATGGATTACCTATAGACCCTATAAATATACAAGAATTGATTTCATAATATCCACCCTATATCATGTTATAGGTGTGGAGTTTTGTTAACTTGGTTTGGTACTACAATTGTTTTTTTCATAATTTTTCAGGATTATATACACATTGAACAAACAGACTCAAAAAGTGATTCCTTTGACCTAGATTGAGCTGGGCCATAAATATTTTGAGGTGTTGAAGATTTGGATGATTAGTGATTATGTTTTGAGTCTATCAAAAGAGGGTATAGAGTATGTATTATCTTACAAAGCCTCTATAACAGGGCTCCTCTGTGTGTTGATGTAGAGGTAGGAAATTATCACATATGGGTTGACGCAGTTGGGAAACCATGAGTAGACCAATTCAACTCATTTCTTAGAGTTTTTTGTGGTAGTATTAGATCTATGGATGTGGAGGAATTGTTTTAAAGAATAGTGCATTGTTGTTTAATCAAACCATCAGAGACACATGTATATCTTCATGTATAGAGACTTGAACCTGAGATAGTGTCACTCGTTTGAGTTATTGTAGGAATATGACTTTGAGATATAATATAATCAAGGGAAGGATAACATTGTGGTAGATTCCCGTAGTATGAAGTCCCAGGATTGGTTACTATAAGTTGTTTTAGATTAGTTGTCTTACTTGCAGCAGATCCTAGATGAGGATGATAGTAAATCATTTTTTTTCTATTAATGGCATAGAACCCTTTCCATCTCCAGCATGTGAGGGTGAATAAGAAAGGTTACATAACTATTTAGGTACATCGTGACTAGAGATCCTTAATAGATTCACCAAATAATTTCATGAAGGAGGCAACCATATCTACATTTTCTGGGGTTGTTCGGTGTTCCTAGTCCCAATGTGAGAGGAGCTTATGGGAGATGTACACACATCTCCTTTAACTGATCATCCCATTGTTGGGAATATTTATAAATACTATAAGTGGATTTTTGTGGGATTTTAAGAGGAAAATCATGGATGTGATCATATATTCGCTCCCCAAATTTTATTAGGTAAAGGATGATCACCAGGTTTAGGTATATTTGTTGTAGCCTCTTATGATCTTGAACCAAAAATGTGTTGTTGTATCCATGGACTTGGTGATAGGACTTACACTAACATCTAGATTCCATGATGCCATATGGATAATAGTTTATTAACATACAAATTAAGTACACTTTCTTGATATTAGAGAGAATATGTCAATAGAATGTATATGGATGTTTCATGTGTGGGAGATAATGAACCTTCCTGGGGTTCCCACGACTATCTTCTATGTCCATGAAGTATGATTTATGTCGTGGTTGTGGAGAGTCATGCAAGAGTAATTTGGGACCCATATGAGGATGAGTATAACCATTCACCCATAGATAGATTTCCAAACTGACAACACTTTCCATGTATTGGAGGATATACTGCGGGATTTCATGTTATACTTTGGCCAAATGTGGGATGTTCACATTCCCATGGTGAATGTTTCTTACAATAATAACTACCACTCTACTATCAGCATGGAACCTTTCGATTCCCTGTATGGGAGACCCTGTAGGTCACCCTTATGATGGACTAAGATTGGATATGAATCTCTTATTGGGATAGATATGGTGTATGTGAGGGTGGATAAGGTCATGTAAATTCACGAGTAGATTAGGACATCTCAGAGACGGAATATATAATATTCATATTAGTGTTTTTGTCCCTTGGAGTTCAAGTCGAGATACCACATTTTCCAGAGAGTCTCCCTGTAATAGGGATTATGAATTTTTTCTCTATGAGGCAAGTTATCCCTAATGTTCATTAGGCCATTGAATATATTTGTTATGTTTAGAGATGTTTCTTACCACCTTACCTTATCCCCATAGTTGGATAGCATAAATGAAGTCTTCCATGTGTTGCTATTGAGGAGTTATGTGATTGATCCCACATATGTTATTGACTGGGGGTGAGCTGAACACTGAGGATGGAGCCATTTTTCTATGTAACCTTTGGAGATTTAGGATTGTAAGGATATTATCATTCTTGGATAGACAATACCCTTTTTTATTGTGTTGTGGTACCAAAGTACCAGGCTTCATTGCTCTGGGGAGTGGGATAACCAGACGCGGAATATGTATCCCACCATTTTTAAATAGTTTTTTTTGTTTTGAAGGGAAAAATATTGAAGGGGAGATATTTTAGAGATCATTTATTTTACTTGTAAAAAATTCTAATATATCAAGGAATATATTCGAAGCCATGTGCTAAGAATACACACAATTCCATGGCACAATGTGCCCATAATTAATTTTATAAAAATATTAAATATATATTATATTATAGGTTCAGGATTTATCATAAATAATAGAATATATCATTCAATTATTCCGTCAAAAAAAGTTTAAAATAACAGTTGATTCAGAACATGATTTTTACCCTAGTCACAACATAAAGTGGTTCGGTGTGGGATGATCAGATAAAGCGGCTATCAGAGGGTATGTTAAGTGAATTAATTAATTATTTTAATTAATTCATTTAAAAATAATACCCCATATGAATTTATAGTTATAAAGAGTCTCCAGGTGTAGCCACATAACCATGAGACATTGAATGGAGGAATCAACCACTCTCCATTGGCAGATTAGGATAAGATGACGATGAGCTTCCGAATCTGATTAAATTGTGGAGAAGTGAATGCAAAAGTTCTTCCCATTTTTTTGTAGAAACATTATTATCCAATGATAAATATGAATTGAGATAGGAATCAACATTTTTAGATTCCCCCTTATGATTAAAATATTGATCATGATAAATCTCTTCTCTTCGGTATATATTAAATTGAGTCATTTCATTCACCTGTGTATCATATTTATATTGTTCATTCAATTTATCCTTGTTGTTCCTTGTTTCTCATTATGGTCATCCCTGATATATATATATATATATATATATTACAATAATTCTTGATTAAATTTTTTTTACACACTTATTCTTATTATTTTACCCTAACCATTCCATGTGTTCTTGCACATTGGCTATTGGGCCATGATTTGACATTGTTTAGTGGGTTTGAGTGAGATTTCACCACCAAATTATAAGTGGATTCACATGTGACCAACATATTTATGAATTAGGTATAGATTCATACTTATTTGGGTACGAGGGTGATTCCCCCATGAATTTATAATATGGTGAGGAAACAGAAGATGGATGTAGATGGGATGGTTCATTAAGGTATCGAACCGAGAACCAGAACTCTGTTTTCTGGCCACCAGAGGGATAGAAATGATGACCAGTGGTGATTAAAACTAATTTTTTGAAATAAAACCATGGGATTATTGGAAGAGAATTTGGATCTATGATATTTTGAGTGGAACTATTTTTCTATAAAAATACCAACTATACACACAGTACTAGGATGAACACATGCAGTGTAGTGACCCCAATGTGATGAGTAGGGTTTTTTAGTGAGTTACAAATCACATGACATATGGGACCCCTATACAGTTTATAACTTATTGCTGATGACCCACAATGTAATATGGGCATACATGAAGATTCAAAATGCCAGTCACATGGATTTTTTCCATTGATACATCCCTAAAGATATGGGAAAGATTGTGGACATGACCTATGTTGATGGACATGGCTCAAAGGACCCAGGAACAGACATAAGAACAAAGTTAAGCCATGAGTGGTTGATACATGCCATGTATTCCCCTTACACACAATGTAGGTCTACCTGGTAAGTGAGATATGTATTGGAGACTGCACAAACAGACAGTAGAGTGGGTCCACAGTCCATGTGGGTCCCTTAAAATCCATATACATTCCATTTTATAAAACATATACCTCTCATACATCCTTCATTTGGACTTATATTTTGTCCTCTGCTTTCCAATCCTATGTTCTTTTCCACATAAAAAATTAATGTTGAATTCATAATAGATTTTGAGATACTGTGTGGGATGTTATGGGAATGAAGATTCTTTAGGAATCATTTGATGAAGATAGTGACATGGAATGATCATTATAGAGATCATAGTTAAACCCTCATGTTGGAATATGTCATGAGTCCTCATTCAATTATTAGAGAGGAACCCTCTCTCACAATTAGAGCATGAGTCTACTACTATTTGAATGGAACCTTCTTACTGGGACATGGCATGGATCCTCTACCTACTATTATAGTGGAATTCTAATTTGGAGTCAATTCATGGGTCCTCTTTCATTAGAGTGGTGTCGTGCTACTAAGAGAAGTTATGGTTCCTCTACCTACCATCTTAGTATTACCCTAATATGGAGTCAACGCATGGGTCCTCTACCATAAGAATGGTACCTTCATACTTGGACATGGTATGTGAACTATATATATCTACTGAGTAGTACCCTCTAACAATTTCATGGAATGGGTCCTCTACTATATGAGTGTTACCCTCCCATAGAGTTAGGTCATCGACCATCTGTGAATAGAGAGTAATGCTCCAATTGAACCAGGAAATGGGTCCTCTTCTTAGAGATTATCTTCCCTCAACTATGTTGTACAGTGGTGATGTGTGGATAAACAGGGATATTTTATTGGACCTGCAAGTGAGAAGTTGGGAATCACTAATGGACCTCTTGGAACAGATTGGAGATTCCCTTTCTAGGTTGGGATACGATATGGAGATCCCATTTCTATCTCATCTAGGAGTATTTTATGATAATATATCCATGTTGTTTTTTTTCATTTCTCACTTGTTATGGGTTTATAAATTAACTTATATCGTGCCTCCCATTTCATCCCCTTATGTTTTTAGGGAATTTTATTAGGTATGTATATACTCAAACATAAGTGGGATTTTCTGAAATGTGTTGTATCTTATGTAAAGGAAGGATAGGCCACACTACTGGAAATCCCACTTTTACCAACACTTATATCCCAACAGTTTATCTAAACCATTGGGAATGGATATATTTACCAACTGTTTTCACAAACTGTTGGTATAGACGATTTTATAGAAGCTTTTACCAACTATTTTTTAAAACCGTTGGTAAAGGCCTTATCCATATCACCTTTTTACCAATAGTTTAAGTAAACCATTGTTATAGGCTACATCCATTCCACTTTTACCAATTGTTAGTCTCAACCATTGGTATAACATAAATTCCAAATGTTTTTTAAATAATGCTGGGAATGATTTACCCTAAATGCAGATCGGGCATCCAGTTCCCCATCCGCCCGATTTTAGTTTCGCTCCACTGGATTGGTGCCCTAAATCCAATATTCCTCCTGCCAAAATTATTCCACACATCGATCCATCTTCAATCAAGGAATTCATTTCTTCTACAAATCAAATCTGTAAGTGATTCCTTGGTTTTCTTATTCTGCAACTATGTGTTTCTGTTTTGACTTTTGATTTGGCTTAAAGGGGAGCTTTGTGGTCATTAATCATGGTTGTGGGTGGTCATTTAGGATGTAAGATAGTTTGACTTCATTTTACTTGATATTTCTAATATTATTATTTATTTATGTTCAATTTGATTATCTTTGAAAAGTGTTTTTGTTTAATAAGTTTTTATTAATGGTTGTAATAATGACGATATAGTATAAGGGTTCACATGTTGTGTATAATGATTGACATGGTGTTTATGATAATCTAGTGTCCTAGGAATACACATGGGAATGTACACACAATACATAACTTGTATTTCCATGTAAATATACATGGCCAATCCCTTTTGGTAAAATGTATGTTTGGACAAATGGGGTGCTGAAAACATCCCATTTACACATGGATTTGTTTCATGGGTATCCCCACATGATGTGTTGGCCATACTATAGATTAGGTTGTAATTGGATCAGTCAAAAACAATTTCATCCCTGAAATTCAAGACTACATGGTTAAATGGAAGAACCCATGTTCTAATTATATTCTAACATGTTTTCTAACTCACCGCACCTAAAAATTAACAAGAACACTGGTTAAATGGAAGAATTCATCCTAAACGTACACTATAACATTGGATAAATACAATAATTCATCTTCATTTCTGAATTATATACACATATGGGGAAAAAACATCATTTAAGAACATCACTGTAATGTATAAGCTTTCCACAAAACAGATATCCCTTAAATGTCATGAAATTATAGTAGGCACTGATTTAATGTTTTCATGTTTACAGGTGGAATCTTTGTAGATTTGGATAATATATTATCATAACTATAGAGTAGAACACCATTCAATGTTTTGAGGTCCACCCAGGACAAGCCCCCTCCTTCCTGGACCCAGCAAAACCCCCTCCTTCATGGACCCTAGACAACCCCCACCCTCCTCCCTGGACCCCGGATAACCCCCCACCCTTCTTCCTGGACCATGGATAACCCCCCTCCTCCCTGTACCCCAGACATCCCCCCACCCACCTTTCTAGACACAGGAAACCCCCCCCCCCACCCCCCCTCAATCCTAGAACCTGGACCTCCCCCCCCCCCACCCTCCTCCCTGGACCCCTGACAGGCCACCACCCACCTCCCAGGACCCTGGACAGCCCAAAAATCATTATTCGTATGTGAGATAAAACACAATAAAACTTGAAGGTCCCTCTCCAATGTGTGGCCATTTGGGTTCGGGTCACTAATGAGTGGAATCCTGGTTTGGGACATCATAATTCCTGGATATCCTTTTTATAGGTGTTTCTAATAAAATACATACCTATAACTATTGAAGGTCCCACTCCAAAATCAATTGGGACATGATTCAATGAATACAACCTACCAACCTATGATCTGGGGAACAAATCCTAGGATCCTTTAATCGATGGTTAAGGTGAAACATGATGAGGCCATAACTACTTTTGATGTGATCCTCATCCAACTCCTCATCCTGATCTCCTTGAAGAAGTTAATGTATAAAACTCATGTACTCCCAACAAGACCCTTAAAAATTATGTATTACTGGATCCACTACCAATATCATACTGGGAAATCCTTGAATATTGGCCTTAGAAATTATGCATCTTATATTCTTATATACACTTTATTTTGTTGTTTTTATTAATATGATTCTCATATAGAGTAATGTGTCAGTTATTCTTTTATATAAAGTAAACAATTTTCATTTACCTAAATATTTTTGTGATTGAACTTCAATTTTATTGAATTTCTTTGAAATGACCTATTGCAATTTTTTTACAGAATGGATAGAAGTTGGATGTATGAAACTGATCAGATTTAAACTGATTTTGATCATATTTTGAACAGATTTTTAGATTTTGAATTTGACGAGGATTCATATAGTGGTCACATACACTGCCCATGTTTTAATTGTGTTTGAAGACCTTGGTTGAGTCGTGAAGTAGTTAGCTATCATATAACCAAATATGGTTTCCAAACAAACTATTATGTGTGGTATCACAATGGATATAAAATGGAATCTCAAGATGTTGATGATCCAAATGATAAGACTGCATTAGAGAGTTTGATATATGATCAATTTTCATTTATTCGGCATCATGAGAAGGAAAAGATGTACAACAATCAATATTTTTATAAAAGCACACATGATTCGTCCAATAAAAATGATGATGTTGATAGGGTGAAAAAATTGAATGATTCTGCGACAACTCCAGAGTATCGTCAATGTGGTAAAATGAAAATGTTGTAATTTTAAATATGATTGTTTCACAGGAAACTATGTATGGGATTTCAAATACGACAATCAATTATATTCATACATTCGTATAGGACTTACATACATATGATGCATATATTCCTTCAAACCACTATATGGCATGGATGTTATTTGATGAACATTGATTCTAAAAACAAATTCATGCTTGCCCGAATGATTGCATCTTATTTTGGGAGGAAACTGCTAAATGAAATGATTGTATCAAATGTGGAACCTACCGATGGAAGCCAAACGGTGAGGGAAAACCATATCGTGTGACACAAAAAGTAATGTGGCACTTTCCATTGATCCTAAAATTACAGAATCTTTCATTTCTTATGAAATATCAGTAAAAATGTGTTTGCCTGACACCGAGAGAAAAAAGAATAATGAAGAGTTGGTTCACCCTACAGATGGATTTTCATGGAAGGGATTTGATGCTCAATATCCTGAATTTGAAGCCAATGTGAGTAATCTGAGACTGGGTATTTTATGTGATGGTTTTAATCCATTTGGGAAGATTCTTACTTCGCACAGCACATGGTAAGATTTCATACACATTTATAACCTTCCCACATGGTTGTGTATCAAAAAGCCTTACACATTCTTGAGTATACTGATATCTGGCCCTTCTGATCTCGGAAATGATATAGATGTATACACGCAACCTTTAATAAAATAAATGAAACTTTTTTTGATGTGGGTGTTCCCACATACAATGCATGTTCGAAAGACATATTTCAGATGCATGTTGCGCTTATGTAGACGATCAATGATTTTCCTGCTTATGCAATGATGTATGGATGGAGCACAAAAGTAAAATTGTCATGTCTTGTTTGTATGAAGAATACTCAATCGAGAAGACGAAAAAATCTTCGTAGTTTTAGTTTTATGGTACATCGATGATTCTTGCAAATGAACCTTCCATATAGAAAAAATCGTCGAAGATTTGACAATACCATTGAGATTGAAGATCCACCTTAGCGTATGTCTGGAACTGAAGTGCTTAATGAATTAAAATATTTCATTTATTAATTTAGGAAGGGTGTAATGAAATCTAGAAAGAGGGAAAATGTTTCTAATGATACCTGTTACAATTGGATGAAGAAGAGTATATTATTTGAGTTGTCGTATTGGTCAACCAACTTGTTACGTCATTGCTTAGACGTAATGCACATTGAAAAGAATATATGTGAAATATTGATTTAGATTCTTCTAAATGTCAAGGGGAATACAAATGATGATTTACGATCTTGGTGTGACTTGGTAGATTGGGGGATCAGACTAGAATTGCATCCTGTCTATATCAATGAAAATAAATGGAAAGTTCCATGTGCCTCTTATGTGATGACACCTGATGGAAAAACAATCAATTTCTGGAAGTGGTAGAGACTATAAAAATTATTTATATCTATTCAAGAAATATATCAAAATAAGTCAACAAAAAAGAGTTGAATTTGAAATCATTGATGACTCATGATAATCACGCCCTTTTTCATGAGTTGATTCCAATAGCAATCCATCAAATCTTGTCTAATAATGTAAGAGTCTGAATTATTTGGTTGTGCTATTTGTTTCGAGAACATTGCACTATGAAGTTGTCCAAATCCTTCTTTGAAAAACTGTTTTTAGAGACACCATTAATATTGTGTGAGTTAGTGAAAATATTCTCTCCATAATTTTTTACATGCATGTTGCATATGACTGTCCATCTTCTGACAAAAATATTTCTTGGAGGACTGATTGCTTTCTGTTGGATGTATCCAACTGAAAGAAACATATACACATTGAAATCATATGTTTGGAACAAGAATTATCCTGAGGGTTCTATTGTGAACAGTTACTTGGCTAAAGAATGCATGGATTTCTGCTCAATGAATTTGTCTGATCATACTATAAGAATAAACAGATCAATGAGAAATGAAGAAGAATAATATGAGCCCATTGAACCCAGTTTTCCACCACTTCCATAGATAAGAGCAATTCTGGGATCATATACATTGAAGACATTAAGCCATGATGAGCGAGAGATGGTATATCACACACTTTTGTTCAATTGTGATTTGTTCGATGAGTATATCAAGTAAGTAAATTGTACTTGTATCTCTTATCTTATCTCTTTACAATTTAAATATTTGTTAAACTATAATTTTATTTCTACAGGGTACATAAACAATTGATATATAGAAAGCATCATTCTTTATCTTTGAGAGGGAAAGATACTTTTCATAGAAAATGTTTTTCTGCATGGTTGAAATTGAAGGTAAAAATATTTCTGTAATAAATAAATAAAAATTAGATTTAATTAAGTGTGATATTTTTTTATATTTCAGGTATCGAGTTTGCCTCCAGAATCTATTTATGAGGAAATAAGAGCTTTGGATTTTGGTCATAATACCATGGTTCATGCTTGTAAATCACATGTGATCAATGGATACAAATTTATTATCACTGAACGAGAAAGAAATATGAGAACACAACATGATGGTGTTATGCTAACTGTCACAACAGACTGTTATGCTAGTTCATTGGATAATATACCCAGTTCTGAAAACTTAGCTTATTATGGAGTCATGGAGAAAATAATAATTTTGGATTATTACTCCCATGGTCGAGTCACATTGATGAAATGTCAATGGTTTGATTCAATGACGAGGCAAGGAACCTTTATTGATGATTGTGGATTTAGAGTTGTTGACATGACTCACACTCTTGTCGTCGATGAACCATATGTATTGGAATCAATGGTGAAACAACTTTTTTATTTCAATGATCATCATCATCCTAAATTTGGATAATTATTGAAGTAAATCCCAGACATGTTTTTGATGATGGTGATGATGAAGTTGACACTATCCCTACTACAATTGGAAGCTATCTGTTTATTACTTATGATGACTCCAAGAGCTCAATTGTCATAGTAGATTGTGAACCCAAAGTTGTGGTGGAAAATATATAGAATCATAGAGTCATGTTATCACCTACATGTTTCACCAACATCATTCAGAGTGTGTATCCAAGTACATACCTTTAAACCACCATAAATCTTCTGTTTCATTATGTTTTTCTTATCAGAATGGTTTTTCTATATTTTATTAGTTTACACATTAGTTATATGTTTCTAATTACTTCCATATTTATTTTCAATGTAGGGAATGACACCCATTAAAGAGATGCGGCAGAAAAAGATGACAGAAAATAATCGTCGCATGACACAGATGGGCATTCCTCCACTCAACCCTGTTGTGAGTATTTTCATTCAAATATATATATTTCAATAAATTATAATATAATGTTTTTATTTTTTTGTTAAAACTATTTTCAGGATACACCCCCTAGATGAGAGATATCCGACGAGGAGCATGATATTGCTCCCAGTAGAGAGGATAGCGATATGAGGGGGGTGGTGTCAGTCTTAGATGATCATCTGGTCATCGCGGTACTGAGGCCGGTTGTACAAGGGCTCATGGTGCGAGAGTTAGACGATCCACTGGTCATACTCGATTCGACTATGCCCCTACCACAGACATATCTTCTGCGCCCCATTTTATCTTGGTGTGTCTTTAGGGACACACGGGATATTTGGGCCTCTTATGTTTACACTACCAGTTGGCTAGACATTTGTGCCATAATCTTTTTCTTCTAGTTCATTATCTACAAGCTATTATATTCCACCATCTTTGACTTCTGCTCCGAAACAGTATGTGGCAGAGGAGCGTACACTCAGGAAAACTCCACTTGTATAGGATATTCCTTCAGCTTCTTCACATCTAGTGAAGCCAAATGATCCAACTACCATATGTATATTTATATAACTCTAACAAATTTTTATACCAATATTTATTTTTATTATAAATTGTACTGATATTTTCTTTCTTTAATAACATATTCATCTACTGATAAGAGGCGGGGGAGGGGGCGTACTTGCTTGCGTGTGGTATGGAACTTCCAGACACAGTTGATGGTTGAATACAATGATGATGGACAGATGATGGATAAATCTAGGAAAGAATGTCTGGGTTTTTTGGCGACGCTAGCCAAATAGTCCGACATCATTTCGGTCATCCCTCTATCTTGGATACATCTTCCACACGAAGTCAAGGATAATGTGGGAGCAAAAATATGGGTAAAAATTCTATTGTATTTAATGTAGTATTTTTTTGTATTTATATGAATTAATCTATTGGGTGTCAGCTTCGGTTTAACTTCCCTGATGGTGAAGGTGCAAGACCATCACATTTAAAGGAGCTAGGAGAGCTTTGGAGAGCTTATAAGCATGAGATGTATGTTGGATGGTGTGATAGAGTGGGAACAAAGTTTTATACAGTACCTATCGTGGATGAATGCCCAATAGAGCAATCTCTCAAAATGATTACCCATTGGGAGACTGCCAAATTTAAGGTATTAATCCCATTTGAGGTATATAAATGATAGTTTTCATATTTTACATTAATATTATCTTATTTATTTTTAAACATTAATTTGGAATCTTTTGAAAAAAAACACTGATTCAAAGAAATACCTCCACACTTTAGGGCGCACAACTATGTCAGATCATGAGAGGCATCTGGTACGATATAGTTGTTTATAATTTTTCTTTAGGAATTTCCCTTTTTATTGTTTCCTACTTAAATTATGTGATTTATTGAATATTGAATATATGATTATACTTTCCCTTTATATTGTTTCAATGTCATTACATACGGACAAATTTAATATTTAAGGAAGTCTCCCTCGAGCAAAATTGTTTTTCTCGAGTAGAAGGAAAAAAGATGGAACTGTGATTAATGAAACGACAGATGAAAAGATTATAATTTTTAATTTGTTTATTTCAAATTTTAATATCTATTTTGAAATTTAATAATCTATTAATATTTTTAACAGGATACTTTAGAGGCCCTTGATGCCCAGGAGCCTGACAATTTAAGGCCTCATGATCATTTATATCTAGTTTTGGGAGATGATCACTCTGGTCAAGTATGATGCTGACCAGGTAGGAATATTATTCCTACGAGGTATTGGTCCTTTCCAGGAATCCATTCTAGTACCACTGAGTTGAAACAGGTCAAGGAGCATGAAATACAGTCTGATAAAAGGGTCATAGAGTTGGAAGAACAGGTTCAAATGAGGGAGAAAGAATTTATGAAACTGATTAAAGCTTTATCTTTAGTACATCCACCACAGGCCAGCATGACTAGTAATAGATATATAACGTTGATGGGTATATTATCCATTGCACCAGGTGGCAGTTCTAGTGGTGGTCGAGATGATGACGTTTCTAGTGATGACGAGAATGGTGAAGAGGACGAGGGAGAGGATGAGGGTGAGGATGAGGGTGAGGATGGGGATGAGGGATAGAACGGGGATGAGGATGAGCATGGGGACAATGAAGAGGACAACTAAGAGGACAGAGATGGAGGCAATGATGAGGTTGATAATGAAAGTGGTCATGGTGATGGTGATTAATGGAAGATTGATCCATTGCATTTTTGAATTCTGTATAACTCTTTTTTTATCTAGTTTTTCACTCTGGTATGGGTATATTTTTAATTGAGTATAACTATTTGTTTTTGGCAAAATATTGAAGCCTAATGAAGTAATAATGGTTTATTTGGATTTTGGGGCTTGTTTGGAGATCAGAACCCCAGTCGGCGTAGAAAACAATTATGCCTCACAGTTAGTAAAATATTTAAGTCCATCCCACAAGGTATCTACCAACCATATAGGGATACATTGTAGAATAATTGTTCATGATTTTCCGTAACCATGCACCAGGGGATGCACATCATGAACAATGTCTATAGTTTTAGTATAAGGTATTATCACTGTTGTTGCACAATTTGCCTAAATGGCATACAAAAAACCAATCAAACTCATTCATATTGTGTTTATACTTTAAGAAAATGATCCATGAGTCATATGTGATGTGGAAGAGTGAACCCCGCCTCAATCTGAGGCACGGTGTGGCCGGTATCACTCAAAGTGTCTCTCTTTTGTTTAAAATGGACACCCTTTTACGTAAAAACAACTTGCATATGGAAAACCAAAAAACCTATTTGGATTGCGTTGATAGTTTAGGAAAATGATACATGGGTCATATGTGACATGTAAGACTCAACCCCGCCTCAATCTGAGGGACGGTGTGGTCGGTACCACCCAAAGTGTCTCACTTTTATTTGAAATGGACAACATATTAAGTGAAAACAACAAATGACATATGGAAAATAGACCAAACATATTCGAATTCGGTTGATACTTTATCACAATGATCCTTGGGATATTTTTGACGTGTTGGAGTCAACCCCGCATCAATCCAAGGCACGGGTGGCCGGTACCACTCAATGAGTCTCACTTTTATTTGAAATGGACCTGATTTTAAGTGAAAACAACAACTGTCATATGGAAAACTGATCAAGCGCATTCATATTGTGTTGATACTTTAGGAAAATGATACATTGGTCATTTGTGATGGGTACGAGTCAACTCCAACTCAATCTAAGACATGGTGTGGCCGACATCACTCAAAGTGTATCACTTTTATGTGAAATTGAAAACATTTTAAGTGAAAACAAAAACTGACATACAATAAATAGACCAACACATATTTGGATTGTGTTGATACATTAGAAAATAGATCCAATGGTCATTTGAGGCGTTTACAAGACAACCCTGCATCAATCCAAGGCATGGTGTGGCCGGTATCACTCTAAATTTGTCTCTTTTGTTTAAAATGGACACTATTTTAAGTAAAAACAACTCGCATACGGAAAACTGACCAAACGTATTCTGATTGTCTTTATACTTTAAAACAATGATCCATGGGTCATTCGTGAGGTGTAAGAGGAGATGACACATCATTCGGACATGCAGTTTGTGCGAAACTGCTGAATATGTGTTTTTTAGGTGTTTGGAGCGCTGGAAAAGCGTGCGTGGGGTGGTCAAAACCAGCTGAATGATCTTTAAATACCATGAAATTGGACGAAAATAAAGGGTGGGTGAATTTTGAAATGGTTGGTTAGATGTCACATTAATCGGAGGTGTTGTGTGACCGCGGTGGACGAAAACGCACTCTGCGTGTCGTAAATGGCCAAAACACAAGTTTAACAGTCATATGCATGTCGAACGACATCAGAATGAATTCAAAATCACACGAAAACATCATATTTATTATTCGCGAGGTGTAAGAGGTGAAAGAACATCATTTGAATACGCGGTTTGTACAGAAAGACTGAATATGTGTTTTTTAGGTGTTTCACACGCTTGAAAAGTGTGCATGGGGTGGTCAAAACTGGACAAACGACCTTAGAATGCTATGAAATCAGACAACAATAAAGTGGGGGGGGGGGGTTAATTGTGAAATGGTCGGCCATATGACACGTCAATTGGAGGTGTCGTGTGACCACGGTGGCCGAAAATGCACTCTGCATGTTTTAAATGGCCAAAACATGCGTTTAACGATCAAATGCATACCGAATGACATCAGAATGACATCAGATCACACGAAAAAACACTAATTATTATTCGTGAGGTTTATAAGGAGACACCACGTCATTTGGACGCGCAGTTTTCACAACACGACTGAATATGTGTTTTTGAGGTGTTTGGTGTGCTTGAAAAGTGTGCGTGGGGTGGTCAAAACTGATCGAACGACCTCAGAATTCCATGAAATTGGATGAAAACAAAAGGTGGGTGAATTTTTAAATTATTGGCTAGATGGAATGTCAATCGGATGTGTCGTGTGACCGCGGTGGCCGAAAATGCACTCTGTGTGTTTTAAATTGCCAAAACATGTGTTTTATGATCAAATACTTACCCAATGATATCATAACGACTTGAAATCACATGAAAACACCCTAATTATTATTCGTGAGATTTACGAAAATAGGACACATCATTTGGGTGCACTTATTGTGTGGAATGACTAAATATGTGTTTTTTAGGTGTTTGGCGCGCTTGAAAAGCTTGCATGGAGTGGTCAAAACCAGCCGAACGACCTCAAAATTCCATGAAATAGGACAAAAAAAGGGATGGTGAACTATGAAATGGTCATCTAGACGGCACATCAATCGGAGGTGTCGTGTGACGGTAGTGGCTAAAAACACACTCCATATGTCGTAAATTTCCAAAACATGCGTTTAACAGTCAAATGCATACCGAACGACACTAGAATGACTTGAAATCACATAAAAACCCTAATTTTTATTCGTGAGCTGTACGAGGAGACGACACATCATTCAGAAGTGCGGTTTGAATGAAATGACTGAATATGTGTTTTTAGGAGTTTGACGCACTTGAAATGTGTGCGTGTGGTGGTCAAAACTAGCTGAACGACCAAGGAATGCCATGAAATCATACGACCACAAAGGGTGGGTGAATTGTGAAATGGTCTTCCGGACAACATGTCAATCAGAGGTGTCGTCTGACCGCGGTGACTGAAAACGCACTTTGCGAGTCGTAAATGGCCAAAACATGTGTTTTATGGTCACATACATACCCAACGACATCGTAATGACTTGAAATCATAGGAAAACAACCTAATTATTATTCGTGAGGTGTACTAGAAGACGAGACATCATTCGGATGCACGTTTTTTGCGACACGACTGAATATGTGTTTTTAGGTGTTTGGCGCGTTTGAAAAGCGTGCGTGGGGTGGTAAAAACTAGCTGAACGACCTCAGAATTCCATGAAATCGGAAAAAAACAAAGTGTGGGTGAATTGTGAAATGGTCAGCCAGACGACACGTTAGTCAGAGGTGTCGTGTGACCATGATGGACGAAAACAGACTCCGCGTGTCGTAAATGGCCAAAACATGCGTTTAATGGTCAAATTCATTCCTAACGACATCATAATTACTATAAAACACAATAAAAACCATAATTATTATTCATGAGGTGTACAAGGAGATGACACATCATTTTCATGCGTGGTTTGCGTGGCATGACTGAATATGTGTTATTTAGGTGTTTGGTGCGCTTGAAAAGAGTGCGTGGGGTGGGAAAAACCAGCCGAATGACCTCAGAATACAATGAAATTAGACGAAAATAAAAGGGTGGGTGAATTTTAATATGGTTGTCCATACGACACATCAATTAGAGGTGTCGTGTGACCGTGGTGGCCGAAAATGAACTACGTGTGTTATAAATGGCCAAAACATGCGTTTAACGGTCAAATGCATACCGAATGACATCAGAAAGACTTTAAATCATATGAAAACACACTAATTATTATTCTTTATGTGTATGAGGAGACAACACATCATTCAGACATTTGGTTTGCATGACACGGCTGAATATGTGTTTTTTAGGAGTTTTGTGCGCTTGAAAAGCCTGCGTGGGGGGGGGGGTCAAAACTAGTGAAATGACCTCAGAATGAAAAAAAATTGGGCGACAACAAAGGGTGGGTGAATTGTGAAATGGTTAGACAGATGGAACATTAATCAAAGGTGTCGTGTGACCACGGTGGCCTAAAATGAACTCTGCGTGTCGTAAAGGGTCAAAACATGTGTTTTACAGTCAAATACATACCGAATGATATCAGAATGACTTGAAATCACATGAAAACACCCTAATTATTATTCTTGAGGTGTAATAAAATATGAAACGTCATTTGGATGCGCGGTTTGCGCGACATGGAAGAATATGTGTTTTTTAGCTGTTTGGCGCGCTTGAAAAGCATGCGTGGGGTGGCCAAAACCGACCAAACGACCTCAAAATTCTAGGAAATAGGACGACAACAAACAGTGGGTTATTTGCGAAATGGTCAGCCAGACGACATATCAGTTAGTGGTGTCATGTGACTACGGTGGCCGAAAACGCACTCCAGACATCCCCCTCCCCCACCACGGATAGCCCCCCTCAACCACGAATAGCCCCCCGCACCCCCCAGATAGCCCCCACCTCGGACAACCCCCCACCCACCGGACAACCCCCCCCTGACATCCCCCACCCAATGATCCATGGATCATTTGTGACTGGTATGAGTCAATCCCAACTCAATCTGAGTCATAGTGTTACCGGTATCACTCAAAGTGTCTCACAATTGTTTTAAATTGACAACATTTTAAGTGAAAACAACAACTGGAAAACGGAAAATCATCACAAGGATACACATAGATTCTTGAAATTAAGGGATAAAAAATAAAATATGGTCTATTGTTAATATGTTATTAGAAGAAAATATTCACAAGGAATATATTGAAACACAATGGTTCATAGTATATGTATAAAAACATGAATTGTATTAGGAATGAGAGACATCCCATCATGAACATGCACCAACACACATGTTCTAATTCTCCATCATGGGTCGTTCATTCTATACAATAACATTCAAAAAATAAATATTATATAGTGGTTTCATATGAAACCTATGAACACTCAAGCATACCATATAACAAATTGGTCAACAAGGCTACACATAGATTCTTGAAAAAATTAGTTTCAAACTCTCCTAAAAATACCCCAATGTTGAGGAATACATATTGTCACACCATATCCCCATGGACCACCTCAATCTCATCCTCAAACAGTGGGTTCTAGGACCAAACCAAAGTCCCTTTGGGATCCCAATACCAAATACTTAATTGAATATTCATACCCACTACCTAATATGGGGAGTCATCTCACATCACACCCAGGAGAGAAAATTACAATTAGCCACATACCCATTATTCTAATTGAATAGTCTATGAAAAACATGTAGTCTATTTCGATAACCCATATCATATGTCGAGATTGGCCAATTTTTTCCACCAACACATCAGGAACCATTTATACATGGATACATAATCATTAGTGGAATATAAAAACCTATGTGCTTCTTATAACTCAACCTTGGTCTAAATACATGACCACTACCATTGTCTATCTTATGGGTATCATGATCCTTGACACTCTACCCAATTGTTTCTCTTGGTTTTAAGATACTCAACCTATGACCATGACTAAACATCCCATGTGCTTCCTATAACATGTAGGTTTTTTCTCTTGTGTGTATTGGTGTTGTGGTTTGAGTGAGGAATGAATTCTAAATTTGTAATACTCTTATGTGTGTTTGTGTTATGGTTTGAGTGAGGAATGATTTCTAAATTTGGAATACTCTTATGGGTTTTATTGCATTTCCGATAACATGTAGGATTTTTCTCTTATGGGTGCTATTGCATTTGAATTTCTAAATTTCTAAATTTCTAAATTCTGGAATGAATTATAAATTTTTAATACTTTGGATGGGGATTTTGTGTCAGTGATGTTGTAGGTCTGGAGAGGGAAGATGGTCCTGATGCTGTGGATTTGAGAAAATATATACCAACGGTTTCAAATCCATTGGTATAGATTCTATAATATAACTATAACAACAGTTTTGTTATAATCGTTGGTATTGGTTTGTACCAACGATTATAAAAAAACTGTTGGTATAGCCTTATAGATTTCCATATCCCCTCAATACTAATTTTTTATAACCATTGGTATAAGTGTAAGACACATATACCAACGGTTTTACAAAGAGTTGGTATATGTCATACTTTAACACACATATGCCAACGGTTTGTATAAAACCATTGGTATACCTTCTATTCTGACACCTTTACCAATGGTTTCCATAGAACTGTTGGTATATGCCTATTATCATGGCTTACTTGGCCACGGTTGGGGGAACCGTTGGTATACTATATACCAACAGTTTCCAGGCCTTTACCAACGGCTGCGAACCGTTGGTAACCTATAAAATTCCAGTAGTGCCAGAATCATTTATAGAGGAGCATAGGGATATTCTAGTGAATTTGATCATGTACGATGGTCGAGGATTAGATATTTGGATATAATATCTCTCATCATTTACAATACAAGTTATTTTTAGGATTGGTCAAATTTCATGTTGGGTATGTATTTTTTACTATTTTCTTTTCGGATTATGTTTTCGTACTCTCGTATTCCCTAGAGGATGTTATATGTATCATTGTTACCCTAGATTCTACTATCATTTATTTTATTCATCTTCCCGTTTATGTGGAGATGGTTGTTTTTGTGTTTAAAATTACATAAGAAAGGGACTCACATAAAAGTTACGAATTTGGGTTCTTCTCACCAGCCCATGGCCTATGGAGGGATGCTTGGGGTAGTCACATATCAGCTCTCCGTTTGGTAGGTGGGATCAGGCGGGTCCCGTCGTGATAATGTTCTCAACATATGACCATTGATATCAATAAATTTTTATCTTTTAATAAGTGTGACAGTGGTAAAATAAACATTGGTTTTAATTCAATGGTATATTTAAAAGTATTTAGAGATATCAAAATATCAATTTCTATTCTTATTTTTATGGTTTTATTTGTTAAAATTTAAAAACATAATTTTATTAGTATATCAAAACATTGTGATGAAAATAGAAAAGTGAAATATAAAAATGATAATTTTCTTAATATTAATATTTATTGATTTATATAAAGCAAAAATATAACATTTATTTAATTTTTTTAAATTATGAAAAATGTAAAATGTTTAATTATTTTAAAATATGTTTTTATTATGGAATGAAATATTAGGTCTTGGAAATTCCATGTTGCATCATTTTCCCCCTAAAATTGAATGGTGTTGGATGTTACCAAGCTAAATCATTAAAGTACATATGTAATGGATTTTGGATTGAAGATTAAGAAACATAATAAGCCAATTAAATATTTTAATGACTCCTAAACTTCTATATATATTCATTTTTTTCATTTGGGTTTATTTGGGCTCACGAAATCTACTATTCAAGGAGGATAAAGATAAATATTTTATATTGTAGATGAATTTAGTATATTTATTTGAATTTTTTCCACGTAATTTTTCTCTTTTTTCAAAATTTATCATTTATTGTGAATTGCCTCAAAATTAACTATGTCACATAATTTTATCTACCAAAAGTGATAGAGGTGGTGTGTTTTTAATATTTAATTTGATAAATTCTATTATGTTAATGGATATCATCATAATTATTTTCACCCGTGGAATCCATGTCAAAGTGGTGTGGTAGAATGAAATAATAGGATCATATAAGTAATATAAAGGGAAATGATAAATGATTATAATGTTCAGAAATACTTCAAGGAAGAAGCTATTAACACAAAATTTCATGTTTCAAATTTAATTATTATTGAAAAAAATTATAAGAAATCTTCTTATGAAATACGGTGTTATTTTTACCCTAGTTTAAAATGAACATTAACCATACCAGACCGTCACGTGACATTAAGCATACCTTCCTATAAGTGAGAGGCAATTGAATAGTAGTGGGGGTCTAGTATGTGATTGTGGAGAGTTGATACCCACACATCATACTATGTAATAATTATAAAATAACTAATCATAATACACATAAAATAATACAAAACAAATAATCTAATGCAAAACAATAAATGATTATGGAAGTGACATAAACATATGTGGTCATCCTAACATAAAAAACAACTCAACCACTAGGATGATGAAATAGATAATAAAAAAAATTAATAAAATACAAGTGGATTCTCTTCTGCTCTGAACCATTTATAATACATTCATATAGTTCCCATATGGGTTTTCATGCTCAAACAAGATAAAAATAATCTTGGGTCCCATCCCTACTACTTCTGGCAATAACAATATTTGATATTTTTAACGACAACCTGAGCAGGGTGTGAGTACATAAGTAGTAGGGAACCACTGATATTTTCTTTTAGAAAACCAAAATTGAAGTGGTATATGGTTCAGACATGTTTTACATGAAATAAATAAATCACTACATTACAACAAATCAATAAACAATCGTAGATCTACAGGTTCATAACCTCAATCGACCATAACTAACTTAGCTAGTTCTAGAGGGTCTCTATGACAAAATATCACACCATAGAGGCCTCTTCACACCCCTTGGAGATATTTCTCTCATGTCTCCACCATGATGATTAGTAGATCCTGGGGCATCATCAAGAATCCCTCCACCTAAATCCCAAAGGCAAAACTCTTCCATTTTACTTGATTATTCTCGAAGTTAGTATAATGATTGATTAATAGTTGAGGAAAATAACTATGAAATCATATACATATAAGCATTAATAATTCATGGGTGAAATAGAAAATTGAATATAATTTCCTCAAGTATCCTAGAGTAAGTCACCTGGGCATCCGATGTCACATGAATCTTTAGTTGACCCATATCTCGTGCGTGTAAAAGATCACAGGGGGTGTCCTTAGCATCCATAAAGGGGATCCAACAGTCACCCTCAAGTGGTCCAAAATCATGTATAAAGGATATACACCCACATGACACCTTATACAATAATTTAAATATCTACAGTTCCAGAAATAATCAATGGTCCAATGGTATCACCATTAAAATCTTTTGAACCCCATGCATTAGAAATTGTCTCACTATATTATATGAATCCCAAGTATCCTAGTAATTTATGTATGTATGATTCCACTGACTCTATTTCTTAGTATATAGAACCACATATAGGAATACATTACTTCATATACCATATACACTATATTATAGTCAAACAAGGAACCCACGATCAATATATTGTGAGATCTGATCCCTGACACTGACCATCCTAGGGTACCATCCATCTCAATAGGTAATTCCTAAGTGTCATAGTAAATCACAATTGATCCAGGCCCATTTATGATTCCCAAGAATATTTTGAAATCACAAATCATTCATCATTATCAAAATATAAATTAAAACATATAATAAGAGATAGGAAAATGCACATTCCTTTTACTAACATCACAACCACTTCATGCTTCAACAGTACTTTGAGTTTTACAGTGACACCCATAAACATCACTTCTAGAATAAATGTTCTTGCTAAGGGTTATTCTATGAATGAGGAACTTTCTAGGGTCCCCTAAATTAACACAAATCTAGAATCCTTACATGTTGTTCCTTTAATTCAATAAATAACTAGGGTTAAGACCCATTTCATTGAGGTAAAACTTCCCTAAACATGGTTATAATCATGTCATGACATCATGGGACATCATAGGTATACATCATTGTAATCCCTCTTGACTGATGGTGTGATTTCCATCTCAATCATCGAGATAACTAGAGGTCATTATACTCAGCCAACCCAGCCATTACTAGCCTTAGGTTTATCCACCTTTGATAAACATACATTGAAGGGATATGATGACTCACCCCAGCATCAAATCAACAAACCCCAAATGAATTTGTGTTATTCCAATCCTCAAGCATGGATATCCATTTGTTCCCTTATTCCCAAACATCATGCTTTTGAACAATATGTTTGATAAGGGATCCTATACTATTGACACTAACTTTAAAACATTTAATTTATTTAATCACATCCTTTACAAGGGTCTCAGTGTCTCAAAGTAGAAAAATTGTCATGCCCTTAGGAATTTGAGGTTAAGGAATAAGGCTAATGTATATATATACCAGGGTCCTTTCCACTTTACTCATTTCATGACATTTCATTTAAATCAATCAAAACCATAAAATTAATAAAAAAAATTAAAAGGATAATGTAGTAAGTGGAATTATCAGACATTTTGTGCACCATAATTAAAATTATGAACTAAATAGGGAATATATAAATAGATCCATCCTAATTATGAAATTTTCATTTGGTAGAGAATTATATGACAAATATTCCAAGGCCTATACAAGACTACCCAATTCCATCCAACCTCATTCTTGACCAAATGATATCCACTCAAAGAAACGAGGACCTAAATCAATAAAATTGATTCAAACTGAAGAATAATCATATATATAATTGATTAATAATTTTATTTTAAATGGTTATAAAGAAAAAAACCACACTCGGTGTACAATTATTGTTCAATCCTTGAGTAATAGGGTGTTGACCATCCCTTACACACACCAAAACTAACATAGAGTAAAAAACCTAGCACGTCTTCTATTTAAATCATTTAAATAAATTAATTTTAATGGAAAACTAAGGAAAAAATCATGGTGCAAATTACATTTACCAAATCAATGATGCACCTTATAAAAATGGTGTTACATGACCCCTAGTCATAGTAAGAGTGAAATCCCCATCATACCCAGCCGATTTCCAAATTCTGTAGTTGAATTGAAACGAAATACTTAACTAGAGAAGTTGAGAATTAGAGTGGAGAAACATTGAAACAAATAGATGTACTTAGAGTTTAATATATACATCATATCACTATGAAATGTTATCTAAGGGTACCTGAAACTAAGTGGTAAAATGAAGGAGAATGGTGAGTGATCACCGAGACACATGATATAAACATGAGGGGGGGTATGAGGAGATAACCCATATTAATGTTTAATGGAAACATAATAATTCATCACCATAAAATCCCAATAAGTTGGCCATTGACTACTGAAAGTAGCACCTACTATTGCCAAACCCCACTAGCTAGCTGTAGTATTGGCTATATAAACCACCCAGGCCTTTCTTTAGGATCCTTTGAGCCCCTGATACAGCCCACACACCTCATTCCATGTCCATAATAAATATTTTTATGGGTTACAACATTAATAAAAAAATATATATCCTTTTTCTAAAATATAATCCTATAATAAATCGAAAATCAAACTCTCTTTGAATTTTGTCATGCGGGAATGGAAAACAAACATTACACACTGCCCACTGTAACAATTTTCATCCCTGATAAGTCCATATAGTAAAAGAATTGTTAATATTGATCTGTATCGATCATCAATTATCATCAAAATGGATGTGTTCCATTACCAAATGATTTATTACATACCTAATAGAAATTATAACATATGTTTTTCATCCCACCAAATCAAGATCTATCACTTGAATTACTTACTGAAACACCGAGGTGTTTCTATCCCAAACATTTCCATCATAGGAAAACTAAGGTATTCCCATTTAATTGTTCATCCAAAATATAGTGATCTTCACAATATAATGTAGATAATAATGGTCAAAAATAAATAATGATTCATTCCCACCATTGGAATTTCCTACCCAAACATGATCCATGTTTTCTTATGATGCTCCAGATGAAATTATCAACATCTACAAACAAAATCATATAAATAATAAGTCCAATTCCAGTACGAAATTTCACAACCCATGTTAAATCCAAATAGACATCTGCCCACTATCTCGGAATCTTTCCCATAAGCTAATATTTTAGAATAAAATCCTTGAACAATCTCTAAAATTAACCCATTATATCCATCCTGATATTCCTGATGTAGTTTCTCACACATCACCCACAATTAAATAAAATATCTCAAGTATAAACTCCTCTCCAAAAATTTACTAAAATAATATTATTTTCTACTATTGATTTTCTATACTTTTCCCTATTCATGATAAATTCTTCCTTAGATTCATCAAGTGATCATTCTAATACTCTCACCTAATATTATACCTTAATTCTAGTAAAACTACACAAGGTAAAATCCACATGTATAAAACAAATTTCATTCTCCCACAAATTGATTAACACATATCCAATACAAACTATTTTTGAAATATATAAATTCTAATCTTGAGCATAAAACTGACACTGGGACTCCAACCATAATAAAAACATAATTTATATCATGAATTTTTCTACTCATTTACATATTATTTACAATAGTGATATCTATTAAACGGTCATTAAAATCCACCACACAACTCGCATGTGGTTGTATCACCCACAACTGATAGGGCCATATATACCATGTGAGTTTACTTTTCATTGCATAATATGTTAAAAAACGATCTTTGAGGCCCATATCCTTCTCCACACTAAAACTAATGGACACAGTTTTCCAAACTCGACCATACTTGGGCACCACTAAAAAAATAAATGGTGTCTTCCCCCAATTCATCGGAACATCACTGAATACATTCGATGAAATTTAATTCAAAAAGAGTGTGAATCCCTCCAACAACCAATAGTGCACTCAAAACCATCTCACATTCCCAACTAATCCTTATGTAGATTCCCTGACAAACCCCACATCTTAATTTTGATTCTTCTCTTGAGAAGCACTCAATACTATCCTTAGCTACTGGTCCCATAATCAATTTACAAAACTCAATCAGTCCTTAGACCAACCATGACCATTGTTAATATAATTTTAAACAAGTCCCATACATGAATATATTTTGTCACATTTTACCTTCCTAAAACATAATGGGTGTACAATCCAATACCACCTGATCAAAAAAGCATGAATTGGGATCGCATGGGTAGCATATCATCTAACTAAGATGACCATTCTCCATGAAATTCCAATTCAATTTATCTAGTGATCCCTAGATACTCCTATTTAAAAAAGCAGTCATTGCACATGTTCCATGAAATATCCCACTACCACAAGGTACTGGATTTTTTCGGAAAACATAGGTGTCCATCCATTTTCTAACCACATTATTTATCACATCCCAAATATTAATATTACTAAAAGATACTACCCATTTTTATTTTTTTTCTTCAAAATCATATCCTAAAAAAATATGTCTAGGAATCCAAATGATCCCACCCTTAAACAACTCACCTCAATTCCAATGTACATTAACTAAAGGTCCGTAATGCCTCAAAATTCAAAGCATGAATATGAATTTATCATAAACTGGATAGAACATCCAATGTATCAATCTGAAAATCTAGCGGATACACATTATTCAGACCTCTATGGCTCTTGTGTTCTTGGGATAACCCCTCTCATGTGTTTCCCTGGATCATAAAATCCATTGACTTACTAAATTCCAAGATGAAACCTAGGGTCTCTAGGTATCCCACCTAATAAAATATTTAGTTCACAGTTCATGTAAATCACTGCTCATGGGTAGCATCCATGCTCCCATCTCTAATATCACATAAAAACCGAGATTCCAAACCACCCACTCAAGGGTATCACATAAACATAACTAGTATCACATTCCAATTCATCATTCCTCTAGTGAATTGATTAAAATAAAGCTTCCATAAAAATGATTTAACCTTGAGGACCATAGTGTAATTATTCACCACTTCCAAACTAACTACATCATCCTAGATAACTAGTATCAAGGGAATCATAATCACGAGTATTAGTTAGATTGAATGTCATTCCATGATATATGGACCAAACCCATATAGGTTTTTACTAAAAATTTATATAATGGAAACAAAATACAAAACACCCCAAAATGGTTTATCATCAATGTATCAAATTCCTAGGTTGACTAACTTGGTTCTCTAAACCTCCATGTACATGGGAGAATATCATTGTCCTCACCATCATGTATCTAAGTGTAGATACACAAGATACATCATCAGAAAAAGAAACATATATTGGGTGGTCCAATTTAGTATAAGGAAACTAAGAACATATAATAGAAAACATCATATGATATTTTTTGACACTTTATATAGTTGGGCCTCTCATTAGTTATAACCAATCCCAATCAATAATATATTTCATTTGAATGATATATACCTACCCATTATGACTAAGACACCTCTTACCTCCTTGAATAAGAACTAAATACAATAATTAACCACTTTCTAATGGTCTAATAAAAAAATTCGAATAGAAATCATACATATAAAAAATATTGGCTCTCACATGAAGTGAAATTAGTAAAATGTACTATCAATATTCTAAAACATCAATCCCCTCCTAGGTAACCTAGACATCATTTTGGAATAGGTGTTTAGGATTCAGTAGTCTAGAGTCAATTATAGGCTCCAACAAAGTCTTATAAATCATGACTACCAAGTACCAAAGAGTAAAAAGATAAAAATATTCTATGATACCATTTTTTAGGGACCCAAACAAGTTCACTATGAACAATCATAGGACAAGACCACCATATGACCAATGATGTTCCTTCCTGTACACCGTAGGTTGCTGACTAAATGTAGTGGTATAGGGTTTTATTAGGGGTAGAGTATACCCCCATACCAGAGTGTATAAAAAAAATTAAATAACCAAGAATCTACCATGTATGATTATTTATTACAAATAATCACATATAATATAATAAATGAATGCAGAAGTAGGTGTATGACATTCAGAAGTGCATGTATCTTCTAAGAAGGAAAATGGATATTTCTCACACTTTGAGGGAGGGAAACATCACTGCATTCAAGTTAGAAAGTAAGGTAGATCGTCAAGATAGTCTCATTATTTAACATGATATTGGATCATTCCCAAATTTTTCTAATTTAATCATCACTGGTGATTCTCATGGGATTCGTAATTTTAGACACTCTAGAAACAATATTTCAATAAAATGTAATTTGTGAGTGAGTGGATATTGAAGTAACACTTAATCAAGTGTTCATGGTGGTATTCAAGATATATAACCCACTAGGATAGTCACATACACAATAAAATAAGTAATAAAAGACATAAGGATCACATCTAGATCTGAACCCCACCTCTTCCCATTCCCAATTTCTCATCCAAACCATCCTACTCAACCAAGCTAAACTAGATCCAGGACCTTATCCTTACTTGTTCCAATAATAAATATGTGTGAGTTTATTGGGTACCCAAGTACAATTGTGAAACATGATTCTTGTGGTTACATAACTCATCTAATAAATACCAATAAGGACTTTTAAATTACCAAAAATAGTGATATTAACATGTCACAATTTTTGAAGTAAATAAAAAAAATATTGATTGAAAATCAATAAACAAACTATTGTTGATCTCTCAGTTCATGACTTATTTTGACCATACATAGTCTGTATAGATTTAGAGTGTCATTGATCATGATAATCACTTCAACGAGACTTCTCTCCAGACCTTGGCGATCTCTGCACCATGATGAATATCAAATCCATGGGGTTCACCAGGTACCCCTCATCCCCAATCCCATAGGCTAAACACCACAGAAGAACCTAGGAGATCTTGATGTTAGGTCAACGTATGATTCCTTGGAGGGGGAGGACTAAAGTAAAACTATAATTTTAGACATTAATGATTCACATGAGACCCATTAAATTGAATAGAGCACCCTCCAATATCATATGTTCAGTCACTGTGGAATCCATTATCAAATTCTGGCTTAGTCAGGCCATGTTTAGCACATCCACCCAAACAAAGGTGGGTATCCTTGGAATCAATTGAGAGTATCTAATAGTCACCATTTGGATGTAAATATTTAATTCTAGAGGATATACACCCACCTGACACCTTATACCATCAGTATGAACTCAAAAGCCACATGAATTCCGAACGGTCCAATGGTATCGCTCTTCGAATCCTGTGAACTTCAATCATTTTCAATGGTCTCACTATATAAGATGAATCATAGGAATACAAAGAACTACTCTATACATTCCATCACTAGATCTGACGATGGAGGACATGAACCGTTTCTTGAAATCCTCAATTGTATCAAAAACATACATCAGATGATAATAAATCATGGAACCCACTCCGAATATAACAAGATACCACATCTGATATACTCTAGTCATATAAAAGTTGGATCTACCTAAACATATGATTCTAGGGTTTCCATGAAAATAAAAATATTTATAAACTCATCAGTTAATTCCTATGATTCTTGAGAAATCAAAAATCATCAAGAAAAATCATAAATCAAAATAAATAGACAACAAGGGTTGTCTAAACACCCAAACCCACCACCAACATTACTACCACATTGGGATTGTAAGCCAGTTCTGGTTCAAAGGGGTCAATAAAAACCATCCCTACATGAAAATTTTTAACCACTACTAATCGATCTATTAATGGGGTACCTTCTAGGGTCCTTGAATAAAAAACACAAATTTGTGATCCCTATGTGGGGTCCTTTTCAATTCAAAAGACAACTGGGTTCAACACCCATTACTCATTGGCAGTACTTCCTTCACCAATGTCATAATCATTGCATGAACTCATAACCCATACGGGTATAACTACTTGGAAACCCCCTTGAGAGACAAATTTGATTCCCATATCATTCACCAATATCACTCAAGGTGTGTCCACATACCCAACCAAACCATAACCATCATTATGTCTTTCCACGAAGTGTAAAAATACATTGAAGGGAGAGGATCACGCAACCATGGGTCAACTCAACAAACCAAAATTGACTCTAAGTAATTTCAAAGATCATGAATGGCCTACCATTTAGCCACTTATTCCAAAATAATAATCATCTCAACAGAGAGGTTTATATGGGATCCAAAATTAAGCCACTATGTTTAAAAAATTTATCCTATTTAATCCCAATGCTTAGATGGTTCCATGTGTGTTAGGGTAAAAAAATATTTGAGCCATAAAACATCGACAGTTGAGGCATAAAGATAATAAATAAATACCCTCGTGACATTTTTTCTTCAGTCATTTCAAGACATTTCATATTAATTAATACAAACACTATAATTAATAAAAGAGAATAATAAATTCTTCAATCCCCCTTGTGTAATTACCACACATACCATCCACTATAAATGAATGAATGTAAACCATTGGAAAAGTATTCCGACCACCTACCACATTTTTTTATTTTCATTTTATATGTCGTAGGATGGTAGATATTCCAGGTCCTGTCTAATTTCACCCAAGCCTGCCTAACCAAGTCCATGATCAAATGAAATCATCTCATTGACCAATTATATTAACTCATAAAAAAGAACTGAAATCAAATAATTATGAACTTTATAATTAAATAACAAATTTTAATTTTAAGTTGGCATAAAAGGAAAAAAACTACGTGTTTAAAAATTCATAAAGCCTCATGCAATGGAGTCCGACCATCCATGTCACATCAATGAACCTACAAAGATCCAAACACCCAATACACTCTACAATTTACATCATTAGAATAATTTAACGTTAATGTAAAACCAATGAATATTAATATTGAAACATTCCTTAACCAAAATGGAGAGACACCATGTACAGATTGAATTAAGGAATTCCCTCTTCCAAGGTAGAGGTGAATCACCATCATACATGAATGATTCAACCATTCAATATTGGATTTTGGAAAAAAGTCTTAACTAGATAATAGGAGAATTAGGATGAAGAAAATTTGAAATCCATGGAGGTCACCAGAGATGAATACATACTTTGATTCACTAGGAAACACCAACAAATGACACACCAATCAAAGGAGGAAGATGGAAAGGGAAAGGGTGATTCCCACTTTCAGTCTCATAGAAAAAAGTGGGGAAACTATTTTTGGCACATCTTAACATTCTATGGGGGAAATATCGTCATTTCCCCTCTTAAAAATACTATGGTTAGACAACTGAATCCATATGCTAGAAAATGGACACTGGATGTAATACCTACTACATCTCGAATCCATTGGTGGGATAATTTGTTTCCTATAGTTTTGGATGCAGTAGCTACACCAACCCCTCCCCTGGATCCTCTAATCCCCACAAGACACCATGCGATCTTCATTCATCATTTGAAAAATCTCTTTTGAGGTGTTTCGACAGTCAAAATTCAATTCTAAAACCCAACTAAAAAAACAACACCTACCAAACAAGAAAATTAAAATTCCATAAAGAATTATTCATGCTAATAAATTCAGAGGATATTAATTTTGAAAAGGAAATAATCCAAGAATTTTGAATTTTACAGTATTTGGTTTCATATTATATATTCTTCAAAAAACAAATTCAATTGAAAAATTTTAATCAAAATCAATTGAATGAATGTTTTTGGAATATTATAATTATAGTAATGCATATATAGTTTATAAAAAAATGAATATTCATAACTGAAGATTAATTTTTTTTTAAAATTTCATAAAATTAATTTAAATGATGGAAAATATTATTTATACTATGTTGTGGAAGAATTCAGTTATTTTAAATTCAGATATCATAAAAAATCAGGTCTAAATGCATTAATTGAGAGAGTGAGAGAGGTATTATATCTCATGAATGATATCTAAAATTACCTAAATATTGTCCAGTTGATAAAGTAGTTAGTGATGAAAATGTGGGTGTGCTATAAAAAAATTCCTAAAGAAATGTTTATTCTTATTAAGATTTTATTTTTTATTTTTTACCTGAAAATATAAATGAATCCTTATTTGATTCAATCTATATTATGAAAATTTATGGAGAGTAAAATTAATTTCATATAATTAAAGTATAATTATTAGTTGAACCCTAGAAGTATTAAAATATTTTAGGAACCCAATAAATATATAGAAATATGTTAGCTGAATCTGATCAAATAATCTTAAATAAGGCACAATTATTGGTAGAAGGTTACAATTACGAAGAATGAATTTATCATGAAGAATCATTTACCCTATTTTCAAGATTTAGATTTATAATAATTCTTTTTTATTATTATTATTTAAAATTAAAAATTGTACACGGTTATTAAAAGAATATTTTCAATAGTAAATATTTATAAAAAAAATTGTTAAAATTTCCCAAGGTTTTCAAAATTAATCTAATCTTAATCATGTTCCAAATATTTGAAAAGAACTTTTTGTTTTAAAAAATGCTCCTAAATCTTGGTATGAATGGTTACCTAGTGTTCATTGGAAGGATGTTTTTTAAGGGAAAATTAGAATGAAAATTCTTTATTGATAGGGATTTCAAATACCTTTTTATTGTTTAAAAATATATTGATTAAATTTTATTTTGAAATTGAAGTAATTTAATTTATAATTAATTTCCACAATTGGTGTCTCCAAAGTGTGACATGAGTCTTACACATGGACATATGTTTCTCTTGGTTCTATAAAATTTTAAATGAAAACATGGTATTATTATTATTCAATAAAATTATTCTAAAATTTTAATCAAAATATTTGATTTAGAGTCTTGTAAAATTAATAATACTCATCTGATTATTGCATGTATCATGATAATGATATAGATAAAAAATATACTGATAATAAGATGTTTACAACTATGATTTACAGCTTTCCCTATTTTATAGAATCAAAACTAAATTTTATGGTCACATTATGAAATTGTTATAGATTCCAATTCAATAATAAGAAAATTAATACAAAAGTATTTTAAATGATTAGTATATATGCCAAAGGTTCTTTAGACCTAAAATTGATTTATCCTATACATAATTCATTTGATCAAATTATTTATGGAAATTTTTCATTTTATGGATGAAATATTGATAATAAATGGAAAATATACATGTTTAATTTTCTTATTATCTTCTTAATTTCATTGAATTATTGTGAAAAAATGCAGTGGATTTATCAACTGCTAATAGTGAGTATTTTTTTGTTGCATGTTTTTTTTCATAGTATAAATGCAATAAAAAATAATTTAATATTTTTTTTAAAAAAATAATTTATCCCAATTCATTATTAAAATACCTATAAAATTTAAATTATTTAAAATCCATTACAATATTTAATGACTGAACACAATGATATTATATTTAATTTTCTTAGAGATAATATTTAAGATGGGAAAGAAAATTTGTAATTAGATTCTTATAAAAAATATCTTTTAAAATTCTTCATACACCACTGGATTTATATAAGTTTGATAAAATTAAAAGTGAATTTGTTATAATAGAAATGTAACATTATACAATTAGTTTAAATTATGTTTTATTATTTTTCATAGAAATTTAATTAAATCTATTTTTAATTCATGGTCAGTGTGCATGTTACCTCAATTATATGATATACTAATAGTTTATTTAATAATTAGTAACTATTTAATTCATTTGATCACATTATATAATAATCATTGAATATACTATCATGCTTTCAGGACTCATTGAAACATATATATTGATTTTGAAAAGAATATTATATTACTACATACAAGTATAATTTTAAATCTAGACATGATGTTTTAACACAACAAACATTTCAAGAGAAGAAAAATATTATTTTTTGTGGAGGAACGTATTAATGTTTCTTACATATCCCAAAATTACTAATATTATAATTTTATATACTTAAATTGAATGAATTTATGATAATATTTCAATGCATGATGATTTTTTAGAAGAGTTGGTTTCCTTACTAATATTTCCTGTAATATATAAGAGGATCTTGTTTTCAAATGAAATTTTCATACATTATATGGATTTTTTTATATAATTCACTTTTTTTGAAAGATTATAAAAAGGGGGAGAAATTCTGACTGTGATATTTTATTTTGTAATTATTAAAAATGGGGAGAATGTTGAAGTGGACCGTTGAACCACTTTCTCTATTCATGTTTTGATAATTATTATACCTCATTATTGTTTAATCAATATTTCACATCATTTTAATTTTATCATTTATTATCTCTAACATGTATAATGAACCAAGAATGATGAAATAAAAGACATGTACAATGATTGTACGTCATGTACAATGACTATTGATGGCACTATAAAATTGACTATAAAGATTCTACCACATGAAGAATTTCAGCTGACCATATCATTAAACTGAAAATGAATGATTGATTGCATATAATGTTCCAGTCAACCATCATATAAAATGTTACAATGTTTAAGTTTGACCACAATATCATTTTTATCAAACATATATTAAAACTGATCAACAGTATATAGAGAGTCATGAACTATTTCAAGGACAAAACTACTATAAGACTTAACCTGCCAAAATCTATAACCAATGGAATGTTTCAATGTATATCAAAAACATAATTATATCTAATCAATCGACTATACCTTTTTTGTAATACTATGTTTTTATGTTATTCATATTTTTATTTATTAATGATTAAATGTATGTTTTTAGAGGATTTAAGTAATCTAAAATTTTCATTATTACTTTTTAATAATTTCAATGCAACTTAATTTTTTGGAAGATTTTCATGAAGGTTTATATGATCATCACATGTTGTTTATATTCACACTATATTTTTTGAAAATAAATATTTTAAAATTTATAATTCTCGGTATATAAAAATGTTTTATTAAATGTTTTATGTAATTATTACAAAGAACATAATGTTGTTCATTATATATATTTAGTTCCATATTAATTGTTTTATCATGATGTGTTTTATAGTTGTGTTTTATGATTTTAGAAAATATATATGATACACATTGTTAATACATTAAAAGAAAATTTTGCATGGTACTTTGAAATAGAATATGTACAATGGATCTGTATGAGGTATTTATTTTTAATGTGATTCTATGCATATAAAAACTCTATAAAAATAGTTCTATTGTTAATTTAAATAGTAGTTGAGGGTAATTATATTTTTATTTTATAATATATTCTTCAACATTGCGATCGGAACGCTCTCTCCGCTAGATTTCATCCTTTGGATTCTTTTCTACTTAGAGAGTAATTTTCTGCCTTGACACTCCTACTAAAACATGTCAACTCATTATATGTTTAAAAATATTTGTTTTATTTTTCTATGTTCATAATTATGTTGGGTATTACAACTCAAAAAATATAGGAATTCTAGGTTATACCATCCTAAACAAAAGTTACATATGGGTTGTGCCTAACTGGTAAAATATTGGAGGATTCATTTATGATATGGTTTGTATAAAGGTAGGTTTGTTTTCTTCCCCCACCTCAAAAGTAAGGTACATGTGATCCAAATCCAGGTGAGTAAAAGTGATCATTGGGTTGTGCCTCTATTTTATAAAAAGGAAGTTGTAAATGGTTGTGAAGCCCTGTAATGTTTAGAGATTCCATATTTAGCTGATTTAATTCCAATATACATTTGAGAGGAGTAGAGATTATATACATGTTCATTTATATACAATATAATATAATATATATATATATATTCAACCTTTTATTTTCAGTAAATAATTTACATAACTCTGAGATGTATTTAAAAAATAATTTATAAGTAAAAATTCATTTTCATGTTTGTCCATCTCCTATTAAGACATAATATAGGGTTGCGGAGAAACTTTAATTGTGTTATCTACTAATAATAATGGTGTATTTATTGATTAAAATTACATTAATGAAATTACATCTTAATAATTTTCATTTTGGAATATTTAGTTAGCTGTAAAATATTGAAATACTTAGATTTGAGTATCTGAATGCTTCAAAATACTTTGGAAACATACAGACATGGTTTAGAATCATACTAATAATTCACAGAATTAGTTAAAGTAGTTATATGGATAATTAAATTGATTATGATATATATTAATGGTTTGAAGTTCTTTTGTAATTACTTGGGGTGATTTAATAATTCTGTTTGAAATTTCATTAGAGTTATATGAATTTTTCATGTATCATATATATTTTATAAATGTCAGAGGAATTTCATAAGAGGTCAGATTATTTTTTATGAGTTAGGTGCACCGTGTAAGATTCATTAAAATGTTTTTAGAGTTATTCTATAAGGTTCATTTCATTAGAGTCATTGAAATTATATAGGAGTTATTTTAAACACATGGAGTGTATCTTAAAGGGAAAAAAAGAAAAAGATAGGGATCATCATAGAATATAATAGGAGTTGTTTTACTCTTAAAATATGGATTACCCAAATAATTTTTAAGAGTATTTACTTTTTGAAAATTCTTGATTTCTGAAGAGTTAAAAAATATCATTTCCTTAATAAAATATTTCGAGTTAAAACAATATGAAGATTATAAAAGTAATAACTATTGGATTGGACATAAAAATGAAATTTTATTCAATAAAATTGAAAATATTGGGACATTAATATCATGGTGAAGAATATATCATAATTAGAAACTCTGAATGAGGAATAATTCACTATAGATGATTCTCTTAATGAGAAACTCTGAAAGATAATTAGTGAATGTAAATGTGATAATGCCTAAATTTTTCTAATTTATTTTAAATATATCATATGGGTTTGAGATTCAATATTAATTATCTAAGTTGAATAAAATCAAACTATGATGCATTATAAGATTATATTTCAACCTAATGACTATTCTAAAAAATTTAAACTCTGAAAACCATGATGAGATAAGCCATTCCTTAATAGAGGTGTTGATATATTATTTTCAAAAAAATATATTATATAATTTATATATGAGTATTTTTACAAATATTTTAATAATAAAATTCAAAAGTATCCTTCAATGATTAAAGGAATAATTACTCACTTAGGATAAAAAGAAAAATAATAAATAAAGGGTATTTCTAGAAACATAGTGGATATATGTGATTGAGTAAAAAGAAGTGGAAATAATGGGAATAAACCCACAATAAAAGGACAATGAAAATGAAAATATAGTAACAAAAATAATTATTTGATGATTTTATATACAAAAAATACAAAAAATATATTATATGATTAAATAATATATTAAATATGAGATAGAGAGGGAGTGTGTGTGTTATTTCTTGTTTTAAAATTCGATGAAGAGAACTAAAGATCTCATAGTTAAAGGAGAATATAACCAGATATAGAGATAATTTATAAGAATTTAGTTAAAATAAATAAAGATGAAAAAAAATAAGTCTATTGATCACACTTATTTAGTTGGTGAAAAAGTATTATAATAAGAATACATAAAACACTAGATATTGAATAATTCAGAAATATTGAGAAAACAAATGAGGAAAAAGGAAATTTTGAGAGAATACAATGATAAAATTCTTCACAAAAATTAGATAAAGGATATGTATAGGGGCCATGTTTTTTTTCTTATTATGAAAAAATTTAGGCATTAAATTATTATTATTTTAGAAGCATATTAATTTGTAATTATTCAGTAACTTCTTATCCAAATAGGATATCTATTTTAAAAGAAAAAAGTTATAATATTGTACGGAGATAATAGAATATTGAAATATATTATGTAAGTGAAAGATGCTATATGAGTATTTCATAATCCCTTATCACACCACATATAATAAATAAAAATATTTTTTACGGATATATGTGTATTTGATGATCCAGAACACCACAAAGAAATAACCACCCACATCGAGGGGGAAACAGTTTAAATATCATGTCGATCTTTATTTTTTATTTCATTAATGAATGTGTTATTCAAGTGTTGAAAAAACTCTACGTTAGGGTAATTGATAATATAGGTTTGAGAAATGAGAGGGGAAAATAAGTGAAAAAATTTCCTAATGTAAAGGGACTTAGAAAAAATTATTCACCATTGATTCACCCCCTCTTTTGTGACTACACCCATTCCTAGGAATCACACATTTTATATTTGAAGGAATATGAATATTTGGATCCATCAATTATTGAAAAGAGTGGCCTCTAGGAAATAATCAATGTTACTGAAACTATAATGGTATTTTTCATGATCTCCATCAGGCTCATGTATCTCTATAATTGTGTCTACTAGTTTCATCACATTCTTATGTAGATTATCATACATTACCATTTTATCAAGATATTAAGTGACAAAGTAACTCAGAGTATGTCATTCCCATATATTCAACTCCAAAACTCTTCATTCTATGAGTATATAATGACCATGTTAAAGAATATATTTCAAGTTATTCACCATTATAGGTGAAATCATTAGATATCCCACATCAGAATGGATAAGAAGATTATTTTCATTGTTTTGGTGTTACTTCACACTCCTCAGTCTATCTGAATCAAGGGATCTAATATCATATTTTCCTTATGGGAGGAACATTCCAATATATATAGTCGTGTTCTGAATAACAAATGACCAAAAAAATACCCTTCAACCACATAACTATCTAAGACTCCATAATTTCATTAGAAATGTATCAAAGTATGAATGTTATCATTCTAGGATTCTCAAAATCATCAAGATGTGTAGTCAAGAAATATGATCAATGCACCCCTAGTATACCAAATATATTGTGCATAACACTCAATTTGACATCCTAAATGGGTTATAAAACACATGAAAACCTCTGTTTTATTCCTCACAAGAATATTAAAAATCTCTATATAAGAATACTACTCACGCTAACCTTCATAGGTCAGTTATCATTATATTTCAGGAAATGTATGTTTATATCTACATATATATAGCCAATGTGGAATAATGATAGCTTGGATTTCATTTTTAATAGTATAAAAAGATATTTTGGCATCATGATTTTAACATTGTTTATTTAATAACCAATGATAAAATGGTTCTAAATCTGTTATTTTTATAACAGATAAAAAAACCCTTCTTCAATTCATTTAAAATCGGTAATATATAATCAATGTTAAAAATCTTTTGAATAATTTTTTGACTTCCATTATATATACAACCAAAATTAAAAATATTTCAAAATTTATTTAAAAATTGTTTATATATATACAGCTAATGTTAAAACCATTATTTGAGAAGTATTTTAACTTCAATTATTTTTATAATGGATGTTAAAAGTAAAATTTGGAAAGAGCGAGTTTTATATTTTTATTTTTTCACAGCATGTGTTTCGATTTTTAATATCCTGCCTCAATTTTAATACATATATGATAAATAAAATTTCATTTACATTATTTATCATCTCATTTTTAATATGTCATCATTTTTGACCTCTGTGATACACATCAAATTTTTACCACTCCTTTGATTGACTATTTAAACAATGTATTTATTCTCATCATTTAATTTCATTACCATTGTTTTCATTAATTGATAAACTAGTTCATAATTAATCTTTTGATGAAGAAGAATTATTTTTACTGGGTTATAAAGATAAATTTTTTTCATGTGATTCACCATTAGAAGTGTAAATTTTCAAATTAGTGGTCATTGTGGTTGTTACGTCAGTTCTTTCCTAAAAAGAAGAGGAATATGAACAAAAAAATTGTAATTCAAATAAAACCACCAAAATATTTAAAAGTTGGTAAAACCATTAGTTTTGTTTTTGATTTACTATGGTTTATGAATAATTTATGTTCATGTTTCTCATGTTTTCATTGAATCATGTAGAATAAATATATGATTCAAAAAAAATAATGAACATCCTGCATAGTTTATTTTAATTACCGACGTGGAACGTAATTTCAATACTGGTTTTCTAAAAATCTACATTTAATGTTGATGATTATAATTTTCATAATAGTTAATCTATTAACCAAAATAAAAATTTTCTATTGAAATCTGTTTTAAAAAATTGATGTTCAAATTCCCACTTTTAACATTAGTGGAAACATTGTTGGTGAAAATATGACGTCAGAATACAAAAAAAATATATGAGAACATTTTTCTACTATTGACTATATGATACATTTTATAAGATTAATAACATATAGGTTTATTTAAAAAATGATATTATCAACTATATTTCATATTATAGATTATAGAATTTTAAATCAGCTTTATATTTACAGTAATTTTATAGTTTTTTATCAACCCATTAAAAATATATATAATTATGAACAGACAACTATCAGACCATTTGATAAAACCCTCTAAATAAAATCTTTTGTGAGTAAAATATAGGAATATACAAATATGGAAAAATTATTATATCTTTAAATCATATTCCTAATGTTCAACTCATTGACCACATTCAAGCTCCTTAACTCCACAACATCAAAAAATATGATGTAATCTTCAGTTTTATAATAATTATTTCATCATAATTATTGGAACCCATTTTATCACATTTTTTCTTGAAATATATTGATAAAAATGTAACAATATTTATTATTTCTTATCAACAAATCCGGATATCCTTTTGGATATAGAGACATTAACTATGTTATGGAAACTAAATGTAACTCTTTATATTTATTTTACCACCATACCATAAACTATTTTTTGATTTTATGTGAAAATTTCTTTAATTTTTATAATCATTGTAATTTATTTATTAATTTTTACCTTCCCTAAGCTCTAATATACCGCTATTAACCTAATAGACAATATATTCTTCTCAAAATATCATCCTAATATTTAAACACTATATTGTGTTAGATAGTAAAACATATTCTGAATTTTTAGGAATATTTAACAAATAAACTATCAATTATATATCATATATGGTATTATATATTTTGGGAGATTTTTTTTGATAAAAAAGAATACATTATTATTAAAATAATCTATTAATGGGTGGTGGGAACATCTTCCCTCATATTTCAAAAAACATTTGGATAATTTTTTTTATCATGGTTAAATTATATTTATCCTTGTCTCATCATTTAAACATATTATAAAATCCAATCAATCGTAAACCATTTGTATTAAATTATTTACCTCATATTTTCATAACAATAATTTATTAATAAAAAATCATCACTTAAAATAGAAGTTAAAGAGATAATAATACATACCTTTTATTCATATTCTTCAATGTTTGATACAGATATTTATATTCAAATCCTTAATATATAAAATCATTAATTTATCAATTGTTGATAACTACATGATTTATCAATTCTTACCTTGATTTTGATTGATTTTCTATTTAAAACATTTATAAATAATAATTTTTTATTGAAAAACATTACAAAATAAGTATTGATTTAAATAACATTGATACTTAACATCGACACTCATCAAGTTTAAAAAAAATCATTCATCATAGAAAACCCCATATTAGGGAATAATTTTTCCTTCCTCTATGAAATAACTTTTAGAATTCATTAACCTAGACTTTATACATGAAGAAACATTATTGTACACACAAACTATATTTTCTTCATCAGGATTCTTATTTTACCAACTTGTACTGTTAATATAGATCTTAAACCCATGATTCATATACCCATTTACGTAATCTCAAAATATTTTAGAATATCAGGTAAATTTTTCTCCAACACATTCACATTATAATAATATTTCCATTAATTTATATTGTATGGATTCCTTAAAAAGAATTAAAAATAAAGAATATTTTTCCTCTCTATGTCATTTTAATCTTTAATCAAATTGTATATATGTTTATATCGTAAATTTCATAATTTCATTATTTCATCTCATGCCTTTAAAACCCTAATTGAATTATTTTATAAATCTCAAAAGAATCAAAAATCACCTTATGAACAACTCCAATACATGGTTTTTTAAAATTGAATTTCAATAATATGTGTAATTTTCTTTTACATAAATTTTTTTATTAAATTAGTTGTTTTAGTATTTTATTATATTAACATTATCCTTATCAGGGATCAATATCATATATAATTTTGATGGTAATAATGTAATTTTTCAAGAATAAATGCTTTTATCTGGTAATTCTCACATTTTACTTCCATTTAATAATGACTCTTATAAAATATGATCCCACAAAAATCATTACTATTTTTATATTCCTTGATAGGGGTTCATTTTAGGAATGTGATCTATGTCCTTAGATTGGATGATATCTTTTTTTCCATGAATTCCTTACATCAAAAGGTGGGAATATTTCACCACCATGGATGATGACATCAACTCCATGATCAAAATGGAATTATGGGTTTTCATCTCTTCCTTATATGGATTCCTCCTTATATTTTGTCCCATAGTTTGATCCATGGTTTTATATCAATGGCCCATTAATTAATCTCTATCCTAAAGCCATATTCTAGTGGATAATGATTATTTACCATGATCTCTTACTAAATAGGGAAACTACCTATAGTTGGAGATGATTATGATGGTGGTCATGTTCTATAAATATATTCTACATTTTGGGTTGTAACGGTATCCTATACACACAACATAATGTTTCACTAGTATCAACCCAAAGACAACCCATGATTATCTTGATGAAAATTATGATTAGTAACTATATAATCCAACGATCGTCTCTGCAGGAATCCAATTATTTTCATAAATAGAAGATCACATTATTTTTTGATGCATCCTATACTTGTTAAACTATTAAACTTATTCTCATCACATAAGGCTCCATAGGATCACCACATAGGGAATCCAGTATACATCACACTCTGTAAAATCATAGGATCATCAAATAAGGAAAGGTAAGAGAGACCCTATGATCGTCAGATAGGCTTCTTATTCTCATAATATAAGGAATATCATTCTTGTTACATGAAAAAACATCTTGGTTTCATCACCTGAGTAGAGGAAGAAGATATCATATTCTAGTAACATGTGCTTTTTAGTCACATCACATGAAACAACCTATTGTTTTCAACTGAGGAAGGGTGTTTGATGAATCGGGAGAAGTCATATATTTAAAAATGAGTGAATGAGAATCACATACATAAATTATTTTAAAGGTATTTTTAATTTATTTTCCATTCATGATTTGTTTTGGGGGTTTCCCAAGCTTTTATAGAGGACTGGGCGAGTTTTCATGAATTGGGCCAAACCATGAGCCCAATTCTAGATTTAAAACTAAATTTTGTTTCTATTATAACTCATTAATTTTCAAACATTCTCATCCATTACAATTTCTTCATGGCCTCCCCTGAACAATTAACATCACAATGGATATTTGGAGTTTTTATAAATCCATAATCAAGGTGGATTAGGGTTTTTATTTAAGAAGTTGGGAAACCCCGAAAGCCCATTTCCAGTTTTACAAAAAACATTTTTTTTATTTAATAACATTTTAAATTTTAACTATTTTTCACTTATTTATACCTCTATCCTGAGCCCACTAAACCTATGTGCGCCCCCAATCTCTTCTACCTATTTTTGGAGCACGTTTTCTTCAAAGAACAAGCTGAAACATATTTAGCTTAGTCAATTCAAGTAGATTTATAAAGGTAATTTGTGTCCTTCATAACTCCTTCATTTCTCACTATTTCTTCCCCATTAAAATTCATATATAGTATGATTATCCTTCTTATAACCTACCTTTAATTTTGGGATGTTTTAAAATTCATCTACAGGTGTATTTGGGGAGATTTCTACAAGATTCCTCATGTAAGTTGGTCTTTTTCAATCTTTTTTCAATTTGCTTATGGTTACATTCAATGTTATTAGATTTTATTCCCTTATCCTTGAGGTTCATAATGTACAGAAGTTCGGGATCGAACCTAGGGTTTTATTTCTTGTCTTTTGGGTGAAATCATATGGTTTTAGGTCGGATTTAACTTCGTTTAGGTGCGACGGTGGTGCAGTTTATGTTTCGCACCATGTTTTAAGGGTTTCAACATAAAATGTAGTTGGTTCTATGTGTAAAAAATTATTGATGAATTAACTTGATGTATTTACTCATTTTTCATATTACTCTTATGTTGGGTGTGGTGTGAAAACATTTTATGATTGATTTGGTTACATGTTTAATATTATAGTTTAATTTTAACTTTAAATTGGGTGTTTTCATGTGTAAAACATGGGGTATTATTTGGGTGTATTTTATAACTTATGGAATTGGGTTTTTAAATATTTTTTGGCCTGAAAATTCTTTTTTGGTAATTTATTTATGTCATTTGGGCCTAAAAAGAGGGTTTATGATAGGTTTGTTGTGTAAAACATTATTATACTTCTTTAGAGAATTTTATGAAAATGTGTGTTTTCATTTGTATCTTTTGTGGTATTATTCAAGGTGATTTTATAACACTTGAAAGTGGTATCATAAATGTCTCTAGGGATTCCAATTCTATTTTTAATAGGAATTGGTATGGTTTTGGTCTTAAATGGGGGTTTGGAAGTGGGTTTTGTGTGCAAGACATATTTACACCAGTATTGTTCTTTTTATGAAAATTGTAAATGTTTTAGTTGGTTAAACAAAGTGGTAAAAGGGTGCATATGTACTGTTTGGTGTGTGTGTTCAACTATTATGGTTTTTGTTAAGGTAAAGTGATGTTTTATGATGTTAAACATTTTTATAATGTTTTTTATGTTTCAGAAATGTTTTATGAAATTGTGATGATGGAGCGAAACTTGTTTCTGGGCTGTTTTGTGTAAGTTTGATGATAAAATTGTTTTGATGGTAAAAATGTTATTATGTGGAATGTGTGTCTGGGATGTTATGTGATGTGTGTCACCATGTAAATGTTTTATAAAAATGTTTAAAGGATGTGTTTAAGTGCTAAAGTGATGTGAAATATGTGATGGTCTATTTTAGTATGTGTATGATTTCAAAATGCTTTTGAATGAAAAAGTAGATTTTTTATCTTTTGTGATGTACATGTGTTCTGTTTGATGAATATGTGATGTGGAAATGATATTTTCATTCCAAATTATCCTTCTTATCTTGATGAACTTGTATGATCACAATAGGGAAACCCGGGTATCTAGGTTGGTGGACGTGTACTAGTATACTAGTGAATCTGTGGGGTTTGGCCTTAGTTTTAGTTAGAAAGATTGAAACTTACAACTATAACTAAACTATGATGATGATTATTAGGGACCACTAGGTTTTGGGTATATTCCATACTAGTGGCTTGTGCATGAGAACAAATATTTGTGATGGTTACTCTCACCGAGATATGAGGTACCTGGGACACACAATGAGCTAGTATGTAGGGGTTATTTCCTATTGCATGTGATCATTAGTTATTTTGTGCTAACCATCGGAATATGGTATGTTCGGGTGGAAAATTCAGTTGTGTTGAAATTATTTTAAAAATTGATTATTCTTAATGATATCCCACTTGAAAACTATATTAATGTTTAAGTTGCATCTTTTTGAAATTCTAACTAGCATTTCATGTTTATGAAAAATTGTAATATTTTCTTCATTGAATGATTATAACATGGAATATCTTAGTTGTGGTATCCTAATAGGAATTTTTTCACAATATACATACACCTCTGGGTGTAAGAGGACTTTGTTATTTTGTTGTCGCAGTTTTGGGTACAAAATTTGTGCCAAAAGTCCGGGTTTTACTGGTCGTTCGTGATGCGGTGTTGTTGATATGGCTTGAGGGAAGTTCCTAGTGCAATGTGGAGGTTCTTATATATCCATTCTTGGTTTTTTACCATTGTAATGTCCTTTTTAAAATTGTTTAAAAAACATGTAATTCTGTTCTGAAATTTTGTAAAAGATAGTTTTAGTTGAAAATCCAGATTTGTTTTATTGAGTTTGTTTGTTGTTTAGTGTTTATAAAATTGGGTAAATCATTCCCAAACATCATTTTATGATACACGATCACTTTTTCCATCCCATGGGGATTAGGAACGCCTTTTGAGACTTTTCATGGTCTGGGTTGGGTGATAGTTTTGATGGCAACCAGATTTGGTTCATGACAAAATGGAATCAAAGGAGGTTCAGGTAAAATCTTTGGGTCATGTTATTTAGGGAGTAGTCGGGATAGTCTAGAGTTAAGATTGTTGGAACATATCATTCCAGTTATGGGTAGTGTTCATGATCACCACACCTCATGATGAGATTCAAGTCACCTAGGGAGTCAATACTTATATGAGTCCTTTGGTTTTCTTTGTTAGATAATGAATTGGTGAAATGAAAAGAGAGATGGGTTAATGGCCTCAGTGAGATTGTAAGGCCCGTAAAGACATGTGGAGACATGGATATTTTCCTAGAACACACTCTGTGATGGTTAAGTTATTGGAATATGGCCGCCAACCATATTTCCACTTCACCCACTGAATCTAGTTTCCCCTCACATTGTCTTATGTCTTTTATTTTGGAAATCATGAAAGTTTGGTTTAAATGGAAGAATTTCATCATTTTAAGAAGCGTAATGTTTTGAGAAATGATTTTATAATAATGTTGGAATGAATTTATTTGTGAAAATTTGGAACCGAGTTTTCATAATATTTTTTGAAATGGAAAATGGTGTGTTTAAACCTCTTTTGAAAGCATAAAATTGTGTTAATGTTGGTTTTGAAAAAGTGGTTCCAATAGAGTTATCTAAACTATTGAAAAGTGTTTTAATAGGAAAATATGTTTTGAAATTAATGAATATGACTTGAAACTATGTTTTCAATTAAATGATCATTCCTTTCTAAATTTTTTGTTAAGATCTAATTTGGGTTTGATTTCATGGTTAGTGGTTTAGAGAAAAAAGAGGCACTGGTTGACTGTTTTGCTTTTGAAAAGTGGAAAGAATTTTTATTTTAACCTTTGGTATTTCCATAAGTGACCAAATTCATGGGGTTTTATGGGATGATGGATGGTTTATGGAATGGATGGATGAGTTTCGGGATGGATATGAGGAAGGTTCCAAGTGTGGCACAGAAACATGCATGTGTGAGGACCATGGGGCATCATTGGTGGATATAATAACCGCTGAACTGTTTATTTTCAAAAAACGATTTTAAAGGAAAAAATAGATGTCTTGATGAATAGTTATTGATGGTGTGTATTATTATTTTTTGGAAAATTTTGTTGTTGTGGGATGTTTTGAGTCCAAGAACCCCTCTTGTTTGAACTCCCTTTTGGGTTTGTGTTAGGTCGGTAAGGTGTGTTGAAGGCCCGGTTAGAGGTCTCTTTGGAGAAATGATTTGGGATGCCTTTATAGTGGTTCCCTTCCTGTGTTTGGATCTAGTTTGTGGTATTTATTGACCAATAGACCATCTTTGTTGGGTCCTTGGTTTCTATCGTTGGATAAGGTATTCCCCATTAAGGGTTAGTGCACAACTGAAGTGCAACCCGGATTGTTTCACCATTCGAAGACCCTATGGTTGATCAATATAAGGAATATTTTTATCAATATTTTTATTTTGAGTCTACAACATTTACATTCATGGTTTTTTGGATCCTCTTGTAGTGTTAGAGTGATCGTGGATGGTTGAAAGATACCTTAGCTTCTTACGTTTCCGGATTAGCAGAAGGTGGAAGTGGTCTGGGGTTGATAGCATGGATGAGTATCTACAAGGTGTCTAAGAGGGCCTCTAGGTCCTTCATAGTCTCTTTGAAGAAGGAGTTCATGTTAAAATACTAGTGTGGGAAATATGTTCATGAGAAGATATTGTTGCAACATTCTATAATTGTGTTTTGTTTGGGGATGTTATATAAGGTCCCTCTACATGCATTGTTTATATCCGTCGTAATGGTCATGTTCGGTGGCACCTTTTGATTTCATGTTCTCAATTGACCATAAAAGTGAAATTCATGAAATCCTATGATATTATTTGTTATGTTGGGAGAATTTATCCATTGGAAAAATTCAAAATCCTGAATTTTAGAGGCAGGTGAGTATAGGAGTTCTTTACTTCTACTGTTTCTCACCCAAAGAAACAAGGTGGGACGTGTGTTCATTTTCTAAGGCCTTATTTAAATGAAATATCATGATAGGGTAAAGTGAGTTTTGGAATGTGTTATGTCTGGAAAACTTATCTAGGATTCAGGTTTAGTTTTTGGTGGCACCGAAAGAAGAATTCTCGTTCAGCGGGTTCCCAAAGCCTAACTGTGATGATGAGGATGCTTCAATCATTTGAGCTCCTAACAATGGTCTCAGAGAGAAGAAGGACCGTAGTCAGGGGAAATCTCCATGTCATTAAAACCATTGTACAAATTTCTATCCTAAATATGAAATATAGGAAGTTTTTAACCCTCTAGTGTCATCATCATTATTTTATTGTTCATGTTTGGTGGAAATAGGTGGAGGGCCTTGTACACATGTCATCACCCAATGTAATTCCCTCCCTCTTTGGTTTCCATATTGTCTTTGGAGAATGGATGGAATTTTTTCTAGACATGATGAGCACATGGTTTGTGAACAATTAAGAGTGAATATGTGCCAGGAATCCATGAAGGAAGAATGATCTTCACAGTTAGTGCACGGTTTCACAAACCGTGCAGACTAAATGTGCGACCTTCACAAATCATTAATTTTTTGGGTATTTCTGTGTCGGCCCATTCAGGCCAGTTAAGATGGTTGGTTATTATGGTGGGGATAGAAACTACGATTCTCATGTATTTTCCATTGGAAATTGTGAATGGAAGTCTACCCTTTGTACCAGGGAGTCCGTTCAGGCCTCCCTCTATTAGTGTCCGGATTCTGTCTCGGAAAAAAATATTTTTTGTCTCTTATGGTGGGGAGAATATTTTTGTTCCCCCATACCAGTAACTTAGATTATATCCAAGGTGTTGTCTTTGAGGAATATAGTCTTATTCCAAGCTATCTAGCTTCAAACATATTCCTTGAGTAAACGTTGTGATTAGAGAGTGCCCAATGGTTTACTTAAAGTTAGGTAAGTGTAACCTTGTTCAGTGTTGTGGTTCGTTTGGGTGAATTTCTTGAGTCTTGTTCAGATAGTGTTTGAGGATTTTTATTTTAGGATAAAGTATGAATGTGATTGATCATTTCAGTAAAGTGGTGCAAGTTTTGGTTTTGAGAGTAATCCTTCCTTAACTGTTCACTGGTGGTGTTTTGGCATATGGTGGAGAAACCTGGCGTGGGAGTACCTCTTGGTTTCTTATATAGGTTTGGTTATTTCTTTGGCCTTTCTGTGACATTCCGGGGTGGAAAGTTTTCATGGTGGGAAGAATTTTCACATAATTAACTTATGTTAAATGTATTTTTAATTTATATTCCATTCATGATTTGTTTGGAGGGTTTTCCAAGCTTTTATGGAGGTATTGGTGAGTTTTCATGAATTGGGCCAAACCATGAGCCCAATTCCAGATTTAAATATAAATATTTTTTAATTTATAACTCATTAATTATTCTACATTTTTCATCCATTCCAATTCCTAATTGGCCACCCCTAACTTATTAACACCACCATGTATATTTGAAGCTTTTAGAAGTCCATAATCATAGTGGATTTGAGTATTTATTTAAGGAGTTGGGCCACCCCTAAATCCCATTTCCAATTAAAAAACAATTTTTTTATTTAATAACTTTTTCAATTTTAACTATTTTTATATGATCTTACTTCTAACCCAAGCCCAATGGACCTATGTGCGGCCCCAATCTCTTCTCCCCCTCTTTAGAGCTCGTTTTCTTCACTAAAGAAGTCAAAACATCTTTATCATTCTCAATTCAAGAAGATTTATAAAGGTAATTTGTTTCCATCATAACTCCTACATTTCTCACTTTTTTCCCATTAAAATTCTTTAAATGGTAACCTTATCCTTGTTAGAACCTGACTAGAATTTGTGGTTGTTTTTAAATTCGTATACTGGTGTATTTGGGGCGATTTCTTCATGATCCCACAAGTAATTTGGTATTTTTCATTCATCTTTCAATTTTCGTAGCGTTACATTCAATGAAGTTAGGGTTTCTACTATTATACTTGATGTTCCTAATATCCAAAAGTTAGGTTTAAACCTAGGGTTTGATTTCTTGTCTTTTGGGTGAAATTTTGTAATTTTAGGTTGGATTTCAATTCCTTGAGGTGCGACTATGGTGCGGTTTATGTTTCACGCCGTGTTTTGAGGATTTCAACATAAAAGGTAGTTGGTTCCATGTGTAAACAATTATTGATGTGTTAGATTTCTTTATTTACTCATTTTTCATATTCCTCTTGTGTTTTTTGTGGTGCGAAATTTTTTTATGGTTTATTTGGTTACGTGTTTAATTTTATAGTTTAATTTTAACGTTAAATTAGGTGTTTTCATGTTTAACTAATTGGGTATTATTTGGGGGTACATTATAACTTATTGAATTAGTTTAATAATTCTTGTTTTTTCTACCAATTTGGGTTTGGTAATGTATTAGTGTCATGTGGGCCTAAAAAGAGGGGTTTTGAATAAGTTTGATGTCTAAAACATTGTTACCTTTCTTTAGTGGATTTTATGAAAATGTGTGTTTTCCATTGTATCTTTTGTGGTATTATTGAAGGTGATTTTATAACATTTGAAAGTGGTTTTATAAATGTCTCTAGGGTGGAAAATTCTATTTTGGATAGGAATTGGTATGGTTTTGGTCTTAAATGGGGGTTTTGAAATGAGTTTTCGGTGAAAGACATATTTACACCAAATGGTTTCTTTTTATGAAAATTGAAAATGTTTTAGTTGGATAAACAAAGTGGGAAAGGGTGAATATGTACTATTTGGTGTGTGTGATAACCTATTATGGGGTTTTGATAGGTTAAGTGATGTTTTAAGCTGTAAGACATTTTTGGAATGTTTTGTAAGTTTTTGAAATGTTTTATTAAATTGTGATGTTGGAGAGAAACTTGTTTTTGGACTGTTTCATGTAATTTTTATGATAAAATGATATTGAAGTTTAAAGAGGTAATATTTGGGATGTGTGTGTGGGATGTTTTGTGATGTCTATCAACTTGTAAATGTTTTAAAAAAATGTTTAAAGGATGTGTTGATGTGTGGAAGTGATGTGAAAAGTGTGATGTGCTATTTTGGTGAGTGTATGATTTCAAAATGAATTTGAATGAGAAAGTGGATTTGGTGACTTGTGTGACGTACATGTGTTTTGTTTAGTGAATATGTGATGCGGAAATGATATGTTCATGTGAAAATTATACTTCTTGTCTTGTTGAACTTGTTTGAGCACAAGAGGGAAACCTGTGTATCTATGTGGGTGGACGTGTATTAGTATGCTAGTGAATCTGTGGGGTTTGGCCTCTATTTCACTTAGAAAGATTGACACTTACAACTCTAACTAATCTACGATGATGATTATTGGGGACCACTAGGTTATCTTTATGTTCCCTACAAGTGGATCATGCATGAGATGTGATATTTGTGATGGTTACTCTCACCGATATATGAGGTACCTAGGACCTAGAATGAGCTAGTACATAGGGGTTATTTCCAATTGCATGATCTCATATGTTACTTTGTGATTACCGTTGGCATACGGTATGGTTGGATGGAAAATGAAGTAGTGTTTACATTTTTTAAAAAAATTGTTTATTCTTAATGATAGCCCACTTGAAAACTTTTTTAATTTTTATGTTTCATCATTTAGAAATTGTAACTAGCATTTCATTTTTATGAAAACCTACAAGCTTTTTATCTTTGAATGCTTATAATATGGAATTTCTTAGTGGTGTAATCCTAATGAGTATTGTATCACACCCTACATACACCTCTAGGTGTAAGTAGACTTGGTTATATTGTTGTCGCAGGTCTGGGTACATCTTTTGTGCCAATAGTTCGGGTTTTACATGTCATTAGTGATGTGGTGTTGTAGATATAGCTTGAGGACGGTGCCTATATCCATGTGGGGGTTCTTGGACCTCCATTCTGGGTTTTGTACATTTGTTATGGCCTTTTTAAAATTGTTTCAAAACATGTAGTTCAATTCTGAAATTTTGTAAAAGATGGTTTTAGTTGGAAAATCCAGATTTGTTTTATTGAGTTTGTTTTTTGTTTAGTGTTTATAAAATCGGGTAAATCATTCCCAAACGTAATTTTATAATTACCAGGAACTTGTTCCTGCCCATGAGGATTGAGAACGCCCATTAGGACTTTTCATGGGCTGGGTTTGGTCCCAATTTTGATGGTGACCAGATTTGGTTCGTGACAATGAGGTCACATATTTAATGTCTTTTGGAGATATCCTCACATATATGCTCATCATATATTGCAGTAAGTACATGATTGATGTTTAGTATGGGTGTTCATGGATTAAATTATATATTGGAAACTGGTATTTTTAATGTATAATAGAGGGAAACTTCCCATATATTCTCATCACGTACTAGGCCAGATACAGGTTAACATCACATAGTGATGAAAAATCCTGGGGGACTACTGACAGGGAGGGAGATTCAACCTGCATTACAAATATGATCAAGATTTAGAGTTTCCAACTCACTTGGGTTAGGTGAAATGTAATTGGGATTCTTGTTTTGGAGATCGTGAATTTACATCCATCTCTCCACCCACAAATGGGAGGCGAGGTTGTTGAGATATTAGGATTAATCCTCAGAGATGTGTCTTATGTACCCTATTATAAGGATAGGATGAAAACCCACATTGTTGGATTTCATGGTTTATAGTCATGTGATACGACAATACAATGTAGTTTTTTTATTAGGAGTTAAAGATGGTTGTGCCACAAATGGGGCTAAATAACTTAGATATTATAGGTGATTTTTCTTTAAGTAGACTATATGCTACTAAGGAGTAGTAAAGGAAAAGTGTGGGGATTATAAAGGTATGATTCCGAGAAGTTATCCCATATTCATTAGATGAGGAATCCCATGTTTGTCACATATGGAATCATAAGTTCATTACTCATGGAATCCTATGTACCTCACATAAGGAAAGGCAATAGTTGAATGTCTTATTAGGGGACATTTCCATATAGTATACCATCATTTGACTAGGATATAGTCCTGTATTTTAATTTCATATGACTAAGAAATTTAAATATATCATTTAATGTAAATAGGATGGAACATTATATGGGATTATGCATTCAGATTCTCATACCTAGTTATGTTGGGTGAAGAGAAGCATCCATGGATCATGTATGTGCTCAATGATAGAAAATATTGGTGGTTTCCCTTGATGATTTCTTGGTTAAGAATTAAACTTATTAGGAGTCATAAGGGTTTTTTTGAGAGTAAGGAGAGCATGAATGGGGATTATGAGTCTACATTGCTTCCTATGGCAGACTGTTGAGGGTTAGTACTGATATGGGTGTGGGAATACAAGATTTTTTTTCCATGTATAGTGGAAGTCATCTAATGCTTGTAACATGAGACATATTATAAACATCATGTAAGTTATTTCCTATTTTCACATAGGGTATCTTGGTTGTATCACCCATGTTATCCAATGATCATCCCCAAGGATACACCGTAGTTTAAAATCATGTTCCAAGGTAGTTATGGAATGAAATTTAATGTTATACTTATTTTTTGTTAAACAAAACATTTCTGTTCGTATAGGGAGGATGATGGTCATTCAGTTTAACATGTCATGGAATGGTTATTGAGTGTTGAAAAGGTGGTGATGACAAGGGATGGAATGAGTGTTACCCATTAATATTATTAGGTCCTTGTAAAGTGTATAAAGGATATGCGTTGGGGATTTAACAAGTGATCTTCTTGTGGTTTTCTATAGAACATGAATTATATATGTTGGGGATTACACATGTGACATGACCGAGTGATGTCATGGAGCAGTGAAAGAATGTGTGTAGGGATCATGTGAGTGCGGTTCCTAGAACCTATTATGGAATATCTAAGATATGACTTGGTTTATGAATGTACACTACATGGTATGAAGGTGAAAAATTAATGTTCACACCATGAGATATATTATGCAAGTTATCCTATATTTGTCACATAAGGAATATTAGGTTAGAAACATCAGGAATACAATTCTTGTTACACAGGGTATGCTACATATTATGGATGTGACTCAGTAAAATTATTCTACACAATATAAAATCATGAGTATAAGATAGTTAACACACAGTTTAATATGGAATGGTGGGGATAAAGAATGTTAATTTTAACATCTATTCAAAAGGATGTAGTATGTCATGTATGGGATGAAAAAAAGGAATTGAATTGATATTATGAATTAATGTACCTAGGTGCTGATAAGGATAATCAAATATGTGCATTGGCTTATATGTGGTCCACTTGAGAGTTATTCACAGTCCTATGTGAACTCGCCTTTTAAAAAAATATATTTAAGAAAGGAGGATTAAAATGGGTGATAAGGTTTAGGTTTTTCAAAAGACTAGAGTTTCATGAATCCTTTTCATGTTGATATATATTGTGTATAACTAATTTGGTGTGAAAGATTGGAACTCACGCGAAAGGGACCATTCACCTCTAACTTTTAAAAAAATGTGTTTTGTGAGAAGAGGCCATCACGTGGAGGCCAAGGGAGAGATTTCATGAAATATTTGAGTTTCTCAAAGTTAAAATTCACAAAAGTATGAGCATTGGGGACATTTTTTCTTCATTGAATGGATTTTTAATAGTTCATCTCAGACACATGATTATGTGAATAATTTGTGCCTAATGTTTTGGATAGTTTTTATTGAGTATAAAATGAAATTTTGACATATATACATTTTTATATAGTTTAAATTCATCATTTAAATGTTTAGGTACGAATTTAAAGATAGAAAAATAGAATCCAGACATCGAGGATGTTTCAAGGTAAAATTATAGATTATATGGTGTCAATGTAACAAGTACATTATATTAAAAATTGTAAGAGGAATGTCTCGACCAGTTTGAGAACATTATCAATTTGGGAACTGGAGTTCACACGTCATGTACATATACAATCAATCCATTTATTTGTATTAAATAATCTTTTGGTGGGTAAATTGAAACCACATTCTTTATATATCAATACAACGCATCACATACTTCAAACAACCGATAATCGAAATGTATGAATTCAAAGGGATGTATGGTTAGCCATTAACAAATAGAGAAATATAGAAAATAATGTCTTTCCTATGTAACATCCATGTAATAAAATTTTCTATTAATTTAGAGATAGGATGTGTAGTTTGGTTATGGTTATTAATGTGGGAAGGTGTGACCATTTTTTCAAATTGATCCTTCATCAATAAAAATAGGATTATAATTTTGATTTTACACATTTTATTTTTCCCCTTCTCCCATACATGTTTCCCTTATCATATACATGGGATGGGTTGAGTTCTCACTCAAACCACGAACCATTGACATGGTCATATGAGGGTAGATGTTCTGTGTTGGGATTCTAATGATATTTTCGGTGGATTTCAATTAAAATTAAACCTTTTTATTATTTTTGTGATTTCTGTTTTATAATACCTCTAATGATTCAATTACAAATTCAATGGTGGAATTAGTTCTGAAAAATAATTACTCATGTTGAAAAACAAATGGAGTTATAAGTAAAAAAATACTATAACCATTGTGTGATCCCATTGCCACTCTTTTTTGGTTAATAATAGGTTATTAACAAATTAATTACAAGATAACATGATTTATTTAAAAAAGACACAATTTTTTTTTCAAATTATGAAACTATTAATATATTGAATCACCATGGTTAAATAAATTCAAATACAGTTTAGAAAACTCATAAATGGATTTTAGTATAAAAAAGAATTGAAATTTCAACCCTGACACATTTTCCATTTGTTTGCACATTTTATGTTATTCTTCATTCATTATTATTTTCTCATGATTATTTCTAATAGTCCCCCTAATTTAATTTCACTATTCTCATTACATTGATTAATTAGTTTAAATTAATGTATTTTATTTTCTTGAACGAATTTTCTAGTTGGATCAACCCCTACCCCCACTAGCTACCCAATTAGTTTGTGGAGGGACAGTCTTATAATTTTCCACACCTAACGATAATAGTTGTTAAATTCTAGCACCGTTGTCGTAGAATTGTGGGGTGTATCATTATTTTTGGGATAATATAATTAATTCAGACATTTTATTATCATATTATTTTTCATTTCATAGGAGGCACAATCCCACTTCAAATGGATACATATTCCTCAAAAGGATGGTGTGGCTTGTATTGAGAGGATATTTAACCCTACGATCCATTGAAACTATAATCTTATATAGTTGATTACTCTCCATATATGGAATTTTAATATCTGAATGAGGATAACCTATGCAAATTATATACCCCACCAAAATCATCATTTTTTAAATTACACTTGAAATATATCTAAAAATTATTATTGATATTGGAATCATTTTCTTCTAAATAGTTGATCCTAAAAAAGGAAGAGAATACCTGAAAATCCAGAAGATAAAATTTATGAGATAATTAATAGTATGGATGATTTAGATTAGTGAAAATATGGGTTTTATCATTTTGATTCATTTGAGGTAGTATGTAATGACATAAACCCAAATTATTTTTAATTAAATGTTTCTAAAATTAATTTTTGAAAATTGAAATTGGAAATGTGGCTACATCATGTCACAATTATATTGAAATTGATCAATCACTTCCCTTTCTTTTCCTCCATTTATTTCTAACCTTCTCTAGCAGAATATTGTGATTATTTTTTGGTATTCATAGATGATTAAAAAGAACATAGAGAGGTGATGGGAAGGAAGAAACATATATAAACACATATCCATCTTCAAAGTCTACTTTCCACATAGAAATGTTATAAAAAAAGAACCAACCACACCACTTAGACATCAATGGAAACTATTATAATAGGACATTTTTGAACATATGTCATGGTTTGAAATTAAAAAGCCCCTCCCTCCTCTTGATTAAGGGTATGTTTTCTTATTTAAGTAAAGCCAAAGACCTAAAATAATGAAACTTCCTTGGAGGTAACCCAGGGGTTCTATCTATATCTCTCTATATCTCTCACATTTTAGATATAAATACTATATTTTTTTATTCATTACATTCCTTTTATATTCATTGTCTTCTTTTCCCACTCTTTTCTTTAAAAATATTTTTTATGCATGAATAAAATAAAAATTCACGCCATTTATCCATAATACATGGCGTGAATCTTGTATGTTATTATGTACTATAAGAGTACATTTAATATAAGTAAATATAAATTTATTTATAAAAGATGAAAGAAGTCTGTGATGATGGAATGGTTACTCAAGGGTGTTCTAGTCTTCATTAGTTCAAATCCATCCACTCCCTTCATTGGTATGAGAGTCATTATTTTTTACCTTGTGTTTTAATAAATGGAGTGTCCTCAATTTTTACATATAATTAAAATAATTTTAATATAAAATAGAAGTCATGATGGTTTTGGAACAGCTAGAAGGGTTTCAACCTAGTGTCAAAAATACCAGGGCTCGATCCCTTCTAGCCAACTCAATTCCAGTTTTTCATTGAACTAAAATCAAACATCATGAATTTATATATAATATATTTTTCATGTTTATCATATTTTTCTAAGCATGTAAAAATAATAAAAAATAAAATTACACCAGAATTGGGTTTTGTGGTGATGGGAATAGTCACAACCTGTGGTTTCAAAAGAATTTTGTTTGAATCCTGCCCAATTCCCCAACAAAATAAACCTTAAAAACATAACCACATACCACAAGTTTTTTACTTTTACCAGGATTTTCTATATATAATTAATAAAATCAAGAAATATAAAAAAACTATCAGCACTACAATCTTCCCTATAGTGTTTGGGGGTATAAAATGGGATTAGATCGGTCACAAGTTGAAAATTCACCCCAACAACATGGAAAAATCATGTATTACCCCTTTTAGTTTTTAGAACTCATTTCTTGTATTTGTATATACTATACAGGTATATATATACTTATATTCTTATATATATTTTTAATTTTATATCATATTGAATAAATATTTGATAATAATAACAAAAAGTATATAATTAAAATACATAAATAATTTTTTAACACTAATAAAACAATATACAAGGCATTTTGTCCAGGTAAACATGATGTGTACTTTCGCTTTAAATACAGGAAAACCTAACTCAAGAAGTACTTGTACTTCCACCCCTATTCCTTCCCGTGTCATCATGTGTAATACTTGTATGACATATCTAAAATTCATTATACCATGGAGTTTTTTCCTTCAATTTCATTTATATTTCACTCTATGATCCTGGTAGGTGATCGTATAGCCCTAATTTCATTGATTTTATTTTATTTTAGGGGGTTTAGTATTTTGAACACAATTTGAATAAACCCAGAAAAACATGGGAACACTTAAATAATATACTCCTTACCGAAATATAAATGGAATTTATTTTCAGTACCCCAAATTTGAAAACACATGGCATGTGCATTTGGTATACACAATGTATAGTTGCCTCTTCCCACATTAGGAGACACCGTATAGAGAATTCCACAAGGATTGGATTCCCATTTTCTAAAACATGACACATGTGTCCGGTACATACTGGGTATGTCATCATTATTGATCCATGTGGAGTCTAAGTGGGTCTCTTAAAAAAATGGGTTCTAAATATAGTTCATATTACACATCTTGTACTCGGGAAAACCTATTGTGCAATTTTAAATTTCTAATTTTTTTGTTACTTCATATTTCTCGTTATTTTTAATCTTCTCTTCTTATTTTTATATTATATCTAATAGTGATAGATATCATGGGAAGGTCCATGTGACATTCTCTTTAGAGGAGTATCCAATAATATGATGAGTTTGTGTCAAGTAAATAGAGGAGTATTCTATGATTGACCGTACATAATCCCAACCACTGACATTATTGATTCTAACTCCATTTTTCCATCCAACCCATTTCTCTAACATCACCTAGTCTATCATCCACCACACCACCACTAACTCTATTGGATACCACACCATTTGATCCACCAACATTGGAAAATTGAGTGAAACCATGACCAGTTCCCATGGTTGGATGATATCACCCACACTCTTATATTATTGTTGATAAGAGGCACTTGAAGAGTGACTGGATAAAATATCATGACATATAAATATCCATTTGATATTTTATTTCCTTGACATGAGTATCCCAAAGTGGATGAGAGTCATGGTAGAGATCGAGAAACAGCTAGATCATACTCACCTCGTCATAGTTCTTTAGGTCAACACTCATACTTGTTGCTATTTATTTATGGAGGTCACTTTGTCATTTGAGTTCAATGGATCAACATATCGGGAGACACTAAGTGAGGCCAGAACCCCTATCCAATTCCACTAATGGGTAGATTTATTTCTCTTATAATGTGATATTTTAGATGTGTGTTCTTCTTTTACCCCCATCTATCCACCCCGCCATTTTTTTCACCCTCACCCACCCCAACTATTCATACATGGTGATTTTTTGTGGGACCTTACTGAACATTATATCCATTACACTCCTAGCCCACAAAGGAGAACATAGTTCATCTCAACTACCATATTATTTATCCATCAATGATTCATCTCTATTCTATCTCCTATCCATGAAGATGATAGTTTTTTGTTTGAAAGAGATATGAAGATACTCACTTGTATACTATAACACGACTACCATAAGCTACAATAATTTTCTACCTTTTAATTTAATGTCATGTTCACCAGCTATCATGGAATCCAAAATGGTAGTTTCTATGCCACCCAGTTGGCATTAAGTTTTGGTGATTTTGAGCCTAATATACCTCTTGTTCTCTTATGTTAAACCTAGTGGATGGACTATGTCATTCTTATTTGAATGATAATGGTCCAAAAATATGGGAGTGCCTATGATCTTGTGTAAGACAACCCAACAATATCTCTGGCAGGAGTGAAACCATATGCCAATAAGGGAGATTCTACCAGGATACTTTCACCATCTCCACCTGAGACCCCTCATCTACATCCATTTCAACTAATTCCACTAACGCATCTTCTTCTGTCATCCCAACCCCACCAATGTGCTATTCATAGCCCCACCATCACCAATACCCATAGATAACCCTTAGATCATTCATGCCTATAGGCTATGTATCATTACCACGATTGGATAGAGTGGTTTCTTGAATTCCTATAGGAAGGAATGATAATTAAAATACATCACTAGGGCCTAATATTTCCACCACCTCCTTCTCATCAACCTGACCCATGACCTTCAACACCATGTGACACACCTTCATCTTATTCCACTAACTATATAGTTGTTACATTAGTTAATGTGGGTGAGACTACTAATTTTCTATACCATGATCCCTCTCAAAGGACCCAACCACCACCTATATGACCCCCAATATTAGTTCCCACTAATGATGCCCCACCATTGCATGATCCCTTAGTTTTAGTCACTTCATATCACGTGGCTACTAAGTTACTGTCTATACCGTGCAATTTTTTACACACACACCAACACAGATATCTATATATATATATATTGATGGGTTGTTATTATTTTTACAATACTATGTTTTTCTATAAAATATATATTTAAAATTATTCTAGAGAATTATGGAATTTTATGGATCATTTCCATCTTGTGGACATTCTACACCTGAATTATTTCATGTTTTCAGCCTACTAACTAGGAGATAATTGTTTTTGAACTTATTTTGTTTATATGTACTCAGATGAATTGGTTCACTATTCCACTGGTCTCTTTTGGGTTGGTCATGTTTCTTTTCAACTCTCTCTACTACTACCATGTGATATAATGGGTGGATCCAATTATTTCTTATTTAGGTGTGAGGGTATCTCAAAACAACACATTCCATGTTTCCATTGGCTAATCTAGGATACATTTCTAATTGAAGTATATATTTTATTTTTTCATAAAATTGTGATTATAAAATATTAATATACCTTTGACTTTTTTTTAAAACTGAATGATTATTTCAATTTTTGAAAGTTCTATTAAATGATTGTAGATATAATTTTTTTTGTTATTGATTTCAAATTTTCATTTACATGACTTATTTTTTTATTCATGTTGTAAACTAATTGAACAATATTTTTATTCCCATTTCTAATAGGTATTATGATATTTTTGAAATAATATTTATTATACTGTCTTTCTAGAGATATTATCAAGATATGAATAACTATTAAAACTAAATAGTCCATCTTATAAATAACAGGTTATTTTGAGTTAGATTAAATTTATCGCAACATTAATATGATTATATCATCCTGTCATGAAATATTGACCTATATTTACACGTAATGTTTTGTAGAACATTATAAACCATTAATATCGTCTATATAAAGACAGATTATGAGATTAATCATCCTATATACATTAATTATTAAATTTGCTTTATATATTATTCATCTGATCTTCAAAGATGGGTTTTTTGTGATTTATGGTACTATTTACTGAGTAAAAATAAAATTAAGTGTAGGGAAGTTTCAATTTTCATTTTGGTCAAAGTGTACAAAAACTACATTTCGTTAAGAATATATTTGGTCGAAAAAGAAACTTAAAAATAAAATAAAATTAATTTATTATACTGAAAGTTATTATATGATCAAGTGTGGTAAACAGAAATGAATGATCAGTTTGGATTTTGAGATATTTTTAAAAGGAAGTATTTTTCATTGGGAATCACATTAAATTTCATGATTTATGTTTAAATAATCCGACCTCATTTTTTACCTTCTATGTTTATTTCACGTTATTTCCCACCTTATCTTAGCCTTAGAACCCTCAAAATCCTAATGAAATAAGTCATTATTTTTTGTTTTAGTATGTAAGTAGAGATTTTTGTTTTTCTAAATATTATAGAGAGGATTCATATACTTGAGAATGAGAATTAATCCAATTAAAATATATACGGTGGTGAGTGAATTATTTTAATCATAAGGTAAAACATCAGTGGAATGTGTATTTTTGAAAAGTTTAAATATGTAAAAAAAGGTATTAAAAATGTCTTCAATTGAATTATATATGAAACCTGATTAGAATACAATAAAACTGCTAATGTATTGTGCTTATTTGTAATCCCTAGTATGATTTTATTTATATGTATAATTGGTTTAATGCTTCCTAATTAGAGTATTGATTATTTTTAATTTGATGTTAATCTTTTTCCTAATGGAATAAAAATAACTAATTGTGGATGAGTATTATATTCTTGATCAATGAATATTAGGTTGGACAATTTTTATTGAAAATAATGTATATTTTTACTCGATATATGTTCTTATGTGGTTTATACAATTCATTTCAATGTTTATGGATTTCTTTTTAATTATTATAATAAAATTAACACACCAAGGATTATTTATAGTAGAATTTGATATTAGAAGGGTTGTAAGTGTAAAGACCTAGAAATTTCAAGGAAATTTTATTTCATAATTATTTGGAATTTTGCGAGCCTACGGTTTCTGACAGAACCTGATTCTGAGGCCAAGTGTGCTCGGAATCAATTTCTGACGTTTTGTTCAGGTACGTTCAGTAAAGGTACATACAAGTTTTTCTATCTTTTGAACCGGTGCTTGGAATTGAAAACCGAGGACACCGATGAACTCGCAGCGCCAGTATTCACTTAAGGGGACCTTTACCGCAGTTGCATTTTATGCGGGATGAGAGTTAATTTTTGGGGGTTTAGAATAAAATAAATAAAATTTGTAGTACACAATTTTATTTATGAAAGTTAGTTATTTCCTCCCAAGGGGAGTTAGAGGAGGGGCCCACACCCACATAACCTCTCATAAGAGGATATTTGTGAGGTGGGGCCCACACGTGACCTAAACCTTTCATATCCCCATAACTCCCCTTAAACCCATTAACACCCCCCTTTAATTAAATTTTTAACTCATCTCTTTTACATTTTTAAACTCTCCACCTCCCTCTCATTATATTTGCCGACTCAATTAATTAATATCCTTATTAATTAATTGGCACATCTCTGATTTTGAATTTTTTATTTTCATGAAATTTCTTTAAAAGTTGGAGAAGTCTATCATAATATTTGCAGAGTAAATATTTTTGGTGGGGGAACCTATCGAGAATTAGAAGAACTCCGTCCTTCCAACGAAGAACCACCGAAGAATGACGATCGCCTCTTTTGATCTTTGGCCAAGCCAAAAGAGAAGTATCCACCCGCAAGGAATGCCGACGACGTGCCATCCTCAGCTCCTTCTTTCCCGACGTCAACGCGTTGATACCATCTCCCCGTGACCCCGTCATCTGCGATGCCCGATTACCGTGAACATTATTTCAAGGTAGGGGTTTCGTATAATTTATAAGTGAATAAATTATCCTATTTTTGTTGATTTCTTTGGAATAACTTTGGCCAATTTTTACCGCCTAACGCGAAGGGAGCAGGCCGAACGAACATGGCCCGACGACCCTCCAATGTTTTTCTGAACTTATTCGTGATAGAGGCGTGTTGGAAGAGGCGGCAACGAGCGAAGGCGGTGGCAGCGCGCCGGTTATGAGCGGAAGAACCACGGCCCGCAACCGTGGGCCGCTCGGCTGATGATGAATTGGTTGCCTAAGCCGGCTGGACCAAAGAGACCGTGGCGCCATGAGAGCATTGTGGTACGGAGGACCGCGGCCCGCATTCTGCATGCCGTTCGGCGGAAAAACCGGTCGGCAACTGGCCGACCGGGCTTGGAAGACCCGCGGTGCCAGGAGGGCACCACACTGAATGAACCGCGGCCCACTTGTGCGGACCGCTCATGCCAGGAAGACCGGCCGGACAGGAGGTCTGTGCAAATTGGTGTCACCGGTTTGGGAGACCGGGGGGCTATCCCCCCCCCCCCCCCCGCAAAGCTCGGCCAGCCGGGCAGCGCCCCACCGGGCCTGGCCGTGCCCCCTCGGGCCGACCCGCAGCCCTCAGGACGGACCGTGCACTTTACCAGGCCGGCCTACCCCTCTGTTGGGTTGGACCCACCAAGTCAGGTCGGGCCGACCAGCCAGCCCACTTGGCTTAACGGGTGGGGCCCGTTATCACTAAATCATGAATGACATAAAGACCCAGCGTCCGATCAACGCACCGTCTGCGGCATTGGGACCCTCGTGATGAGGGGGTCCATTTTCGATGCTCTAAGTGAGTTTTGGATGTTTTTGAAAAAAACAGCCGGGTTAGTTTGAAACTGAAACCAACCGGGCCCTCGGAGCAGAAACTCTTATAACATAAGGACCGGGCGTCTGATTGACATGCCGTCAACTATGTTGGTTTCTTTTGTGGAGAGGGTACTCTTGGCATACCCCAAGTGGGATTCAGATGATATTGGAGTATGGACAGGTTGTTTTTAGATTAAAAACCAACCGGGCCCCTGGAACGGAAAAGCCAATATCTCACAAACCGGGCATCTGATTGATGCGTCGTCTGTTGTGTTGAAACCCCTATAATGAAGCAGTCCGTTGTGATACTTCTTCGTGAGACTTCGTGACACTTGGAGTATCGGATTGAGGATCATTGAGCGGACCCTCTTGGTTACGAGCGAGTAGATTGCAGGGACCTAGTAGCTGGCTTAGACTTGATGACTACTGATCAATCGACTCGGAGTGACTCAGATATCCCAGTGGGGAGCACTTGGTTGTAGCAGCAGACCTACCGTGGAGGAGCGCTTGGTTGTAGTGGAAGACCCGTGGTACTCGACAGAAGGAGTACGTCTATAGGCTCTGAGGGGGAGCGCTTGGTTGTAGCGGTAGAGCCATGTTGGGAAGCGCTTGGTTGTAGCAGTAGGCCCACAATACTTGACAGGTGGAGTACTTTAGCAGTCCAAGGTTAGTGGGAAGCGCTTGGTTGTAGCGGTAGGCCCACTGTACTCGACAGAGGAGGAGTTATCCAACAGCCGTGGTTTCATGAATAAAAATACTAGTTTGAGCTCAGTGAGTAACCATTGTGTTTTCCTCATGATTGAGATGGGTTACTTAATAACTTAGGTATATTTATGGGAATATACCTATGTAATGGTGATCTACTGAAATCATACTTTGTGGTTTATCCTTGTTGGAGTTTGTGAGACCTTGAGGGTCTCGGGGTCCCTACTAAGTATCGTTATACTCACCCCTGCACGGGCTATGCCTACACTACGTTGTGTTGGATGCAGACGACGGACATCACTGATCGAGGTGGAGACTTGTAGAGCTGGACGGTACCCAGAGGTGGACCACTTGGCGAGACTTTCATGGAGCAGACGGTCAGAACTGAGGTTATGTAGTCTCCATCTGTACCCACCCTTCAGGTGGGATTCCCAGAGGACGACTCAGTGTTTTCTATTTAATTTACTTCTGTTGTATTTAGTCTTTCAGTTGTAGTGTACTTACTTTTGGGCTTGTATTTCTGGCCCCTTCCTTTTCAGCACTTACTTTTGTATACATTTTTACTTTATTCTTACTTCAGTTCCTTACACTATTGTGTTTGTTTACTTCTATAAAGGAAATGCCTTCCCAGTATATGGATTTACGCCTTTGGTGCTAGTCGCTGGCCCCTGGCCTATAGAAGCCAGGCTTGGGGTAGTCACAACACATGCCCCAAGGATGGGTCATGACAAATGGGTATTAGAGGAGTCGGTTCTACCACATAACATAGGACTCTAATATTTTATTTTTGTGAAGAAATAGTGTTAAAGGTACTAAGTGTGGTTTTTAGTTCAGGGAGTCCAGTGTTGGTGCAGGTGGCCGACGTATCCATACACCAGGACCCTGACTTCTGATTTCTGACTCAGTGCACGAAAACACTGATTGCATGTGTGTTTTCAAAAGATTTATTTAAGTCATCTAAAACTAGGTCATCTCACCAGATATAGTATTTGACCGTGTTTCATCTGTTTCTTTCAGGATGCCTCCCCACAGATGACTAGTTAGAGCCCCGAGAGTTGTACGTATAGATAGCCTGCCAAGTGACGAGGCCTCAATATAGGGCCCTCTTCTAGTTGAGGCACCAGCGGAGGCACCATCGGTACGACCACCCATTGGGCCACCGATGCCACCAGCCCTAGCAGTAGATAGTGCACGCTGCATGAGTTCCTGTGCCAGAGGCCACCTAGGTTTCGGGGAGAGATGGACCCACAAGCGGCTGAGGATTGGCTGGAAGCTGTGGAAAGAGTCTTCAGACTGGTAGGGACACTAACAGAATTTATGGTGATCCCTACTACCAGCCTCCTTCAGGCAGCAGCAGGCAGATGGTGGAGCCTGATTCTCCAGATGTACAACGAGGAGACACTTCTATGGGAAGACTTCGAGAGCCTGTTCTAGGCGGATTTTGTCCCAGCCACCCTTCTAGCGGTGTGGACACAGGAGATACTACATCTATAATAGGGTAGCATGATGGTGGTACAGTACCCAGCGAGGTTCACAGACCTCTCGCGCTACTCTACAGATATGGTACGACACCCATTTTTCAGGGTCCGAACCTTCGTGCAGGGGCTCAGGCGAGAGATTAGAGCTTCAGTTGTTTCTTATAGCATCCCAACATAGATAGGGGTGTTGGAGAGTGCCCTCCCAATGGAGTGTTTCCTTGCTGACCAATCTCCATAAGTGGAACCCTCCACTAGTCGACATGTAGCGGAGTCTTCTAAAGCTTTTAGTAGACAAATGACGCAGGGATCAAAGAGGACTAGACCCATGGGTGATTGACCGCATGACTCAGGATCGTGTGTGTGAGGCACCCGGGGCAAAGAACGACTTACCAAGAGTGGACAATGTTACTCATGTGGAGGGCTTGGTCACATGGCACAAGACTATCTAACCCGCCCTACAATTGATCAGTAGATAGATGGAGGACCTCCCAGGTAGAAGCATAGGTTCGATTGAGGTGGGCCGCAAGGAGTAGGAGACCAAGGCAGAGGAGATGGCCGTGCAACTAGTGGTAGACGACGCTTCGAGGTGTTTCCACAACCACTAGGAAGTCCACCCCGACCGTAGGGAATGGGAGGACATGGGAGAGAACAACTTCAGGCAGCTGAAGCATATGACTATGGAGCTCCGGAAGCAAGTGGACAGGAGCGGGACTAGTACCAGGAATGGATGCCTTTATTCTTGGTGCTCTTATCCTTTGTTTTTTACTGTTGTTTGTGGTTGTTATGTGTCTTTGTACGTTGATCTGCAGTAATAAAAGACACTTTTCTTTGTGATGTTTTCTTTCCTTCCTTTTGTGTGGGTTATACTAAGAGGTTCCGGTTAAAACTGTTGACTTGACCATCACTTTCGATATTTCTACTGGAGGAGACCTAGTGACCACACACTAATGCCGACAGTGTGACTCAACCCTTGGAGGTGAGAATAATGGGTTGATCTCTTAGTAGTAGCGTCGAGGCCTGACGGCGTCGTTCATGGAATTAATTGGTACCATTCATGTCAGGATTGACTGTATTAGGCAAAGGATGTGGTTCATCTAGGAGATGAGACTGGATTTCCCTTTTCAGAAGAGGAGAAATCATTTCAGCTCTTGTAAATAGTACACAAAGAAGGGTGTATACGAGATCTTTTAAATTGTCCAGTCTCACCCATATTTCATCGAGCGAACAATTTACAGTTTACTCCAATCTCAATAGTCACAGATTAATCTTCTCTGAGAAATACCTGAACCTGAGACAACAACGATGGCTTGAGTTCCTCCAGGACTAGGACTACGAAAAAATATATACTCCTAGGAAGGGGAACGTAGTAGCGGAAGCTCTCAGTAGGAGTTCAGGCATTCAGATACTAAGAGAGGTGACAGAGCAGTTGGCCGTGTTGCTGATATCCTTTGCAGATAGAGATGGTGTAGCCTATCTTCAGTCACTCTTCCAATTCTTCAACAGAGTAGGCGAGGTGGTTTACCCCCTTACCCTTCCACCTCAGTTGCACTAGGTGCATGACATCTTCCACGTGCCTCAGCTGAGGAGATATGTGCATGACCCGTCCCACATCATCGACCACGAGGAGCTGGAAATCGATGACTAGGTGACATTCACGGAGGTCCTAGTGGAGATCGAGGATCGACAGGAGTGGGTCCTACGTGGGCGATCGATTCCTCAGGTCCACATTCACTGGAAGCACGGGAACCTCCAGAAGAGCACATGGGAGCAGGAGGCTCAGATTCGTGTTCAATACCCCCTTTTGTTTCCCTAGTGCATATTGTAGCTTTACGGGAACGTAAATCCCTGAGGTGGGAGTAATGCAAAGACCAAGGAATTTCAAGGAATTTTTTTTCTTAATTATTTGGAATTTTACGAGTCTTTGGTTTCTTACGGCACCTGATTCTAATTCTCGGTGTTCCCGGAATTAACTTCTGAAGTTTTGTTTGGGTACGTTTAGTAAACATACATGTGAGTTTTTCTATATTTTGAACCGGTGATCGAAATTGAAATCTGAGGACACCGATGAACTCGCAGCGCCAGTATTCGCTTAAGGGGAACTTTACCACAGTTGCATTTTATGCGGGATGAGATTTAATATTTGGGGATTTTGAATAAAATAAATAAAATACGTAGTACACAATTTTATTTATGTAAGTTAGTTATTTCCTCCCAAGGGGAGTTGGAGGTGGGGCCCACACCCACATAACGTCCCCTGAGAGGATATTTGTTAGGTGGGGCCTACACGTTCTCTAAACCTTTCATCTCCCCATAACTCCCCTTAACCCCATTAACGCCCCCTTTAATTAATTTGTTAACTCGTGTCTTTTAAATTTTTAAACTCTCCACCACCCTCTCATTAAGTTTTCCAACTCAATTAATTAATATCCTTATTAATTAACTGGAAGATCTCATCTTTTGAATTTTTCATTTGCATGGAATTTCTTTAAAAGTTGGAGATGTCTATTATAATATTTCCAAAGCATATATTTTTGGTGGGGGAACCTATGGAGAATTAGAAGAGCTCCGTCCTTCCAACGAAGAACCAACGAAGAATGATGATTGTCTCTTTCAATCTTCAGCCAAGCCAAAGGAGAAGGAGCCACCCGTAAGGAACGCCGAAAACGTGCCATCCTCGGCTCCTTCTTTCCCAACGTCAATGAGTTGACGCCGTCTCCCCGCAATGCCGTCTTCCGCGACGCCCGATTACCGCATACCTTATTTCGAGGTAGGGGTTTTGTATAATTTATAAGTGAATAAATTATCCCATTTCTGTTGGTTTCTTTGGAATTACTTAGGCCAATTGTTACCACCTAACGCGGAGGGTGCGTGCTGAATGAATATGGCCCGAAGACCCTCCGATGTTTTCCTGAATTTATTCACAATAGTGGCGCATTGGAAGAGGTGGTGATGAGAAAATGCGGCGGCCGCATGTCGGCTGTGTACGGAAGAACCGCGGCTTGCAATCGCGGCCTGCAACCGCGGCCTGCAACCGCGGGCCGCTCGGATGATGGAGAACCGGCCGGCTAAGCCGGCCGGACCGAAGATATCGCGGCCCCACGAAGGCGCCGCGCTACGGAGGACTGAGTCCTGCATTCCAGGGGCTGCTTGGCGGACAACCCGACTGGCAGCCAGCTGGCCGGGCTGGGATGACCCGCGGCGCCAGGAGGGCGCCGCACTAAAGGAACCGCGACCCACCTTTGCGGGCCGCTCTCCCCAGGAAGACCGGTCGGCTTCGGCCGGCCGGATAGAAGGGCAGCGCCACTTGGGGCTACCGGTTCGAGAGACCCACCCTGCAGCGCTCGGCCATCCGGCCCACGCCGCGCCGCGCCACACCGCGCCAGGTCCCACCGCACCGGGCCTGGCCGCGCCGCGCAGGGTCGGGCCGCACCGCGCTGGGTCGGGCCGCGCCGCTCCCCCTCTGGTCGCGCCCCTCTGGCCGACCGTGGCCCTCAGGCCGGAATGTGTGCTTTACCGGGCTAGTCCAACCCTCTTCCGGGTCAGACCCACCAAATCGGGTGGGGCCGACCCGCCAGCCCACTAGTCTTAAAGTGTCGGGACCGTTTTCACTAAATCGTGAATAACTTAATGACCACGCGTCTGATCGATGAGCCGTCTGCGGCATTGGGACCCTCGCGATGAGGCATTCCTTTTGTGATGCTCTAAGTGAGTTTTGGATGACATTGGAAAAAATGTCCAGGTTGGTTTGAAACCGAAACCAACCGGGCCCGCGGAGCAGAAACACTTATAACATAAGGACCGGAGGTCCGATTGACATGTCGTCAACTACGTTGGTCTCCTTTTGTTGAGACAGTTAATTTGGCATACTCCACGTGGGATTTGGATGAGATTGGAGTATGGTCTGGTTGGTTTTAACTTAATAACAAACCGGGCCCCTGGAACAGAAAAGCCAATAACTCACAGACCGGGCGTCCGATTGACACGCCGTCAGTTGCGTTGAGACCCATATGACGAGGCGGTCATTTGTGATACATCTACACGAGAATTCGTGACACATGGAGTATCGGCTTGAGGATCATGTAGTGGACCCTCCCGGTTACAAGCAAGCAGATTACAGAGACCTAGTAGATGAATGAGACTTGATGACTGTTGATCGATCGACTTGGAATGATTCGGATGGCCCCGTGGGGAGTGCTTGGTTGTAGCAGCAGACCCACGGCGATGGAGTGCTTGGTTGTAGTGGAAAATCCACACTACTTGACAGAAGTTGTACCTCTGTAGGCTATGAGGGGGAGCACCTGGTCGTAGCGGCAGACCCATGGTGGGAAGTTCTTGGTTGTTGTAGCAGGCCCACAGTACTCGACAGGTGGAGTACTTCAGCAGTCCAATGTTAGTGGGAAATGCTTGGTTGTAGCGGCAAGCCCACTATACTCGACCGAGGAGGAGTTCTCCAGCAGCCTTAGTTTCGTGAATAAAAATCCTGGTTTGAGCTGAGTCAGTGACCTTTTTTTTTCCTCATAATTGAGATGGGTTACTTGATAACTAAGGTATATGTATTGGGATATACCTAAGTAATGATTATCTGTTGAAATCATACTTTGTGGTTGCTCCTTGATGGAATTTGTGAGAACTTTAGGGTCTCGAGGTCCCTATTGAGTATCGTTATACTCACCCTTGCACGGGATATTCCCTCACTACGTAGTGTTGGATGAAGACAACGGACTGCACTAATCGTGGAGGAGACTTGTAGAGCTGGACAGTACCCGGTGGTGGACCACATGGCAAGACGTACACGAAGCAGACGGTCAGACCCGAGGTGCTGTGGTGGTCATCTGTAACCACCCTTCAGGTGGGATTCCCAGAGGACGACTCAGTGGTTTCTTTTTACTTTACTGTTATTGTACTAGTCTTTCATTTGTACTGTACTTACTGGTGGGCTTGTATTTCTAGCCCCTTTCTTTTCAGCACTTACTTTTGTATACAGTTTTACTTTGTGATTACTTCATTTGTGAAATCTATTGTGTTTGTTTTCATCTATAAAGGAAATTCCTTCCCAATATATGGATTTACACCTTTGGTGCTAGTTACCAGTCCATGGCCTATGGAAGTCAGGCTTGGGGTAGTCACGACACGTGCCCCAAGGACAAGTCGTGATAGTAAGTAACAAGCACACACCGTGTATAATTTCAAGAGGCATGGATCCAATTGTTTGTGTAGACACTCAAATCATGAACCAATTTTCACATGCAGTGTATATATTCACGTACGTAGTGTATTCCCATTCTAAAAGTGGGTGTTGTGAAAATTTATAATACCCACCTAGTATTTCATCACAACATTCCATGTACTTCCACCTATTGATAACCAATGAAAAATAATTTAAAGGGTATCATGGTTAGGAACTGTCCATTTGACAATGATAGGAAATATAAGCTGACTTGAGTTCATGGAAATTAAATTCTATACACATTTTGTGAAACATTTGTCAATAAATTAAAGAGGATGAATCTGATTTTGGTATTGTCTATTCAATGGGAGAGGTGATTCCATTCAATCGACTGGATCATTCCCCATATATAATAGGTGTTTTATTTATTTATAAATTTTTATATTTTGTCTTCTCACCAACACTTTCTACTCTTGTATTCATATCCATTATCATTATTTTTTCCACTTTAGAACCATTACCACATTATAATAGGCTATAAGTTCTATATTGGGGTTTTAATTAGACGGTGGGTGTTCTTTAATTAAAATTATAGTGTGTCATTATTTTAATGTTATTTATATTTTATAATTCCTTTATTGATTTAATGATAAATTTACTATAATTTTTGTTTTAGGACCATAATGAAACTAGTGGAGAAAACCAAAGGAGTTATATTAGGAAATCCCATTACCATTGGGTTAGCCCATTGCCACGTTTTTCTTCTTCTTTTAAAATCATGTTTTTAATAAATTTATTATCATACCAAGGAATTGATTTCTAGAATAACAAGTTATTTTTTAGAAAAATAAACTCTAACAAAAATGAACCGGCTTGGTTAAATAATTTCATATATATTTTAGAATACCCAAAAATGTTGTTTTTTTGAAAACCCCAAATATAAATTGCAATATCAATACATTTTTTCTTGTATTTGTCTCATTTATTTTTCTTCTTTATTTATCCTTATTTATCACATGATTATTCCAAACCGTAACTTCAATATAATATTTCCATTATCATGAAATTAATTAATTGGTTTAAATTCACCTAACTATTTATAGTGATCCACTTTCACACTGGAATTTACCCCTACTCCAATTAGCATCCCAATTATTTTGTGAAGGGACACACTTTTATTTTTCTACACATCTTGATGAGAGTGGTCAAAAGAAAATGAATAAAAGATATTTTGTGTAGTATTTCTCGAATAGTTCTTCTATTTGGAATCCATGGGGAGATATTTCTCGAATCTTGAAATCTATTTAAACATATTGAGTGATTTGACTTCACATTTCCAGTAGCTTCCCCATAAAATGGTGGGAGGAGGGGGTATTTATAGGTGGTAAGGCCTTCAGAAGATACATTTCAGGAAGTATTACCATACACACAAAAGACAATGTTTCACAGTTCATCCAATTCCATTTTCCAAACATTTGAGTTTCATGATCATCTGGAATTGGTTTTAGAATTACCTTTTTGGGCCCTTTTTCAGAATCTCATATGCAAAAAACCATAATGTTTGATCTGTAATTGAATTAAAAACCCTTATCTAGTCAAATTGAATCATCTAAAATGAAATATGTAACAACCCAGAAATTATTCTATGTTATTAATATAATACATCTTATTCTATGAGGATTTTTTTATTATTAGAACATGGAAAGAGTATTATATTTCATTAGAATGGTACACATCATATGTTGGTATGGACTACTAAAACTAAGATACTTAAATGTTGATACACACAGAAGATTAATAAATCCACTAAAAAAACGTTGTAGGCTTTAATTCCACCATAAAATTTATTTATCCATAATGACTATAAATGGTAAGAGAAGATAATAGACATTATGAATTGATTTATATGAATATTTCTAAGTAGTGGATGATTATGTGAGATTTATGGGGAATTTATATTGAAATATGGTAGTTTATAATATAAAAATTTAACGATATATAAAATATAGAAATTTTGGCCATTAATGAAATCGATAGTTGAACATTATTATTTTTGGTTATAAATTTGCAATAAAGTAGTTGTTAGGATTATGAAAAAAGAATCCAAAAAATTATTTTTGAAAACTGTATTTATATTTAAATTATATTTAAAATATATTTAAAATATATTTTATGATAAATTAATATTTTTAAAATAAATGTTATATTCATGAAGTAATTTTAAAAAAATTAAATTTAATGACTATATAAATTAACAAATTCAAAATTAATTTTTATAAAGGTTATAATGTTTACTATTTCATAAAAAATATTACTTTTTATTAAATAAGGATATTTATTTAAAAGAAAAAACTAAATTTTTTATAGAATTATTTTGATATAATTTTTATCATTTTTGGACTGAGATAAGTCATAATTAACTTTTGGTTAATTTTTTAGAATTATCTCACAATGTTAATTTTTTTGGTGAAAATGTGAAAATTACCATTTAATTAGTACCACAATTTTATGATATCATTATGATTTGAGAATGATTAAAATTTTTCCCAAAAATTTTATTCATTAAAAGTTTAATTTATTTTTAATAAAAAATAATGTTAAAAATATTATTTTGAATTTATAAATTTATAGTTAACATTTTTGAACCAAAAATTAAATTTTTGCTATAAAAACTTTGTATTCCATTCATTAAATTTTTTGGTTTGTGGTGATTATCACATTGGGATCATTTAACCATGAAAATAAATCTATATATGTCATTAATAATCAATAAAATGGGTTAGAATTTTTTTTAATCAGATGTGGATGACTTATATAACAAAATAAGAAATATTTTAACCCTTAAACCCACTTCACCCAATGTATAAATAGACACCCATTCTTCCAATCCTCTACACTAAAATTCCATTGAGAAATATTTTCGTCCTCTTATACATATCAAATTACCTCCCAATGTTTTACCGGTTCTATAAGGAGTTTCTATCTAACTCTAAGAAGAATCCTTTCAAGGCATGTGATCTCTTCCTCCACTTTTTCCATTAAAGTTCTTCTTTGGTATATGCCTTTTGAATTTTGAATTAATTATTTCGAAAAATAATTCTATACACCCTATTATTATAACAATGATATATTTTTAGTAGGGTAATTCCTTTTCCTCTCATTAAACACGTTTGAATATCCATTTTGTATTCCCTTTATGTTGTCGAAATTAAACCTTGATTTTCCATGCCATATTTTCATGTCATGAACACCTGACACCATTTTCATTCAAGGGTATTAATTTAAATGTATAATTTAACTATTTATTAGTTATATCTATTTATGAAACCCACATTCCATAATATTGGGATATAAATGAAATTTAAATATGATTCTTGATCGATGTAGAAACAATAATGTTGGAAATTTGAAGGGTTCACATTGATAACACTCCAATGCATTGGTTAAACAATTAATCTATATATATGACTACACATAAAACCTTGGATTCTTTAATGGGTATATTTTTATAATACCTTGGTCAAATTAATTGGTATTATGCTTTACAACCCCTTAGTTATGAGATTTGGTGGTATGTTTATGAATGTGTCATGTTCACGTTACAACCACATTTCCATGTCATAATTAATGTTATTAAGTTCATGTACTTACATTATGCCTCAATATATTATATATTTATTCTTAGGATATACTACATGTTTCAACTATGACGTTATCTTACATTGTTTATCCCTTACTGGTCTTTATAATCACCCATTTCATTTCATAAATTTCCCAAAGAAATCCAATCTTGTGAGACATTATAAGATTATATAATAAAGAATCCTTTCAAGAGAGTTGTATATTTATTTATCTTTCATTTTATATACCATGTATTTCCTATAATATATACCTAGTTTCCAATCTACTGAATATAAAAATGTCATTTCATGTTATTTATGTAATATATTTTCAACGTATTATGATTAAAATAAAGAAATAAAAGGTGGGTATCCATTGTTGGTATAAAATAACCATTTAATAATTAATGTAAATTTGGAATATAAAAACATTAATATGAACCCTAGGGATATGTCTTAATAGAGTAAAACATTCTTAATTTTTTTTGAAGTAGAAATCGAATGGATTCTATGAAATTAAAACCTTTTTTGGATACCAGAACGTTGATATCGATTTGGTACAATTGTATACAGAGGTAATAAACATGAAATGTGCATATTTGGTATTAAGAAAATCATCAAATGGTTCACAAAACAATGAATTTATCCACACATAATTTTACACTACTCAGGGATATTCATTCGTTTTCTTAGGATGGCACATCAGTCTGATTAGGGGTCAAACACACTTCCGAACAGGACCTCTCTAGTAAGGACCTAAAATGATATGTAGTTTTATTTCATACCATTAAGGATGATAGGAATATAGTTTAGAGTTGTATAGAGTGGATGGTACACATAGTTTGAAGGTCATACTTCCTGGACCATGGGTAACAGTTTAGACTCATGTTACATGGATTGTAGGCTCCTTGTTTAAGGTCATAGAGAGTGGACCGTGATTGGGGCCGAGGGGCTAGGAGGGTTAAAGATGCTTGGGCTGGGGCCAAGGCGAAATTTCTGGGCATTTCTACATATCCCATAAGGATGATAATCAAGCCAAATGTAGTTCTGTGAAGCAAAGCATGGTCAGAGACCAACGTTGGTAGGGGGAATCCTCTCTAGCATGGATGCTGACACATCCCATAACTATCATGGTGCATCCTGAACTGGTTCAGGGTCGAGGCTATAGTTAAAAGTCATGTGTTAGAGACATAGATACCCAGAAAGGAAATGTGTGGTGTGTTACATTACCTGACGTGAATAAGGACCATAAGAGTCCACACCACACAAGATCTCATGGTAATCCTTAGGTTGATGGACTAAAGGTCAAAACTCAGCTGGGCCCAAGAAGTTTTGTCTAGGACTTCCTATGTATCCAATGAGGATGGGAATTAAGCCACACGTAGTTCTAAGAGTGGAGTTTAATGTCATGTAGGAAGATGAAAGGCATGTGTGGAATAGCTACACAAGTACACATCCTACCAAAACTACTAATCCCACGTGAGTCATGCTCGATGTGGGAAACAAGAAATAGTGATGGGACTTTACAAGAACATGAAGGCACACATTAGTGGAAGTGGATTTCTGGTCGTGTCATGTCCCCATAATGTTTACCCACCCACTTAACAAACCTAGATGTGTGAAGGGGTAAATCCGAGTATGCTGGAATTCCACTTGAACATAAGGAAGTGAAAATATGTGAATCATGAAGCACGAGATCTGGACCACAATGATGGTGGTGTGACGATAGGGGATTACTATTGACCGTGTTCGAAACACATCATATGTATCACGTTAGCCTTATATGGGGACAAATGGATGAGGGTCAACCACTGACCATGTTCGAAACACAGGACTTATCACAAATGTTATCTCAGGTCTTCCGGGACATCGGCAAGAGATGGTAGGTGAGCCGATGTCGAATGAGACCAGGCCATGAAAGGGTTCCCTTCTGATGTAAAAGAGGAAGAGGATCCAAATAACAGGCTCACGAAGCTTGTACATGGAATGAGGGGAATGTCCCCGTGAAAATTCCACTGTTAGAGCTCTTTTCAAAAAGCATCTGATTATAAGACGTATCACATAGAGGGAGTCAAGTCTATACGCAAGGACATAGGTCTTGGGGTTTCACACTTCTAACTTAAGGTCCTAGGTTAGACCATTAATGGGGAACTTGATTTGACGTTTTGTGTGTAGGGAAGTGAAGTAGCCAAACCTGGCACATAGTTCCCATAGGGTGATCATAGTTTATGGTCATAGAGCTCAGACCAAGAATCATGCCATGTCCAGGTGTGGACAAATGGTATGGTGTGTGACTGATACTAAACATGATTTCCCATCGAGTGAGGACACCATGATGCAGTTCCGTTTTTTTTTCGTGCGTCCAGGACAATAATGTTACAGTTTCAGGTCATGTGAAGGGACAAGACATTAATTTTTACATCGTATGGTATAGACGTAACAATTTAATGTCATGTGGGATTGGGAAACATAGTCTAGAGTGATATGGATCAGACATATACACAAGTGGAGAGGTTCAAGAGGTAATGTGCATTGTGTTATAAATCATACCCGACGTGAATGAGGACGAGGTCCACATCACACCGCGTGCAATTACATGAGAGAAACCTCAGGTGGAGGGGCCAAAAGGAGTTAGAGGATATAGGACATGAGAGACTTTATCTCATTTAAGCTATACCCAATGAATAAATGTCTGGGTGTTTCTACGTATCCCATGAGGATGGTAATCAAGCTACACGTAGTTATTTAGGGTCCCTTTTGACATCGTGCATGACAACATAAAGTTTAATGTCATGTAGGATAGATATTAAGAGGGAAAAATTCCTAGAGAGGGTGTTTGTGGTACGACTATTGCAATCCCAATGTGAATGAGGGCATAATCCCACATGAGCCACACTATGAGTCCCTATAAGAGTCAGAATCCAAAAGGTGTGACAAAAGATAGAAACCATAATGAGACCTCAGTTTAAGGCCTTAGAGCTCAGATTGAGGAAAAGATAAACGCTTCCAAATTGGTACAAACCACGATTCGATCCCTAAGCCCACGTGAGTCAAACTCAGTGTAGGAAACAATGGTGGAAGGGATCTTCACAATACATTGAATGTGTGTAAATGGGAAGTCATTTAGGTGTCCAGAAGGAAGCCACACTGTGGATTTTTCCTCTTAACATGACAATGTGCACTGAGGGATAACACCAGGAGTGTTGAGATTCCAATTAGACATGATGGGGTGGTAAATGATGTGAATCATATGACTGAAATTTTGGATTTAATGAGGATGGTGTGATGAGGGAGGATGATTGTTGACCATGTTGGAAACATAGTATCCTTATTGTGTGAACTGAAATGGGAACAAAAAATGAGTGTCTACCACTGACCGTATTTGCAATGCGGGTCTTGTCTCAATTTTTTTCGAAACCCTCGAGGACATTGGCCCGTAGTGGTATAACAACCCTTGTTGTAACGCCCCAACCCCAGCTCCCTAGGGTTGGTGCATTACTTCGTAACATTGGCATGATCACAAAAGATCAAGTCTCGAGAGACCGATTAGTTTTGTAGCCTTGGAAACACTAGATGCATTCATAAATGATACATTACATCACAATGTGAAAAACTACAATAACATAGTCTCCATAGTCCACACTCATATCCTCTTCTGACTATCCCAGCAGGTCATTCATAAAATACTTCTTCACATCCTGGAAAATATTAAAACATTTAAAGGGGTGAGCTTAGATGCTTAGTAAGGATAACAATATAGTTGAAGATTTCATAAAAAAATTAACATTTAAGGCAATGTATAACTAAAACAAAAGACTTTTTAAACTTGAACTTCAGCATAACATGGCAAAAGCAAAATGAAATAATTCTATTTACTTATTCACATTGATATTCTACTAGTCTAATAACCACATGCAATATCAATAACCACTTTCATAATGATGGAATGCATAATGCCAGACTATCATAACCACGTATCCAAGGCCTTGTGCCAAGACTAAAAATAAGATTTTGTCAAGGCCTCATGCCAAGACACTCGTTTGTCTCATGAGACCTGCCGATGCATCGAGGAGCTATAGCGGGCTCCACCCATCACTTATTAAGTCCAATGCATTCCTCATATGAATAGGTTTAAAAATTTCATAAACCATAACATAATCGTATCACATAAAACATGCATAAAGGAAACATAACTTTTCCACATTTCAATCACAAGATATCAATACAACACATTTATGTAATAAAAACACTTTCACAACCATTTTCAATACCAAAACTAAAGAAAAATAAAACTTTGTATTTATTTTTCATTTTAAAAAATTATGGCTTGTAGAGGAAGCCGAAACTCAAATAATGGTCACGACGGCAGAGAAGTCATTTTCACCGCATACGTACGACAAAAACATTACCTTTTGTCGTTTAGTAAAACGCTTCGTATAAAAAAGATTCCTTTTGGATAAATGTAAAAGTCAAAGGGGTTTATACACCGTATAAACGAAGGTTTTGTATAAAACAAAATATGCCTCAATGAAAGGAGATTGATAAGAAGTCCCATACAAAGATCATTTTTAAAATAAAATAGATATATTATGTGTATTCACTATAAGTACACATAAATAAAGTACAAATAAAAGATATGACATAATAATATCATGATATAATTTGAAAGTAGGAGATTAACCCAAAGAATGGAAATTGGGTTATGAAATTCCCTTACCTCATGTCCGACTTGACTCGACCGCTCTTTAACCTCTTGAATAATAAACTAGAGTTAATATATAACTTCTTAAGAACCTTTTTCAAGTTCATTATTCCATTTATATCACTTATGACCATGTCATGAACATTATTTAATTATTTAAGCTTATAACGGTCGTTTTGTCGATCTTAGGTACTTGTGTCAAAAATAAAGTTCTTATAATTACACTTTTTTCATGTGGTAATATATCCATTATATCAATAATTATATTCATTATGTATATATCATATACATCATATATATCCAGTATATACATTCATTTATAATAATACATAACATTTAGAGGTAAGAAATGAAATGCACCGTTCATGGAGACGGTAAGCCGTACGTACGCATGAACGCTACATTCATTTCTATTTTGTATTCAATGGAATGAATTTATAATTATATAAAGGTATAATATAATTCCAGTATAATATAATGTATAATACCATTTACTCCATCCTTTATATATCCCACATATGGCATTAATGATTCAAATCACATTGAGGGGGTGGTAGTCCGCACTTCCTAAAATGAAATTATCGCATTTACCCATAATGGAAATCATAAAGTATGGCATAAATGAAAAATAAAAAATCATAAGGAAAACAAAAACATAATATATATCATATATAAAAATAGTGTCATCATAATGGCCACCATGAGAGGTGTTATATGAGTGTTGAACAATCATCGTTTCGTGAGGCATAAATTCGCCATCCACAGAAATAGTATGTTCTTTAACCATTAGATGTACGTGTGTGTAAGTGTAGATCACATCCTTCTTATAAAAACATCCTAGTATATTGATTATACTGGTGTTGTTACAAAATAAATTAATAAAAAGAGTTTTGGGGGCTGGAGAAGCAAAATAAAACAAAATAACATAATATAAGACATTACCTTAAAATTGGGTAACTCTTTTTTGATTTTAGACAAAGGCTTATATGGGAAGCATTATGCCCAAAGTGAGGCTTCTACGAGTAAGAGAGGGAAGTTGGGAGAGTATTTGGGCAGAGTTTGGCCGAGCCAAATGGCTTGATAGTGTGAATAAGGTGGGAGTGGTGGGGGCCTTTTATAAGAGGAGAGGAGGGGGACTCTTGGAAAGTAATGAAATGTTACTTTATTATACAATACTTTTCGGATTATAAAGGTCCCACACTTATATAATTCGAGGATAATGTGATAGTAGTTCTAAATATTCTCATACAATAGTCTTTGGACAATTTTAAGCCTTGGATTTTACATTATATTTTCATTTTATTTAAATCGTTAATTAATGAGGTAATCGCTGCATCATCATGGTGTCATAAATAATTTAATTTATTTAATGTCTAAAAATTATAAAAAAATTATCATGATGTAGGAAATCTTTTTATATTTCTAATTAATATTTATAGTCAAAAATATGACTTGTATAACCCCATTTAAAAATTGTTTTAGTAAAACAACTTATGTTTGTGACATTTTTATTTTAACTTTAAATAAAAGATATTTATGTCATTTTCCTACCAAAGTGGCTCCATGGGGTCCCCATGTTGACCCATGGATTGTCTTGGTCGGACATGACACATACAATAAGGTTAGGACAAGTGTAAAGGTACTTTAATATTTTTATAATATCATTTTTACCTTAAATATCACTAATTACCTTTAATCGCGATTAATTAAACTTAAAAGTTACTATTCACCAAAAATTATTTTCATCCCATTGAAACACATTTTACTTCCTAATGACAACCATGTATGTCGGATTTTTTTAATTCAAAACACTGAAGTGTTAATGTTTCATTTAGACAAAAAATCAGTTTTTTAACTACCACTTAGTAGTTTCACTATTCATCAAAATTGAAGTTTTTCAGAACAATGCCAAAATTTCACCCTAAGATATAATAGATATTCCGAATTCAAAAATGATGTCTACTTTAAAAAATTCCAAACATATATGTTGCATTAATTAATTTTATAATTAATTCCCGCTGCCACAACAAATAGCGTGTTTTTAAGAAACAATATATATCAAAAGATTGACAATTGTTTATGTCTAATTTCAAAGTGAAATTAATTATAATGAACACCATTGGATAAAATGGTAAAAATATATTATAATTATACTTTAAAACCACTCAATAGTATAATTTATCACTATGAATTATTTTGATTAAAAAATTTGTTTTTAAGTATTTTTCACTATTCATAGAAAATTGGAAGTTCTCAGAAAAATACCAAAAATTCAACATAGGCTAATTTCGATATTTCGAATCCAAAAATGAACTCCATTTTGAAATATAAAATTTCTATAATTTTAAAAAGTGGGTATTACTATTCATATAGGCTACTTTGATGAGTCGCGGTGTGTTAGAACTCGAAGTTGCGTACAATGCAAGCTACTGTATTATTGAATGAGAAGTGTATCGTGGAAGCTCAGGGTGTTACATTATCCCCTCCTTCAATAAATTGCGTTCTCACAATTTGAAATTTTTCTTTGAAAATAAAAGGTTGAAAATAGAAAATACCTTTGTGGAAAACCCACATCAGAAATAAGGTTAATAAAAATATAACTTTAAAAGAAAGAAAGAAAAGTACAAAGGTCACCCGAGATAGCCCATACTATGATTCTATGAAAATATGGATATAAAAGAAAAACAAACCATCATGGTTTGATGGAGAGTTGTAGAAAACAGGAATAGGAGAAAGTTAACAATAAGAAAGTCACAAACTTGTGATTGGTTGAACGATCATTGAATCCCCCATTGGAAAAGATAACAGGTAATGTTTTTGTTTTAAGTTACCTTTCATAAAGTTGAGGAATTTATTAAAGAGATTTACTAAGAATGTAAGGAAATATACTTACCTGTCATGTAGACTTTCGTTCTTTAATAAAGTTTTACCACAAACCCATATTTAACTCCAAAAGGTAATAGAACTCAAAAATATTCTATTTATCATAATTGTAGAAGGTTCTAAATATTACCACATACCATTTAGATTAGGAAAAATATTTTTTAATAACCAGGGACTTCCTGTAGGCTAGTGGTAGGTAATAAAGGCCTGTCGCACTATGGTTGTGGGTTCGATTCCTGTAGCTTTGTCCGACGCGATGGGTTATGCCCCACCCTGCAGGTTGTCCTTTTCATTAAACTATAGTATTATAATATTCCAAAAATAATCTTCAGAAATGTTTTAACCTTAAACAATAATATCCAAAGATCAACTTAATCCATTCCAACCTTCATAGTTATCCAAAATACCTCCGTCCAGATTTTCTCTATAGGGTCCTTAAATTCCAAAATCAATTGTAACTTTAGATTCCCTAAACAAAGTAAAGTTTCTCTTATTGTCACATAAAAAAAATATGATTACCTTCATCATATTAAAACCTTAATGAAATCAACATGTACTACAGTACAATCTTTATATATATATCACATTATTCTAATAAACAGAATATAATCCATGAGTCCAAAAGCACCAATACATTAATTATTCCGCTTCAACTGTAGTCACAGCATAAGATTGGCCTTGATCCCTTAGCCTTTTTTGAGGTAAGTTTCCCTGACGCTTATGACATTCATTTTCATAATGCCCCATTTCTCTACAATTTTAGCATTCAACATTGATAGCCTCTTTCTTTCCCTTGCAATCACACGCCTGGTGACCTTTTTCTCCACATTTATAACAAACTCCCATTCCTTTTAGGCAAGTACCAGGGTGATTCTTCCCACAATTATCATATAATGAAAAATCCTTATTTCCATTTTTCCCTTTATCTGTCTCTTGTTCCATCGTTCTCTTCTTCTCTTGTTTACTTTTTTGTCATAAGACTTAGAGAATTCCTTTTCTGTCTTCATAGCACACGAGACTATATCATTGTATGCTAAGAAAGATTGTGATACTAAAGATCAACAGAGAAATGGTTTTAACCCATCAAAGAAATAATCAATCTTACTTCTTTGGTTATGTATATAATCTAAAGCATGCCTCACTAACCTTGTAAAGTTAGCCTCATACTTTGCGACATTCTCATCCTCCTTCTGCATCAGACTCAGAAATTGCCTTTCCATATCTGCTCGATGGTCATGTGGAATGTATTTTTCTAAAAAAAATTCCTTAAACTCCCTCCATTCCATACTTGATACTTCTTCATCTTCCTTTGTGTTTTGAATCAGCAACTACCATTGATCGGCATCTCCAGTGAGGCGGTAAACTGCCATGATAACCTTTTCCTTTTCACTACTCCCCAAGGCGTGGAATATTTTCTCTAAGGAGTTTATCCATTTCTCAGCTACTAATGGATTTCTACCCCCATTAAATTTTATTGGTTGTTGGCTAATGAAGCAGTGTAACATTGATCCTCCACGTTGAGGATCAGGGTGCTCCACACGAGTAAGGTTATTATTCATAACCTGAGTGAGTTGTCCCAGTATGGTAATAAGTTGATCAGCACCAGTTGTATCTCCAGATCCACAATAATTATCTTGATAAGGAGGGAAATCCCTACACGGAGTGCGTGCATTGATACGGTTTCCATTCCTCCCACTCGGTGCCATTTATAAACAATGGCATAAACTATATTAGTTTATGAATTAAAATACATAATTCCATACTTGTAAAACACTTTACATAAATTGAACTATTTATGAATATAATCCATAATCATAAAAAGAAATGTTTTCTTTGAGGAAGTATCTACTCATAAACCCTTCATAATGGTTTGTAAATAAAATGAGAATTATCCTATGCATATCCCCCGGGAGTGTCGTAACCAAGAGTGTAGCAAGGCCCGTTGTCGTGCACCAGTTCCCATTCGAGTCTAGCTCAAAGCGGTGTTTTCGGGTTTTCCCCTAGATACATCTGTGCCAGATCTGCCTCTACCTGCTCGTATCCAGACAGGGATGTATTTCTCGGAAAACTCACATCTCAATAATACCAAAATTCTAGGAAGTTATTCTATACTAATCCTTAAAGTATATCTTTGGGCTATGTGCTCTAATTAGAGTTTATCTAAATCTAGCTTCCAAGGTTAGAAATAAACTGCCTCTGATACCAACTGTAACGCCCCGACCCCAGCTCCCCAGGGTCGGTGCATTACTTCGTAACATTGGCATGATCACAAAAGATCAATTCTCGAAAGACCGATTAGTTTAGTAGCCTTGGAAACACTAGATACATTCATAAATGTTACATTACATCACAAAGTGAAAAACTACAATAACATAGACTCCATAGTCCACACTCATAACCTCTTCTGACTATCCCTGTAGGTCATTCATAAAATACTTCTTCACATCCTGGAAAATATTAATACATTGAAAGGGGTGAGCTCAGATGCTCAGTAAGGATAACAATATAGTGGAAGCTTCATAAATAAACATTAACATTTAAGGGAATGTATAACTAAAACAAAATCCTTTTTAAACTTGAACTTCAGTATAACATGGAAAAAGAAAAATGAAATAATTCCATTTACTTATTCACATGGATATTCTACTAGTCGAATAACCACATGCAATATCAATAACCTCTTTCATAATGATGGAATGCATAATGCCAGACTATCATAACCACGTAGCCAAGGCCTCGTTCCAAGACTAAAAATATGATTTTGTCAAGGCCTCGTGCCAAGACACTAGTTTGTCTCATGAGACCTGCCGATGCATCGAGGAGCTATAGCGGGCTCCACCCGTCACTTATTAATTCCAATGCATTCCTCATATGAATAGGTTTAAACATATCATAAACCATAACATAATCGTATCACATAAAACATGCATAAAGGAAACATAACTTTTCTACATTTCAATCACAAGATATCAATACAACACATTGATGTAATAAAAACACTTTCAAAACCATTTTCAATACCAAAATTAATGAAAATTAAAACTTTGTATTTATTTTTCATTTTAAAAAGTTATGGCTTGAAGAGGAAGCCGAAACTCAAATAATGGTCACGACAGTGGAAAAGTCGTTGTCGCCGCATACGTACGACAAAAACATTCCCTTTTGTCGTTTAGTAAAATGCTTCGTATAAAAAATATTCCTTTTGAATAAACGTGAAAGTCAAAGGGGTTTATACACCGTATAAAAGAAGGTTTTGTATAAAAAAAAATATTCCTCAATGAACGGAGATTGAGACGAAGTCCTATAAAAATATCATTTTTAAAATAAAATAGATATATTATGTGTATTCACTATAAGTACACATAAATAAAGTACAAATACAAGATATGACATAATAATATCATGATATAATTTGAAAGTAGGAGATTAACCCAAAGAATGGAAATTGGGTTATGAAATTCCCTTACCTCCTGTCCGACTTGACTCGACCGCTCTTTAACCTCATGAATAATAAACTAGAGTTAATATCTACCTTCTTAAGAACCTTTTTCAATTTCATTATTCCTTTTATATCACTTATTACCATTTCATTAAAGTTATGTAATTATTTAAGCTTATAACGGTCGTTTTGTCGATCTTAGGTACTTGAGTCAAAAATAAACTTCTTATAATTACACTTTGTTCATGTGGTAATATATCCGTTATATACATAATTATATTCATGATGTATATATCATATAAATCATATATATCCAGTATATACATTCATTTATAATAATACATAACATTTAGAGGTAAGAAATGAAATGCACAGTTCATGGAGACGGTAAGCCGTACGTACGCATGAACGCTACTTTCATTTATATTTCGTATTTAATGGAATGAAGTTATAATTATATAAAGGTATAATATAATTCCAGTAAATTATAATGTATAATACCATTTAATCTGTCCTTTATACATCCCACATATGGCATTAACGATTCAAATCACTTTGAGTGGGCAGTAGTCTGCACTTCCTAAAATGAAATTAGCGCGTTTACCCATAATGGAAATCATAAAGTATTCCCTAAATGAAAAATACAAAATCATAAGGAAAACAAAAAAAATAATATATATCATATATAAAAATAGTGTCATCATAATGGACAACATGAGAGGTGTTATATGAGTGTTGAACAATCATCGTTTCGTGAGGCAGAAATTCACTATCCATAGAAACAGTATGTTCTTTAACCATTAGATGTATGTGTGTGTAAGTTTAGCTCGAATCCATATTATAACAACATCCTATTATATTGAGGATACTAGTGTTGTTACAGAAGAAATTAATAAAAAGAGATTAGGGGGTTGGAGAAGCAAAATAAAACAAAATAACATAATAGAAGACATTACCTTAAAATCGGGTAACTCTTTTTTGATTTGAGCCAAAGGCTTATATGGGAAGAATTATGCCCAAAGTGAGGCTTCTAGGAGTAATAGAGGGAAGTTGGGAGAGTATTTGGGCATAGGTTGGCCGAGCCAAATGGCTTGATGGTGTGAATAAGGTGGGATTGGTGGGGGCCTTTTATAAGAGGAGAGAAGGGGCACTCTTGGAAACTAATGAAATGTTACTTTATTATACAATACTTTTCAGATTCTAAAGGTCCCACACTTATATAATTTGAGGATAAGGTGATAAGGGTTCTAAATATTCTCATCCAATAGTCTTTGGAAAAGTTTATTCCTTGGATTTTACATTATCTTTTAATTTTATTTAAATCGTTAATAAATGAGGTAATCGCTGCATCATCATGATGTCATAAATAATTTAATTTATTTGATGTCTAAAAATTATAAAAAAAAATCATGATGTAGGAAATCTTTTTATATTTCTAATTAATATTTATAGTCAAAAATATGACTTGTATAACCACATTTAAAAATTGTTTTAGTAAAACAACTTATGTTTGTGACATTTTTATTTTAACTTTAAATAAACGATATTTATGTCATTTTCCTACCAAAGTGGCTCCATGGGGTCCCCAAGTGGACCCATGGATTTTATTGGTCGGAAATGACACATATAATAGGGGTAGAACAATTGTAAAGGTACTTTCATAGTTTTATAATATCATTTTTACCTTAAATATCACTAATTACCTTTAATCACGATTAATTCAACTTAAAAGTTACTATTCACCAATAAATTATTTTCGTCCCATTGAACCAAATTTTACTTCCTAATGACAACCATGTATGTTGGATTTTTGAAAATCAAATCATAGAAGTGTTAATGTTTCATTTAGATGAAAAATCAATTTTTTAACTACGACTTAGTAGTTTCACTATTCATGAAAAATTGAAGTTTTTCAGAACAATGCCAAAATTTCACCCTAAGATATAATTGATATTCTGAATTGAAAAATGATGTCTACTTTAAAAAATTCCAAACATCTAAGTTTCATTAATTAATTTTATAATTAATTCCCACTGTCACAACAAATAGCGTGTTTTTAAGAAACAATATATATCAAAAGATTGACAATTGTTTATGTCTAATTTCAAAGTGAAATTAATTATAATGAACACCATTGGATAAAATGGTAAAAATATACTCTAATTATACTTTAAAACCACTCAATAGTATAATTTATCACTATAAATTATTTTTATTAAAAAAGTTGTTTTTAAGTATTTTTCACTATTCATAGAAAATTGGAAGTTCTTAGAAAAATACAAAAAATTCAACATAGGATAATTTCGATATTTTGAATCCAAAAATGAACTCCATTTTGAAATATAAAATTTCTATAATTTTAAAAAGTGGGTATTACTATTCATAACAGCTACTTTGATTAGTCGCGATGTGTTAGAACTCGAAGTTGCGTACAATGCAAGCTATTGCATTATTGAATGAGAAGTGTATCGTGGAAGCTCGGGGTGTTACACTTGTTCCGAGAATCCATGACATTTGGGGGTCCCCTCAGATGTGAAAGATGAATAAAGCCCAAAAAAAGGGGAGAATGAAGCCATAAAATGGGTAAAAGCATGTTTACGTAAAATATGACACTCTAGATTATGAACCAGAGTACTCCTGGGAACTTTGGTGAATCACCTAAAATGGTCAAGGGACCCAAATTAAGAACATATGACATGAAAATACGAGCATCCATCATGAAAAGTTGAGAATTCGACATGAAAAGACTAGGGAGCACAAGACGCTCAGGAGAGAGAAGTATGTGGCATGGTTGTTACAAACCCGATGTGATTGAGGACATAATCACATACCACACCACATTCCCTTCCTCCTAGAGGACTTAGGCCAAGGGCCAGAGATATGAGGTTCCTAATAAGTAGGGATGGACCCAAAGATGAAAATTATGGGTGTTCCTACGACTCCAAAGAGGATAGGAATCAAGCCATGCGTAGTTCTGGGGGTTCTGTGTATTTTAATGTCTTGCGTAAAGGACTATGATAAGGGAAAGATACCCCATGAGGGATGTGCATGGCATGACGAGTAACCCAATGTAAATGAGGACATAATCCCAAACCACACAGCACAATCCCAAATGAGATCATGGACCTGGGGACCGATAAGGTCGAGGTACATTGGGGATGTTTTCCTGAAATGATAGTAGAGTCCTTAGACTATGTATCCATTTAATTAGGGGGTCCGTTTGGACCTATACGATGATGGAAACCCATGTGATGATGCCTGCGAATCATGGTGGGTAGTATGTTCATAGAAGGGACAATAAATGGAGGGAGGAATGTCTGATGGTGGTGTGTGGGGCATGGTAAAAATTTCCAACATGAATGAGGACAAAATCCCATAATACACCGCACAATCTTATATGAGATGTTTGGCCAAGGGGACAAAAGGGTCAAGGGACCTAAGGCTAGGAATCCTATCTAACTGTAGCCATATGACCTCTTATGCGGGTGCTGCCTCATCATAGCTACTATGCCCATGGGAGTGATGATCAGTTTGAGAAACAAGGAGTAGGACATGGCTATGACCATCATATAAGGGTCCAATAGTCAGAATCGCGCTCCTGGCTGTGGAGGATCGAAGCATGAGAAGACAGAGGGGAACAATGGACCACCACACCCAGTGCCCGAGATATACAGGGATTGTGACAAAGACAAAGGATATCTATTGACCATGATTGAAACATAGTGTCTGTATTATGTGATATAAAATGGGAACAAAAAATGAACGTCGAATGCTGACCATATTTTCAATGTGGGACATGAATCTATTTGTTGTCTGAAACCCTCGTTAATGTTATCCCAAAATGGTATGAGAGCCCTTGGGCTGATCATCCAAGATAGTTGGGGGCCCTCTTGGATGTGAAAGATAATGGAGTCCCATGAAACAGAGTGAGTTAAGTATAGACGTGATCGTGCATTTTAATGTCACGCAGCGTGGTGAAAGTGGAGAAAGTATCCATATGGTGAAATGTATGGTGGGTCTATGATGATCTCAAAATGAATTAGAGGTGAATATGACACCACACCACATGTTCTGACCCAAGGGGATATGCTATAGTTTGGGGATGGGCCTATGGAAAAAAATGTTCGGGCGGTCCTACGTATCCCAGGAGGATGGGAATCAAGACATACGTAGTTCTGAAGAGTCAATGTAGTTTAACGTCCTCTGGTAAGAACATGGAAGGACTAGAAGAACGAGGGAGGGAACATGGTGCAGTAATAATGTCCCGGATATGAATGGGGCCATGGAAGCCTATACGATGCCATGTGGGACCCTCCAAGAGAACTACACATAGGGGTATAGCTAAAGAAAATTGTTTTGGGTGAGAGTCAAGACACAATGTATGAGTATTCCTACATATTCTATGAGGATGGGAATCAATCCATACATAGTTCTAAGGTAGTAGTTTAACGTCTTGCAGGATGACGTACAATTAAATGTCATGCGGGACATGGTAGTTTAGGGTCTTGCAGGACTAGCAGTTTAGGGTCATGAAAGACCCATCAATTTAGGGTAATGCATGACCATAATGCAGTTTAAGGTCGTGTGGGACCATACATTTTAAGTTTATGCTGGATCATTATGATATTAAGAAAAGTATTTCTTAAGGAACATCGCATTAGTGGGAGGATTTATACCCTCTTCATCCATGGTCAACAGAGAGTATGTGCCATTTGGGTGGACCTTGTAAAAAATGTAAGGTCCTTCCCATTTGAGTTCCATCTTGGTTAGTTTCCTGCCATGTATCATTGGCATCCTGGGGGATAATACCAAGTCTCCTTGCAAGAAGGAGAGGAGTTTAACATTCTTGTTAAAAGCTCTAGCCATCTTGTTCTGGTGCCTTTCCAGATTGTGCAGGGCACGAAGCTCGTTCTCATCGCGTGCTTCCAACTCATCCCAATGGATTTCAGAAACTTTATCCGATGTTTGCTGATCATAGATTGTTTTTCCCAATGAGGGAAACGTAATCTCGATGGGAAGTGTGGCCTCTATTCCACAAACCATGGAATATGGGGTCACATGGGTGGAATTGCGAGTCGTCTTCCAATAATCCCAAAGGGTATTGGGGTGCCTATCTAGCCAACTCTTCTTATTCTGGCCAACCATTTTCTGAGAATGTTAGAAAGGGTTTTATTTAATGCCTCGAACCACCCATTTTTCTATGCATGATTGTGGGAGGTATGGTTAGCATACAGTTTCTTTAGCTCAACTGCTCAGAATATCGTGCTGTTATTGGATAGGATAGCGTGAGGGACTTCAAATCAGTAGATGATGCTGGAGCTCACAAAGTCAACGATGGAACGAGCCTTGACCACCTTGAGCAGAACTGCCTCTACCCACTTGGAGAAGAAATCTGTAGCTGTCTGGATGAACCTAAACTGGAGAGATTTCGCCAGTGGATATGGTTCCATGACATTGATTCCCCATAGCACAAATGGCCAGAAGTACTTGATTTAGTGGAGAGAATCTGGTGGTCGGTGCACAAAGTTAGCATGAATTTGGCATGCATGGAATTCCTTGGAGAACTCGATGTAGTCATAGATCTTGGAGGGCCAAAATTACCCTAGTATCTGGATCCGGTGGGATAGTTTCAGCCTGGTTCGATGAGCCATGCAAGAACCGATGTGAACCTCCATGATGACTTGGGAAATCTCGACTCCTTGAAGGAAACAGAGGAGAACCCCATCAAACTCGCACTTGTAGAGGATCTTCTAACAACCAGGGCCATCTTTGAGGGTGAACTGTAACATGGGGTGTTCAATTCACTCACACTTGGCCTGATCTACTGGGAGATTACCATTTTTGAGGTACTTGACAAAAGAGGTTCTCTGGTCAGGAGTTCAACCACTGTATTCGGGGGACCCGGGGGTCCTGACGTGGAGGCACCAGCGGTAAGGTGGCATACCTATGTGTTGTCATCTTCATCTGGGGTGATGGGAGCAATGAATCTTCCGAGTACCATGTGCATAATTAAATCATCCTATTCAGGCTCTACATGTGATGAAGCTAGGCTGAACAGGGTGTTTGCTCAACCGTTCTGAGATAGATGGACATGAGTAACTCCCAACGGAGATGGGAACTTGGCCAATAGATGTAGAGTGCGCTCCAAAAATGGTGAAAGATTTAGTTTTTCGATGACATATCCACCATTGATCTTCTTTATGACTAGTTTAGAATCGCCTTTTACATGGAAAATGGGCCACATCAATCTTGAGGGCCAGCTCAAGGACAGTTATGAGAGCATGATACTCTACCTCATTGTAGGTGCATCCTTATAAAAATAGAAATGAGTATGGCAGAATATCTTGTACCGAGGTAATGAAGATGATACCCATGCCCACCCTATTGAACCTGGGATCATTGAGTGCTAGTGGGGCTCTGGGAAGCACCATCAAAGTGCATTTTCCAAGACAGTACGACATGGTCTACTGAGAGAACTTCCTCATCAGAAAAATCAAGGTCTAGGGACTAGTCTGCAAGAGCAGGATGGCCAGCAAGGATGTCTGCCCACGCTTACCCCTTAATAGCCATCTGAGGCAAGAACCCAATGTCGAACTGCTGGGGAATCACTGCCCACTAAGCTAGAAGGCCTATCAACATGGGTAGGTTTTGGATGCACTTCAGTGGATCTACTCAGGATACCAGCTGTACCTCCTGGTTCTACAAGTAATGTAATAATTTATGTACTACGAATAATAGTGCATGGTAGATCTTCTCGATAGGGGAGTATCTGATCTCTGTGTTGAGGAGCAACCAGATGGTGTAGTAGAGGTTGTTATCCATCCCCTCATTGTTCTTATAGGAGAGAAGGGCACTGAGATATTTTTGCATGGCCATCACATAAAGGATCAACAGCTTTCCGGACATAGGTGGCATTAAGACTGTAGGTTGGACAAGATACTCCTTGATTTCCCCGAACATAGTCTGACATTCTGAATCCCACTCATAAATTTTGCCTTTCTTCATGAGCTGAGAAAATTTATTACACTTTCTGGAAAGATTCGCAATAAATTGGCGTATGTAGGCTTTGTGGCCTTGGAAACCATGAAGGTCCCAAATTTTTCTAGAAGGCGACATTTGGATGATGGCCTAGGTCTTTTACAGGTCGGACTCGATTCCCATGTATCTGACAACAAATCCAAAAAACATTCCATATGTGACCTTGAAAGCACACTTCATTGTGTTCATCTTCAAGTGTCAAGAACGGTGAAAGTCGAACACTTTATCAAGGTCTTTGAAATTGTCATGGAGCAAGAGATATGTTACCACCATATCGTCCACATAACATTCCACCAATGTCCTGAGGATCAGCTTAAATATGTGATGTATGGACTGTATATAGGTGGCTCTTTCATGCTTTAAGCCCAAGGGAATGACTTGGTAATAGAAAGTACCTTGTGGTCCCATGAAGGCTATAGACTCCTCATCATTGGGGGCCATTCTGATCTGGTTGAACCTAGAATACCCATCCATGAATGAGAGGTCTTGGAACTTATCTATGTCGTCAATCAGGAGTTCTGTCATAAGAAGGTTAAAATCATCCTTCGGATAGTGACAGTTGATATCCCGAAAGTCAATGCCTACACTGATTTGTCTATTAATATACCGAAATGGTACGTTTTTGGCCATCCATTTGGTGGTACTCAACCCCCTTAACGAAATTGGCACTGATAAGGTTGTCGACTTATGTATCTACAATGGCACCATGATAAGGGTACATATTTCTTAGAGGCTACCTGAACCTGTGATGATTTTCCAGGAGACCAAGCAGGTGGATGGCTACCAGAGGATCTAGTCCTAGCATCTCATCATAACTCCAGGCGAACACATCACAATGCTGTTTAAGGATTTCCATGTACTACTATTTCTCTTTGAGGGGAATGGTGACACTGGTCAATGTGGGTTTTGGGTCTTCCACCCTACAAAGGTTCACCTATACGAATTCATCAATTATGTAAGAGACGCCCTCTTCAAAGGTGAGAGGAGCATCCACTAAATCTTTTTCTTCAAATATAGAAGAGAGATCCTCATCAGGAGGAGTTGCTTCTGAGCTTGCATATCCCGATGGAAAGCTGGTACTAGCTTAAGTGGCAGTAGACACTACATTAGAGGACTCATGTGCTGCTAAAACCACAACGATGAAGGCCATTGATCTGATCCCATCTGGTATTTGGCCTAAGGGGCCTCACTTGATGATATTAATGCAATAGTGGTTCTTAATATTGAGCCAGTTATATCCATCCGGACAGAACAAGAATGTATTATGTATTGTCGTTTCCATGGGGCAGACATCCCAATACATAATGGGAGTAGGAGGCTCCGAGATCACCCAATAATAGTTATTATAGGAGTACGAGGTGATTTTCCACAGTCTCTTAGAGTTGGGGATGTATTCCCTCATTTCCCAAAAAAACACCGTATTATCCCTTGTCTAGGGTTATATTCTCCAATTGTTGGATTGGAAAGATGTATGTATCATCTAGATCTCTCCACGAGTTGGTCGCAGCCGCGACATGCTCAACCTCATTTACATGACTCTTCTTGTCTTTGTTATTGTAGTATTCTGGTCCAGATAGCAGGCTTCACAAGAGGAAAAGGAAGATGCCTCGAATTGAATCTCACTACTCAAAAATTAATGGAGTACTTGAGGAACTGGTGATATGACGAAGGAACCACCTCATATAGGTGGATCCATGACCTACCCATCAATGAATTGTATACAGTGTCTTGGGAGACAACCATAAACTCGGTGTTAGAAACCGGTCCACCAAACTAGGTCATCAAACGGATCTTTTCGGCCATGGTATGTTCTATCCTATCATTACCTTGGATTATTATTTCAGAGGGGCTCATATCATCTTCAGACAATCCCAGTTTTCAGAGTGTCTGATTCAGGATTAATTTAATAATAGATCTCGTGCCAACAACACAGTGGCAGACCTCCACACCATTGAACTTTCTAGTGATTTATAGTGGTGAATGTTCCTCTATTTGGGAGATCCATCATATTCACCAGAGAATGATATAATTTCTTGGCATTCATCATTATCAACCGCCTCATCATGGAAGGCTTTGGCGGTTTCTACATCCGTATAATACTAGAGGGGGCTTCTTAAAGCATCGGTGAGGGCCTCATGCATGTTTGATGACAATAAAAAAGCCTCAAGGATGGAGAGAATTGCAAGAATGTGGGAAAGATGTTTGAGAACATCATACATCCATGCCATGAATGGACCTCTGCTTACAGGAGGTCAGTCTATGACCAGAGGAATGGTAGGCCCTCCTGACCGGACTGGCGGCTGACTGGTACTAAGAACATCCTTCTACTCACTTGTTGAAGCTTGCGGAGTGGCTACCGGATGAGGTCCAAATGACTGATACCAGCCTGAAGCAGGGTGTGTCTGGTCATGATGCGGTCGAGGTGGCTCTGCCCGATCTAACACACGAAAGGTGGCAAAAGAGGGTTTGATGTCACCAGAGGAGAAGGCTGCGCCTGCTGAGCTCTGCACTGAGCATGTTTCCCAGTTTCGGTAGCATGTACAACCTTGGTGGGAGTTAATACCGAGACACAATGATGGCCTATATATACACGGCTCTGTCAAAGCAGACGGGGGCTTGAGAGTTTGGGCGGATCTGCCTGGTGCTCCTCATCGTCAGGAATCATGTAGGTGTTTAACATCTCTACGGTATTAACCAAGGCATACCCTTGATCATCACTTGGAGATTCATCTGCTACTAGATGGATTCTGGGAGGTATTTTCATCTCCGGGGGCATGAAGTCTCCGAGAGTACGAGATGACGATGGAATTGGCGGGGGAATTTGTTTTCCCTTGCGCCATCGATGTTTTTTCTTCTAGGGAGAGGAACAATGAGGTGATGATGCAGAAGTATTAGATTTGTCTTCTGAAGGCTATGGTCAATTCAAGAATGCATAGATAACACCATGGGCAGGAGCATCTATTTTAAAAACAATCTAATCCTCATACTTATGGGACCCACAGTTAGAAACCCGATGCCACTCGCCCTCGCTGTCGCTGCTGCTGTCTGGCCTCATGAATATACACGCCACCTGTGTCGCGGATGACCCCAACCAGACTATGTTTTTTCCACCTGGTCTGGATGCCTGTCTTTGAACACATAACACTGGTTGAGAGTGTTCCCTAGGATCTGGTGATAGGGGTAGTAATTTGGGTGATCAATGAGGTTTGCCTCTTTTGGACTACTACACTCAGAAAAACGTACAATCCCCTGCTTCAAGGCACTGCAGAAGAAACTGGGGACCTTGGATTCGTTTAACGAGTAGGTCCAGTTTCTCCTGTCAGTAAAGGGGACCCTTAGAGCTTTACCCTCATGAGGAGCTAGGGGAGCCTATCAAGGGGGCGGCACCCGATTATCTGTCCTACGCGGTGGCATCACATTATGCGGCGGTGACTACTGATTAAGAGGTGGGTGTTCTTGGGCCGAAGGATATGACCTAGGTGGACGGCCTCCACGAGGCTATGAAGGAGACTGTACTGGTAACAACTTCAGTTTCTTGGGGGCCTCTATTTGGGCCACTACGGCGAGCTCGCCTCTGGCTACCCTTCTTGTGGGGATTGTAGGAAGCTACAGAAATGCCTGTTTAGCATGCTGTTGGGATTCCTCTTTGCACTGGGCCTTATCAGAGAATTCTCGGAACCCCCCGGGGTAGTTCTGTGTGATCAAAGAGGTGACCAATTCCGTCTTTACATTCCCTACGCACATCATCTACATTTGTTCCTGAGTCAATGGCATGTCGAGGAAATATGTGATCCATTTCCACTAGGTGACAAAGTATGCAATGCGCTCATCCAGCCTCTTCTTTCACTTGAAGAGGTTTGAAATACTTGTCTTCAAAGTGGTAGAACTGAAGATGTGGAGTAATTTCCTCTGGAGGTCTTCCCAGCTGGTTACTAATCTGATGGGGAGCTGGTTGTACCAGAAAAATGCAGGCCCATCCAATGTCTACACCAAACCCAGGAGTTTGGTGGCTTCGTGATGCTCTGGGGATCCCAACATTGGCCCACACCTTAAAATAAATTGTTCCATGTGTTGTGGTGGGTCCCATGTCCCGTTGAAGGGGGAAAAGGTGGGATTCCTAAAACTCGGGGGTGATGGCTTATCAACCACCCACACCAGATATGGCCTTCCATTAGGTGGGAGTTCCACCTGTCATGTCTCCAATGCCTCAAGGAGAGAAATGTGCGTTGAGATCGAATCATCTGGGAAGTGGTCTCTGTCTTGATGGGGATCCCTGACCACCAGTGCCTTGGAGGGTTCATTAAAATGGTGTGTTGGACAAATGACTCATGGAGCGGCTGGTGGAACGACCATCGGTGCAGGTGGGGGATCCCGATCTAGGTCCATTAGATTTTCATGATGTTTAGGAGGATTTGGAGAGACATACTGTGCCTTCTTGATGTATGTTCTGGCTTCAACCCTGTCTGTGGGGGCAAGATGGTCAGGGTCAGCTAGAGGTAGCTCGCCGAGGAGAAGTGGTTCCTACCATTGCTACCCCAGCCTAGGATTACCATAGTCTGGCCCTCACTCTATAGCACGTTTAGCCAAGAGGTCAGTGAAAAACTTATGTTGCACCGCGAGTTGCTGACGCAACGTGACATTTTATGGGTATTCCTCCGTCTACTACACTTATCCGGATGGGTCGGAGGGTTTGGAAGCACCGATATTCTATTTAACCATACCATGATTTTTGATGAGGACTAATGCCTCGGTGGGTGAAGTGAGACCCAACAAGATATTTTGTTGATGAGTAACTCTTCCCAGTGGATCCAATATCTATAGAACGCCTTTAGAGGGTTGGTTCCAATCGAGGAGCTCTATCTCATTCTCCTCTTCCGATATGATGGCCATGTTGACTGCGAATCTACCTGGGGTTTTTTCCTTGATATCACCTAGAAAGTCAGGCTGTCACCCGATAGGACTGAAGAGGTGTGCAACTCTAGACGCATCATTGCAGGGGGGGCCCTATGGAAGCCTATAGGCTCACGACGATGGGCCAAAGGGATTACATCCAGATCAACCGAACATCATCGTTATCCAATGTCTTCGAAATGTGATTGAATCTTAGGGTAAGACACTCGCTGATGAAGAAAAAAGAAATGGGTCGCCCATAGGGTCTGGTGGAATCATTCTACTTCCTCTTGGGTGAGGGATTATAGTGCACAAAAATTAAGCACCGCAATCGCCCTAAACATCTACAGGAAGTGGTCCACTGTGAGGATATACCATAAGATCATGGGCTTAGATTTAGGTTATGTCCCTTCATTTCCCTACTCCTCAACCAGAGGAGGCTGGGGAACTGTTTTTGGTACTGTAGCAGACCACTGGGACGGTAGGCTGGTCGGTGGAGAATACGTCGTGTGAGATGACAAACTTTTGCATCTCCGACTATCCTCCGAAGTGTGTATTGACTTATCCATGATATCACGGTAAGACAAGATGAAAACCACAATTTATGGCACTGGGAACACATCTTCTAGCAATGGACCCCACTGCTGCTCATCCACCATTTTCTCCAGAATAGCTTTATGTGATCTCTAGTTGAGGTAGAGAGTGCTTCTGGTGATGACGGTGGTGATAGCACGGTCGTAACTTGTGGAGTTTCAAAACATTCGTCCTCTTGGATATACCTACGGAGGTAGGTGGGAATCCTATGGACCTAACATTCTAAAATTATGAGGCTATTGCGCCTCATTTCTAGCTTGTCCCTTGACATAGAGGACCAAGGTGAAGGATCCATTGTAGAGTCATATTCCACCTCGGAATCTGAGAAGCAAATGGGTTTGATCTTAGACTGTATATTCTCAGTGGCCATTTTTTAGTGGCAAGGACCATCCCTCCAGCGCCATCATGGTTCTTCGGGACAAGGTATATTCTTAGCATGAGGAGGACCTTCAGTCGTACTGGTGCTGGGTGGGTAGGACCCCCACCAGAGTAAGCCACGGTGTGAGGAGCACTCGGACCGATATCGAAAGGGACATGGGGAGGACCTCAGTTACAATTGATGGAGTGGGTAAGACCTCGTATTGATCTAATAGGATTACGGTTAGGACCTCAATGCTTGTTTCCCTCTGACAGTGTCAGCGCGCAGAGGGTCCTCGTAGTGGTCAAACCAAACACGGGGTAGGACCTCCATGTTGGGAGCTAGTGAAGTGAAGCCGGCCATCAGTCTTTTGACTGATGAGGAGAGGAGGGACTTCACCGAGGCCTATCAAGACATGGGGAGACCCCCCACGCTATAGATTGAATATATGCACAACGTCCCCGCAACAGCGGTCTGGGGTAGGAGGGATGACACCATACCAAATATAGTGAGAATGAGAGAGGATCCCATACTGGGTGTCACCATCGAGGGGAGGACCCTCATTCAGATCGAATGAGGCATGGGGCTGACCACCATTTATGTCTTTGGAATGGGGAAGTCCGCATTATCTGTAATGGTTGTACAAGAAGGACCCCTGTACTGGGTGCCATTGTCGCAGAATGGTCCGCGACGGGTGCTCCCTACCTTAGCGGCTGAGAGAGTCTACCCAAAATGCCCATGGGGTAGTTGGGGCCTCAATCCGGGCCCAGTATGTAAATGACCCTACTCAGTATACACATGGGTATATCAGTACACATCGATGGTGGATCGGTCCATAGTAGTTGCCAACATCGACGTCGCATGGCAGGCATCCTCCTCGGCTTGTACCTGACGTTGGCGCCAGGTCAGTTGGACCAGGGTCATTGGTGCAAGAGTATAGCTTGCATACTCTTCACCTCGGGGAACTGGGTGGAAACCTTGGTACAGCCTAGTGGGAGCCCTCCTTGGGGCCCCATGAAATGGGATCCCGACTCAGCTGGCCCAAACATCTCCTACCTCGTTGGCGTAGGGGATGGAGTCATCTAGGCATTCTGGGGAGAGGCTCCCGAAACGATTGTACATTTGGGTGGGGAGCAGTAGCTCCCATCACAGACCTTGGGGGCAGTAGTAGTGACAAGGCATAGAGGACCCTAGATCCTGGTAGGTCGTATCCTGAGTCGGTATAGTCCCCTCCTCCTCATATCGCCATAAGAGGTTGTTTATAAACCTTCATTGAATGATTTCAGAGGGGGAGATAGGGCATGGGTGCCCAGCATCTATGGTTGTGTAGGTAATCGCTGAAGCGGCAGAGCAATGTGGGGTTTCCGCATCTGTGTTTCCCATCCCCCTGATTTAGTGTGTGGGTGGCGATTGGGTTCCTGGTGCAGCAGCATGGTTCCTTGAAAAGAAGTGAGATTAATCCATTAGTGCTAAAAAAATAAATCATCATCCAGTTCCCCAACGCCATTCCATCTTCCATTGTTGGTAAGAGGGATCTGTGCTGAAAATTTCATATACCGAGATTCCCAACATTTTGACAGCCCCATTCTTCTGGTGAGTTTCACTCCAGGCCCTCTATTTTTTTAGTAGGACCCGGTGCCAGATAATTGGATCCAGTGACACGCTAGTCCATTGATTCCTCGAACGCTACAATTCTCCACATTGAGGAGAATATTTCACATCAGGTTCACCATTTCTATTTCTGATTCGTTCATAGGGGCGCGGATATTCGTCTATTTCGAGGAAGACGACGTTGTTTATTGCCCCACATTCCCACCTTCCAAAGGTAGGGGGGATCTGTTCCGTGTTCAGGGACGTTTGCTCCTGGATCGAAATGGGATGATGGTATGTCATTTCCTCCTTCTATGGATTCCTCCTCGGATCTTGTTACCTACTTAGGGTCTCCCTTAAAGATTAAGATGTTGTTCATGAAACTCTTTCTAGTGCCATATCTTCTTGGAAACCACATAATTACACTACCTCTATCAATACATTCCAATGGATCCGGTCAGGGAAGAAACCTTCGGTTTTGGGAGTTGTCATGTTGGACATCACATATTTGTTTGGACACTGGAACACTGGCGCAACTGCGATTCTTACCCTTATTAGAGGGCTTCTCAAGGGCGCAAAATCATGAGGCATCCCATGTTGAATGCAAGGAATTATATGTCTTAGGCATGTATCTGACGTTTTCCTTAGCTTCCCATGTTTAACATGGGGTATGTCGCTGGTTTAACGTCTAGAGGAGATGAATTTGACTGATTGGAATACTGACTAGAGTTGATTAGATGGGTGCAACCCCTAGAGGGAACACTGATTCTAGGATTTGAATTGGCGTGATCTCATTGGTATGTGGTGGTCTGGGTAAGAATAGGGATGGGTGATGGGTGGCTAAGTGAGGTGGATGGATAATGAGATGAAGTCAACTCGAGGGTGATGGTGATGGTGGGATTGAGCCTTGAAGAGACTTTCTACGTATCCCCATGGCAAGGAATCAAAGTCCATGTAGTTCATCTGACAATGGATTACCATCGGCCAGATTACAGAACGGCGTACCATCAGTTAAGGTCACAATGGCTTACCGCTGGATGGGTCACAACGACTTACCACTGAATGGGGTCGCTACAGCTTACTGCTGGATGAGGTGACAACGAAGTATTGTTGAATGGGGGTGACAATGGGTTACCACTGAATATGGCTTGACAACGACTTACTACTGAAAGGGGATTAACCTTATGGAGGCTTCCTACTTACCCGGTTTAGGAAACAGGGGTCAAAGTCCACATAGTTTGGGATTTGGGTTTGGTGAATCGAAGTGAAGGTGGTCGGAATGACTGGGTGATGGGATTGAACCTTAGGTAGGCTTCTTATGTAACTTTCCTTGGAAAATATCAAATTCCACGTAGTTCGTGATTGTTAGAACCGAAGTGAAGAGGAGTTAGAACCAATGTTTGTTGGGCATGAACCTTGGGGAGGCTTCCTACATAACATTCTTTAGAATTGATCAAATTCCATGTAGTTCAAGCTGAATGGGAACTAACGTGAAGGGGGGGGGGTTGGAAGCAACGGTTGTTGGGCATGAACCTCGGGGTGGATTCCTACATACATTTCCATGGTAAGGATCAAAGTCCACATAGTTCAGGATGGGAAATGATATGAAGGTTGTTATGACCAATGATAGTTGGGCATGAACCTCAGGGAGGCTTCCTATGTACATTTCCTTGGCAAGGATCAAATTCCATGTAGTTCAGGAAGGTGGGTGGTGGTGAACCAAAGTGAAGATGGTCGGAATGACCAGGTGTTGGGCTTGAACCTCAGTAAGGCTTTCTACGTACATTACCGTGGTAAGGATCAAATTCCACATAGTTTAGAATGAGTGGGAACTGATGATAAGGGGGTCGAAACCAATGGTTTCTGGGCTTGAACCTCAGGGAGGGTTCCCATGTACCTTTCCTTGGCAAGGATCAAAGTCCATGTAGTTCAAAAAGACTGGGAACCAACATGAAGGTGGGGGGGGGTCAGAAGTAATGGTTGTTGGTCATGGACCACGGGGAGGCTTTTTACGTACCTTACCTTGGCTAGGATGAAAGTACATGTAGTTCAGGATGAGTGTGGGTCTTACACTATTGGATTCCTATAGGGGACGTCATGGTCTTTTCTCTCTCTAAGACCATGAAATTCAAGCTCGGTGTGTGAAACAATAGGCACCAAATACCCATCGATCATGTCACAAAATGTGCGTCTGTGGTATGTGGAATGGGGCTGAAACGTATTTAGTGTCCCAAAGAGGAAACAGGGGCTTACACGTGGTTAGTATCCCATGGAGATGGAGACTGGGACTTACTCCAGGGTGGAGGCCCGGGTTGTGATAAAGCCTAATGGGTGATGGATTTGGCGTGGAAGAAAGGAGGGATCCGGTGCCCATCCCCCCTTCTCTAGTATTTTTTTAATGAAAAAGATAGAAGGATCAAGGATTCTACCTACTGCATGAAAATCTATGGGCATACACAAAGGTTGTTTCACTTTCCCCGCAGACAAATGCTGGGGGGAGGACATAGTTCAACAGCATGTGCTAAGCACAATGTTTCTTGTCTATTTAACATCCTGTAGCTTGGAAGAGGCGGGTTCAGTCCGCACACCTAGGACATACATAACTGATACCCACCCGCCCATGGGGAATGAAAGGCATCACTAACTCCGTGATGAGGGGGTGTTATGGAGTGATTCGTTGGGGGTCCACGTTAGCATGGCTATGTGAAGAATACATATCCATTAGCGTACCTATGAAATGAAGCATGAGGCAAAGAAACACAATGGGAAGTATCATCCAAGGGACATTGAAATTGTTTCATGCAAACCAAAAAGGTCGTATGAGAAAAAGAATTGCATAGAAAATGAGGCCATTGGTAGAAGCCTTGTGAATCTCTAGTGGTGCACAAAGTGGAGGGTATTCGCAAAGGGGTGTGCTTCGTGGAGTGAAATGTCATAGTCTAGGCATAGGGGATAGGTTCATATGGAAGGTTATTCATAAAGTATAAAAGAATTCGCAGAGAAATGCCTCACGAATCAAGTGTTCCTTGAAAATCATAGCATTGTGAGGAAATGATCCTCATGAAGCACAGTGACCCTGCCATAAAATATGGGTCACAAGTTCCTCAAGGGTAATTCACAAATAATAAACAATTTGTGATGACCCAAGTCCCTTTGGTGATCTACGTCCTTTGAGGAGGCCTGTGGGATCTATGAAGGGAATCCCTCTTTCAAGAGGGTCATAATTCAAGTGAATGGGAAAGCACTTTACAATGCAAAAGTACCTTGAAGAGATCAGGGTTCGCAGACTAGAGATTGCATCACAATTCGGGGTCTGGGAAGGCTGAAGGTCAGATAATCCATCTTTTGGGCTTGAGGGGAGCCATGTATTTTGAGGCAAGAGTTTCCATGAAGCAGAGTTCACTCAGCGCGCATGAGGATCTTATCTATGGATGGTCGCGAACGTCAAAGGGGTCCGCGGGGCATCCCGCCTCCTTGCTCTGTGGCGGATCACGAACGTCAAAGGGGTTCGTAGGGAATCTCGCCTTCTTACTCCATGGTGGGTTAACGGATGGGGAGTTGGATGCTGGTCGCGATGATATGGGGCTCCACACTCGGGCTTCGGGAGGCTACCCATAGTGCTTTCCATTGGTGATGGCCTACCCAAATTCTGGTGTCAAGAAAGTTTCAAATAAAAGTAGTTATTATATAGATTTATAACAAGGAAAAAATTTATAATCCTAATTCAAATGATATTTATTTAACATTTCCATACATATATCATGTCTAGAAGAAGAGGAAAATGTTATTCCAACATTAACTCATCATTTCAGAGGTGTTATATTGAAAATAATATATAAATATGTTATTACAAGTTGAATAATCAAATCATTCAATACAGGGTAAATTGGGTATTTAAATAATTTCATTTTAAAAATAAAACATGAATCCTCTAGTTATAAATTGTTCTATATTTTATTTTTTAAACACAATTAAAAATATAATTAAATAGTGATCATGAACTATAATTTTTTAAAAATGGTATGTGGTGTCCATGTACAATCCAATACATCAATCCTATAATACTAAATATAGATTTAGTTATATTATTCAATATATATTAATATAGATATCATCATACCTAAGTATATATTTTTTAACTGACCTGTATCATTTAAATAAAACCTTCGTAGGGGTCAGCAAAAGACAGTTGACAGACCTTCCCAAATGCTAGAAATTGTTGTCAAGAGGCAAATATTATAAGAAATGTGGGCTGGATAAAATCATTGTACCATAAAAAATAATAAAAAACAAATAGTATAACCCTCAATGAATATTAGATAATGTCCTTGGGATTATATTTATATTATAATAATCAATGATATAAAATTTCAACATTTTATTAAAAATAATACTCATACTCTGTATATATGCATAGTGCTGAGTTAGACTCCTGAAATTACATCTTCTGTATCCAATGTTTCATTGAATGAAAACACACCCCATTCTTTACATGTACATACCTGATGGTTTTCTAGTTTTTAATCCTATATTTCTTAACTTATCATTCTCATGTTCATATGAGATTAATTCAATACATGTTTGTTTAAAAGAATTGTAAAGACACTCTAAATTAAAATAGGAAAATTATAGAGTTACAACTTCCAGGTTTTTTTTGAGTTTACCCAAAGAACATAGAGATTTTTTTTACATATATGTATATAAATTAATTCAGAGTCTTTTTAAAAAGATTATAATGAAGAGATAAAAAATATCAATAATTTATAGGTATTCACTATCTCAGTTATTTGATTGATTTTGATTGTATTGTTTTATTCAATGTGTTTCTTAGAGCCCATATTTATGAGAAAATTAAAATAAAATATATATTACTTTATCATTGTAATTTCTTATTTTTATACATTGCGATCGATTAGATTATATGGATATTAATTTATTTATTTTGAACTACTTGTTCAATTTGGTATGGGTTTTGGATTTGTTTCAAATCAAGTCGATGAAAGAGTTTCAGAGTGTTAGAGATGTTGTTGTCAACATTTTTCAAAGAAAATTGATTTTATAGTAGTATATTCTGATTTACTTGATCAATAAAATGTTAGTAGAACAAAAATTGAATTAGTTGCATTTGTGTAATAATCCTCCACCTATTTGGGTTAAAATTTACGTGTTCCTTTTATTGGAACAGGTAATAAAATTATAATATTTTTTAAATGATTTTTTTATATTTTTAATTAAAAAAATAATTTAATTATAATTTTAATTTGTGGTGCTAGGGGGTTTTGGGTTTGTGGCAACGCTCCCGAGGTTAAGTCCCCGGGCTTGTTTTTTTACTTTCAAACATTGTAATAAAAATATTATATTTTCCATTTTGTTAATATAAATCAGTTAAGTATTAACTTTTGATAATTTTTATTTCCATTGTGACACTGTTTTTACATTGATTAGTTCTACGATTAAAACTTCTGAAATTTTTACATTCTTGAGTGGGTGAAACTTTTATGTTTTCATTGAACTCTTATTCACCTACTTATTGAAGCAACCATATCTAGATAAAACATTGACATTAATACATAAATATTTTTCTGTATACCAATGTGTAATGATGGAATGATTTTTTATATAATTTTTACTAGCCACAACTTTTAATAACTTGAATATGAGTCATCCATTTATCATTGATGGTAAAAATTATCACTATTGGGGAGATTAGATAAATAATTTTTTGATTCAAAATTGTTTTAATCATTATAAGATGATGATATTATATTATAAGATTATGAAGAATAAAATTTCTAGTATTACTATTATCGAGAGGATGTAATATAAAAATAACTATAGAGTCTATAATAAATTTCTATGTTCTATGACATTATGTATCAACAATAAATTTTTTATTGTAAAAAATATATTGAAATTTAAAAGAAGATATAGATTACTCACTTTGAAAATAATAATGTGTTGGAAACTATAGAGCTATGCTACATTCATATTACTACAATATTTTATTTCCTTCCATGAGAGTTTGTGGTTTAATAGAACATAGTCACTTAGTGAGAATGAGATTCATGATGAAAAACATTCAGATAATTCTATTGAATTTCTATAAAATGAATGTAAAATAATGTATACAATGATAGATGATATAGAACATCTTCTAAAAATAAGTTCAGATGATTTAATCATATGTTTGATGTCATACGAGAGTCAGTTGAAGAGGGATTATGAGAATGTTAAATTGAAGAATGGTAGAGTAGTTTTTGAATCTACGACTTCCATAGTTATCAATTGTATAATGAGAAATTGAAAGAACACTACTAATCATTTCTAAAATAATAGTAATTTAGAATATAGTGATGATTATTTTTCTCAAATTATGAGGATTTTAAAATTTTATTGGAAAAAATAATTTCTGGAAGGATAACCAGAATGAATATAGAGATAAACATTATAAGTAATATAGGGTGATTAGAAGAGAGATTTTGTGGATGTGATTTTCTATAAATGTAATATACCATGGAAAATCATACCAGATTTTCCAATGTAGAATATGAAGGATAATGAATCTATAAAATGCTCTATATGGAATGTTAAGAAAGTATTAAGAGATACTAATAAAAATTGGCTTTATAATGAATATTTATATTCTAGTAACAGTGATTTGGAAGGTGAAAACAAGTATAATAAAATCGTTTTTTATGTTAAAGACACTTATAATTAGTCTTGATTCATGTCTAGGGTGATTACTGGTACTCAATATTTTTTAGAATCTACATGTTATTGTATATTAAATTATGAAGATGATACTACAACATTTAATCATATGGGTAAATATATGGGTGGAATAGAGAATAGATATAAATGGATGATTACACACTATTATCAAAATAATTTTTGTATGAACATGACCAATTATAGAAATTCTAAACATAATTCCAGGTTATATGTCAAACCAATTTCTGATTAATCTTGTATCGATTAGAAAGATGTTGAAAAAAATAAATACAATTTGAGTAGATTAAAGAATAACTGTTCTAATTTAACATCCAAAATGGAGAATTTATACAAGTTTTTAAGATAGCTATTCATTTTTTGAACATCTTCTAGAGTTTTTATTACTTCTAAAAAGTCACATTTTGAGACCATTTAGTTTGAAGAGTGAACCCTTTATACTAATTTTAAAAGGGTCAATAAGAATGATAATTATTTTTATTGATTATGATTTAATATTTTGTGACTAATAGATTTTATATTTCTAATACATTAGTAGATGTTTATCACAATAAAATTAAATCATTATTGGATCCATTGGTTTTAATTTTTATTATTTCAAGACTCAAACATATTTTTGTACATAAATTTATGTTTCATTGATTTCAGGAGAAATTTATGAGTTCAAATAGTTGGAATACTTGATGATGGTATAGTGGTTGTTCACAACACATGATGGGATACAAGTCCAACTTCTGGAAGATCTTTAAACTAAAGGGTAGACAAGTATTATTCATAGATAGTCTATGATTTTAGATTACTGGAATGGATGATGATTATTTTCTATGTACAGTATTAATTTTTATGGTTCTTTTTCCGCAAAACAATGTAAACCATTTATATAATAAACTAATTACGTGATGAGGGTTACTCAGTGGACTTTGAAAATGAAAGATGTATGATCACAAGTTCAGAAGAAGGTTACAAGTTATATATCGATAGATAAGATAATGTTTACACTATTTATAAGGACCCGACCTTAATGTGTTACTTAATATTGAATTTTAGTAATTAATATAAATTTTTACTAATATATTATAATTTTTGGATTATTCTTTTAGATAATTAGGATACCTTGCATAAATAACATACCACATTCATACAAGAGTATACTACTAAAATCAGTATCCATTTAAAAAAAATATAAAGCATTAATGCTTAAAACAAGTATTCTTTGGAAACCATCTATATAATTCATCACAGGTCACTTAGTTCTATTACCAATACTTATATCCTATAGAAAACATTTTAAAAACATGGGATGAGTATAAAACTCAATAATGAATGTATAGAAAGAAATCATTAGTCAAGTGATAACATAAAAACCAATAAAACCCATAATCATAAAAAATCATATGTATAGAAAAATCATGTCGTTTCCTTGGGAAATATTTACCATATAAATATTACATTCACCCATACACATTGAATAACCATTTTTCAAACTTCTACCCCCGTAGTACCCGATACATTGGAGAGCTATAATGGTGCTCACCTGTTTACCTTGAGCTATAATGGGCTCAACCCAACATATCATGAGCTATAATGTGCTCCAACCGTCATAAATAATTTCCAAGGATCATATTATTGAAATAATGTTTCTTGAAATTATGAGAAACCACTCATTATATATATATATTTATATAACAATCCTTTTGAATTTTATTGAAGCTAGTTTTTAATGGATTTTAAAAGGAAAGTCCCTTTAAATATAATTAGAGTGATAATTAATAGAGTAGAATTGATATGGTTATAAACTGTAAATACACATAGTTAAACATAATATAAAAAAATTCATCACACCAATAATCAAAATACCACATAATGGATAAGTATAAGGTTTACACGAGGATTTGAAATTGGGTTATGATTTTCATTACCTTGGGTTCTTCTTACTTCAATTGTCTTTAAACCTCCTATATAGTGGTTAAATTATTTTTGTTAATATCTAAATGAAACATATTAATGTTTATTACACCTTATATGATCATTTTGAAATATCATTCGACACAATTATTAGTAATATTTTTATATTTACTTTGTGTCGGGTGAGTTCTTTACATGGTTTCCCTGATCGGTTAACGATGGACATTCTTGCTGATTGGAAGTGAAACTAGAAAATTATAATGGAATGGTATTTACATAGTTCCAGAACAATAAATTATACCATTTATCATTTTGAAAAATTAAATGAGTATGATTCATAAGTTAAAACATTATTGATATTTTTAGGTCATTTTTGCGATTGTTCGATCATAATGAACTCATTTTGTATTATAAAATAATCACATGTGTAAAAAATGATTCCATAACCTTATATAAGATATAAAAAATAAATTATAATCTGGTTCAACCATAATATTTTTTCATGAGCATCCTTGAATGAAGTAAATGAAATTAAAATCACATCATCCAGGATGTCGGTAAATTGACACATTACAAACTGTGTTTTAATTTCTTGAATAAGTGTGAGAAGAGAAGAAGAATAATGGTTAATATTCCATAAACATGATTAAATACACAATATATTAGAAACTAGTTCATTCATATCTATTGGATAAGGATATATGAGGAATGAAAAAAAACAAAGCAACTCAGAATAAAAGAATAGTTGAGAAAATCCCTTATGAAAATTCAGCAGCCTAACCACTACGCAACATGGTTTTAGAAAAATTAAAAAGTGAGGGGATCGGGGTAACCCATATATAAATGAAACATAATAAACTATAGATATAGAATAAAAAGTAAATAATAACATGATATTTAAAATTAAAGGTTATACCTCAAGAAAGAGAACTTGAATGGAAAACGAAATAAGTTGAGATTTATCTCACATAGTTGAGTAAATACTAAGACAGGATGGTTAGAACCTTGATGGATTGAAGACACCTTGGTACGATTAATAGGGAGTTAAGAAGTCCAGAGCATCAATGAGGATGAATTTTAAGTGAATTTAATGAAGGAATGGGTTGGTATTTATAGAAAAAGTGAGAGAATATTTTATTTATTTCCAAGGGAAAGCTAATTAGTGTTATTTTCAAAACAAATAACTTTACCATGGTATTTTCCCATGGTATTATCCACTTAGGACACCTCATATCTTAATTTACTGTACATAAGATGACCAGAATTATTACATCATTATTATATATTTAATGATGTCATTAAACACACCAAAACTCAAAAATATATTTTTATTATTCACCAAAAAATCATCTGTTTCAGAAAAATCCCAAATATTCACCATAAAATTTTTTCCTCGTATAGAATTAGAAAATTAACTCCATTTTCTGAAAATAATTTTCTAAATATTATTAATTTAATTTTTAAATAAAATCATATATTTTTTTAAAAATAACATTTTTAAGTATATAGAACTTTTTTTAAAACCTTGAAAAATTAATCAACATCTCATTATCATATAAACTTTAAAAAAAATAAAAAAATTACTATTAAAAAGGGTCATATTTATATACATATTACTATCATAAGTGTAGGTTAAAATTCACTAAAAATCATGTTGGTTCAATTATAATCTAAATAACTTACTGAAAACAATTGTAGATGCTTGTTTTTTGAAATTCAAAACAAAGAAGTAGAAATGTTATGTTTAATGGATAGTTATAAATATCTACAAAAACAAAATTGTCATTCAATTCATTAATTTTTTTAAAATATTGGGGTGTTACATTATCCCCACCTTCTAGAAATTTCATCCTCCCCATTTTATTTACTTTTTTAATCAAGTGAGGGTACCTTTTCCACATATCATTTTCAGAATCCCAAGTTGCTTCTTCAACCACGTGAATTCTACACAAAACATTTACTTGGGGAATTACCTTATTCCACAATACAAATTCCCTTCGATTAAGAATCTGAACTGGTTTCTCTTAATTAGAAAGGTTATCTTCCTGCTAAAAAACTTATGGACTCACAACATTGATTAATCTGGAACATAATTTTCTCAACATCAAAAAATAATAATCATTATGTACCTGAGATAAACTCAGAGGCAAAGCTACTCGGTATGCAACAGATCCGTCTTTCTCTAGAATTCTGAAAGTACCAATGAACCATGGACTTATATTTCCTTTCTCACTTATGTGCGTCACACTTTTCCAAGGAAGTATTTTAAGGAAAACATGGCCACCTACCTCGAAAGAGAAGTATTTACTTCTGTTATCTGCATAACATTTCTTCCTGCTCTGAGTTGTACTCATATGCTAATGGATTATCTTTACTTTCTCAGCCACCACCTCTTCTAATTTTGGTCCCACCATCTTCCATTCGCTGACTTAATCCCAAAAATATGGAGTTCGATAATGCTTCCAATACAATGCCTCAAAAGGTGCCAACAGTATACTAAAATTAAAACTGTTATTATAAGAAAACTCAACTAATGAAATGCGTTGATCCCAAATTTCATGGTTGTCCATTGAACAAGATCTAAGAATATCCTCTAAGTTCTGAATTGGTCTTTCTGACTGCCTATTTAATTGATGATGAAAAGTTGTACTAAAATTTAATTCTCTACCCAATGTCTTCTAAATCCCCTTCCAAAAATTATATGTGATCTTGGGATCCCAATCAGTTACAATGGAAAGAGGAACTCTATGTAATCTGACAATCTCATTGAGGTATAGTCACGAAAGCTGATCCAATGACATTGTATCCTGAATAGAAAGGAAATGTGTTGATATTTTTAACCGATGAACAATAACCTAAATCACATTGTTACCTCAAAAAATCTTAGGTATTCCCACCATGAAGTCCATAAATAAATTCTCTTATTTTCACTATAGTATTGGAAATGGATATAGAACCCCCTTCGGTAACTTCCACTCTACTTTATCCTATTAACATGTCAAACATTTCAAAGAAAATTCTGCAATATCCATTTTCATTACATCCCACAAGTAATACTCCTGAAGGTCTCTATACATCTTAGTACGTATAGGATGAACAAAAAATGGAGAACTATGAGCTTCACACAATAAATATTTCATTTATTGGGAATCAAAAGGCACACATAAGAATTCTCTAAATCATAAAAACCCATATTTTTCAAGGATAAATTCAAGTAACATACCCATTTTTACAAATTCTACCTTTTTCTGTAGCTCATGGTATTCATTCTGCACTTTGTAAATTATGTCTAATAATGATGACTACAATGAAACCTGAAACAAAACAAATGTATTCCTTGCACTGAAAACTTATATGTCAAAATTCATCAAATAATTAGTCAATGGATTATTTTCCAAAAATAATATATTCAATGAACTGTGATGTTTTCGACTCAAGGAATCCTCCACATTGTTTTCATTTCCTAGATGGTAATTGATCGTGCAATCATAATCCTTTATTAGTTCAATCCATTGTCTCTTCCTAATGTTTAATTATTTCTGAGTGAATATATACTTCATAGTTTTATGGTCAGTATATATTTGACATGTAGCTCTATATAATTGGTGCCTCCATATATTCAATAAAAAAACCACAACTACCAATTCAAAATCATTTGTGGGATAATTTAACACATGAGGTTTTAGTTGTCTTAATGCATAAGAAATTACCTAATCATTATGCATCAGAACACAAAGAAGTACCTTCAAGGAAGCATCATTATAGATGAAAAAATAACCACTTTGGGAAGGCAAGGCCAAAACTAGAGCATTATGTAATGTCTTCATCAATTCATCAAAACAAACTTCACATTTTTCTATCCAAAAAAATTTAACCCCATTATGTGTTAAATTAGTTAGCGGGCTAGATAACTATGCAATTTTTTTTGACAAACCATCAGTAATAACCATCTAATCCAAGAAAATTATGAATATATATAACATTTTTTGGTCATGGAAATTCATAAACAACTTTTTTGGTAGGATCAACTATTATTCCATCCTTATTTACAATGTGACAAAGAAACGAAATCTGTTACCACCAATAATCTTACTTATTCCATACAGTTTTTTTAAGGTTTGAAAAACAACCCTCAGACGTTTTTCATGCTCCTCATTACTTATAGAATATACCATAATTTCATCAATAAACACAACCAAAAACTTATCCAAGAACTCATGAAATATTCTAATCATGAGATCCATGAATACAATAGGTTCATTAGTTAACCCAAAAGGAATTACTACCAATTCATAATAACCATATCTAGTATAGAATTTTGTCTTTGAGATGTCTTCATCCATTACTTTCAAGAGATGGTACCCCGACCTTAGGTAAACCATTAAAAATTTTTGTGCTCCCTAGAGATGATAAAATAAATCATCAATATGAGGAAAATGATACTTTTTTTAATAGTAATGTTATTAAAGTCTCTATAATAATTAAAAAGCCTCATTTAATAATATTTTTTATTAACAAACAAGACATGATCACCCCATAGTGATGTGCTAGCTCAGATGAAGCCTTTATATAATAATTCTGGCAACTATCTTTTTAATTACATCAGTTCCATTTGGGTTATTTGATAAGGTTATTTAGAAATTCGTTTAGCCTCAAAAACTAACTCAATAGTAAACTCAACATCTAGATTAGGAATAACATAAGAAAAATCATCATAAAAAACATGCAGGTATTCATTTACTTCTAGTTCATCATTAATCCGGAAGATTCCCTTATCATCAAAAATATGAGCAAGATAACTTTAATTTCCATCCTTTACCATTTTCTTAGTTTCGAAATATGTTATTAATGGTATAAAGTTATTCTTGTACAAAAACTAAAATTGTTTGTAAAAACAGATCCATTTTCTCAACAATCTATCTTATCATAATAAAAAGAAATCCAATCCATACCCAGGATAACATCAAACTCTACAAGAGGAAAAACAAAAATATTTTCACGTAAAATCTTTCTACATACAAGGATATGAAGATTATTATAATTTCTTGTTTCCAAAATAGTTACTCTAGGTGTTTTTTCCATGAAATCTGGTTTCATTTCATGAGGTTTAAGTCCCAATTTTTCTAAAAATTTCAAAGAAATGAAGGAATGTTTAGACCCTGAATCAAACAACAATTTTGCAAAATCTGTAAAAAAAAGAGATGTTCATGAGAACACTTAATTTGTTTGATCAACATCTTCTGAAGAGGTAGAAAATTCCAAACCCTTCTACTTCATATCTTGCTGATTCCCTTCCTGAGTAACTAGATTCAGAAAACATTGGCAAAATTACCCAATTGTTTACAGTTTAAACAGATCACCATCGTCTTCTCATTAATTTTTGAATCATTTTACTTTCACTCATTATAAATGTGTCTAGAAATTACACATAGGTAGAATTTACCAATATTTATAAGACATTCCCCACGATGCATTTTACCACACTTTTCACAAGAAGGAAAATTCATTTTCATACTTTCATACTTTTGTGACGAGTTCATCCCCATTTCCTGCCAACCTTACCTCTTCTTATTCGTTTCATTATGAGGCACATATGATTTAGAAAACTCTATATTATCTATTTCAGCACCACGGACATGAATCTCATAGCTTTTAAACTCTTGTGAAGCCAAAGCTCTTCGCAAAAACGATTTCAAAACAGACTAGAATCAATTAATTTTAATTTCAAAATCCCAAGTATAATCTAGTAAATAAATGGCTGGTCTTATAAAGTTAGCTACATATAGTAATACATAATGATCATATTTCTACTTCAGTTCAAAAAATCGTTTCTTTATTCAGATTCGATCAGTTTTGAGGAAATATTTTTTTTTCAGAAAAAGACTCTTAAAATCATCTAATTCTAAACAATAAGTTTATCTATTTATCTCATATTCTTAACCATAGACCAAAATTTATCGACATAAACTTACAAATGATAAATGGAAAGTATTATCTTTGGACATTCCTAACAACCCATTACATCAGATTTCTTTTCTAGAGCATTGATCCATCCTTCGGTTGTCACTGGATCTTTTGTTCTACTGAATGCTAAAGGATGTTGCCTCATAAAATTCTCCACAAAAAACATGTTTCTTCATGGTTGATCATGTTACTATCTATCTTGGATATCAACCAAATTAATTTCTTGAGTAAACTGTTCCATTACTATCACAAACTGCTCAGTTCCCATTCCCACCATTTCGGGCTGTAGATTCAGATAGACATCAACCTGTTGGTGCCTTCCTACATCATCTTCCCTATTTTTTATGCAGAAATTTTTTTTACAAACATAATGTAGATGAAGAAACATGGTAGTCCATAAATTCTATAACATTTCAAATTACCATAGAGTTAAAATAATTTAAGGTAATATTTTAACATCATCTTAACACCTTAAGTTATCTATACCATCCATTGATACCAACTATAAGTACATGACCTAAAAATGTTACCTAATCATGAATTTTAGTAAAGAATACACATTATTACACACTGAGGATCTTTCCATGCTTATATGTTTAGAGAATTAGGATACCGTACATACATATCATACCACATTCATACAAGAGGAAAATATTAAAATCAATATCCAATTGTTCAAAATATAAAACATTAAATATCAAAACATGATTTCTTTGAAAAAAATCTATATCCTTCATCACGACTCCCTTAATTCTCTTACCCATACTAATATATTGTGGAAAAATTTTAAAAACATAGTATGGTTATAAAACTTAGTAAGGGATGTAAATAAAGAAATTGTTAGTCATGTGATAATATAAAAACCAATAAAACCATTATTCAAAAAAAAATCATATGCATAGAAACATCATGTACTTGACATGGTACATATTTACCATATCACTCTTACATTCACCCTTACACATGTAATATCCTTTCGGTCAACTTCCATCTCCGGAGTACCCATTGAATTTGAGAGCTAAAATGGGTCTCACCTATCATATCTTGAGCTATAATAGGCTTAACACAAAATATAATGAGATATAATGGGTTCACCACAACATTTAGTAATATCAAAAGAACATATCATGAAAATAAATTATCTTGAAATCATTAGAAACCACTCATTTCATATACATATATAAAAACCAATAATTTTTAAATTTATTAAAGGGAGTTTTAAAAGTATTTTAAAAGTAGAGTCCCTTAAAATATAATTAAAGTGAGAGTTAATAAAATGGAAGGGATTTGAGGAAAAACAATAAATATAAATTGTTAATCATAATATTACAAAATATCAGCAAACCAATAATCTTAATACCACTTGATGGATAAGTATAATTTTAACCCAAAGATTGGAAATTGGATTAAGAATTCCCTTAACTCCAGATCTTCCAACATCAATTGAATTTAAACCTCATGTATAATGGTTAAAATAGAGTTGTTCAAATCTTAATGAAACTTATTCATGTTTATAACACCTTATAAGATCATTTAACAACATCATTCAACACATTTATTAGTAGTATTTTGTTATTTTCATTGTGTATGGTGCGTTCCTTACAAGGTTTCCATGATCGGTTCATGATGGATATTCTTTTTGATTGGATGTGAAACTCCAGAATTGGAATATCATGGTATTTAGATATTTGCAGAACCATAAATTATACAATTTATGTTTTTGAATTATAAAATGTGGATGATTCATAAGTTAAAAAACATTTTTGATATTTTTTTCATTTTGTCGATTCTTCGATTATAATGAATTCGTTTTGTATTATAAATTAATAACATGTGTACAAAATGATTCTAGAACCATATATAAGATAAATAACATAAATTATAATCTGGTTCAACTATAGAAATGTTTTCATTACCATTATTTAAATAAGTAAAATAAATTGAAATCACATCATTCACAATGTCTGTAAATCGACACATCACAGACGGTGTTTTAATTTATTGAATAAGTGGGAGAGGGGAAGAAGTATAATGGTTAATCATCCAAAAAATATTATTAAATAAAAAAAATTTAAGATACTATATCATTAATTCCTCTTGTATAAGGATATATGTGTAAATAATAAGAACAAAAATAGACTCGAAATAAAAGAATAGTTGATGAATCCCTTAAGAAAATTAAGAAGCCTAACGACTATGGAACATGGTTTTAAAAAACATTAAAAAGAGAAAGGAAAAAAATTCACCCATATATAAATGAAACACAATAAAGTATTGAGATAGAATAAAATGGAAATAATAACGTGATATAGAAAATTGAAGGTTATATCACTTAAAAGGGAACTTGAATGGAAAAAGAATGAAGTTGAGAATTCTTTTACCTTGTAGAGTAAATAATAAGACATGAAGGTTTGGACCTTGGGGGATTGAAGGCTCATTGGGAGGATTAATAGGGAGTTAATAAGGGAAAGGATTTTTTGAGGATTAATTTGGAGTTAATGGAATTATGTAATGTGTTGGTATTTATAGAAAATATTTGGGAATATTTTATTAATTTTCAAGGGACACCTGATTAGTGGTATTTGAACAACCATGAACTTGCCCATGGTGTTTTCTCATAGTATTAGCCACATGGGGAACCTAATATCTTATTTTACTATACATAAGTCGTCCAGAATGATTATATCATTATTACATCATTAATGATGTCATTAAACACACTAAAACTCAAAAATGTATTTTTGTTATTCACCGAAAAAATCTACTATTTCAGGAAAATCCCGAAAATACACCCTAAACATTTTTTGAATTGTAGAATTCCAAAATAAACTCAAATTTTTTAAAACAATTTTTGAAATATTATTAATTTAATTTTACAATAAATATATAAATTATTAAAAAATAACAGTGTTAAGTATATAACACTTTTTTTAACACCTTGAAAAATTAATTGACATCTCATTATATTATAACAATTAGAAAATAAAATAATAAAAAAATTTACTATTCATTAGAGTCATATTACTATTCATATTAATATTCATAAGGATAGGTTAATATTCACAAAAAATTATGTTGGTTCCATTAGACTTCAAATAACATACTGAATACAATTGTATGTGACCATTTTTTGAAATTCAAAACAAAGAAGAAAAAAAATTATTCTTAAAGGATACTTATTAATATCTACTTAAAAAATCATTCATTCATTTATTTTATTATTATTTTTTATATCCTTGTAATGTTACAATATTTACCTTGAATACCTTACTTGCTACAACAATCCTTGTCTAAGTGTGTTTAAGGATAAGTCATAGATTTGGAATAAAAGGTTATATCGCTATGATTTACAGACATTAGCTAAATTTTCTAAGAGAGTACCTGTGAGGAGATTTTTAAAACCTATGTAAAAATATTCCAGAGTCTTTGTCCCTTTCAATATATAAATAATTGTAGGTATATATTTAAACCTAGTTTTGAAGACATAACATTAATAACATTACTTTTAATGAATATGGACCTTTTTAGACATATGAAAAATAAGAGTATTAGATAAAAAAATGTGTAATCCATAGTTGATGATTAAACTATGTTTAATTGGGATTTAAATTATTTACCTTCAAATAATAATCACATTCATTTATTAAATTTTTTTATCCCCCATTAAAAATTAAAAAGAACTACCTATTTTCATTATCTTGAGTGATCATTGGGGAGAGTTTGTAAATAATATTTCATAAATTTTTTATACTGAGAAAGTAATTACAAATAATGTTTAGTGTCTAAAAAATCAATAAATAATAGGGTCATAAAAAGGTGGAATATAACACTCTATGAAATTTTATGGTCTATTTCATGATTTTTTTTTGTTTTAATGTATTTTAATGATGAATCAGTTTGTACTTATTATTATAAAATAAATGGATTTTTTCTATTCAATTATTTTAAAGAAAACACCAAATATATTTTTGAATCCAAGGAAACTAATGTAGAGTTACTTTATATTTTTTAGATGAAAATTGTTCATCTTTAATAGTAACAATAATCATTATAAATTGGATCTAGAAGCCAAAAATGGAATAATTATTTGTTACTCTATCATAATAAAGGATTATCATGTGTTCAAAATACTAACAGTTGCCATTGAAGAAATGGTTCCTATTTTATTTAATAAATATGATCATTTTAAGTGTTAAAACATCGATATTTATGGATGAAATATGTATTGTTTTTTCTTTGAAAAAAGCTATGATTTACTATTGGAATATAAAATATATATAGAAGTAATTAACATTCTAGATGAAATCCTAATAGATGATACTTGTCAAATAAAAGAGGCATAAAAACCCATTTTGTTTAATAACTAGATGACTATATGTAAAAACTCAATTGATAATATCAATATTTAGTTTTATCAAAATGTTTTAACCATGATTTTTTATGGAATGAGTGTGAGAATAATTCATTAATATCCCTACCTGAACAAAAATTTGTAGACGATGCCATGAGTGACATGAGTTGGATACCTTTTATGAAATAATTGATTTGTCAATTTGAAAAGAACAATGTTTGGGATTTAGTTGAACATCCCATTGTTATTTTTTCGATAATATATAATTAGATATTACCAAATGACAGTTATTGTAAATAAATCTATATTTATTTCTATGAATACAATTAGGAAGTTGAAATTAAATATTGATAAAAGTTTTTTGGTAGCTAGAATCAGATATATTCCTATACTTTTATCCTTAAATACATATGTTAATTTTACATTATTACAAATGAATTTAAATATTAACCATATTAAAAATTTTATTTAGTTAAATTTTGATATTTAAAAACCTCCTCTAATTGAAAATATTAAATTTTGAAAACATGTTTCAAAACTACAAAGGAAATTTTCAGACATAAACCATAAATGAGCCTAACATGAAAAAGTTTCAAGATATTTCTTCCAAAAAAATTTAAATGAACAGATTATCCAACTCTATTTATGAATAAATAATTTAATGAAACCATGATCCTAAAAATATATTTCTATGTATTTTTTTCAGTTTACCATGAAAAATAGTTATCGAATTTTTTTCAATACTAATAAATGGTGAATTTTTATTGAGTTTTATGGGTGAAGCTAACAAATTTCATGGAATATAAAAAATTAAAATAATATAAGTATTTAATTAAATTATCATAAGTAAATAAAAAATTTATTTAAATGTTTTGGTTTTGATAATGCTTGTAATATAAGTACTATGGTAGTTACTTCTTGTAAACATGTCCATGAAGAATTTAAAAACCCAGTAGATCATATATTTTTTAGAGGGATAATTAGACGTTTTCATTACATAATAGATAGTTTACTAGAAATTTTGTACTTAGTTTTCATATGTTTGAGATTCGAATCTGATCTGAAATAATTCCATATTAGTATATCAAAAATGGATCATCCATTACCTTAAATGAGTATAATATGTTGAACTATTTTATTAAATTTTATTTGAGTTTACTATTAAAATTAATTTGTATTTATATTTTAGAGATTTTATAATGGAATGCATATAAATTTTAAAAATATTATTTTTTTTGTAAAGATTTAGTTATTTGGGCATCATATAAAAAACATTTAATTTCACATTCCACTGTTCAATCTAAATATGTAACAAGTGATTTTTTTCACCGTAATTTTTGGCTTTTCACACAGTAATTATTTTGATAATTATTTTTACTCATAACTCAATTATATTTGATAGTAATAGGGTAACTTCTATCTCTATGACCACATACATTAATCACGGGATAAAAATAGATATAAGACACTATCTTCACCCGGATAAAATAATTGAATGAGATACCATTATAAAATTTATCAAAACTGTAGATCATCTTACTGATATATTTAATGAACCATTACATTTTGAGTATATAAACTAAACTAAACAGAATATGGTTATGATTATTATTTTATGACCCAGTTCTTTTATTTTTTTATATTCTTTTAACTTTAGAAAAATCATTGAGAAATTGAGAGAACATTCATTATTTTAAAATAATTTTTTGAGTCAATAAGATTTCCTTATGACATCTCCTTTCCTATGTGTTTTCAAAATCAAAAGCACCATATGTTAAGGAAAATTTATTTTTTTAAGGATTATTCACTAAGGAAAATTTTAATTCACTATAGACAATTTTTATTCAATAAGGAAATTTTATCCTTACCTATGTTTTCATTGTTCATTATATAGTCTCTCTAAACCTAACTCAATTTATTACTAATGAAAAATTCAGTTTCATATCTAAAACATTGGAATCCTATAAATCCTTGGAAATAGAGTATTTATTTTTCAGGTTTGGAAATCTCTGAAATTTAGACTATGAATTATATGAAATTTAGACTACAAATTCTCTGAAATTCAGACTCTAAATTTTCTGAAATTCAGATTGTGAATTCAATTAAATTTAGACTCCGAATTCTCTAAAATTCAGGCTTCGAATACTCAGAAATCTAGACTACAAATTTTCAAAAATTCAGAACCTGAAATTACTGAAATTTAGAAATTTAATTCTATGAAATTCGTACTCTGAATTCTCTGATATTCTGGTACCGAATTCTCTACGTTTCAGGTTATGAATTCCTCAATATTCAGACTCTGTATTCCTTAGAATTCATACTCCGAATACATCTGAATTCATATTCCGAATTCATTGGAATTTAGACTCCAAAATCTATATAATTCATGTTCTAAATTCCTTGAAAAAGTAGAATCCAAATATCCATGATTTATAGCCTCTGAATTTTTACCTGGCTAGACTCCGAAAATTATTTTTTCCTAGAATCGAAAGAATAATTTTGGCTAAACAACATCATTTTCCTTACATGTATTATGAAATGATGTCTAACAATTCTTTTCTGACTAACTGTTGTTTGTGTGACATGTTTATGTGCCCCACATATATTCAATGAAAAATATGACCTTTGGGGGAGGGAGCCGACCAATGGATAAGTGCCTATGAATAGGAGCTTAGTTGAACAAGCTCTTGAATTGAATGATTAATCTATAGATCACTCTAGATATTGCATGTTGCTGATGTTATTACAAGATAGAGAGACTCTCATGCCTTTTACATACTTAAAATCTTGTTCATATTGCTTAGTGTGACTCGGATTGGTGCTATGGACAATCGAGGGCTTCTGGGGGTATGAATACAATGGTTCCAACTACCTTAATGTTCAAGGTCTTGTGGGGATAGCCATACATATTCAAATATTCCTATTGAGGAAATACCCTAGTGTTGGTAAGATAGACATTCTTGAAATAATAAATCAAGGGACCTTTATATAATGTAGTTGGATAACCTACTATTTAGGTTAAAGGATTTCATACTTGTTACTTTTTTTGTTTAATGTGTATTTACGCAGTATTTTTATAAAGGAAGAAATCACAATCATCTTATAAATTCTTGTACTTTTGTATACTATGATAATTAAGATCTTATATTCTTTAAGGTATAACATTTTCCCTGTAAACATTCCTTTAGTTTCATTTCGAGAATCATATTTTTGGGACCTATCATGTTTTTATAACTAAAATAGGTCTTTTAAATTTACCTTGTTTAACTTTGTAGAAGATAGTTTTTCCATAAGGTTAAAACGAATGCTTTTAAAAGTGAAATTTACCCACCTCATTTAAATTGAGCATCTATAGCATTATTTCGATCCCACATAATTTTTCGTGCACTTTATGCAGTTAATTAATATATTTTTTCTAACAATGTTTAATATACGTTATACTATATTTAATAAAAATATTTCTCAACTAACCCATTTAGAAGTTTTTTTCGATGTAATTATCAATAGTTTTCATCAAGATGGTTGTATTATCTTTCATGTTTCTACGTAATTTAAGTGCAAATGAGAACCCCTGCAATGGTTTTCAGTATACTATTTTGATTATTATCACTAATTATATTTTATTTGTTATATTATTGATTTTACCCTCATATAATATTAATGTTTACTCTTACAAGACATTGATCATATCAAGAAAACATTACTAAGAAACGAGATTATTCAAATGTGGAACCAAATTATTATACCAAGTATTTTCACCTTATTATATAGAGGCCCATAATTTTATTACATTAATATTACATAATTTTAGATGAATATTAAATTCATTTCATAACAATACATGCCTTAGGACCATATAGGTTCATTTTATTTAGAATCTTGGTTATGCAAGCAACTAGAACATACAAGATATATATCATTTTTTATTAAATTATTCACAACTACCATTTACCTTTAACATATCATATTTGATAACATTAGTCATAACCTGGGCTAGGGAAACATAAGAATGGGTGAGCATAGATGATCAGTAATGGTATAAATAAGAGATATAAATCAATGATCATAAGTAATCATAAGATAAGAATATCTATATTAGAACATGAACAAGGATTAAAATAATAATACCGATTCATTAAATGTTATTTATTAATGAATCATGAAATACTATAAAAATGGATTATTACAAAGGGACATTTGTGATGGGTTACCATCACAAATGGTCTTTTGCGACGGGATACCATCGCAAATGGTATTTTGCGATGGGGGTCCCATCACAAATGACCCGTTGCAGAAAACGATGTGTACTCCATCTACTTTTGCACCTGCTACTACCGACATCGATGCATCTCATCCTACATCTCCTCCTGTTGTTGCTACTGTCGTAGTAACTCTTCCTATTACTGGTTCTCCAACTAACGTGTCTCCTCTTGATCCCTACGCATAATCTCTATGAGCTCCCTCTGAGCTCGCAGTTTCCCCGAATACTATGCATGAGATGATGACAACTCTCTGCAATATCCTCTTGATATGGATTCCAACATCGCAGAGATGCCATGAAAACCCCAAGTGGTCATTGGAGAGGTGATGCAACCAACTCTGCCATTCTAGAAGGCATACTAGGTCTTTTGCGCTAATTTATCCACGCATGATCATCTAATAATGACTGTTTTAAACTTCTTTATTCCACCTTTTTCTAAAAAATATGAAATAATTAGTTATTTTTATAATTAGATATAAAATTATCACTATCCAAAAAAACATAAGATAATTAAATTCTATTTAGTATAAATTTATAATAATTTCAATTATTTTATATTTAGTTATACAATGTTTTGGTCTTTTATACTAATCTACACACATTTATAAAAATTTATTCTAATTAGCACTAATTTTAATTAATTACAATCATTTTTTAATAATTATTGTTAATTACTAGCGGCACAATCTCTAACGGGTTGGTGGAAGCTCTTTATCCCGACCACCCATCCCCTTGAAACTTTTTGCAGCTCAAATCACTATAAAAATCCTTCACCAACATAAAAATATCTATTTTCTTATGTAGGAGGATGGAGAGCAGCGGGGCCTTGTCGCATTACTCTCCATGCTTGTGCATACAAATATTGGCATTCGTACATTGGTTCATACTTTTCATAGTGATTATAATCGGTGAAGTTATAAGGATATGTGTCTTTGGGAAAAAGATCCTATTATGTCTGACGACCCACCTCCTTGCAAATTTCTCGAACTTAAATCACTATGAAAAATCATCTCTCACATACATCCAAGCATATTTTTTATGCAAATTTTAGTGGGATAATGTTGTAAGGAGATGAGCGTTGATCAAAAGGAATGTCTCCAATCTATTTAAATTTTTTTCCATTTTATCAACGTACTCGAATTTATTCCAATTAATTACTAATTAATTCTAATTATTATTAATTAATCTTAATTGTTACTAATTATTACTAAATTATCCTAATTTTTACAAATTGTTACTAAATTTTACTAATTGTATCTAATTGTTACTAACTATTACTTGTTGTTGCTAATTATTAATAATTAATCATAATTAATGCTATTTAATCTTAATTACTACACATTAATCTTAATTATTACAAAGTACCCCTATGTATTACTAGTTAATACTAATTATTCTTAATTATTCATAATTATGACAAATTAATCCTAATTATTACTAATTATTTCTAATTATTTATAATTAATCATAATCATTACTAATAATTTCTAATTATTACTAATTAATACTAATTAATACTAATTAATAATAATTAATCCAATTTTTTTCTAATTAGCCAGAATTAATACAAATCAATCGTAATTATTATTAATTATTCAAAATGATGACTAATTAGGATTAATTATTACCATTTTGTGCTCATTAGCACTAGTTATTGCAATTGTTAACTAATTATTGATTATTACTTCTAATTAATCCAAATTATTTATAATAAATAGAAGTTATTTCTAATTAATCGTAATTATTTCTATTTAATCCTAATTAATACTAATTAATATTAATTACTGATAATTACTAAAAATTATTACAAATTATTTCTAATTTTTACAAATTATGTCTAATTATTACAAATTATTTCTAATTATACCTAATTATTACTAATTATTTCATTTATTTCTAGTTATTACCATTTATTACTAATTATTACTCCTTACTACTAATTATTACTAATTGATACTAATTATAAAAACATATTACTGATTATTAAATTTATTACTAGTTATTACTAATTATTAAAAATTATTACCATTTATTTCTAATAATTAATAATTATGAATAATTGTTAAAATTTATTACTAATAATTACTATTTATTACTAATTGTTACAATTTGTGACCATTTATTACTAATTATAACCATTTATTACTAATTATTAATAATTACTATATACTATTACTAATTAGTACAATTTATTAATAATTATTAAAATGTATTATTAATTATTATAAATTATTACTAATTGTTACTCATTATTTGAATTTATTAGTAATAATTTGGATTTATTATTAATTATTACCATTTATTACAGTTTGTTACTAAGTATAACTAATTATTACTATTTATGACTAATTATTAATAATTAATATAATTTATTACTAAATATTACAATTTCATTCAAATAATTACAATTTATTACAAATTATTGAGAGTTTTTAATATTTGCTGAAAATTATTACTTATTAATCCTAATTATTTCTAAATAGTCATAATTATTACTAATTATTGCTATTTCATTATAATTATTACTAAATATTTATAATTATTACTAATTATTTATAATTTTATCAATTTATTGCAATTTTTCACTAATTATTAGAATTTATTAATAATTATTAATAACTATATATAATTAATACTTAGAAATAATTATTCATAATAATAAATATAGAAAAAACAAATATCTAATTCTAATTGACTTTAATTGCATCTAACTAACAAAACTTTTAAAAAATTTAAAATAAAATAATTAACTAAACCATAAAAAATAGATAAACACCATCAAACGGAAGAGTTCGGAGTATAAAATCTTTGGATTATGCTGTAGTTTAAATGTTTAAACTATGAAAAATTTTAGAAGAACATTTTTTAGATAGATAGAGAATGAAGTTGAGAAAGAAGTAGAATTAGACGAAAAACTGAAGGGCTATATATTGGTTAGATTATTTATGACGAGCTTATTTGCGACGAGACCCATTGAAAATGCCCATCACCCACATTAATTATAGTCTGTTAGAAAAATATTTGTGATGAGACCTGTCAAAAATGGCTCCCTACCGATGCACAATTTGCGAAAGGATACTATTCCCCTCAAAAATTGTAAAAACAAGCATTGGGCATTAGCGGAAGGAATAAGAAACCCATCACAAATGCCTTTCCCACGGTTTAGCGCTCATTTAGAGATAAAACTATTGTGACGGGTTATTACACCCAACAAAAAATCTATTATTTTTGATGGGATAATGGGCCCATAAAAAATCACCCCTTTCGATGGGATATTTGTGACATGCCCCTGACCTGTCACACATTCCTCGTCATGGCCATTTTTTCAGTAGTGATGGAGTAAAGTTCTCTCAAAAAAATGAAATCAGACATAAGAGTGATGATCCAAAAATAATAAATCATAACACAAACAAAAATAATAATATAAAAAGTTGTGGTGTGCACACAATCTTAGAAATTCATTTCCTCATAAAATGATCATTGCAAAGACTGTCGTAGTGGTTGGGGTTCACTGCATATTCCATCATTTCCATAGTTAAGGTCCACTTAAAAGAATATCTTTTTGGAAAAAGTCCCTTAGTAAAATAGGTTCATTCTCCATTCCATTCCTTATTAGCTCATGAGATATCCTTATTTAACCCATGCATTGGAGGTCTATATAATTTCGGCACCACTCATTACATAATGAAAATCATACATATGTATTCCATAAGATCATAAAAATCCATCATATCATCAAATAATGACCTACATAAATGATATGGGTGTCATAATCATTTAATAATCATAATCATAAACTATCTAGGGAAATAATAAATTTGGTAAAATTATATCAAATACCCAGTATGTAATAAAGAACATTAAAGGATGTTTTTATTCATAAAAATTCCATTTGAATATGACTAGAACATATATTGATGAAAAAAACTTTTTTATTTGAAATCACTTAATTATAATCTAAAATATTCCAAAACAATTCATTGAGAATATCCAAGTAATATTATAATATAAAAATTAAATAAAAAAGTATGCATGATGGCAGATAAATACATTCATGTGGTGTACATTAGAACAAAAAATCATTTCACATTATCGGTAAAAAGTCTAAAGAACCTTGTTTGGAAAACAATAAGATTCATTTATTTATTTATAGAAAATTAAACATGGGTAAAAAATTATCTAATAAATATTTTTATATCATTTAAAATACCTTTGAAAATATTTTAAAGAGAATATGTACATGGAATAAACGATTTCCAATCAAAGATGAAAACATTGTTTGTTTTCCTTGAACAGTTTAATTTTGTATATTGATTACCTAAAGATACATAAATGAAAGTAAATCCTGAAATATATAGTAATAATCCTAGGAAAATAGAATACATAAGACTTGTGGGAAAAGTTTCATATAATTTAGTCATCATAAAATTTATTTATAAAAAATTCTGGAAAAGATAAGATTATAGCATAAAACCCTAACCTTATGTCTGTCTTGATTCATAATCACTCTAACATATTATATAATAAATTTTAAATTATTATTATTATATACCCAAATGATAATCATACCTATAAAACCATTCATGGTTTAATTATAACTTCTTATCACTTTTTTGACAATATTTTATTATCATCATCATTTTGGGTGTTAACTGCATTGTTTTTCATGTATTTTTAGGTTCATCAGTTATGATCCTTGTACTATGTTTAGAGTTATTTAATATCCAGAATTATATATATATATATATATAATATTTTCAATATATAAATATTAATTACCATTCATGTAAATTTGTGATGAAACATGAATTACATCAATACATGGAGGCGGTATTACGTACACTCACATAAGTGATGTTTCCATTTTTTGATGGTTAGAACAAAATAAAGGTAAATTTTAATTAATATTTCAAGAATAATTATTAAAAAATAAATATTATATATATATATGTGATAACTCTATAATAATACCCAACCATGATTTAGTTTTGTGTAAAAATAGTTGTATCGCTATGTGGAGGTGGTAGCCCACATATATCACAGGTGATACTTTTATCTCCCATAAGATTGAAGAGAGGTGATAAACAATTATCAAATATTTATAATAACATATAATTTTATTTATGATACTATATTAGTCATGTTTATATTGATAAAAATATTTCAATGGTATTATAATAAGAAATAAAAATGAAAGAGTGTGGTTAAGATTAATGCCTCTTCTTTGAGAGACATCCTTCAAAATAATACTTGTGACTTGAAATATTATTAATAGGATAAGGATATAATAACTAGAAAAAAAGAAAATATTATAATATGGTTTTGAGTATTATTTTCAAATATAGAAAGCTCAAATGGATTGAATAAGGGAGGATAAAAGGATCCCTTATATAAGTGACGGGAGGGACACACATGGAATTTCTTAAAAGATATCATTGAATTATGGTCAGTTTCATGGGGAAGTGGATCCAAATGGAAACCAAATTATACTTTATGATAATATAAATTTTAAATATATTTATAAAATAATAATTTTAATTTTTTGGATGGAAATCCTACCATTATCTTATGGTTTAACCCCCCCCCCGATATACCCATTTTAACATTATCCATGGTAATATTTTTTTACTATATTTAGTTTACATGGCGACTAAATTTTTATTTTGTATATAATAAATTATATTAAATAATTTTATTAAAAATATTGAATTAATTTTACCATATTCAATTTCTATAATTGAAAATATTTAATTTTAATTTTCCATGAAAACTACATCACAAACCCATTATCGAAAAATGAATTTTAAGCACAAACCATAATTTATTTCCAGATTATTCCTTGTTGAAATTTTAAAATGAATGTAAAAATATTATATTGAATATATAACCAGTAAATACAAATAAGTAAATTAATTAATATAGATTAAATAAATTTATAATGATAAAAATACAATTCATGAATATAAATTGTTTTTTATAAAAATGTGTTATTAAGCTTAAGATTTAATATATACCAAAATATAGTATAATGATGATTCCTCCATATTAAAATATATTATTAATAATTAAATGATACATAGTTTATGTTATGATAAAAATAAATTAATAATCGACATTTTCTAGAAAATAAATTATAATTTAAACAAAAATCAATATTTTTCAAAATCCATTGAGAATAAATAATATTAAAAAAATCATAAAAATTAACCAAAATATATATTTTAAATTATAAATTTATAAATGATAATAATTTTTAAAACAAAATTTCTAAAATTTTTGGAAATTAATTATATTGTTCTCATAAAAAAATACATTTAAAACCACTTTTTAAGAAAATATATTTTTGAAGCATAAAATGAATTTAATAAAAGCATACTATTTATTTAATATGAATTAATAAATAAATTTTAATTAAAAAAACATTTATATATATTTTCATAATGTTTTTATTACTATTTTCACATTTCAATTTAAGAGCTAGGTTATAATGGTTTACTATATTATCACTCATATAGACATGGGGTTGTGTATAAAGTATGCTATCAAATAATTCAAGTTGTATTTTGAAGGAAATAAATTTGAAATCATGGTGTGTTAAATTATACCGCCAGTAAAATGAATTTCATTCATGAAGATTTAACCCTCTAGTACAAAAAATTCAAGATAGTCATGCTTCATAAAATCCTCAAATTTCTATGTAGCTTCCTCAAATTAATGATTCCCTTATAGAATTTAATAAATTGGGATTACTTTTTCCATAGAAATTTAACTATACAATCTAGGAGTAGTTATTATTCATAGGTATGATAATTATCCAAAGGTATAAAATCTATGTTAGGTAGATATTATGTATCATGTATTTACATCCTCATGAGAGATACATGGAAGCACCTTTGAACTTGAGATAGCTTTAGTGGTATTTCCAAGTGATAAGCTACAATATATACCCAAAAAATAATGTAAAATGGACCAATATACCTAATCATCATCTTTCCCTTAGTTTAGAATATAAAAACCTTATTATCGGGAGAAAATTATATGAACACCTTCTCACCATCAACAAATTGTATATCCCATTGATTATTGTTAGTATAAATCTTCTGTCAAATATGATCCACGTTGATATATTATTGATTGAATCTAAAATTCTATTCCATTTTTTTATCTATCACGGGTTCTAACTACATTATTTATCTAACACCATAAGTATATGTTAGATTTAAAAAAAATACATAGAGGGAATCTTAAGGATCCATCCATATGATACAGTGAAATACATTTTTGTATAAAACCTCAACTAGATAAAGGTGTTGATCCCAATCACCTTTGAAATATAATGGATTAGATATCAACATATCCAAAAGTTCTTGAATGGTCCTATATAATTGGGAACTAATTTGATGATGATAAATACTATTAAAACAAAACACTATATCTATATCTTGCTAGAGACATATCCATAACATTGAGGTAATCCTTATATACCATCTATTTAAAATATAATGTGGTAATACATGTAACCTTAAAACTTCTATAATATTTATCTTAGAATTTTGATCAAGACTGAAATATTCAATAATATAAATGAACTGAACTAAATTCATAAGGTAATTGACTATATCTCAAATAATATTATGTCCTTTAAATGTTTTGGGGTGGCTAAAAATTAAATCAATGGTGATGTTTTCCCATTTTTGTTCTAGTATGTGTAATGCTTGTATCATCCCATTGGACTTAAATCTCTCATCCTTAACTTGCTAACATGAAATGAACTAAAATACACACTATAAAATATCCATATTCACATTATCTAATATGAAATATTCTTTTAGATCTCAATACATCTTCATAATTCTTGGATGAATAGATAATTATGAGATTAAAAATTATTCTAATAGCTCATTCTTCTGATTTGTATTGATGAGTCACATACCTAGTTCCCAACCTTATCATTCCACCAAAATCATAAATTATCTCAAGAAAACATCTCCCCTTCTTTTTTAGTTTCACATGATACTTTTGAAACTTTTAATCCCTAAATAGATAAATGGTTGAACAATCATTTTAAAAAGATAAATTTTCTCCCCTTAACTTCGGATTTTAGGTTCCATCCTTTGAAGATCCATAAATATTGAATTTTTTATTATACTCAAAATAGATTATCTTGAAAAAATATTTCGACATAAATCATCAGATACATTGATTTATTTCCTCAGGTGGTAGTTTATTGACCATTCATAATCTTTAATCATATACAACCATCTCTTATTGAACATATTTAACCCATTCTAGGTGAATATATACTTCAAAATTTTATTACAATTATATATGTTACACCTTTATTAATAGAGATAATTCCTTTATATCATTAATATAAATATTACAAAATTTGACTCAAAATCATGATTTTGGTAATTTCTATCTTGAACCTTCAATAGTCACAATGAATAATATATCACCAAATCATTACACATGAAAAAATATCCCAAAAATATTATTTGATGAATTGTTATAAATCGAAAACCCTCCTCTACTATAGGGTTTTTTGAACACAAGCGCAGTGGAAGACCATCTCTTATTTTCTGTGAAAATTAATTCTCACTCATCAATCCCTAGGAAAATAACTACATTCTGATTTCGACTTGATAGATGGTTATACATCCATAATAAATACTTCTTCATGAGATAATAATATCCATCCAATCCAAAAAAACTACAAATTTCATTCATAATGGTTAGTCTAGGATAATGTTCGATAATATCAATCTTTTACATATACACTTATCCTTTATTGAGATTATATGAACCAAAAAAGAATCTTTATATAGCCAAAATTTATACTTGGTTATTTTTTTATACAAATTATCCTTCCAAATAATCTAATCTACCATCCTCAAAAGATCTTCATAATCTTCTTCACTCTTGGAATATATAAGAATGTCATCTATAAAGTCATACAAAAATGATCAAGGAAACATATAAACAATCTATTCATTAAATAAATGAAGATAGTAGGATAATTTGTAATATAAAATGTAATCACTATAAATTCAATGTTTTCATACATCTAAATAAAATATATATTTGGTATATCTTCAATTCTGACCCCCAACTTATAGTATAATGATTGAAGATCAATCAGGGAATTTTTTTTAACACATTTTAATTTCTCAAAAAATCCTAAATATAGGGTGGAATATACTAGTTCATGATCTTTATCTGTCTATGTTCAAGATAATATCTTCAGAGTCAAATAAATCCAACATTATTCCTAACAAAAAACTACATGTTCACCACATGGTGATGTACATGACTATATAAATCCACTATCTATATTCCAATTGAGTTTCATCTTGAATTCCCAAAACTTAATCATGGACCTTCTATATGAATTATTTGACAAATTTATATCACTATATATGAGATCTTTTGAGAAAAAACTTCATGATCTAGATAAATACTGTATAAATCATCTACAAAGACACTAATAAACCCTTATAAAATAAGAATATCATCATTATTTAATTTCTTCACAACCATATTAGTTAAATAACATCAATTCATTGGAATAATAACCCATGTAATGGATGTAATCTCCCTTGTTATTTCGTAGTTTTACTCACACCAATAAATGAGCATAGTTTTATTTAGAATATCAAATGTGACTTCACTTACTTGAAAATTGATATGGTCTTCATATAAATAAAACTAATCCATTCAAAAATCACATCAAGTTAAACTTGAGGAATAATGACATGATTTTAAGGAATCAAATTCCAACAATCTTCATTTTTCAAGAATCATTGAACAGAGATGTGATCCTCATACCATTGAATGTTTTTTATGTTAATCCAATATATAATAACCAAGGATATGAATTATAAATAAAATTTAATTGTTTATAATATCCATGGATTTATATATCTAATCTCAAATAAGGTAATTAAATATCGGTGGATAATGGAAACCACATAAAATTTGTAGTTATATCATCAATCCCTTACCAAAGCCAAAAATGATTAGAATGATAATAAAGCATCATTAATTAGAGTGGTAATTGTGAAAGATTATTTATAGGCTAAAAAAATATGGAATTTAATTCATTTTATGATACCATAAATATAAACTAAGTCAACCAAAGTAAATATTTAATTGAATCCTACATAATAGATCTTAATGAAAACTCAAATTTACCTAAGCATATCCTCAGGAGTGTCGAACTAAGTGTGTAGTAATAGAACATTGACCTTGAACCAGAATAATGGCTGAGATATATTTGACCAACTATCTTCAGGGTTATTACCCCAAGATTCATATGTGAGATATCCACATCCACATACAATATCCAAATATGGTTGTATTTTCAAAGGGGAACTATCCACTTTTATTCACCATAACATATGATGTTCTTCTATACCAAGAATTACCATATGTTTTCTCAATGATATTTCATCATCCATGTCTTCAAATGATTCTAAACCATTTCTTTGATTCCAATTATAGTGAAAAATAATTTTAATATATAAATATGACATCATTTTATAGTAATATTCAATACATTTGATAATAATATGCTCTGGAGGACTATAAAGGTTTAACAAATTTAGAAACATGGATCTGTAAACAAATAGTAAATAAAATATCTACAAAATATTTGATAATGTTCTTAAAAACTAGAACCATTATTCTATAAATAATACTTAAAAACATTCTTTATAAGCTAGGGAAGAGGTACTCAAACTACTTGAAAAGGCACTTATAACCATGGTTTTGAACCATGGTATCGCCCCCAAAACTGTGGGGAGTTAAGGTGTCAGTATCGCTCTATAAAATACACATGGTTTGAAAACTCTATACACACAGTTTTAAAACTATTGAAATAGGTGTATCCCACTCTGTCATAACCATACATCCAGAGTTTTGAAACCATGGGTATTGGTTTTTAAGAATCACCGATTGCGAGTTTCGACCCTTGGACTGCCTGTATTCTAGTCATATTCCTAATAACTACACTAATTTTCATTATTGGTATATGAATATGAATTTAATTATATATATTAATCAAAATTGTGGATATAGGAGGAAAACTGTGGCCAAAGGAGCTCCCGTGAATTTTTTTTATCACACAGATGTTTTACCATGATATGACATGGGGAAGTTATACACCAAATTTTAGAGAACCATGGGTATTATATTGACATATAAAAATGATTTTGAGAGAATCATGGGTATAATTCTTGAATAAAAATCTTATATCCATGGTTTTTCATGGACCTTGGGTATAGACATGACATATACCCATGGTTCTACCAAAACCCTTGGTATAGGTCTCGAAAACACACCCCATTCCCATGGTTTTTTAAAACTGTGGGTATATGTGACAATTTCCAAACTATACCCATGGTTTTGTAAAACCATGGGTATTACTTCCCATAAAATCCCCATAGCCATTGTTTTTGGAAAATCATGGGTATACGGGTGACCTATACCCACAATGTTTTTCAAAACCGTGGGTACAATGTCATTTTCCAGTACCGATAAGATAGAGTTAGCTCATATTATGAGTATGGGTAAACATAAGAGATAAACATTATTGATAATAATTGATAATAATATATACATATGGAATGATAACATGATTAATAATTGTGATTATGATACCCAATCATTCAAAGATATTTAATCATGAATCATGGTGTATGGTTTTTTTAAATAGATTACATAAGACATAAGAGTGAAAAATCACAAATAGTAAATCATGAACTATGAAAATATATCATAAAAATAATACATAATATTCCTACATTAAAAAATAAATAATTTCCATATCCTTGGATGATAGCCAATACTCTCACAGTAGACAAGGATTACTCCCCATTCCATTATTTACATAGTCAAGGTTCACTCCAAAGAATATATTGTGGGACAAAGTACAAAAGATATTTTTCTTTACTAAATAAATTTTTGGGCTCTATATTTCTAGGACCACTCGTTATTTAATGAAAACCATACATATGTGTTCCACATATTTATAAAACATTCATTATATCATCAAATCATAACCCATGGAAAGGATCCAGGTTTAAAACAAAATTCCTAAAAATCACAAAAAATATAGGGAAAGAATAAATATGTTAAAAATGTAAAATATCCCCAGTAAATAATTAGAAACATTAAATTATGAATTTATAGACCAAAATACATTGAAAATATCACTATAACATTTATTATGGAAGATACCATTTTTATTAAAAATCGCTTATTTAGAATATATAATATTCTAAAATATTATAGAAATTTTTTTATTTTGATATAAACCTAGAATTTATAATTCAATTTTAAAATTAATTACAAATGAAAATAAAAGAGAAATTTATTCATGTGGTTTACATTAGAAAAATTTCCTTTCACATGGTTGATAGAAAGCCAGAATCACCTTATTGAGAAAAAGAAAATAATATTTTTTAATTTTTAATATAAAAAATCAAACATGGTTTTACATGGATTTGATAAATTTCTATAAAATAGTACAAAATTATTGAAAACATTTTATTGAAAATATAGACCTTGAATAAAAGATTACCAAAGGAAGAGAAATACATGGTTAGTTTTCATTAAAACAAATCTCGGTATATTGACTAACTAAAAATAGGGAAATGAACAGGAAAAAAATGAAATCTCTATAAATAAGTAGATTAGAATATAATAAATATGAATTGGGAGAGAAAGATCATATAATTTCATCATCTAAAATTATAATTATAAATAATCCTCACAAAAATGAGATTTTAACATAAAACCCTTACCACGAGTCTATCTTGCTTCATAAGTGATATAACCTCCAATATAATAAATTTAGAATTATTATATTCTTAAAAAATAATCATAGTAATACCTATAATACCATTAATTTTTTAATTATATTATATTAATTATTTTTATGAAAATCATGAAATCCATTTTACCTAATTAAATATCTATAACTGGGAGAATTTAATTTTAATCAATTGAAAAATCCGCAACAAAAATGAATTTTCAAAAATTAAATTTTTAGTAACAAATCTTAATTTTCATTTAGTAATTCCCTTTTAAAAAACATAAAATGAATGTTAATATTTTATATTTAATATATAGTCAACATATTTCATTAATAAACAGAATAAAAATTATTTTATGTTAATTAGTTTAGATAAAAATAGATTTCTCACATGAAAACTATTATTAAAAAAAGGGTTCTTTTGTCCAAAAAATAATTTCTACCAAATAATGGATAATGATAGTTCGTTTGTTTTTAATTAAATTATATATTATTAAAGAAAATCTAGAATAATATAAGATAAAACTATAAATATAATGGTACATTAAGTTTTTAATAAACTATAAATTTTTACAAAAATCAGTATGTTTTACTATTCACTAAAAAATATTTAATGAAAAATACTCCATATTCACCATAAAGTAATATTTACATTCATATCTTAAAAATTATATCCATTTCCAAAACAAATTCCAAAAAATGGTATAAATAAATTATAATATTCATGTGAAAAAATGTGATAGAAATCTTATTTGAAGAAAACACATTTTTGAAGCATAAACCAATTTTTTTTTAAAACTGACCATTTGTTTATTATGAATAAATATATACATTTTAATTAATAAAAAACATTGTAAATATATTTTATTAATAGTTTATTACTATAAATACAATATTTTTTAATGAAATATTATAATAATTTAATATATTAATGTTCATATAGAGTTAGGGTTTTATATAAGGTATGTTATCAAATATATCATGATTTATTTCAAAGGATATACATATAAAATATTATGGTGTTTCTGGTTAATTCCTTTATTATTACATATTCATCAATTTCTTACCATTATTTTCCCAGTTTTTCCATGATGTTGTCTTGGTGTTCTATTTGATAATCCCAGAGAGGAATAGAGTACATTTGTTTCACATGGTTTACTAATGGGACGAAATAAAATGAAGACACAAGGGACACATTTGTAAAAAATTTAAGTCATAAAGGGGGATAAATCAATGGAGGAAAATTTATTAGTTGAGAACATTAAGGGTGAGAAATACAATGTTAAGTGGGGATAAGTCAAAAATATATTTATGGGTGAGAATGTTTAGAAAATTAAAGGACATGGAAACTAAAGGGTATAAATGTTTTCTTAATAATAATTGCATAACCTAAGGTGATAAGTTTTAGGAAATTAAAAGATTTTTATTTTTTGACTCATTTTATTTTTATTTCTAATTAGATTTTTATGTTTTTGTAATTTTCAAAAAGGGGGAAACTGTTGATTCATTTTATAATAATATGTTTTCTAGACCCATTATTTTTATAAATAATTTTTTTTAATTTTTCTTTATTTTTAATTTTTTTTCTATTTTTTTAGTTTATAACATCCATCCCACACATTTCAGTGATCTGAATTTAATTCAAGTAAGTTACAATGCTTTGTGAATTTACTCTGTATTACATCTAACAGATGATATCATATCATATTTTTTGACTGTTACAACTATACTATAATAAGTCTTATATTTTTTTCAATATAAACATTAATAAATTTATAAAGTGGATTTGAGGAATTTAATTGATGAAGAGATGAAAAATATGACTACATTTTTGTGGTGCACTATCATAACACTTTGTGTAATTTAGTTTATTTTGTTTTATTCAGTGTGTTTCTAAGAGAATCTATTTGTTATGTTTTCATTGTAAAATCTATAATATTTCATCATTGTAATCATATTTTTAATCATAAATTATTGAATATATTGGGGTGATAGGAGTTAGGATGCTTCTAAACTATTAGTTCACTAATATTTTGTGTGTTAGACTTACAGACAATTATGTAGATAAAACAAGATCTTGAGGTAATAATAGTTTCCATTTATTTTTTCAGAGAAGTACAAGATATAAATTTTATATTCTAATTTAGTTAATATAATCATTTTTAGGTTATTTAATGTTATATCACTTATATTTAGATACTTCTCCTTATCACACATCGGTTTGAAATAGAATACTTCCTTTTATTGGAATAGGTAACCTCATTTATAATATATTTTAATGTAGTTTATGGATTGAAATATTGAAACTATATTAAATTTTTTATTTATCATGATATTATTTATGATATTTATTTATCAATTAAGTGGAAACTATTGGGTATTTTTTTATGAATTTATCATTTTTTATAGCCATAATCTGATCAGTTTAGATTTTGAAGCTTGCAATCTATTTAATTTCATAAGTGGGTTAAAATTTTATGTTTTATTTCAAGTTAAATTCATCTTATATCATAAAAAATACATATGTATGATAAAAAATATGATATAAGTTTCTCACTTTATGATTATATACAATATAAAACAAAAACAAAAATAGGAGACTATATAAAAACACATGTCCTTCCATGACTATTCTACCAACCTCTATCTGGATACTCCAACACGATCCCATGTACAACCTTTCACATGAAAACCCAATCATATTTTCTTTACGCATGCTAGGGTGATTGTGTAGTGTGTGAACTTAAAATATAATTGGGTCTTATAATATTCTCTTTATATAGACCATAATATATCATGTTTACATGTATTTGAATATAAATAGGGAATAAATATAATTAATTCAAGTATATATGTTATGTTACTAGGTATTAAGTAGGCCACTGAGACACATGACCACACCTACTATTACAAAGTTCTGAAGGGAATTCATCTTATACCATATAACACGGCCTTGTTATATATATCTTAGGTAAGTACCCATAAGTGAGTCTCAACCACTATCTTATTACCAAGGGTAGGCTCCCATATCCAACATATGTCCAATATAATATCTCATATTGTGGACATATCCTTTCATGACCCGTCCTCGGGGCCCGTGCCGTGACTACCCCATGCCCGCCTTCCATAGACCATGGGCTGGCGACTAGCACCAAGGCTTAAATCCCGGTAAAAAGGGAAGGAATTTCCTTTGTAAAGTAAACAAGCACCACAAAGTAAGCAAGCGGAAAAAGTAAACACTAAGTAAAAACTGGTACAACAGTAAGTGCAGAAAAGTAAGTGGGCCAGTATACAAACCCAAACTGAAAGTAAAGTACATCTCGAAAGGGGAAAACAGAAACTGAAAAGTAAAAGCCACTACGCCGAGCTGTCCTCTGGAAATCCCACCTGAAGGGTGGATACAGATAGCTCCACTGCACGTCGGGTCCCACCGTCCACTCTGAGTATGTTCTGCCCAGTGGTCCACCTCCAGGTACCGTCCTGCTCTGCAAGCCTCAACCACGATCAACGCTGTGTGTCATCTGCAACCAACACAATGTAGTGCGGGCATAGCCCGTGCAGGGGTGAGTATAAGCTACTAAGTAGGGACCCCGAGACCCCTGAAGGTCTCCCAAAATCAACAAAGGATAATCCACAAAGGAGAGATATAAACACGAAGTAAAAACCGACACTGCTTAGTTATATGCCCATACATATACCTATGTCATCAATTCTAATACATTCCAACCGCCGAGCCCATGTACAAATCAGTCCACACAAGAAAGTGTACGTATTCTACACAGGAAATCAAACGCAATCCACACAGGATAACACAACACAATCCACACAGTAAAGCATAGGATTTAGCTCACACAGGTATATTTCTTCGAGGACGATGGAGATGATCACTGATCCATCTAAGTCGTCGGACCCACAAAGGATCGATAGGTACTAACCCCCGCAAAGACCCATACAGGATTAGACCCACACAGGATCTGTAGGTGCTGGTTCACATAGGACCGCTGAGCGCTGACCCACACAGGATCGGACCCACACAGGATTGGTAGCACTGATCCACACAGGATCGCTGAGTTCTGTAGTCGTCGTCATCGAATCCACTGAGGATCTCTACACAGTCTTCATCGCAGTCACAGTAGCAGTCGCAGCCAGCTCTAGGGTTCCCGCACACAGCAAGCTCGTTCAGGAGGGTCCGCTCCATGAGCCGAGAAGCTGATACATCAACTATCACAATATCTAGAGTTGATATATCCAAAAGTTCTGTATCATCAACAGGAACTCAACGCAATAGACGACACGTCAATCGGACGCCCGGTCTGAGAGTTATTGGCTTTTTCGTTCCGGGGGCCCAGTTGGTTTTTAAGGAAAAACCAACCCGACCATACTCCACCTGCGTCCAAACCTCAGGTGGAGTATGCCAAAAGATCCGTCTCACTAAGAGGAACTCAACAAAGCAGACGACACGTCAATCGGATGTCCGTAGCTCAAGATACGAGTGTTTCCACTCTGAGGGCCCGGTTGGTTTCGTGTACGAACCAACCCGGCCAAACTCAAAGTATTCCGAAACCTTGATTGCGATATACCGAAACGACAGTCTCAATCCAAAGATCGCATCACCGCTGACAGCGCATCGTTTGGAGGTTCGTAGCCCGAGTTATGGGCATTTGAACCTAGACAGTTCAGTATCGGGGGTTTCGGGCCCGGGCCGACCCGGCCCGGCTGGGCGTGGCCCGACCCAGCCCGGCGCGCTGCCAGCTCGGCCTCCGGCCGAGCTGTTGGAAAAACGTGGGGCGCCTACCCCCCCTTGTGAAACATCGGCCCCCCTTATTTATTTGGGGTCGTTGACTGCTGGCTGGGGGAATTTATTTCCCTCGGTTTTCCTCCATTCCGTCCGGCCCGACCTGGCCGGCCGGTTCCTTCTCAGCAGGACCGGCAAAGGCCGGTCCTCTTCCGGCTTCCGACACCGGCGGCCCGGCTGGCCTCCGGTCACCTTGTTCCTCTGCGGCCCAGAACCGGCCGCGGCCTTTGCCATCTGGCGCGGTGCGACGGCACCGCGCCCCTCCGCTGCGGCCCCATTCCGGCCGCGGCATCCTCGGTTTCCTTCGACGCGGCGCGACGGCGTCGCATCCTTGAATTCCTTTCCACGGCGCGGTGCGACGGCGCCGTGCATATGTTCCGCATGAAACTGCGTGGTGCGACGACACCACTCTCCCTCGTACCAACCACAAAGAAAACATTTAAGAAAAAAAGGAGGAGGGTCGGCCGTGTTTGTGCGGACTGGCCCCCTCGCATTATTCGATAGCAATTAGTCGAAAACCATGAAATTAGACATGCCAGAATCAAGAACGGAAAAAATTTAAAATAAAACCCCTACCTTGGTTCAGGAACGATGTTCGTCAATGACCCGCGGAAGACAAGCGTCGCGGAGGTCGGGCGTCGCGGAAATCAAACGTCGATTCCGTTGACGTCGAGGTGCGTCCGAAGAGGTTACGTCACTGGAGAAAAGAGGCGGCGTCGTCGATCTTTGGAAACACACCGGCTGCGAAGAAGAGAAGAGACGACACGTCTTTCTCTTCTTATGGTGACGACGTTCTTTGTCGGAGCGTAAGAGTTCTTCGCGTTCTTCATCAAGGTTGAAGAATATGAAGAATGCTTCCCAAAACCTCTCAAGTTGGCAAGAGAAAACTAACCAAAATAAAATAATTCTAATCCTTATTTTATTTACACAACTTCACCTCTTTGAATTTCGAAAGTTTGAAATTAAATAACTCATCTCAATTAATAACTCAAGTTGTCAAAATTAAAAAGAAGAGGAGTGATTGGGAGTTTAAAGGGGAGTTTAAGAGTTAGGTTTCGGGTGGGCCCCACCACACTTAATCCTCTCAAGGGAGGTTAAGTGGATGTGGGTCCCACATCTAACTCCCATTGGGAGGATATAACCAACATGGTTTAAAATAAATTGTGTTCCACAATTTATTTAACTACATACAACTTTTCCCAAAACTAACTCTCAACCCGCATAAAACACAACCTCGGAAAAGGTATCTTTAAGCGAAAATCGGCGTTGCGAGTTCATCAGTGCCCTCGGAATTCGATTCCGGGCACCGGTTCAAAAGTTAGAAAAACCCGCTCGTTCGTTCACTGAACGTACCCGAGCCAAACTTCGGAAATTGATTCCGGGCACACCGGGCCTCAGAATCAGGTGCCGTCAGAAACCGCGCTCTTGTAAAATTCCAATGAAAATTAAGAAGATATTTCCCTTGAATTTTACGGGTCTTTACATTACTCACACCTCAGGGCTTTACGTCCCCGTAAAGATACATCAAAACTAGGGAAACAAATGAGTGTACTGAGCACGCATCTGAGCCTCCCGCTCCAAAGTGATCTCCTGGAGGTTCCTGTGCTGCCATCTGATGCGCACAAGAGGAATCGACCGTCCACGTAGGACCTGCTCTTGTTGATCCTCGATCTCCACCGGGACCTCCATAAAAGTTTCCCCATCGTCAACGTCAAGCTCCCCATGGTCAATTATGTGCGTCGGGTCGTGCACGTATCTCCTCAGCTGAGACACGTGGAAGACGTCGTGAACCCGGTGCAACTGAGGTGGTAGAGCCAAGCGATAAGCCACCTCGCCAATCCTGCTGAGGACCTGGAAGGGTCCGATGTAGCGTGTAGATAACTTGCCGCCTCGGCCAAATCTCTGTATACCACGTCGAGGTGAGACCCGCAAGAAGACGTGGTCACCATCCTCGAACTCTAGTGGCCTCCGCCTCCTGTCTGCGTATGACTTCTGTCGGCTCTGAGTTGTCCTCATCCGTTCCTGGATGACCTGTACCTTCTCTGTCGTGGCCTAGACAGTCTCTGGTCCCACAAGTGCTGACTCCCCAGGGTCTGTCCAGCAAAAAGGAGATCTACAAGGTCGGCCGTAAAACACCTCGTACGGTGCCATCCCGATGGTGGAGTGGTAACTGTTGGTGTACGCAAACTCCACCAAGGGTAGGTGGTCCTCCCAGATACGACCAAAGTTGAGGACACATGCACGGAGCATGTCCTCGAGAGTCTGAATGGTCCTCTCCATCTGACCATCCATCTGAGGGTGAAAGGCTGTGCTCAGACGTAGCTGCGTCCCGAACGCCTCCGGCAATCCCTTCCAAAGCGGGGAAGTAAAGCGAGCATCTCGATCGGAGACAATAGACGATGGCACACCGTGAAGCCGTACAATCTCCTGAATGTAGAGATGTCCCAAGATCTCCATTTAGCCCTGCTCTCTGATGGGTAAGAAGTGAGCCGACTTGGTGAGTCGGTCGATAATCACCCAGATGGAGTCGTGTCCTCTAGAAGTGCGTGGAAGTCCAGTCACGAAGTCCATAGATATCCCGTCCCACTTCCACTCCGGGACCTCCAAGGGCTGTACCAATCGTACTGGTACCTGGTGCTCAGCTTTCACCTACTGGCAGGTGAGGCATCGGGAAACGAATTCTTCCACAGCCTTCTTCATGCCCGGCCACCAGTGCTGTCGTCTGAGATCCTGGTACATCTTCACCACTCCAGGATGTACCGCCAAAGGAAGAAGTTTGAAACTCTCTCAGCACCTCCTCTCACAAAGCGACTGGTACCATGGTACGTCCTCTGAACAGGATGTCATGCTCTGCTTCAAAGGAGAAACCATCAGGTGCCTGTCCTGAGGATATATGTGCATGTCGTGTCCCACAGTCAGCGTCCCCACGCTGTGCCTCTCTGACTCACTCTAGTAGTGGAGGAGTGACTATGAGAGACTGAAGGAAGGCTGCTCCATCTCTATCCACAAAGGATATCTGCAAAGAGGCTAGCTGCTCCGTCGCCTCCTCAAGCAGCTGAATGCCCGTCCTCCTGCTGAGGGCATCGGCTACTACGTTCCCCTTCCCAGGAGTATAGACTATATCAAAGTCATAGTCCTGGAGGAACTCGAGCCATCTCCGCTGTCTCAGGTTCAGGTCCTTCTGCGAGAAGATATACATGAGACTCTGATGATCAGAAAAGACTGTAAAGCACTCGCCCATCAGGTAGTGTCGCCATGTCTTTAGAGCGAAAACCACTGCTGCTAACTCCAGGTCATGGGTAGCGTAGTTCTGCTCATGCGGCCTCAACTATCGTGATCCATAGGCGATCACTGCCTGCTCCTGCATCAGAACACAACTGAGTCCAGTCCCTGATGCATCGTAGTAGACTACGTACCCTACTCCCTCCTCAGGCAGCCTCAAGATAGGTGCGCTGGTCAACCTCTGTCTCAGCTCCTGGAAGCTCTGTTGACATCTGTCTGACCACACGAAGGGTTTCCCCTTCTTCGTCAAAGCTTAGAGTGGTGCCGCAACTCTGAAGAAGTCTGGAACGAATCTCTGATAGTATCCAGCTAGACCCAAGAAACTCTGCACCTCCGTCACACTCCTGGGTGGCTCCCAAGCTAACACTGCCTCGATCTTCGCAGGATCCACAGCAACTCTGGCCTCAGAGATGACATGTCCCAAGAAGTGGACCTCACGTATCTAGAATTGGAACTTCGAGAGATTACCATAAAGCTGGTTCTCTCGGAGTGTGTCTAGTACAACCCACAGGTGGTAGGCGTGCTCCTCCTCAGTCGTCGAGTAAATCAAAATGTCTTCGATGAAGACCACGACAAATCGATCGAGGTATGGCTGAAAGATCCTGTTCATGAGGGCCATGAAAACTGCTGGAGAATTGGTTACAACGAAGGGAATAACCAAGAACTCATAGTGGCCATACCGACATCTGAAGGTCATCTTCTGTATGTCCTCGTCTCGAACTCTGAGCTAGTGATAGCCTGACCTGAGGTCTATCTTCGAGAACCACCGTGCTCCCTTGAGCTGATCAATGAGGTCATCAATCCTCGGTAGCGGATACTTGTTCCTCACTGTCACCTGGTTCAGGTGACGATAGTCAACACAAAGTGGCAAGCTCTCATCCGCCTTCTCGGCGAACAAAATCGGGGACGCCCAGGGTGAGACACTGGGTCGGATGAACCCCTTGCCCTGCAAGTCCTCCAACTGTAACCGTAGCTCTAGAAGCTCGGCCGGGCCCATCCGATATGCTGGAGTCGATATCAGGGCTATCCCGGGGTACAGGTCAATATAAAAGTCTACCTCTCTGCAAGGAGGTAACCCTGGAACGTCGTCGGGGAAAACGTCCGCAAACTGATCCACCACTACAGGAAAACCAGGACTCCGCACATCGACTACTCCTAGGATGAGGCTAGCCAACTGATGAGTGATGGGCTGTCCTCTCCTCTGCGGAAGTCCATCCTATGCTGCAAAGGCTCCCTTCTCGCCGGTGAAGGTGAACATACTTCCGTCGGTGCGTACACATCGCACCTTGCGCCTAAAACAGTCAATCTGTGCATGGACCGTAGATAACCAATCCTTGCCCAAGATGACGTCGTAAGGCCTCGACGCTGCTACAAGAAGATCCCATCCGAAGCTCTCGCCTCCTAGAGTAAGCTCACACGGCCGACACCAGTACGTAATCGTCGAGTCTGCTCCCGTAGGAGTCTCTAGCGATAAGGATCGAGCCAACGGCTCTATCGGAATCTTCAAGATCCGAACTAGGGCAGCAGCTATGAAAGAGTGACTCGCTCCTGTGTCTATAAGTTCTGCAGAAATGGTGGAATAGACACAGATAGTACCTCGAATCATCTCGGGCGTGCCGTGGTCATAGGCCTCTGGTGCCTGGAGCTGTGCCTGTCTCTACCCGCCAGCTCCCTGTGGTCGGGGTGGACCTCCTGGTGGTGGTGGTGGTAGAGTCTCAAAGCATATCCCACCACCTGCTGCTCGGCTAGCTCCTCTTCCTCGTCCGCCTCTAACCTACGGACCACCACGGTCGACCCTCTGCCTCTTCATCGGTGGTCCCTCAACCGTCTGCTGCTCCTCGGCACAGCGGGTCGGGCAGTCACGTGCCATGTGGCCCTGCCCGCCGCACGAGTAGCACAGTCTGCCTCTCGAAAGACTGGCTCCGTGCTGTGTGTCGCGCACTACTAAGCCAGTGTCCTCAGGTCGTCTGCCTGAGGGTCTAGTCTGCCTGGACCCAAGAGTCAGCCGTCGACTGCCAGCTGCAGAAGACTCTGCCACGTGTCACCCTGCGGTGGGTCTCGACGCTAGTGTAGACTCAGCAAGAAAGCTCTCAATCAAAAGGGACCACTCCAGTACTTCTATCTGAGTCGGTATGCTGAGGGAGATCAGCGATGCCCTGATCTCATGTCTCAATCCCTGCTCAAAGGTTTGGGCCCAGAAGAATGGGTCTCGTACCATGTCGGTCGAGTAGCGTGAGAGATCTGTAAATCTCGCCGAGTACTGAGCGACCGTCATGCTGCCCAGCCGCAGCTGAAGAAGCTCCTGAATACGCACCGCACGGAGGGTGGCTAGGATGAACTCCGAGTGGAAGAGGCTCTCAAAGTCCGTCCAAAGTAGAGATGACTCATCGTGCACCTAGAGCATCATGCTCCACCATCGGCCCGCTGCTGCGTGCAGTAGGCTCGCAGCGAGGATCACCATGAGGTCTGCTGGTGTCCTCACTAGCCTGAAAACTCGTACGACTGCCTACAGCCAGTCCTCGGCTGCCTGGGGGTCCATCTCCCCACGAAACCTGGGCGGTCGCTGCCGCTGAAACTCATGCAGTGCGCTGAGGAGACGTGCATCGTCAACGGCTGGTGCTGGAAGTATCGGTGGCTCAACAGGTAGTGCGACCGCCGGTGCCACTGGTGACAAAGGGCCCTGCACCGAGGCCTCATCGCTCGGTGGGCTATCGTCACGCTCGACTCTCAAAACCCTAGCTGGCTGCCGTCGTGGGGCCATCTTGAAAAGGAAACTTGTGTGCCACGGTCAGAACAATATACCTGGTGAGCTGATACAAAGTAATCACAATGAAAACTTGAAACACACACGCAATTAATGTTTTTGTGCATTAGGTTGGAAATTAGAAGTCAGGGTCCTGGTGTACGGATACGTCGGCCGCCACACCAACACTGGACTCCCTGGACTGATAACCACACTCAATACGCTAAACAATATTTCTTCACATAGAAAAGATTAGAGTTCGCGGTAGAACCGAACTCCTTTGATACCAATTTGTCACGACCCATCCTCGGGGCCCGTGCCGTGACTACCCCAAGCCCGCCTTCCATAGGCCAGGGGCTGGCAACTAGCACCAAGGCGTAAATCCCGATAAAAAGGGAAGGCATTGCCTTTGTAAAGTAAACAAGCACCACAGAGTACGCAAGCAGAAAAAGTAAACACTAAGTAAAAACTGGTACAACAGTAAGTGCGGAAAAGTAAGTGGGCTAGTATACAAACCCAAACTGAAAGTAAAGTACATCTCGAAAGGGGAAAACAACAATTGAAAAGTAAAATCCGCTACGCCGAGCTGTCCTCTGGAAATCCCACCTAAAGGGTGGGTACAGATAGCTCCACTGCACCTCGGGTCCCGCCGTCCACTCCGAGTATGTTCCGCCCAGTGGTCCACCTCCAGGTACCGTCCTGGTCTGCAAGCCTCAACCACGATCAACGTTGTCCGTCGTCTACAACCAAAACAACGTAGTGCGGGCATAGTCCGTGCAGGGGTGAGTATAAGCTACTCAGTAGGGACCCCGAGACACCTGAAGGTCTCCCAAAATCCACAAAGGATAATCCACAAAGGAGAGATATAAACACGAATTAACAACCGACACTGCTTAGGTATATGCCCATACATATACCTAAGTCATCAATTCCAATATGTTCCAACCTCTGAGCCCAAGTACAACTCAGTCCACACAGGAAAGTATACGTATTCCACACAGGAAAGCAAACGTAATCCACACAGGATAGCATAACACAATCCACACAGGAAAGCATAGGATTCAGCTCACACAGGTTTACTTCTTCGAGGACGATGGAGATGATCACTGATTCATCTAAGTCGTCGGACCCACAAAGGATCGATAGGTACTAACCCCCGCAAAGACCCACATAGGATCGGACCCAAATAGGATCTGTTAGCGCTGGTTCACACAGGACCGCTGAGCGCTGACCCACACTATATCAGACCCACACAGGATCAGTAGCACTGATCCACACAGGATCGCTGAGTGCTGTAGTCGTCATCGTCGAATCCACTGAGGATCTCTACACAGTCGTCGTCGCAGTCACAGTAGCAGTCGCAGAAAGCTCTAGGGTTCCCGCACACAGCAAGCTCGTTCAGGAGGGTCCGCTCCACGAGCCGAGAAGCTGATACATAAACTATCACAAAGTCTAGAGTTTATGTATCCAAAAGTTCTGTATCGTCAACAGGAACTCAACGCAACAGACGTCGCATCAATCGGACGCCCGGTCTGAGAGTTATTGGCTTTTTCGTTCCAGGGTCCAGGTTGGTTTTTAAGGCAAAACCAACCCGACTGTACTCCACCTGCATCCAAACCACGGTCCGAGTTTGCCAAAAGATCCGTCTCACTAAGAGGAACTCAACAAAGCTGACGACACGTCAATCAGACGTTCGTAGCTCAAGATATGAGTGTTTCCGCTCCGAGGGCCGGGTTGGTTTCGTGTACGAACCAACCCGGCCGAACTCAAAGTATTCCGAAACCTTGAGTGCGATATACCGAAATGCCCATATCGATCCAAAGACCGCATCGCCGCTGACGGCGCGTCGTTTGGAGGTCCGTAGCCCGAGTTATGGGCATTTGAACCTAGACAATTCGGTATCGGGGGTTTCGGGCCCGGGCCGACCTGGCCCGAGACCCCCCCGGTCGGCCTGAAGCGGGTCCACCTGCACCGGACAGGGTCGGCCCGACCCGGCCCGGACCGGCCTGGCGGACCGGCCAGACGCCGGTCCGGCTGGACGCAGCATGCTGGGCACGCTGCCAGCTCGGCCTTTGGCCGAGCTGTTGGAAAAATGGGGGGCGCCTGCCCCCCATTGTGAAACCACGGCCCCCCTCATTTATGGGGGGCCGTTGACTGCTGGCGGGGGGAATTTATTTCTCCCGGTTTTCCTCCATTCTGGCCGGACCGACCTGGCCGGCCGGTTCCTTCTCAGCAGGACCGACAAAGGCCGGTCCACTTCCGGCTTCCGACACCGGCGGCCCGGCTGGCCGCCGGTCACCTTGTTCCGCCGCGGCCTGGAACCAGCCGCGGGCTTTGTCGTCCGGTGCGGTGTGACGGCACCGCGCCCCTCCGCCGTGGCCCCGTTCCGGGTGCGGCGTCCTCGGTTTCCTTCTACGCGGCGCGACGGCGTCGCGTCCTTGAATTCCTTTCCACGGCGCGACGCGACGGCGCTACGCATATGTTCCGCATGAAACCGCGTGGTGTGACATCACCACGCTCCCTCGTACCAACCACAAAGAAAACATTTAAGGAAAAAAGGGAGGAGGGTCGACCGTGTTTGTGCGGACTGGCCCCCTCGCATTATTCGATAACAATTAGTCAAAAACCATGAAATTTGACATTCCATAATCAAGAACAGAAATAATTTAAAATAAAACCCCTACCTTGGTTCAGGAACGATGTTCGTCAACGACACGCGGAAGACAAGCGTCACGGAGGTCGGGCATCGCGGAAATCGAACGTCGATTTTGTTGACGTTGAGGTGCGTCCGAAGAGGTAACGTCGCTGGAGAAAAGAAGCGGCGTCGTCGATCTTCGGAAACACACCAGCTGTGAAGAAGAGAAGAGACGACACGTCTTTCTCTTCTTATGGTGACGACGTTCTTCATCGGAGCCTAAGAGTTCTTCGCGTTCTTCGTCAAGGTTGAAGAAGATGAAGAATGCTTCCCAAAACCTCTCAAGGTGGAAAGAGAAAACTAACCAAAATAAAATAAGTCTAAGCGTTATTTTATTTACACAACTTCACCTCTTTGAATTTTGAAAGTTTGAAATTAAATAACTCATCTCAATTAATAACTCAAGTTGTCATAATTAAAAAGAAGAGGAGTTATTGGGAGTTTAAAAGGGAGTTGAAGAGTTAGGGTTCGTGTGGGCCCCACCACACTTAATCCTCTCAAGGGAGGTTAAGTGGATGTGGGTCCCACCTCTAACTCCCTTTGGGAGGATATAACCAACATGGTTTAAAATAAATTGTGTTCCACAATTTATTTAACTACATCCAACTTTTCCCAAAACTAACTCTCAACCCGCATAAAACGCAACCTCAGAAAAATGTCTCTTTAAGCGAAAATCGGTGCTGCGAGTTCATTGGTGCCCTCGGAATTTGATTCCGGGCACCGGTTCAAAAGTTATAAAAACCTGCTCGTTCGTTCACTGAACGTACCTGAGCCAAACTTCGGAAATTGATTCTGGGCACACCGGGCCTCGGAATCATGTGTCGTCAGAAACCGCACTCTTGTAAAATTCCAAAGAAAATTAAGAAAAAATTTCCCGTGAATTTTATGGGTCTTTAAATATCCCATGTCACTCTATGGGGTACATTCAATCACCCTCTTAGCTGGGGAGAGTCCTCAAACCATTTCACATAGTGAATAAAATAACTCATCTGGATAACTACCTTCTCAGACAAGGTAGGATTTAATTTTATATATAGACCACTGCTTGGTCGATCAAGGAAGGATCATATACAACAACCTGACCACTTCCTTATATCCCATGGTAGGATCCCATTCTACATCATACCCAGTCCATTCTTATTAAAGGTAGGGTCTAATTGTGAGTATCATATAATTACACCAAACTATATATTTCCTCTCAGGGTGAAGTTTAGAAATACTGTAAAACATTTTTAGTGAAAAAATAATAATAAATAAGGAAAAATAAAAAAATAACCTATACCTTACCTAAATATTCCCCAACCCTTTCTTTCACTCTACTAGAGGGTAGAACATATTGTTCAATGTCCCCTTACCTGACAAACCATTCCATCACAAACCATAGTTTATAACTGCCAACAACAACCCAACAAGCCTCTCACTCAATCAATGAACTTCCCTTTGGGATCTGAATAAATAAAATATAATCCATACTCTATGCCAAAAAATAATATTGTATGTAACTACACCATTGAGGTGTCATAGTGGATACATGTTTCACTACAGAACATTTCTCAATTACATGTCCATTTTTTAACTACAAAAAATCTTACTAGGATAACCTACAGCATAAACCATTCATCTATATAGGACCCTCACATGAATTCCTACTAGTTTCTATACTCATCAAATATTCCCATTAATCTCCCTTGGGAGATCCACACTTAAGGGGGCCTATACTCCCACATTAAAATTGAAAAGAATCACTATGAAAACATAAAGAGAGTGATGAACCTATTTCATGATCAATTAACTTGGACTCACAGGCCCAACATCTTATCATGGGATAGAATTCCAGTTCTATCAACTAACTCATGTATATTCTTTAAGTTATAACAACATTTATTTCCCTCAATCGGTACACTGAGGATCACCCTATGCCAAACATGACTCATCTGATGAGTCTAATACAATATATGTCTTGTATGGAATTTTCAACATCCCCTATCCTATTTATGAATATCTAAAATTTTATGTCATGTGGGACACAATAAAGAAACCAATAGAATGATTCACCTCACCGTATCTTACAATATGAACTCACGTATTCCCTTTCATAGAGACACAAACCCTACCCGAGGCACCTGAAAACAATAATATACAAGCGTATAAGGGGACCCTATACCCCCAAAATGGAGTACCCATCCACAATATATGCTCTATAACCCCATAAATACTCAAAACAAGGTCCAACATGTTACCAAGAACCTATCTCAATCCATACAATAACAATAATTAATCACATTCATTTATAATTAAGTATTCATTTTAATTAATGGATACATAATCACCAAACAGTGACTAATTATCCTTATATATCTAGAACCTCATGAAATGACGTGATAATGTCCCATGGAATGATTCAATAACTCCTATAAGTTAAATCCCTAGGACATAAGGATTATTTCACTATGATCAAGTGGAATCAATATCAAAAACCAATTCAGGACAACTTCAAATTTTAATAAAACAAAAGGGATAATAAATAATAAATATATTATTTTGGAAAAAATAATTTATTTGGAACTATTGAGAACATGATCATAAAAGTTAGTTAATATTCATAGTTTATCAGTACACCAATCTTCAAAAAATCAATTAAATTAGTGCCATAAACCATGTGTAATATATAGTCTATAGGAAACTCTTTACACCCTAGTTCATCTTTACATATCATTTCTATGTCAAAAGTTTCCTTGAGAAACAAGGAAGAAATGGTTGGTATGTAGTGAAATCAATGGAATGAAACAAATGGGTTGTGGCTAGCTAAATAGTGTACCTCATGAACCCATTCAAATAAATAAGAAAAATAGGGGATGACATGAAAACTATTTTCCTACACTATAAAAGAAATTAGAAAATGGCCATGTCACTGTGTAACACTAAGAATTATGGATTGTATCACAGGTATGGGTAAGGTCATTACATGACCAAGGTGAAAAATTAAACAATATAAACATGGTCACTCCCCTCATGGGTTTACCTATCTAGTCTTGGTGTCATGCGCCTCTCCCAGGTAGAACAAATAACTAGTTCCCTATGACATAATAATATGGATTCCCTTATATAAGTACAAACCCTCATTCTTTACACCATTATTCCTCCAATTGGATTATATATTATAGCATGGCCTATGGGTCATGACACTAATATAATCCTTTTAAAAAATTATAATATCCCACCTAAATATTTCAATACAAATAAAATTTTGGTTAATATGTAAGGTTCATCATCACTATGTGATTCCCTCTACCATGACACAAATACCTATAAATAATGATTACTCATGGATTGGTTTTCTCTTCCATGTTGTGATCCATATATTAATATAGTTAGTATTTCATGATATAATCTTCAATTATGTATCCCTTGAATGTAACAAAAAACTCTCAATCTAGTAGAGTTTACTCCCACATGATTTATGCCACACTACAAAGCTCTTAGAAATATATTTTCCATCGACAAATTGATAAAACTCCCACATGAACCCCTCAATTGTGGGATTCCATAATCCATGACGCAATATCTCATAAAACCCATAGGACATAATACCTTTTCAGAACATGTCCATAAACAAATTTGTTCTATTTCAACACAATTTTCAACAACCCAACCCTTGTCATGGTGTCACTCTCACTCTTCATGTGATGAAAATATACAAATAATAGAAGTGAAACCATGCACCGGGTCTAACTCCACCAACATATACATAAATCCCATGGGTATAACAAAAACACATGTGCATGTGGAAAAGTATCTCATAGATATGATCTAACTTTAAATATTGTGATATGAATCCTAGTTCTTGAATCACAATTACTCAAAACCTCATAAAATTCAAAATACTATTGAAAAAAATGAAATATTATTTAATAGGTTATTATAAAATGTCCACCATAAGGATTATCATCCCTAAAATGTTTTCAGGATAATCTCATGATCCTCAATCAGCCAGTGAAATAGGATTTTACAAATTATACACGATTATGACTAGTAATGTGTCTTCTATGATTATGCCTTATCGAGGCTCTAAAATTTCATAAATAAAATCCTTAGATTGAGGATGAACAAGAATTGAATTTCTTATTAATTATTTTTCTTCTTCTAATAAATACTTTCAGAACTAAATAATGAAAAAATGAACTTATCATCTCTTCTAAACACCAATTTTTTCATTAATAAAATTATCTTATTATTGTGCCGATAACCGATCCAAAATCCAATGCATCCTCCTAGGATACAACATAGAACACGTGAGATATAAAAACCCAATTATTCAAATAAATTATCCTTTATTTTTTGAAAACAATAATGGTAACTTCCATTAAAGAAAAATATCCATTACTACTGTTGTCTCAATACTCAATATAGATCAACATTCATCTATTATATGCATCAAAATATTCATTGATATACCAATTAAAACTATAATTATATGATCTAGACATCGATCATCGCCTACCTAATGCATAGGTCCCATTCCAATACAAACATGACCCTCCCCACCAAAGGATTTTCTATAGCGTTATCCCACTAATACAACCAGTCCCAAACAAAAATATTCCATTATTATTTCTATCACCACTGAAATTCTCATCAAAACATAAATAACATAACCCAAAATCCCAACTTTTATTCTCAAAATATAAAATAATATTATAACTATTGTATTATATGGCTGAACATTAATCATCCCCACAAACAAGTGATACACCCCAACCACTATGTTAATATAAAACCCATCCACAACAAAAACAAAATTTCATTATAGTGTCACTCAACTACAAAAACACATTTCCCAAGCACTCCTGGTGCTATTATAGAAATATTATCTCAAAACTCCAAAAAATGACATTATCCCATCATTCCACAAGTAAGACCTTCATGTCATTCCACCATCAAATATTGGTACTCTACCACATGAAATCTCTATTTCCTCTTACTTATCTATTACACAAACCACTTCCTCACTATTAATATTCTAATAATTATCCAAGATATCAATAAATACTATATGGAAATGGAAATATTTTTGGTGAATCACTAATAATACACCTTCATATTACTCTTTATGAAATCACTATCAAACCTTCAAAATATTCATAATATACTCAATCTTAGAGTTATTTCACTAGGAACTACCCATATGAAGAATTCACTAACCACTATAGACATTAGGAATTACATGTTGATGCCATGTTATTCATATAATGACCTTTCTATAATGTACCATCCATTCCCATCAAAAAATCCTTATGTAAATACAGATACCCATAAAACCTCATTGGAAACCCCCATAGGAATTACAAAACAAGCTTCCCTAAATATGTTATATCATCTAACTCCCTAAAAGAATCATTCCATGTACATATTTTATAAAACAAGATCCATAACCATGTGTCTAATCTAAACTCAACCTCAACATTAGTTTCACATCTGAGCCCACTTTCTCACTACAATCTACGTAATTCTAGAAGGATAACCGATACTCAAAAAATATTTATTGTTACTATATTCAAAACACAGTCAATAAAATTTAAAATAAATCATAATACTCACCCCCACATAGTTAGATATATACATTATTATATAAAGCATCAAACCTTACTTCTTTGAATATAGTCCACATCCTCCAATGTACCCTAAAATAAATAAAGACACTTTTAATCACACATCCGGAGAATGACGATTAAAACAAAAATTCCAAAAAAACATTAACCAATTTCTCAATGAGGGATAATGTAAAACTCTAGCCCAAAAGTCCCATATGTTCTCACCTTATAGATATCCACATCATTGGACCAGTAAATTTACCACAATATTCTCATCCCACTAACGGGACTCCCATCAACCAAAAACACTCATATCGTAACAAAATATTGTACCTAGAAATTATTATATAACCTATGATACCCCAACCAACCAACTATAGGGGGTTTTTTACAAGTAGTTTACCAAAAAACATAATATCAAAAAACACATTAAAATCACCAAAATGGTTTTATCTAATTATGCGTTTACAAATATGTTATTTCAGAAAACATGGAATATGTTATTATTGATTCTTTAATTATCCTAGACTATTTTTATCCAATTCTCAATACATTTCTTTCTTAATAGTTTTATAATACCAATTAAATTATGAAAACTATTCCACAACAACATTAAAAAATTCTTATGTATATGATACATATGTACTTATCATGATGAATGAAATCATGATCTTTATCGACCTTAGTATAAATGAAAAAAAGTTAACAATATCAACCAAAGATTTTACATTCATAAAAACACAAATAATAACAATGAATTAAAATTATCATAAATATCATCCCCAGTATCCTGGACTCTCATTAGATGTGGATTAATTATGCCCAAGAATAAGGTCTATCCCAAGATATAATAATGTTTTATCTATAATAAGATGTAAAAAATAATATGACAAGAAAACAAAATTCTCCAATGCCACCTTGTAATTCCCAAACATAGATCACATGAACATAATATGAGTAGGGGTATCCATAAGACCTCATACACATCTCCCCATATGTGAGAGGATGCTGAATTTTGTTATCAGTTTTTATGTAATTTGGGGGAAAAATACACTAGGTACAATTAGAACGAATAATTGATAGATAAGAAAACCATCAATCAATATTAGAGTAATTGTAATGAATTATTGGTAAAATTTATCTATCAATAATAGAAAATATCATCATGTTATAAAAAATGATTCATGCAATAGTAATACATATGTACGAAAATGGTTGTCCACTAGTTGACCAAGTATAAAATAAATTGAAAATAAAACAAGGGAAAAATCTATTATAATCCTGAGTTCATCCATGGATTAGTGTCCTAAACTCTATCTATATACACTAGATGGACCCTCTATACAACCCATCACTTGAAACACAAAACATAAGGTCATACATGTAGTAACTATTTGAGTACGGTTTCAGTATAAAACACATCAGTGTCTCACCAAGTTCCCATTATATAATCTATCACATATATTGTATGAATTAATCGGAAAATTAAAAAGGAAACAATTTCCAAAATTCTTGCATCCAAATCTGGTAAAATGGTGCTAACCAACCACTTTGACTCATGTCCTCTCCAATTTCCAAAAATTATAAACTAGAACACATATTATAAAATAGAATTATAAATTCATCTTAATACCTACGGAAATACCAATAATAAAGACTTCACCACTACCCACTCTCTTAGGGTGGCATCCCATACCAAAACTTTATCACATTATCATGTCTCGCATCTTATAAAAAAACTATATCAATCACCAAGGGTCAATTCTAGAACACTCTCACTTAGGGTAAGGCCTCATAAAACAAAATATACGATATCACATTCTTCATCCTAACCACTAGCTTCTCACATTCTGTTGGTTCATATGTCACACCCTTACCACTACATTCTCACTCACAGTAGGGTCCCACACAGCATCTCAACTGCTACCTTCTCACTGATGATAGTGTTGCACAATACATCATAATTACTACCTTCTCAATCAATGTTATGTCCCATACCAAATCTCAAATACTAATTTCTCACTAATGGTAGGGTCCAATTATATGTCTCATATCATTCCACATTCCTCTACCATCTCACTAAATCTAAGGTTCAATACTACCTCAAAACATGGTTTGATAATAGATAAGAATAAAAGATGATCTGATTAAAAAATTCCACAGCCTCTCCCTCATTTAGATTAACCTCCACAAACACCCATCTCTTTACATGGGTGTTTCACCTGTATCTCAAAATCACCTTCCTTGACCAACCCTACCATCATAATATGACCCTTGGTCATACCCACCTATACCAACTTACAAAGATTCTCTCCCAGGACATGCACTATATCATGGGGTCTTATGGAACCACTGTTGATCCATATTCCATCTTCAACACATTAATAGTATAAAACCACACCTTAAGATGTCTTATAGGGAACTCAGTATACTTATCAACCATTCCGTAGTCTAATTCAACCCATGTTCTAGCAATAATCCCACTTAGTTCACCCATTGAATCACCTGGTGAATAATATCCAAGACCCACATAGCTCACCACTAGTATCTACTCTCACTGGACATTCACATCCGTCTCCATTGGTAAATCCACTCTCAAGGGAGACCACTATCCCAAATGAAAAAAATCATCTACTAACATATAAGTTGATTGATGAACTTCATACATGATCCAAAAGAATATATACCAAAATGTCAACATCTTCTGATTCAAATACCCATTTCCATTTCCTTTTCCTCTCACTCAAGGATTATAAATTTTGTAGAGCTATTCTAATATCATATTCCCAAAAATTTAGATCCATTAACACTATCCAATCAATTCTTCAAAGGATAACCGCATGGAATCCCCTCATTTGGAAAACTCGGTATCACCATATTCGAAACACGAATTATATCCTGAGTTAAGAATAAATTTTAACCATTGTTGAATTATGTATATTAAACATATCCCCTTGGATGCATATATATTGAGAGTATATAAAATATCCACTTATTTGTGGTACTATCGAGTCACCGTTAAAAGGAATAAAAAAATAATACCTCAAAATCCAATACACACATAGTCCCTTCCTTAGAGGCCAAAACACTAGCTGAGGCACAAACATAATGTGAACAAGAATACTGGTGTATGAGTTTACATTAAAGGGATCAATTAACTATGAAATTGAGTTACCATCATCAATCTATGATATTAAACACCATACAAACATGATTAAAGGTCTTTCATTCTCCCAAACACCTATCTCAACCTATACATAACAATCATTTAATTATAAAAATTTATTATTATTAATTAAATTTAATTGGATGAATTAGTATTACTGAATTCTCACCAAAAGGTGTTACATTTTTATGACATTGAGCAAATGAATTATAATGTTATAGGGTTTTCTCTACATAATAATACAAAATAATTCCATATTATATCATAATGATTCCACCATAAGCCAACTCAATCTTCCACAGAACCCTCTAAAAATCCTCCCAAAATAAGAGAATTCAAAATATTAAAAATTGAGAAGTGTGGGAGGAGATTTAACTATTGTTTTCTATGATAAATAAATCCATATCAGCTTGTCATATGGTCAAAAAAAATGTTGTTGAGGGGGTATACGGAAAGAAAAAACGGGCATATGTCGACCAAATATACTCACTCGATAAACCAATTGGCTAAACCTGCAAAGGATGAAACCTAGAAAAGATAGGTCTGTACCTATTAGATTTCTTTGAAAGGAATATTTTCCTGAAATGAACTTAAGAATCATGGTATAGAACCTCATCGAGCACCATGTCACAACATGAACCTAGGTGTTACTATAAAATGATACACCCATGACCACTACCATCACAAGGTGACCACTTTTTTCATGATATGAAAAAATTCATTGAAGGATAATTAATAATAAGTTCCATATACTTTCAGGGTGTGGAGTCCCCTTCTATGGAAGGCTCTTTTACACTCCAAACCTTGATTACTTCTCTTGGGGATGCCTTCACAGTGTTCTTTTGGGGCCATAGAATGACTGACCCTGTGAATAATTTCACATCAGAATATATAAATATTAGAGTAAATAAAAAATTCTAGATAATATACAACCGTCGTTATCATGATGTTATAACCTCTACTGAAACATTATAAACCATTTATAAGAATTTATATTGGTATGATTCTCCTTTCCATGAAGTAATCTTAAAATGTAAAGATTAATCGAAGAAGGAATCCCTCCCCCTGTAATGAACTTAACAACCCATAAAAAAATTATTCCGTAGGATTTTACTCTTATGCAATGCCCACCATTTCTGGTTCCATTTTCTATAGTGTAGCCCTTGACCAATTCTTAAGAATCTTATATGAACCCAATATCTTTATGATTCCCAAGGACATGACATCACATCTAATGAATCAAAGAAGAATTAATCATTTACATTCATCTATCCAAGTGAAAACATCGTATATTTCATCATGATTCTGACCTATCAGACCCTCTTCATAGTGTGAACTTGACCAGTCATGGTGATAAAGGCCACCACTAGTAGAATTTCTTGCCCGAATTGGTGCCAACATCTCAATCATATACCAAACATCATTTGGTACCACTTAAACAAAAGAGTAAGTCTATGAAAATATCTCAGTAATGTTACAAATCACAATATAACAATATCATTCTAAATTATCATATCTACCCTGGTCAAAGGCTCAAGAATTAAAAATCAATTTAATAAAATGAAATATGATTTTATGGGTCATTATATGATAGAAAACTAACACTTAGTCCTTAAAAAATTAAAGAGATTCCAACTAGGATCTTTTCTAATAATTTTATACTCGAATTTATAATAATTATAGATATAAGAAGTGTGAAACATTGAAAATAGAGATTATAACATTGAAAATAAATAGAGACTCACACAATTTTATAGGAACATAATTGGAAGTAAAACAGTTATTAGATAAATTTATTCAAAATATGATAAAAATATTAATCAAAATTAACAACACATAGATTAATATTTATTTTAGTATAACATATCATCATTAAAATTATATATAAGTATTGATTACCTCTCATAGAAAATATTTTTTAAAGATTTATGTTCATATTTCATATAGTTTATAACTAATTCCCATGTATAATATTGATTTTAAATTCTATTATGATTTTTGATTGAAATTAAGAAAATTTCTTTGCAAACATTTCACAAAATAAACTATAAATTTGTTTCAAATTCTATAAAAATATCTCAATTAAATAATTTAATTATTTCATTATAAATATAATTTTATGAAAAAAAAAATTAATTAAAAATGTATCATGGTATTGGAATAATATCATCATGTAATGATAATCATCTTCGGAAATAGGTAAATATGTCGAACCATAGGATATTGCATCACAAAAGGTTAAATTATTCAACTAAAAACATGTGAAAGAATAAATTAGATATACTTTATTTAGTGTAACAATTAGTCAAAACACTTCATTCCATTTAATAATGAACCTATAGAAATGGGACTCACATAACATATATTGAGGTTTATTTTACCAAGATTAATATTTTAAAATATTCATACAAGAATTTAAGCACTAAACAACCTTTATGTAAATGAGATTTAAAAATCAACCCACCAAAATAAGAATATCTCATGAATTAATAATTTATTGTAATAATTAAAACATATTTTACCAATGAAATTATTATTGCGTTAATCTAAAAATAAAAATATAATTCTCAGATAATATTAATAATATCTCATGTATGTGATGTATTTTAAACATAATGATTTAGTAAAATTCACCAAAAAACTTCTATAATTCATATTAATATTTAATAATCTTATAAATTCATTTACCTCTCAAACAATAAGTTTATAGTATACATATAAAAAATAATCCATATATATTTGTAAACTATTGAGAATAGTTAATATTACTTATCTTAGTTAAAATAAAATTATTGTAAAAAACAGAAGGTTCTTGTTAGTACCAAAATTAATATATTTTATTAATAAATATAGAAAAAGAAACACTACCAATAATTTTATTATTTTTTATGATAGAAAAACTCAATAAATAAACAAATTTCATATATTTCATTTAGTTATAATTTTATTATGTAGATAATAATTATCCCCCATTTGCTTTTATGAAAGTGGTTGTAAATACGAATAAGTAGATAGTAATTATAACATAGTTTACCAAAATATAAAAATATAAGGACAATGAGTATTTATTTTTTAAATAATATCTATTATTAAAAAATAAATAAAATTACCTGAATCAATAAAAAAATCAACCACATAGAAACTCGAAAAATAAAATTTATGAGTGAATAATTTTGAAAGAGAATATGACACTTATGTCATGAAATAATTTTATTTGGTGTTAAATTTATCATTTTGGAATAGAAATTTTTGTTATCTTCATATATTATTTGTTGAATCCTTTCTAAAAGGTCATAAAAAACGTATTTATTTGAATAGTTTATATCTTTTTTCCACCAGAATTTGTTTTGGTGGAATATATATTTTATTAATATAAAAACGATTAGGTATTTATAATGTGATATATAAAATATGTATCATATTTTTATATATAGATATATTTTTAGTTTTTATGATCATATAAAAAAATTAATAGTCTTAAAAAGTTGAATATAATGTTCAACCAAGACCCTTTATATATTTAATCTCACATAATATTTTTCCATAACTATAATATTTATTAAAAATAACAGTTTTTATATATTAAAACATAAAATTTTAACAATATATAGCATTGAAATTTAAACCATACTTCAATTCATTTATATATTCTTTATCAAAAATTTTCTGAGAATATTATAAATAATATTATCCCATTTATAATCCAACCAATATAATATTTAATGAAACCTATTTATCATTGTTTTATTATCAATATAAAAACATGTAGATATGTTGCATCTTATTTATAGATATTATTAATAATTTATAAATATTCTATATTTCAAGAAACAGATGTCTCTTAATATAAGATAATTATCTATAAACTCTTCTATATATTAAATATGATTTATTAATTTAGAAAGAGAATGATTATAATTGAATCTTCCATCATCCTTTCCTTTTTAGAATTTATCAATAGTATCATTGAATGATTTAATTTTTCCCTATATCATAAATATTCAATTAACAAAATTTTAATTTATTAAATAATTATTAGGTATTAAATATATTATTATATCAATGTTACTTTAAATTATTTTTTAAACAATTTAAAAAAAATATACACGTAATTTAGAAAATTTTATTTAGAAACAACATCCCATTTAATTTCTATAACATCATTTTCAAGAGTTTTAAACACATTAGGATAAAATAATACTTTTCAAATTCATTGTTATTAGATTTACTAACCATTATTACCTATATATTAGTAATATATCCCTTTAAACTCATCTAGATTCTCTAATTTTTAAAATCCAAATGGGCGACCTTTTCTTACGTAGTATGATTATGAAAAATTAAATTAACAAGGGGTTTTTGAATCTAGAGTTGAAGACATTAAAACATTTAGTAGTTCTTAAAAATATAATTTATTAACCATTTAAAATCAAATTTTACTCATATATTCTTGTTCTTAAGAACAAATTTTATTTAATAAACCAAATAAAAGAAAAATATTCATGGTAAAGATCTTATGTATACCATGAAAATATATAGCATACTAATTTTCAGATCTATTCTTTTTTTAATCACATATTAATCATGTATATTAAATTAAATTCACCTATATACAATAATAATAGAATATGTAATATCAATATTTTATTTTTTATTTTGATTATTTATTTCAACTATTAAGTATTTTTAATTTCGAATAATAATGTTATAAATAATTTTATATAATTATTTAGAGAATTCATAATAAATAAGGGTTTTATTAATATCAATATCAACAATTTTAACACGGATAACAATATTTAATTAACTATATACAAACATATTTTGATAATAACATCCACATATAGGAAAACATTTAGTAATTTCATCTCAATGTTCATCCATAATATCAAAAAATTTAACAATAGAATCCTAATTATTATCAAAATCACAAATGTATAAAATCATTTCAATATATTTAGAAAACATTAACTTGTAGACTCTATAATATCCACATTTCCCAAAAAAATACATCTACAACAATAATATATCTCAAATCTCTAATTAAAAATTTGAAAAAATATTCATCATGAAATCAATTTCCCATATTCACCATATTTATCTACAAGAATATTATTATTATCTCAATCAACTTGTTTATATTCTCCACTAATCTTGTTCCCTTCTAATGAAATAATATCTTATTGTATTCATTTTTATATTTTATTAAAAAAAATTAACCATTAGGGAAATCTATATATAACTCATTTTCATTAGAAATACACTGGAGAAATGAGGCTAATTACTCACAACCCCATCCTTTAAAGGAAATATTTCCACTGAAATAAATAATGTAGAATTTTCCTAAAAGAATACCAATTAAGCTTTATATTATAGAAACTATAGTATCATATACTTCTCAAAACATATCATAGAAGAATTTCAATATTTTATTTTATAATTATAAAAAATATAGACATATATTAAAAACAACCTTTTCACACTCATTTTCACTTTGCGTAATTGTTTCTTGAAAAACATTAGAAAATATTTTGAGATCAATGATTAAAATTATATTTTTATGAATAAAAATATTTTGAAAATAAAAATATAATATCATGAGATTCAATTTCTTCATGATCAACCATATTTTTATTAAATAGAAAATATCCTTTTTAGGTATATATAAAACCATTTTCATTTTATGGAAGATAATTGAAAGGATTGCATTATTTTCTATGAATTTAAAAATATCTGATGCATTTACCTATTTGAATTCCACATTTCTATAAACCATACAATCATTATTATAATAAAATAACTTACTATGAGTATTATGAGATAAAAAAAATATTTTTTTTGATATTATTACTAAAAAAATATATATTCAATTTGACTATAAAAATTAAATAACTTTACCTGTTAAACTATTTACATAAGACATTGATTTCTTTATTTACATTGATGTCTTAACATGAGGGGAAGAATAAAATATCATTATCATTTCCATAATATTACGATTATTTGATGGAACAATTTTTGAAATGATTTTATGGTCAAATTTATATAGCATATTTTTATGTTTTCAAATGTTTTAAATAAAAAATATTGTGATTTATGTATTTTAAAAGAAATTAATGATAAATAAACAGGAAAATTTAATTTTTTTATTGAAATTATATCAATGAAACATATCATAAACTAATAAAAACTAAAAAATGGAACCTAAAAAATAAATATATGAAAAAAAATTAACAAGCAGTGCGACACATTGGAAAAATATACACACATGATTTAGTAATATTAATATTCAATGTTAAATAAGCTATTAAAATTTATGTTTATTATAATATATGTTTCTAATTTATAGTTACATAATTAGGTATGTAAAAAAAATTAAAATTTTGAAATGATATTTAATATTAGAAAAAATATTATATAATCTTCAAATAAAAGTTTACACATCCCCATAAGTCAAAACTAAAAAATCACAAGTAATTCAGAATTAAAAAAATGTTAATGTACATAAAAAATTAAATTAATTTCTCTAAAAAACATTACTTTCATTAGAATGAATAAAAAAAATAAAAAAAATATGAAATGTTTTTTTTCTAATTTGTAATAAAATAAAACTATTAAGAATCTTGAAGATGTGTTAATATAATTTCCAAGTAATGTCTAGTGTTAATAAACTCAATATGTAAATCACCTTTTTGAGAATGATACCTTATGAAATTAAATTTGAAATATAAATCTTTGGATCTATAAAGGATTATTTTTTTGGAAATATTGATAGTAGTAGTGTTATCAGGTTTTATTAGAAAATATTGAAAATTTCAATCACAATATTTTAAAATTTATTCTATACATAATACCTAGCAACAATAACTATGGGATGAATCTGACTCAACCTAACTTTTTGAAAGCATAAAAAAAAATATTTTTTTAAAAAAATTATATTAATGAACTCCCAAATAAATTATATTCACCAATTGTTCCCTTTTTCATAAATATAAAACATCCAAAATGAGTATTTCAATATGAAATAAAATCAACCAAACATTTTTGGGAAATAATGAAATTTATAATTCTATATAAATTAGTTAAAAGCTTTTTAGAGTTAATGAATTGGGATTTTTTTATATTTATATGAAATTTAGCACAAATACATCTAAAAAACATATTATATAACACCACAAGATTCTAATGTATGAAAATTGTATTTAGTAATGTGTATGAAATGAAACAATTAGAATGAAAATTTATTTCAAATCACAATACATTAAGATATATTTAATATTTTAAATAAATATATTCTATATATTTTAATGAATGTAATATTTAGTTAGCTCATGTTACATGGAAGAAAAACAATGTTCAGTATTTTACATTACATGCCATAATGAGTTTTACTGAAATACAATATATTATTTAGATTCTATTATTTAAACAAAACCTAGAAGTGATATGGATGGTTATGAATAGGATTAAGTAAACTATAAAAATATATGGTTGATTTTATTGGTTAAAAATTAACTATAAAAAATATATAAACCAATTGAATAAAAACATAATATTTTAATGAAAAACCTATTTTTATGGTCAAAAAGTCATTTTATCCTGAGAAATTAAGTTAATTACAATTAGTGAATGATATATATGTAATATAAATATTATATATTCAATAAAATGTATTTTAAATTCATCCAATATATTTGAAAATAAAAAGATAAGAACAAATTCAATATTACACATAAACAAATATATTTTTATAATGGCTCTTCAAAATCCTTTTAATGGTAAACCTTTTTTGAATTTTTTTTTTACACTTTCAGAAATTTAATATAACAAAATAAACTTAATTTTTAAAATATTATTGTAATAATTATCTTAGGGTAATCATTTGGTATTTTTATGTGGTGTTTCTTTTTTTAAATGTATAGTGAAAAGAACATAATTTTAATTAAAAACTACATTTTCATCTAATTAATTTATATTTTCAGATTATATTTTAATTTTTTTGAATTAAAATTAATTATATTATTCATTATGTATTCCAATTGAGTTAATTGGAATCTATTTCACGTTTAAATTGGATGTAAAACATATCAAATATTTGAACATTTTTTTTAAAAAAACTACTTCCTCATATTGTTTACATGATTAAATTTAAATTAAATTCTTCCAAATTTGTGATTAGAATTTGGAAAAATTAACAAAATATTTGGAATAAATATTATTTATATTTTATATTAAGGTAAAATAATTGTTTAACCAAAAATATTTGTGAGTGCATTTAAAATTAAATAATGAAATTAAGGTAAAATTAATCTTAACAAGGGACAAAATAGTAATCCTAAGACACATAATGAGCTATAAAGATGTTAAAAACTTATTTTACTGACATAAATCGATCATATAATACCTTTTATCAAATTGGGATCATTATTTGAGGCATATAATATAAGGGAGGCCTCTCAATGGTGTTTACCATTTTATATTTACATGAATTCCACCACTCTTACACTATAAAAAGGCACTCTCCCCTCCCAATTATTCACCCCAATAATTAAATTGGGATGAACATAAATTTTGACAAATATGCCAAAAAATAACTACCTTTATCCTAGAAGCCTCAATTTGGGATGAAATTATACTATCGAATGCTTTTAGAATAAACCAAATGGACTTGTCCATATGAGAGTTAACATTATTCAACAAACACTTTTGATTCATTTACATCCATATCCCTTAAATTATTTTTATATAATGATTATTTAATATCCCAATTATCCTATATATACTAATATTTTATTAGGAAATGGTTTATACCTACAACTACTCACACTTCCATCAAATGGGTAACGAATTTAACGTTCGTGTGTACGGTAGACTATCGTCTGACGAACGATGTCCTTTACCATCTCTCAGGGTTGGTAATTATAATAGAGGCAATATTTTTATATGATATATATTTTATATATGTATTATTAATATTTTAATAATTTTTATATAACAAGTAACTTCATTCATTACATTTTCTTTAAAAATGTTAACCACTTTTGTGGACATGTGGACTATCACCTCCTTAAAGTGATGTGATATAATCACACATTACATGGAATGTATTATGGATTGGATTAATTAAAAACATGTGAAATAAGTAAATATATACTATAATAATGACATGATTACCAATATATAAATATAATATATCATTCCCTTTATTACCATTTTCACACACTAAAAAAGGAGATAACATAGTTCTTATACGTGTGGAATGCCACCTCTTCGACATGATTTGAATAATTTTACATCACATGAATTATATATATATATATGTTTATATGATAAAATGAAATTTAATTTATGATATAACTATTATTCTGGAAAGATAATGTTTACTTAAATTTCTTCGATAATGATCGTTGAAAATCTAGAACGTTACTCATGTGTACGTATGACCTACAATATTTCATATTGCAATGATGGTTCATTTTTCATAATATTCTTTCATGATTGGATTTAAAAATATTATTTTATGTATAAATAAGAAAATTATTTCTGGATTATTATTCTGGAGATGTTTATCTATTTACCCATTTAATAATAGTTGACCAACCAAAGTTGTTTTTCACACATGAACCGAATTTTGTCAAAACACATGGCATAAATTTTTTTTAAGTAGGTGTATACACCATTATAATAAGATAAATATAAGTAATAATAATATTTAAAAACATTATCATCAAAGTAAATAATTCACATATGTTTATGATTTTCGAAGATAAATACACACGTCAAATGTTTGACTAAAGCTAAAGGATTTCATCCTTATTTACATTCCATCAAAGCATATTTTTTATTATCATCAAATTCACATTAATGTGGTGTATATACATACACTTTAAAATTTAATATAATTATTCACTCATAATTCATTTTTTATGTTTAAATTTGAAATATATCATCCAATTGGTTTTGACTTGATAATTACCAAGTGGTAAAAGTTATCATTGCAATATTACATTCTTTTTTTTATTAAAATTCCTTTGAAACAATAAATTCCATTTGAAAAATATTATTTAACATTAAATTTATCATAAATATCCATATTCTCATGTAATAGGTATTATTATTTTCTAAACTATTTACCATTTTTACATATGGAATTCACTTTTAATATCATTTGATTAAATGGGAAATTATTGATAAATTTGTATCTTTTATTCCGTACAGATATCTGATAAGGCACAAATTTTATGATTGAAATTAAATATTTCTCTATATGAGGAATTATTCTGATAAGAACTATACAGGTTGGGGACTGGTTAATTCAGTCCCCTTAATGAATTTTTAGTCTCATGAGACAAATCGGTAGGCCAAATCTGAGTAGATTAAATTGTATTGAGAATAAATCTTGATGGTATAGGTATCATGTTACCAAGAAACGTGAATTCAGATAATTTAGAATTTCCTTTTTGGGGAATTCAGTTATTATTATTATCCATGATAATTTTTCTTTGACATTATATATGGATGCATTTTATTCTATGTTTATTGTTAAAGGGAATTTGTTTCAGTTTTCCACCATGCCATATTGATTTTCCCTATCCATATATTTACATGAAATGTGGGATAAATTATGTACCATTCCATGATGAATTTTCTCATTGATATATTATTATTTCCATTGTACATACCCTTAGTGATCATTTGATCTAACCCTTATTTTTTTTCTTTTCCCCATGATAGGAAGTATAAATCATTTAATGATATTTCAAGGATGAAATCAATTTCTTTTTACAATGTATCATCTTTTATTTTCAATTTTTTAATGTAATATGGTTTTGATGTATGTATTTGTTTTCTAAAACTTCAAAAATGGTTGGTCCTTCGATATTTGATACCATGTAATCGTACCAATGTAATGGTAGTATTCACCATCTCTTTACATACTAGGGCCAGGGTGCTACAATTGGTATCAAAATATGTTTACTAGAAATCATGGAAATTAGATTTAGCAAATCAAAGGATAGGGAACATACCACTAACTTAGACATTGAGGCTATGTATATAAGTACATACTAAAGTTTTGTTAAGGTAGAGACTATGTGGTTCTTCCTAGAAATACATCCCTTTATGGATTATACATATAGATGTGATTCTGGTATATATGTACCAAGGGGTAACTACTCTAAAAAGGTGTGTCAGGTTTGACAAGTGTGTAACTCGGTACATGAAAATGGGCCTCACTGCACAACTAGTTTGATGATAATGAGGGATACTCTTAGGATAATTCACATTTTCCTTAAAAATCATTACAAATGATTTTAAAGCAATTATCTCCCCAACAAACCATGTTTATGATTCTGATATTTTCTATGCATAAATTTTTCAATTTATATTAAGTGTTAAACCATATTTAGAATTATAGAACATTCCCAATTTAATTATCTAAAATATTTTATAATTTTTTTATAAATTGAACCTATAAGGAAGAAGGGTATCAATACTCTTATCAAATATGTAGTTTTTCCTACTAAGAAAGATGATATTGGTGGAATTGAAACATAGAATTCTATAGACATATTAGGGTAGATTAATCAGATAAAGACACATAACCATACCCAGATAGAGAAACCTTCTTCACAACAAGATTATCCAATGTTGTATCACTTTATATGATATAGGTCCCCATCATTTAATTGAACTAATAATCCAATGGAATCTGAGAAATGGTTAAGTATTTTAAGAATATATTTATGGAATTGGTATATGGTGAAATGGAAAGGTCACACTTGTAGTTTATTATATCAATGGTGATGCAAATAAATGGTGGCCATTGATCCAAAATACTAAAAAGGAAGAGGAAATATAAATCATAGGATAAAAGGATTTTATTGACACATTTATTAAAAAATATATCCTCTGTGATAAATAAACTGAGATGAAGAGAATGTTAAATTATTTAAAGAAAAAGTATGATGGTTTGAAGAGTATGATAATACATTTATATGGTTAGAAACGTATATTATAGATTTTATACACAACATAGATTAAAGGATTTTCTATTTCATTGAAAGGATTAAGCCAATTCTCTAAAGGGGATTGGTGTATCAAAATTTTCATTATAATATTAAATAGTTTCATATGACATCAAGAGGCAGAAAGAATTTTCCATGTATTTCGAATTCAATGAAAAGAAATAGAATAAGAGGATGATATAATAAATCATGGATAATGGGAACATTGGAATAAAGGATTTCTCCACATGTGATAATTGTGGAACGAAATACCTGGGTGCATGATTAAAGGGATTGAAAGATTGTTATAAGTTTGGAGATAAGGGTCATAATGATAATGGATGATATATGAAGGATTAAAATTATGTTACTCAGTGTTACAACTACATGGAAATAGGGTACTATGAAAATAAATTCCCCAAGCATCAAGAGAATATTCTAGCAATGAATATAATGGATCAAGGTAAATCTTATGCGATAGATACAACTGAAGTGGAATTATTAATATAGTTCTATATTTTGGTCTCACTACTAGAAAATTGGGCTTTGGAGCCCCCTTATCTTTAGCGACCCCCACTGGCGGTCGCTAGGTTTTCAAAAAAAGGGGGGCTTCGGCGCCCCCCACCCCCGAACCCTCCTCTCCCTCTGCTCGCCTCGCGGCTTCGACACCCCCCGACCCTCCTCCTCCCTCGCCCCACCACGCTACCCCCCTCACCGCCCTCCCCCGTCGCCGCGCACCCTGCCCCGTCGCCACTCGTCCTCCCTCGCCATCATCCCCCATCGCCCTGTCGGCCTCCACCCTCCGCCGTCTGCCCTCCGACCGCCCTCTGCCCTGCCCTCCACTCCTTCAGAATTTCTCCACCTCCGACCACGCTCCACCCTATGGCTACCCTCGGGCCGCCCTCCGGCCTCCCTCTACCCTCAGGCCTCCCGCCACCCGCCTCCGGAAGCCCTCCGGCCTCCCTCTTCCCTCTGGCCTCCCGCCACCCGCCTCCGACTTCCAGCCCCTCCGGCCTCCGCCCCTTCACCCTCAGCCCTCCGCCCTAGGCCCTCCTCCCCCTCGGCCCTCCCCCCCTCACACCCCGGAAACCCCCCCCCCCCCCCCCGCACCCCGCCAACCCCCATCCCCTCCGTCTACGTCCCCTCCCTCGCCACACTACCGTCGCCCGTCCCCTCTATCATCGTCCTCTCCCTTACCGCACCACCGCCACCCGGTCCCCTCCCTCCCCTCACGGCCGCTACTCGTCCCCTCGCCACTACTAGCCATCCACTCTGGCTCCCCCTGTCCTTGGTCCCCTCCCTCATCGTCCCACCCTCGCTGCACCATCGCCACCTCACCGCCTCCTCTCCTCTGGCTCCCCATCGTCTCTACCGCCCGTCCCCTCCCTCGCCGCACCGCCTTCGGCTCCGGCTCCCCTCCGCTGCCTCTCCTCTCCCTCACAACACCACATTCGGCTCCCCTCCTATCCAGGTTTGTAGTGCAATCAGGTATGATATGGGCTTTCACTTACATTATTATTTTATAAATGGTTCACAAACAATTAATTAGTATTTATTTTAAATATATTTGATATGAAAAATGAGAATGTATTATGTCTTCTGTAAATGTTTGTTATAGAGATCTTATTATGGATAAGAGTTGGATTGATCTTCCAAATCGAACGTCTAGAGAATATGTCAATGGAATTATAAAGTTTATTGACTTCACCAGAGGATTTGAAAGTGACTATATTAGTTGTCCATGTAGAAAATATGCTAACAGATATCAATTCACATGAGATACTGTGAGGGAGCACCTATTCTTTAATGGATTTTTGAAAAATTATAAGAGTTGGACTCATTATGGAGAATAATATGTTCGTTGTCAAAATATGGATGCAGATCAGATGGATTTTGATACAAGGATGAATGATCCAATGCCTGAAATGCTTACTAAAATAGTACATGGGTTTGATCTTGAAGGCATTAACATCCAGAATCTTGAGACCGATGAGATAAATCATTTCTATGGTGCAGATCGTGATTCGAGGAGGTTTTATGAAGCACTTGATGATGAAAAAACAGAATTATATCCTATATGTACTTCTTACAATAAATTGTCGTTTATTGTGGAGATGTTGTATTTGAGGACTTTGAATAATTGGTCAGGCATATCATTCGACATGCTGTTGGTGTTATTAAAAAAGGTTCTTCCTTTCGACACTAAGATTCCCGAGTCGTATTACCATGTTCGTATGTTGATAGAGAACATAGGTTTTACATATGAGACCATAGATGCATGTACAAACAACTGTATTTTGTTTAGAAAGGAAACTTCCCATTTGGATATTTGTATGGTTTTTCGTGCTTCCAGGTGGAAAGAGAACATGGGCAATCAGACTCATCAAAGTCAGATTGCGATACAGGGGAAAATTATTGCTGTAAAACAAATGTGTTACTTTCCCCTTAAACTGAGGTTGAAAAGATTTTTTATGTCATCTAAAGTTTCTAATTTAATGAGATGTCATGCAGAAAGAGTTCATGAAAGTGATATGTTAACCCACCCAGCAAACTCTCATGCATGGAAGGATTTTGATAGGAGACATCCCTACATCGCTAAAGATGTTCATAATGTCCGATTGGGATTGGCAGTAGATGGTTTCAATCCATTAAAGTCTATGGTTGTTGAAACTCATAACACATGGCTAGTGGTGTTGGTTCCGTATAATATTCCTCCGTGGCTTTGTATGAAGAAACAATTTATATTACTTTCTACTCTTATTGATGGACCCAAACCTCCGGGGGATAAGATTGATGTTTATCTTCAGCCATTGATTGATGAGTTGAATGAATTTTGGGGTGATGGTGTGATGAATTATGAATTTGAAATGAAGGAAATGTTCAAACTGCATGATTCTTTATTGTGGACAATCAATGACTTCCCAGCTTATGCAAATTTATCATGATGGAGTACGGAAGGGGGATTTTCTTTCCCTTGTTGCAAAAAAAGTAAAAAAATCGGTATGGCTTAAGCATTCCAAAAATTGGGCATACATGGGTCACATACGTTTTCTCTCCCCTCAGCACAGGTTTAGAAAGAACAAAGTTTCATTTGATAGTTCTAGAGAGTTCATCCTAGCACCAAGGATCATGACAGGAGTCGAAATGTTATTGCAGAGTGAGGAGGAAAACATCTTCATGGTATATGAAATTTAGGATTTGGTGGATCCTTCAGTACGTAATATTCGTGCTGCGGGTAGGCAGCGCAATCACAATTGGAAAAAGAAAAGTATTTTTTATAGTCTTATTGTATTTGAAAACTAACATGTTGAGGCATAATTTGGATGTCATGCAAATTGAAAAAAATGTTTGTGATAACATATTGTGGAACATTTTAGATGTCAGTGTAAAATCAAAGGACCATGTTAATGAATGTTGTGATTTGAAAGAAATGGGTTTAAGGAAATAGTTGCATTTACAATAAGCTGAAGGAAAAAAGGCATATATGCATGCTGCACAGTATACGATGACTACAAAGGAGAAAGAGACATTTCATTCCATTTTAAAGATGCTCAAGGTGCCTGATAGTTACTCTTCTATTTTTTGAAAGTGTTTGAATCTCACGAGAAAGATATTTCAAGGGATGAAAAGTCATGAAAATGACATACTACTTCAGTAGTTGATTCCAATCGCAATTTGTGATTGTTTATTTTTCACTGTTGTTCAGCTGCTGATTTAGATGAGTAATTTTTTTAGACGGCTTTGTTTAAGAAATCAACAAATGAGTGATTTAAAATATTTACAGGACCGAATTGTACATACACTTTCTCACTTTGAGAAACTATTTCCCCCCCTCATTTTTCAATGTTATGGTCCACTTGACAGTGCACCTAACTGATGATGTAATGGCTGCTGGTCCAGTGCAATTCGGGTTGATGTATCCTATTTAGCGGTATTTGAGTACATTGAAATGATTTGTATGCAATAGAGCTCATCTAGAGGCATCAATAGCCAGTGGTTATTTGATGGATGAGTGTACTAATTTTTGTATAGAATATCTTACAGATGTTGAAACAAAATTAGATAATCCCTCTCGGATTCATGATGGTCCAGTTGGAGAAGGAACCACATATGATATGGACAACATCGAGTGGATACAATTGGATCAATATATCTTGTTCAATACTCCATCAGTTGCACCATTAATGCAGTAAGTATCTTATCACTTTTATTGTTTTACTTTTACATTTTTTTTATAAGTTGATCATTTAAGCATCGCGTAATCATTTGCAGGAAACACATTAATGAGATAAAAGAAGAGATGTATCATGCAACTAAGTTGCAAATTCAACAATCTCATTATGCATCATTTCATGATTGGTTCAAGGATTATGTACGTATAAATTGATTTTCATTATGAGTGATGTATTATACTAATTTCTTTCTGCATATATCATTATTGAATTATATGAATTATTATAGGTTCATAAGACGAGGGAGTTAGGGGACCCCATGCTAATTGAAGAATTTATCCTACTGGCTGAGGGTCCATCTATAACCGCTCTTCGTTATAAATCTATATATGCTAATGGTTTTCGATTTCACATTAAATATGTTGACGAAAAACGAACAACACAAAATAGTGGCATCGGTTATCCATTTGTCGATTCTGGTTATTGATATGGTCAATTGATAGACATCATTGAAGTTGTATACACACACGGGTTGAAGTACATATTGTTAAAGTGTATTTGGGTTGATCCAGTGCGTGGATGTAAAGTTGATCAATATCATTTTTCATTGGTGAATTTTAACTATATGTTATACATAAATGAATGAATTGAAGTGAACCTTTCATTTTGACATCACAAGCGGAACAAGTATTATTCGTTGCTTTGCCTTCGAATCCATGTTGCCAAGTTGTTGTCAAAATGTCTCAGTGACGAGTGTTTGTGTTTGAACAAGATGAACCAGAGACTGTTCCTTTTGTTTTCCAGCATCTTGATCAACATACCATAGTTCAATGTGAAGAAGATATTTATTGGGTCAGAGAGGCTGTAGAAGGAGAAACGGTGGATTTGTATGCTTAAAAAAAGGTATAATTGTTTTCCTGCTATTCAGCCTAGGATATCATAAATTATCTAACCATTTTATAAATCCTTTTAAGTTTTAATCCTCACTTTTGGATGTTTATTTAGTTATAAATATTTAGGGTGATTTAACTGATGTTATATTGATGTTATTGTCTGTGTATCTTCCCATTGAGGTATTCTTCTTTTGGTTCATGTGATGCTTGAATTTTTATTAATTCAATTTGAAATTTGGCTATGCATTGATTGGTCTTGTGCATAATTTGTATATCTCTTTCGTTAACTTTATTATTTTTTAAAATTCATTCACAAAAAATTATTCAATCCCTTTTTGTTTGATTAACAACTGTACAAGTTTGATTTTTTTTAAACAATCCAATTTATCATTTGGACACTTTGGATAGTCCCCTTACTAATGTTTTCGATGACTGCATGCATGTCAGGGGAAGAGGCAGTAGATCCACATCATCCATCTGAGGCATCTACGTCTCAGGGTCGAGGTATGTTTGAATGCCATTGTCTCTATTTTTTATGTAATTGATAAACATATATATATATATATTTATAACATCATTCAATTTATATATAAAATTGTTTTCAAAAGGATCAGACTCGACTACTTCTTCCTCTCGCAAGAGAGGCCCTGGTCGTGGCATATTATCATGGAATTCCAACACAACTTTTGATGTTTCATTTGATGAGGTATTTCATCCTATGGGATGGAATGCCCCTGCATTTATTCTCTAGTAGGGTCATATCATACGTTACCCACATCGATTTCCATTGACCACACGTGACTGGGATTTTATCCCTCAGGACACATTAGATCATCTTTGGAGGGAGGTTCAGGTATGAAGACCATTTTTGTAATGGCCCGGACCTCTCTGGTCCATTTCTTTGTAAAAAATTTGATGTGGTCAAACACGACACGTGTTGTAATAATAATTTTTTTATAATAATAATTGATAATGGTGGTGTGAAAATATTTGGTGTTAATTAGATAAAATGGTTTTAATTTAATTATTGTAAAATATAAGAAATAAAATCGAATATATTTAATAAAATGATGGGAGGTGCATGGAATAAGTTATAAAGGAATAAATTACAATAAATGAGGCTCATGTAATAAATTATAAAGGAAAGAAATGCATGGGGTGCATGGGTGTGACCTTGTACAGGAGGCGTTGTGCGATTCTCCACAATTAAAGTTGGAATTGTGTTAATAACATTAAAAGGGTATTATTATATAATAATTTGTTATAATAATAATAACATGAAGAGGCACATGGATGGGGTTCCCAACCATGCGTTAATATAATGTTATGGGATATATGGAGTAATTATATGAAAATAATGGGCGTCAATAATAATAATAATTATTAATGTTAATGATGGGCACCCGTTGATGAAATTGAAAGAGGATTTATTACTATTGAATTAAATAATAATGATAAAGGTGACAAAAATATGTGTGTGATTGGTAAATTAAATTAAATGGGTTTAATTTTTGGTTAGTAAATTAAATTATTTGAATTTAATTAAATGGAATGGTTTTAACTTAATAACCATGGTAAACTAATTTAATGGGATTAAATTAGTACATTAATTATGGGTGTTATTATTATTAATTTTATTAAATAATAAAGTTGAAGTGAGAATGGAGTTTGGGGCGTTCCACATGGAGTAAAAGAAATGGGAGGCGCCACTTTTGGTGGTGGGAGAGAATCATGAAAGAAAAAAAATAGATTGGAGAGAGAAACAAAAAAATAATAATAAGAGAAATAAAATTAAAAGACAAATAAATGAAAAAGGAGGAATTGGTGCTTAATTATAGCACCCATGAAGACTCCAAAACGTGATTTCTTTTGGAGTTATGAAAAATAAATAAGTAATTGATTAAAAATAACAATAAAATATTGTTATTAATAATTTTGTTGATAAAACACTTTTTTGTCCGTAACTTCTTCGTGCGACCTCGGTTTCACGAACCATCAGTGGCAGTGCGACCCTGACTACGAGACGAAAATTATGAGTCCAATATTGGATGTCTTTTTTGGGTTTTCGGATTGGGTACCCGAAACGCTCATGAATTAATAGATTTAATATTGTTATTATTACGGGATCTTGTATCCAACGTATCTCCCTCATACGGTATCAGATTGACGAACAGTCAGCGACAGTGTAATCCTGTAATTAATACGGTCATTTTAAGACCAGTGATGGATAACTTTTTATGAGTTATGTCTCGGGTCAACGAAACACACATATTAATAAAATTGACGTTATTATTAAAATGCGTGGAAACCGCGTGACGTGTTAACCAATCAAAACACGTAACGGGTGTACAGTCACACCATGTATTCATCAATACACGCTGCATACTGTTTTACCTATTCGTTTCCTATATAAGAAAGGGTCGCGGATTATTTCCAGACCAATCTCTTCTTCTTCGCACGACGACACTCTTGGATGATCAAGAAGTCTTCCTCCTCTAACTTCTTTGTCCGAGCTCCGAATTACGATCTGTCAGCAGCCACAGGATCGTAGCGATGAGACGAAGCTTCTAAGCCTAGACTTGTCACCTTTCCTTACGGCCTTCCTTCTCCAGCTTCCATCCTAGGAGGCGTTTTTCGGGTTTGGCGAAGGCGGAGGACACCGAAGGACGTCGTCGGATGCAACGTGATCGGGACCTTTTGAGGTAGGGGTTTACCTTCGTCTCTCTATTTGGTGCAACATGCAGGGTGGGATATTTCTCTTCTGTTCCGTGGGATGCAGTTGAACATTAAATAAAGACAATAACCGGATAAAGAAGGGTTTGGGGTTTTGTGCTGTTTCTATTGCCTTCCAGTTTCTTTATCTTCTGATTGTGATTTTGGATTGAAAGGCCTTTGCCTACTGAAAATCAAGGACATTGGTGGCCTTTGCGTGCGCAATTGATATCTGAATTGTTTGTGGTTGGTTTTGTTAAAACATGGAAAATGGATAAGCACGTAATGACTGGCTGATTAAATGAGAATGAAAACCTTGTGCGATCACCCCGATTGAACAAAGTTGGAATAATGAACATGTTGGTGGTTTGGTTGTTTTGTGGAAAATGCCTTTATTTATGAAAAGTGTTTTGATTATGAAATGTTTTTTTGAAGTAAAAGGTGTTTTCAAATGATGAAATGTTTTTTGTGTGGAAAGGGTTTTATGTGTGGAAGTTTGAAATAAATGAATGATGGAATGTTGTATGGTTGTGATAATATTTTGTAAATGAAATGGCATGTGGTTGCTTTCGTTTTACCTAACCTTGGTTGTGGATGGCAGGGATATGTTTGTGAAAGGTTTTGTCTGGATGATAGTTTCCCAGTAGTAATAATTTGTTAAACCATTGCATGAAACATGAAAACCTAAATGGGGTTGGGGGATGATTTTTTGGTTGTTGATGCATACTTCGTGGTAGCAGTGCCGAGGCACATGCTCAGTTTCTCTTTTTAAGAAGCCATAGGTTGGGCTGTGTGTTTGGTATATGTATATATATAATTGTATCTTTGTGTTTTGTCACTCCACACCCATGTCAAGAACCTAGTGCCGAACACTCCCATTTTATGGGAGAGGGTGTTCCCCCTTAGTTACTAGCTCCTTCCTGCTACTTCTTCCATAGGCTATGATGGCTTGAGGTGACCTTACACCCAAGACTCTTCGGGTAGGTCTCGGAGGCTGTGATGGCTTGAGGCGACCTTTAGCCCAAGACTCTTTGGGCAGGCTTACCGTTCCCAAGAACCTTCGGGATGAGGCCCAGGTGTCTGCGGGCGGGTTAGTGGTTGTGGCCCAGGTGTGTGCGGGCGAGATACGTGGTTGTGAGGCCCAGGTGTGTGCAGGCGGGATGCATGGTTTGGCCCAGGTGTGTGCGGGCGGGAAGAGTGTGGTAGCGTCAGGACGTTTGCCTTTATGAAGAGCAACATCTAATTAAGTGGGAAATGGTGCGGGGTACCCAATACTTTTGTTCTATATATATACTAAACTTGTTTGTGTTACTTGGTGAGTGTGACCAGTGAGGCAGGGTGGATAGTTTTTCCTTGTTAGTTCTGGTTCTTCTGTTTTCTCACGGGACCTTAGGGTGTCTCCCCACTTGTGCACGAGAGCTTTAGGTTTCTCTACTGAGTATACTTGTATGCTCACCCTACGTTTACTTTCAGGTTTCCAGGAGGACGACCAGGGCCGTGCGGGACCCTACTAGTCGGGCAGTTGGAGTTGTTGCAGTTGTTGTTCTCTTGTTTTCTTTGGCATTGTACTTTTGAGATTCCTTGTACTTGTACCTTGTTATAAAAATTGTTTAAACATGCATGTGGGCTTGGTTTGGGTTTATTTATATACACTTGTTCTTTTCCCTTTATGGTGGTTGACTTGTCCTATTTCCCGATCCAAAATAATAAAAAGGGTAATGCCTCCCATATTTGTGAAAACTCATACCCTTGGTGCTAGTCGCCAACCCAGGGCCTACTGGAGGCGGGACTCGGGGGTCATTATCTCCCTTTCACCATTGCCAGCTCAGGAGGGGCATCTTTGATGGAAGGGGGTCGTGACAGAATGGTATCAGAGGTGATGGTTGAGAGATAGGATGGAGTCTGGAGTTAGTCACAGTGAGGATTTCATGGGATGGTAGAGCAACAGTGTTCGTTAATCTTGGTGCGTGACATAGGCCAGGGAAGACCGGCTAGGACACGGGATTTTAGGGCCCCCCGTGATCGGATGCAAGGACTCTGAGACTACCGAACGACCAAGTGAGACTATATTGATTGCAGGGTAGAGACCCTAGGGAAGGTACATGCATCATAATGTTTGTGTTTTACTTGATTTGGGTGTTCTGGGAAAGAAATTGAAATAAAATGATAAATTAAAACTTTGAGTTTTTCATTACTACTTGGGCTTAGGAATTCCCTGTTTACCGAACAACTATGGCACCTGGACATCAATAGAACGACAGAGGAGTGGGACACAGACAGTTTCATGAAATAGAAGTGGCAACCCTAGCAAGGCCAGAGATCAAGAGAGATGTTTCCGGTTTTACTTAAATGCACTCATTTATGTTTTGTTTAAATTCAAGATCATCACACTCCTTTGTTGAAACTTATTCTCGCCCATGCTTTGGGACTGGAACTTTTTTTTTCATGAATTTATAATGATAAGTTGTTTCCCTCTTTCCTTTAAATGTGTGTGAAGAGTCATAACATGTGGGGAGAGGAGGACCTGATCCCTAATCAAGACGCATTAATGTGGATGTGATTAAACCCGTGCAGGAGAGTCAGTGCCACCTAAAGCGGATAATATCTCGACATGGGAGAAAGAATTCCTCAATCCATGTGTTCGGGAAATTTATTGATGTTTTGTATGGTGTTGGGGGGTAGTGTAAGTTGGAAAATCCTAATATATGGAAGTGGGAAGGCTCAGTCCTTAATCGAGAGGCATTAATGCGGATGCGATTAAACCCGTGCAGGCGAGTCAGTGCCGCCTAAAGTGGATAATATCTCGACATAGGAGAGGGAATTCCTAACTCACATAATTAGGGTTGTCGGTTTTTTCTTGTTATGACAAGAGGCCTGAGAGGTATCTTGAGGGGTGGTTGTCCGGACCTTTCCCCCTTTTATGGGTTGGTTTTAATTCTCGAGGATGAGAATGTTTTGAGAGGTATCTGGTGTAATGGCCCGGACCTCTTCGGTCCATTTCTTTGTAAAAAATTTGATGTGGTCAAACACGACACGTGTTGTAATAATAAGTTTTTTATAATAATAATTGATAATGGTGGTGTGAAAATATTTGGTGTTAATTAGATAAAATGGTTTTAATTTAATCATTGTAAAATATAAGAAATAAAATCGAATATATTTAATAAAATTATGGGAGGCACATGGAATAAGTTATAAAGGAATAAATTACAATAAATGAGGCTCATGTAATAAATTATAAAGGAATGAAAAGCATGGGGTGCATGGGTGTGACCTTGTACATGAGGCGTTGTGCGGTTCTCCACAATTAAAGTTGGAATTGTGTTAATAACATTAAAAGGGTATTATTATATAATAATTTGTTATAATAATAATAACGTGAAGAGGCACGTGGATGGGGTTCCCAACCATGCGTGAATATAATGTTATGGGATATATGGAGTAATTGTATGAAAATAATGGGCGTCAATAATAATAATAATAATTAATGTTAATGATGGGGACCCGTTGATGAAATTGAAAGAGGATTTATTACTATTGAATTAAATAATAATGATAAAGGTGGCAGAAATATGTGTGTGATTGGTAAATTAAATTAAATGGGTTTAATTTTTGGTTAGTAAATAAAATTATTTGAATTTAATTAAATGGAATGGTTTTAACTTAATAACCATGGTAAACTAATTTAATGGGATTAAATTAGTACATTAATTATGGGTGTTTTTATTATTAATTTTATTAAATAATAAAGTTGAAGTGAGAATGGAGTTTGGGGCGTTCCACATGGAGTAAAAGAATGGGAGGCGCCACTTTTGGTGGTGGGAGAGAATCATGAAAGAAAAAAAATTGATTAGAGAAAGAAACAAAATAATAATAATAAGAGAAATAAAATTAAAAGACAAATAAATGAAAAAGAAGGAATTGGTGCTTAATTATAGCACCCATGAAGACTCCAAAACGTGATTGCTTTTGGAGTTATGAAAAATAACTAAATAATTGATTAATAATAATAATAAAATATTGTTATTATTAAGTTTGTTGATAAAACACTTTTTTGTCCGTAACTTCTTCGTACGACCTCGGTTTCACGAACCGTCAGTGGCAGTGCGACCCTGACTATGAGACGAAAATTATGAGTACAATATTGGATGTCTTTTTCGGGTTTTAGGATTGGGTACCCGAAGCGCTCATGAATTAATAGATTTAATATTGTTATTATTACGGGATCTTGTATCCAACGTATCTCCCTCATACGGTATCGGATTGACGAACCGTCAGCGGCAGTGTAATCCGGTAATTAAGACGGTCATTTTAGGACCAGTTATGGATACCTTTTTATGAGTTATGTCTCGGGTCAACGAAACACACATATTAATAAAATTGACGTTATTATTAAAACGCGTGGAAACCGCGTGACGTGTTAACCAATCAAAACACGTAACGGGTGTACAGTCACACCATGTATTCATCAATACACGCTGCATACTGTTTTACCTATTCGTTGCCTATATAAGAAAGGGTCGTGGATTATTTCTAGACCAATCGCTTCTTCTTCACACGACGACACTCTTGGATGATCAAGAAGTCTTCCTCCTCTAACTTCTTTGTCCGAGCTCCGAATTACGATCTGTCAGCGGCCACATGATCGTAGAGATGAGACGAAGCTTCTAAGCCTGGACTTGTCGCCTTTCCTTCCAGCCTTCCATCTCAAGCTTCCATCCTAGGAGGCGTTTTTCGGGTTTGGCGAAGGCGGAGGACACCGAAGGACGTCGTCGGATGCGACGTGATCGGGACCTTTTGAGGTAGGGGGTTACCTTCGTCTCTCTATTTGGTGCAACATGCGGGGTGTGATATTTCTCTTTTGTTCCATGGGATGCAGTTTAACTTTAAATAAAGAAAATAACCGGATAAAGAAGGGTTTGGGGTTTTGTGCTGTTTCTATTTCCTTCAAGTTTCTTTATCTACTGATTGTGATTTTGGATTGAAAGGCCTTTGCCTACTGAAAATCAAGGTCGTTGGTGGACTTTGCGTGTGCAATTGATATATTAATTGTTTGTGGTTGGTTTTGTTAAAACATGGAAAATGGATAAGCACGTAAAGACTGGCTGATTAAATGAGAATGAAAACCTTGTGTGATCACCCCGATTGAACAAAGTTGGAATAATGAACATGTTGGTGGTTTGGTTGTTTTGTGGAAAATGCCTTTATTTATGAAAAGTGTTTTGATTATGAAATGTGTTTTGAATTAAAAGGTGTTTTCAAATGCGGAAATGTTTTGTGTGTGGAAAGGGTTTTATGTGTGGAACTTTGAAATAAATGAATGATGGAATGTTTTAAGGTTGTGATAATCTTTTGTAAATGAAATGGCATGTGGTTGCTTGCGTTTTACCTATCCTTAGTTGTGGATGGCAGGGATATGTTTGTGAAAGGTTTTGTCTGGATGATAGTTGCCCAGTAGTAATAATTTGTTAAACCATTGCCTGAAACATGAAAACCTAAATGGGGTTGGGGGATGATTGTTTGGTTGTTGATGAATGCTTCGTGGTAGCAGTGCCGAGGCACATGCTCAGTTTCTCTTTTTAAGAATCCATAGGTTGGGCTGTGTGTTTGGAATATGTATATATATAATTGTATCTTTGTGTTTTGTCGCACCACACCTATGTCAATCACCTAGTGCCGAACACTCCCATTTTATGGGAGAGGGTGTTCCCCCTTAGTTACTAGCTCCTTCCTGCTCCTTCTTCCATAGGCTATGATGGCTTGAGGTGACCTTACACCCAAGACTCTTCGGGTAGGTCTCGGAGGCTGTGATGGCTTGAGGCGACCTTTAGCCCAAGACTCTTCAGGCAGGCTTACCGTTCCCAAGAACCTTCGGGATGAGGCCCAGGTGTCTGCGGGCGGGTTAGTGGTTGTGGCCCAGGTGTGTGCGGGCGAGATGCGTGGTTGTGAGGCCCAGGTGTGTGCGGGCGGGATGCGTGGTTTGGCCCAGGTGTGTGCGGGCGGGAAGTGTGTGGTAGCATCAGGACTTTTGCCGTTAGGAAGAGAAGCATCTAATTAAGTGGGAAATGGTGCGGGGTACCCAATACTTTTTTTCTATATATATACTAAACTTGTTTGTGTTACTTGGTGAGTGTGACCAGTGAGGATGGGTGGATAGTTTTTCCTTGTTAGTTCTGGTTCTTCTGTTTTCTCACGGGACCTTAGGGTGTCTCCCCACTTGTGCACGAGAGCTTTAGGTTTCCCTACTGAGTATACTTGTATGCTCACCCAACGTTTACTTTCAGGTTTCCAGGAGGACCACCAGGGTCGTGCGGGACCCTACTAGTCGGGCAGTTGGAGTTGTTGCAGTTGTTGTTCTCTAGTTTTCTTTGGAATTGTACTTTTGAGCTTCCTTGTACTTGTACCTTGTTATAAAAATTGTTTAAACATGCATGTGGGCTTGGTTTGGGTTTATTTATATACACTTGTTGTTTTCCCTTTTTGGTGGTTGACTTGTCCTATTTCCCGATCAAAAATAATAAAAAGGGTAATGCCTCCCATATTTGTGAAAACTCATACCCTTGGTGCTAGTCGCCAACCCGGGGCCTACTGGAGGCGGGACTCAGGGGTCATTATCTCCCTTTCACCATTGCCAGCTCAGGAGGGGCATCTTGGATGGAAGGGGGTCGTGACAATTTTACTTTATTCCCTATGTATAAACAATAATAACATATGTGATTTTTTTCTTTAAAAGAAAAATTTGAATGTATGTCCCGATGCGTTTAGGCCTGTGTGTATGAGAAAATGCCGTAATATGTGGAATGACTATAAAGGAAACGTCAAGAGGGACCACTGGGTACCAAATGTGGGTGCCCCAGACATTCTGGAAAAAGTCCCAAGAGGTGTCCTCCGGGCTTATTGACATGATTTAGTTGCATATTGGCCTACTAAGGGTGTTTCAGTTTGTATATTTATTTTGGTATATATATTTTCAAGAATGTGTGATTTTTTTTGAAATTTTAATGAATTGAATGTAGGAGGTGTCAACACGCCATTCTGAGAATCGAGCGTTGCAGGGACCACCTCACAAGCTCGGGACTCGTCACGTGTCTCAAATCTGAAATGAGGTATTTATTATTAATTTTTTAATTTATTAATTAATATGGTTTTTTGTTTATATTCTATTCATATACAGTTGTGGGATAAAGGTTCATCGACTAATAAAATGTCGGTGTGGATAAGGACTCGTGATCGCAATGATCCAGAGGCTGCAACATTGATAGTAAGTGCTTGTACTCATTACTAATACTTACAAAAAATCTGTAAATTAATATATGTATATATATATAAATATTTGACAAGATCAATTTGAAGTTGTGTTAGAACATTTTCTAGAGGACCAGCGACAACTTCCCATGCGAAGGGATGAGATCTTTCATCGCATTATTGGTCCGGACGGGCATGAATATAGTTTGACATATGGAATAGGGATTCCTCATTCTGTAGTGTCACGCGCTGCGGTTGTCGGTCCTGTTGTTGCTCAGATGACACAACGGTTGTCAGATTTCGAGGCACGACTGCGTGCTGCCGAGGAGGTAAATGCGCAATTGATCAATGAGGTTAGAGCATTGCGGCAATATGTGCATCTAGGTGATGGTGAAGGGGATTAGATTACACAAGTTTATGCGGTATTTCTTTATTTAATTTTTATTACTTTTGTTATGAAAATCTTCATAATGTTTTTTTGTTGTAGGCCCCTGACCCACCTGATAGAGGTAGTAGTCATGACCATGTATGACGCATCATATTCACGAGGTGTGTTTCTGTTTTTAATGGTGGGGTTGTTATTGATATTTAGGTTGGGTTTCTAGTGATATTTTTTGTGATTTGGGGGTATAATGTGTGTTTTGGCCTGATGCAGTGTTTGTGTGCACGAATTGAGAAGTAACCATGAAACTGATTAATGATTTGGATATTTTTTGTTCATTTAATAATTCAATCTTTTCAATTGCATGTTTTGTAATATTTTTGAAAAAACCATGTGATTCCTAATATAAACCAGTAAACTTGTTTTTGATGAATGAACAGAGGTTCACTATTTGTAGTCCCCTGCCCACCCCAGTCAGCTCTCCTCGCACCCCGGACATCCCTCCCCGCACCCTGGACAGCCCCCCCTGCACAATGGACAGCCCTTCCCGCACCCCGGACAACCCTCCCCGCACCTAGGATAGCCATCCTCACACTCTGGATAGCCCTCCCCGCACCCCGAACAGGCCCCCCGCACCCGGGACAGCACTCCCCGCACCCCGGACAGCCCCTCCCTACACCCGGGACAACCCCCCCCCCCCCCACCCGTACCCCGAACAGCCCCCCCTGCACCCCGGACACCCCCCCCCTCGCACCCCGGACAACCCTCCCCACACCCCGGACATCCCCCTGCACCCCGGACAGCCCTCCCCACATCGGACAGACCCTTGCACCCCGGAGATCCCTCCACACACCTCGGACAGCCCTCCCCGCACCCCGGAAAGCCCCCCCCCCCCCCCCCCCCGCACCCCAGACAACCATCCCCACACTCAGGACAACCCCCCCCCCCCCCCCCCCGCACCTCGGACAGGCCCCTCGCACCCCGAACAGCCCTCCCCGCACCCCGAACATCCCTTCCCCGCACCCCCGACAGCCCCCCCCCCCCCCCCCCCGCACCCTAGACATCCCTCCCCACACCCGGGAAAGCCCCCCCCCCTCGCACCCCGAAAAGCCCTCCCCGCACCCTGGACAGCCCCCCCCCCCCCAGATAGCCCCCCCGCACCCCGGGCAGGCCCCTTGCACCCCAGAAAGCCCTCCCCGCAACACGGACAACCCATCCCGCACCTCGGACAGCCCTCCCCGCACCGCAGATAGCCCCTGCATCACAGACATCCACCCACACCCCGGACAGCCCTCCCCATGACCCAGACAGCCCCCCCCCCCCCCCTCCACGCACCCTGGACAGCCCCCCCCCCCCCCCCCCCGCACCCCGGACACCCTCCCCGCACCCCGGACAACCCCCCCCCCCCCCCCCTCCCACCCCGCACCTTGGACATCCCTCAGAACCCCGAACAACCCCCCCCCCCCCCCCCCCCCCGAGCACCCTGGACAGCCCTCCCCCCATACGATAATAACCGTTGTGTGAATTGTGAAATTGTCGGGCAGACGGCACGCCAATCGGAGGTATCGTTTGACTGCGATGACAGGAAACGCGTTTCTGGAGTCATAAAACACCAAAAAGCGTGAGACGGTCGAATTTGGAGAAAACATGCTCTGAATTACCTTTAACCACACGAAAACAATATGAATATTATTCGTGATTTGTAGTGGAGAAGACACATCCATCAGATGAGCGGTGCGCGCGGTACGACTGATTGTGTCGTTTTCAGCAGCTCAGCACACGCTAAAAGGGAGCGTTGGGGGGTCAAAACCAACCAACGACCTCAGAATGCCATGAAATCATACGAAAATAGCTGTTGTGTGAATTTCGAAGTGGTTGGGCAGAAGAAACATCAATCGGAGGTGTCGTCTGACCGCGGTGACCAGAAACGCTTTTACGAAGTCAAAAAACACCAAAACGGCGTGAGACAGTTGAATTCGGAGAAAACGTGCTCCTAATGACCTGAAATCAAAAGAAAAAAATATTAATATTATTCATGATGCGTAGTAGGAGACGGAACGCCCATCGGACGTGTGGTGCACACAGTACGACCGATTTTGTCATTTTCAGCAGCTTGGCGCACGCTAGAAGGGCGCGTTGGGGGGTCAAAACCACTCAAACGACCTCATAATGGCATGAAATCATACAAAAACAGCCTTTGTGTGGATTGTGAAATGGTCAGGTAGACGACACGTCAATCAGAGGTGTCGTTTCACCGCAGTGATCGGAAATGCGTTTACAAAGTCATAAAACACCAAAACAGCGTGAGACGGTCGAATTCGGAGCAAATGTCCTCTGAATGACCTAAAAGCCCACAAAAACAATTGGAATATTATTCGTGACATGTAAGAGGAGATGGCACACCCATCAGACATGCAGTGCGTGTGGTATGACCGATTGTGTCGTTTTCAGCAGCTCGACGCGCGCTACAAGGGCGCGTTGGGGGGACAAAACCACCTGAATGACCTCAGAATACCATTAAATCATACGAAAATAGCCGTTGTGTGAATTGTGAGATGGTCGGGCAGACGACACGTCAATCAGAGGTGTCGTTTGGCCGCAGTGACCAGAAATGCGTTTCCAGAGTCATAAAACACCAAAACAGTGTGAGACGGTCGAATTCAGAGAAAACGTGCTCTGAATAACATGAAACCACACTAATGGAATACAAATATTATCCGTGACATGTAGGAGGTGAAAAAATGCCCATCAAACATGCAGTGTGTGTGGTACAACCAATTTTGTCGTTTTCACCGGCTCGATGCGCGCTAAAAGGGCGCCTTGGGGGGTCAAAACCACCCTAACGACCTCATAATTCCATGAAATAATACGAAAACAGACTTTGTGTGAATTGTGAAATGTTCGGGAAGACTGAACATAAATCGGAGGTGTGCTTTGACAGCGGTGACCGTATACCCGTTTCTGGAGTCAAAAAACACCAAAACGGCGTGAGACGGTCAAATTCGGAGCAAACATGCTCCGAATGACCTGAAACCACACGAAAACAATAGGAATATTATTCATGACATGTAGGAGGAGACATCACGCCCATAGGACGTGCGGTGCGCACCGTATGACCGATTGTGTCATTTTCAGAAGCTCGACGTGCGCTAATAGTGCGCGTTGAGGAGTCAAAACCATCCGAACAACCTCAGAATGCCATGAAATCATACGACAACAGCCATTGAATGAATTGTGAAAGTTTCAGGCAGATGACACATCAATCAGAGGTGTCGTTTGACTTCAGTGACCGGAAACACGTTTCCGGAGTCATAAAACACCAAAACGGCGTGAGACGGTTGAATTCAAAGAAAATGTGCTCCGAATGACCGAAAACCACACGAAAACGATAGTAATATTATTCATGACATGTAGAAGGATACTGTATGCCCATCGGACGTGTGGTGTGCACGGTACGACCTATTGTGTCGTTTTCAGCAGCTCGGCGCGTGCTAAAAGGGCGCATTATGGGGTCAAAACCACCCGAACGACCTCAGAATTCCATGAAATCATATGAAAACAACTGCTGTGTGAATTTTGAAATGGTCGGGCAGACATCACATCAATCGGAGGTGTTGTCTGACCGCGGTGACCGGAAACGCATTTCCGGAGTAATAAAACACCAAAACGGTGTGAGACGGTCGAATTTGGTGAAAACGTGATTCGAATGACCTGAAACCACACACAAACAATAGAAATATTATTCGTGACGTTTAGGAGGAGATGACATGCTCATCGGACGTGCAGTGCACGCGATACGGCCGATTGTGTCGTTTTCAGCAGATCGGCGTGCGGTAAAATGGTGCATTGGGGGGGTGAAAACCACCCGAACGACCTCGGAATGCCATGAAATCATACGAAAAATCCGTTGGGTGAATTTTGAAATGTTCGGGCAGAAGACACATCAATCGTAGGTGTCGTTTGACTGTGGTGACCGAAAACACATTTCTAGAGTCCGAAAACACCAAAATGGCGTGAGACGGTCGAATTCGGAGCAAACGTGCTCCGAATTACCTGAAACCACATGAAAACAATAGGAATATTATTCTTGACATGTAAGAAGAGAGAGCACGCCCATCAGACAAGTGGTGCGCGCGGTACGACTGATTGTGTCGTTTTCACCAGCTCGACGCGCGCTTAAAGTGCTCATTGGGGGGTCAAAACCACTCGAACGACCTCAGAATGCCATGAAATCAGACGACAATTGCCGTTGTATGATTTTTAAAGTGTTCGGGTAGATGGAACGTCAATCAGAGGTTTATTTTGACCTCGGTGACCAGAAACGTGTTTACGGAGTCATAAAACACAAAAACGGCATGAGACGGTTGAATTCGGAGCAAACGTGCTCCGAATTACCTGAAATCACATGAAAATAATTGTAATTTTATTTGTGAAATGTAGGAGGAGATGGAATTCCCATCGGACGTGCGGTGTGTGCGGCACGACCGATTGTGTCATTTTCAGCAGCTCGGCGCACGCTAGAAGGGCACGTTGGGGGGTCAAAACCACCTGAACGACCTCAGAATGCTATGAAATCATACGACAACAGCTGTTGTGTAAATATTGAAATGGTCGGGCAGACGGCAAGTCAATCGAAGGTGTCATTTGACCACAGTGACCAGAAACGTCTTTACGGAGTCACAAAACACCAAAATGGCGTGAGACGGTCGAATTCAGAGAAAACGTGCTCTGAATGACCTAAAACCACACGAAAACAAGAGGAATATTATTAGTGATGTGTAGGGGAGATGACATTACCATCAGACGTGCGGTACATGTGGTACGACCGATTGTGTCGTTTTCGGCAGCTTGGCGAGCGCTAAAAGGGCGCGTTTGGGGGTCAAAACCCACCAGAACGACCTCAGAATGCCATGAAATCATACGAAAACAGCTTTTGTGTGAATTTTTAAATGGTCGAGTAGACGGAACATCAATCGGAGGTGTTGTTTGACCGTGGTGACCGGAAACACATTTCCGGAGTCATAAAACACCAAAACGGTGTGAGACGGTCGAATTCAGAGAAAATGTTCTCCGAATGACCTAAAAACACATGAAAATGGTAGGAATATTATTCTTGATGTTTAGGAGAAGATGGCATTCCCATCAGACGTGCGGTGCGTGTGGTACAACCGATTGTGTTTTTTTCAGTAGCTCGACGCACGTAAAAAGGGCGCGTTGGGGGGGGGGGGGTCAAAACCACCCGAATGACCTCAGAATGCAAAGAAATCATACGAAAACAGCCGTTTTGTCAATTGTGAAATGGTCGGGCAGACGGAACGTCAATCGGAGGTGTCGTTTGACCGCAGTGACTAGAAAAGCATTTCCGGAGTCATAAAACACCAAAACGACATGAGACGGTAGAATTCAGAGAAAATGTGCTCTGAATGACCTAAAACCACACAAAAACAATAGGAATATTATTAGTCATGTGTAGGAGGAGACGAAATGCCCATCGGACATGCGGTGCGCACGGTACGACCGATTGTGTCGTTTTTAGCAGCTCATCACGCGCTAAAAGGGCCCGTTGGGGGGTCAAAACCACCTGAACGACCTCAGAATGCCATGAAATAATACAAAAACAGCCATTTTGTGAATTTTGAAATGATCAGGTAGAAAAAATGTCAATCAGAGGTTCTGTTTGACCGCGGTGACCGGAAAGGCATTTCTTGAGTCTTAAAACACCAAAACGGCGTGAGACGGTCGAATTTGGAGCAAACGTGCTCCGAATGACCTAAAACCACACGAAAACAATAGGAATATTATTCGTGACATGTAGGAGGAGATGAAATGCCCATCAGATGTGCGGTGCATGCGGTATGACTGATTGTGTCGTTTTCAGAAACTTGGAGCGTGCTAAAAGGGCACGTTGGGGGGTCAAAATCACATGAATGACCTTAGAATGCCATGAAATCATTCGAAAACAGTCGTTGTGTGAACTGTGAAATGGTCGGGCATACGTTTTGTCAATCGGAGGTGTCGTTTGACCGAGGTGACTAGAAACATGTTTCTAGAGTCATAAAACACCAACACGGCGTGAGATGGTCGAATTCGGATAAAACATGCTCTGAATGACCTGATGCCACACGAAAACAATAGGAATATTATTCGTGACATGTAGGAGGAGATGGAAGGCCAATCAGACGTGCGGTGCGGGTGGTACGACTGATTGTGTCATTTTCAGTAGCTCGACACACGCTAAAAGGGTGCGTTGGGGGGTCTGAACTACTCAAACGACCTCAAAATGCCATGAAATCATACGAAAACAGCCGTTGTCTGAATTGTGAAATGGTAGGGCAGACGACAAATCAATCGGAGGTGTCGTTTGACCGTGGTGACCGGAAATGCGTCTTTAGAGTCATAAAACACCAAAAGGGCGTGAGATGGTCTAATTTGAAGCAAACGTGCTCAGAATGACCTGAAACCACACGAAAAAATAGGAATATTAATCATGATGTGTAGGAGGAGACGACACGCCAATCATACGTGTGGTTCGTGCAGTACGTCCTATTGTGTCGTTTTTAGTAGCTCGGCGCGCACTAAAGGGGCGCATTGGGGGGGTCAAAACCACCCAAATGACCTCAGAATGCCATGAAATCATACGGCAACATCCGTTGTGTGAATTGTGAAATGGTATGGTAAATGGTACATCAATCATAGGTGTCGTTTGACCGCGGTGACCGGAAACGCGTTTTGGGAGTCATAAAACACCAAAACGGCGTGAGACGGTCTAATTCGGAGCAAACGTGCTCCGAATGACCTAGAAACACACGAAAACAATAGGAATATTATTCGTGACATGTAGGAGGAGGCGACATGCCCATCAGACGTGCGGTGCATGTGGTACGACCGATTGTGTTGTTTTCAGCAGCTCGGCGCATGCTAAAAGGGCGCGTTGGGGGTCAAGACAACCCGAATGACCTAGGAATGTCATGAAATCATACAAAAACAGCTGTTGTGTGAATTGTGAAATGTTTAGGCAGACAGAACATCAATCAGAGGTGAAATTTGACCGTGGTGACCGGAAACACGTTTCCAGAGTCATAAAACAGCAAAGCGGGGTGAGACGGTCGAATTCGGAGAAAACATGCTTTGAATGATCTGAAAGCACACGAAAACAATATGAATATTATTCGTGACGTTTAGGAGGAGACGACACACCCATCGGACGTGTGGTGCGTGCTGTATGGTCGATTGTGTCGTTTTTAGTAGCTCACGCGCGCTAAAAGGGCGGGTTGGGGGGTCAAAACCACTCGAACGACCTCGGAATGCCATGGAATCATGCGAAAATAGGCGTTGTGTGAATTTTGAAATGGTCGGGAAATCAGAATGTCAATCGAAGGTGTCTTTTGACCGCGGTGACTAGAAACGCGTTTCGAGAGGAATAAAACACCAAAACGGCGTGAGACAGTCGAATTCGGAGAAAACATGTTCCGAATGACCTGAAACCACATGAAAATAATAGGAATATAATTTGTGATGTGTAGAAGGAGACGACATGCCAATCGGACGTACGGTACATGCGGTACGATAGATTGTGTCGTTTTCAGCAGCTCGGTGCACGCTAAAAGGGCACGTTGGGGGGTCAAAACCACACAAATGACCTCAGAATGACATGAAATCATATGAACATAGTCTTTGTGTGAATTTTGAAATGTTCAGGTAGACGGCACGTCAATCGGGGGTGTCGTTTGACCACGGTGACCAGAAACGCGTTTCCAGAGTCATAAAACACCAAAATAGCTTGAGGCGGTCGAATTCGGAGAAAACGTGCTCTGAATGACCTGAAATCACATGAAAACAATAGGAATATTATTTTTGGCATGTAGTATGAGACGGAACGCCCATCAGACGTTCGGTGCATGCGATACGACCGATTGTGTCGTTTTCAGTAGCTCGACGCACGCAAAAAGGGCTCATTGGGGGGTAAAACCCACCCGAACGACCTCGGAATTCCATGAAATCATACGATAACAGCCATTTTGTAAATTTTGAAATGGTCAGGCAGACGGCACATCAATCAGAGGGGTCTTTTGACCGTGGTGACCAGAAACACGTTTCCTGAGTCATAAAACACCAAAACGTCGTGAGACGGGAGAATTCAGAGAAAAAGTGCTCTGAATAACCTGAAACCACAGGAAAACAATATTAATATTATTCGTGGCTTTTATGAGGAGACTACATGCCCATCGGACGTGTGGTGCACACGGTACGACCGATTGTGTCGTTTTCAGCAGCTCAGAGTGCTCTAAAAGGGCGTGTTGGGGGATCAAAACCAAATGAACGACCTTAAAATTCCTTGAAATAATTCGACAACAGACGTTGTGTGAATTGTGAAATGGTCGTGTAGACGGCATGTCAGTCGGACATGTCATTTGACCGCGGTGACTGGAAATGTGTTTCTGAAGTCATAAAACACCAAAACGGCGTGAGACGGTCGAATTCGGAGCAAATGTGTTTTGAATGATCTGAAACCACACGAAAACAATAGGAATATTATTCTTGACATGTAGGAGTAGATGGAACACCCATCAGACGTGCGGTGTGCGTGGAGAACTTTCCTTTTTAGACAAGAAAACAATTTCACAAACTAAACCAAATAAGAAAAAAATCCTGAAATGAGAGCATTTCTTAATTTGGGGGTTTTAAATTATTATAGCACCATGATTTGATGTCAGATTTAATTTTATTATGTGTATATAATAACTGAATAAATATTCCTAATTTACATTTTTTTTGTTTAGTTGTTTTTTTATCTTATTGTAGGTTTATTGAAGCAGAAGATTGAATTGGATGGACCTGCTCGGATCGTTGAAGCACGTTTATCATTTATTGTTTATGAAGATCTTAATGTTTATGATGTTTGAAATTATTTTCCTTTTTTATGACTTTTACCTTGTTTTATCACACATTTTGCATAGTGAATTAAAAAAACACCATTTGTACATTTCATTAAAAAATGAAAATCCACAAAAAACACCATAAATCAACCCTAACACATTTTTATGTAAAGTTTTTAAAAAGATAAGTTTGTATTGAAATAAAAAATTTATAAATGTGATTGAATTTATATTTAAAATATTCTCTCCATTAAAAGGTAGTGAAATTACCTTTTTAGATAAATACAAATTTTAAGTATAAAATTTGATTCATTATTATCACATGCTTAACAAACCTATTGGATGAATAAGAAAAATATTTTACTTAATATTATATATATATATATCATTCACTAATAACCTTAAATAAATGTATTTTATTTATTTTCTATTATAATAAAACACATTTGTAGTCTTAAAAATATTTCATTTATATTCACTATGAATTTTTTTTAAAAAGTTTTATTCCCAGACTAGCGACCGCCTATGGAGGTCCATACAGGCTGCCTGCCGGGTCAACATCAGCGACCATAAAATGCGGTCATTGTAGGCTAGAATTTCCGCCACCTACAGCGGCTTCCATTGGCGGTCACTAATGTTGACCCAGTAGGCAGCCTAGAGCGACTTCCAGGTAGTCGCTGTAGGCCGGAATTTCGGCCACCTAAAGCGACCGCCATTGGCGGTCGCTGTTGGCCTATTAGGACGAGGCTAATGTGACCACTAATGGTGCTCACTGGGCGGTCTCTAGAGGCCTATAGTGACTGCCGATGGTGGTCTTTATAGCCCGAATTTGTAGTAGTGACTACGAAATATGATACAAAAGAATTTTATTGATTATGTTCTCATTATATGAATCTTGAAAAATATAATTATTTTTTAGTTGTACTTTTTCATTATGTATTTTAGAGAATATATTGAATGGTACTAAAAAAATTAATCAAGTATAAAGGTAAACCTATTTCTAAACCACATATTTTAGGGAATGATTACTCTTAATAACTTCCAAATGTTGAGAAAATGACGTTTGTATAAAAGGATGATTTATATGGATAAATTAAATTGGATACTACTAACTCCCTTGGAACTAATTCTTATTTTTTGGATCTTAATACATAGAAGGTTCATAAGGTTTATCATTTTTGAAATGTTTTAAGTAGATTTTGGGATGAGATTTTAGAGATTATTTTATTAACGTACCATATGATGAATGATATGCTAAAGTAATCAACCAGGGCGTTACATGGCAGGATGATTTACCTAGGGAATTGATTCCTTTTTATGAAGAAGATTGTAATAAGATACCATCTTTCAGACTCATGTAATCCTCCTTTCGTTTCTATATTGAATAAAATTTTCTTTTTTGAAAAAGAATATTTATTTTTAGAGTGAAAGAATTACTCCACTATAGAAATACATGATTGAAATTTTTTTGTCTTATTGGAATCATTTTTTTTATCAATGACCTTTTTCGCACCACTAGTTCATGGCTTGGTGTTGACAACCTTTCTCATGGACATGTTCATTATAAAAATCCATCATAACATGATAGTTATATTTTCTCTACCATATCCATGTTTTTAATAATGTTTTCATTTTCAAAATCCTAGTTTTGTGGAGACCTTCGCATTTCATTTTACCGTTTATTAGTAATTTCTATTATTAACCATATTTATGATGTTTTTATTTCAATAATTTTATTTTAAATCATCAAACCATCGATTACTGAGATCATATTAGAATTGTGATGATGAAATATAATTTTGTTGTTGAGAATGTTACACCTTTAAATTCTGACGTAAGAACACTCTATTTAATATAATATTTGACACATAAAAACAAGAAGAGAAAGGATTATAAAATCTTAAGAATTTATGATATATATAATATTTTAAATAAATCCATTCTATTTCTTTTAACTCATGCATCACTGAGTTAACTTGCTTTACACGCAAGAACGTATTTGTTAGGTAGCTTTCATTACACGCAATATGTTGTTTGATTGAAGAACAATATATTATTATGATAGTATTCATTAAATAATATCTAGATGTAAAATTTATAGTTTTTAATAGTATTAAATAATTTATCAAAATATATGGAAGAATTTTATTGGAAAAAATAAATTACAAATGAATATAAAAACGATTTGAATATAAAGGGGTGTTTTTATAAAATGTATTTTATGCACACTAATTATTTTTATTCTAATAAGTTAAATTAATTAAAATTTGTGGATGATATTAATTTAATATATGTTTTATATATTCAATATAGTATTTTTTAAATTCATCCAACAGATTTTATAATCACTACATAAGAACAATCCATATATTACATATAAAAATGTATATTTTTATAAAGGAACTTTTATCACCATTTAATAGCCCACCTATTCTAAAACTAAAATTTGAAACTTTTATAAATTATATATATCAAAATAAACCTAATTTTTTAAATCATAATGTCCAAATAAACTTAGGGTGAACTTTTTGTGTTTTCCTGTGAAGATTAAATTTTTAATGAAAATTTAAAAAATGAATTTTATTTCAAAAATAAATTTTTATATAATTTTTTTAGTTAAATTATATATTAAATTGGTTTTAACGTATAATTAGATTCATTATACATCTATTAATCCAATGTAGGACATTTGAATCAATTTCATAATGAAATTGGATAGAAAAAATTTCAGGATTTTGAATAATATTGCTTTAAAACCCCACTTCCTCATCCTGTCTGTAGGATTAAATATAAATTAATTTATGATAATTATACGAATTGAATTTGGAAAAATGGATTCCATATTTTTAATCAAAATAATAAATAATTTCTAGTTTCTTAAACATAGTTTTTTACCAAAAATATTAGTAAATGCTGTTAAAATTAATTTATATGAATAAAGTAAAAATAAGCTATACATTGCACTAAACATTAAACATAAGTTAAAAATGGACATGAAACATGACAAAAACCTATTTTATGGACATATATAGACCATATAATCCATTTTTTAGAATTTGGCTAATTATTCCTTTCATATTCTGTAATGGAGTCGTCCTAATAGTTTTTACCTTTTTATATTTTCAAGAATGACACCCCACTCAAGTATAAAAAGTCACTGAACCCTCACACATATTCATAGTTCTCCAGAAATTTGGATAACTGAAAAAAACCAAATAATCTCCTAAAATATCTCTCATCACCCAATAAGAAATGCATTGGGAATAATGTAAACAAAGGAACTCTTTTGGCATAGACCAAAAAGAGTTACCCAAATAAGATTTACTCTTCTCAACAATAAATTTTGATACATTTACTTCACCATCGCATAAATTATTTGTATATCATGATTTTATATTAAAATTAGTGTCATTAATATACTGATAATTTTTTATGTTAATATTTTAACCTATACCTACACTCACTTCCATAAAATGGGTAACAAATTTACCGTTTGTGTGTATAGAGGACTACAACCTCACGAAACAATATCGTTTGTTATTTATTCACCTCTCATAGTAGGAAATTATGGTGGAAACACTATTTTTAAATGATATATATTATATTTCTGTTGACCTAATACATCTAAAATTATTATATAACACATAATTTCATGATTTACATTTGTTGTAAATATGATAACATAGTTTGTGGACATGTGGACAACGACCTCCTCAATGTTAAGTGATACGTTCACATAGTACATGGAATGTATTAAAGATGGCTTTAGTATAAAATAAGTGAAATTCATGAAATATATGTGATATTAAATACATGAAAACATTTCTTTAAATATAATATATTATTTTCTGTATTCCCCTTTTCACACACTAAAAAAAGTGACAGCTTCGTTCGTGGATGTGTGGACTACTGCCTCCTCGATGCGATGTGATTAATTTTACATGAAATGAATTATATATATAAGTATATATGAATAAAAAAATTTTATTTATAATATCATTATCATTAATAAAGAAGAAATTTCACTTACCTTCTTTCTATAATGATCATCGAAAAAGGGAAAAAACTATAAATGCGTATGTACAGCCTACAACCTCTATGATTGTATAGTTGGTTCATTTTTAATTACCATATTACATTGTATGTTTTATATAAATGATTTAAAAATAAACAACATAATAATTTCATGATTATTATTCTACATATTTATATAATTACCCATATAACCATAGTTGACCTAAGAATTTTTTTTGACACATGAACCGAATTTGATCAAAACACTCGATATAAACATAATAGTTTAATTAGTTGTATAAAAAATTGTAATAAGTAAAATAAAAAATAATAATAAACTTTTAAAAGTTTATCAATGTAGTGAATAATTAAAATAATTTTATTATTAAGGATGATAAAGACATTCTTGATAAGTCGGACACAAGGTAACAGATCTTGTCTCAATTTACATTCCTTTGAGACTTATTTGTTATTATGACCCAATTAAATTTAATGTAAAGTATATACTAAACCGTTATAACTTAATATCATTATTCACTCATAATTCATGGTATTTTATTTTTCAATTTAAAATATTTCATCTAATGGGTTTTGATATATTAATTACGCAGTTGTTAATGTTAGCCTTGGAAGATCAATTTCTATTTCGATTTTTACCTTTATCTTGAAAAAATCAGTTACTTATAATTTTTTTATTGTACATTACATTTATATTAAAAATTAATATTATCATTAAATGGATATTATTATTTCCTAAATCATTTAAAATTTTCACCTACGATGTTCACATTAACAATTATTTAATTATCTTGGGAATTACTGATAAATCCGTATATTTTAATAAATATAGATATTTGGTAAGGAACATTGTTTATGATTGAAATTTATTATTTCACTATATGAGGAATTCTTTGGAAATACACAGTACAGGTTGGGGACTGGTTAATTTATCCCCCATTGATGAATCAATAGTCTCATGAGATGAATCAAATGGCCAAATCATTATAGTTTAAACTATCTTGAGAACAAACCATGATAGTAAAGGTAGCATGTGCCTGAGAAAAATGATATCCAATAATTAGGCATTTCATTTATTTGTAATTCTGTTATTATTATTATCAATGATAATTTTTTCATTGAAATTATACGTGGATGCATTTTATTTTCAGTTTATTGATTAAATGGCATGTTGGTCGGTTTTTTACCATGCCATACTGGATTTTACATGTCTATATATTTATATGAAATGTGTGATTTTTTATTTAACATAATGTGATGATTATTATAATTGATTCATTATTTCTTCCATTATAATTACCATTAACATTAATTTGAGCTCACCCTTAATTTTTCCTTTCCATAGAATATGGAGAAGAAATATTTGAATGAGCTTTCAATGATTCAGTACAATAGTTTTATTATTTATCATTTTTTTTCAAACATAATATGGGTATAATATATATATCTGGTTTCCAAAATTGTTAAATGAATATATATTTTAGGATTTCATATCTTTTAATCATTCTAATTTATTGGTATTGGACACCAGCATCAATAATACTAGTGTCATGAACCGCCTCCCCGGGCCATGAACCTTTTCATCTAACCCCATGGGTCTCCTATAATACCTCGGTTTCTTTCACAGCACAACATACTAGATTTTCCTTGTCAATATAATTATATGAAATGTGTTCATTGTTATTTAACATAATTTCATGATTATTATCATTGATTCATTATTTCTAACATTACAATTTCCATTACCATTAACATGAGCTCACCCTTATTTTTTCTTTCCATAGAATATGGAAAAGAAATATTTGAATGGGATTTCATGTATTCAGTACACTCCATTTATTATTTATCATTTTTTTTCCAAATGTAATATAGGTATAATATATATATCTGGTTTCCAAAATTGTTAAAATTATCAATATTTAAGGATTTTATATCTTTTAATCATGCTAATGTAATGGTATTAGACACCAGCTTTAGGATTACTAGTGTCACGAGCTGCCTCCCTAGGCCATGAACCTTTTCATCTGAACTCATGGGTCCTATAATAACTTGGTTGCCTTCACAGCACACCATAGGCTATTACTTAATAAGGTTGCTTATCAGACTAATGACTGTCCCCACAGGCCAACACATGTTCTTTCAGTGTGTTTTTCTGCACACTCAAACACACCCTGGGAAACATCCCATAAGTTCACCCATCATGATTACTACTCCAGGCCAAGCATGCTTAACTGTGGAGTTCTAATCAGGTAGGCTCCCGAAAGGAAAGATGCACCTTGTTGACATGGGTAGTAACATTTAGCCTTTTGAGTCTCACTTTTCTAGGGGTGTTACATTATCCCCCCTTTAGAGAATAACTCCCTCATTGTGGACCCCAAGCCTCAAACTCAGGCAGGGCCTAAGCACTTTCGGCTGGGTATTGGCTCTGATAAAATTTGTCATTACCCACCTCCCTGGGCTATAAACCTTTTCATCTTACCCCATGGGTCTCATGTAATACATTGGTTGCCTTGACAGCACACCATTGGCTATTACTCATTAGGGTCGTTTATCAGACTAATGATTATCCCCACAAGCCAACACGTGTTCTTTCAGTTTGTTTTGTCCTCAATCACACAAACTGTGGAAAACTTCCTAGAAGGTCACCCATCATGATTACTACTCCAATCCAAGCATGCTTAACTATGGAGTTCTAATCAGGTAGGCTCTTGAAAAGAAAGGTGAACCTTGTTGAAATGAGTAGTAACATTTAGCCTTTTAAGTATAAGTTTTCCAGGGGTGTTACAACTAGGGTTGGGGAAATACAAATTATCTAGAAAAATTTTAGTATTATGTAATAAAATCTCAATTATCTCCTTATAAAACTTCATGTAAACTATTTTTTTTGATTTATCCATAATAATTCCAACATTATAACTCATAAGAGTTATAGACTGTTCAATAGTTCTAAATATAAAATTATAATAAATAATTTTAATATATTTTATTTGATTCAAAATAGTTTAAAATATCATTGATAAATCTAAAACCCAAAACAAATTCACCCACCCATCATTTACATTAAAAATTACTTCAACATTAGTTTTAAAAAATTAATACCGATATTTTGGTTAATTTATAAAAATAATATAGTTAAAACATTTATCTAATCTATTAAAATAAGTCTTTAAAAATAATTCTCAAAAATATTTTGGTATTTCATTCCTATGATAAAATAATTATTAAAAAAACTGACACTTTCATAACAAATCAGATTTTCCTTTTAATTCTAGGAAAACATCTAGGAAGTACAAAAATAAATTTAGGAAAATTGGTTTCTCAAAACTAGGGGTGTTTAATATTAACATTCACTATAATAAAATTACTTTAAAATATGATTAAGTATATAAATCAAATAACATACAATTTATATGAGATAAATAAGGATGAAGTGTAAAGACTTGCATCTTGGATTGTTAGTGGAATAATTTATATTTCACGATCTAGTGAAACTAAAAAATGATATAAATTTAAAAATTAGGGAGATAAAATGGGAAAGTAAATTTTTAACATGTTTGAGATGATTAAAAGAATGTTTTAATGGTATAAGTTTTTATATAAAAGGATTTTTGGGAAATTTAATAAATCATGTAAATGAGGAGGGACTTGGTAGCTATATAAACAAACCATATGAACCTTTATTGAAGTTATAGGTGTTCTGGTTCTATGATATAGTCGAAGGATACTCCTCTAGGAGATCAATGGTAGTTTCTGAGGACTTTATGGACTACTAAAAAATCATTAAATTCCATTAATATTTTATTGGATGATCGAGTCCCATAATATATATAGATTTTATGATCGTCATTTTTTTGGTGGGGTGTGGGGTGTATTTATCTCCCCTTTAGGGGTTTTAATTCCCAAATGATCAGAAGTGATAGTGTAATTACCATTTATCTCCCATACACTATCATTTTTCTTCTTCTATATGATGCATTTTGGGAAATGTTTCATTATTAATTGGTGGTTGGTTTTCTCCACCTATTCTTCATTTTTTTTGTTCCACTAATTGGTTGAAAATGATTTAGGGGATTGTGATATGATTTCACAAAAGTGAATTACTCTAGGAACATTTGTTAATTAGTATGTATTGATAATATTTTATGAGAATCATTGATAGTTATTGAAATATTGTTTGAGTATATTGGAATGTTTTTTTATACAGTTAAATGAGGTTGTAATCATTGTGCATAAGTTTTTCAAGAATTGATAGTGTTTTAGAATTAATGTATAAATAATTGAATCTGCTAATGTATATTATCCTATGGGAATTTATTTTTTGTTCGTTTTAGATATTTGATTTGGAAATAAGATATTTTTTTCCAATGTATGAATTTATTGTAAAACAACTAAATGGAAATTATCATTTTCATATTAGATTTGTCACAATATACGTTTATTATTCTATATAGAGGAGATCTAAACAACTCAATTAATATATGAGTAATCCTTCTAAGAGGAGTATCCTACATGGATATTTGTTTTTATTTTATATTTTATTTTATCAAGCCATATTGTGATAAATATTAGGTCATGAAACTTTTGAAAAGACCATAATATTTTAGGGAAAATGGAGAAGGAAATTATCCAATGCATTGGATTATTATCCTACAAAAAGGTGATATAAAGTAGTGTGTGAGAAATATACTTTTTTATGATATTTGGGGAACTCTCATAAAATTTTTTACTTTATGAAAAATTTGATTTGTGTTACATATATTAATATTACTTGTAATTAAAATTTTAAGAAAAATTTTGTTTATGAAATTATTATATTTTTATTAATAGAAAACCAATAATTCATGTACCAATTCACATTATAAATAACATAATATTAAAAATTTGATTCAATTTGATTAACATGTTATTGTAATAATCCATATCTTTTTTACATTTAGAATTCTTTTCAACTAAAACCTAAGAAGAGTATCAAAACGAATTATGTTCATTCATATTCTCAAAATATTTCTTTTCTAATGTTAGTGTGATGTTTTTAAGATATTATTGAGTTCAAATAATCACATTCATCAATTAATAATGTGATTAATGATTATTTTCTAATGTTTGGATGTTCAATATGATGTTTTTTTGAGAATTTTAGCACGGAGAAGATCCTTATGCCACAAAATAGAAGAAGATGAGTTTGGATATAAACTATATGAAGAATAACTTGGGTATTACATGAAATGGTATTTTTTCATTCTGAATTATTATGTAAACATTATTGAATCTAGAGAAGGGTAAAAAATAATTTTTACAAAGATACTAAATGAGAAGACTCATAGAAGTTTTATTTTTCTATATTAATGCAGTTAAAGAGAGAGAAGAATATTCAAGAGATTTTGGGGCATGTTAGTAAGCCTAACTGAATATTCAAATATAGTGTATCATGGTGTAAATTTTTGTTAATAAGGATTGAAAATTATGGGCTGAAAAAAATTCCTATAATTATATTAAATCTATAATTATTTGTTTCCTTAATATAAGGATACTTAGATAAAACAAAATAAACCGGTCAGAGTAATATTAAAATTGGGAATCAAAAAATAATGAGAGGTTCAAAGTAGCATGATTTATGTTCAGTAATAATTATCAACACCTATTTGAGATAGAGATATATGTGTAACATCATTGTATAATATCTTGATGTCGTTTTACAACTGGATATATTTTATGATATATTATATTCTGGAAAATCATGGTGGATCATTATTTAAGAACCACATCTAATGTTCTTAAAGAAACTAATCTCTCAATAATATTGTTCTTATAATGGTAAAAAAATTTATATATATGTATTTTTAAATATAATACTCTAGTGCGACTCTAAAAAAACATAGTGTGACATTGTTACAATACCGTAAGCACAAAAATTCATATTCTTACAGTGAAGAATCCATGGTTGAGGTTATTGAAAACCCACATCAAGGAGTATGTTTCCCAATAACTTGTCAATCCTTATAAAAAATGCCAAGTTCAAAGTTGTTCTATTTTTTCCTTACACATGTGATTTTGAGAGTTTACATTTTTTGGGATAATAAATTAATGAGTTTTATATATTCATTTAATTGTAAGGAAATTATATAAAATAACTCTCTACAAACTAACCCATACTAATCATTTGAGAAACAAATACTAGGAACTCCAAGTTGTGTCAAATCATGTTTCCTATATTAATTTATATTAGGTTCTTTGAATGGAAAATCTTAATTATCTAAACTTTATGGGTATGCATTTATTTAATGGATAAAATTATCATAGTTTGAATATATTTTTTTCATATATTCTCTCCCTCTAAATAGATACTTGAGATTCGTTAATTGTTTTCCCTCCTATTACTGGGAATTATTTAATTAATTAAGCCGATAAAATAAATGAGGATAATTGTTTTAAGGCACAAAATTAAATTCTTACATTCTTGTTATAAAATTTCAACACAAAGGTAGTGGGACTTTAATTAGCCAATTAAATCTAGGAAAACTAGAAATTACATATGATGAAACTGTTAAAGTCAAGGATGATAAATTAAATATTTTGAAAAGAAATTTTATTGTAATTAAGATGTCTAAATAAGATAAAATTCATCACTATTTAATATAGTAAAATTAATGAGTTATAAATATCCATGGTCTTGGTTATCAATAGAAAGATTATATAATTTTTATAAGGATCGTGAGAAATTTTATGGATAGTTTTGATCCAAAGATAACATCTCTAGAAGATAAATAGAATCCTTCCATAGATTAATTTCATAATTTTGTAAAATCCTTCAAAAAGAGAAAAATACAATCAATCAAGATAATTGTAAAATATGAAATGGATTTGTAGTCTATTAGAATATTTTAAATCAATTATATTTTTGATTATTCTATTTCAAATGACTTTGATAAATAATATAATTACATAAACTATCTATAAATCATTTGTAACAACCTTATATTTTTTTAATTACTTTTTTAAAAATTAATTTAATATTTTTGATATTTTTCATTTCATGTAATAATGAAAATAATTTTTATACATCATTGAAATATGTTTATCTTGTATTATATTACATAAAAATATAATTGTGCACTACATGAAACATATAGGATACAATTCTCTACATGGAACACTGAGGCCATCTTATATTATACGCAATACTAACTTTCCTCGATTCCTTTTGTAACATGTAATACTGAGTTTTACCAAATAACAATATATTATCAAAATATTATACTAACCCTTGTGCTGTATAATAATTTAGTGGATATGAATAGTATAAACTAACTTGTGAGATCCCATGGTTTAATGAAATTTAAAATGAATTCATTATTCATAATGAATATAGGATCTAATTGTACATAAATGGAATAATTTTATTGAAAACTATTTTTATGACTCATAATGATGTTTTATCCTAATAAATTAAATTAATTACAACTAATAATGGATATTAAAAAAATATATAATGTATATTCAATCAAATATTTTGATATTCATCCAATTGATTTTATAGGGATAATATTTGAGAAAATCGAATATTACACTTAAAACCCTATATTTATATTTAGGCACTATTACAATGTTGTGATGGGGAACCAATTTCAAATATAAATTTTGGTACTTTTAAAAAATTTATATGTTAAGAAAACATCATTTTTAATGAAAAACATAAAAATTAGGTTAATGTTATAAATAATCAGACCCTAATAGCCTGAATCCAGTGCCTTAATTTATTACATTGGTATGATTGCAAGGAATTAGATTACCAAATCACCAAAGAGTTAAGTTGTTTTTAAAAATCAGAAACAAACATAATATTTACATTACAACTTACAAGGAGATGCAACATAGCTATTCAATTGGAAACATCCATAACTCCAAGATTATCCCTAAAAGTTAGTTATAATATTCATCTTCACATATTAGGGAAATTAAAATGTAATTAATGGTTGGGATAAGATGCTCAGTAAGGTTATGTAATATAGTGTAAGAATAAATAATTAATCCTGGTGAATAACTAAAAGAAATCATTCCATTGAAAATAATCTTCATCATATTATGGCAGGAATGAAATATATGTAAATAAATCCATATAATGGATCATAAGAGAATGAAAATTTATCATGGATATTATACTAGTCAAATATAACATGGAATACAAATTAATAATATCATAACGAGTGAATGAATAGTTCTAGATATCATAAATATATCATCATGGCCTCGACCAATACGTCTGAAAATACAAGGGTAAGGCCTTGACCAAAACAAAATTATTGTTTTTCTCCTAAGACATTCTGAGGAATCGAGGTTATATAGTGTGCCCCACCCATAAATTTATACTTTTAAGTTATTCATAATATGTTTGGGTCTTAACATAAAAAACACGAACATATGATATGTAAATAACCTTCCCCAATCTGTAAACATAATCATTTACAAATCTGAGTAACCTGGTGAATGGTGACAAGATATCACATCCACAACCAAACTAGTAATAAAAAATTATATAAAATATGATATATAAAAATAATAAGACATAGCTATCAATAAGGAATATTATTCAATATAAATGTTCAAATAGATTAAATATTCTAATCAAATCATTGAGAAATTCATGAGTGAAATGCCACTTTTACATTGCAAAGAAGATTTATTTTGGAAAAATATTTTTTACTTGTAATAATTGTCTGTATAAAATAATTAATGAAAAAAAATCATGTTAAAATGATTTATTTTTTAATAATAATGGTGTCTCAAAAAATATTATGGATGCTACATTAAAATGGGTAAGAAATATGTAAATTCCCTTTAATTGGGCTTGCGTATCAATAAGAATTAAGAAGGGAACCTTTTAAAACATGTAATTCCCATAAACGAAAGATGTAATTATCTAGGTATATGAGCTTGGAAAATATAAATAGAATATAGACTATGTACACCAAATAAAGAAACATTAAATTGGGGTTAATATAGTTAATGAATTGCCCAAATAAAAAATGAAGGTTTGTGTAGAAACCCTTACCATATGTCCGAAGGTGTTCTGGACATGACCTTAACATCCCAGAAAATAAAATAAAATCAATTATTTAATAAATTCCGTACCTTATATATATGCATATGATTTATTATATTTTTATTAACTTCATTTATTTCCATTTTTATTGGTTATATGAAACAATTTTATTTTTTCGGAGCGTTGTTTCTTTGGTTTTCACTATCGGTGTACTTGTATATGAGTATGGAACTTCATGTGGAATGGGTATAATTATTTACATGATATTAATAAAAATAAATGTTTTAAATTTTTATATATATCATTTACTTATATGGTATCAGTATGAATCATTAGATTATACATTTAGTGATAATCAATTCCATTATTACGACGACTATTGATCATAATGAACTCATTTGGTTTAATTGATTAATATTATGTAAATATGTTACTTAAAAAACTTAAATTTTTTTGTAATACATATATTATATTCTTTTTTAACTATATTTTTCTTATTACCATCCTTTATGGTGAAATTGATGAACGAAAATCCATCATCCACAAAGTTTGTAAATCGGCACCTCTCAGGTGATGATTTTGTTTTTAAAATAAAAGAGAGAGACGTAGAAAAATGTTTGTGTAAGTATATTCCATTAACATGATACAATTCATATATATAGATTATATTATATTTAGAATGATCATTTTGATATAGGAACCACGGAGATTATAATCAAAGAAACGAATGTTAAAAGAAACTAAAAGGAAAAGGAAGTGGATTTTATATCTTGAATACTCCTCCATGAGAACCTCCTTAAGGATATTTGTTTAGGTATTTTGTTAATACCAAGAGCCCAAGGATGTGGGTAACAATTTTTGGATAGTATTTGGTATAAATTTGATAATCTCGATTTCTTAGGGGTGTCAGGGGAAGTAGTGGTGATGGGTGGTATTTAATGTGGAGGAGAGGGGTCATTTTTGAATATTTTAGCATTTGATTATTATTTTGTCTAAAAAATGTGAATAGATTGAGTAATATAAACAATTATATTTAAATAATGAAGGATAGTTCGATATTATGGGATTAAATCAACAATACATCACCTATGACTCAATGAATCTTTTATTTGACATATATCATAATTTAATGGATTTTACTATTCACAAAAAAATCATGTATTTTAGAAAAATATAGAAAAATAACCTTAAAAAATTTGTATATATATTGAATTAAAAAATAAACTTCATATTATGAAAACAATTTTATAAATAATAAAATTTAATTTTTAATTAAAAGCATCATTTACTCAAGAAATGTAGTTTTTTAAAGCATAACTGATTTTATAAAAATTTGAAAAATAAACCAAGATATCATTAAATTATTCTAAAATCATAAGAATAAAATATATAGATTTATGAATACATTTTATTAAAAATAATTTTCTTTTAAAATATTTTAACACTTATAAAATTTAAATTAAAAATTTATTACTTATAAAAACACAAACAATTAATTTAACTATTTTAGAATATTAATTTTATTATACTATGATATTATTATTAGATACATTCAATTATAATGTTTCTAAATTTTATTTATACATTCATGTGTGATTCTACTATTTTTTTGGCCCGTTTACTATTCATAAGGGTCGTATTACTAATCCTAAGGTCAAGTTACTATTTTATCGGTATAGGTTCCTTAACTTCTTAAAATACCTATTATTTCATTAATTCTTCATTTATAATGTTTATATTGTGATATATATGTTTGGATGAAAGATACTGCTTATTAAAAGAATAAGGTGGGAAAAGAGCCCACCAAAAACACAAAGAACCCTGAAGGGGGGTTGACGTGATGCAGGACAATGACATCCCCTTTGGTAAAAACATTGTACGCCGAAGGAAGTGAACACAAACTATCATAAACATCTAGCGGCTCATCCGAACTCCCAATATAGGCAAGTGCATTTGAAAAACATTTATCCCCTATCCAAATATTATGAGAAATCTATCTGTCACTGGTCTCTAAAGATCATCTCCTCATCAGGTAACTCAAATCCCAACATTCTTCATATTTCCCCTAAACCATATTCACTAGAACATTAGAGTCTTATTTAACCTCACACACATGAAACCCAAACCTCCAGCAAACAATGAAACTGGTGTGAAGAGATTGTGCCTCCACACCCAATGAGTTGAAAAGTGTGACGAGCTCACGTCTTCAATTTTATGATTTTAAAAAGTACCTTTACTAGATGATTTATCTGATTCTTCAATAGCAATTATTTAGTGTCCATAATCCGTATAGGATCTTCACATTAATATAATCCAGGTTCCAATTCTATTCCTCTATAAGGGAGTACATGTGTTGGGTCTGGAAAGAACTTCCCTATAATTGGACCCTTGAACATTTGTAGCTTCTTCTGTTCCCTTAAAATCAGGAGCTTCATGGCCTTTTTCTCGACACATGAGAAAGAATCACATTCCTATTAATAAAGCATCTAGGTGTTACTTTCTATCGGTATCACATGTTGGAAAACTCCATTTTTTATTCTTCCCTTTATCCCTTCATTCCTCCTCCTCCCTATTCTTCTTTTTATTTCTCTTATTGTATTAATACATAGAAAATTATTTTTGTGTCTTGATTTAACATGAGACTATATCTTCGTATGATGAGAATGTTTGGGAAATGAGTTCCCTTCAGAAGAATGAGTTTGAACCATCAAAGAATCGATCAATCTTGATCCCTGGATTTCATATGTTGTCAGTAACATTTATGATATCCTTGTAAAGTTGAATTCATATTTGATGACATTATCAAGCATCCTTTTTCCTGAAATTCAATATTTCCCTTCCCATATACTCATGTTGTTCTTAGGAAAAATACTTTTCTATTAAAATTTCTTTAAAATACCTCAATTACATATTTTAAATTTATTCTTCCTACTTTGTGTTTTGTATTAGTGACCACTATTAATCTATATCTCCTAAAAAATGATAAACTGTAATGAAAAATTTCTCCCTTTCATTACTTCCCTAAGGGAGAAATATCTTTCCTAATGAACTTATCTACTCCTCACCTACAAATGAGTATGTAGACCCCTTGAATGATATAGGTTGTTATCACATAATGTGTTCTAAGATTTCTCCTACACATTTATTTATCAGTATTCTCTATATGTATAACGTTATTATTGATAACATGAGTTAGCTTTCCTTGTATAATTATATGCTTCTCAACACCAATAATAGCACCAATACAGACATAATTATCTTATATAGTAAGAAAATAGCTACATGGGATACATGGGTTGATAGGGATTCTATTAAATCTACTTGGAACCATTTCTAAAAAATAAAATACACTAAATAAGGTTATGAGTTTTTATGTATAATCTCAAACTAGCAAAACAGCTAAACTGAAATTGATGTTTTATGCATTTCTAATCACATTATAATAAACATGGTTTTTTTGAGGGAATATTACATTTAAATAATTGATTTTGGTTTGTAATGAAAATGTGACTTATCCTAAGAATATCACTTAGGAGTGTCATACAAGGTGAGCAGTAAGGCCAATTGTCATATACAATGTTACCCCCATGTCAGGCCCAACACACCTTGTCAAATTTATTACCCCTAGTTATATCTGTACAAAAAATACATCCAGTTGTAGTATCCAAATAGGTATGTATTTATTAGAAGTTCCACATAAACTTTAACTTACAAAAATTCTAGTATGTTCTTATATTCTTATCCTGAATGTCTATATTAGGTTTATAATCCCTAATATATGTTCCGGAAATCAATTTTCCATGGTTTCTACTAAACATCCTCGGATACCAAGTAAAAACATTCAGTGACACATATAAAAATAAATGTAGAATGTGTTGCCACCACTTATGAATTCACATAGGTTTTATGTATGATAGTTTTGATAGTATATTTTAGAATTAATGTTGATATCCATTATAGATATTATGTAATAATAAAAGTTAAATTAATTTCACAATGAATCATATATAAGATTCTAGATCCAACAATATAGACATAATGTATCATTTCATTAAATAATTTTTGACCATTATATAAACAAAATTTGAATACATTTTCACTTAGGACCAAATTGTAAATATATTTGAAAAATATATTCCATGTGTGTGGTTCTCAAGGTTAAGGCTAAAAATCCACGTTAATTCTTGTCCTCTTAGTTTATGAAGTGTAATAATATACCATATTTGGCATTGGATCGTATTGACAAAAGGGGAGGAATTATGTCACAAAACATTGTATCACTACTATTGATTATAGGGGAAGAGATAACATATTTATTAAAGTGGATGTGTACATTACAAAGTCCTCTAATGGAATGGTTCTAGATAAATGGATGATATTATAGTGAATTTTATATCAAGTTTTATGCATTATGGTGGAGTTCATTAAAGTCACTTCGGGAAAATTTCTTTTCATTACGGAACATAATTTTATTAAACAATTACTTCATCTGGTATTGTGGTGAAATAAACTTATATTTAGAGAAAAACTATGATTTTATAATTCTCATTATATATTTGGAGTTCCAAAAAATAATATTGTATCTAAATAAGATAAATGTATTAAAAAAAAAATCACAAAAGGGGGATATCAATGATATCATGGTTTCCCTAATGGGGGTTTTTTGTTGAAAATATTTAGTGAGAATCATTGGAGGTTATTGAGTTGTTTTTTGAGAATACATTAATGTTTTTGACTTAGTTAAATGCAGTTGCAACATTTTTATAGATGTTTTGTGTGTTTTGGTTTTTTTCTAGAATTACTATACCAGTAATTGATTTTGACTATGTTAATTATTCTATAGGGATATAGTTTGTGTTCACATATGAAATTTTAGTCACACATATGAGTTATTTTAGAAAGATATGTTTTTTTGTGAAAATGGAAATAGTATTTATCCCAATAATATGATATCTTCCACAACATAGGATTATTAATTTACAAAAATGATATAGGGATATGAAAATTATCATATTGTACTAGGGAATAATTTAATTATCCTACATGTATGAAATTTTATATCATGTATGATATTTGATTCTAAAAAATGAGATTAATTTGAGACTATTTGAATTTCTTTGATGATTCTATGATACGATCCTCAATTTCATGGTATGATATTTTTAATTTTTAATAGATTTTATTTATGGTTCTAAGGGTGTTGGAGTTGTTTTTTGGTTTTATGTAGAACTGTCTTTTGGTTTTTGGCTATATTGGAGACTTGTGAAATAAATCATTGATCTATAACATAATTCCTTCATTGGGTATAAGATGTGAAATAGTTTAGCGTGTAAAAATATTACAGGCTATAAATGCATTTCATATGATTTAAAATCCTTCTACAATATAAAACCCTATTTTATACCGTAAAATCCCCACTCAATATAGATTTAATACGAGTTGATGTGTTTTTAGTGTATGTGAGTTGTGAAATAGTTTCACTATATGTTTTAGTTTTTAACCATAAATCATTCATACCAATACATTTTTATCATGACTACAGTATTACATTTCTTCATTCAATAATATTATAATCCAATATAATATCATTATTTTTCTAGGTGAATTTAGGTGTATCTAATTCTTCGGGATCAGTCATTCAACACTATATCTCTGTGGTGGGTTTGTCTGTTCTATCCATGTATTCTAACCTTGTGATTATTCATTTCCATTTTCCACAACAACAGTGTGACACTATGTTTGTGGATTCATCAACCTTATATTTATGTCGTTTTCAACCTTTATATATAAGTTTTGTGATCATCTTCTAGGGACCGGTCCATTATTGGTTGTGGTTCTACATGTGCATGTTCTTTGGGGTATATTGTGATCTATACTCTCCACATATTTCTTTAGTGTTCAATTTAATTATAAAATAAGTGAATCCATTCAAGAAATATTATGATTTACCTCTCTTTATTCTAGTATTGGTGGATTCTGTTGTGGTTTTGTATGACCTGAGTCCAAGTGTGGAAGTTCCATCTCTATAATTTATTGAATCAACCATGATTTCACATATTTTAAAAATTGATTTATAAATAAATTATCATGATAGTTTTGCAATTGTAAAAGTATTAGAAATAAATTATGATTTTACCATTTGGTTTTGGGTAAAGGAAAATTGATTTTTTCAAACCATTGAAAATGGGATTTAAATGTTTGTCTTGGGACACAAAATGCTTATTTTAGATTTATTTTGAAAACCCCATTTTAGAAACTGATTTAAAAAATGGAGTAGATGTAAAGCCTTAGGTACATATGTAGATGGTATATCTTAGAGCCATAATCCCTTTTACTAATCGGGGTGTACACTCATGGGGTGTTCCTATTCTCATTAGGAATTTTGTTCTTGGGGATTCATATTGGCATTTTTTTGGGTGGGGGTTCACTCATGGGGTGTTCCTCTACTCCCTATTCCTCTTATTCACGGGGATTTAGTGTACACTGGTCACTATTTTTAGTGTGAGTAGTTTGTTTGCCTAGACTATTATGATCATTAGTGTGATTTTTAAATTCTTAGGATTTTTATTGTTATGGATTTGATATACCAACATTTATAAAAATTATTCTTTGAAACATTTTTTCCTCACTTGTTTGGAACCATATAAAAACGAAATTTTTTACCAATATTTTGATATAAAATTATTTTTCATTTATCATTTCGTGAATTATTTAAAATTATGATATTGGGATTTTTTACATATATATATATATATATATATATGATATGGAACATGAGGTTGTGATCCTACTGAGCATGTATAGCTCACACACATCACACCCCTTCAGGGATGTGTAGACCTAGTTATGTGTTTTAATGAAGAAAAATATAAGGTGCCACAATGATGTAGTTAGGTTGTTGTCAACTAGGTTAGGGTTGTTGGGGGTGATATGATAGAACATTTCCCATATAATCACATGGACTAGTTAGTTTTAGCTTTTTTCCATTATGGAGGGAATTTTATATGGGTTTGTTCAGGTTGCTTGAGTTGTATTTATTCTCCTATTTTCTTTAGTTATGGAGTATATTTTTTTGGTTATTCTTCTGTTTTTTCATTCTACTCTATTTATATATTATATTTTTTTAATTTAGTTTGGGTGACATAATTCCCTATGTTTATTATTGATTATTTAGTTCTAGACACCAGACCATGGGGAATGGGAATTCCCATTGGGTATGATGTACATTGGGTCTAGTGCTAGTTTATGAGGGTATCCTATCTCAGTTAATTAAAAATTGGTATCAGAGGATATTTTTATCTCAATAGTTATTTTGATGATATTTTGGAAGAAAAGAGATAGTAATTTCGAGACATGGGTTGAAAGTTTCATTGAATTCCTAGTTATACCTTACCATTACAAGAATTAGTCTACCATGGTTTGTTGGGATATGTGGCTCATATGTTGAGTCCTTTATCTAAATATTGTTTTTTCTTATAATTTTTTGGTTTGAACTCATATTGACTGATTATCTAATAAATTTATCTATTTATGGTGTATAGTTTAAATAGGAGGTTGTAGTGGATGATCCCCATGGGAATATACATCTAGATCCGAATATTATAGAGGGGATTATGTGATCAGTTCCTACTATAGAAAAAAATGTACTATAAGTCCATGACATAGTTGATGAGGTATATCTAGGACCTAGAGGGGAATGGGATTGATATTAGGAGTACTTATGAAAGTCACCACCATAATTCAATGTACAATTAATCCTTAATAGGTGGATGAATAGATGTAAAGGATTTTTTATATCATCTACTGCCTCGATACACATGATAACATCAAGGAGAAGTGTACAATGTTTATAATTGAGGTCCATGAAAACCAGTGGTATGATTCCATGGTATAATGAGATAGGTAAGTGAGCTTATATTAGATGGGTATCAAGACATTATTATTCTAGTAGTTCTGTATAGAGCATCTAATGATGAAAAATTATATGGAGTTCCTCTATTTGCAGCAAGGAGATCATTTAGTTTCAGAGTACACCAATTGGTTTTCAGAGATGGCTCATTTTTCTCTAGAGGTGGTAAAGAGTTATCATTTGACTACAAAGAAGTACATGTGGGGTTTGTGAGAATATATCAAATCATGTTTATTTATGAAAAATATTTCTTTCTATATTGTTACATTATATGGAGAGATGATGGTAAAAATCAAAACATCTAGAAGGATTGGATATTATCCCAACTTCACATCAACTGAGTGAAATATTGAGTAAAACGAGTGAAAAAATAGGATGTGGTATGACCATATCATTAGTGGAGGGGGGTTGTTCTTAGTATAAATCCTTCTCTTTACCATCAGTTACAACCAATATTCCCCCCCTAACATGCCATCGATGTGGATTGTTTTGGGACACCCAGAAAACATTTATTCCTCTAAAGATGTGTAATGGTTGTGGAAGCTATGACCATCTTTAGTTACTCTATTATTCCATGTATATGGCTCATTATAGTCAGGGACTATTAGACCCAAGGGATATTATGTTGAATTAAAATGCTTCAAATTCCATAGGGATCTATCCATATGTCTCATGAGTGAATCACCTTCACATGATGGATGTGTTTCTGATAGTGGATTATATGGGTCTAGTGATTGTGAATGGAACCATATTTGTGGGATCCTATATAGTGACTACATAATTTGATACAAGTGTATCCTAGTCATTTATTTCTTCCCATTTGGCTGATGTGTCGAAACATCTAATGTAATTCTTATTATTTCTTAAGGTGTTAGCAACACCTCCAGTGAAGTGGAAAGAGTATGTGTTTTGATCTCTGTCCTATTATTTATTGATAGGTGATGTGGAGTTAGTTTTTAATATAAAACTTATATATATATATATATTATTTTGTTATCATTAGGAAGGAATTAATCATTGTTCATCATGTAGTGGTAATTATTTATCATAATCATGCCACATTCATTACTACTGATGGGATCTCCAATGTATTTTAGAGTGAGTGGAATCTAAATTCTAGTTGTATAGGACCTTTCCATCTATAACACATGATTTTTTGTCCAATGTTACTATTGATATTAATTTGATTTCTTCTCTTTTTGATCTTACCATTGATTTCTAGAGATTTCTTAATGTTTTCCCAAATATTTTCGCTAGACTTTCTCCCGATTAGGAGGTAGAATTTATACTCAATATGTATATGGTTATGTAGATGATCATGATACCCTTTTATCTCATGGAACCATAGTAGTTAAAATGGATCAATATCTAGTTGAATTATATGATGGAAAATGTTTTTGTTCTTCCTAGTGTTTTTCTATTAGAAGCCCTGATGCCTCCGTCAATAACGACGATGGTTCAAATCAATTGTGTGTGGACTATAATATGTAAAAATAGGTAACTATTATATATACAATTTTCTACATTTGAATGTTTTTTCTAATTAGTAAAATTTGGATAAGAGTTTTTTTATGATCTAACATTCTTCGGGTTATATTAGCTTGGGATTCGAGAGTCTAATATACAAAAGTCCTATTTTAGAAACATGTATGACCATTAATTATATCATTTTATGCCTTTTTGTATAAGTACTTATCAATTATTTTTTATTGATTTAATAAAAAAGATATTCTATCAGTCTCTCAAAAATGTTTCTTTGTGTTTTTTGATGATATTTGTTTTGTGTATGATCATGATCATGAGCACCATCTGAGTTGGGTTTTAGAAATACTGAGGAGTCACTAAATGTATAAAATACAATATAATTCCAATTTGTGTATATAGTAAGTGAATTTATTAGGGAAAATGTTTTATTAATTAGGTTAATTAGTTTATCTTGAGAAGGAAAAGTCTATCTTTTCCTGGGAGGAGCTACAAAATGGATTTGTTATTCAGCTATACCTTGGTCTTATTGGATACTATCAAGGATTAATCAATGATTTTTTGAAGTTGGAATCACCCTTGAATACTCATACCTATAAAAAAGTTAATTTTATATGTGATGAAAATCGGTAGTCCTATTTTGATCAGTTGAAATATATTCTAACATCAACTTGGATTCTGATCTTACTAGAGCCCAATAAGGGGTATGTGGTATACTGTGAATATTTTTATGATGTTTTTTGTTTTTTGATTAATTTGGATTATAATTTTGTGTCCTATGGGTCTTTTAATATTTAGTTTCTTGAGAATAATTATTCCACTCAATATTTGGAGTTTGATGTAGTCATGCATGCACTTAAGTGTTAGTGGAATTATCTTTTGGGGAGAGATTCAATGTCTTTTCTGACCATAAGATACTGGTTTATATCATCACTCATAAGAGCATAAATCTATGATAGTGGAGATGATTGGAACACATTTTGATGTTCGATATATCCATTAGATACACCTCATCGAAGGTGAATGTTTTTGTGCATTCTCTTAGTAGGAATGTTCCATCAAAGGCAGTTCTATAATAGAATGAAGAGTACAACCTGATGGGATTCTTTGATAAGTTGCAGCAAAACACTCAATAGGATTATTCATTATTGGTTATTACTGGTGTAAAATAATAATTATCTCTTAATGAGTCAATTCAATAGCGAAATTAAGAAGTTTATTATTTTTGGGAAATCAGAGTAACACTTTATATTATGGAGATCATTTATGGTTGGTCACTCCCTTTTGATGGTATTCTATAATTTGTAACACATGTTGTTATCCCAACATATGTTCTGAGTGTATTTTTATATTACTATAATTTTTCATTCATCAAATCACAATGAAGGTGTATTATGAAATTAGGTAGTGTTTTGTTGGTTGGGTATGATGCATAACATTTAAGATTACGTGTCTCACTGTTTCTCATATAGAGAAGTAAATAAAAAGAATTTGAAACATTCTTGTTTGATCCAGCATCATTTGGTGCCTGATTGGAAATCAGAAAACATTTCCATGGACATAGTTCTTGGATAAACATATACTTTATGTCAATGAAATGCTATTTCGGTGGTTTTTTATCGATTAAAAAACCATCCAATTTAATTATGACCTAGGACACCATTGTATATTTAGATCATGGTAAGCTTTATTTCCAATTGGTTATGAGGTTACAAGTGGTTTTATATTCTATCATCTTTAAAATAGATTATAATTTTAACTCCTAGTTTTCAATGCCTCTAAGAGGTGATGTGGACTCATGTTATGTTGAGTACAACTTACCCTCCACAAATAGTCAGTTAGATCGATCATGCTATTCTGATCCTATAAGATATTTTCTATTACAAAATTTTGGATATCGATGAATATTGGGATAAAAGTTGGTAATAATTTAATTATCTTATAAAAGTAGTTATCTATCATCGAACTAGATGAAAACCTATGAGGATTTCTGTGATCTCCCATACGGATCACCTATTTGATGGGAATAGGTGGGTGATACATCGATTGTGGGATCAAGTCTTGTTTAAGAGACTCCAAAAAGGATTCAAAATACGTATCAATATAAAGTTATAGATAAGAGCCATGTGGATCATCAATTCCATACATTGGGTTTTTACATAGGTTACTGAGTTTTCATAAATGATTCTCCTTGGTTCGGATATCATTGGATTGAGAAATAGGAAATGTTGGATTCAAGATACATTGAATCATTTAAGTTCAATTAACAACTTAAGAAGGATGTGTATTAGTTGAAACTACCAATCTAGTTGATTGTTATTAATGATGTATTGTATATATCTGAAAATAATAAGTATTATCTTGATCTCCCTCATGTTAGGAGTTGGTGGGATACTGAGTTGGATTCAGTGATTTTTTTGTGGAGTAACCAGTGGAGATCATTGATTCATAGGTGAAAAGAGTTGGTGGGATTTTTATCCAGTTGAAAAATGTGTTATAGTGACACAAATCATATTATCATGAGACATTGGAGCACAAATAATTACTGATGGACCAGTGGCCTCACCTATTTCAAGAGTTATCTTATTCCACAAGACGTCCCAAGTACAGATATTCCTCTGGTGGGGAGATTATAGCATCCTAGATTTTAAGGTATGATGTTTTTTTGTTGAAAATAAATATTTTTGGATTGGATGGTGCTGGAGTTTTGTTGGGGTTTTATAGAGAACCTATAATTGGTTTAAAGCTGTAGATTCATGTTATGACACAAATATATGTTTTAGGATGAAGGTCCTCCACCAAGGAACAAGATGTGGAACTATTTATTTAATAAATAACACACAGTACATAAATCAATTTCTTATTTGATAATTTTTAACAGCACAACCCATCTTTTATGCTATAAAAACTATTAGTGAGATTACCATAACCCAATGTGATTTTTTTGGCATATGTCAGTAAATGAAAATTTACAACATATTTTTATGATTTATTCCATAAATACTTTAATTATTTAGGTTTCTTTTCATTCCACTTTTCTAATTTTTCTTCATTCAATATGCCACTCATTCGTTAAACCCCATGTATTTTTCCATGAGACTTTGGGAGTCTTCTCTCTATATAGATCACTTTATTTAGCACTCGATCTCTATTTCCAGTGCATCATTCTCGCTAGGTAAGTAGTATTTATGCTTATTCATTTCCATTAGTCAAGAAAATAGTTTCACAAAATGTTATTGGATTCATTGATCATGAGATGATGTTTTTTATCATTTATATATCCCTCACATGATAGTCTCCCATGGCTGATTAGTTTTTTAATGGGGTGGCCTGTGAATGTTATTTGGGGTGTGTTTTGATCTATACTCTCCACTATATTGTTTTTCGAAATGTGATTTGAAGATATGAAAATCAATTATATGGTATTTTATGCTTTATTTTCATGTCATATAGTGTTGGTGGATTCTATTGCAGGATTTTGTGATCCATGTATGAGGTACACAGTTTTTTCTATAGACATTTTTGAATGAACCATGATTTTGTTTGTTTTATGAATTTATTTTTAAAATAATTGATTTGATTTAATTTGTGTGAAAGGATTTGAAATAAATTATGGGTTTCCAAATGGTTTTGCGTAAAGTAAAATGGTAATTTTTAAATAATTGTGAGATGGATTTTCAAATTAAGCTTGATGAAGGAAAATAGATGTTTGAGATAGATTGTGAAAACCCCCTTTTGAAATTTATTTAAAAAATGAACCATATGTAAATCCCTGAATACATTATTGGACTATGTATCTTATGAACATCATCCGTTTTACTACCGAGGGATTAAATCCTGGGGAATTACTATGTTCCCTTGGAATGTTGTTCTAGAGAAAATATATTGACAATGTTGGGGGGGTTAACTCATGAGTTGTTCCTATGCTTTCAATGCCTATTGTTTTAGGGGATTGAGTGTAGACTAGTCATTGATTGTGGTATGATTAGTCCAATAAGTTAACCTACTATGATCCATGGTTTGATTTACCTCTTCTATGGCATTATATTTTTATGGATTTGATTTACCTACATTGATTTGATAAATATTTATGGAAATTATTATTGTAAAATGTTTTTCATAACTTGTTAGTAACTATGATGAAAAGAAATTATTTACCTTTTTTTATATAAACTACTTTATTATTTATCATGACCTATTTTCTATAAAATGATTTTTTTAGGATTGGTTATATTGAGACTTGATATGGAACACCTGAGAAGTATCATATTGATCCTATTTATCTCACACCCTAAACACCCCTTCAGTAGCTTCTAATCCTAGTCATATATTCTTACAGAAGAAAAGGCAGAGTACTACAATGAGGTGATGAGGATTATATTAGTTGGGTTCACAAAGACGGCGGTGACATAATGATATGTTCCAACATCAAAACATAGATTATATATTTTCTATTTTTTCCATTATTTTTGACGTATTCTTTAGTTTTGTTTTGACTTCTTGAGTTATATCACTTATTATGTTTTCTATTTGTTATGGGATATATTTTTCTTGTTACTCTACCACTTTATATTTTTGTGTGTGTTTATATTCCATGTATTCTAATTTATGTAGGGAGAAATTGTTATTTATAGTATTTTTGATGCCTAGGATCTAGTTTCCAGCATGTGGGGATAGGGTACATCCTTCAGGTATGTGGAAGATCAGGTCAGGTGAATGTTTGTGAGGTTATCCTAGATTGGGTCATTATGTATCATCTTAGGTAATTATATGATAATAATTTTTCATATCAATTAATATTTATTAATTAGATAATAATTTTAATTTAAATGGTATTCTATGTTCGAGTGCATACCCAACATGCAACAACTGGTTTCAACGTAATATTATGTTGCACACAAGAGTGAGATATACCAAAGAAATTTACAGTATTAATATTATTAATTTAAATGGTATTTATCGCCTATTCAATGTATTGGAGGGAATAAAAACAACATACTATATTATGTATAAACTTTTTTATTTAATTTTATTCTTTATTCTAATAAATTTTAATTGCTTAAAAGTGAATAATCATAATTTTAAGCATAAATACTATAATATTTTAAAAAGATATTTTTACCACCTTTTTAATGGAGAACCCCTTTTAAATCTAGTTATTATCACTTTTATATGTTAAATTTGAAAAAATAAACTTCTTCATTGGAATTAAGACATTAATATTCATTTTGGTTGATTGTTTGGTATTTTTTTGATAAAATGCATATATAATGAATAGCGAATATTACGATATTTTAATTCAAAACTGCATTTTCATCTAATTTATTTATCTTTTTAGACTATCCTTTTATTTTATTTTAAGTTATATTTTAATTAATTTTTAATCATTTAATCAAATTTAGTTCGTTGAAATAAATTTGGAATTGAAATTGAATAGAAAATCAATGTGAACTTAAGAACAATTTATTTTAAAAACATATTTTCTCAACCTGTCAATATGATTAGTGTGAATCCTAATTTAGCAAATTATATGAATTTATTTTTCAAAAAATTACATACATGGTTGTAATTAGTATGAAAAATTTCGTTCAATAGCATCAAAATAATATTTGGTGAATTGTAACTTTAGTATAATATTTTCCACAGTTAATGTTAAATAGGGTAATTGGGGGTAAAAATAATATTAAAATTATATAAAAATACCCTAAAACACTTCCCAGTATTATATGATGAGTTATTTTCATCCAAGACAACACTTGGTCCAAAATATTGTCCTTTTTAAGCCACATGGGTGTGATTATAACATTTATAACATTTAATTAAAATTAAAGACCAATATGTCATGATCATGTCTCTTATTAATTAAAGAATATTAACATGGGGTTATATAAGTGATATTTTTTACAATAAATAACCATTAAAAAAATATTACCTACGTCATGGTAATTTATTTATAATTTTTATACTTTAAATAATTAAATTTAGTTATTGCACAATAATGAAGTAGTAATATATTTATTAAATAATGAATAAAATAAATGAAATTAATTATATTAAAATAATTATTATATGAAATATTTGATACCATAAATAAATTTTATGGAGTTATATGACATATTATAAGTCTATTCAATGGATTTTTTCTAAGTTATCTCTATTTTTTATTTTATTTAAATTCACTAAAATGAATAGTGCCAAAATTGATACTATTGATATTTTATAAAAATAATATTTTATTAAATTATTTAAAAATCATTGAAATATTTAAAAATTACAAATTTTTCATGATTTGGTCCAAAAGTTCATAAAAATCCATTTATTGGATATTTACCCCATATTTGTAAAATTTACTGCCTCTTAATATTTTAAATGTTGATACAATAATTAATATTAAAAGCGAATAATTAAGGGTATTCAGAAAAGATGAGGATTAAAATAAAATAAATACATGTCTGAATATTATTGGATGGGAGAAGATTTATCCATACTAATATTATTTTATAAAAAACTCAATTTGGAGTAATTTTTATTTAAGAATTAACTTTTTTTTATTTTATATTTTTCGAGTTTCCAAGGGTGCCCCTCTCGTCTCCTACAAAAAGGTACCCACTCTTCTCTAATTTTCACACTTCATGAACCATTTGGATCATCCTAAATTTTCCCATTACACTTCCTAAAATCCCTTCCCACATTATTGAGGCATTATTTTAGGAAGAACAGCCTCCTTTGAGTTTTTATGGTGTTCTTTAATGGCGATCAACCGAATAAGATGTATTGATTTCTTTATGTACACATAATTTATTTAATATTCCACTTCCTTAATGTCTCTTTCATACATGATGAGATAATAACTCCAATATCCCAAATATACTAATATTTTATTATGTTAATTTCATCATTTAAATCCATCTACATTTCTATAAAAAGTGAAATGAATTAATCATTCAGTCATACTTGTGAACAATCAGCTCTACAAACCGATCTAATTTTTTTTTCATAACTGTATCTCATGAGCGGTTATAATAGGGGAATTAAGGTTAATTTTTGATATTAATGACAAATTATTCATTATATAATAATATATCAATTATGTTATTACTTTCCATGCACAAAAAATGATAACATCACTCGTGACTACATGTGAACTATCACCTTCACGAAGCTATGCAAATCGTTTTTATTCACCATACCACTTGTATGATATACATAAGTATATCTAAATGATTATTATGATGTTAATTATATTATGATAATTCATTAAAAATTATATAATAATTACCTTATTTCGATATTCATTAATGAAAAATGGAAATTTTACTCATGCATATGTACAACCTATCGTCTCCATGATTATAACGTTGTTCGTTTTTCATACAATAAATGAATGGATTGATTTAAAAACTATAGTTTTTGTGTAAAATTGATTATCAAATCATCAATTTTGTTATATAGATGTTGTATTTCTGAACAAAAATCCTATTTACATCGAACCATGTTTATTTTTAAATCAAGTACTGAATATCAACAAAAAGTTTGATATGAACATAAATTAATTTTAAATATTTATAATAATATAATAGGTTATATAAAATAAATAATAAAATTTATAAATCTTCTCAATGTATTAGAAATTATACCGAGTTTATTATTCAGGAATATGAAGACTGTACGTGATGATTTGGACTCATTGGAAGGGGCATCGTGTCAATCTCCATTAATGAGGAATATTTTGATAATATACACCAAATTCCTTTATACGGTTTATAATAAAACCATTATAATTTTTATTTCATTCAATGGTTGTAAAAAGTAATATTTTTCTATGTTTTTACTAAGTCACAAAAGGAGTGTTTTAAATGTATACAACGACAATGAAATTTCAACCAACATGACCATTATTCAATATTTGGCCTCCTCTATAAGCTGTGATGTTTAGAAAAAAATAAAAATCACATTACGTTTTCGTGTATTTTGGTATTAAAAATGGTTTTCAGATGGGATGGATTATGTCAATATCTTGAAATTATATCATTTGATTGCATTTTATAAATTTTATTTTTCCTTTATTCTTGTTTTATGTGTTATCATTTCATTATGGTTCTTAGGAATTGTATATGTATACTTGTGTTTTTTGATAAACCGAGTGTTATATATCCCATAATACCTCTCTAATGCATTGGGTAATGAGACAACGTTAAATTATAAGGGTTCTCTTATGATATTTAGGTAATATACTATTATGGGTATTCCAAACGTAACCATAGAGGTTACCCCTATGTAGTTTTGAAATCTACTATGTTAGTATGATTTGGATGCCACAAGTTACATTTATGACATATAATTTCTAAGATTTTTTCATGAATCTTATGATTTCATGTGGTATGTTAAAGAGGTTATATTTTATGGGTGAAAATTATGTTTTCATTGGATTATAAGTATTCATGGACTAATGTTTTCTTCCCATATCTTTTTTCTCGTACTAATTTTTTTTTCTCATCTCATGTTTTTAATTTTTTTTCACATGGTGTATGGATGGGTAAGGTAAAGGTGGATGTCATGATGAATGATATGTAGATTTCTATCAAGATAAACAAATCTTGTTTTATTTTAAGGAGTTTTATTTTGTGAAAAAAATTAATAGTGAGTAGAAGTTTTTACTTTGTAATATTTGAGTTGTTATGTAATAGTTATGGCCTAACTCTCTAAGACATCAAAACTAAAAGGATAATCCATGGGAATTAATGTAACTTCTAAACACAACCCAATATTATGTAATTTTTATGTATAGGGCCTTATACATTACATGTATGACCAAAGAAAAATTATAAAGGGAATTATATTATACATTTGAAAAATACCCTATATGTAAGTGATTTGAAGTCGCATATGAGAGATCTATGGTTGCATGGTATTTTAAGAAAACCCATATAACGTGTTCAATTGTGAAAAAATTATTTTGTGTCATGTTTATAAAGACTAATCATGCAATAATTTCCTTTAAGAAAAATCAGTTTTCTAAAACTGTGATATTCTAAATAATTAATACATTGTTATTCCATAACAAATCATCTTTGAAAAAATCATATAAAAATGTTATTTAAAGATGATTAAAATGATAATTCAAATTCAATGATAAAAATTAATATATGTTTGATGTTTTCAATTATGCTCAATTAAACAATGAGTGGATTATCAAAGATGAATCCTTTCATGAGGGAGACCACAATATTTGTTTTGGGAATGTTAATAGGACAGTGAAAATCTATTCTAGTGTTCAAATAATAAAATTTATTTGTTAATGTGGTGATTCATGATAATGTTTTATGTATGGATGTTTGATTAAATTATTTTAATATTTTTTCACTATGGATAAGTTCCTCACGCAAAAAATGGGAAGAATTCGAGATTGAGATGGAATTGTGGGAAGAAGAAACCATTTATTACATGATAATAAAAAAAATGAGATTTTAGTGAATTATTTCCCATTAGTGATATATTCTAGAGAATGTTCATGAATATTTTTCATTGAAATACTAAATGAGAATACATGTAGAAGTGGTATTTTTATTTAGATAACTAATAATTGAGAGTGAAATATATTTTGGAGATTGTGATGAATGTTTTAAAGCCAAAAAAAATATAAAAATGTTTTTTATCAAGATATATATTAATTTTTATATGGATGGGTAATGATGAATTGGAAAAATAAATATCAAAATTATGTTAATTCATATGAATTACCTGAATATGTAGAGAGTTTTACCTAAGTAAATTAATGGGGGAGAGTTATTGAAAAATAGATAATTGAAATATTTAGAGGTGTATATAACCTAATTCCCAATTTTATATTCTCATAATCAACACATTATTAAGCTCATGATATCAGTGGATCATCAAAGATTGTGATCGTGAATTTTTTATACATCAGGATCTATATAGAGTGATCTTATAGTTTTTGATAATCTAGATGGATCATCAATGAATATATACATCTTGAGTTTCTAATGAAAATGACGCTCAAGAACATCTTTCTCATTATTGTTACATTAGCTACATGTAGGTAGTGTGGAACATTAAAATCCAGTGTGGCTCTAGACAAGAATATTGTAAATTTATTCTAATGATATATGCTTTAAACCTATTGTAATTATAGTTAAAAATCATTTTTAGGTCACTATACAACCATGAAAAATAGTAGACTTCCGATGAAGGGGTTGAATATTGTAAAAATCATTGTGTTAATTGTCTTTTTATTTTATTCTAACACGAGTGAGGTTGAGACTTTAAATATGGATGTATAAAAAATTAATAGGATATAAAGGTTGATTTAATTAAGAATAATCTTTAATAAACTAGTCTCCACTAATTCAACTCCCTTCTCAATAAATTAATTCGATTTTAGGTACTTAAAAAATCATGGATAAATAACATTAATATGATATGAATATAGCACATGATGGTTAGGGGATACCAAGGAGTAAAGAACAAAAATATTTTTTTGACTATTTTATTTTGGGTAGATAATAAAGTTGATTTATTATTTAATATTATATTTCATATTTGGGAGAATTTTATTCCAATTATAGAAATGAAATTTTTCTTTTCAATAATAGATTGATTTGAAGTTATTCAAAAATTATTTACTATCCACTTTTATGGAAATTCAGTTAAGTTAAATCCCATGATTAGAATTTTCATAATTATTACACTGTTAATTAATTATATAAATTAATTCAAATTACTTATAATTAACCAAAATTAAAACTTTTATTGTTGTATGGAATCATAATTTTTTTTGATGATTGATGCACTATTTTGCAAGTGGAAGGATCATTATTGATGTGAGAAAATCCTTGTATTGAGATAGATTGTCCCTATATTCATTACTAATATATTTAAATGAATTTATAATAAGGTGATAAATTGGTTTTAATTTGTTATAACTCAACTGGGTGAGTTCTTATAGTATTCGACGATTAAAGGGAAATCTATGTTTTCTGTGCATGTTCATATTTCCTTTAATTTGATTTCATATGATTTGGTTTGATTACTTTTCCTTTGTATTTTGATGATATCATAATTTTTGTTATTTGTATTTTTTTGATTCTAATCACATTGGAAAGATAATAGATTTATCTATAAATTATTAGTTTAGTAGGAAGATTGAAAATTCTTATCTATTTCTCTAATCATTCAATTAACTTTCTACTATGGTTTTAGAAACTCTACATTTTATTGTTTTATAAAGGTTATGTTTTTTTCATCAACGTCCACATTTGTTGGTTTCTTAAGAAAAATGATTATATGAAAATATAACATGTTTATCTTTATTAATTAGTTTACATAAAAGTCTAAAAATATTATTTGAATGTAATTTTAATTACATGAAGTTATGATATTCTATTTTGTAGTAGTAGTTTTTTCAAAATAGTTTTTCTTCTATTTTCTTCATGATTTTGGGATCTGTTTATGTCAGTTTTAATTGATTAAATTTTTTTTGGAAAGATAAAAAGTTTTTCTAAAAATATGTATATTTGACCAAAGTCTGAATATCCTGTTAAGGACCCTAAAAAATGTGTTGATGTTTTGTAATAATATTGTGTCCAGATTTTTCACAATGTATGGTTCATCATCGCAGCATTTATTATTCATGAATAGTGAAAATAATGGTACATCATAGCTACGTCTATTGTTCATGAATAGTGAAAATATAGTTCATCATCCCTATATTTACAATTCATTAATAGTGCAAAGAATGGTTCATCATCGCTATGTTTTCTATTCATGAATAGTGCAAAGTATGGTTCATCATCCCTACGTTACGTTACCGTTCACTCTGCAAAGTGTGGTTTGGAAAACATACATTACTTTTCATCATGCCAATGATACATTACAATTAATCATCCCTACAATTTGTTTCTTTTCATCATCCCTATATTATATTACTATTCATTCTGAAGTAACTGTTCATTTCGTGCTTTTTTAAAAAAAATTGATTTACTGCATATATATGTATTATTTTTGAACAATTTTTTCGCGAAACATTCTCATTAAGTATAAGGATCATAATAAAATATTTTTTAATTTTTTGTATCAATTTTTAGAGATAAAAATTAATAATTTTTTTCAACATGTTTTACAAATAAATTTAGACGTTTCAAAATTATTTGAATTAAAATGATTGAATTTAATTTTAGAATCTGCTGCATGTTTTTAGGAACGATGTAGATTACGTTTAAAAAATTTTAAATCGATTTAAAATGTAGTTTTTAATCATTCAATTCTTTTATTTTTCTGTATATTTTATTCGATGACTTATTAAAAATATTTAGAATTATTTTAGTAGATAAAGAAGCAATAATGCTTCTATTTTCATGGAGATATTTATGGGATATCTTAATGAAATTTATTTTTAATATCTAGAGGAAGTAGATTTGATGCAACTACTATATATTTTATTCTCTATATATGTCATTATCTCTTGAACGAAATAAAAACAATTTCACTACAAGGAGAAAGTGTTGGGAACTTTGAACCAGTTGTGCATTTGCAACGTCATGTGGCACTCTACTTCACCACTTGCTCGTTCTATCAAGTTCCAAATTAATTATTCTTCAACAACAATTGCATTTATGAGACGTTCTGATCTAATCCTCATGAACCAGTACCTATTCTTTAATTTTTATCTTACCTTTAATCTGATTCTGTAACACTACTTCTCATCTCTCACATGCACTCTATATTTTTGTTTATGATTTTTCACACAAAGGAATTATTTGTTATTCTTTTTACATAGGTTGTGACAATCAAATTATAATGTCAGGATCATAGGTTTATGACTCCCTGTATCTAATGTCTGGAAATTTTGGGTTTTGACACCCAGTGTCTAAAGTCAGGTTGTAAGGGTTGTGAATCCCCACACAAGAGTTAGTGTCATGGTTGTCCCTCCACTAGAAAAAGATTTTGTAATTGGGTTATGATGCACCATTAAAAATAATATTTAGTTCACATGCATCTCTCGTCGAGTAGAGAGTTATAAGAGTATAGTAGGCCAACTTTGGACCAAAGTACTAAATGAACATCCTTGCGAAATTTACTTTTTTCACTGCTAATAAACCTGAATAATTATCTTTGATAATTAATTTAATTAAACAATTAATTTTATTAATATTTTTAATATGGTATATTCACCCATATATAGACCATCTGCCATCGCCCTATGGAACCTGAAAGAGTTTATCAATGGATAACCTTATTAAGAATAGTTTTTCTCTATCATTATATTTCAAAATACCAAAGATCAGTTCCATTGGTTGTTCTTTAAAAAATTTATCCAACAAATTTTTTTGAGTCTTGTTTAATATTTTATTGTGCTAACATATTCCTATACCTAACAGTCTAAGGATATGGATCTTATAAGATGGAAGGATTGAACCTGAATGATGCTTGGATTCCTCAAAATCCACCAAATATTTATGGCAATTATTATGGATACTGGAGATCTAGAATAGAGGAATACCTCAAATAGGTGAGCATTGAGCACTGGTCTGTCATGTCCAAAAAAATACACATTTCTTGAAGTCGAATTAGATAATCTTACAGGAATTGATGATACTAAATAAGTATTAAATTACAATGTTGTTTTTATTTTGTAATATGCTATTAACAGAAGTGATTTTAGTCATTTTTCTACATGAAATAAAGCTCATGCTATTTGGAAGCTTCTGCAAGTTACTGACCATGGCTATGACAAATTGATCCAAGCCATGGTTAGAATGCTTCATTCTGAGTATGAAGACTTCAAGATATATGAAGACGGAACTGCAAACCAAATGTTCCATATATTCAGAAGCATTGTAAATGGAATTAATTCACTTGGAAAAGCTTTGGAAAATCCGATAATTGTTAAAAGAGTCCTAAGAGAATTACCAATGAAATTTCATACAAAGATGGTTTCCATTGATGAATGAAATAACTTCAAAGAGTACACATTTGATGAATTGATTGGATTACTACTCCAATTTGATCTGGAACAAAAGAGCATAACTGATGAGGAAACAACAAAAAGAAATTGGTATCTTTAAGAATGCAAATGTTTTTTCTAAAGACTCTTCTGATTATGATATATATGATATTGAAATGGAAGACATCGATCATATGGTAAATGGAGTCAGCAAAATAATGAAAAAATGAAATCGAATACCAATTTATAAGAAACCCTCTATAAGAAAAATATAAGGAATATTAGAAAGGTGGTACAAATTAAAATGCTTCGGATGTAACATTTTATGAGTGCAGAAAGAAAGGACATATCAAACTAGATTGAACTAAACTAGATAATAATGAAATATATAACAATATGGATAGAAAGGAATTGACAACCAGCTGGAGTTGTACATAAGAATCTAATTCTAGTGAACAATATGGAAATGAAAAATAATCTTCTAACTGGTTATTCATGGTATCACTAGATAAGGTTAGTAATTCGAGTTATTATTTTGAATGTTCTCATTATGAATATGAATATGAAAACCCCAATTTTTTTGAATTAAATAATTAAATTTAATGATTAGGAAAAGATATTTACAAAGATGTTTATTTATATAATAAAATCAAAGAATATATTGAAAAACCTATTTCTGAAAATTAATTAATTTTTCAAGAAAAACTTTTCAAACACAGATTCATCTTCTCATTCAAGAGTTTATGATTTTTTGAAAACTTCTCAAGATTTGGATGAGAATTTGAAAAAGGAAGTTGAACATCTTAAATAAAAGTTTCCTGCATTTACTGAAGGTCGTGAAAAATATCATGATATGTTGTCTTTGACAAAAACTGATAAAAATAATGATGTTTTGGTTATGATAGAACATTACCTTATATGTATAAAACCCATATTTTAAAATTAAAATTGGTTTTAATTAAACAATTACTTATTTTAAATGTGGCATGAATGAGCACAATTCCAGTGACTTCACACTTAGGTTTAAACAATATTTGGAATTTATGAAAACTAATATTTCTAAATCCTTGTTTCCAAGAGTACCTTACAATGCATGTATAAATTTTTTATGGGTACCTAAAAATTTTATTACTAATCTTATTGGACCCAGAGTAGCTTGGCTACCAAAATTGTCAAGTAATTGATTTTTTTAGAAAAAATGCAATGGATTTCTCAAGAACCACATATGGTATATGGACAGTGGATGATATAGGAATATGACTGGAAACCCATCAATGTTTACCTCATACAACACATGTGATAGAGGCACTGTTTATTTTGAAGACAGTTCCAAAGGCAAGGTAAAAGGTTTTGGAAAAGTTGGTATTTCAAATTCTACATTTATTTGAAAAGGTTAATATGCTGAAGTTTTAAAACATAATTTAATTAGTATATCATAATTATGTGATGATTGAATGTAAGTTAAATTTTAAAATGATAAATTTTTAGTTTTTAAATATGATTATTTATTAATTTATACTATTCGAAAAGTTAATATTTATACTATTGATTTTTCTGAACTCTCTATTCAACATGTAAAGTGTTTGAATGCTATAGAGAATGAAATCATCCTTTGGCACTAAAGATTAGGTCATGTTAATTTCATAATGTTGCATATGATCTCAAAGATTGAGAATGTTTTATAGCTTCCTTGTTTAAAGAAAGAAAAACTTGTGGTTTGTAACGCTTTCATGAAAGAGAAGAAACACATAATTTCATTTAGACCTATCAATCAGATAAGTAATAATAAGCCTTTAAAGTTAGTACATCTTGATATATTTGGAATAACTAAAATTTCCAGCCTTGGTGGAATGATATATACTTTATTTATTTTTGATTATTATAATATATTTACTTGGGTATATTTTCTTGCTTATAAATATGATAAATTGTCTAAATTCATTGGTTTTTATAAATTAGTTCAAAATGAAAAATGTTGTATGATTATTTCTATTCATAGTGATAAAGGTGGTTAATATCATTATTTAGATTTTGAAATTTTTTTTGAAATGAATAGATATTTCCATAATTTCTCTTCTCCAAGAACCCCACAACAAAATGATGTTGTAGAAAGGAAAAATAAAACTCTTATTGAAATGGATTGAACTATGTTATGTGAATATAATCCACTGTGATATTTTTGGGCTGAGGCTATTTTTACTGCATGTTATATTTCAAATATAATTCTTATTCGACATTTTCTAAAGAAAACTCCTGATGAATTATTCAAAAATAGAAAATCTAATGTTGGAACTTTTAGAGTTATTAGCTGTAAAGTATTTATTTGAAATTAAAATGATAATTTATATAAAATTGATGCTAAATGTGATAAAGGTATTTTTCATGGTTATTCTAATAATAGTAAATCATATGGAGTTTATAATAAAAAAATAGTTCTTGAAGAATATTTTCATGATATGTTTGTTGAAAATAATGTTGAAATAAATTCTTATTATAATGTTATTGATGATGATTTTAGTGATTTTAATTTTGGTAATGACATTTCTCAAGATAAGAATAAATTAATTGAGGGAAAACATACTCTTTTCGGACCTGATGCAAGATCATGGAATATTCACAAAGATCAACCTGTTGAAAATGTAATAGGGAATGCTGATTATATTGTCAAAATAGGAAATTATATTTTAAATTATTGTTCTAATTATTCTTTTATTTCTTATTTTTTAGTTAATATTAATGATGCTTTAAATGATTAAAACTGGATTATTTCAATACATGATGAATTAAATCAGTTTGTTAGAAATAATGTTTTGACTTTAGTACAATTTCTTGAAGTTTAGTAGTTAATTAGAACTAAGTGGATCTTTATAAACAACCTGGACGAATCTGGATAGATTTTCAAAAACAAATCCATTCTTATTTACAAAGGATACTGTCAAGAACAAGTTATATACTTTTAATATTCAATTTCACCTATTTCCAGGTTAGAGACAATTAGATTTTTTTTTGATTTTTCATGTTTTCAAGGTTTGAATTTATATCAAATGGATGAAAAAAGTACGTTCTTAAATGGTTTTATAACTGAAGAAGCTTATGTTTTTCAAACCCCTGGTTTTTAAAATGAAAATTTTCCCAACCATGTTATTAAATAATCTAATTCTTTATACAGTCTCAATCAACCACCTCATTCTGATTATGAAAGACATTCTTTATTTGTATTAAAAAATGGTTTCAAGAAAGAAAATGTTGATCCAACTCTTTTTATTAAAAGATTTTCGGATGATATTTTATTTTTTCAGATCTATGTTTATGATATAGTTTTTGGATGATCTAATGAAATAATTTGTAATGGTTTTTCATCTATGATGTCTTCTGAATTTGACATGAGTTTAATGGGAGAATTAGTGTTCTTTCTTAGACTTTAAATTTCTTAAAGGAAAGATGGAATTTTTCTTAATCAGAATATGTATGATAAAGATTTAGATAAACATTTTGGTCAAGATTCCTCTAAATCATTGATATCTATTATGGGGACTAATTGTAAATTAGATAGTGATGCATCTGATAAATCAGATAATTTTAAAATTTATAGAGTTATGTTAGGTATCTTTCTATATTTAAATGCATATAGACCTGATATCATTTTTAGTGTTTGTTTATGTGGTAGATTTCAAGGTGATCCTAAATAATGACATATTAAAGATGTAAAAAAAAAAATTAGATATTTTAAAGGAACTATTTATTCTTGTTTATTTTCTCTAAAATATAACTATATTTACCTATCAACTTATTCTAATTATGATTTTTGAGGCTATATAATTGATTGAAAAAGAACATCAGTTATGTGTTATTTTTTGGGAAAATGTTTAATTTCATGGTCATCTAAGAAACAATTATCTATTGATTTATCTACTATAGAATCTGATTATATCTCTACATCTAGTATTTGTATTCAATGTTTATGGATTAAGAAAACATTATGTGAATTTGGTGTTTATATTGATAAACTAAATATATATTGTTATAATAATTTTGTGTTATTTATTTCTAAAAACCCCTTTCTAAATTCATGAACAAAAAATATTGATCATAGATTTCATTTTATTCGAGATATTGTGAATAAAGGTGATATTTTTATAGAATTTATCCCTACATAAAATCAGATTGCAGATATTTTTAAAAATCTTGTATACTCTGTTCAGTTTGACATAGTTAAATTTACTCTTGGTATGTTGGAATTTTAAATTTTATTTACTGCATTTGTTTATGGGAAGCTTGTTTTCACTTTTGGTTTATTTATAAAAATGGGGAGAAGTTCTGGGGAGAAGTTTTGGGGGTAAATAATTTGGTATTAACCAATTTATAAAATTCATTTGTGGTTTAAATGTTTTAGTTTTGTAATAAAACGAAAATAGGGAGATTTTTTATGCATGTGCATATTTCCTTTAATTTGATTTCATATAATTTTGTTTCATTTCATCTCCTCTGTATTTTGATGAAATTTAAATTTATGTTTTTTGGATTTTTTTGATTCTTATCACATTAATAATATAATATATTTATACAACATTATTAGTTAATGAAGAGGTTTGAAAATGCTTATACATTTCTCTGAAAATTAAAAGAAGTTGCTAATATGATATTAGAAACTCTACATTTCACTGTTTTAAAAAGCTTAGGTTTTTTTACTACAACATATACATTTTTTGGTTTCTCGTGAAACATGATTATACGGAAATATAACATGTTTATCTATATTTAACTAGTTTACATCAATTTCTAAAAATATAATTTAAATTTACTTTTAATTACTTGAAATTCTGTTATGCGATTATGTGGTAGCAGTTTTTCCTGAATAGTTTATCTTCAATTTTTGTCATGATTTTGGAACATGTATATGTTAGTTTTAATTAATTATATTTTTTATGTAAATACAATAAGGTTCTCTACAAATCATTAGTTTTGACCGAAGTCTTAATATACTGTTAAGGACCGTTAAAAATTCGTTGATGTTTGTTAAAATCTTCTGTCCAGATTTATCACAAAGTATGGCTCATCATCGCAACGTTTACTCTTCATGAATAGTGCAAAGTATGATTCATCATCGCTACGTTTACTGTTCATGAATAGTGAACAATATGTTTTATTATCGCTGCATTTAATGTTCATTAATAGTGAAAAGAATGGTTCATCATCCATACGTGACTATTTATGAATAGTGAAGTGTATGGTTCATCATCACTTTGTTTACTATTTATGATTAGTTCAATGTATGGTTCATCATCCCTACATTACATTACTGTTCATTCTGCAATGTATGGATTGGAATACATACATTTCATTTCATCATCCCTATGCTATTTTAATATTCATCATCCCTATGCTACGTTATTTTTCATCATCTCGACATTACAGTACTGTCCATTCTGAAGTTACTGTTCCATCCATGCAATTTTTTCAAAAATTTATTTTCTGCATATATATGGATTATTTTTTAACAATTTTTGGGAAATATTTATCATTAAATATAAAGATCATAATAGAAGTGTTTTTAATGTATTTTGTGCTATATTTTCAAAGAAAAAGTTATAAATTTTTTCAACGTCTTTACAAATAAATTTGGACGTTTCATAATTGTTTAAAGTCAAATGTTTGAATTTAATTTCTGTATCTGCAATAGGGTTTTTGGAACTGTTTTGACTATGTTTAAAACATTTTAAATCTATTTAAACTTATTTTCTGAATCATTAAATTATTTTATATTCTGGAGATTTTATTGGAGGACTTATTCAAAATATTTTGAATTCATTTATTAGATAAAGAAGGAACATTGCTGCTATTTTCCTGGAGATATTCATGGGAGCTCGTGACTCAATTTATTTCGAATATCCAAAGGAAGTATATCTATGGTAAATTTTATATATTTTATTCTCTATATGTATCATTCTTTCTTGAAGGTATATAAAAACAATTTCAATAAAATGAGAAAGTGTTGTGAACATCGATCCTTCTGAGCATTTTCAACATCCTATGACACTCTTCTTCAGCACCTTCTCATTATCTCATGTGCCAAATTAATTCTTCTTCAACTACAATTGTATTGATGAGACATGCTGATCTAAACCTCTAGAAACAATACATGTTCTTTAATTTTTATCTTCTCTTTCATCTATTTCTGAGTCTATAACACTGCTTCTCTTGCCTCACACACACTCTATTTTTCTGTTTATGCTTTTTCACACAAAATCAATATTTTTTATTCTTTTTTCCTTGGGTTGTGACTCTCGGATTATAATGTTAGGGTCTCAGGGTTGTGACTCCCTATTTCTAATGTCAAGACTATTTGGTTTGTGAATCCTAGTGTCGAAATTCAGGTTGTAAGTGTTGTGACTCCCCACACAAAAGTTAGCATCCTGGTTATCCCTCCACTAGAAAAGGAAATTGTAATTGGGTTATAATTCCCCTATAAAAATTATTTTTAGTGCAGATGTATCTGACAATGACTAGAGAGGTATAAGAGTATATTAGGACCACTTTGGATAAAACTACAATAAAAAACATCATTGTGTCATTTAATTTTTTCACATCTAATAAACCATAATAATAAAATTTGATAATTAATTTAATTAATCAATTGATTTGACTAAAAAAATTATCTAGTCTATTCACCCCCTCTAGACCATCTTCGATTACCCAGTTTGGCCTAACATGGGTATTCTTTTAAAACCATGGCAGTGATCTTATACAATTTTCTTTTTAAATTTATTCACTCTAACACTATGATTCGATAATGGGATATGGTAGTATAGTGAGGGAAACAAATTATAGTTTATGGAAATTCATGATATCTCTAATATCCATGTGAGGTCTTTTATGGAGTGACATAATATGATGTTGAGATTGATGGTCTAGAAGTATTCCATTTTATGGGTTTGATATACCTAATAAAAATTAAGCTATCTAAGAGGGGTAAAATATAGTGTTTGGACTAGGGTTTATGATAATGGAATTATTATAATATAATGAATGCTAATTAGAGTTCCACCATGGGATGGATAGTGAGATAGATCATAGTGATTGGTTTATATTTGGGAATATAGTTTTTTAATGATTTGGATAAAATAATTATGGATAAGGGCCCATATGTTAAGAGATTTATGTGAAAAAATAAACTAAACTGTATAACCAACAATTATCAATCATGATGATCATAATTTTATAATAAGGGGTAAAATTGTATATATATAGCAATGAAGTTTCTACTCCATGACCCTCATAAAGGTAATTATATGTTATGTCCTTTAGTCCTTGATTATGGGTATATCGTCATATGTAATTTCAGTGTCTTGATATGTTTTCACTAAGGGATTATTGTAATTGTGGATCACCCTTGATAGTATATTTTAAGATTTCCTATAATTTTATATTCATTTGGTATTTCAGTAACCCAATGGATGGATAATAATGTTTGGCATATTATTTGGGATTTGTTTTAGAGATTAATATTTTGGTTCCACCTATGAGGTTCAACTTGAATTCCCAAAATATTGAGTTTCAAAACAAATGGTTATGATAATATAAGGATAAATGGTTTATTTCATATGAAAACTTGATATAAGATCACAATGTTCATGGATTGGTTGGGGGATATACTCTCTCAATATCCTATTATTATGAGTGTGTTGGGAGAGTTTATAAACTAGAAACTTATTTGATTCCATGTTCAATAAAGTGATAAACTAGAGTCCATATATATGACGTAAACATGTTGGGTGAGGTTCCAACCCAATGACGTGATATATATAATAATATTGGTTTGGTATCCAACTAGGGATACACTCTATGATGAGAAATTGGGAGATATTACAAACTTAGTGTATGGTCGTTAATAGTATGGATTAGTCAGGTCATATTACATACATGTTCTCTATGTGGGTTATGATATTATAGGAGAAATATTATGCAACATATAAATAAATCAACCCTAGTATCCTAAAGTTGGTGGCTAATTTATTTTATTGGAAAAAGATACAAGGAATAATATCCTAAATAACTAAACAGTTAATAGACTTGTTGAACATGATACCTATTTGAATTTTAAATAGATTTGAAAAAATAACATAACACAATTTATTTTTTAAATATCATATTTATTCCCTCTATAATATCTTTACATATCCATCATAAAACACTTGTTCTCATCAGGGTGAAAAAAACATAATGGGGTGAGATATAAAACTCACTATGTTTATGTGTATAGAAGATTCTATCACGAATAAATAACAATAATAAATATGTAAAGGTAAGAAAATGAAACATATTCATTTTAATGAATTTACCAAGAATAATTTGGTACGAATAAATGATTATCCAATAATTACAGATAAATAATCAAATGATATTGAATCATAACCAAGGATATTATTACTAATCGAATAATCACATGGAAAATCAATAACTAGTATCATTATAAGGGAATGCATAATGTCGGACATATGAAATATACTATCAAGAAATTTCAAAATATAGTTTAAAACTATTGGTAACACCCAATTTAATTTGACCATCTAATTTTTCTCAAGCGACCAACAGATGCAGATAGGTGTTATGGAATAATGGGACCCACCCATCACTAAATAATCACAACACATTCATCGTATTAAAGAGGTGAAATATAACCATAATAAACATTGATATTTAAAAACTATCATATGACATGCTAATACATACCTGAATCAATAAATATAATCATAAACCATCCAGATTAATATGGTGAATGGTAATAAAATTATTCTTCCCCATTCAAAATGATCGTAAACCCTCTAGATAAATAATATAGATGGTATCAATAAAACAAATATCTGGTTTTTTATAAGTATAATGTAACATCATGTTACCTTGATCAGTTAAGATTTCAATTTTTCTAAGTCCACTTATGGTTAAAATTCTTGTATAAGTCTTTTCTGGAAATTCTTTAGGCTGCAGAGTTGGTACACACCATGTACTGGAACTACACACTGTGTACCAGAGGCACAAATCGTGTACTGGATGTACATGATGTGTACTAGTTGTTGGATTCAATTCATGAATGGGGAGATTACGTTGTGAGTAGGTAAACATCGTGTAGGGGATAAATAACATATTTATAACTAATACAATGTGTTTTTTAGCATTACTTATCCAGCCTGGCCTTCACGCCTTCACCAAGGGGTATGCGTTGTGACTCAGCCGACCCCCATCTTAAACTCATGTGTCTTGCTATTTTACTCAGTGCTCTCATCCCATACTTCAATTCTCTCGACCCCAGGATACTATTTGGTGATTTTCAGAGGTTCCCTTCCAACCAAAATGATCTGATCATATTTGGATCTTTGTTGCATCTACAGTGAGTCTCTCTAGGTAAGAATTATTTCCCCTTCTTCATTATGATTTATCGTGATAGCACCCTAGTCGTGCTTTATCGTATCCACGTATCTAAAATGGATGATTCTTGTTTTCTTCCCCTAGATCTATTATCATATCTTCTTCCAGAGCCCATTCCTTGGATAATTGTGGTGTATAGGACTTTCATTCATGAGGTATGTCAGTTTTCTTCTATCCACCAACCCATTTTCATATAAATTGAATCAATATTGACATAGATTTATTTTTAGGGCCTTCATTAGTGGTGTGGGGATTCATTTCCTCTGGATTCCCATTGTGGACATGTGTGACCCAAAAATTTAGGTAGGTGGATCCAGTTCAAGCCTAGGATAATGATCTTTATTTCTATTGCTTTATAAAATTGTTTTCATAAACCATCATGATTGTTTGTGTGTGTTGAAAAAGGGTTTTGAAATAAAAATTGTTTTTACCTGGGCTTTGATAAATGTATTATAAAATGTATTTGATTTATTTTCAAGTAATTGAAATGGATAGTTAAATGTCTTTTAATGGTTTTCAAAGCATTTAATTTTGTTTATGAAATTGAGAACGTGGGTTACCTTTGGTACTTAGTGGGCATATTTATCTTGAGGCCATCATTCATTGTTTTTTGATTATTGAGGAGGTTTTTAGGGCTTTTTTGTATGCCTATTATTCTAGGGGATAAATATTGTAATTGTGGGGGGGGGGGTTACTCATTGGGATTCCTCTTCTTCCAAGGCTCGTTGTTCATGGATAGTTTTTCTACGCTTTATTATTGTGGTATTATTAGTCTATGGCATGGTCCTGTAGTTTCCTTGGTGTTGTGATTCAAATGATTCTATTTTTTTATTCCATGTATTTTTTTATTTAGACTTTATATGCATGTTTATTCTTGTGGAAAGTGATATGGAAAAATGTGTATTGAAAATCATATACCTTCTTTTATTTAGAACTATTGAAAAGGGAAGTTTTACCATGATATCTATAAATAGTATTTATTTCTTATCATGCCATGTTTTATTTTAAAATGATCATAAATGATTTTTTATATAGAGAATTGTTGTGTAACACCAGGGTGGGATCCTACTGAGCCTGTTAGCTCCACTATTTAGACCTCTTTGGCCATGTGTAAACCTTTTTTTTAGTGTAGGGAAAGGCAAGGTATCATAGTGAGGAGGTGAGATTCATGTGAGCTTGTTGGATATATGGTGGTGAGATGGTGGGAGCATGTCCACACCATTTCTTGGAGTAGCCATTGGTTGTGGTCCTTTTCAGTAGGACTTGTCTATTGGGGTTTTTACTACTATTGTTGTTGTTCTGTTTCTTCTATATTTCATACTATTAAGGAATATATATTTGTTAGTATGCAGTTGTTCTTCTATTGCTTTATATATGTTTTTGATGTGGTTCTTCAGGTTGGGAGAAATATTTCCCTCTATTTTCTTGTTCGATGCTTGGCTGCTTGTAGAAATCCCACAGGAATTGTGAATGCCCTTTGGGTATGTGATGGATCGGTTTGGGTGCTAGGATTGAGGGAAAATTAGGTCAGTTTGTTATAGTATGGAATCAAATGAGGTCTGTCATCAAGAGTCTTTGTCTTGGGACATTTTTTATACCAGTTATATATTTTTTGGGACATGAGATGTATATTGCGATAACTGTCTAGCCAGATCTTGTCATGATGAGACTCAATTTTTAAGTGATGTGGGGATGTGTGTTTCTAGTATTGGGTTTTTTAAAAATATCAGTTTTTTCTAATGGTTTTTCTAATTCGGATTTATATTTTTTATATTTTATGATCATTTTGATGATTCGGTGTACAGTAGTATGCCTATGAGTCATCTTCCACTGGTTCTTCCACAAGGTTCAACTAATTTTCCCCATGGAAATCCACCTATGGATCAAAATATTATCAAGATTGTTGTACAGAAAGTCCTTACTATTGATTAGGATGTGCCATGATTTCAGAATTCAAGTTGTATTACATCTAGGAGTTGGAGGAGAAAGAGGTTGATCACATGAGTTATTGCACGAGAATCCACCATCCTATAAAGGGATGATTAAATCTCAAGAGTTTGAGTATTTTATGTATTATATCGTTCAAATATTTGACTTTTAGGATACACTAGAAAATTTAAGAGTAGAGTGTGAAGTGGTCAATCTTGAGGGATATGAGAAGTGATGGTTGGATTCTATGGTCCAAGAAGGCATACATGTGGGCTTGGATTAGAACAGTTTCTAAACCATGTTCATTCAATAGTTTTTCCCGAATTTCTAATTATCGTGAAGTCTCTAGAGTTATTGTCTTTACAATTGGGAGAGAGTTATTAGTTTTCATACACCGAACGGTTTTCCGAGCTTCTCAATTTTTCATTGGATGTGGTAAATTAGTTGAAGGCACATAAGTAACTACATGATTTATGACCGGATATCAGATTTCATGTGTTTATGAAGAAACTTTCTACCTATGAAGATATGGTATATAGAGGTATTATGGTTGAGATAAACATGGAAGGAAAGGATAGAGTTACCAAATCCTCTCTTCCATCTAAAGATAGCTTTAGTGTTGTGCATGGGAAAAAGATGACGTGGAAGGATCTTTAAAGAAGTGATGAAGTTGGGTATCAATAGTGAGCCTCCTCTACACCATCTATTGTAGCTGGATGTGTGCCTATGACATGATATCAGTGTATTAAGGGAGGGCACACAAGAAGTTCTTTTCATATGCCCACAAAGATGTACAATAGATATGGATGTATTGGTATCTTTTATGGTTTATGTCAGGAAATTAATGTGAAACATTATGGACATGGTTTATTTGCTCCAAATGAAATTGTGTTGTAGTTAGAATCTTTAAAGACTATAGGGCCCATGCCATAGGTCTCAAGAGTGATGCATTTACTAACAATAGATTATTGTCCAATGGAATTTGATGGAGGTCCGGTAATAGTGTGAGGTATGCTTTTTTCCAGCATCAGTAGCAATTTAATTTTTTATACTAGTACCTCCTACTCATTTATATCTACATTATTTTTTGATGTCATTAAACTTACAATAGAACTAATGAGCATTTCATTGGAGTTAACAACAGCTCTTCGCAGGAGGAAAGAGCTGGTGTTTCAGTGTCCTTGTTCGTTAACGATATATGATAAGGATTCATTATGGGATTTTCACATTCTTGAGTGGGATTTGTTTGATGTCATCATTAGTATAGATTGAATTATCGTTCATCAAGCTGAGTTTGATTTTTTTCATCAGTGTGTTTTGGTTTGTGTTATTGATGATAGCTCTCGTGTGTTTCATGGAGAGCGGGACATGAGGTCTGGTCATGAAGGTCCTTCCCACTGAGAGCTCATGAGTTGTTTATTGCTGTTATATTTGATCCAAACGAGCTTTCTTCTATTTATGAACTTTCAGTTATTGTTCATTTATATGTGGAATATTGGATGCTGAATTAGGTAACAGTTAAGAACAAATATCATTTTCCTCATGTGGATGATTTGATTGATTAGTTGAAGGGTATAAAGTGGTTCTCAAAGATTGATCTTCGGTCATGCTATAATTAGATTAGAGTTTGATAGTCTATTTTAATGAATACAACCTTCATGAGAGGGTATGTCTATTATGAATATCGTGTGGTTCTTTTGGGTCTGAGTAATTCTCCTGTATCTTTAATGGCCTTTATGAACTAGATATTACATCAATATCTTGACACTTATGTGGTAGTGTTCGTGGATGATATTATAGTTTATTCAAAATAAGATCATCAACATTAGCATTATCCGGGATTGTTTTATGAAATTTTGAGAAGTCAACAATTGTATGGAAATATTTCCAAATGTAGTTTATGGATTCAAGACGTGATGTTATTGGGTCACACAATTTCTTAGCATGGTTTATCAATTGATCCAGAGAAAGTAATGGTTGTTATGTATTGGAATGAACTATAGAATTTCATTGAAATATTATGATTCAAGGTATTTCTAGGTACTACTAATGGTTTGTTAAGGATTTCTCTAAGCTAGCATCACCATTGACAACTCATACCATGAAAGTGGTGAAATTAACACGGGATGAAAATTTTCAGTCACCTTTCGATAAACTGAAATGGCTTATAAAATAAGACCCAATTGTTATATTATCTAAGCCCATTATGGGGTACGTGGTGTTTTTTGATGCATCTATTTCTGGTTTGGGATCCGTGCTTATATAGGATTACCATGTGGTAGCATATGGATATCATCAACTCTGATCGAATGGGATGAAATACCCCACTTAGTACATAGGTATTTTTGTAGTGATGCATGAATATAAATGTTAGTGGCACTATCTCTTTGGGGAGAAGCTCACGGTCTTATCTTATCATAGGAGTCTGAGCTATATAGTTTATTTTAAAGACATGAATCTTACAAAGAGGTTATTTATAGATTAACATCAAAACATTGACTACAACATCACTCACACTTAGAGGAAAAGGAATGTTGTTGCTTATTATTTTTTCAGTAAGGTACCATCACTTGTTGTTTTGAAATCAAAGGAGGAGTGGAATCTTATGGGTTTTTATCATTGTAGTTGGTCCTTCTAAAGGATGATTTAGTTATGGTTTTGACTAGTGATCAGTTGTAAACATCCTTCATGGATTTTATTTAGAAAAGATATCATCATGATGATGAATTTTAGAAGGCTTAGGAAATTAATTATAATGGGGAGACCATTTCTAGTTGGTCTCTTTCTTCAGATGGAATGCTTCACTTCAGGAAGCGAGTTATCATCCGAAAATCTATGAGGATTTCATTATTGTTTGATTTTCATAGATCTTAATGCGATATTCATATAGGTAATACAAATATGTATTATTTTTTGAGAAGAATATTCTAGTGGCTGGGTATGAAAGGTGGTATTACAGAGTATCTGTCCTACTGTTACAAATGCCAACAAATAAAGGAAAAATATTTGAAACATTATGGCTTGATTATACCTCTTCTAATGCCAGTTCAGAATTGGGGAAATCCAATTATTGTTTTTGGGATTCCATGGAAACACTGAGGGAAAAATGTTATCTTTGTGGATATTGATCGGTTAATGAAGTCTTCTCATTTCATTCTTATCAAATACACCACTGAAGTTGATGATATGGTTATGTTGTATGTGAAATAGATTATGAGGTTACATCGGATTCCTTATACATTTATTTCAGATAGGAATCCTAGGTTTACCTTGAGATTTTGTAGAATTCTTCAATAGTCCATGGGGACTCAGATCAAAATGATCAAATCTTACTATCCATATAAAGACGGTCATACTGAGAATATATTTCAAATCCTAGAGGATATTCTCCATGCCTGCATCCCTGATTTCAGTGGGTCATGGGATAATAATATGATACTACTCAAGTTTTTTACAACAGTAATTATCATTATTAGATAAGAATGGGCCATTTTAAGGAGTTTTATTGTTTCCCATGTAGATCGCCTCTTTTTGGAAGAGGTGGGGGAAGTATCTTTGGATAGACTAAGTCTGGTTCTAGAGGCATAAAAAAATATTTAGGATGTGGGATGATGTCTGGTTATAGCTCAGAGTTGACATATATCGTATTCCGTTCAACAAAGTTGTCCAATATAGTTTTCTTTAGGTAAGTGGGTTTTATTGAATGTTTCTCCTCATTTGGGTCATAGTTGGCTTGGAAAACAAGGAATGTTGGCTCCTAGATTTTTTGGACCATTGGAGATATCTAAATAGATTGGGTAGGTTTCATATCAGTTGGTATTTCCATCTCAGTTTATGGTAATTCATGATGATTTCCATATATCGCATCTCAAGAAGTATTACCCTAATCCTGATCATGTTTAGAGTTAGTAATAAATTGAACTAGTACCAGATGCTTCTGTTTTGGTTAAACCATTTGATATCATTTACTCTCAGATGAATGTCTTCTGTGAGAAGATGATTCTGTTGGTGGGAGTTCTATGGAACCAAGAATTGTATTCTCATTATACTTGGCACTTGAGTCAATGATGAGTGAGTAGTGGCCTCATATTTTTTAATGAGTTACATATTACACATGAATTCATAGGGACAAAATGTCTGTATGGTGGGTATTTTTTAACATCTAGTTACCTTGATCGAGTATGTTTTCCATTTTTCTAAGTCCCCTATTGGTTTAAATTCCTTAGAAGTCTCTTTCTAGATTTTTTTATAGGATTTAGAGCAGGTACGCCCCATGTAGTGGAATCATATTCTATGAACTAAAGGTACACATAGTGTATTAGAGGTACAATATGTGTACTGGTTGTAGGATTCATGTCATGAATATGGAGATCCTACTGTGAGCACATGCATGTTGTGTACCTAATGTACACATAATGTAGTTGTTAAATAGCATGTTTAAACTGAGGTGATGGGATTTTCAGCATATCTTATGCATCCTTGCCTACAAGCCATGACCGAGGGGTACATGTCATGAATCAGACAACACCTATCTTAATGTCATGTCTTTGGCTGTTTCACTCAATCCTCTATTCCTATAATTCATTTCTCTCAACCCAAGGCTACTCCGATGAGATTTTCATAGGTTTCACTCCTTCTAGATCGACCTGATAGACTTTGTATTTTCATGGAATTTGTAGAGTGTCTCTTTATGTAAGTTCTCCTTCCAATTATTCATTGAAAATGATCATGATAGCTCTCTAGCCTTGCGTTAATGGATCCATTGATCTAAGAAGGATGATTCCAGTTGTCTTCCTCTAAATCTGTTGTGAGATCTTGTTACGGAGGTCATTCCTTGGACAGTTGTGGTGCGATAGATGTCTTTTATTGAGGTATGGGGGATTTATTCAATCATTTGACCCCTTTTCTTCTAAAATGAATAAATCTTGATGTATATTTGATCTTAGGGTCTTCGTTGATAGATTAGGTTTTTTTCCATTGGATTCCCATTGCAAGTGTCTAAAAACTGATCTTCGAGGTAGTTGGATCCCTTTCTAGCCTATGATAATGAGTATGATTGCTATTTATTTATAAACATTATTTGATAAATAAGCATGACTATTTGTGTGTGTTGAAAAGGGGTTTGAAAGAAAAATGGGTTTTCCCTAAATTTTGATAAATGGATTGTGAAATGGATTTGAATGGTTTTCAAATCATTGAAATGGATTGTAAAATGGTTTTGAATGTTTTTCAAAGGATTGAAATTTGTTTGTAAAATTGATCACATGGGTAACATTGGGTTATTTTGTAGAAGATTATTCATTAGGCCATCATATATTATTTTTTGATTATCAAGGAGGTTTTCCTTGTGGAATTGCTCAATTTCATAGTACCATTTTTCTAGGGAACCGATATTGACTTTTTTAGTGGGGGTTTACAAATGGGGTATTCCTCTGCTTCCCAGGCCGGTTGTTCTATGATTGTTTTGTGAACCTGATTACTATGGTATGATTAGTATACGACCTAGTCCTATAGTATTCATTAGTGTTGTGATAATTGTGATTCTATTTTTTATTGCTTGTATTTTTTATTAAGCCTTGATATGCCTGTTTATTCTTGTGGAAAGTGATATCGAAAAATTTGGTTTGAAAATAATATACATTCTTCAGTTTAGAACCGTGGAAAAGGGAAATGTTTTCAATATCATCTATAAAACTTATTTTTATCATTCCGTGTTTTATTTTAAAACAATCATATAGTATTTTTTATATAGAGACTTATTGTAGAAAACCTTGGTGGGGTCTTACTGAGACTATTAGCTCACACCATTTGTACCTCCTTGGTGGTGTATAGACCATTTTTTTTCTTCTAGTGTAGGGAAAGGAAAGGAACAAAAGTGAGGTGGTGAGGATCATGTCAGCTTGTTGGGTAGATGGTAGTGAGATGGTAGGAGTATTTCTACACAATTTCTTGGAGTAGCCGTTGGTTTTGGTCCTTTGCAGTTGGACATGTATTTTGGAGGTTTTTCTACTATTATAATTATTAATTTTCCACCAATTTTATTATAGTTATGGTATATATATTTGTTAGTATTCTTCTATTCTTCTCTTTCATTATATATTTATTCCATGTGGTTGTTTAGGTTCTGAAAAATCGTTCCCTCTATTTTCTTATTCAATGCCCGTGTTCTTGTTGCTAGCCTGTGGGGATCAGGAATTCCCTTTGGGTATGTGAAGGATCGGGTCGAGTGTTGGGTTTGAGGGTGACCAGGGTCAGTTCGTTACATACAATAAATGGTTTTTTTCATTTATAAATAAAAATAGAAGAGAAATTCAATTAAAAATATTCATGAGAAAAAACCCCATTTCAATTCTAAAATAAATTTTTAAGATAAAAGTTCAATTTTTTGATAGAACCATTATTTTAAAATTATCTTGGAATCATGTAAAATATGTTTTAAAACATTTAGTGGCCATCATATAATAAAATTTTTGTCACGATTTAAATGTTAAAATAAAGAATCCTTTCATATTTTCAGTAAATGAAAAAGAGGAACTAATTAAAAAACAACATGTGTATTGCACGAATTTTTTTTGGTAAAAATTAAAATAGGGTTAAAAATTATTTAATAAATAATTTTTAAAATCATAGAATTATTTTTTAATACAATTTTAGAATTCATGGTTTTTGAAGAAAAAATATTTTTGACTGAAGATATAAATAAAGGTGTATTTTATAAAAAACACTTTCACAAAGATTTTAAGTACCAAATATAGGAAGATGTTAATATTATTTTAATGTTCATAAATATACATGACATAATAAAATTTATGAGTTTATTGAATGGTAGATCATAATATTTCTTCATCATAAATTTAATAACAAATAATCTCAATAAAAGATAATATTGTAAATTAAAATATTACATTTTTTTGTATCATTCGATCCATATTACCCATGAAATAAATAATATTAAATGAAATATTAAATACCATGAAGATAAATGGATTAATTATATAACATATAAATGGGGTATTATATACACCACACATAATAACTATGTGTGGAATATGGCATATGTTTCATGAAAATAAAAGTGATATGAGAAACCATTATGTTATGTATGATTTATTTCTTATGTGTTAAAACCTATTATATAATAAATTTAGTATAATTATAAATCTATTATATAAACCTAATAATATATTTCAAACCATATATGATTTAAATATAATCATTTATGACCAATTTATTACAAATTATTTGTTAAAATCATTATTTCTGGTGATAATTTCATTATTTTTCAAGAATGTTTTGGTTTAGTGATTTAACTCCAATTATATTTTATAAGGTTAAATAATATACATAATTATAACCATGATATAAATATCATATATATTCCTTATATTTGTATACATATAATTCTAAAATAGTTGTGATATATATTGGATTACATTATTCGTAATGATGGATGGACATAGATTTGAATGAACATCGTTTCCATAACTCCTTGAAGAATGGAATGGAATGAAAATAAATAATAATTGAGCCTTCCAAAATCATTTTTATTACAAATATTACATTTATATTAATCAAATAAATCCTTATTACTATCCATGTCAAAATCAAATGAAAAAAATTTCACATTGCTACGCGGAGGCGGAAGTCCACATGTGTGCTTGAGCATTGTTATTATATTAAAATATATACGAATGTAGGAATTTATAAGTGATATTATATTTATAGAATTATTTTTACTTCATAAAAATAACATATATTAATTAAAATTATCCTCACTACCTTCTATGTAAAATAAGTGAAAATTTAATCATATCTCTTCATGAGAAGATAATACGCCATATAAACGAGAAACACTATCATATCCTCCATGGAATGGAAAGTAAGAAGTCTTATATGATATAATAATCCAGGAAGTGTAATAAAATTATAAATATTTTATAAAATATTAAAATAAAAAATTATATAAATCCTTGAAGGTGGCGATGGATAACGAATTACATTAGTTCGTGAGGTGGATGTCCACCGTACACATGATCACTGGTTTTATTTTCCATTTGATGGAAGTGGAGATGGATCTTGGTTATTCCATTAAAATAATAAATAATAAATATATAATATTATATTTTAGTTATTATATTATCATAGATTAAGATTTTTTGAAGGAGGTGGGAGAATAAATTTAATAAATATATATGTTTAAAAATGTATCCTCTTCTTCAGAGAGCCTCTTTAGAATTATAGTTAAGAATTCATAGGATGGATACATTTAAAAATAAAAGTTAATATAAATTATTTTTTCCCCAATTATGGGAGCTATTTTTCCAAATTTAATTCATATATTTGGTTGAATTCATTTTAAAATTAAACACGCTTATGCTTCAAAAAAAGAGTTTTCAAGAAATGTATTCTTCATGGAAAATATGATCTTATATTAAATATTTAAATATAAATAATTATTATATTATTTAAACATAAATATTTATATGTATAATCTATAAATTTATTTAAAATCCTTAAACATTATGTATTCTCTATATTAATTAATTGGATAAAATGTATGTACTTTAAAAAAATTTTCATAAAAATGTATTTTTCAAATAAAAAATCCGACTTAAAAGAAAATCTAATATAAATGTGATTAAAATGTAATTAATAAAATTAAATATAAATATTTTATACTTATTTAATTTTAATTAAAATTACAATAAAAATAATTTTTAAATTACATAATTAATTGAAAATAAATTTCAGTTTTCAAAAATCGATATTTTTCACTATTCATTGAAAAATCAATATTTTTGTAAAAAATCCAAAAACAACTTCCTACGTAAATTTTTATATGATTATTTAAGAAATGTAGTTAAAATAATAACTTAAATATTCTAATTATTTTTGAAAAAATAATTATAAATTATGTGTTTAAAGCGTAACTAAAAACATTTTAGTAAAATATTTTTTCTCAAAAATCAATTTTCATTCTTTAAAATTTTTCATATTTTATTTACAATCAATAAATAACAATTTAATTAATTTTATAAATGTTTAAATAAAATAATTTTCATAATTTATTAATTCTTATTCAAACTCTCCAATTTGATGTCTAGGTTATAACATTATTCTATATTATGGTTCATTTTGACTCAGGATTATGTGTTCCCCAAGCCATCGAAAAGATTGTTTTTATTTAAAAATAAATATATTTTAATATCTTGTGGTGTTACATTCTTATATATGATTAGTTTTCTGTGTCATATATTTTCTCAACTTGATATTCCTTTTTTAAAATCTATAGACATTAAACGAACTATCTTGATATGATGTGTGTAACACCCCAATCTTTTACGATACATTTCCCTTTGAATAATGCAATAGCTTCCATTGGACGCAACTTCGAGATTCTAACACACCATGACCAATCAAGGTAGCCGATATAAATACTAATACCCAAATTTTGAAATTTTATGAATTTTTTCTTTCAAAATGGACCTCAATTTTGGATTTGGAATATCGAAATTATCTTAGGGTGAATTTTTGGTATTTTTTAGAAAATATTCAAATCTTGATGAATATTCAAAAATACTAAACATTAATTAAAAACAAATTTTTTAATAAAAATTATTTATAGTCATAAATTATAATATTGAGGGGATTTAAATTATAATTAGAATATATTTTTACCATTTAATCTAATATTGGTAAATGTATGTAATTTCACATTTAAACTAGGCATAAACAAGTGTCAATCTTTTGATAGTTATTATTTCTTTAAAAAAACGCTCTTTGTTTTGACAACAAGAATTAATTTTAAATTAATTTCTGAAAAATATGTGTTTTGAATTTATAAAAATAGATTCCATATTTATAATTATGAGGTCAAAATTGTTTAAATAGGTAACCTTTATTTTTAGAAATTTTCAATAATTACTTCGGTGAATATTTTATTTACCATGGTTAAAGGGTAAATCCAGTAAATAAGGGTAAACAAATAATATTATAATAATATTATATTACCCTAACACGTTTCCTAACCCTATTTTATGATACATGTCGGACCATGGGAATATCTGGGTCGATTTTGGGACCCCATGGAGCCACTTGTCAGTGATAATGTCACTTTATATTAATTATGTTAAAGTAAATACAGAAATGACATAAGTATATATCTTTCAGTAAAAAACAATTTACATAGGGTTATACATGTTATCACTTCGACTATAAATATTCATTAGAAAGATAAAACTATATCCTACATAATTATATTTTATTTATAGTTTTTAGACATTTAATAATTAAATTTATTTATGACACAATAATGATGTAGTATTTTCTTTATTAATGAAAGAATCAAGTAAATGGTATTATAAATGTTAAAATAAATATAATTTGAAATTTTTGATTACATAAACGAAATTTATAGGTTAATATGACATGTTATTATTTCTTAAATTAATTTATTTCGAATTAATAATTTTTTAGGACTTTAGAAAAAATAAATTATTAAATATTGTTAAAATTGACATAAAATAGTTTGTAAAACAAAATATTATATTATTAATTGATATTATTTTTATAAAAATCTATGGTTAGGCCAAAGGACTTATATAATGATATATTAATCATTAATGAACAACTTGGGGTTCTCTTGGAAGTATATAGTAAGTTTATTAACTATATAATATAAAAATACAAAGACATGTGGTAAATGTCAAACATTTTAACTAAGAGTTAAATCTAAATGTTAATGTTACTATAGTAACACAAAACTATCTAAAACCTATTGGTTGAGTGGTTTTCTACCTATCCCCACCTTACCCATTATATAATCCACTTTGGACCCATTATTAACTGAATATAAATTTATCATATAATAATATTTCTAGCTTTTCCGAAGGTTCCCCTCACCCCTCTTTTAAAAGAGCACTCCCCCTTCTCTCTAATTCACACATTAAAAACCTTTTTTCTCTGCCTAACCCTACCCAATCACCCTATCAACTATCCTTACTTCATCTTAGAGTAATTAATTTAGTCAGAAAGCCAACCTAAGGATCTCTTTTTATCAAACCAAAAGAACCCGAAGAAGAGGTAATAATTTCACCACCCTCTTTCAAGTTCTTTTCCTCTTCAGCTTATTCTTTCTTTGTTATTTCCATTATAAAATAATAACTCCAGTATCTTCTATATAATGTAATTTTATTACAAATATGGTACAACCATGTTCATTATTCTATCCATCCTTTGAATGACATGACACTATACGTGCGTACGTATGGATTACTGTCTTCATGTCGTGCAGTAATTATTATTAAATACATTATTATTTGGATGGGTTTGATAATGATGTTTAAATGATGTAAATAATAAATAAAAAATTATAATTATTCTGTATATATGTTATCAAATCCAATTATATATTAATTTAATATCAAAAGAATGATATTGTCACTCGTACGTACGTACGGACTACCGTCTCCACGAACGCGATTAGATTCATTCCCAATTGAATCCATTCAAGAGTAAGTTTCATTTGATGATTAAAAAAAAATTTAGATACATAATATAATTCTTGATATGAATAAGATACATCCCATCCATAACAATTATGGGTCACGTAACAAATAATATAAAGGAAAACGAATCTGTTAACACCCGAAAAGATGATAATACTAAGATATTATTAATAAATAAATGTTAAAAGATAATATATGATATCATATTAATGAATATGATTCTTTTATAATTCAATATAAATTATTTCACCATTATAAAGGATGTTAACCTACCCTCAACCAAGGAAAAAGTACAATGTAATGGGTTTTTTATCTCACTTTTAATTCGGTGAGATTTACATTGTTCACTACTTATTTATTGCATGTGGTGTGTGTACAACCCATGATTGTATTCATTGTTTAGTATAATTTAATTTATTTATATTTACATAATAATTCTATGATCCTTATTTCATGGGTGTATGATTCGTAAGTTACCAAATCGATAAGGGAATTTGAAATTTCAATTTCCACTCATTCGGCTTTACGCATACTTCAGTGATTATTTTACTCTAACATTATGTGTGGAATCACTATTCATTTGATTATTTCATAATTTCCACTCCAATTTTTATGGATATACTTTTCACACACATAATCACTCCATTGATAAATTCTCAAGTCATCGATTTGAACTTAATAACAGTAGTTTTAACTCAATCTCAATTTATTGAGTTAAACATTTAATTCATTGGTGTTGTTTTTACAAGAATTTGTGTGAATGTCCTCTGATTGTTTTACAATGAATATTCAATCATATTGAGATTATTTATATTTTTTACACACAATTATGACATCAAATTATCCTTGAACTAAGGATACGGACTTTATAAGAGATTTCATCTCAATTTACATTCCATTGAGACTCCCTTGTTGTTATACACCAATTCAGTTTTATATGGTTTATATAATGTATTTTGAAATAATATATCATGAATCCATTTATTATCATGATATTATAAAGTTTTTATTACCTCAATTATTTTTATTCAAGTGTCTCTATTTTGGTTAGGAACTCTAACTAAAATATAATTTTTAATGTTTTAGAGATTTTTTATTCTAAATCTTTCTCATTAAGGTCCATGTTTTAAAAATGGTTTTAAGAATTTATTTATATGGACATTAGAGTTTTAAAATTAAAATTCCTTTGAAAAGTTTCAAATTGGTGTGGGACACTTTTATTCAATAATATATTTTAAAATGGCTTCTTGACAAATAGTGTGACTTTTAAATGTTTTCATGAAAAAAGGGGATATTTCTCTCAAATAGTTTTGATGATTATTTTCATCTATTTCAATATCATTATTTTTTCACGATTGAGGTTAATTTGTTTCAATACAATCTTCCATATTGTATTGAATAAGTTATGTTTGACTGTGGATGTGATATTTTTATACCATTCATAGTTTTTCGAAAAGTATTGACATTTCGTATGCTAGTTTTAATACGAATGTTTATGTTATGTTTCAAACTTTTCATATAAGGAATGCATTGGACTTAGTAAGTGACGGGTGGAGCCCGATATAGATTCTTGATGCATCGGTAGGTCTCATGAGACAAACTAGTGTCTTGGCACAAGGCCTTGACAAAATCTTATTTGTAGTCTTGGCACAAGGACTTGACTAGGTGGTTATGATAGTCTGGCATTATGCATTCCATCATTATGAAAGTGGTTATTGATATTGCATGTGATTGTTCGACTAGTAGAATATATATGTGAACAAGTAAATGGCATTATTTCATTTTATTTTTTCCATATTATGCTGAAGTTAAAGTTTAAAAGGTTTTTGTTTTAGTTAAACATTGCCTTAAATGTGTGTGCTTATTTATGAAATTTTCTGCTATATTGTTATCCTTATTGAGCATATGATCTCACCCCTTTATATGATTTATTTATTTCCCACGATATGAAGAAGTATTTTATGACATACCTGTAAGGATAGTCCGAGGGGATATGAGTGTGGTCTATGGAAACAATGTTGTTGTTGTTTTTCATTTAATGATGTAATGTAAACCTTATAAATGTATCTAGTACTTCCAAGGCTACTAAACTAATCTGTAATTAAAGACTTGTTATTTTGTGATCATTCCAATGTTATGTAATAATGCACTAAATCTGGGCTTCTGGGGTCGGGGCATTACAGTTGGTATCAGAGGAAGTTTAGTACAAACCTTGGAAACTAGATTTAGAAAAACTCTTATTAGAGCACATAGTTCTAAGATATACTTTGATGATTGTTATAGAAGAACTTCCTAGAATTTTAGAATTGTATAGATTTTTTGAGTTTTACAAGAAATACATCCCTGTCTGGATATGAGAAAGTAGAGGTAGCTCTAACACATATCTACCTAGGGGTAAAACTAGAAAACACGGCTTTCATCTAGACTTGAACGGGAACAGGTTCACGATAAAGGGTCTTGCTGCACTCTTGGTTACGACACTCCCGAGGGATATGCTTAGGATAATTTACATTTTCTTTACAAACCGATTTGAAGTATTTTAATATTAGATGAGAATAAAGGAACTTGGTTAATCCTAAGGTGTTTCAAATTGAGAATATGATTTCATGATATTTTCTAAATGATTTTATAACAACTGTTACTCACACAATGCTTTTTGGTTTTAGTCAATGCCTGGATTCCAAGGAAGTCATAGTAACTTTGAGAATGATGTACAAGGTGGGAACGGTGGTGGAAATGAGCAACAAAATGGATTGTTGATATGCGTAAAAGATATCATGTCGATGCCAAATTAGTTTTCCAAAAATATGATCAACAACATATATATTAACCAACTCTCGGACACAACAAAGAAGAGAAAGGTGATGAATGATAAGAGCTCCAGTAGTGGATACCATGGAGAAAAGAATCCTCAATTTCCATCATGCAGGAAATATATAAGGAGAAACCCTGGAAAGTGTCTCAATGGAACAAAAAAAAGATTTACGTGCAGAAAGAAGGATATAAAGTGAATAATTGCTGAGGAAAAATGAAGAGTACTATGGAGGAAAATAAAAATGGTCCCAAGAATCCATTTATATTCATTTTCCGTAACTCTAGGGGACCTGACCATTACCAGAGTGAATTCCCTACTCTCTAGGATATTTTCATAGTAAAAAAAGAAGCTATGTGGAAATAAATGGCTGGAAAAATGTTTTAAAGTATTAGTGCTCCTTGTTGATGGGATTACTTTACAATAATTTTCACTTGTATTTGAAACCCTGTAGTTTTCCATGTGAGAATGATATTTTAGGAAGACTTATCTTTTCTCTTGTGGATATAGTTATAAATAGACATTTGGTTTTATATGATAATTGTGTTTGAGGCAATTACAAGTTATAATATTTTGGGATGATAATGAAAGGTATGAGATAACATTTCTGGTTAAAATTATGTTATGGTTATTTTGTGGAATTTATCCAATTTTGGTAATGTTACAAAATATAGTTTTTGAAAAAGGACAACACGCAGACCGTGTGACCACCCATTGTGCCGGACAAAGCTGTGGGAATCAAACCCACAACTAAAGTGCGATTGGGATTTTTCGCCTACCACTGGACTACGTGAAGTCCCTAGTTAGTGTGACTAATTATTTTTAGTTAAATGATTTTATTGATCAATAATAAGTTGATTTTGGATCTTATGTCTTATCAAATGAATACCCTTAGTATAGGAAAATGATATGGTGACTAAGTGATAAATGTTATTTTATAATATTTTCACTATGTTGGGAACACTATATGCCCAAGGAAAATAGAATACTATGGGATTTCATTTGAGGAGTAATGGAGAATTTTTATCTATGTTTTTATTGTGGATTTATAGTGATTTGGGTTATTTATATAAATTTTTAATATATAATAGAGAATATGTGATTAGGTTAATTACTTTTACATATGTTACTTTAAGAGTAGTTGATGTAATTTGGAGATACAATTTAACGTGGAAGACTACATAACAAAATTTATCTATGTTTTGGGTTTCAATATTATTTTGGATTATATTGATGGATTTTAAGGATAATTTTTTATTGAATGGTATTTATTTAACTTTGGGGTATTGTTGGTTTAATTTTAGAAATTAAGATTAGTGTTTATTTCTCAAATGGAATATCCTTTTGGGGGATCATCAGATCTTATACTAACCATTTTGGGTTTGATTAACCTCTAAAGACAAGGTAAATAAATATTTTATCCTTTGTGGATCATGTAATTCTATAGAAGTTTATTCTAGATCTTCCAGTGTGACCATGTCTTCTTGCATACTCATCATTTAAAAAAATGATTTAGTGTTAGAAATTTATTAAATAATGAAACTATACTTAAAAAGTATGTATATCTCTTTATGTTCTTCGTCAATCACAAAAATGAATTTCTCATATTTATGTAATGTAACTTAAAACATAAAAAATGTTGTCCGTTCACTTTTCCTACTGGGAGACTAATGACAGTTTGTCCCATCACAAGTTTGTGATTTCGTTGTTGTTAACATTCTCCTGATCATGTTTTCTATCCCTCTCCATCAGAACTTGACACATAGTTTATCTTCTATATACATGTTTTTCTACACGGAATCCTAGTATGAGTTATCTTGGGTGACCTTTGTACTTCTCCTTCTTTCTTTTAAAATGATAGTTTTATTGATTTTTGTTTTCTATGTGGGACTTTACATTATATTCCCAAGCCCAATTTTAAAAATTGCGGGGACAAAACATATTGAAGGAGGGGATAATGTAGCACCCCAAGCTCTTACGGTACGTTTCCCTTTGAATAATGTAATAGCTTTCATTGTACACAACTTCAAGATTCTAACACACCATGACCAATCAAAGTAGCCATTATGAATAGTAATACCCACATTTTGAAATTTTATAAAATTTATCTTTCAAAATGAACTTCATTTTTAGATTCATAATATCGAAAATAGCCTAGGGTGATTTTTTGGTATTTTTTAGAAAACATTAAAATTTTGATGAATATTGAAAAATACTAAACATTAATTAAAAAAACTTTTTTAATCAAAATAATTTATAATGATAAATTATACTATTGAAATGTTTTAAAGTATAATTAGAATTTATTTTTAACATTTAATCCAATATTGGTAATTGTATGTAATTTCACATTTAAACTAGACATAAACAAGTGTCAATATTTTGATAGTTATTGTTTCTTAAAACACACGCTCTTTGTTTTGACAACGGGAATTGATTTTAAATTAATTTCTGCCACTTATGTGTTTGGAATTTAGAAAAATGGATTCCGTATTTAGAATCAGGAGGTAAAAATTTAGTAAATAGGTTATTTTTAGATATTTTGAATAATTACTTCAGTAAATATTTTATTTACCATGGTTAAAAGGTAAATCCAGTAAATAAGGGTAAACAAAATAATATTATAATAACACTATATTGCCCAAACATGTGTCCTAACCCTATTGGATGATACATGTCCGGCCATGGGAATCTTTGGGTCGATTTTGGGACCCCATGGATCCACTTGTAAGTGATAATGTCACTTTGTATTAATTAAGTTAAAGTAAATACAAAAATGACATAAGCATATATCTTTTAGTAAAAAAAATTTTACATATGGCTATACATGTTATCTATTAGAATATAAATATTCATTATAAATATAACGATATTTATTACATAATGATATTTTATTTATAATTTTTAGACATTGAATAATTAAATTAATATATGATGCAATGATGATACAGTATTTTCCTTATTAATGAAAGAATCAAGTAAATGGTATTAAAAACTTTAAAATAAATATAATTTGAAATTTTTGATGACATACACGAATTTTATAGGTTAATATTACATGTTATGATTGCTTAAAAAATTTAGTTTGAATTAATAAAGTTTTTAAGACTTTAAACAGAATCAATTTTTAAATAGTGTCAAAATTGACAAAAAAGAGTTTCTGAAAAAACAGTTATATTATTAATTGATATTATATTCGTAAAAATATAAGGTTTGGCCAAATGACTTATATAATGATATGGGAATAATTAATGAACCACTTGGGGTTCTCTAGGAAGTATATAGTAATTTTATTAAGTATATAATAAAAAAAAGAGACATGGTAAATGTCAAACAATTTAACTAAGAGTTAAATAAAAGTTAAGGTTAATATAGTGACCCAAACCTGTGTAAAACCTATTAGTTGAGTTTTTTTAGACCTAAACCATATTAAAATTTAAATAATCCACTTTGGAGACATTATAAAACGAATATTAACTTATTATAAAATAATATTTCTAGCTTTTCCGAAGGTTCCTCTCACCCCTCTTATAAAAGGGAACTATCCCTTCTCTCTAAATTCACACCTTTGAAGCCTTTTCGCTCAGCCAAAACCTACCCCATTATCCTATCAACTATCCTCCCTTCATCCAATAGGCCTTACTTTTGTAATAAATCCAACCTAAGGAGACCTTTTGATCAAATCAAAATGATTAACCCGAAGAAGAGGTAATAATTTTACCACACTCTTTCGCTTTTTTTCTTCTTCCACTTCTTATTTCATTGTTATTTCCATTAAAAAATAATAACTCCAGTATATTATATATACTGTGATGTTATTATAAATATGTTACAACAATATTCATTATTATATTCATCCTTTTAATTATATGTCACCATACATGTGTCTGTGCAGATTACCGTCTCCACGTCATGGTGTAATTTTTATTCAATACATTATTATTTGGATGGGTATGATAATGATTTGTAATTGATTTAAATAAAAAATATAACATGATAATGATTCTCTATATATGATATACTCTCCAATTATATATTATTTTAATATCAAAAGAATGATATTTTCACTCGTGCGTACGTACAGATTACCATCTCCACGAACGCGATGACATTCATTCACTATCGTATCCATTCAAGACTAAATTTCATTTGATGATAAAAAATATTTTTTAGAGACATGATATAATTCTAGATATGAATAAGATAAATCTCATCCATAACAATTATTTCTCACATTAAAAAGAATATAAAGGAAAACGAATCTGTTAACACCCGAAACGACGATAATACTAAGATATTATTAACAAATAAATGTTAAAAGGTCATATATGATATCATATTAATGTATATGATTCTTTTATAATTCAATAAAACTTATTTCGACATTATACAAGAGCTTAACCTACCCTCTACCCAGAAAAAATTATAAAGTAAGGGTTTTCTTATCCCACTTTAATTTCTGCGAGATTTCCATTGTTCACCACTTATTTATGGCATGTGGTGTGTGTATTACCAATGATTGTATTCATTGTGTAATATACTTTAATTTATGGATATTTACGTCATCATTTTATGATCCTTCTTTCATGGGTGTATGTTTCATAAGTTACCAAATCTACAATGGAATTTGAAATTTCAATTTCCATTCATTCGTCTTTACGCATACTACAGTGATTATTTTACACCAAGATTATGTCTGGAATCACTATTCATTTTCTTATGTCATAATTTCCACTCCCCTTTCTGTGTGTTGGTCGGAGTGGAAACTCAAGAGGGGGGGTGAATTGAGTTCCAATTAAAATTTCTGTTATGAATATCTCTCTTAAAATCCCCCAATTTAAAAACAATGTTAAACTATAGTGAATTTATATAGATTATAAATGTTGAATTAGTTTATCAAAGATTGATTAGTTCTCAGTTAATTTAATATCAGGATTAAATTGACATTTGAAACTAAATTACTGGTTTACAATAAATATAAGCACTTTCTAATTTTACTATCAAAGTATCTATAAAATAATTTTGTATTTCAAAGTAATAAGCAGCGGTATAAGAAATATATATATTATACTTATGACTTAAACTAAATTGCACAGCAGAGTTAAAAAAGAGGTTCAGTCTCATGCAGAGACTTAGTCCTCTAAACAATTTATATAAATTGATCCACACCCAGGATCGGGGTTAACAACAGTGAGCACACTATCCAGTTACAAAGACCTCTACCACAGTTCTACATGCAAAGACAAAAAACAGCTTACAGCTATCCAGGTCTTACTCGACCTCTACACTATCCACAGTGGGAAACAAAGAAGTTAACGAGTTTGAATGAGGATTTGAGAATCCCTCGAGCTTAGTACATGAGACAGTGTGTGTGTAAGATAAATAGGGTACACACACTGCTCGAAATGTAAATGAAATAATCACTAAAAATAAGTATTACTGAGTTGAGAAATACTTTAGTGATTAGAAGTGCAACTATGGACTCCTTTGGTTTGTCAGAAAATCTTCTGAGTCCCTTTTCTGGTTTCTATTCAGAAAAAAAATTATCATTTTTTTCGTTGGTTCCAGGTTTAGGTTCAGCTTATCAGCCTGAGTGTATGAAGTGTTTTTTGTTATAGTTCTTCACTTAGAATGCAGCTTGTGTTTTCCTCAAGAATAATTTTCTTTGTGTATGTCCATGATTCTTGGAGTATGGATGTAGACTGGTAAAAAATGCTCCAAATTTGAATGCTCTTCATATCTCATCTCTTTCACCCTTCGTGTATCTTCTTAGTGCCTTTATTCATTCTCTTTCATAAAGTATGTACTGCATGATATTTTTCCTTCCCTTTATAGCTTTCATCTTCGGCAGAAGAGAATAATTACTTTTTGCATGGGTACTAGGTACGGTTCCCAGACATTGAAAGATAGATCATTAAATAAAATTAACTGCATTAAAAACATCAAATGTAACCGTTAGCTTAATAAATAAATAGTTTGAAGATTATAGGGTTCGACTAGTTGGTCAATCATTATTAGCCTTCTTGTTGGTAGATGTATATGGTAGACTTTGTGTAGCAGGACCTTCCATCGGTAGCTCTTTTGATCTTGCATCGGTAGCTCTATATACCGGTGTCTTTAGTTCCATCAGTAGCTCTTGATCCATCGGTAACTGTTGCTCCATCGGTAGCTCCTTGCATGAGTAGCTGTTTGCATGTGTCGGTAGACTTACACTATCAGCAAAATTCTATCGGTATATCGATATATCGGTGACTATACTTGTATCGGTAACTATCGGTAGACTTCTTTCTATCAGTAGCTCTGGTCTGTTTGTCTGTCGGTATCTCTGGTTATCGGTGACTGTCTACTATATCAGTAGTCTTACTCTATCGGTAACTACTGGTAGACATGCACATCGGTAGATCTATACATATTGGTGACCTTTGTGTATCGGTGACTCTGTCTATCGGTAGACTGAGTACCGGTAGCTCTTTACCAGTATCTATACAAAGATCAGTGACATAAACACTTGTCTGTTTTTATGCAGAACACATACAATTGGTTTGGAAGTACCTCAGAACTGATATAAACATAGATAAGCAATGATTAACATATTTCAGAGATTATTTTAAATTTATTATCATCTTGATCATAGAATATCATATATTGAAAGAATTAATATATAGATAAACACATATTGGGATTATCAAAACAGGTGATGCCAACAATCTCCCCCTTTTTGATAATCACAAATTATGATATGGTTGTTTTAAAAAAGTTAGTAATTATATCAGAGAATATATCATTAAAATCAATTTTCTCAGAGAAAACATAATTTATCATAGGTGGAGTTAAATGTGATAGTATAAGAGATAAAATTAAAATAAATGGTATCAGGGAATGATAGTAAACGCACTAGTATCCGAGGTAATATTTAGTGGTATCAGAGAATTAAAAGAAATGGTATCTGAGGATGAAATTCAAAGGTATCAAATGGGAAAATCATGATAGCTCTTAGATAATATTTCTCCTTTGATACTTTCTCCTCATTATTTATTCTCCCTTTAAGACTTCTCCCCCTGGGTGAATATTTCTCCCCCTTAATATCCCTGTAGAACATGTCTCCCCCTTTGTGATAATAAAAAAGTGGGAAATGACAAAGAGAATAAGAATTAAAAGAGAGATTGAAGAGAGCCATTTGTATCAATTTTTTTTTTGAAAAGATACATTGATAGAGCCTAAAATACAAAGATTCCCATCAAACATCTTAGCCACTTGATCAATCCACATCCTCAAGGTGAGATTTTTCCTTTGGACCAGAAGAGGATGCAGGTGGTGAGGATGCTGGTGAAGGTTTAGGAATTCCAGAAATGACCACATGAGGCTGAGTAGATGACATTGTGCATGTCCTGTACTGAGTAGTTCTTTGGGTGATCATTGGTGTGAGGCTTCAAATAGCTTGAGCAGGGGTCATTTGAACTGGAGAAGCAGTAGAGGCAGAGGCAGGCAAAGCAGGAGGTATAATTACCGGTCCAACATCAACATGCAGGAAAGGTAGCAACAGATTTATGAAATACATGATTATTCCTCCTCCTCTCTCCATGGCAGATATAAAGTCATCATAGTTCTCCATAAACTTGTCCAACACTGGAGTCAATTCTCTTAGATTTCTAAATTGTTCTCTGAAGGCTTGATTGACATGAGGCAGATTCATATTCTCTATTAGAATCTTGAAATGACTGGTGATTTGGTTCTTTGAGTAAATCTTTTGGAAATAGGAGTCTACTTTATCATTCAATTCTTTTTGAGAGGTAGAGGCTTCTCTCATATAGTCTTGGACTATCTTCATTATTTCTCGAGCCGCATCCCTGGTAGAAAGAAGAACTATGCTCAGTTCAGATGAGTCCACAGAGCCACTGGTTGAAGCTGAACCAAGCTCCTCCTTCATCACAACTCGAAACTGATTCAAATCTACTGAAGGTTTGGATGCAATTGAACCAACAGAGAAAGATGCAGTCTATTTGATGTTCTTGGTCAACCCACTAATAAGATTTTGAAATTGAGAATCCTGGGTTTTAACATGCTCTTTCATAGATGTTTTGAAACCATCGAATACAGACACCATCTAGCTTTAACCACTTTTCACATAATCCAAGTCCTTATTTGCTTGGGATTTTGAGCTCATGAAAGATTCCAAAGAGGCAACCAATTCCTTTAGATCGTCAAGATCTTCTTCAAGTCTAGAAACATGAGTCTGGCAGTTTTTAACTTCTTCAAATATCTCAACCATAATGGTTGATAAATTACAAGCAGGAGAAAGCTCAAAAGATCTCTCCAACATACTCATTTCATCAGCAAAACTATGCTTCATCTCAGCAATTGAGGCATTAAAAGATTCTTTTAGCTCATCCTTGAGGGATTCAAGATCTGTCTTGGTTACCAAATCAGTAGGTGCAACTGCTACAGATTCTCTTTCAGAGGCTAAACTGGCCACAGAGTCAGTCATAACTGATTGAATTGAAGATACTATAGAGAATTCCATCTTCTTTACATCTTCCACAAAACATTCCTTAAGATTTCTCTTCAACTAATCTAGGTCATGAATTCTGGCCAAATCTTCAAGAAACAACTCAGATTCAATATTATAAACAATTTTTGGTCTATTTAGAGAGGCCTCATTATCTAAATCAGGATAGTCTAAACCACATACTACAAAACCAGGGTCTTCTGCCCAATCATCAAATCCAACATCCACTGTAACATTTCCAAACTTAGTTTGATGCCCCCCCTCCACTGGTGTATCCTCAAGTAAAACAACAGTATTCCTAGCATCATTCATAGCAGGTCTTTCATCCTGAGGAGAATATTCTACTATCATCTCCATCACAGCAGCAGCAGGAGGGTTTTCCAAAATAGGAAAGGGTATGTTAACTTCATTTGAATCCTTAGAAGGCACTAAAGATTGTCCAATCACTAGACTAAGGCTCAAATAGTCTAACAGAGATGCTTCACTCTCATGAACAGCTTCTTCATTCTCTACAGCATCCTCATCAACTTCCTCATCAATGGTTTCTTCAACAGTTTTTTCCTTATCTGATTTATGTTGATCAAGATTTTCAAGAGCTGGGATAGGAGGTAAGTCAGGGTCTTCTCCTTCATCAGCAGAGGACTCTTCCTCTTCTGAATCATCACTGTATTCTGGCTCCTCTTCATCAGGTCCCAAACCTAGATCCCCCACAACCTTAGGTCTTAAAAGATGATTCAAATAATTAAATTTGTCATACACCTTCTGGTCATCATTGAACCATTCTCCTCTCTAAGGATTCCAATTTATTCTCATGTATTTACAAACTGTAGTTGTGATAAAAAAGTTATTCTTTACTACTACTATCTCATCTTGATACACATCAACCACTTTTACCTTGATCATCACAGAGATCAATTTCGCAAAGAATAGGGCATTAGTTTTTGATTTCAGCCTTGTCATATCCTCCATTTGAGTCATTAGAAATCTGCACAAATTCACCTTTACACAATGTCTTAAGAGGTTCAGGAGATAGATATCCTAATATCTCACATTTTCAAAGTCTCCCCTCCTCGATATCAAGACATGTTGAACAAATTTGAACAGTAATCCGTTCTCTCCATGCATTTCTGCAGCTACTTCTTGTCTTAGATTTCCATCACCGGTTAGCTCTTCTAGAGCAGTCTCATAATCGAAAAATGTCACTAGTAGGTGGCATAGATCTCGAGACATATCCAGATACACCTTCATGTGTAACATTCAACCACTCATCCCACTCAACAGATTAAAACGACAACTCTTTTCCATTCACAAAATAAGTCAATCAGTTTTCATTCTCAGATTTCTCAATGGTTACAAACTCGTAAAACTGTTTCACTAACTTTGGTAAGTAGGGACCATTATTTTTTGAAAAACACTCCACCCACTTTTTATCTTCAAGAACATTGAGCACTAAGGACTTTCTAGGTAGCAACCATTCTACGCACAACTCCTTTTCAATCATGATGACTCTATTCTGCAGATGAGGATTCACTGGTCACCTTCCTGACCTAGTTCTAGCAACACCACCACTTGCTTCTTGCTCTGACTTCTCCTTATTTGATTTAGGCTCAACAGTGTCATCTCTAATGGTGGGAAGTTTAGTTTTTTCCATCGTTGGTTCGAAGGATTTAGAGTTCTCAAAAGATTCGAGAGCTAAGGTTTGAGGGTAAAGGGCTTGAGGCTCGGTGGATTGAGAAGTAGCTAGGACATAGTTTTTATCATTTAGGAATCATAAAATAAATTAAACAAAATTAAATAAAGTAAAAATAATTCAGATTCTGGCGGCAGACAGAAGTTTTAAAACAACGCACTCATCGGTGAGAATTCTATCAGTGAGGTTACATCGGTGAATATTTCGCATCGGTGAGAATTTCACGTCGGTGAGAATTTCACATCAGTGATAATTTCACATCGGTGAGGATTTTACATTGGTGAGAATAGCTACCGGTCAAGATTAAACATACCTAACTCATGTCTAATGTAACTTAACCTATCCTAACTTTAGGTTTTTGTGAAAATGTCTCCTACTTGATGTTCACTGCCTTTAAACTCAAGAGTAATACCACCCTTTTGATAATGATCTCTCATGAAATGGTGCCTTATATCAATGTTTTTGGTCCTAGAGTGAGACACAGGGTTCTTCGAGATATTTATTGCACTGGTGTTGTCATAGTTAATAGAAACATTCTTAAAATCATATCCATAGTCTAAAAGAGTGTGTTTCATCCACAAAATATGTGCACAGGAACTACCAGCAGCAATGTACTCTGCTTCAGTAGTGGATAATGAAACATAATTCTATGTTCTACTACACCAAGATACTAAGTATTTTCTTAATAAATGACATGTTCCTGATGTGCTTTTTCTATCCAACTTGCAACCAGCAAATTCAGCATCTGAATAACTCTTTGTCTCAAAAGATTGTCCTTTTAGGGAAAATAAAACTAAGTTTACAGTGTGTTTAAGGTACTAAAAAATTATTTTAACAACAAGTAAATGAGATTACTTAGTATTATCTTGAAATATTTCACACATACACACACTAAACATAATATTCGGTCGACTAGAAGTATGGTAAATTAAGATTCCAATCATACCTCTGTAATTGGTTTGATCCACTGGTTTCCCAGTTTCATCTGCATCCAATTTACAGATTGTACTCAAAGGAGTGTCACTATCCTTAATACTATCCAAACCAAAACGTTTTAAAAGATCCTTTTTGTATTTACTTTGATTAAAAATAATACCATTTTCATTTTGATAAACTTGAAATCCAAGAAAATATTTCAGTTCTACCATTAAACTCATTTAAAATTAATTTTACATACTCTTTGAAAAAACAGTACATAAGGAGTGTTTGGAAGATCCAAAAATAATATCATCAACATAGATTTGTACTATCAAAACATCTTTAGAAATTAATTTGTTAAAAAGAGTTGGATCAACAATCCCTTTAGTAAAAATTTTTGAAATAAGAAAAGTACTAATTATTTCGTACCAAGTTCTTGGAGCTTGTTTTAAACTATATAAAGATTTAGAAAGTTTAAAAACACGATTTGGAAACTGAGGATTAGTAAATCCAGGTGGTTGTTCAACAAAAACATCTTCAACAAAAAAACCATTTAGAAAAGCACTTTTGACAACCATTTGATATAACTTAAAGTTCAGATGTGCAACATATGCAAGTAAGATCCTAATAGCTTTTAATCTAGCTACGGGTGAAAAGGTTTCCTCATAGTCTATACCTTCCTCTTGACTATATCCTGGTGCAACTAGTCTAGCTTTGTTTCTAACTATGTTTCTAGACTCATCAACTTTGTTTCTAAAAACCCATTTAGTGCCTATTGTCAAAGTGTCCTTGGGTATGTCAACTAATTCCCGGACATTGTTTCTTTCAAATTGATTTAACTCTTCTTGCATATCCATTACCCAAAATTCATCATTGATAGCATCATTGAAATTTTAGGTTCTATCTGTGAAAGAAAGGCATGATGTTCAACTTGGTTTCTTAGAGAAGCTTTAGTCCTTGTCCCCTATCAAGATTACAAACAACAGTATCCAAAGGATGATTCTTTAGAATCCTTGTTGATCTAGTAAAGGTAGGACTATAAATTTCAGGTTCATCTATAGGTTTGGGTACAACAGATGTAGATTTTGGAATATGTCTAGAACTGGATGTTTTTATAGAATGTTCTTTAGATTTGTCATTAAGGTCTAGAACACTCAAATCTTCTCCAAGATTTTCAAGAGAGGTTTTAGGCTCATGTGGATCAGTTTCATCAAACATGATGTGAACAGATTCTTCTACACATTTGGTTCTTTTATTAAAGACTCTATAGGCTTTTCTAGATAAATAATAACCAAGGAAAATGCCTTCATCAATTTTAGAAGCAAACTTGTCTAGATTATCCATTGTATTAAGAATAAAAACTTTGCATCCAAAGATTCTAATGTAACTAAATTTAGGTTTTCTATTGTTCCATAAATCATATGGGGTCATCTTAAGAATAGATCTAATCATGACTCTATTAATAATATAACAAACTGTATTTATAGCTTCAGCCCAAAAGTAAATAGGCAGGTCATATTCCTTAATCATGGTTCTTGCAATTTATTGAAGGGTTATATTCTTTCTTTCTACTACACCATTTTACTGTGGTGTTCTAGGATCAAAAAATTTGTGACTATAGCCATTGTGTGAGTAATAAGATTCAAAGTCTTTATTTTCAAACTCACGGCCATGATCACTTCTTAGAGTTTTAATCAAAAGTCCACTATGGTTTTCTAGAGATTTGGAATATTTAATAAAGTAAGAACAAGATTTAATTTTGTGAGCTAAGAAGTATACCCAATTATATCTAGAGAAGTCATCTACTAAGACATAGACATAGTGCTTCCCATTTAAACTAGAAACTCTTAAAGGTCCAAACAAGTCCATGTGAACCAACTCAAGAGGTTGAGAAGTTGAAACTTATTTCACTGATTTAAAAGAAACATTATGTTGCTTTCCCTTTTGTCAGGGATTACAAACTTTGTCATTTGGGAATTCAAGAATAGGTACATCTCTAACTAAGTTTTTTCTAGTGAATTTTCTATGTGAATAGATGTTGCAGTGTCCTAATATTCTATGCCACAACCATGATTCTTTGTGAAAAGAATTTAAACAAGTAACATTTTTCTTAGCTAAAGAATTTAAATCAACAGCATAAACATTTTCATTTCTTGAAGAAGAAAATACTAAAACATTTTTAGAGTTAAAAACATTAGATGAATCATTTTCAAATTTCACATTAAAACCATCATCACACAATTGAGAAATAATTAACAGATTATATTTCTGTCCATAAACAAATAAAACATTGGAAATTAAAACCGAATCAGTGTTACCAATCTGGGATAGGATGATGATTTTTCATTTAGAATTATCACCAAAGTTGACATGGCCTCCATCAATCTTGATTAGGCTTTTAAAGCATGAGTAATCTCCAGAAATGTGTCTCGAACATCCACTATCCAAGTACCATAACTTTTTGTGATAACTCTTCAAGCAGGTTTCCTACAAAATATATTTAAACAGAAAATGATTTTGGTACCCAGATCATCTTGGGTCCAGAAAGGTTAGAAATCACAACTTTAGGTGCCCATATTTGTCTTATGGGTCTCATATAATTTATAGAATCAAAATATTTTGAAAGATAAACTTTATTTGGCCTATAACTATGTGAATAACTAGTTGTAGCATAGAAATTTCCAGAACCAGAATAACCATCATTTTGTCCAGACTTAGGAATAAATCGAGTTTTAGTGAACTTTCTCTGTCCAGGTTGGTTTCCCAAACCAGTAGTGTATTTAGGTGAAACATGCTTACCTAAAATTTGAGTGACAGTATCTTTTCCTTTTGTGAATTTCTCTATGTCCTTTCTATGTTTCTCATTAGACATTTTATGTTTTGTATTTTCCTTTAATAGTTGAGCATTCTTTTCTTTTTCAACAGTAAGTTTTGTTTTTTACAGTTGTAGTGAGAGCATGTTGTTTCTTAAATGATTTTTATTTATCCATAAGGTCATTTCATGTCTCTTCCTGTATATAAAAATATTCAGATAATTCATCTTTAGTCATATCTTCAGAATTGGATTCAAATTCTGCATCATCTCCAGAATAATAAGAATTTAAAATAGGATAATATAAGGTTACCTCAGATGTGTTGGTTATAAAACACATGTCGGCACGATTTCTTTCAGAATCAGTAGCTTCTGATTCACTTGTGTTGTCCTCTGAAGCGCTCCAAGTAGCTTTCATGGATTTCTTGTAGTTCTTGTCCTTATAATCATATTTCTTCTTGAATTTTAATTTTGGACAATAAGCCTTGATGTGTCCTTTCCTTTTGCATTCATTGCAAACTAATTTATAATTCTTGTCACCTTACTTCAAATCCTTCTTCCAATGACCTTTATTGTCATATTTTCCTTTGTAGTTAGATTTTCTGAAGAATTTCTTCTTCCTACAAAACATCTTGAATATTTTGGATATCTGAGCCATTTCATCATCACTGTTAGAGTCTGAATCTTCACTGGTTTAACATTCATTTTGTATTTCCATTTTCTCCTTGTATTTTCACTTTGAACCAGTAGACTTGAATAACTCGGATTTTCTTTTAGGTTCATCATCTTCCTCTTTATTCACCTTGAGTTCTTTATCATACATATTTAATTTACCAACAAGTTCTTTGACAAGTAGCGCTCCAATGTCACATGACTCTCTGATTGAAACAGAATTTCCCCTCCATCGGTCTGGTAGACATCTCAAGATTCTCATGATTTGTTCCTTTACTCTAACATTCATTCCAAGTGAACTCATTGTATTGACTATCTCATTGAACCCGAGATACATTTCAGAAATAGGTTCATAAGTTTTCATTTTTAAATTGGCATATTTAATAGTATAAGTATTCAATCAAATTTCCTTAAAATTGGTTGTTCCTTCATCAGAAACACCCAAAGTATCCCATATTTTTTAAGAAGTTTTAAAAGTAGATATTCTGTTATATTCCACATCTCCTAAAGAACAATACAGAGCAATCATGGCTTTACAATTATTATTGTAACCAATATTTGTAGGTTCATCCCAAGTAGTTCTTTTAGTTTCTGGAATTTTATATTGTGACTCTATACCAGTCAAAAAATCAAAACCCATACTCTCTAAATGAATTTTCATTTTAAATTTCCACTAAGCATAGTTCGTACCATTAAACAAAGGTTGCATGTTAGTAGCAACACCCTCTAGCCTATTATCCATAACTTGATTTTAGAAAATAAATTTAAAGATTCAAAATTTAGAAATTACAGAAATTTTTGATATTTATATATGCAACTAAAATCACAATTGAAAAACAGATTATTTCAAAAATCCTTTAACAAAAACAATCATGTGATACCAAATGTTGGTCGGAGTGGACACTCAAGAGGGGGGGTGTGAATTGAGTTCCAATTAAAATTTCTGTTAGAAATATCTCTCTTATAATCCCCCAATTTAAAAACAAAGTTAAACTGTAGTGAATTTATATAGATTATAAATGTTTAATTATTTTTTCAAAGATTGATTAGTTCTCAGTTAATTTAATCCCAGTATTAAATTGACTTTTGAAACTAACATAGTGTTTTACAATAAATATAAACACTTTCTAATTTAACTATGAAAGTAGATTTAAAATAATTTTGTATTTCAAAGTAACAAGCAGCGGAATAAGAAATATATATATTATACTTATGACTTAAACTAAATTGAATAGAAGAGTTAACCAAGAGGTTCAGTCTCAAGCAGAGACTTTGTCCTCTCAACAATTTATATAAATTGATCCCCACCCTGGATCGGGGTTAATAATAGTGAGCACACTGTCCAGGTACAAAGACCTCTACCACAGTTCTACGTGGGAAGACAAACAACAGCTTACAGCTGTCCAGGTATTAATAGACCTCTACCACTATCCACAGTGGTAAAAAAAAGAGTTTAAGAGTTTGAATGTGGATTTGAGAATCCCCCAGCATAGCACAAGAGACAATGTGTGTAAGATAAATAGGGTACACACACTACTCGAAATGTAAATAAAATAATCACTAAAAATAAATATGACTGAGTTTAGAAATGCTTTAGTGATTAGCAGTGTAACTCTGGAATCGTTTGGTTTGTCAGAAAAGCTTCGGAGTCCCTTTTCTGGTTTCTGTTCAGAAAACAGAGTACCATTTTCTTCCTTGGTTCTAGGTTCAGGTTCATCTTATCAGCCCGAGTGTATGAAGTGTTTGTTGTTGTAGTTCTTCACCCAGTATGCAGCTTGTGTTTTCCTCAAGAATAAGTTTCTTTGTGTATGTCCAGTATTCTTGGAGTATGGGTGTAGAATGGTGAAAAATGCTCCACATTTAAATGCACTTCAGCTCTCATCTATTTCACCCTTCGTGTATCTTCATAGTGCCTTGATTCTTTCTCTTTCATAAAGTATGTACTACACGATCTTTTTCCTTCCCTTTATAGTTATCAGCTTTGACAGAAAAGAATAATTACTTTTTGCATGGGTACTAGGTATGGTTCCCTGACATGGAAATATAGATCATTAAATAAAATTAACTGCATTAAAAACATCAAATGTAACTGTTAGCTTAATAAATAAATAGTATGAATAGTGTAGGGTTTGACTGGTCGGTCAATCATTAGTATCCTTCTGTTGGTAGATGTATACAATAAACTTTGTGTAGTAGGACCTTCCATCGGTAGCTCTATATACCAGTGGCATTAGTTCCATTGGTAGATATTTATCCATCGGTATTTGTTGCATCATTGGTAGCTCCTTGCATCAGTAGCTGTTTTCACATGTCTGTAGACATACACTATCAGCAGACTTCTATCGGTAGCTCGATATATCAGTGACTATACTTGTATCGGTAACTATCGGTAGACTTTTTTCTATCGGTAGCTCTGGTCTTTTTGTCTATCAGTAGCTCTGGTTATCAGTGACTGTCTACTGTATTAGTAGGCTTACTCTATCGGTAACTACTGGTAGACATGCACATCGGTAGCTGTATACATATTGGTGACCTTTGTGTATCAGTGACTCTGTCTATCGGTAGATTGAGTACTGGTATCTCTTTATCAGTAGCTATACACAGATCAGTGACTTAAACACTTGTCTGTTTTTATGCAAAACACATCCGATTGGGTTAGAATTACCTCAGAACTCATATAAACATAGATGAGTAATGATTAACATATTTCAGATATTATGTAAATATTATTATCATCTTGATCATAGAATATCATAGATTGAAAGAATTAAAATATAGATAAGCACGTATTGGGATTATCAAAATAGGTGCGGCCAACACTTTGGATATACTTTTGATACACATAATCACTCCATTGATAAATTCTCAAGTCATCTATATGAACTTGATAAGAGTAATTTTAACTCAATCTCCATTTATTGAGTTAAACATATAATTCATTGGTGATGTTCTTACAAGAATATGTCTGAATGTCCTGTGATTGTTTTAGACTGAATATCTAACAATATCAAGTGTATTTATATTTTTGACACATAATTATGTTGTTGATTTATCCTTAACCAAAGGATATGGTCTTTATAAGATATTTCATCTAAAATTACATTCCATTGCGACTCTTTTGTAGTTATACACCAATTCACTTTTATATGCAGTATATAATGTACCATAACATAGTATATTATGAATCCTTTTATTCTCATGATATTATAATGTTTTGATGACCTCAATTTTTTTATTCATGTGTCTCTCTTTTGGTTAGGTGCTCTAACTAAAATAACATTTTAAATGTTTTAAAGATATATTATTCTAAAATTTCTCACTAATGCCCATGTTTTAAAAATGGTTTTAATAATTTATTAATATAGACATTAAATTTTTAAAATTAAAATTAATTTTAAAAGATTGAATCTAGTACGGGACACATTGATTCAAAAATCTATTTTTAAATGGCTTCTTGACAAATAGTGTGACTTTCAAATGTTTTCAAGAAAAAACGGGTTATTTCTCTCAAATAGTTTTGATGATTATTTTCATCTTTGTCAATATCATTCATTATTCTCAATTGAGGTTCATATGTTACAATACAATATTCTATATTGTATTGAATGAGTTATGTTTAAATGTGGATGTGCTATTTTTATCCCATTCATAGTTTGTGGATAAATTATTGACATTTCGTATGCCTGTTTTAATACGAATGTTTATGTTATGTTTCAAAATCTTCATATGAGGAATGAATTGGATTTAGTAAGTGACGGGTGGAGCCCGCTATAGCTCCTCAATGCATTAGTAGGTATCATGGGACAAACAAGTGTCTTGGAACGAGGCCTTGACAAAATCTTATTTGTATTCTTGGCATAAGGCCTTGAGTGGTTATGATAGTCTGGCATTATGTCATCCATCATTATGAAAGTGGTTATTGATATTGCATGTTATTAATCGACTAGTAGAATATACATGTGAATAATTAAATGGAATTATTTCATTTTCTTTTTTTCATATTAATTTTAAGTTCAAGTTTAAAAGGTTTTTTTAGTTATACACTGACTTAAATGTTTTTACTTATTTATAAATGTTTCTGCTATATTGTTATCCTTACTGAGCATCTGAGCTCAACCCTTTCTTTATTTTATTTTTTTCCTAGGATGTGAAGAAGTATTTTATGACTTACCTGCAGGGATAGTCTGAGGGGATATGAGTGTGTTCTATGGAACAATGTTGTCGTAGTTTTTCATTTTATGATGTAATGTAAACCTTATAAATGTATTTAGTACTTCCAAGGCTACTAAACTAATCGGTCTTTATAGACTTGATCTTTTGTGATCATGCCAATGTTATGTAATAATGCACCGACTCTGGGCTTCAAGGGTCAGGGTGTTACAATGTGATCATATGAGGTTTCATATGTTGGGTTAATCATAATTGATATGTTTATTAATTGAATAAGTTATAAAGGATTTTCCCCTTCCAAACAAATAGAAGAATATATATCAACCCCTTGGAAAAAATTGAACTGTCTAATTAAATTAATGTCCATGGTTTTTAATCGGTGATCTAATTTTGGAACGTGAATGAATGAAAAATCCACCATATAGGGTGATGACACAAATAAATAACATACATAATTATATACATAGTTAAAGGTACCAGATTCCACATTAAAGTTTGTTGAATGTTTCTTGTTGTTTTTTATGAAGTTAGCTTCTTTCAAATTGGATACCTTGATGAGTTGATTGACGTTGATCCCAATGATTAGGCAAGTTCACCTAATGAAACTAAGAAAGAGGTCAAAAGGTCCACACACTAAGTGCATCCAAAATATCAATAAATTCTATTAAATTTAATATTTTGAAAAAAAAATATTATTCATAGCTGTTCGAATAATAATTAATCAATTAATTTTATCACATAAATAATAAATTATTAAATATTCTAGATTATAATATTAAAGTTTTATTTTATATCTTTTTTATTCTTTATATGTTGAAAAATAAATATTAATATATTTACTATGTTATTGAATAAATTCGTATAATTATTTAAATAATTATACGAATTTAAATACATATTTTTTTGGTAAATATAATATATATTTTTTATATAATGAAAATATATATTTTAAATAATTTTTAATTACTGAAAGGATTAATGAATTCTATTGAGGATTTATGGGCCGAGTAAGGGGCCCAATAGAAATGCTATATTTTATTGAATATAATTTAATTAAATATTAATTTCTTTATTTTACCAAATATATTAAAATATTTACACGTTAGAGGATGAAATAATAATTTTATTTTTATTTTTAGAAGGGGAATATATAGAATTAATATTTGATAAATGGATTTTGGGAAAATATCAAATATTCATCCTATGTATAAATTGTAATTTATAACATTTTAATATTAGTTTTTTGTGAAGAACAAAGAAACTGATGAAAAATTATCTCAATCCATTGATAGAAAATCCTCCTCCATCTCCCTGAAGAACATAAAGAGAATATTTGAACTCCGTCTCGAGACCAATAATGAATTAAATGAATCTCTATATTTCTCTACACTATCACTTAGAATATTGACAATAATGTTTAATGATTAATGGATCAGTTCTGGATATAACAAAGGGAGTCCTTATTTTTATTATAAATCAAAACAATAACACAATAATTGAGGGAAAAATGATTAAAAAGAATTACTGATATTCTAATTTTAAATAAATTATAAATTAAATGGTGAAATACTCTCTATAAAATTTCAATGTTACATTTTTCAGGTTCATTAGATTTATACTCGGATACCACTGAAAAAAATCAGCAAACTTCTAATCACTAACACTGTGATTTGGAAAATTAAATTTGAATCTTTTTAGAAGTAGTGAAAATTATAATTAATTATAATTGATTTGATAAATATCTTCTATTTTTTATATCCACATTTTCATAATTTCTTTATTAGTACAAAAGATGATATAACATGATTAGCTTGGTTTTCATGGCCATGAAAATGACTAAATACATAAATTATACTTTGTGATATAGTTTAGAGTGAAAAGGTTTATCGTTTCTTAAAATAAATATATAACCATTGATGGAAAATTTTATGTTTCCCATATTTATATCTACACAAGGAGTGGACCATGATAATCTCAACATACTCTTTGGATTTGTATGAAAAATCACAACATGTCATGTATTAGCCTATGTTGCAACACATAGTTTTATAGGGATTAAATTTTATGTCATTGGTGAAAATTATTTATAACCCCATGTATTTTTAATTTCACATAAATCATGGAATGAAATTTTGTTAAATAAGTGGTTTCATTACATAGAACGTACTAATTTAAGGAGGTGATAAAAAATTATATATATATTACATAGTGCGTTGCAGGTTATGCAACTCGAGTAACACATGAAAACCTTTGAAAGGTTCATGATCAGATTTTAGACATGTTTTGTGGGTTAATACATAATATAATTTAATAAATTCACACAGTAAAGGGCGTGTATCGAGATATAATGTATGTTTGATATGTTTAATTCCACAATAGTTATATAATGAGTCATTTTTATTTATTAAGGATATAAGTTATTAATAATTAATATCATATAAATCATAAAACTACATTGGATGTAATGGTTTTTGTATACATTATGTACTTCACACATATTTCTAAAGGTATACATAGTGTATATTTATTATACACCATTTGGTCATACATGTCATATGCACTATATAGTTTGAGTAATGGAACTATACACTTTTTATATTGAAACACACCATGTTGTTATAAATTCCATTTAAGTGAATAATATACAAAAAGTGACATAAATATCTTAAGTAAAACTACGTGTCTAATGTTATAATATAACCTCCCAAAAAATTATTTTAAAATAATAATTATCTCATGTTCTCGCTTAAAATTCAACACTGATCATCAAGACAATTGAGATATATTGTAAAAATATTATTATTTTAATGTGGCCATTATATCATCACCAGTGAATTAGATGATATAATATGAGGAAATTGATAATTAAATATATTTATAATTTTAGTTCACAATAATAATTTATTTATTAATTCTTAGGAAATAAACTCTCATTTTCTAGTGAAGTCATTTTATGCCTCAAAATGCATTTCCTTTAAAATAATTTTATTGAATTTTTTCTGTGGAAATTATAATTATTTTTATGGAAAATTTGGAATAATTTAATTTCTAAAATTGAAATCATTTTTTTAATAATAATATCAAAAAAACTCATGGTTAAATTTTCGATTTTTTTAAATTACTTATTTTTCAAGGAATAGTAAAAATACATGTTTTTCCAATACATTAATTTCCGTTCACTAAACCAATAAATATAAAAGTAACAATTTTTTTATATTTTCACATAGTTTAATATGATACATATTATTTTTAACAATATTATATACTCAATTATAATAAAAAATATTCATGATTTGGATATAAGTTATTTTTTATGCTTTATAAGGATATTTTTCAAAAAACTGTCATTTATTTTATTTAAAAAAATAATTAAAACATTTATTTGTTCATATTAAATATATTAAAAATTAGTATAATATATACCATATTTGGGATTATAATTTTCAAATTTATTAAATATGACCCTTTTTTCATTTTGGACTGTAACACTGTAAAATATTTGTCGCAATAGTAAGGATAAAACCAGTAAAAGAGGGTTTAAACCATGATAGAAGGTCTAAAATTCATCCTAAAACCTTCTAATATTTCATTTTAAGGGATATAGTCTACCATATCCATAAAAAATTCGAATATAAGATATAGTTTTCATCTTTCCCTTGATAATGACATTTATATTGTTTTAGGTAATGAAAATTTCTAAAACATCACTCTCTTGATTTTAATTTATTTAATATTTTCAAATAGGGACAATAAAATGTATTAAATGAATAAAAAGTTTTTTTACATGAATAATTTATTTGTTTGATGTTTGGGTTTTGAATTTTTTTTATTAATTTTATAATTACCTTGAATGCTTACAGATCACTGATACGATGCCTGTGAAAATAGTAAGACAATCAAGGTAAATGATTTTCAAAACATCAAAGGTAATATTTTTAGATGAATTATGGGTCATATTAATTTAATTGTTAATAATAATTTATAATTTATTGTAAAATAGTTTACATTTTTATTCAATTGTTATCTTGATGTCATTCAATTCAATTTAAATGAATTGTGTCCCAAATGAAATCAATGATATTTTATGAAATGTAATAATTTATAAATTTATTTAAATACAATAAAAATATTAAAATTGGATAATTAGGATTATAAATTGTTGAAAATTTCATACGAAGAAAATTTAAAATCTAATTGTAAATGTAAAATGTAAATTATAACCCTTTAAGATTGAAAACGTTTACAACTAGAAAGGATAATATAGGTTAATTAAGGGGTTAAAAAAATATAATTTTTAAAATGAATAAAAAACTAATATAATATTAACTTTATGATTATTTTCCATAAAATCATATTCTTTTCCTAATTTATGTCTATGTTTAATTATTATCCATGATAAATTCATTAAATATATTTGAATATTTTAAGTAATTCTATGTGTGTCCTATCCCTCCCTTATAAAATAACACCCCTTCTTTCATTTGATTACACCTTCATGATCTATCTATATCAACCAAATACTGACCTCATCACTTATCAACTTCTTTATCCATGAATTATAGTTTCTATTATTATTTAATGACCATTTAAATGGTCCACAAAAATGAATTAATATAAGGCTAACCGAATAAGAGGTAATCATCTCTCCTGGTCTCTCTCAATTTATTTCTTATTTTAAGTTCTCTAAATATACATTACTAATACTAAAATAATAAATTAATTTCCAATAATATTGAATAATTTTATTATTATTATTTAAAAACCATTATACTTCCTATATTCCTTCAAATGGGATGTGAAAGTGTTGCTCAAGCGTACGTGTAGACTACCGCCTCCTCGTAGAAATATAATTCATTTTCCATAATCATATCTCAAGGATAATAATTTTTAATAGTTTAATTTTTATATTTTAAATTAATTAAATTATTCTTATTCTTTAAATATGATATAATTTGTACCCTCTTACCAACCCATATATTCGAAAATGGTAATGTTTCTCGTGTGTATGTGTGGAACACCACCTCATCAAATTGATGGGATTCGTTTTTCATATATTATTTAAACAGATGGTAAAAATGACAGATTTAATTAATAAATTTCTTATTTATAATATAGTTATGTATATTCTGGCTAAAATTTAATTTTTATTTATTTCCTTCTTTACATTAGAAAACATAAACTACATTCATGTGTACATATGGCCTATTGTCTCTATGAATGGTCTAAATAATTTATATATTTCGAAATTAAATCCACTATTACACACACAAATATATATATATAATGAATATATATTATATTTATATCATCAAGAGAAATATAGATATGATGAAACCATGATTAATTTCCAAGGACAAGAACCGCTGAACTGAAACATTCATGACAAACAAAATAGCTTACACCCAGAAATAAAGATTTTAAAAAGGAATTATTATTAAATGGTTATTGAAATTATATTAATGGATCATATATGATATTATAAGTATTTTAATTTTTTATTTATGTATTTTATATATAACATTATTATAAAAGAGGTTATATCTCTTACGAAACAATTAAGAATTTTGGTAAGGGTTCTTCAAATTAATTTTGTTTCACTTAAAAATATTTGATGATGTGGACCAATTTATGTTAATTAGGTGTGTATAATGGTAATTTTAAATGATATATAATGAATATACTAATTTTCATGATATAAAAAGTTTCATTTTATGTTAATGTTTAATGGGGATTATGATTCAAAAGTCAATAATTCATCAAGGGATTAATGATTCAATCATATTTTAATTAGGATTGTCTGTACTTGAATTTACATTGATTAAATTGTAATATCTTTATACTTCTCTAACTATTCTTATCCACATGTTATTTTTATAGTTTTATTTGTTTCACTACAATTTTCTTTTTATTTTTTACAATAATTGTTCAGAATTTTATTTTATGAAAATACGACCATATTTATCCTCGTTCTATCAGAATTTTTGTTTTACCAAATCCATATTTTATAAAATGGGTTTCAAGAATGGGATAAAATATTCAGAAATTAATAATTAATTTAATTGTTTAATTTTTTTTTAAATTTTTGTAAAAAGTTATGAAAATTATGTCATTTTATTTAATTAATGATGTTCTTTTAAGTAAAGTGGTAGATAGAATGACTGTTTTAGCAATTATGACGTGAAAAGAATTTCCAACTATCGTGATTGCTCTATGTTTTGAATCATTTTTACATGTTTTTGTGGTTATATTCAAGTAAAATGGTTTCCAACATATTTTGATAATTTTTGGGTTTTAAATAAGTTATTTGAAAATGAAATGGTATTTTAATCATGAATTTTTCTAGACCTTTTAAGGAAATGTTTCATCTATGATAACACATTTTGATGTTAATTAATATTTATAAGAGGTTTTTTCAAATGATACCATCCTTATTATTTATTTGGATGGTTTATTATTATGATGATGAAATTTTTGTGAGACCCGTTTATTTTTCATGGATTATGTTGTGTATATGATAATTGTTTTATAATATTCAGACATTTATATGGATAAGATATAATTATTTAATTTTTGGTATATTATCCTCAAATGTATTGGGTAATGTTATATTAATATCTCATGAGATGATGATGATAATTGTAGACATTATTTCATATATCATAGTACATATTTTGAGGTTTGAGTTTGATTACTCTCTTGATATTCTCACAAGATTATATGTTGAAATGATTAGGAATAAAATTCTTCATATTTTAATATAGGAATATGATATCTTTCTAAAATTTCTCAGAGCATTATGCATGGAAATTATTTTAAATATCTTTATTTATAATTTAATTTTTCCCTTTTGATATGATTCCACATTTCAATATTATGAATATTGAATAATGATTAAATCTTTGAAACCGTTATTGATTACAATTTTAGATTTGAATATATTTGGGATATTATGAAATTTTATTTTATATATATTTTTAGGTAACATTGAGAACATTTACATAAATATGTTAACAACCCCTTATGATCATTGTATTCTCTAATGGTCTTAGTCTCCCATGTTTACCCTTACCCAGCATTTGATCTCACCCTTTATTATGTTTCATTTTCCACAGTATATGAAGAAATGTTTTATTATAATATGCCTAATGAGGATTATATTTGGGATGAACTAAGTGGGAGATGATGTAGATGTATTTTGTACCTATTTTTTACATATACCAATTTTCAAAGACACTAATCATATACAGTTTTCATATGGATCATAATGTTATATAATCAATATTCTTTTAAAACGTTTAAATTCATATTTATGAATAACATGGGTTGTTATAAGTAGACATCATGTAAATATTAAATTATTGAAATAATTTTAATCCAATGTATAAGGTACATTCCATGTTTCTTCCAAAGTACATGTTGTGTTTTTGTTAAATTTGAAAAATATATTTATTTTAATGTAGAAGGTACACATTGCGTGGCATTATCCGTATAAACTACATACTTTATTAATTTAAAATAATATTAAAATAAATAATTTTTTCAGAATAACACATAATGTTAATTTATTTAATATCATAATGTATTTATCAAAAAAAGATAAATATAAATAATAAATTAAGCGATTAGTTGAAAAATACATTAATTTTAGAAATTTTATCATAATAATATTGAATTTAAATGAATGCTATAAAGTATAAATGTGTAGTCATTCAATGTCATAATTTATCATGATCTTGACGTAAATGTGTCTATGTTGTACTTATTTATTTAATTAATTTATTTATTATATAGTTTATGTGATAATTTACCATTAACACAAATATTAAGATATGTGAATCATTCATCCTTGATTTATTAAGTGTTTACATTTATATATAAGGATTATTTTATGTAACCTTAAACACCACTTATACCATTCCTCTGAGTGAGTACACATTTTTGAATGATAGATATTCCACTGAAAGTAGATGGCTTAAGAACCGAACCAAGGTGAATCCATCCAAGGAAGTTTACATGAAAATGGGTTATGGTTCCTTCTTGGGCCAATGATGTGTTGAGGGAGTAATATTATCAATGGAAAAGGGTAGTTTAGGTTTTCTTGACAAACGTACTGATAGATTAAATTTTAGGATCATATCAAATATTTTATTTTATTTTTTCTGTAAAAGGTTATTTATTTATCTATGGGATAAATGATTTATTTTGATTATAAAACATGACCACATAATTTAAAAAAATTGTGTATCATTTAGATGATAAATTAAATAAAATAATTTTATCATACATGGTTAATTAATAATGTAAATTACGTATAATGTTAAAAATAATGGGATGAATATAACAATGAATATTTGTACATAAGTTAAAAAATTTCTCAAAGAAAATATTAAACAATAAAATTCCTTTTGCAACATGATTTAGAATGAAAAACTAGTTTAATGATATTCTCATTCCCTCATTAGGGTGAATTCAATTAACAATGACTTCCAGTGAAATCCTTGGGTTAATATAAACTTGTCAAAAATAAGGGTTGATTTACTTATAAGTAATTTTTGTAATATGGAGATAAGAATTGAATAAATTCACATTTAGGATTTCATGATTTGGGAGTCCACTTAGAAAATCTAGGGTAAATGAGTTACTTTATTTGGGAAATAAATTCTACCTAAAAACCATTGATTAATTTTATCACGAATTCATATTGATTAGTTTAAATGAAATATATATCCATTATACTTATAAATATCTAAGATACTAGGTATTATGAATAAAAATATGATTTCTATTTATATATGATAAAATAATGGAGGAGTAATAAAATAAATTTGTTATATTATGACTGATAATCATGATAATGACCAAAAACATGTATTATTTGTTATAAATAAAATGTAAATCTAGTTGAAAACTCCCCTATCCTTTCAATATAGCTTTGAGGAAGAGAATATTTTAACTCCCGCTAATATTAAGGAATGATATATGAGTTATCAAATTATAGTATACTAAGAGTAGAAGATTTAGGTACAAAATAATGCAGTTCATATTAATCCCTATTAAGAGGCAAGAGTGGTGGAGAGAAACATATTCAATAAATCCATAGACAATGTATTGGATTTTTTATGTAAAGACCCACAAATTTCAAGGAAATTTTTTTTCCCTTAATTTTCTTTGGAATTTTACAAGAGCGCAGCTTCAGACGGCACCTGATTCCGAGGCCCGGTGTGCCCGGAATCAATTTCCGAAGTTTGGCTCGGGTACGTTCAGTGAACGGACGAGCGGGTTTTTCTATCTTTTGAACCGGTACCCGGAATCGAATTCTGAGGACACCGATGAAATCGCAGCGCCGGTATTTTCTTAGAAACGCTTCTTCCGGAGTTGCGTTTTCTCAACCGTGGTTTTTAAAATTTTGGGCTTTAAGTCGGAAATAAAATAAAGGTTGTGCGATAACTTTATTTTATTTCACTTAAGCCGCTTGGAAGCCGCTTGGAAGCCACTTGAACTGAGTTAAAGCGGATAGGGTGCTATCCGGAAATACCCTACCCCTTGGTAGGATATTTGTGCGGTGGGGCCCGCACGAGCCCCGCCGTTTCTTTCGCTAAGTAACGCACCCGCGAAAACCCGTCAAAATAACTGAAAATTCAACCGACGCGTTTTCCTTAATTCTTAACAGACCATTTAATTGGGCGGTTTATTTCGTGAATTAAATGGGCTGTTTCATTCGTTGAATTAATTCAACGAATTTAATGGGTCGTTACTTATGCGTTTGCGTTCATTGGAAAATTAATAAAATAGACAAACTTGTCTATTTTGGAGGATTACTATCGTTGTGCGAATCCTATGAGCCTCCACCCTCCCCGCGAAGAACGCGAAGAACGCGAAGAACGTGAAGAACGCGAAGAACGCCGGAACCGGAATTCGACGACGCACACCGTGATCTGCGACGTCGACGAGCTCTACCCGCGACGTTCTTCGGCGACGCCTCTTCTTCCGCGACCGATCCTCGTTCGGCAACTAAGGTGAGAAACGGATCGTTTAAATCTCCCTTTTTAATTTCAATGACAATGGATTTAATTAATTAAATCCGTTTGTTCTAGATCCGGAGATCGTCGGTGCGACGTTTTTCCCGCGGTGCGACGAACGTCTCTTCCGCGACGACGTGATGATCCCCTCCTTTCGCGACGAGCGATTCCGCGACGACCTCACGTCCGACGGCGACTTCGAGGTAGGGGTTGTTGGAATATTTTATTTCCCGTGTTTATTCTTTTAAAAATAAAGAACCCGATCACGGAACAATTTTAATTTATTTTAAAATTGTTGATTGGTTATTTTTTACTTTTCCTCCCGTTGAGTTTATGACTAACGCGGAGGGTGCGGGTCTAACAATCAAGACCCGGCAACCCTCCGCCGATCTTTTTGTTGTGAGGATTTGGCGGACGACGACGAACCGTGCGGCAGGGGCGATCCGTTGATCCCGCAGTGAAGATCGGCCCCCGGGAGGAGCTATGGAGCAGACGGGAGGCAAAACGGGCCACCGGAGCAACTCCGGAGGCCCGCGGAAGGCGGCGGCGGTGACCGGGGGCGGCGGCGCCCGGCGCGCCGCCGGATAGATCCGCCGCGGCTCAGCCGCGGCGGCGGCGAACCGCCGGACCGCGTCCGCGGTCCGGCCACCCAGCACGCGGCCCGCGCGGGCCGCGTTCCTCCAAGCCGCGGGTAAAACCCGCGACGGTTTCTCTTCGGCCGCTCGGCCGAAGCCGAGCCGGCCGGTCCGGTCGGCCAGGCCGCGCCCAGGCCGGACTGGACCTGGCCTAGCCGGGTCGTTCCGAGTCGGGTCGAGCCGGTTCGGCCGACCCAGGGGGGGTTCGGGCCGGGTCGCCTCGGGCCCAGAACCCCCGTTTTCGGGCCTTCTTCAGTCTTTTGCCCATATCTTGGGCCTAGGACCTCCGATTGACGAACCGTCAGCGGATACACGATCCTTGGATCAATACGGTCGTTTCGGTATATTATACTCAAGGTTTCGGAAGACTTTGGGTTCGGCCGGGTTGGGTCGTACACGAAACCAACCGGGCCCTCGGAGCGGAAACGCTCATAACTTGAGCTACGGACGTCCGATCGACGTACCGTCAGCTGTGGTAGTTTCCTCTAAGTGAGACGGAACTTTTGGCATACTCCGCCCGAGGATCGGACACAGACGGAGTACGGTCGGGTTGGTTTTGCCCTAAAAACCAACCGGGCCCCTGGGACGAAAATGCCAATAACTCTCAGACCGGGGGTCCGTTTGACGCGCTGTCTGTTGCGTTGAGATCCTGTTGTCGATACGGAACTTTTGGATACATCAACTTCGGACTACGTGTTAGTTGATGTATCAGCCTCTCGGCTCGTGGAGCGGACCCTCCTAAACGAGCTCGCTGTGTGCGGGAACCCTAGTGCTGGCTGTGACTTCGACGACAGAGCAGAGATCCTCCGTGGACTGCGACGACGACAGAGCAGAGATCCTCCGTGGACTGCGACGACGACAGAGCAGAGATCCTCCGTGGACTGCGACGACGACAGAGCAGAGATCCTTCGTGGACTGCGGCGACGACTGTGCAGAGATCCTCAGTGGACTGCGTCGACTACTGCACTCAGCGATCCTACGTGGATCAGTGCTACCGGTCCTGTGTGGGCCCGATCCTTCGTGGGTCCTTACTACCGGTTCTGTGTGAGCCACTGCCTACAGGTTCTGTGTGAGCCCGATCCTATGTGGGTCTTTTGCGGGGGTTAGTACCTATCGATCCTTCGTGGGTCCGACGACTTAGATGGATCAGTGATCATCTTTGACGTCATCTGAAAAAGTATACCTGGTTGAGCTGAATCTTATGTTACTCTCCTTTGTGGATTGTGTTGAACTATCCTATGTGGATTTACTGTTTACTCTCCTTTGTGGATTTGAGTCTTTCTTTCCTATGTGGATTAAGTTGTTCTTGAGCTCGTGAGCAGAGCTAGAAGTGGGGACTTAGGTATATGTATGGGCATATACCTAAGTCGAGTCAGATGTTACTTCGTGATTGCACCTTCCTTTTTGTGCTATATCCTTTGTGGATTTCGGGAGTCCTTCGGGGGTCTCGGGGTCCTTACTGAGTAGCTTATACTCACCCCTGCACGGGCTATGCCCGCACCTTGTTGTTTTGGATGCAGACGACGGATAGCGCTGATCACGGTTGGGGCGTGGAGCAGGACGGTATCTGGAGGTGGACCACTGGGCGGGACGTGCTCGGAGCGGACGTGGGACCCGAGGAGTCTGGAGGCTATCTGTACCCACCCTTCAGGTGGGATTGCCAGTGGACGACACGAGGCCGCCGTCTTTTATTCAGTTGCTGTTCTTTTCCTTTTCAGTTGTACTTTCTGTTGGGCTTGTATTCCGGCCCCCTTTACTTTTCTGCACTTTGTAGTTACTTTCCGCTTGCTGACTCTGTGGTGGTTGTTACTTATAAAGGAAATGCCTTCCCTATTTACCGGGATTTACGCCTTGGTGCTAGTCGCCAGCCTCTGGCCTATGGAAGGCGGGCTTGGGGTAGTCACGGCACGGGCCCCGAGGTCGGGTCGTGACAAATTGGTATCAGAGGTGGTCGGTTCTACCGCAGACTCTGATCGTCTTTTCTTTCTATATGAAGCAATAGTGTTTAGTGTATTGAGTGTGGTTATCAGTTCAGGGAGCCCAGTGTTGGTGCGGCGGCCGACGTATCAGTACACCAGGACCCTGACTCCTGATTTCTGACTTAATGCATGAAAACATTGATTGCGTGTGTGTTTCAAGTTTCTTTGTGATTACTTGTGTCAGCTCACCGGGTATACTGATCTGCTTCATGAAAGTCTCAAGTTTTCCTTGTGATTACTTGTGCCAGCTCACCAGGTATACTGTTCTGACTGTGGTGCTCTTGTTCTCCTTTTCAGGATGGCCCCGCGACGACAGCCAGCTAGGGTTTCGAGTGTAGGGCGCGACGGCAGCCCACCGAGCGACGAGGCCTCGGTGCAGGGCCCTTTGCCAGCAGTGGCACCGGCGGTAGCTTTACCCGCCGAGCCACCGATGCTACCAGTACCAGACGCTGACGATGCACGTCGCCTCAGGGCACTGCATGAGTTTCAGAGCCAGCGACCGCCCAGGTTTCGCGGTGAGGCGGACCCCCAGGCCGCCGAGGACTGGCTAGAGGCGGTGGTACGGATCTTTAGGCTAGTGAGGACACCAGCGGATCTCATGGTGATTCTCACGGCGAGCCTCCTGCAGGCGGCGGCAGGACGATGGTGGAGCTTGATGCTCCAAGTTCACGATGAGGCATCCTTGCTCTGGTTGGACTTCGAGAGCCTCTTCCGCTCTGAGTTCGTCCCGGCCACCCTCCGAGCGGTGCGCATCCAAGAGCTTCTCCAGCTGCGCCAGGGCAGCATGACGGTCGCTCAGCACGCGGCGAGGTTCACTGACCTATCTCGCTACTCGACCGACATGGTACGGGACCCCTTCTTCCGGGCTCGGACCTTCGTGCAGGGCTTGCGGCAGGAGATTCGGGCGTCGCTGATCTCCCTCAGCATTCCGACCCAGGAGGGAGTGCTGGAGCGAGCCCTCCTGATAGAGAGCTTCCTGGCAGAGCCTTCTTCAGCGGAGAGACCTAGCGCAGGGCGGCAGGTAGCTTTGTCTTCGGCAGCAGGTAGCCGATGGATGACTCTCGGGTCCAGGCAGACCAGACCCCCACGCAGACGACCTCAGGACACCGGCTCAGCAGTGCGGGGCACACAGCGGAGTGCCAGCCTTCCGAGAGGCAGGCTGTGCTACTCCTGCGGCGGGCAGGGTCACATGGCTCGTGACTGCCCGACTCGCCGATCAGAGGAGCAGCAGACGGTGGAGGTGCCACCCAGGCAGAGGCAGAGGGTCGACCGTGGCAGTCCGCAGGGAGTAGGCGGACGAGGCAGAGGAGCTGGCCGAGCAGCGGGTGGTGGGCGACGCTTCCAGGCTCTACCCCCACCACCACCAGGAGGGCCACCTCGACCACAGGGAGCTGGCGGGCAGGGACAGGCCCAGCTCCAGGCAGTGGAGGCCTACGACCCCGACATGCCAGAGATGATTCGAGGTACGATCTGTGTCTATTCCACCCTTGCTGCAGTACTTATAGACACAGGAGCGAGTCACTCTTTCATAGCCTCTACCCTTGTTCGGAGCTCGGAGATTCCGACTGAGCCGTTGGCTCGATCCTTACGGCTAGATACTCCTACGGGAGCAGACTCGACGATTACGCACTGGTTCCGGCAGTGTGAGCTTACTCTAGGAGGCGAGAGCTTCGGCTGGGATCTCCTTGTAGCGGCGTCGAGGCCTTACGACGTCATCTTGGGCATGGATTGTCTATCCACGGTTCATGCCCAGATCGACTGTTTTAGGCGCAAGGTGCGATGTGTTCGTACCGACGGGAGCAGGTTTACCTTCAACGGCGAGAAGGGAACCTTTGCAGCACAGGATGGACTTCCGCGGAGGAGAGTGCAGCCCATCTCTCATCAGTTGGCTAGCCTCATCCTAGGAGCAGTGGACGTGCGGAGTCCAGTTTTTCCTGCAGTGGTGGACCAGTACGTGGACGTCTTTCCCGACGACGTTCCAGGGCTACATCCTCGTAGAGAGGTAGACTTTTACATCGACTTGTACCCCGGGACAGCCCCGATATCCACTCCAGCATACCGGATGGCCCCCGCCGAGCTTCGAGAGCTGCGGGTACAGTTGGAGGACTTGCAGAGCAAGGGGTTTATCCGACCCAGTGTTTCACCCTGGGCTTCCCCGATATTGTTCGCCAAGAAGGCGGACGGGAGCTTGCGACTGTGTGTCGACTATCGTCGCCTGAACCAGGTGACAGTGAGGAACAAGTATCCGCTGCCACGGATTGATGACCTCTTCGATCAGCTTTGGGGAGCGCGGTGGTTCTCGAAGATAGACCTCCGGTCAGGCTATCATCAGCTCAGAGTTCGAGACGAGGACGTGCAGAAGACGGCCTTCAGGTGTCGGTATGGCCATTATGAGTTCTTGGTTATGCCATTCGGCGTAACCAATGCTCCAGCAGTGTTCATGAGCCTCATGAACAGGATCTTCCAGCCATACCTAGACCGATTTGTCGTGGTCTTCATTGACGACATTTTGGTATACTCGACGACTGAGGAGGAGCATGTCTACCACCTGCGAGTTGTGCTAGACACACTCCGAGAGAACCAGCTTTATGGAAAGCTCTCAAAGTGCCAGTTCTGGTTACGTGAGGTCCACTTCTTGGGGCACGTCATCTCTGAGGCGGGAGTTGCTGTGGATCTCGCGAAGATCGAGGCAGTGCTAGCTTGGGAGCCACCCAGGAGCGTGATGGAGATGCGGAGCTTCTTGGGCCTAGCCGGATACTATCGGAGATTTGTGCCAGACTTCTCCAGAGTTGCGGCACCAATCTCAGCCTTGACGAAGAAGGGGAAACCCTTTGTGTGGTCAGACAGATGTCAGCAGAGCTTCCAGGAGCTGAGACAGAGATTGACCAGCGCACCTATCTTGAGGTTGCCTGAGGAGGGAGTTGGGTACGTAGTTTACTGCGATGCATCAGGGACTGGACGCGGGTGCGTCCTGATGCAGGAACGGGCCGTGATCGCCTACGGATCACGTCAGTTGAGGCCGCATGAGCAGAACTACGCCACTCATGACCTGGAGTTAGCAGCAGTGGTCTTCGCTCTGAAGACTTGGCGGCACTATCTGATGGGCGTGCGCCTCACAGTCTTTTCTGACCACCAGAGTCTCAGGTATATCTTCTCTCAGAAGGAACTGAACCTGAGACAGCGGAGATGGCTTGAGTTCCTCCAGGACTATGACTTTGAGATAGTCTATACTCCTGGGAAGGGGAACGTGGTAGCCGATGCCCTCAGCAGGAGGACGGGCATTCAGCTACTTGAGGAGGCGACGGAGCAGCTAGCCTCCTTACAGATATCCTTCGTGGATAGAGACGGAGCAGCCTTTCTTCAGTCTCTCACAGTCTCTCCTCCACTTCTACAGCGGGTCAGAGAGGCTCAGCGTGGGGACGCTGACTGTGAGACTCGGCGTACGCTGATATCCTCAGGTCATGCGCCTGATGGCTTCTCCCTTGGAGCAGAGCACGACATCCTTTTTAGAGGACGTACCTTCGTACCAGTCACTTTACGGGAGGAGGTGCTGAGAGAGTTTCACACTTCTCCCTTGGCGGTACATCCCGGAGTGGCGAAGATGTACCAGGATCTCAGACGACAGCACTGGTGGCCGGGTATGAAGAAAGCTGTGGCAGAGTTCGTTTCACGATGCCTCACCTGCCAGCAGGTGAAGGCAGAGCATCAGGTACCAGCAGGCTTGGTACAGCCCTTGGAGGTCCCGGAGTGGAAGTGGGACGACATATCTATGGACTTTGTGACTGGACTTCCACGCACTTCCAGAGGTCACGACTCCATTTGGGTGATTGTCGACCGACTCACCAAGTCGGCACACTTCTTACCCATCAGAGAGCAGGGCTCAGTGGAGAGCTTGGGACGTCTTTACGTCCAGGAGATCGTATGGCTTCACGGTGTGCCATCGTCTATCATCTCCGATCGAGATGCTCGTTTCACTTCCCGGCTTTGGAAGGGGTTGCAGGAGGCGTTCGGGATGCGGCTCCATCTGAGCACAGCCTTCCACCCTCAGACGGATGGTCAGACGGAGAGGACCATACAGACACTCGAGGACATGCTCCGTGCATGTGTTCTCGACTTTGGTCGTAGCTGGGAGGACCACCTACCCTTGGTGGAGTTCGCGTACAACAACAGCTACCACTCCACCATCGGGATGGCACCATACGATGCGTTGTACGGCAGACCCTGCAGATCACCGTTGTGCTGGACAGACCCTGGGGAGTCAGCACTCGTGGGACCAGAGATGGTCCGAGCCACGACAGAGAAGGTCCAGATCATCCAGGAGAGGATGAGGACAGCTCAGAGCTGGCAGAAGTCATATGCTGACAGGAGGCGGAGGCCACTAGAGTTCGAGGATGGCGACCACGTCTTTTTGCGTGTCTCACCTCGACGTGGTTTACGGAGATTTGGCCGAGGCGGCAAGTTGTCTCCACGCTTCATCGGGCCTTTCCAGGTCCTCAGCAGGATAGGAGAGGTGGCTTATCGCCTGGCTCTACCACCTCAGTTGCACCGGGTGCACGACGTCTTCCACGTGTCTCAGCTGAGGAGATACGTGCACGACCCGACGCACATCATCGACTTTGGGGAGCTGGACGTGGACGATGGGGCGACTTTTGCGGAGGTCCTAGTGGAGATCGAGGATCGACAGGAGCGGGTCCTACGTGGGTGGTCGATTCCTCTTGTGCGCATCAGATGGCAGCACGGGAACCTCCAGGAGAGCACTTGGGAGCGGGAGGCTCAGATGCGTGCTCAGTACCCCCATTTGTTCCCCTAGTTTTTGATGTATCTTTACAGGGACGTAAAGCCCTGAGGTGGGAGTAATGTAAAGACCCGCAAATTTCAAGGAAATTTTTTTTCCTTAAATTTCTTTGGAATTTTACAAGAGCGCAGCTTCAGACGGCACCTGATTCCGAGGCCCGGTGTGCCCGGAATCAATTTCCGAAGTTTGGCTCGGGTACGTTCTGTGAACGGACGAGCGGGTTTTTCTATCTTTTGAACCGGTACCAGAAATCGAATTCTGAGGGCACCGATGAAATCGCAGCGCCGGTATTTGCTTAGAAACGCTTCTTCCGGAGTTGCGTTTGCTCAACCGTGGTTTTTAAAATTTTGGGCTTTAAGTCGGAAATAAAATAAAGGTTGTGCGATAACTTTATTTTATTTCACTTAAGCCACTTGGAAGCCGCTTGGAAGCCACTTGAACTGAGTTAAAGCGGATAGGGTGCTATCCGGAAATACCCTACCCCTTGGTAGGATATTTGTGCGGTGGGGCCCGCACGAGCCCCGCCGTTTCTTTCGCTAAGTAACGCACCCGCGAAAACCCGTGAAAATAACTGAAAAGTCAACCGACGTGTTTTCCTTAATTCTTAACAGACCATTTAATTGGGCGGTTTATTTCGTGAATTAAATGGGATGTTTCATTCGTTGAATTAATTCAACGAATTTAATGGGTCGTTACTTACGCGTTTGCGTTCGTTGGCAAATTAATAAAATAGACAAACTTGTCTATTTTGGAGGATTGCTATCGTTGTGCGAATCCTCTGAGCCTCCACCCTCCCCGCGAAAAACGCGAAGAACGCGAAGAACACCGGAACCGGAACTCGACGACGCACACCGTGATCTGCGACGTCGACGAGCTCTACCCGCGACGTTCTTCGGCGACGCCTCTTCTTCCGCGACCGATCCTCGTTCGAAAACTAAGGTGAGAAACGGATCGTTTAATTCTCCCTTTTTAATTTCAATGACAACGGATTTAATTAATTAAATCCGTTTGTTCTAGATCCGGAGATCGTCGGTGCGACGTTTTTCCCGCGGTGCGACGAACGTCTCTTCCGCGACGACGTGATGATCCCCTCCTTTTGCGACGAGCGATTCCGCGACGACCTCACGTCCGACGGCGACTTCGAGGTAGGGGTTGTTGGAATATTTTATTTCCCATGTTTATTCTTTTAAAAATAAAGAACCCGATCACGGAACTATTGTAATTTATTTTAAAATTGTTGATTGGTTATTTTTTTCTTTTCCTCCCGTTGAGTTTATGACTAACGCGGAGGGTGCGGGTCTAACAATCAAGACCCGGCAACCCTCCGCCGATCTTTTTGTTGTGCGGATTTGGCGGACGATGACGAACCGTGCGGCAGGGGCGATCCGTTGATCCCGCAGTGAAGATCGGCCCCCGGGAGGAGCTATGGCGCAGACGGGAGGCCAAACGGGCCACCGGAGCAACTCCGGCGGCCCGTAGAAGGCGGCGGCGGCGGCGCCCGATGCGCCGGCGGAGGGATCCGCCGCGGCTCGGCCACGGCGGCGGCGAACCGCCGGACCGCGTCCGCGGTCCGGCCACCCAGCACGCGGCCCGCGCGGGCCGCGTTCCTCCAAGCCGCGGGTCAAACCCACGGCGGTTTCTCTTCGGCCACTCGGCCGAAGCCGAGCCGGCCGGTCCGGTCGGCCGGGCTGCGCCCAGGCCGGACCGGACCCGGCCGAGCCGGGTCGGTCCGGGTCGGGTCGACCCGGTTCGGGTCGAGCCGGTTCGGCCGACCCAGGGGGGGTTCGGGCCGGGTCGCCCCGGGCCCAGAACCCCCGTTTTCGGGTCTTCTTCGGTCTTTTGCCCATATCGTGGGCCTAGGACCTCCGATTGACGAACCGTCAGCGGCTACGCGATCCTTGGATCGATACGGTCGTTTCGGTATATTATACTCAAGGTTTCGGAAGACTTTGGGTTCGGCCGGGTTGGATCGTACACGAAACCAACCGGGCCCTCGGAGCGGAAACGCTCATAACTTGAGCTACGGACGTCCGATCGACGTACCGTCAGCTGTGGTAGTTTCCTCTAAGTGAGATGGAACTTTTGGCATACTCCGCCCGAGGATCGGACACAGGCGGAGTACGGTCGGGTTGGTTTTGCCCTAAAAACCAACCGGGCCCCTGGGACGAAAATGCCAATAACTCTCAGACCGGGCGTCCGTTTGACGCGCCGTCTGTTGCGTTGAGATCCTGTTGTCGATACGGAACTTTTGGATACATCAACTTCGGACTACGTGTCAGTTGATGTATCAGCCTCTCGGCTCGTGGAGCAGACCCTCCTAAATGAGCTCGCTGTGTGCGGGAACCCTAGTGCTGGCTGTGACTTCGACGACAGAGCAGAGATCCTCCGTGGACTGCGACGACGACAGAGCAGAGATCCTCCGTGGACTGCGACGGCGACAGATCAGAGATCCTCCGTGGACTGCGACGACGACAGAGCAGAGATCCTTCGTGGACTGCGGCGACGACTGTGCAGAGATCCTCAGTGGACTGCGTCGACTACTGCACTCAGCAATCCTACGTGGATCAGTGCTACAGGTCCTGTGTGGGCCCGATCCTTCGTGGGTCCTTACTACCGGTTCTGTGTGAGCCACTGCCTACAGGTTCTGTGTGAGCCCGATCCTATGTGGGTCTTTTGCGGGGGTTAGTACCTATCGATCCTTCGTGGGTCCGACGACTTAGATGGATCAGTGATCATCTTTGACGTCATCTGAAAAAGTATACCTGGTTGAGATGAATCTTATGTTACTCTCCTTTGTGGATTGTGTTGAACTATCCTATGTGGATTTACTATTTACTCTCCTTTGTGGATTTGAGTCTTGATTTCCTGTGTGGATTGAGTTGTTCTTGAGCTCGTGAGCAGAGCTAGAAGTGGGGACTTAGGTATATGTATGGGAATATACCTAAGTCGAGTCAGATGTTACTTCGTGATTGCACCTTCCTTTTTGTGCTATATCCTTTTTGGATTTCGGGAGACCTTCGGTGGTCTCGGGGTCCTTACTGAGTAGCTTATACTCACCCCTGCACGGGCTATGCCCGCACCTTGTTGTGTTGGATGCAGACGATGGACAGCGCTGATCACGGTTGGGGCGTGGAGCAGGACGGTATCTGGAGGTGGACCACTGGGCGGGACGTGCACGGAGCGGACGTGGGACCCGAGGAGCCTGGAGGCTATCTGTACCCACCCTTCAGGTGGGATTGCCAGTGGACGACATGAGGCCGCCGTCTTTTCTTCAGTTGCTGTTCTTTTCCTTTTCAGTTGTACTTTCTGTTGGGCTTGTATTCCGGCCCCCTTTACTTTTCTGCACTTTGTAGTTACTTTCCGCTTGCTGACTCTGTGGTGGTTGTTACTTATAAAGGAAATGCCTTCCCTGTTTACCGGGATTTACGCCTTGGTGCTAGTCGCCAGCCCCTCGCCTATGGAAGGCGGGCTTGGGGTAGTCACGGCACGGGCCCCGAGGTCGGGTCGTGACATTTAATGCCTCATATTATCATCCAAGAGTAGTTAAAACTATAATCTTCATGGATACATATTTACAGAAACCATGTTTTCTCAACTCTGTCATCTCTGATAGGAGAAAGGAATATTATATAGGAATAAAATCTCCAAGGAACATTTTACATGAAATATTGAAGATTGAGTTCCAAATAGCCAACATATATTTAAGTGGATTATCTATATTGAGAAACCGAAAATCTATGGATTCTAGATGCCCAAAGAATTATGAAAATACCTCACTTTCTCCACACGTTCCTTAATCTTATCACATTCTATTTTTAATTTTACTGTCAAAAATATATAAAATATTATCTTCAATTGTATAATTTTATTCTACAAGTTGATTAATACATGAATCCAGAGAAATATTTTTATATTATGGTAAAGAAGATAAATCGAAATGTTAAATATTATAACAAAACCAATAATTCTAACCAATGTTCCCTTCAATCATGAAAAATATCGAGAAGGTAGATAAAGAATATGATATAGTATGTTTTGATTATGGTAATACAAGTATTTGGAAGAATAATTATACCTTAAAAATTAATTAAGTATAATTTTTATGTAAGATTATTATCAAGTATAATCTATTAATTTTTAAAAATTTGATGTTAGATATAGATTGTGGTTCAAATATTTTTATCTTACTATAGGAACCATGTAAATTTTAATGGATTGATCAACGTGATGAGGATCATTATGCAGGTAGTGGAGAGAGAATGGATATGATATTTGTTAGGGGAAATCATCTCATTTTTAATACTATAATGGTTCTAGTGTTAAGGAATTTTAATTTTTTTCATAGTGTAACCAAGAAAATAATTTTTTCTGTTAAATTTAAGTATTGATATAATTGTGATATTATTTAGAAAAAAATTTATACTTTTATAAAGTAACAATATATTATTTGATGGAATATTATAATAAAGATCTATAAAAAGTATAATATAATAAATAATACAATGTAATAGATATTGAGTCATGTTCATATGAATCATATCAGACCAACATTTAGTATCACTAGATTTCTATTTTAATGAGAACAACTATTTATACCTATATCAAAAAGGGTACTTGGATTATTTTTAATTGAAACTCTTGAATATATTTCATCCATGTTAAAAATTTTAAATTAAAAAGGATCCATTTTGGTGAAAATTTGAAATAACCATAAAGGATCTACACTTGGATTAAACATATGTGTTCTTGCCTTTTCTAGTATAATACAGAGGTGTATTCTCTTATTTCATAACTGTTACAAATTATATTATTATATAATGATGTATCTATATAATGGTGTAAAATTTTGATTCCTTTTAGAAATTTATGGAATGTAATAATGAATAATAAAACCATATTGGTAAAAAGATAATGTAAATTTTCCCAAACTAATGTGGGGGTGTATCTTAACTATGTACTCATCAATTATTTAATATTTTGAGATAATATCAGAGATCACTACTTCTTATATGACAAATTAGAATGGTGTTAAATAAATTTGTAACCACACCTTGTTAGACATGGGGACATTGTAGAGACCCGTATCCTGACGTACATTGACATTACATTACATTTGAGGAATACTTAGTAAATAACAAAAACACACACACAAGGATCGTAATAGTTTAGTGTCTTTGGAAACTCGGAATATAATCTTCTAATCCTGTTGAAAGATCTTCAACATCTCCCATAAAGATCGTCCTTTTTTTAATACCTATAACCTTTCTTTATATCCTAGGGAAATGAAAACATAAATGGATGAGCCCAAATGCTCAGTAAGGGTAAACAAAAGAAATATCGATCACATCATATACATAAGCACATAACTTTTGGAAATCTTAACCTGCAAAAGAGATCATAATTTCATAAAATGGGGTAAATCATGGTAGTGAAATGTAATCAAAATAATCATAACTTAAAACATGAAACTTTGTGGCATTCACACATAATCATAGAGAATCATTTCTTGTTAGTCAAGACTCATTGCCAAGACTATCTTAGTAGACAAAGTCCCTTTCTGAATCGAGTAGCCCTCGTTTCAGTCCTGTTTCACTGAACCGGTATAACCTACCATTTCAGCCATGTCTATCTCATGAGATATAAAATCTTTACCCAATGCATTGGAGGGAGATATAGGTCCCACCCATCTTATAATGAATCCTTTCTTATGTGTGCCACATAATCATAAACCATACATCATAGCGTAACCCATGCAATAAAAATGGAATTCTTAAACAACATGACATCATAAAACAATTCATATAAGATAAAGGAATTCATAAAAATATTTCCATCACAACATAATCAAACCAATGTAATAATAGGGATAAAAACAGAACCCTTTAATTATCTTAGATGGAAAATAATTTTGATAAAATACTTGAACTCCATTCTTGAGGAAAATATCCTTTCTACTTCAAAAACACTTTTCTTTTCATAACATGTCATACAATTATAAACTAAAAGAAGTTGATTAAAAATAAACTTGAAAACCTATAAATAAATATTTTTGGAAATAATGTTTTAAAAATCCATTCTTGACATATATGTTAAAAAAAACATTCTTCTCGTACTGTTGTCGGAAAAGTCAAAAAAGTACCTCGTACGAAAAATGACAAAAGATTCCTTTCATATCTTTTACTAAAAACTCACCGAAGGGTAAAATAGGATTTGAAAAATTGTAGGAGAATTGAAATAATATTACATATTTAGAAAACATGGATGTAGATGATAAAATACACCCCAGTAAATACTAAAGTATAAACAATCTCGGATAAAAATGAGATTGTGATATTTCCCTTACCTTAGGTCCGATTTGCTTTGTACTTGTCCGAAGCTCCTGTATAATGGTTTAAATAATGTCATTGACTTATTACAGAATCATATTCATTGTTATGATATCATATATGGTTCACTTATGACATTATATTACCCGTTCTTTTGTAAATTCCATGTTAAAGAAGCGTTTTGGGTAAAATCGTTTCATTTATCGTAGGTGTTTTGACTTGTTGTTCATGACATTATTATTACTTATATCATGATTTACTTAGTTCCAGAATATAAAATATGATTTTTATATCATATATATTCAGTATATATATATATATAATAGATAGATAAATGAAATGAAAAACACCGTCCATGGAGACGGTAGTCCGTACGTACGCATGAACGCTGTTTTCCTTTCCTTATTGCCTTGAATGGAAGTAAGTAGATGACATACATATATATATATATATACATAAATCAAGTAGCTTTATAATGTCATATATTTCTTTATTATTTCTTATATATAATTTATAATCATTCTTAAATGGTTAACATGGAGAATGAATCTCATCGCGTCGTGGAGACGGTAGTCCGTAAGTACGCACGAGCGATGATATCAACTCCATAAATATTGAATTGAATTGGAGTGGATTATACAATATATCAGAATCAATATGATGTTGTAATAACTATTTATAGTTATTCTTTACACCATTATACCCATCCATGTAAGGTGGTGGTGGAAAATAGATTACACCACGGCGTGGAGACGATATTCCGTACGTACGCACGCGCGGTGATTTCATTTTCCGTAGGATGGATAGATGGTGAAATAGGGTTGTTTCATACATATAATAACATATCAGTATATGAGTGATACTGAAGTTATTACTTCCTAAGAAGAAGAAGTGGAAGAAGAAATAAAGATGAAAGAATTGGTAACGGTAAGTACCTCTTCTTTGAAGCGCCTTTTGGAGACCTCCTCTTAGGGAACTAAAATTGGTCTTTGAGGAAGACCAGAACCCCTAAGATGTTTCTAGGGAAGTGGAGAAGAGATTTTGGCAGGGGTTTGCCGAGCTTGAGTGCTCTAATTGGTGTGAGGAGGAGGGGGAGGAGGTGTCCTTTTATAAGGGAGGAGAGGGGCACCTTAGGAATACCTCAAAATATTATTTTATATTAATGTCAAAATTGGTTTATAATGGTTCCAAAGGGTCTTATTTCGAAGCTAAAGTGGGGATGGGTCGAAATCCTATCAACCAATAGGATTTAGACATGTTTAGGGTATTATTTTAACCTTATCAATTAGATTTAACTCTAATTTAAATAATTTAACTTTTACCGTGTCTTTTTGTTTTCTTTCACTATATGGTTAATACACTTACTATAACATGCCAAACGAACCCCAAATTGTTTATTATTAATATATATATATATCCTTATCTAAGTCATTTGGCCTAAACTTAGATTTTTAGGAATAAAATAACAATTAATAATATAATATTTGATTTAAAAACTATTTTGTGTCAATTTTAAAACTATTTGATATATGATTTTTGTGAAAGTCATAACAGAATTATATATTCGAACCAAGTTGATTAAATTAACACTAATATATCATAGTAAACTAGAAAATTAGTGGAATTCATAAAAAGCCTCAAATTACATTCATTGGAGCATCAATTATGTTAATATTTTCTTAAAAGGGTAATTACTGCATCATCGTTGTGTCATAAATAAATTAATTTATTTAAAGTCTAAAAAATATAAATAAAATATCATTACGTAGGAAATCTTTTTATCTTTCTAATGAATATTTATAGTCGAATTTATCTTATGTATAACCCCATATTAAAAATGATTTACTTATTAAAATTTGATTTTAACTATTTTAACCCTTCTTTAAATAAATTAATAATAAATGTCCTAATCTAACCCAAGTGGGCCTAAATGGTCATATGTTATTCCTAAGTTTGTTTTTGGTCGAATTAAACTTATCCAATATAATTAGGACATGTGTTAGAGTAATAGTAATATCATTTTTACCCTTAGTTACCCTATTTACTATTAACCGCGGTAAAAAAAAGTAAAAAGTTACTATTCACCAAAAAATTATTTTTATCTCATTGAACCACATTTTACTTACTGATATCAACCGTGTCTGCCGGATTTTTGAAATTCCACTCACAGAAGCGGTAAAATTTAGTTTTATGCAAAATTCAGTTTTTAACCTACCACTTAGTGGTTTCACTATTCATCAAAAATTGATAGTTTTCAGAAAAATACCAAAATTTCACCCTAGGCTAATTTCAGTATTCCGAATCCAAAAATGAAGTCCATTTTCAAAAATAAAATTTATAAAATTTCAAAAAGTGGTTATTATTATTCATAACGGCTAGTTTTAATAATATTTTAATAGCATATCGTTGTTTAGTGAAACTCGGTATTGCGTACGACGCAAGCTATCGAGGAAGGTCGTGATTGCGTGTAATGCAAGGCAAGTCAAGGATGCATGTTGTGCAAGCTCATTCTGGTGTAGCCTACAACACAAGACATTAGTGAAATAAAAAAGAATATTTTTCATAAAATCTTGGGCTGTTACATTCTACCCCCCTTAAAATGAATTTCACCCTCGAAATTTGTCGGGGTTATAAATGGTTTACTATTCGGAAGTTTCTTTAACAGAAACCCACATCGTAAAAAGAAATACCAAAACTTGGCTTTAAAACCTAAAGTATGAAATGTAACGATTACCCAAATAAACTAATCACTGGGTTTCCACATAGGTGAAAATATGGATATGGAAGAGAAATCTAACCATCATGTTCTGATGGAGAGTGGTAGAGAACTTGGCTATGGAAAATCCAGTAATCACAAATCCATAAATTTGTGACGATCTATGGTACCATATGATTCATCAGGTATAAGATCACTAGGACAATATTTTTGGTTTTCAAGATCATTTCCCTAAAGTTGAAAATTTGAATTAGAATAAATACTTTCTTTATTTTGGTACAATCTCACTGTTGTTCATGCCTTGAACAATTTCCACTTCATCTCTTAAATAAATGAAGTTGAATTTGTTATTCGTGAAGTGTTAGTATGACAGGTCATTCCATCTGTCTCAAACAAAAGGTTAGCAAAAATTATATACATAAGTCGATCTATAGTGAGATTAATCACATATGGTTCCTAAAATGGACTTATACTTTATATATCATACTGCTTAATATAATAAAACTAGTTTCTACTAAATAGGGACTTCTTGTAGGCCATTGGTAGGCGATAAAGGCCAGTCGCACTTCGGTTGTGGGTTCGATTCCCACAGCCTTGTCCGAAGCGATGGGCTGTCGCCCGTCCTGCAGGTTGTCCTTTTTCTAAAACTAAATTACTATAACATCCCATCAATAATATCGAGAAAACTTATATCCTTAAAGAATACTAACTTATGTCCAACATAATCCATTCCAATCTTTAGGCTTATCCATAATACTGCAGTCCACTCTCATAACATAGTGAAAACGATTACCAGAGATTTAATACCATCGTTGATCCCCATATATCATAAGATATATCTTGTTGGTCACATTCCAAACATTCAAAGGCCTTAATCTTGTACTCTCTGGAATACCCATTTAACTTTATTGAAAACATGAATTCTATTAAAAGTTAACTCTTTCCACATACCAAAATCCTCAAAATTCTATATACTCAAACCATGATATCACTTAGTCCTTATATCAATCATGAGCTCATGAATACTATCAAACATTTAATTTTCTCCTTATCCATTCATTATGCGCATATCATCTACATTCCAAAAATATCTGAATAACCATTCATGGATACTGGTAACATTAATCAGACAACAGTGTAACAATCCTTACATGTCTCTTTATTCTATAGTACCATGAGATTACTTATACAACATTACACATGATAAACATGTAATCATTCCACTACATTCTTAAACCATTGACCAAGCTTCCACAATTCTTTCATCTCACATATCATTTGTAGTCTCTTCATCATCATCCACATAAATACTTCCCATAAGACCATACTAATTATCTTCATGAGACTTTCCCTTAGGGAATTGGTTTGCATAATGCCCGCACATTCCGCATTTAAAACATTTAACCATTGTTGATGTCGTAGCAATACCATTATCCTCATCCATGTTGTTAACTGATCCTTTTCCTTTGCATTTATTTGCTTTGTGTCCTTCTTTTCCACACCCAAATCATCTTCCAGTTCCTTTGAAACATTCTCCTTGATGCCTCTTCCTACATGATTTACATAGGGGAAATTGAACTTTCTTTCCTCTATGATCATCATGAAACTCCATCTTTCTCTTATTAGCCGAGTCAGGAAACTTACCAAATTTTACTTTATTGATCATATTGTGAGATTGATGATTCGGCATAATAATGATGTTTGGACTTCCAAATCCCATTTCATTATGAATAATATCATTCCATTGTCCATCATATCCTCCATTATCGTGAATCATCTTGTTTCCAGCCATTTTCTAAAACCCCCAAAAAATAGTGTGAGAGGCAAAAATCATGCTAGGGAAAACAACATAATAAAGGGGGAGTACCTTCAATATCTAACATCTTAGGTTTAATTCTATGATCGTTAGCGTAGTTCTATTACTATAACCTATACGTATACTTAGCCTTGGGGACATCCCCAGACATACCGTAGAAATATCTCTAGGGATCTCACTAACGTTTTCGCATCCTAGTTTCCAAAGGTTGACTAAACATTTCCTCTGATACCAAATGTAGAGACCCGTATCCTGACGTACATTGACATTAAATTACATTTGCGGAATACTTAGTAAATAACAAAAACACACACACAAGGATCGTAATAGTTTAGTGTCTTTGGAAACTCGGAATATAATCTTCTAATCCTGTTGAAAGATCTTCAACATCTCCCATAAAGATCTTCCTTTTTTTAATACCTATAACCTTTATTTATATCCTGGGGAAATGAAAACATAAATGGGTGAGCTCAAATCCTCAGTAAGGGTAAACAGAAGAAATATCTATCACATCATATACATAAGCACATAACTTTTGGAAATCTTAACCTGCAAAAGAGATCATAATTTCATAACATGGGGTAAATCATGGCAGTGAAATGTAATCAAAATAATCATAACATAAAACATGAAACTTTGTGGCATTCACACATAATCATAGAGAATAATTTCTTGTTAGTCAAGACTCATTGCCAAGACTATCTTAGTGGACAAAGTCCATTTCTGAATCGAGTAGCCCTCGTTTCAGTCCTGTTTCACTGAACCGGTATAACATACCATTTCAGCCATGTATATCTCATGAGATATAAAATCTTTACCCAATGCATTGGAGGGAGATATAGTTCCCACCCATCTTATAATGAATCCTTTCTTATGTGTGCCACATAATCATAAACCATACATCATAGCGTAACCCATGTAATAAAAATGGAATTCTTAAACAACATGACATCATAAAACAATTCATATAGGATAAAGGAATTCATAAAAATATTTCCATCACAACATAATCAAAACAATGTAATAATAGGGATAAAAACAGATCCCTTTAATTATCTTAGATGGAAAATAATTTTGATAAAATACTTGAACTCCATTCTTGAGGAAAATATCCTTTCTACTTCAAAAACACTTTTCTTTTCATAACATGTCATACAATTATAAACTAAAAGAAGTTGATTAAAAATAAACTTGAAAACCTATAAAGGAAGATTCTTGGAAATAATGTTTTAAAAATCCATTCTTGTCGTATATGTTAAAAAAACATTCTTCTTGTACTTTTGTCGGAAAAGTCAAAAAAGTACCTCGTACGAAAAACGACAAAAGATTCCTTTCATATCTTTTACTAAAAACTCACCTAAGGGTAAAATAGGATTTAAACAATTGTAGGAGAATTGAAATAATATTACATATTTAGGAAACATGGATGTGGATGATAAAATACACCCTAGTAAATACTATAGTATAAACAATCTCGGATAAAAATGAGATTGTGATATTTCCCTTTCCTTAGGTCCGATTTTCTTTGTACGTGTCCGAATCTCCTGTATAATGGTTTAAATAATGTCATTGACTTATTAAAGAATCATATTCATTGTTATGATATCATATATGGTTCACTTATGACATTATATTACCCGTTCTTTTGTAAATTCCATGTTAAAGAAGCGTTTTGGGTAAAATCGTTTCATTTATCGTAGGTGTTTTGACTTGTTGTTTTTGACATTATTATTACTTATATCATGATTTACTTAGTTCCAGAATATAAAATATGATTTACATATCATATATATTCAGTATATATATATATAATAGATAGATAAATGAAATGAAAAACACCGTTCATGGAGACGGTAGTCCGTACGTACGCATGAACGTTGTTTTCCTTTCTTTATTGTCTTGAATGGAAGTAAGTAGATGACATACATATATATATATATATATACATAAATCCAGTAGCTTTATAATGTCATATATTTCATTATTATTTCTTATATATACTTTATAATCATTCTTAAATGGTTATCATGGAGAATGAATCTCATCGCGTCGTGGAGACGGTAGTCCGTACGTACGCACGAGCGATGATATCATTTCCATAAATATTGAATTGAATTGGAGTGGATTATACAATATATCAGAATCAATATGATGTTGTAATAACTATGTATAGTTATTCTTTACACCATTATACCCATCCATGTAAGGTGGTGGTGGAAAATAGATTACACCACGGCGTGGAGACGGTATTCCGTACGTACGCACGCGTGGTGATTTCTTTTTCCGTAGGATGGATAGATGGTTAAATAAGGTTGTTTCATACTTATAATAACATATCAGTATATGAGTGATACTGATGTTATTACTTCCTAAGAAGAAGAAGTGGAAGAAGAAATAAAGATGAAAGAATTGGTAACGGTAATTTCCTCTTCTTTGAAGCGCCTTTTGGAGACCTCCTCTTAGGGAACAAAAATTGGTCTTTGAGGAAGACCAGAACCTCTAGGATGTTTCTAGGGAAGTGGAGAAGAGATTTTGGCAGGGGTTGGCTGAGCTTGAGTGCTCTAATTGGTGTGAGGAGGAGGGGGAGGAGGTGTCCTTTTATAAGGGAGGAGAGGGGCACCTTAGGAATACCTCAAAATATTATTTTATATTAATGTCAAAATCGGTTTATAATGGTTCCAAAGGGTCTTATTTCGAAGATAATGTGGGGATGGGTCGTAATACTATCATCCAATAGGATTTAGACATGTTTAGAGTATTATTTTAACCTTAGCAATTAGATTTAACTCTAAGTTAAATAATTTAACTTTTACCGTGTCTTTTTGTTTTCTTTCACTCTATGGTTAATACACTTACTATAACATGCCAAACGAACCCCAAATTGTTTATTATTAATATATATATCCTTATCTAAGTCATTTGGCAGAACCTTAGATTTTTAGGAATAAAATAACAATTAATAATATAATATTTGATTTAAAAACTATTTTGTGTCAATTTAACACTATTTGATATATTATTTTTGTGAAAGTCATAAAAGAATTATATGTTCGAACCAAGTTGATTAAATCAACACTAATATATCATAGTAACCTAAAAAATTAGTGGAATTCATAAAAAGTCTCAAATTACATTCATTTGAGCATCAATTATGTTAATATTTCCTTAAAAGGGTAATTACTACATCATCGTTGTGTCATAAATAAATTAATCTATTTAAAGTCTAAAAATTATAAATAAAATATCATTATGTAGGAAATCGTTTTAGCTTTCTAATGAATATTTATAGTCGAATTTATCTTATGTATATCCCCATATTAAAAATGATTTACTTATAAAACATTGATTTTAACTATTTTAAACCTTCTTTAAATAAATTAATAATAAATGTCCTAATCTAACCCAAGTGGGCCTAAATGGTCATATTTTATTCCTAAGTCTGTTTTTGGTCGAATTAAACTTATCCAATAGAATTAGGACATGTGTTAGGGTAATAGTAATATCATTTTTTCCCTTAGTTACCCTATTTACTATTTACCGCGGTAAAAATAAGTAAAATGTTACTATTCACCAAAAAATTATTTTTTTCTCATTGAACCACATTTTACGTACTGATATAAACCGTGTCTGTCGGATTTTCGAAATTCCATTCACAGATGCGGTAAAATTAAGTTTTATGCAAAATTCAGTTTTTAACCTACCACTTAGTGGTTTCACTATTCATCAAAAATTGAAAGTTTTCAGAAAAATACCAAAATTTCACCCTAGGCTAATTACGGTATTCCGAATCCAAAAATGAAATCCATTTTAAAAAATAAAATTTATAAAATTTCAAAAAGTGGTTATTATTATTCATAACGGCTAGTTTTAATAATATTTTAATAGCATATCGTTGTTTAGTGAAACTCGGTCTTGCGTACTACGCAAGCTATTGAGGAAGGTCGCGATTGCGTGTAATGCAAGGCAAGTCAAGGATGTGTGTTGTGCAAGCTTCTTTTGGTGTAGCGTACAACACAAGACATTAGTGAAATAAAAAAGAATATTTTTCATAAAATCTCGGGCTGTTACAGACATTGAATATGAGTTGTGAAATTTTTTCATTATCATTTAATTGATATGAATTATAGACTACAACATATACACTAAATTGAGTTCTATATAAAGAAATAAACAGAATAATATATGAGTTATGGTATGGGATAAAATTAATTTTTCATACATATTTGTTTGTGTAAGAGACGAATTTTTTAAGGATAATACAATAAAATATATACAACTTGGGGAAGAAAGTGTATCTTAATAGGATTTTACCTATTTAATCCCTTCGATTGAAAATTAGTCACTATAGGAAGAGCCTTATCAATAAAAGGGGATAAAATATTTAAAGGTAATAATATGAGAATGATATAAATTAATAAATTATAGGCTCAAGATAAATACGAGTTTTAAGATGAAAAATTGTCTAAGAACATGTAAGGGTAGTTGTTACTAATAATCATATACTATGTAGGATCCCTATAGTAGTTGGAGAAGTTGATATATATAATTTTCTAGTCTTCTAGGAAGGATACCCTATTGAACCTACTTTTTTATGTATTACAAATAATTATTAATGAATATAATGAAACTCTTATTGATAAAAATATGATAATGAATAATTTAAAAGAATTCCATTAGACTATTGAGATGTAGAATGGAATCCTTAAACAAGGAATCAAATTTTATATTGAAATGTAAATGTGAAGAAAGTGCAAACATGGGACTCAAGAAGATCCATTTACTTGGAAATTTCTGTTTGAATATACTAATTCACGAGTATTATGTATATATATTCGGTTGAGGCAGATTTGATAGGATCCATCCCTATGGATATCATGAGTACAATATTATATTAAAATATACATGCATTTAGTTGCAACTATATGTGATGATTATTGTTGAGTTGATATTCAAGTTAAAAGGCAAGTATTAATACGTTAAAAGTTTCTTCTAAACTATTTGATGAATCATGAAGGATTATTTATTTTGTGATACTAAAAGAGTTTTTGTTAATAAGGAATATTACAATATGAAGGGTTGAGGAACCATCCAAAAATATTTGTAAGACATAACACCTATAAAATTATGAATAAAATATTTATATTGTGATATGGAATGATTCTGAGATTTATAAGTGGTTTAGTAGGTTACAACAGCTATAAATAGATCGATTTCTCACATCATATACAATATATTTATAATGATAAGAAGTATAATTTCAATACTAGAAAATAAAATACCATGTTTCGAATATTGTGTAAAACAAAATTTAGGTGTTTAATGGGTTTGAATGGTTTTTAGATTTTATGGAAAACTTAAATAGAGAATAAGACCATGTTTTTTAAAAATATGATGATGAATTAAATGAGACTGTGTTTCTGGGAAGTCTGGAGAATTAAGAAAATTCAAAATGTGTGATTTAAGGAGTTTGAATAGCCTATGTTTTACATGAAATATAATTTTGAATATTGAACATAATATTCACATACAACGAATGTAATTATGAGAAGAAGAAAATAGAAAATCCAAGTCTATACTATTTATTTTTATGTATATTGAACATATAAGAAGAAATAAAGAAACAAATAGATGATAATGTTTATGGTTATTGATTACAAGTGTTGTATAATTAGAGAGACCCAGTTCCAATCCTCTATGAAAAAATATGAAAAAAAGAGAAAAGAATATCTCAATCATTCCCTCATATCTAGAATGATAATATGATAATGACTATCAAAAATATTATAAAATAGAATTATGAAGATTATTAATTTATATTCACTCATTATGAATATATTACATGCTACGAATATAAGTGATATAACATATAACCAACATAAGTTATCTCAATTAGATAATATTTTAGTAATCCAAGATAATTTTTTTGTTGACCAAGGGGAAAATTAAAATTGTCTTGTTGGGACATGGAATATATATTAATGTTATATTTCAGAAGGAGAAGGTTGAAATCATACATTTTATAGATATTATATAATATCAATCCCTTTCCTTCATTGAACATGGTTATTTCATGGATATGCGGTTCAATGTCATTGTCATTCATGTGCTTCTTTTGATAATAAAACAGATGTTGTGTACATGGGAAAATAATCATGATACACTGGGAATGTAGTCACTCTATTGAATAATAAATAAATAAAAACATAGTGTTCTCTTAATGAACATTAATATTCTATATCTATATAGACACTGACTAGATGTGAGATAGAGATAAATGGAGAATCACTCAGTGGATAAGAAATGAATAGAAAAGAGGATAAAATGTAAAATTAGATTAAAAGTATACAAAAACTAGCTGAAACCCTTCACAGTGTTAGTCACATCACTATTTCATCCTAATAGTTAGTTTCAAAGCATCATTTTAGACCTCATTGGACTCTCATAATATTTTAATAGTTTCACCTTTTTAGGGATTCATGAAATACATATTTAAAGTATCATATCAATTCCATAATAAATAAATGTCGAAGAAATATCATCAATGATGCTGAAGAATATGATGAAAATAGAGGGACTGAAGTTGAGAAATGACTCACCAAAGAAAAGATATAACAATTAATATATAACAATTTTTGGAAATAAAAATACATTTTATTCTGTTAATTTTTTTATAATCAATCTTTTGATGAAACTTGTATTTTTAATCCATACATATTTAGTAATAAGGGTTAAAAATAATTTTTTCCATTCAAAATATTGATAAAGTGAAATTAAGAATTAAAGATGAAGATCTAGTGGTTGATTCCACCAACAAGTGATTGGAAAAAAATCTGGTCTCATAGACTTTATCTTATCTACATAAAAAAGTGGTTCCAAAATTATCTTGGAAATATTTTCATATTGAAGAACGAATTGATATCAGGGAAGACCAAAATAATAAAAATTTATGAGATGAATCAACTAGTTATTTAAAATACATATGATATAATTTACCCAAAAAATGTCTTATATATCAGTTGATGTTTTAGAAATATATCGGAGGAGATCACCCACTTCGATTATAAGTTTCAAAGGATGAATAATAAATTGAAATAAAGGTTATAAATATTTACCACACTCTACAAAAATGTAGAATACAAAAATAATATTAACGAGGATCTTGAAGAAATATTCTCTAATTCAAAAAATGAAATGATAAATAAAATTCTTGAGAGAAAATAATCAATGAAAAGAATTTAAAAAAAGATCTATGAATATGAATAAGTAAATTTTATAAATAATTATCATCTAGATTTCAATATGTAGATGATTAAAATAATTGACCATATGCGGGAATAAAAGATAAATTGGAAGAAGATCAAGATAAAAAGTTGATACAGAAATGTATATACAGAATGGATACAATGGAAAATGAAAAATCAATTATGAATATGATATTCATAGATAATTATATTGAATTAAAAATTTAAAAATAACTCAGTCCATGGGTTCACAACAAGCTAAAATAAAGATGCTACCACAAAAAAAATAATTGTTTGGATTTTTATGCTGAAAGAAATTAATCTACTAGTAACAACATTCTATGACTATGCAATGATCAGTATAAAGCTTTTATAAACGAAAACACACCTTCTATCTCAAATTTTAATGTTTTTTATAACTATTGTTTTAGAAAGTGGGCATATTTTAATTTAAAATATATTAAAAACATGGATGATGCATTGTGAAGGAAAACCTAGTATAATGAAATGTTTTGATATTAAATTTTTATGAGATATCTTTACCCAATATAAATCTAAATATATAATATAAAAAATATAAAATATAAATATATTAGTTTATCAAAATTTGGACAACATATAGTTCTAAGAAGGAATCCAACTTTTGTTGGTTATTGTTATTGATGTAACCGATTATATAATATGGATTTGGACACCTAGCATAATATGTCATTCTAGGAAATTAAATGATAACCAATATAAAGGTGTTAGAATTCAAGATAAATATATGAAGAAAATTTGACAAAAAACAATATGTATACTCCAAAGAAATTTTTAAAACATGGAAATCTCTGTGCTTTGTGAAATATATATGCTAAGAATATGGATGTATGACTCTATAAATACATAAATTAGGTATACAAATAAAAATGAAATGAATAAAACAAATGGTTAAAAATTAATATAATCCATAATTGGGATGAAATATTAAGAAACACACTAAACACAACAGTCTGAAGAATATTTTAATGAAGAAGGAAGACTCATCATTCAGATATAAAAAAATGTAAATATATTCCCATACAAATTCTATGAGGTAAAATAATAGTCCTACAAAAATAATGATTAATTTTTTATTTTATGGATAAAGAGTAAAAACCCTAGAAACATTAAAACAAATATATGGATTTATGTGTTAAAATGAAGTTAGTGAACAAATAATTAAAAAAAATTACCTAATAAAAATAAAAAACTAACCTTTTGAAAAACTCTATTGAGAAACCATGTGGAAAGATAAAAATGGATGGTAAAATTCTTATTCTATATTTAGATATCTTAGAGTATTATTTAGATAAAGAAATGGAAATAGAATCATTATAAATGTTTGGATCTAAATGGAATGAAAATATTTCATATTAATAATCAATCAAATTTGATGAGAGTTTTTCAATTGATGGTATACTAGGATCTCATGAGAATCCAGGTGGGTGGAGAAAGTAGGATGAGCATAATTAAAAATATTTTATAAGAGTAATAATTTCCAAATAGGAAATCAAAAGAAATATGAAAACTACACCAGGTGACGCACCTGCCATGATGTCACGTGATCAAATCAATAACCCCATAATGAGGGAAGAAATGTATTTATGCTTCCCCAGACTACAATGAGATCCAGAAAGGAATTTATGAACATCTCATCTAGACATGTATTAGAAAATGGAAGTGTAATATCCAGATATTTTAGTCAATAGTTTCTTAGAAAAATAACACTATGTTTTCTATTGTGTAGCACACACAACACCGAGTTTAAACTAACCAAAAAAATAATTCTATATAAATATTATTATTATAACCAAGTTATTTTTTTGAAGTTTATGAATAAGAATAACCATATTAAGAAATATGATAATAATTATTTCACATAATAATTTAATAATCAATCATAAAATGATTATTATTTAGTTATAAATATTAAATTATTTGGAAGTAAAATGAGTTATTGTTTCTCCATGAAATTATTTTTTAAATAAAGTAATTTATTTAAGTGTTAATGAATGTAAAGACCCGTAAAATTCAAGGGAAATTTTTTCTTAATTTTTTTTGGAATTTTACAAGAACGTGGTTTCTGACGGCACCTGATTCCGAGGCCCAGTGTGCCCGTAATCAATTTCCGAAGTTTGGCTCGGGTATGTTCAGTGAACGAACGAGTAGGAATTTATAACTTTTGAACTGGTGCCCGGAATCGAATTCTGAGGGCACCAATGAAATCGCAGCGCCGGTAATTTCTTAGGAACTCCTGTTCCGGAGTTGCGTTTACACGAGTGTTGATAATAAAAATTGTGGAAGTTTATTATATAATGACACTACATTTTTTATTATTTTTCTCTAAGTGTAAACTCTTGATGGAAGTTGGGTAACCACCCAACCTCCCTTAGGAGGTTATAAGGGTGGTGGGGCCCACACGAACCCCACCCCTTGATATCCTCTAAACCCCCCACAACTCCCACTTTAATGTTGACAACTTGTTTAATTAATGAGGTGAGTTAAGTGAGGTTTAATTGAATTTCAATCTTTTGAAATTCTTGCCAACACTTTGCATTTAATTAATTAAACCAACTTAATTAATTATTATGAGCGTTTGATTTCTTTTGAAATCATTTTGCCAACATTAAAATGAGAGATTATATTCTTCTCTTTAGGTTGGCATAAGCTTTGTGGGGAGAACGAAGGGGAGGAGAAGAACTTTGGAAGACCTTCAACCTCTCGAAGAAGAACGTTCCACGTCTCCGAAGAACGTGAAGCAACTCCTTCTACCTTCTTCAACCGGAGCAAGGAAGGGAAGCACCACTGCCCACAATGTATTCTTAGAGTGTCTACTCGACTTCACCGAGCGCTTCTTCTACCAACGTTGACGGAACGACGCTGTTTCTGCGACGCCCGACATGCGACATCTTTTATCATGTTGGGGTTTATTTTATTATTCTTTTGTTCATGATTTATACCCGTGATTTTATTTCTTCGTGAAATTTGTCCAATTGTTAAAAAATAATGCGAGGGGGCCGAACCGTACGAAGAAGGACGACCCTCCTCCTTTTTCATGATTGATTCTATTGTGGATTGAAACGGGTGTGGTGCGGTGCCGTCGCACCGCATAGGATCATACGACAAGAAATGTGCGGCGCCGTCGCACCGCATCGTGAAATAATGCAAGGACGCGACGTCGTCGTGCCGCATCGAAGAAAGTCGAAGACACCGCGGTCGGAGCGGGGCCACGGCGGAAGGGCGCGACGCCGTCGCGCCGCGCCGGAGGACAAGTGCCGCGGCCGGTTCCGGGCCGCGGCGGAGCTTGGTGACCGGTGGCCAGCCGGGCCGCCGGTGTCAGAAGCCGGAAGGGGACCGGCCTTTGCCGGTTCCGTTGAGGAAGAACCGGCTGACCAGTTCGGGCCGGCCAGAAGGGAGACAAACCGGGGGAATTTAATTCCCCCGACCAGCAAAACGGCCCCCCATAATGAGGGGGGGGCAAGCGCCCCCCGTTTTTCCAACAGCCCGGCCTTCGGACGAGCTGGCAGCGGGCCCAGCGCGCTGTGCCGGACCGGCTCCTGTCCGGTGCGCCAGGCCAGGCCGGGCCGTGCCGGGGCGGGTCGACCCTGTCCGGGGCGGGTCGACCCGGTTCGGGCCAACCGGGGGTCTCGGGCCGGGACGGCCCGGGCCCGAAACCCCCGTTACCGATCGGTTTGGATTCAAATGCCCATAACATGGGCTACGGACCTCCAAACGACGCGACGTCAGCGGCGATGCGATCCTTGGATCGAGATGGTCGTTTTGGTATATCGCACTCAAAGTTTTGGAATACTTTGAGTTTGGCCGGGTTGGTTCGTACACGAAACCAACCGGGCCCTCGGAGTGGAAACACTAATATCTTGATCTATGGACATCCATTTGATGTGCCGTCAGCTTTGTTGAGTTCCTCTTGGTGAGACGGATCTTTTGGCATACTCCACCTGAGGTTTGGATGCAGGTGGAGTATGGTCAGGCTGGTTTTTCCTTAAAAACCAACCGGGCCCCTGGGACGAAAAAGCCAATAACTCTCTGTTGGCGCCAAAATATTGCTCGAAAGAAAGGAATGAAAAAGACGGCTGGCGCACTACCTCGCGAAGCACTGACGCGAAGCACCCACGCGACGCCCCGTCGTGAAGCACCCCAACCATCGCGGCCTCGCAAAGCTCTGGAGGCGGTAATGCTCCGCGAACGCATTTGACGTTCACGAGCCCGCCGCGAAGCTCTAGAGGCGGTAATGCTCCACGAACACATTTGACGTTCGCGAACTGCCCCAAAGCTCCGAAGGCGGTAATGCTCCACGAACGCATTTGATGTTCGCGAGCCCGCCGCAAAGCTCCTGAGGCGGTAATTCTCCATGGATGACGTTGACATTCGCGAGCACGCCACAAAGCACTGGAGGCGGCGCGCGAGTTCTGCTTCGCAGCGCCCCTTCCCTATAAATACTGGACTCCCCCTGAGTCCCCAGGATGGACAATCCAACCTTTCGGCTTCTCCTCTCCTGAATTGCGAAGCACTCTTTCCCCCGTGAATCATGAGCTCCACGAGGTACTTTTACTTCACAAGACACCTCTGCCTTGTCTCGTTTTGAGCCCCTCTTCCGAGAGGGATGCCCTTCGCGAAGCCCAAGGGCATTCGCGAAGGAAGGGGATTCCCAAGGGAACCCGGGCAGCTGCGGAGGGTTTATGCTTCGCGAAACACCCAACCCATGCTAGTGATCCCTACTCTAAGGCAGGATCGCTACACATCGCGAAGAACACTGCTTCGTAGGGCCCTGCTTCATGAGTCACCTCTTCTTCGCGCGGAAGTGCTCCGCGAACACTGTTCCACATCGCGAAGCACCTTCCACTCACACCTATGCCCCGTGCTAAGGCCAAGGCACTCCACTTCGCGAAGCACACTCCTTTTCTTTGCGATTCCTCTTCCCGTGTGACCCTCTAGGTTTGCACGATGTGATTTCAAAGTCCCATGGACAATTCCACCCGTAGAATTGCTTCGCCTAATGCTTCTTCGCATAGGCATGCTAACGGCTATTGCTTCTTCGCATAGCCATGCTAACGTGGACCCCTTGATAGTTCGTTCCACAACCCCCCTTAACCATGGCCTTATTGGTACCTTCCCTTCCCCAAGGACCAGAGGGTACCGGTTATGTAAGTCCTAGGGGTGTGGAGTGAACCCACCTCGTCCGAGCTGTAGGACGTTAAACTGCCAAGCACCACATCCTCAACACATGACGTTAAACTATGACCTGACCTCGTGCCCCTCACGAAGGGTCCCCCCATCTCGAACATTTTTTACACCACTCATCTCCACAGGAATGGAATCACCCCTCCACAAGGGATGATATCCTCCTTATTGGAGTGGCGTATGTTCATGGGAGAAGGGCGACCCTAGTTCCCCAATGGATGTGTGCACCTCTGCATCTCCGTACTTCCCCACTACCAAGGTCAGTGGAGGGCGTGATAGGGAATGAGGCACCTCCCATCATTGGACCAAGGTCCATCTTTCCCACGCTTTGTCGCACCATGGGCCTCCATCGTGGAGTAAGTCCCAGCACCATGGGCCGCCTAACGCGTAAGCCCCTCTTCGCTTCTCACGGACGCATCCTTCGCGACGTGATCGTCAGGTCCTTTCAACCTCTTGTTTCTCACACCAAGCATGACTCACGTGGGCTTAGAGTGAGCACCAACCCTGACCCTCACCCATAGCGAACTACGAGGAATTTGATCCATGTCAAGGCATGGTACGTAGGAAGCCTCCATGAGGTTCAAGCCACATTGCTCAGTCATCCATTCACGTCGCGTTTCTCCCTCGTCCAGCAAGACGTTAAACTGTATGTCTCCGTCCCGCATGACGTTAAACCGCACACACCATCCCGCATGATGTTAAACTGCAAGCCCTCGTCCAGCATGACGTTAAACTGTATGCCTCCCTTTGTCCTGCATGACATTAAACTGCACACCCATTCCCACCTGAACTACGAGGTCTTTGATCCATGTCAAGGCATGGTACGTATGAAGCCTTCCAGAGGTTCAAGACCACCACTCATTTGACCAAGGTCCACTTTCACGTCGGTTCGCCGAAAAAGACCCATTTGAAAGACGGGGTCTTTGATCCCTGTCAAGGCATGGTACGTAGAAAGCCTCTATGAGGATCAAGCCCACCCATCATCCAATTCACGTCATGTTCTACCTACATCCAGCACGACGTTAAACTCCAATTCTAGTCCGACGGCAAGCCGTTGTGACTAACCCGAACTACGAGGTCTTTGATCCATGTCAAGGCATGGTACGTAGGAAGCCTGTACGAGGTTCAAACCCACCATCCGGTCATTCCAACCTCATTCACGTCGGTTCACGCCCGTCCCGCATGACGTTAAACTGTATTCCCCAATCCTAACTACGAGGACTTTGATCCGTGTCAAGGCATGGTACGTAGGAAGACTCCCTGAGGTTCAAGACCAACAATCATTGGCCCAAACCGTCTCCTAGTCGGTGTGCTAGGCCCCCATTTTCAGGCCCATTTCCCATTGGACCATGGTCTCTCATTTACGTCGGTTCACCAACACCCACTGCCCGTCGTTTATTCACGTCAGGGTTCACTACCGTCTCGCATGACGTTAAACTGTATTCCATCAATCCTTTGAACTATGAGGACTTTGATCCATGTCAAGGCATGGTACGTAGGAAACCTTCCCAAGGTTCAATCCCACCATTAGTGGACCCACGGGTCTACTTTCACGTCGGTTCACCGATGAAACCCTTTGAACTACGGGGTTTTTGATCCATGTCAAGGCATGGTACATAGGAAGCCTTCTAGAGGCTCAAGCCCACCACTCATTGGTCTAAGGTCCACCCTCACCTCGGTACGCTGACAATGCCCATCGGACCAAGGTCCACCTTCAGGTTGGTTCGCCGACGACAATCATCGGGCCAAGGCCCGCCTTCACGTCGGTTTACCAGCACCATCCTGAACTACACAGACTTCGATTCCCTTCCACGGGGATACGTAGGAATCCTATTAAAGGTTCAAGCCCAACTTCACTATCACCCCTATGATGGTACCATTTCATTCCCCCTCTACTTCATTCATCCACCTACAGCCCATCCTGATTCTCGAACGGACCGTCATATCCCGGAGAGACCATGTCGGTACGCTCTTCTTCACAGCCGCCCATGGGCTGGCCCCGGTATCGACATCCCTTCAAGGAGAATCCATCAATCCGATCTATCCTAACTAATGCTCTGGTTGGGTTGATACGTCTCCGCTAGATGTTAAACTCGCGACATAACCTGTGTTAAACACGGGAAGCTGAGGAAAACCTCAGATATGTGTCTATGACATATAATTCCCCATGCTCGATGTGGGATGCCTCGGGCTTCCACGCCCTCAAGAAGCCTTGTGACCAGGGATAATAGACAGACATGCCAGGTTCCCCAGCATCCAGACACGCTATTGATGCCTCAACGTGACTACTCCCCCGACTGAAGGTTGCTGCCCTGACTGGACCCTTTGGAATGTTCTGACAGAAGCAGTGTAATTAACCAGCACTAATGGAAAGATGGCATTGGGAAGAGTTTCACTAACTACGTATTAAATCTATGAGGGAGACCCGGACAAGGCGACGAGTTCTGAGGAGGAATCCACATGAGGGAGAACCGACATCCCATCATCCTGTTTCGATCAAGGAGAAGACGTCCCTGAATAAGGAGCGAATGTCACCCGCCTTTGGAAAGCGGGAATGCGGGGCAACAAAGCGCAGCGCGTCCTCCTCCGCGAACGGAACGGATGTGCGCGCGCGCCCCGGTGAAAGTGTCGGAAATAGAAATGGTGAACCTAACGTGAAATTCTTCTCCTCAATATGGAGATTAGTAGCGTTTGAGACACCAGTAGATTGACGTGTCACCGAATCCAGATATCCGACACATGGTCCCGCCAAGCAAATAACGTGCCTGTCGTGAAACTCACCGGAAGTTGGGGCAGTAGAATGTGGGGCACTCCGTTCTGCAACGTGTTGGCGTGGATCCTTCCTACAGACGTGGAGAATGGAAGGACGTTGGGGCACTGGCTTTCAATCCTTCTCCTCTCAGTACTGATGAGTTGACCCCTTCGTTTCTCAAGAACCAGGTTGCTGTTACAGAGACGCGATCACCGTCCGCTCCTTGCCCACGCAGGGGCAGGGGCAGGGGCAACACCACCACGACCACCCCACGTAGCGCCGCTACCGCCACGACGGCCGCCACATCGCGGAATACGGGGTGCCCACGTCCCCTTTCCCCATCAGAGGTCATCCAGCGAAGGGTGATCAACAACCTCGTGCACAGGTACAGGGAAGAAGGGGTCATCCCAACTCGGGATATGGCCCGCCTGGACATGGAGGCCTCCAGGCCCCGCCGTCAACGCCGCCCTAACAGGCCGCGCAGGGAGCCCCTGCTCCCCACCCCAACGTTCAACCATTTTGGGAGCCTATCTCTGGAACGCCTTAATGACTCCTCGCCTTACGCTGAAGAGGCGGGCGCCGTCCGGCTCATCCCGCTCAGGGTCCTGACCCAAGGGCTCCTGGTGGGAGCACCCACCCGGCCGCATCAGCGCCGCCGTCCGGCCCCACAGGAAGAGCAGGCAGGCTACATCCCTGCACCGCCTACACCAACTCGCCTGACCCGACGCCAGCGCCGGGCCTAGGCTGAGGACGTTCGCCCAGGCGCGTCGACGTCGACAGCTACAGTGGCCCGAGCCACCGCCGACGTGCATCGTGAAGCCCCTGCATACACTGAGCAGGGGCACTCCTTCACCCCACCAGGATCGAGACCCCAACCACCCCACAGGCAGGCTGGGTTGACTCTCCGGGTGGCAGGCCCAAGTGGTGATCGCCGCGAACTAACCCGCGGTAATGTCACCCCGTACGGAGGTCCTCCCCGTACCACTACTCCACAGAGCGTGGGCCTTCCCCGCTCCGAACTTCGTCATGGAGGCATGCCTCGTGCTACCCCCATCCCGAAGGAAGACATACCCCGTGGCAGTGACGCTCAGCGTGGAAACCTTTCCCGCACCCATTATACAGGGTATAGAGTCCATCCTCCTGCCCTCGACTGCCAACCTGAAGGCACCGTCCATCCGGTCCTTCTCCAACGTGGGGGCCCTCCCTACGTCCTCTCTGCAACCGACGAAGGTCCTCCTCGCCCCAGAAACTCGAGGAGTGAAGGTCAGCCTCGCTCCACTCGCATTAATAATGGAGGTCCTCCCCATGCTCTTTCCTGTTCCGACAGAGGCTCCGCCTATATAGGTGTTGTTCATGGAGGTCCTCCCCATGTACCCTTCGACATTTGCCCCGGTGACCCTCACACCCCGGCTATCTCGAGTGGGGGACCTCTCCACCATGGCACCAGCGCCGCCCTAAGGCTACCTGATAGGGGTCAACCCTGTCCCGAAGATCTACCCCGAGACAGGAGAGCAGGTCGTCGCCGCCATAAGAAGAACCCTGGGAAGGCCCAGGTGGAGATCAAACCTGCCCGCTTCTCCGACTCGGAAGCGGAATGCGATTCAGCGATGGAACCTTCTCCCCGCTCCTCCGTATCAAGGACTGGGGCAGGAACCAGACGCGTTAGTCTCATTCTCCCAGAATTTTCGGTCCACCAGATTCGCATCTCCCTCCGCAGGTACATCCAAGAGGAAGAAATCTTGGGAATTCCGCAGGTCTCGACCACGCAATCACCGCCTTTGTCACCAGAAGCGTCCTCTACCTCTACCAGAGATCACGAAGAGTTATTTTGGGGGCCAACGACGGTAGATAGACGACACAACCTTTCGCCGGTAGACACGACTCCTATTTTAGAAGCTGTGGTTATCAGCCCATCGTATCGTGACATCGTGGCCAAGTCACCGCACTCTTCAGAGGATGGCCCGGAATTCGGCGGCCAGTCAGCTCGTTCGCCGTATTCTCCACCGCCAAGCTTACTATCCCAGAGGTCCGCCTCGGTACCGCTACCGGTCCCTCATCCGCCCCTGGTTGACGAGTGGGGAAACACAGGGCCAGACCCTGAGTCCGAGCCCAAGAGCTTATGGAGTATTCTCACAGCAGATTACTTCCCGGAAAATTTCTGGCCGACGGTGGCGCTGAATTTTCGCGTACCAGAGTCTTTTACCCCTGAAGAAGTGGGGTGATTTTGTCGAACCCTACGGGCGACACACTTCTGCATTCGTTATGAACAGGTGATGTACCCCAGAAGTCAAGAGAACTTCGAAGAAATCAACGAGCAGTGCCGCCTGGTCGATGCGGCCACACTCCTTGTGGCCCAGCACCCTGAGTCGTCAGGCCGCCAGAGCGCCCTTCAACGAAAATGCATTCAAAGTTTTAAATCACTCCGCAGAATTGTCAGGGAAGCCACCCCCATGTGCAAGTCTGTGGTTGGGGACACTATGCCGCTCTCCTCTTCGACCCTATCCGACGGCAGTCCGATTCGCTATGCGACATCGAGGACATGCCCTCGAGAGGGGTCGCGGTCCACATGGCTGACGTCGTGGACAAGTAAGATGAGCTTGAATTACTTGATGGAGACTTACCCCCCGAGGGCGTACCACCACTGCTGGACCCATCAGGGAGAGTTACCCGTCAGCAGAGGTACCTGCTAGGCCTCCCCGTACCCACCGAGTCGCTGGTACTCGGTCGAAACACCGGCACGGGTAAGGAGCAAGTCAGAACAGTCAAGCACTCCAACCCATCTGCCTCTGTGCAGAAAATGGACAAAGATCCCGAGAAGGCCACGTTACGCCAGCTGCTTGCTGAGCAGAAGAGGCTGGTTGACGAACTCTTGGCTGAGCGCACCGCAGAGCGGCAACCCGACTATGGTAATCCCAGGCCGGGGCAGTAGGGGCAGGAACAATTTCCCCTCGGTGAGATGCCTCCTATAAATCCTGATCATGCTACTGCCGCAGACAGGGCAGAAGCCGGAACATATGGCAAGAGGGCACGTTACGTCTCGCCAAACCCCCCTGAGCGACGGGGCAATTTGAATAATCCAGTCCGGGTTCCCCCAGTCGCCCCGCGGGCTGTCCAACCAGTTGACCGGCGAGCGGCCAAAGCCGTCTACAATGTTGAAGATCCTGGAAATGCACTTGTGGTTAGGGATTCCCGTCAAGACAGGGACCCCCACCCGGATGATCTTATCGCGGCACTCACATCCTGCCTCGAAGCGTTGGAAACGCCGCAGGTGGCGGTCCCACCGGATGGCAAGCCTTATCCCGCGTGGGTGGATGATATTCCCGCACCTCCGGGTTTTGGGAACCCCACTTTCTCGCCTTTTAACGGGACATGGGACTCGCCGCAGCACTTGGCTCATTTTTTTTTTCTAGGTGTGTCCCCATGCTGGGGACCCTGGCTCAGCAAGAAGTCGCCAAGCTCTGATGTTTCGTGCAGACATTGGAAGGTCCGACATTCGTCTGGTACAACCAGCTCCCTATCAGATCGGTGACCGGTTGGGAGGATCTTCGCCCGTAGTTCTTATACCAGTTCAGCTCCACCACGCGGAAGACCAGCATTGCAGACCTCTTCAAGTGCAAACAAAGGCCTGATGAGCGGGTTACAGACTTCATCGCCCGGTGGAAGGGACTTAAGTATTCCATCGACATACCACTGACTCAGGAGCAACTACTGACGATGTGTGTAGGGAACGTCAAGACAGAGCTGATACCCTCCCTGATTACCCAGAACTACCCTAGAGGGTTCAGAGATTTCTAATATAAGGCTCAACGCCTTGAGGAAGCCCTGCAACAGGCCAGTCAGGCACGTTTGTTTCCCCCTATGATCCCAGCCAGGAGGACCGCCAGGGCTGAACCCGCCGCTGTGGCCCAAATAGAAGCCCCGAGGAAGCTGGAGTTACTGCAGGTGGGACCACCCCCGCAACCCCGCAGAGGTCCTCCACCTCAAGCACAGGCTCCTACCCAGCAGCGATCGCCTCAGAACTGACAGGTTCCCCCACGCAATGCGCCACTGCCACCTAGGCGAGACAATCAGGCGTCGCCTCCTCGGCAGGCCCCTCCGGCCCCTCGTCAGGGCCAGGCCCCCAGGGCCCCATATCCAGAAAGAAGGTACCAGACCTATTCGTTCAACGAAAATCAAGTCCCTGGCTACTTCCGAAGTGCTCTAGAGCAAGGGATTGTGCGTATGCCTGAGTGCAGAAGGCCAGTAGAGGAGAATCGCACCGATCACCCCAACTACTGCCCTTATCATCGGATCCTGGGGCAAACCCTCAAGAAATGCTATGTGTTTAAAGACTGGCTTCAAGACCAAGTCAACAACAACATAGTCAAGTTGGGCCCAGCACCAGCGCAAGTGGCAGGTGTCTTTGCAGGATCAGCGCTCGGCAGCGACAGTGAAGGCGAGTGGCAGCAGGTCCCCAGATGCGGATCCCAAAAATACGACGACTGGATGGCTTGAAAAACCGTCGTCTGTGCCCATCGAATCATCTGGGAATGCCTGAAGCAGTCAGAACCTTCAGAATAAGTAGCCGGTGCCTTCGCATCGACTTCACAGTCGACCTCTTCCCAAAAGGGCAAGCAGCGGCGAAGTAAGAAGAAGTAACGCGCACCGCCGGTGCTGTCGTCATCCCGCACTCTCAGCGACTTTATTCCCCCTGAAATGGGGATTCCTCCCAGAATCCGCCCAGCGGAGGATGAATCCTCGAGCGACAGCCAGGGGTATGCTTCTGTTAACACCGTGGAGCTGGTAAAGCCCTATATGACCCCCAACTAGGGGGAACGCCAGGCAGACCTCCCCAATGTTTCCAGCCGACGTCAACGTCAGTAGAATCGTAACTGTGCCGGTCATCGAGGTATGTCAGCAGGCACTTTTGGCCAAGCCGTGCATGCTACTGAGACCAGGCAGCAGGCTCAATGCAGATCTCAGCACGCGCAACCCCATCTAATGCCCTCGGTTATACCACCACCGCTGTTCGTGCTACTGGATTGGGGGGAGCTGCCTCGTTCGTATCACAGTCAGTCTTGCTCGGCTATAGGCCAGCCTCCGCTGTCCGATCCTAGTCCGGCGACTACTCTCCAGGCTTCTACTAGTATGCAGTAAGATGTGCCCAGTACTAGCCGATCGCTGGTTCAACCAGAAGGACCCGCAATGCCTCCAAATGCCGAATGACCTCCTGTAAGCAGAGGTTTGCGTTTGGCACGAAAGTATGATGTCCTGAAGCACCTGGTCGGCATTCTGGCGAGGCATTCTATCCTTGAGGCCCTTTGCCTGTCATCTGAAATGCGTGAGGCACTTTCTGAGGCCCTAAAGAGCCCCCTCCAGTTTGAGACAGAGGTAGAAGTTGCAGAATCCTCCCATACCGAGACGATTGAAAACGCCGAATGTTAGGCGGTTATCTCGTTCTCCTGTGAAGATGAGGACCCTCCTATACAGGGGCACATTCACCCGTTGTACATCACTGGACACTTCAACAGTGTGGAAGTCCGCCGCAGCCTCGTTGACACAGGTTCCGGAATCAATCTAATTCCGCTCCGGACGTTGTGAAAATTGGGTCTGTCTGAAGGTGATTTAACTCCCTCTGACCTCAGAATCCAGGGGTACGACAGGACAGAGTAAACCCCAGTCGGCAAGATCCGCCTGAAGACCCAGTTCGGTGGCTTAATTTCCAGCACCGAGTTCATGGTTGTCTCTCAGGACACCGCCTACAATGAATTGATGGGTAGGCCATGGCTCCATCTGCATGCAGCGGTCCCTTCGTCGTATCACCAGTGCCTCAAGTACTCGCTCAATGGTCGAGTAGGCGTGCTCCAAGGAGATGCGTCCCCTTTCACTTCTTGTGAGGTCCACTATCTGGATGCGGGTTATTACAAAAGGAAGGATAAGAAAATCCTATTAAGAGAGGATGAACCTGCCCCGGTCACAAGTGATCCCTGGGCAAGCATGGATGACGCCTACATCCTCCCGATCCACCGGTTGGAGGCCATGACCCCTGACATGGGGAAATGTTTAGTTATTTCGGGTATGCAAGGAAGGCATGTTCCCGTGTCCAAGTGATGACGGAAAATCACCTCGTACTCCTACATCAACCAGGCTCAAGTCATCCCGGAACCTCCTACCCATGTACGGTACCGGGACGTCAAACTTATGACAACAGCGGTGCGCCATACATGTCTCTTCCGCCGGGCTGGAATTAACCGACTCAAGCCGAAACATCACCACTGCTTTGATATTATCAAATGCGGTCCCTTAGGCCGAAGGCCAGATGGGATAGGGTCGACTGCCTTCATTGCTATAGTCTCAATGGCAGGCTAGTCTCCCGATGTGATGACCGCTGCTGCCCAAGCCAGCACCAGCTGCCCCTCGGGTTTTGATAGCCCAGAAATATCTTCCGTCACGGGAAGTCCCCCCACGGGTGGGGAGGAAGACCTGGAGGATTCTCCCCCCGCCTTTGAAGAATGCATCTCTACCACGGTTGATGAACTGGTACAGGTGAACCTTGATAGAGAGGCAGATCCGAAACCCACATTGATCAGTGCAGCCATATCCCCCGAGGAGCGGCAGCAGTACATAGACTTCCTCAAAAAGCACTGTGATGTGTTTGCTTGGAGTTACAACGAGATTCTAGGGCTAGATCCCCAGGTAGTTGTTCACCGTTTGGGCCTCCTGGCAAAACATCGTGGGTTTAAGCAGCCTCCCAGGAAGATGAACCCTTCTCATGGTGCTATGGTTGAGGCCGAAGTTGACAAGCTAATCAAAGCCAACTTCATTAAGGAGGTCCAGTACCCCAAGTGTCTTGCCAACATTGTGCCAGTCAGGAAGAAGAATGGGCAGATCAGTGTCTGCATCGACTTCCATGATCTTAATCGCCACTGCCCAAAGGATGACTTCCCACTCCCGGTGATGGAGTTGTTGATTGACGCCATGACCGGTTTCCAAGCCCTCTCTTTCATGTATGGGTATTCCGGGTATAACCAGATCCGGATGGCCCCCGAAGATGAGGAGTCCACTGCCTTCAGAGCTCCCCAAGGTACCTTTTTCTACCAGGTTATGCCATTCGGTTTGAAAAATGCAGGTGCCACTTATCAAAGGGCCATGCATCACATATTCAAGCCGATTCTCGGGACATTGGTGGAATGCTACATGGATGACCTTGTAGTCAAATCATGTCAGCTCCAGGACCATCTCAAAGACCTTGAGAAAGTTTTCAGTTTCCTCCATTCCCGTCACCTGAAGATGAACCCGCTGAAGTGTGCCTTCGGGGTCACCTCTGGGAAGTTTCTGGGTTTTGTTGTCAGATACCGAGGTATCGAGATCGACCCACATAAGATCAAGGCCATCAGCCAAATTCCTCCCCTGAGCAACATTCGAGATCTTCGAGGCCTTCAAGGACACTTAGCCTATATACGCCAATTCATCGCGAATCTGGCCTGCAAGTGTAAGCCCTTTTCCTGGCTCATGAAGAAGGGCGCCGCCTATGAATGGGATGAGGAGTGTCAGACCGCCTTCGAGGAAATCAAGCAGTATCTGCTCCAACCTCCGGTATTGATGCCACCCATCTCCAAAAATCCGCTGGTCCTTTATGTGACCGCCCTGGAGAGATCCCTCGGTGCGCTGCTCGCCCAGAAGAATAACGAGGGTACTGAGAATAGTCTCTACTATCTCAGCCGCATGCTTCTCGATACGGAGGTCAGATACTCCCCTATCGAAAAGAGCTGCCTTGCGCTCGTCTTCTCCGTGCAGAAGTTGCGACATTACCTGCAACACCTTGAGGTGCAATTGGTCTCCCGGGTAGACCCACTGAAGTACATCTTGAACCGCCCCATGCTGACTGGCCGACTAGCACGGTGGGCAGTGATTCTCCAGCAGTTCAATATCAGGTTTGTACCTTAGAATGCCATTAAGGGACATGTGTTGGAAGACTTTTTAGTTGCACATCCAACCTCCACGGATCAATCTCTGGACCTGGATTTCCCTGATGAGACGATCCTCTCAGTCGATCATGTTGTCCCGTGTTGGCAAATGCATTTCGACGGCGCCTCCCGGAGCCCCACCGGTATGAGGCTCAACGATCCCAAGCTCAACAGAGTTGGCCTGGGTATTGTCTTCATTACCCTGGCGCAATCCATCCTTCCATACCCATTCCTGTTTTCAGAAGGTTGTACGAACAACGAGGCAGAGTACCAATCTCTCATCACCGGCCTCGAGTTGGCCCTTGAGATCCATGTGCCCCATCTACATGTGAAGGGAGATTCCGAGCTGGTAATCAAACAGGTTAATGGTGACTACGTCGTCAGGAAGCCAGAGCTCGCACCGTTTCTAGAGTACACCCTCCGCCTAATGGCCCAGTTCTCTTCTCGACCAGAGGTTACCCATGTCCCACGGTCACAGAATGGCCAAGCAGACGCCCTGGCTGGCTTAGCTGCATCACTCGCAGAACCAGAGCAATGTGATTTGATCATACATGTGGCCCACCGGAGAGTCATTGCCACCGCCACCCAAGAGGACAATGATGGCCTGCGGGTAAGTCATCTCACCACCGGACCCTCCACGTCAGGGTCCCCGGGTTCGTCAGACGCAGTGGTTGAAGCCACTCCCGACTGGAGAGCTCCTTTTGTCGTGTATCTCCAAAATGGTCAGCTCCCGGACGACCGGGCCGAGCGCGAGCGAATCCGACGCCGCGCACTGCAATTTACCCTCCAGAGCGGCCCCAATCTTGAACAAATCCTTTATAAGAGGAGTTTTGATGGTGTCCTCCTCCGTTGCATCCAAGGAGGGGAGATACCTCAAGTTATGCAAGAGGTTCACTCCGGTTCCTGTGGCGCCCATCAAGCTGGGCCGAAGCTGTCCCATCAAGTCTGGAGATTGGGGTACTTTTCGCCCTCTATGATCCATGATTGTATTGGATATGCCAAGAGATGCCACGCATGCCAAGTACACACCAAATTCTTGAATCGGCTGCCAGAGCCCCTCCAACCCACCAAGTACTGTTGGCCATTTGCGGTATGAGGACTTGATGTAGTGGGACCGTATCCACCGGCAACAGCCCGCCAGTGTAGGTTCATCCTGACTACTATAGATTTCATCTCCAAGTGGGCAGAGGCAGTTCCGCTCAAAGATTTCAAGGCCCGTTCCATCGTTGAATTTGTGAGCACCAACATTATCCACCGGTTTGGGGTACCTCACGCCGTCCTCACCGATAACGGCACCAACTTCCGAGCAGCTGAATTGAAGAAATTGTATGCCAAGTACGACATCCGGTCGAACCATACCTCCCGTTATCACGCGCAGGCGAATGGACAGATCGAGGCATTCAACAAGACCCTCTATAACATTCTATAGAAGATGATTGGTTAGAACAAGAAAAGCTGGCCGGACAAGCTCCCCAACGCCCTCTGGGATTACCGGACGACGACTCGCAACTCTACCCAGGTGACCCCATATTCCCTGGTGTATGGAGCTGAGGCTGTCCTACCCATTGAAATCCAGATTCCGTCGTTACACACTGTAGTTTATGACCACCAGACCTCAGATGAGGTAGCCGAGATCCGTCTAGCTGAATTAGAAGCACTGGACGAGAACCGGATTCGTGCCCTGCACAATCTGGAAAGGCATCAGGACAAGATAGCGAGGGCCTTTCACAAGAAGGTTCGTCTCCGCTCTTTTCTACAGGGCAACCTAGTACTGGCCCTTCGAGCGACAATGATTCCCGATAGGAAACCACCCAAATTAGAACCCAAATGGGAAGGGCCTTATATCATCCATAAGGTTTACCCCAATGGAGCATACTCCTTGGTGACCACAGATGGAGAGTGTATAACCCCTCCCACCAATTCCAAATTCCTCAAACGATACTTTGCCTAGGGAAAAAGGGTCTTGGACGACCATAAACTGCAAAATGGTCCCGCACGACCTTAAACTGCATCTTCGTCCTGCAAGACGATAAACTGTGAAAAGGTCCCGCATGACCTTAAACTGCACATTATGGTCCAACATGACTCTAAACTGTAAAGTACTGCACGACCATAAACTGCATCTTCGTCCTGCAAGACGTTAAACTGCAATCCAGTCAGGCCTTCCTGACCGAGGCTCAGCCTCAGGCCCCTTGGCCTCCTCTGGCCCCTGGCCCCCGTCTTCACCGCGAGACTTTAAACAGCAAGCTGGTCAGGCCTCCCTGACCGTGGTCTGGCCCCAGGCACCCTGGTTTTCTCCGATCTACCCTCTTGCGGGATTGTACGATATGGTGTAAGACTACGCCCTCATTCACGTCGGATTACTTGTCGTACCGTACATATCCCCTAATGAGATGCTTCTCATCGTCCCGCATGACGTTAAATTGCATTTCTAGAACTACGTGTGGCTTGATTCTCATCTTCATGGGATACGTAGGAACGCTCGAACGCCTCATCTTGAGCCCAGTCCCAAGCTTTTCTCTTCCACTATTCCCCCTAGGAATAGTTTCCTTGGAGGATCTTTGTGTAGCAGGGAGTAGGCTTTCTTGGCCCCGCTCATGCAACCCCGCTCGCACAAGGATTGTAAGGGTCACACCATGTGCCCACTCCCGTTCTCCTATCCTCCTACGTCCTCACTGCATGACGATAAACTGCATATCCTTCGAGAACTACGTACGGATTGATTCTAATCCTCATGAGATTGGTAGAAACGCCCAGACATTTCATCCGTTGGCCCAGCCCAAAAGCCAAAATCTGCCCCTCGGGTCAAGACATGGCTGGGTGAACACTTTTGCCCCGACTCACATCGAGCAAGCCTCGACCAGGCTGCACATCCCCCCTAGAGATGTTTGCCTCTTTCATGGATGGATATAGCTATGCTTCACCCACTCTTTGACTGGGATTCCATCATTTTTGCACACCCAGAGGGATTCCCATGAACGGCCTGGATACTACGCCCAAGGGCTCTCCTACCGATACAGGCCAATGCCCCCGAGGGTTTTAAAGCAACAAGCCGATACAAGTCCCGCGTTGCGAATTTGGTCAGCAGTCGAAGCTCATTTGTTACTCCCATAATGGGTCACCATAGGAACGCTGTGTTTCGAACATGGTCAACAGTGTCCTGGATCTTCGGGTCCACCCCGAGATGTCCCAGACATCAAGTGCAGTGATTCATTCTACCCCATCCTGAGGTGACAAACTTCCCCCCGGGTGGTGATAGCGATCGGGACCACGACCCTGATCTCTCATAGGGGTGTATGGTGTGTTGTGAGACTATGTCCTCATTCACGTCGGCGTCTTCGCCATACCGTACGCCTTCCCTTACGAGGCCCAGCCTCAGGCCCCTTGGCCTCCTCGGGTCCCCGACCCCCCGTCCTCATGTAAGACGTTAAACTGAAGACCCGTTAGGCCTTCCTGACCGATGCCTGACCTTAGGCCCCCTGGCCTTCTTGGGCCCCTCCGCCCAACTTCTTACCCGGATTGTACAGTGTGGTGTGGGACTACGTCCCCATTCATGTCGGGATCAGGTACCATGTCGTAAGACGCCCCTTACGAGGCCCAGCCTCAGGCCCCTTGGCCTCCTCGGGTCCCCGACCCTCGTCCTCATTGCAAGAAGTTAAACTACAAGTAGGCCAGGCCTTCCTAACCAATGCCTAACCATCAGGCCCCTTGGCCTTTCTGGGCCACGATCCAGGTCCTCTCTTATAGGAGTGTACGGTGTGGTGTGGGACTACGTCCTCATTCACGTCGGCTTCTTCGCCATACCGCATACCTCCCTTATTTAGGGGTATATTACTCCCCTTCTCGTCCAGTATGACGTTAAACTACATCTATAGAACTACATGTATCTTGATTACTATCCTCATGGGATACGTAGGACCACCTGAATGTCCAAGATTCGGGTCCAGCCCCATCTCTCGGGAATCCTCATCCCATCTTGGCCCCTTGGCCTATCCTTACTCCATGAGAGGATTATATGGTGTGGTGTTGGACTATGTCATCATTCACGTCGGTCCCGTAATGACCACGGCGTGTACCTCCCCCTACTGAGATGTTTCGTCAATCCCTTTTCGGTGGTTCACCAATTTCCCTAAGAGTACTCTGGTTTATTACCTGGAACGCAAAGCTTTACTCGGACACGTCCGCACCTGCCTTCCAGGATTTGTGTATCCCTGCATCAGGGCTTTCATCATCTTTCACGCCCGAAGGGACCCCCATGAACGGCCTGGATACTACGCCCAAGGGCTCTCCTACCATTATGGGCCAACGCCCCCGAGGGTTTTGGGCAGCGAATCGATAAAATCCCGCATTGCGAATATGGTCAGCGGTCGATGCTCGTTTGTTGTTCCCACCTCAGGCCAACACGATATGGATGCTGTGTTTCCACCATGGTTAACAGTTTTCCTCTATCACCACGCCAACCCATTAATCCCAAAATGTCGGGTACACGATTCACACCCTTCATCAGTTCATCATGTCCAAGTAGAGTCTCGGAACTCTTGGTACATTTCCTCCGTGCACGTCCGCACGTTGGGGGAACAAGCTGTGTCAAAGGTGTCCTTCGGGGCTCTCCACCGACTCCCCTTTGATGGACGCCCCAAGTATTGCGATAAGGATCTTCCCCCCTTGTTTCCCACACCGAGTTTATCTCACGTGGGATTAGGGATTGGGTTGACATCTGTGCTTACTCGGGGAGTTCTCACCATAAACTAAGATTCTCATCTGGAACTACGTTCATCTTGATTCCTATCATGATAGGATACGTAGGAATGCCCAGACCCCTTGTCTTTGGGTCCATCTTGAGTTCAGCTAATTCGCCTCTCGGGTCCTACCATTGGGACCCCGACCACGAGACCGCATGGCGTAGTATAGGACTACGTCCTCATTCATGTCGAGTTTGCAATAGCTGCACCACGCACACCCCGTTCTGAGAGTTAGACCTCCTATTCCTTGTCCCGCACGACATTAAAAGGCACCCTTCAGAACTATGTATGGCTTGATTCCCATCCTCATGGGATACGTAGGACCACCTGAATGTCTAGGATTCGGGTCTAGCCCCACCTCTTGGAGATCTCATGATCTCCCGGTAACCTAGGCTACTTGGTCTATCCCTCTCCAGGAGGGGGATATGTAGGTATGATACAAGGTTTTGGGCACCGTGCCCCCTTCCACTGGGAACCCGCCATATCTTGGTTACCCTCAAGTTGAGTCTCTTGACCCCTTGTAGTGGTTCACCCATGTGTTAAGAGTACTCTGGTCTAGGACCAAGAGTGTCAGATTCAACTTGATCAAGTTCCTTCCACTTGTCAAGCTTCGTGTTCCCCTCCATTCGGGCTTCCATTACCTTTCACACCCAGAGGGACCCCCATGAACGGCCTGAATACAATGCCGAAGGGCTCTCTAGCCGTTATGGGCCAACGCCCCCGAGGGTTTTGGACAAAAAATCGATGAAATACCGCGTTGCGAATACGGTCAGTGGTCGATGCTCATTTGTTTGTCCCCATTTCAGGCTAACGCGACAGGATGCTGTGTTGCAAACATGGTCAGCAGTAATCCTCTGTCATCACGCCAGCCCCTTCAGCCCTCGAATGTTGGTTGCATGATTCACATCATTTTCCACCCCATCATGCCCAGGTGGAATCTCGACACTTTTGGCGCTATCCCTCAGTGCACCTCTGCATGTTAGGGGGACAAAGCTACAATATGGCGTCCTTCGGGGCTCCCATGGTTCGAGCTCCAAGACCATAAACTAAGATCCATTCAGAACTACGTATGGCTTGATTCCCATCCTCATGGGATACGTAGGACTGCCCGGACGCTCTGTCTTCGGGTACAACCCATTTAGGGAGCCAGTCTCTCCCCCGGTTTCACCTCTTACCTCTATATAGGCCCCTCGGCCTAAGGTTTCCCTCTCCGGATGGAGTACAATTTAATGTGGGATCATGTCTCTGTCAACTGTGTTTTATAACACTGCGCACATTTCTCGCCTAGCATCGTCTCTGCTACGTCTGCACTGCATGAAGATAAAATGCATGCTGGGTCCTATCATACGACCCTAAACTGTGACATTATCGTCCTGGCCGCACGACGAAAAAAGGCATTGCATTGTGGTGACCTCGTTGTAGAGGACATCACGTTGGGTATTGTCCATGTGCCATGCCATTTGTCAATGCCCATCACGACTTGATCCTTGTGGCAACATCGCGACCTACTATTCTAGGCCTTTCGCTTCACAAAAAAACCCATTCGCCTTAAAGAACGAACAAGATTTATCAAATTCCGCTTCTTTTAGTGCAAGGGTCACGCCCACACTCCCCTTTTCCCCAGCACTGGTATCTTACTGTGTGACCTTTCAGAACTACGTATGGCTTGATTCTCATCCTTATGAGATACGTAGGAGCGCCCAGGCACATCCCCATAGGCCTAGCCTAACCATTGTGTTCAGTCCCTCGACTCGAGCATTTCCCCAGAGAATGCATGGTAAGTAGGGATTAGGTCCTCCTTCACGTCGGGTTTTGATGCCATGCATCCCCTGCTCCCTTTACCCATTTATGGTCTAAGGTCCATCAAGAACTACGTAAGGCTTGATTCTCATCCCTATGAGATACGTAGAAGCGCCCGGGCACTTCCCCGCGGGCCCAGCCTAACTTTCGCTTTTGGTCCCTTGACCAAAAACCTCTCCTAAGGAGGTCGGGCTATGTGATATGGGATTGTGTCCTCATTCATGCCAGGTGTTTGAGTTACTCCACCATGTGCCTCTTATTTCTCTTCCCATCCATGGTCTGAATTCTACGACCCTAAACTATGATCTCCCCAAGGGAAAGGAATCTGCTCCCTCTCTCTAATACATTTCGTTGTCATATTCAGATGTGTTTCGACAAAGAACCCGAAGTGTGGGACTTTCATACAGACATTCCCTTCGTCCCACGACCAAGCTTCGTGAGATTGCTATTTGGATTCTCATCCTCTACCACATCCAAAAAGGTCCCTTGGACGACATGGATACTAGGCTTAAAGGCTCTCCATGAATGCTGGACCTAAGGGCCCTCCAATCGTTTTGGGCCAACGTCCCTACGGATATTTGACAACATTTGTGACATGGTCCCGTGTTTCGAACATGGTCAACGATCGACCCACATTTGTCTGTCCCCATTCTAGGATAACGTGACAGGATACTGCGTTGTGAATACGGTCAGTAGTTACCCTCCTTCGTCACGCCGCCATCATCGTGATCTGAATCTCGAGCACCATGATTCCCACATTTCCACTTCCCCATGTTCAAGTGGAATTCCATCATACTTGGCTCTTTCACTTTGCGCATCTAGGTGCTCTAAATGGTCGTGTTAGTGTCATTGGGCTGGTATTCACCGAGCGTCCCTTTTCCCTAACCTTCCCCTTTCTGTGTCGGGAAATTTCCACCACTACTGCTTGTTTCCCATACCGAGCACGACTCACGTGGGCTTCGTAGTTTTGGCGGGATGTGTACCGACACGGTCAGGCTATTCCCCGTCCTGCATGACGTTAAAATGCGCTTCCAGAACTACGTATGGCTTGATTACCATCCTCATGGGGTACGTAGGAATGCCCGACCACTTTGCTTCGGGCCCAGCCCAATCCTCACTCTTGGTCCCTCAACCTGAAGAGTTTCCTCCAGGGGTATGTGGTATGATTTGGACTCCAAGTCCTCATTCACGTCGGTTTCATATCTACCGCGCCACACGCTTCCTTCCCTTTTATTCTACGTCCTATCATATGACGTTAAACTACAGGAGTCTATGTGTCCTCAACGCATGACATTAAACTGCGGTTCTACCCTGAACAAGTTCAGGATGACCCAAGATCCCACTGGGAAGTGACAGATCCCCTCACCAGAGAGGCCCTATCTGAAAGAAGGAATGATCCATGATCAAACCGATGCGCCCATCTGGCATACTCCCACCACGGTGGTGAAACTACCTAAGTGTTGGATTCTGTTCGGACAGACCATCACTCCATATTCCACGCTTTGTGTGCCCCTTATTCGGACCCTCGTCCCCCTTCATGTCTCACGAGACCCCCTAACGGCCTGGTCTCATGCCGCATCGGCTCACCTACCATCCTGGGCCAACGTTCTGGAAGACGGGTCATGTCTGGAAGGACCCCCTAATAGTATGGATTTTTGACATATGGTCCGCCAACTGTCCTGGGCCAACGTCCCGAAGGATTGATCAACAACATTTGTGACATGGTCCCGTGTTTTGAACATGGTCAATGGTCGACCCTCATTTGTTGTCCCCATTACAGGCTAACGCAGTAGGTATACCACTTCTCCTCCAAGGTTAACGGTTGTACCTTATTGTCACGCCATCCCCACAGTGTTCTGAATCTTGGGTATCGTGATTCACACTTCCCATTTTCATCTGTTTGGACCGATTTCAGTGCCCCTGGCGTTGCCCCGTTCGTGCATGAGAGCACTTTGAAGAAACGGTAATTCGGCTATCCTGAAAGTTCCTTCTCCCATCAAGCCTCTCCCGTCTTTCAGAAATCTGGACTGGTAATCCGAATCCCGGACATCGGGCTCGACCCACGTGGGCTTGGGGAATTGTCGCTGAACGTCCCGCAAACATTGTAGGGATGTAACAAGGCAATTAAACAGTAGAAATCATGCGCGCTACGACATTCAAAACAAAGATAAAATTTTGAAGCACGAAAGTACCAATAAAAGGTTTTTGGGTTTGTTACAATACTCGGGGGTCAACTCCCCCCATGGACGGGTTGACCCCGTCAAAAGAGCGTTGCAGCTCTGCCACCCGTTGGCTTGTGGCATCCAAGGCTTGCTGCTGCTGACCTATCTCCCGCTCCTCCTCAGCAGCGGCGGGGGGTAGTTCGTCAGTCCTGGCTTTGGCCCTCTCTATGCCAGCTTGAACGACAACCATCTCTCCAGAGGTCTGCCTCATATGCTCTTCTGCCTCTGCCAGCTGGGCCTTCAACCGTGAGACCAGCTCAGATTGTGCATCAAGAGAGGCTGAAAGCTCGTCTTCTTGGGTCTGCATCTGTTGAACCTCGCCTTCAGCCTCCTGGAGCTTCTTGATACTGGTCGCCTTCCTCCACTTCCAGCCCATGCTGATCCCACGATCATGCTCCCAGATCTTCTCAGCCATAAAACCTCGGATGAGTGCGTGAGGACGTTGGGCATCCACTTCCCCAGCACACAGTCCACGCAACCGCGAGCAAAGTCTATCCATTTCAGCCAGCCATTGCGCTTGGGGAGTGTCATTGATAAAGTGCGTGATCAGCTTCAATGACCGGCGGCGGACTATGCTGCTGTCTTCCTCATCAGAGGCTATTTCGTCCCAGTTTGTGCGATTGGCAGGCACGTACACGGGGTACGCCCGCAAGAAATCCTTGGCAGGATCAACATCTGGTGTTGAATCCAGTACGACACCTGGCGCCGAAGTAGGCATGACAAGACTTGGACCGACTGGTTTATCCTTTTCCTCGGAGTCCACATCAATGACTTCGGGTACGGCCCTGCTGGTGGTCCCACCAGTGATGATGTGCGTCGCAGCTTGAGGAGATTGGGGGACTATCGCCACCATCACCGGCATGCCCCTAGGAGGGACGCCACTAGACATCCCGACCAGTCTTGCCGCAGCGGCCCACGCCAGTCGAAGAACTGTACGACAGAGAGGGACAAACGTTAGTTGGCATGGTCTACATGTGACAATGAGGAGATCGGTAGAGGAGACTTACAGAGATTGACCTCCTGGCGCTGCTCTTGAGCCGGTACTGACGGGACCCCGAGGCGAGGCCCTCCGTATACTGTTGGAAGGTCTGGAGATTTCGGAGGATCCACCTCGGGTGCTCTGGTCCCACCAGACACGGAACTGGATGCAGCCATAGGCGCAGGTTCTGATGGTCCCGCATCATCACCCGCCAAGGAGCGAGAAAGAGGCCTGCGAACAAGTTCCTCCTTCATGGCTCAAACATTGGTGAGAAGTCCATAGTGACCCAAGAATAGATTGGTAAGGAAAGAAGTTTGGAATGATACCTCGAGAGCCTCCACGAAATCGTCGGATTCGGAGCCTCGGTCTCTGACCTCGCCCTCCTCCAACGGGCTCCCTCCTCCAGCCTCATCCTCCCGAGAGGAGTCCACTGATTCCTACGGAAAGGGGAAGCGTTCCCTCAGATCGGCAGCCGATAACTGTGCAGGGACCATCTAATTCAACAGTACCCTCACCCGGTATTTCATTGGGCGAGGGACACCACTAGAGTGGACATAATCCTCCAGCTTGTCCAGGTATTGTTCTACATCCGCCGCAGACGCCATGAATCCAGCCCAGACTGGGCCTATGCCATGTAATTCCATCCCGAGGCAATTCAGGTGGGCCCATATCTCGGGTGGGTTGAGGAATTGCTGGTTGACATCCCAAATGTCCCAAGCTTCCAGGAAGACGACATCCTCTGCCATGTCAATATGACGCTGGCGCTTCCCCGGAGCCTGAGTGGATATCCTACGAAATCCCCTCAGTGGCTGCCCCTCTGGATGACCCTGCTCTTCCGGAATCACAGGATCCACCGCTGCGGCCATACCCTCGGCCGGTGCGGGGCTCGCCGCCATGGTATCCCCGCTACCACGAGCGGCCCTAGTTGCCCTCCGACCCTGACCTCGAGATAGAGGAGGCCCACCGTCACCGACCCGGATAGTTGGTTGCTTCAACATCTCCCCTGGGTAAGCATCCTCCCAACTGATGGCGTACACCTTCACCAATCCGAAAGTGGAGGTGGATGGAGGCAATGCAATCCGTATCTTTCCATCTTCCCGTGTGAACATGAGCCACATCTGCCTCATCACACACGGGTGATCCTCGTGATGCACCTCCCAGTAGACCTGCGGGGTCAGCCGCTGGAGGCACCGGAACTGCCTCGCAAACCGATGTGGGGTGTACGGTTCACAGAGTGGCTCACGGTCTATTTGTGCCACCAAAACTCCACCTCGGAAGGCCAGGAGGTAAGCCCGATGTTCTTCCGTTCCCCGTCCATCATCAGTAAGCATCCCCGTCGCCAATGGGAAGGGGTGGAAGTTCAACTCATCCGCCCTCCACACCCGATTCAGCACCATCGGAACAGCCAGTTTGAACGGGAAGCTCCTGGCCGCGTTCAGGATGGAGGGGCAGAAGTTCGATCCCGGCGGCGAAATGGGGTTTGGATACTCGTAAATCCCCATGATATGCGCTGTGATCCACCCATACAGGAGGTGGAAGGGCCCGCATATCCTTGGCAGTTTCTTTCCCTCGCTAATATGCCGCAACATTATGTACAGTTTGGTGAGCATCGAAATCCCCAGATTGATCCGCTGCCCCATGGCCAACATCGATGCCATGATAAATGAGCTGGGTCGTACCCCCATGCTTGTATCTCTCACCGGTAGGATCCAACCACAGATTAGAGCCGCGATGAACGCCGCCAGCCTGACTATCGGCTGTAGTTCAGTGCTGACACTGAAACCCCAAGTCTTCCATTGGCTTTCCTCCAAGACCCGCCAATACGAGTGCCCCTTGCCCCGTTGGGCCGCCCTTGGACAAGTTCGAGGCCTCGGAGGGAACTCTTGATTCTCTGGGAAATTCAGGAAGAATTTGAACCACCTCCTAATGTGGACGTCCCTCACTGCCTCCTTGTCCTTTCCTAGGACAAGTGCCATCAGCGCTGACGCCAGTCACAGCATTTGCTCTGTATCCCCCCACGCGCTGACGACAGGGAGGAATTATTCATACATGGCCCCCATGATCGGAACCCCAGAAATATGGTGGACATCCCACAATCTGATGCCCACCTCCCCGTGATGCAGGTGAAAAGTGTTGGTCCTAGATGACCATCTGCTCAGCATCTCCGGCATCAGTTGCTTTGGTTGGTAAATGTGGAATTGGGAGGCCCACGCCGCCTCATACAACCCCACTCTCCTCAGCTCGGCCCCAAACTCCTCGCTTGAGGCGCCTACCCAGTAGGCCCAGTCCCAGTCATTAGTAAAGTTGCCGCCCTGGCGCAGGTCCCACTCATCAAACCATCCCTTCTTCGGATCCTGCAAAGCCGCCTTCAGCATGGTACGGTAGAGGGGAGGGGAAGTCTCCGGCTGCAGTGGCTTCCGGTCAATGTCATTCACATGGTTGTAGAGACAATCAGCGGTAACGGGTGTGAAGTTCTCTTATGCGTGACCATCGGCCGCCCTGAACCATTGGTGCTGTCATGGTATGCTCCTGAACCAACAAGCTGGTTCGTCCCTACTCCCCTCAGGGATAAAGACGTCATCCCTCAGCCCGAAGCCGTACAATGGCAGTTTCTTGAACTGCGGATAATCCTTCTGACACTCCGATAGAAAATCTGTCAAAGAAGTGTGGTCTGAGTGGCTTCGGATCATCTCCCCCAGGCCTGGACAGTTGGCCATCTCATCTCGACGAGCAGCATCTGCAAGCACCCCCAATACAGCCTCTTGATGGGCCATTTTAACTCTGGCCCTCAAAAAAGAATTTTTTTCAGCTGGATCGCGAAGCTCGACCGCGAAGCTGAATCGCGAATCCGGATCGCAATGATCGTTCGCGAGACCAAGCCGCGAAGTCTGGCCAAGGCCGGCAAGCAAAGGTTCGCTTGGCGCGTACGCGGAGTCGGAGACCCGCAGTTCACTGTGAAGCTCGATTCGCGGAGGCCTGTCGCGGAGTACACGGAGCTTCGCGAAGTCGAGAGGACAAAAAGACAAGGAAGGCACATGAAGACAAAAGAGGTCGACCCCCCTATTTATAGGCGGAGACCCCGGAGCATCGCGGCGCGCCTCACCCACGCGGAGCATCGCGGCGCGTCCAGATCTGTGGCCCCGGTCAGCACCGCGGGCACCCTTCGCGTAGCCGCATCGCGAACTACTGACAATTTTGACGATTTTCCCTCAGACTTCGACCCTTCTCCCTCCGCGGCTCCAAGTATGAGGGGGGGGGGGCATTTTTTGGCGCCAAAATATGGCTCGAAAGATAGGAACGAAAAAGACGGCTGGCGCGCTGTCTCGCGAAGCACCGACGCGAAGCCCCGTCGCGAAGCGCCCCGACCATCGCGGCCTCGCGAAGCTCTGGAGGCGGTAGTGCTCCGCGAACGCATTTGACGTTCGCGAGCCCGCCGCGAAGCTCCGGAGGCGGCAATGCTCCGCGAACACATTTGACGTTCGCGAGCCCGCCGCGAAGCTCCCGAGGCAGTAATTCTCCGCGGACGACATTCATGTTTGCGAGCGCGCCGCGAAGCACCGGAGGCGGCGCGCGAGTTCTGCTTCGCGGCGCCCCTTCCCTATAAATACTGGACTCCCCCTGAGTCCCCAGGATGGAAAATCCGACCTTTCGACTTCTCCTCTCCCGAATCGCGAAATACTCTTTGCCCCGGGAATCATGAGCTCCGCGAGGTACTTCTACTTCGCGAGACGCCTCTGCCTTGTCTCGTTTTGAGCCCCTCTTCCGAGAGGGATGACCTTCGCGAAGCCCAAGGGAATTCACGAAGGAAGGGGATTCCCAAGGGAACCCAGGCAGTCGCGGAGCATTTATGCTTCGCGAAACACCCAACCCATGCTAGTGATACCTATGCTAAGGCAGGATCGCTACACATCGTGAAGCACACTGCTTCGCAGGACCCTGATTCGCGAGTCACTTCTTCTTCACGACGCAGTGCTCCGCGAACACTGTTCCACTTCGCGAAGCACCTTCCACTCACACCTACGCCCCATGCTAAGGCCAAGGCACTCCACTTCACGAAGCACACTCCATTGCTTAGCGATTCCTCTTCCTATGCGACCCTCCAGGTTTGCACGATGTGATTTCAAAGTCCCATGGACAATACCACCCGTAGCGTTGCTTCGCCTAATGCTTCTTCACATAGGAACGCTAACGACTATTTCTTCTTCGCTTAGCCACTCTTACGTGGACCCCTTGATGGTTCGTTCCACAACCCCCTTTAACCATGGCCTTACTGGTACGTTCCCTTCCCCAAGGACCAGAGGGTATCAGTTATGTAAGTCCTAGGGGTGTGGAGTGAACCCACCTCGTCCGAGCTGCAGGACGTTAAACTGCTAAGCACCACGTCCTCAACACATGACGTTAAACTGTGACCCGACCTCGTGCCCATCACGAAGGGTCCCCCCAGCTCGATCATTTTTTACACCAATCGACTCCACGGGAATGGAATCACTCATCCACAAGGGATGACATCCTCCTTATTGGAGTGGTGTTTGTTCATGGGAGAAGGGCGACCCTAGTTCCCAAACACATGACTGTACCTCTGCATCTCCGTACTTCCCCACTACAAAGGTCAGTAGAGGGCGTGATAGGGAACGAGGCACCTCCCATCATTGGACCAAGGACCATCTTTCCCGCGCTTTGTCGCACCATGGGCCTCCATCCGGGAGTAAGTCCCAGCACCATGGGCCGCCTAACGCATAAGCCCCTCTTCGCTTCTCATGGATGCATCCTTCGCAACGTGATCGTCAGGTCCTTGCAACCTCTTGTTTCTCACACTACGCATGACTCACGTGGGCTTAGAGTGAGCACCGACCCTGACCCCCACCCATAGCGAACTACGAGGACTTTGATCCATGTCAAGGCATGGTATGTAGGAATCCTCCATGAGGTTCAAGCCACATTGGTCGGTCATTCATTCACGTCGAGTTTCGCCCTCGTCCAGCAAGACGTTAAACTGTATGTCTCCGTCCCTCATGATGTTAAACCGCACGCCCCGTACCGCATGACGTTAAACTGCATGCCCTCGTCCATCATGACGTTAAAATATATGCCTCCCTCTGTCCTGCATGACATTAAACTGCACACCCATTCCCACCTGAACTACGAGGTCTTTGATCCATGTAAAGGCATGGTACGTAGGAAGCTTTCTAGAGGTTCAAGCCCACCACTCATTGGACCAAGGTCCACTTTCACGTCGGTTCGCCGAAAAAGCCCTATTTGAACTACGGGGTCTTTGATCCATGTCAAGGCATGGTACATAGGAATCCTCTACGAGGTTCAATCCCACCCATCATCCAATTCACGTCGTGTTCTACCTACGTTCAGCACGACGTTAAACTGCAATTCCAGTCCGACGGAAAGCCGTTGTGACTAACCCGAACTACGAGGTGTTTGATCCATGTCAAGGCATGGTACGTAGGAAGCCTCTACGAGGTTCAAACCCACCATCCGGTCATTCCGACCTCATTCACGTCGGTTCACCCCCATCCCGGATGACGTTAAACTGTATTCCCCAATCCAAACTACGGGGACTTTGATCCGTGTCAAGGCATGGTACGTAGGAAGCCTCCCTGAGGTTCAATCCCAACAATCATTGGCCCAAACCGTCTCCTAGTCGGTGTTCCAGGCCCCCATTTTCAGGCCCATTTCCCATTGGACCAAGGTCCCTCATTTACGTCAGTTCACCGACACCCACTGCCCGTCGTTTATTCACGTCAGGGTTCACTACCGTCTCGCATGACGTTAAACTGTATTCCATCAATCCTTTGAACTACAAGGACTTTGATCCATGTCAAGGAATGGTACATAGAAAACCTTCCCAAGGTTCAAGCCCACCATTAGTGGACCCACGAGTCTACTTTCAAGTCGGTTCACCGATGAAACCCTTTTAACTACGGGGTCTTTGATCCATGTCAAGGCATGGTACGTAGGAAGCCTTCCAGAGGATCAAGACCACCACTCATTGGAACAAGGTCCACCCTCACTTCGGTACCCTAACGATGCCCATCAGACCAAGGTCCACCTTCACGTTGGTTCACCGACGACATTCATCGGGCCAATGCCCACCTTCACGTCGGTTTACCGGCACCATCCTGAACTACACGGACATCGATTCTCTACCACGGGGATACGTAGGAAGCCTCTTCAAGGTTCATGCCCAACTTCACTGTCGCCCCTGCGATGGTCCCATTTCATTCCCCCTCTACTTCATTCATCCACCTACAACCCATCCTGATTCTCGCCCGGACTGTCATATCCCGGTGAGACCATGTCGGTACACTTTTCTTCACAGCCGCCCATGGGATGGCCCCGGTATCGACATCCCATCAAGGAGAATCCCTCAATCTGATCTATCCTAGCTAATGCTCTGGCTGGGTTGATCCGTCTCCGCTAGACGTTAAACTCGCGGCATACCCTGTGTTAAACACGGGAAGACGAGGAAAACCTCAGATATGTGTCTATGACATATAATTCCCCGTGCTCAATGTGGGATGCCTCAGGCTTCCACGCCCTCAAGAAGCCTTGTGACCAAGGATAACAGACAGACATGTCAGGTTCCCCAGCATCCAGACACGCTACTGATGCCTCAACGTGACTACTCCCCCGACTGAAGGTTGCTGCCCGGACTGGACCCTTTGGAATGTCCCGACAAAAGCAGTGTAATTAACCAGCGTCCATGGAAACATGGCACTGGGAAGAGTTTCACGAACTACGTATTAAATCTATGAGGGAGACCCAGACTAAGTGACGAGTTCTAAGGAGGAATCCACATAAGGAAGAACCAACATCCCATCATCCCGTTTCGATCAAAGAGCAGACGTCCCTGAATAAGGAGCGAATGACACCTACCTTTGGAAAGCGGGAATGCGGGGCAACAAAGCGCCGCACGTCCTCCTCCGCGGACAGAACAAATGTGCGCGCGCTCCCCGGCGAAAGCGTCAGAAACACCCTCAGACCGGGCGTCCGATTGACGCGCCGTCTGTTGCGTTGAGTTCCTGTTGACGATACGGATCTTTTAGATACATCAACTATGGACTATGTGACAGTTGATGTATCAGCCTCTCGGCTCGTGGAGAGGACCCTCCCGAATGAGCTTGCTGTGTGCGGGAACCCTAGAGCTAGCTGCTACTGCTACTGTGACTACAACGACGATAGTGCAGAGATCCTCAGTGGATTCGACGACGACGACTACAACACTCAGCGATCCTGTGTGGATCAGTGCTACCGATCCTGTGTGGGTCCGATCCTGTGTGGGTCAGCGCTCAGCGGTCCTGTGTGAACCAGTACCTACAGATCCTGTGTGGGTCTGATCCTGTGTGGGTTTTTGTGGGGGTTAGTACCTATCGATCCTTTGTGGGTCTGACGACTTAGACGGATCAGTGATCATCTATATCGTCTACCGAAGAAGTATACCTGTGTGAGATGAATCCTGTGTTTTCCTGTGTGGATTGTGTTGTGCTATCCTGTGTGGATTACGTTTTCTTTACTGTGTGGAATACGTATACTTTCCTGTGTGGACTGAGTTGTACTTGGGCTCGGAGGTTGGAGCGTATTAGAATTGATGACTTAGGTTTATGTATGGGCATAAACCTAAGCAGTGTCGGTTGTTACTTAGTGATTATATCTTCCCTTTTGGTTTATCCTTTGTGGATTTTGGGAGACCTTCGGGGGTCTCGGGGTCCCTACTGAGTAGCTTATACTCACCCTTGCACGGGCTATGCCCGCACTACATTGTGTTGGATGCAGAAAACGGACAGCGTTGATCGTGGTTGAGGCTCGCAGAGCAGGACGGTACCTGGAGGTGGACCACTGGGTGGGACGTGCTTGGAGCGGACGGTGGGACCCGAGGAGCAGTGGAGCTATCTGTACCCACCCTTCAGGTGGGATTTCCAGTGGACAGTTCGGCGTAGCGGCTTTTAATTTACAATTGTTGTTTTCCCTTTCGAGTTGTACTTTACTTTCAGTTTGGGTTTGTATACTGGCCCTTTTACTTTTCCGCACTTTCAGTTGTACTCTGTTTTTACTTAGTGTTTACTTTTCCGCTAGCTTACTCTGTGGTGCTTGTTTACTTTACAAAGGCAATGCCTTCCCTTTTTAACGGGATTTACGCCTTGGTGCTAGTCGCCAGCCCCTGGCCTATGGAAGGCGGGCTTGGGGTAGTCACGGCACGGGCCCCGAGGACAGGTCGGGACAAATTGGTATCAGAGGAGTTCGGTTCTACCGTGAACTCTGATCTTTTCTCTGTGAAGCAATAATGTTTAGCGTATTGGGTGTGGTTATCAGTCCAGGGAGTCCAGTGTTGGTGCAGTGGCCGACGTATCCGTACACTAGGACCCTGACTTCTGATTTCCGACATAATGCATGAAAACATTGATTGCGTGTGTGTTTCATGTTTTCTTTGTGATTACTTTGTATCAGCTCACCAGGTATACTGTTCTGACCGTGGCGCACCTGTTTCCTTTTCAGGATAGCCCCACGACGGCAACTAGCTAGGGTTCCAAGAGTCGAGCGTGATGACAGCCCACTGAGCGACGAGGCCTCGGTGCAGGGCCCTTTGTCAGCAGTGGCACCGGCGGTAGCACTACCCGTCGAGCCACCGATACTTCCAGCACCAGTCGCTGACGATGCACGTCGCCTCAGCGCACTGCATGAGTTTCAGCACCAGCGACTGCCCAGGTTTCATGGAGAGAAGGACCCCAGGCAGCCGAGGACTGGCTGGAGGCAGTCGTACGAGTTTTCAGGCTAGTGAGGACACCAGCAGACCTCATGGTGATCCTCGCGGTGATCCTACTGCACGCAAAAACAGGACGATGGTGTAGCTTGATGCTCCAGGTGCACGATGAGGCATCTCTACTTTGGAAGGACTTTGAGATCCTCTTTAGCTCAGAGTTATTCCCAGCCACCCTCCGTGCGGTGCGCATTCAGGAGCTTCTTCAGCTGCGGAAGGGCAGCATGACAGACGCTCAGTACTCGGCGAGATTTATTGATCTCTCGCGCTACTCGACCGACATGGTACGAGACCCATTCTTCCAGTCCCGGACCTTCGAGCAGGGTTTGAGACATGAGATCAGGGCATCGCTGATCCCCCTCAGCATACCGACTCAGACGGGAGTACTGGAGCGGGCCCTTTTGATCGAGAGCTTTCTTGCTGAGTCTACACCAGCACTGAGACCCACCGCAGGGCGGATTATGGCAGAGTCTTCTGCAGCTGGCAGTCGATGGATGACTCAGGGGTCCAGGTAGACCAGACCATTAGGTAGACGACCTCAGGAAACTGGCTCAGCAGTGCGGGGCACACAGCGCGGAGCCAGTCTTTCGAGAGGCAGACAATTCTACTTGTGCGGCGGGCGGGGCCACATGGCTCGTGACTGCCCGACCCGCCATGCCGAGGAGCAGCAGATGGTTGAGGGACCACCGAGGCAGAGGCAGAGGGTCGACCGTGGTGGTCTGCAGGGAGGAGGCGGATGAGGCAGAGGAGCTGGCCAAGCAGCAGGTGGTGGGAGACGCTTTGAGGCTCTACCACCACCACCACCAGAAGGTCCACCCCGACCACAAGGAGCTGGCGGGCAGAGACAGGCACAACTCCAGGCAGTAGAGGCCTACGACCACGGCACACCCGAGATGATTCGAGGTACTATTTATGTCTATTCCACCATTTCTGTAGTTCTTATAGACACAGGAGTGAGTCTCTCTTTCATAGCCGCTGCCCTTGTTCGTAGCTCGGAGATTCCGAAAGATTCGTTGGCTCGATCCTTACGGCTAGAGACTCCTACGGGAGGAGACTCGACGATTACGCACTGGTGCCGGCAGTGCGAGCTTACTCTAGGAGGCGAGATCTTCAGCTGGGATCTTCTTGTAGCAGCGTTGAGTCCTTAGGACGTCATCTTGGGCATGGATTGGTTATCTACGGTCCATGCACAGATTGACTGTTTTAGGCACAAGGTGCGATGTGTACGCACTGACGGGAGTAGGTTCACCTTCACCGGCGAGAAGGGAGACTTTGCAGCACAGGATGGTCTCTCACAGAGGAGAGGACAGCCCATCACTCATCAGTTGGCTAGCCTCATCCTAGGAGCAGTTGACATACGGAGTCCTGGTTTTCCTGCTGTGGTGGATCAGTTTGCGGACGTTTTTTCCGACGACGTCCCAGGGTTAACTCCTCGCAGGGAGGTAGACTTTTATATTGACCTATACCCCGGGACAACCCAGATATCGACTCCAGCATATCGGATGGCCCCCGCCGAGCTTCGAGAGCTACGGGTATAGTTGGAGGACTTTTAGGGAAAGGGGTTCATCCGACCTAGTGTTTCACCCTGGGCTTCCCCGATATTGTTCGCTAAGAAGGCGGACGAGAGCTTGCGACTTTGTGTTGACTATCGTCGCCTGAACCAGGTGACAGTGAGGAACAAGTATCCACTACCGAGGATTGATGACCTCTTTGATCAGCTCAAGGGAGCGCGGTGGTTCTCGAAAATAGACCTCAGTCCAGGCTATTATCAACTCAGAGTTAGAGACGAGGACGTGTAGAAGATGGCCTTCAGATGTCGGTATGGCCAATATGAGTTCTTGGTTATGCCATTCTGCGTAACCAATGCTCCAGCAGTGTTCATGGCCCTCATGAACATGATCTTTCAGCCATACCTCGATCGATTTGTCGCGGTCTTCATCGACGACATTTTGATATACTCGACGACTGAGGAGGAGCACGCCTACCATTTACGGGTTGTACTAGACACACTCTGAGAGAACTGGCTTTATGGTAAGCTCTCGAAGTGCCAGTTCTTGATACGTGAGGTCCACTTCTTGGGACACATCATCTCTGAGGTGGGAGTTGCAGTGGATCCTGCGAAGATCGAGGCAGTGTTAGCATGGGAGCCACCCAGGAGTGTGACGGAGGTTCGGAGCTTCTTGGGACTAGCCGGATACTATCATAGATTCGTGCTAGACTTCTCTAGAGTTGCGGCACCACTATTAGCTTTGACGAAGAAGGGGAAACCCTTCGTGTGGTCAGACAAATGTCAGCAAAGCTTCCAGGAGCTGAGACATTGATTGACCAGCGCCCCTATCTTGAGGTTACCTGAGGAGGGTGTAGGGTACGTAGTCTACTGCGATGCATCAGGGACCGGACTTGGATGTGTCCTGATGCAGGAGCGGGCAGTTATCGCCTAGGGATCACATCAGTTGCGGCCGCATGAGCAGAACTACGCTACCCATGACCTGGAGTTAGCAGCAGTGGTCTTCGCTCTGAAAACATGGCGACACTATCTGATGGGCGAGCGCTTTATAGTCTTTTATGATCATCATAGTCTCAGGTATATCTTCTCATAGAAGGACCTGAACCTGAGACAGCGGCGATGGCTCGAGTTCCTCCAGGACTATGACATTGAGATATTCTATACTCCTGGGAAGGGGAACGTAGTAGCTGATTCCCTCAGCAGGAGGACGGGCATTCAGCTACTCGAGGAGGCGACGAAGTAGCTAGCCTCTTTGCAGATATCCATTATGGATAGAGATAGATCAGCCTTCCTTCAGTCTCTCATAGTCACTCCTCCACTTCTACAGTGGGTCAGGGAGGCACAACGTGGGGACGCTGACTGTGAGACGCGGCATGCACAGATATCTTCAGGACAGGCACCTGATGGTTTCTCCTTTGGAGCAGAGCACGAAAGCCTTTTCAGAGGAAGTACCTTGGTACTAGTCGCTTTACGGGAGGAGGTGATGAGAGAGTTTCACACTTCTCCTTTGGTGGTACATCCTGGAGTGGCGAAGATGTACCAGGACCTCAGACGACAGCACTGGTGGCCGGGCATGAAGAAGGTTGTGGCAGAGTTCGTTTCTCGATGCCTCACCTGCCAGCAGGTGAAGGCTGAGAACCAGGTACTAGCAGGCTTGGTATAGCCCCAAGAGGTTCCGGAGCGGAAGTGGGATGGAATATCTATGGACTTCGTGACTGGACTTCCACGCACTTCCAGAGGTCATGACTCCATCTGGGTGATTGTCGACCGACTCACCAAGTCGGATCACTTCTTACCCATCAGAGAGTAGGGCTCAGTGGAGAGCTTGGGATGACTTTACATTCAGGTGATTGTACGGCTTCACGGTGTGCCATATTCTATTGTCTCTGATCGAGATGATCGCTTTACTTCCCGGCTTTGGAAGGGGTTGCAGGAGGCGTTCGGGACGCAGCTATGTCTGAGCACAGCCTTTCACCCTCATACGGATGGTCAGATGGAGAGGACCATTCAGACTCTCGAGGACATGCTCCGCGCATGTGTCCTCGACTTTGGTCGTAGCTGGGAGGACCACCTACCCATGGTGGAGTTTGTGTACAACAATAGCTACCACTCCACCATCGGGATGGCACCGTACGAGGCGTTGTACGGCCGACATTGTAGATCTCCTTTATGCTGGACAGACCCTGGGGAGTCAGCACTTGTGGGACCAGAGATGGTCCAGGCCACGACAGAGAAGGTTCAGGTCATCCAGGAGCGGATGAGGACAGCTCAGAGCCGACAGAAGTCATACGCTGACAAGACACGGAGGCCACTAGAGTTCGAGGATGGCGACCACGTCTTCTTGCATGTCTCACCTCGACGTGGTATACAGAGATTTGGCCGTGGTGGCAAGTTATCTCTGCGCTTCATCGGACCCTTCTAGGTCCTCAGTAGGATTGGCGAGGTGGCTTATCGCCTGGCTCTACCAACTCAGTTGCACCGGGTGCACGACGTCTTCCACGTGTCCCAGCTGAGGAGATACGAGCACGACCTGATGCACATCATTGACCATGGGGAGCTTGACGTTGACGATGGGGTGAATTTTACGGAGGTCCCGATGGAGATCGAGGATCGACAGGAGCGGGTCCTACATGGATGGTCGATTCCTCTAGTGTGCATCAGATGGCAGCATGAGAATCTCCAGGAGAGCACTTGGGAGCGGGAGGCTCAGATGCATGCTCAGTACCCTCATTTGTTTCCCTAGTTTTGATGTATCTTTATGGGGATGTAAAGCCCTGAGGTGGGAGTAATGTAAAGACCCGTAAAATTCAAGGGACATTTTTTCTTAATTTTTTTGGAATTTTACAAGAACGAGGTTTCTGACAGCACTTGATTCCGAGGCCCGGTGTGCCCGGAATCAATTTCCGAGGTTTGGCTCGGGTACGTTCAGTGAACGAACGAGCGGGAATTTCTAACTTTTGAACCGGTGCCCAGAATCGATTTCCGAGGGCACCGACGAATTCACAACACCGGTAATTGCTTAGGAACTCCTGTTCCAGAGTTGCGTTTACATGAGTGTTGATAATAAAAATTGTGGAATTTTATTATATAATGACACTACAATTTTTATTATTTTTCTCTAAGTGTAAACTCTTGATGGATGTTGGGTAACCACCCAACCTCCCTTGGGAGGTTATGAGGGTGGTGGGGCCCACACGAACCCCACCCCTTCATATCCTCTAAACCCCCCACAACTCTCACTTTAATGTTGACAACATGTTTAATTAATGAGGTGAGTTATGTGAGGTTTAATTGAATTTCAATATTTTTAAATTCTTGCCCACACTTTGCATTTAATTAATTAAACCAACTTAATTAATTATTTTGAGCGTTTGATTTCTTTTGAAATCATTTTGCCAACATTAAAATGAGAGATTATATTCTTCTCTTTGGGTTGGCATAAACTTTGTGGGGAGAACTAAAGAGAGGATAAGAACTTTTGGAAGACCTTCAACCTCTCGAAGAAGAACGTTCCACGTCTCCGAAGAACGTGAAGCAACTCCTTCTACCTTCTTCAACCGGAGTAAGGAAGGGAATAACCGCCGCCCACAAAGTATTCTGAGTGTGTCGAATCGACTTCACCGAGCGCTTCTTCCACCAACGTTGACGGAACGACGCCGTTTCCACGACGCCCGACGTGCGACATCTTTTATCACGTAGGGGTTTATTTTATTATTATTTTCTTCATGATTTATACCTGTGATTTTATTTCTTTGTGAACTTTTTCCAATTGTTAGCAAATAACGCGAGGGGGACGGACCGCACGAACACGGCCAACCCTCCTCCTTTTTCATGATTGATTCTATTGTGGATTGAAATGGGTGTGGCGTGGTGCCGTCGCACCGCGCTGGATCATACGGCAAGAAACGCGTGGCGCCGTCGTGCCGCGTCGTAAAATAATGCAAGGACGCGACGCCGTCACGCCGCATCGAAGAAAGTCGAAGACACCACGGCCGGAGCGGGGCCGCGGAGGAAGGGCGCGACGCCGTCGCGCCTCACCGAACGACAAGGGCCGCGGCCGGTTCCAGGCCGTGGCGGAGCTTGGTGACCGGCGGCCAGCCGGGCCGCCGGTGTCGGAAGCCGGAAGGGGACCGGCCTTTGCCGGTCCCGTTGAGGAAGAACCGGCCGGTCAGGTTGGACCGGCCGGAAGGGAAAAACCGGGGGAATTTAATTCCCCCGGCCAGCAAAACGGCCCCCCATAATGAGGGGGGGCCGCGACTTCACAAGGGTGGGGGGGGGGGTGGGGGCAGCGCCCCCCGTTTTTCCTACAGCTCGGCCTTCGGCCGAGCTTGCAGCGCACCCAGCCCGCTGCGCCGGACCGGATCCTGACAGGGACGGGCCGCGCCAGGCCGGGACGACCCTGTCTAGGGTGGGTCGACCTGGTTCGGGCCAACCGGGGGGTCTCGGGCCTGGACGACCCGGGCCCGAAACCCCCGTTACCGAGCAGTTTGGATTCAAATGCCCATTACTCGGGCTACGGACCTCCAAACTATGCGCCGTCAGCGGCGATGCGATCCTTGGATCGAGACGGCCATTTTGGAATATCGCACTCAAAGTTTCGGAATACATTGAGTTCGGCCGGGTTGGTTCGTACATGAAACCAACCGGGCCCTCGGAGCGGAAACACTCATATCTTGAGCTACGGACGTCCGTTTGACGTGCCGTCAGTTTTGTTGAGTTCATCCTGGTGAGACGGATCCTTTGGCATACTCTGCCCGAGGTTTGGACGCGGGTGGAGTACGGTCAGGCTGGTTTTGCCTTAAAAACCAACAGGGCCCCTGGGACGAAAAATCCAATAACTCTCAGACCGGGCGTCTGATTGACGCGTAATCTGTTGCATTGAGATTATGTTGACGATACGGAACTTTTGGATACATAAACTCTGGACTATGTGATAGTTGATGTATCATCCTCTCGGCTCTTGGAGCGGACCCTCCCGAACGAGCTTGCTGTGTGCGGGAACCCTAGAGCTGGCTGCGACTGCTACTGTGACTGCGACGACGACAGTGCAGAGATCCCCAGTGGATTCGACGACGACGACTACAGCACTCAGCGATTCTGTGTGGATCAGTGTTACCGATCCTGTGTGGGTCCGATCCTGTGTGGGTCAGCGCTCAACGGTCTTGTGTGAACCAGCGCCTACAGATCCTGTGTGGGTCCGATCCTGTGTGGGTCTTTGCGGTGGTTAGTACCTATCGATCCTTTCTGGGTTCGATGACTTCGATGGATCAGTGATCATCTCTATCGTCTACCAAAAAAATATAACTGTGTGAGCTGAATCCTGTGTTTTCCTGTGTGGATTGTGTTGTGCTATCCTGTGTGGATTACGTTTGCTTTCCTATGTGTAATACGTATACTTTCCTGTGTGGACTGATTTGTACTTGGGCTCGGAGGTTGGAGCGTATTGGAATTGATGACTTAGGTTTATGTATGGGCATAAACCTAAGCAGTGTCGGTTGTTACTTCGTGATTATATCTTCCCTTTTGGTTTATCCTTTGTGGATTTTGGGAGACCTTCGGGGGTCTCGGGGTCCCTACTGAGTAGCTTATACTCACCCCTGCACGGGCTATGCCCGCACTACGTTGTATTGGTTGCAGACGACGGACAACGTTGATCGTGGTTGAGGCTCACAGAGCAGGACGGTACCTAGAGGTGGACCACTGGGTGGGACGTGCATGGAGCGGACGGCGGGACCCGAGGAGCAGTGGAGCTATCTGTACCCACCCTTCAGGTGGGATTTCCAGTGGACAGTTCGGCGTAGCGGCTTTTACTTTACAGTGGCTGTTTTCCCTTCCGAGTTGTACTTTACTTTCAGTTTGGGTTTGTATACTGGCCCTTTTACTTTTCCGCACTTTCAGTTGTACTCTATTTTTACTTAGTGTTTACTTTTCCGCTTGCTTACTCTATGGTTCTTGTTTACTTTACAAAGGCAATGCCTTCCCTTTTTACCAGGATTTACACCTTGGTGCTAGTCGCCAGCCCCTGGCCTATGGAAGGTGGGCTTGGGTTAGTCACGACACGGGCCTCGAGGACGGGTCGTGACAATGAATTAAATTAATCACTATTTATTAATATTTATCATAAAATTTATATAATATATATTGAATAAAATCTTATAACATTATTATAATTATTTTTACTAGTAATGTAATGAAAATAAATTAAATTTTATGCTTAAAAATGCATTTTATTAAAGTTTATTTCCGTTGCATTTTGTGTACTTAATTTAAAATTTGATTCTTCTAGCTCAAGAATGTTTATTTTAAAAAAATGGACACAATTTTTTAAATAAACATGTCAAAAATATATTAGGGTGTAGCTTATTTATTTTTCTAAAAAAGTAGATTTTTTGAATAACATTCAAAATTTGTTTTTACATTAATCATAATTTTTATGATATCATGATTATGAATAAATAATTTAAAAATTAATAAACTTACTTTCTCAACCATTGATTTATTTTATGGGTAATTTTAATCTTTTATTAACCATATTTTGAACTTGGTAAATCAGTCATGTCTTTTTGGAACCTAAATTATATTTTACCCATATTAAATTATTTATTTGTTTCTTTTCATTTAATAGTATGATTGGATGGTTCCATTTAGTTTTGGAATGATTCAAATGTCAAAAAACCATCAGTTTGTTTTTAATAATCCTAAAAAGTCATGGGATTCATCTTTACAAAAAATTATTTGGAAAAAATAAGTATAATTTTTTTTCACACATAAAAATGATTTTTTACAAAAAAAATACTTTTATGTGCAAATATTGTATGAAATTTTTTCCACCTCTCAAAAAAATAATTAAAATTGGATCCTATATTTGGAATCATCATAATTGTAGTTTGGTAGTGAGTTAAACTAATTTTTTTTATAATGAATTGTAACCATGGTAAATAATTATCACCTCTCTATTGGGTAAAATGGGTTAAAAGGTTAAAAAAAATTAAAGTATGAAGCTTTAATATAACAGAAAATGATTTCATAAGGATAATTGGTTGGTTATAATTTGTCTTCAACCAACTATATTTTAATATATGAAAATTTGGTTCCACGTTCAATAGAAAATGACTTGATATTATATAATTCTCTTATGTAACTCCATGTGTGTCTCTACCCTCAAATATAAAAAGGAACCTCCTCTCATTTATTACTCAACCCTTTTGAGCCCTCTATGTGAAATAAAAAAATATTAGTTATATTCTTGAAATAATAGTTATAAATAATTATTCTTTATAAACTCAACATCATGATAAGGACATTTTACTGAAAATAATATACTTAATAAAAATGTATGTTATATATATAATTATGGAGAAATTATAGTAATATAGTACGCATATTAGTGATGGATTATACGTTTTAAAATTTATTTAGCATCTAAAAAATGACCAACTAGTCAAGCCACAAAGGCCAGATCAATTTACCATATTGTGCGAGAAAACCCAACCCCAAGGGAGATCTTGTTTGAGAATATTTAAAGGAAGTATATGTTTCAATGTTTGTATATATAGGCATGGGTACATGTTGAGGTTCATAGGTAAACCCTTGGGTGCATGAATTCCAATGCAACCACGCAGGTTAACACCATGACATGTGATAGTTGGTGCATTAGCCATTTGGTATAGAACCCTCAGCTACTGAATTCAATCCGCGGATGAAATGTGGAAGTATATAAGAAATAATGATAAAAATAAAACAAAATATGGTGTGAGAGAATGTTGTAATTGTTCACTCATAATAAAACATTGGTAAATAATGTGAACCATCCTATCGATTAATTTTTAATCATTCGATTAACCTAAAAACTTTCTTAAATCTCACACATGAATATAGAAACTGCGATGTTTCTTTCTCCTCCTTTTCATTCATGGTATCTTCCACATTTCTATTTTTTCCATGTAATGCATTATAATATATCTAGTAATATTTTCTAAGCTAGTTACTAATATAAAACATGATTCTGATACCTCGTTACCCCGAAATTATTATTTTTAAAGTTATTAATATCCCATTTGCCCAATTTTCTTGAAAAAATAAAATAACTCTATAATTAAGGCTTAAATAAAAATATTAGGGCTTTTTTGTGTTCAGAATGTGGCTTTTACCCTTTGCATGACATAAAAATTATGTGCATTTGAGTGTTCATCTTGGTCTCAATCATGGGAGGATAAATAATTAAGTAAACAAATAATTTAATTACTTTTTTAATTAAAGAAAAAACACAGACTCCTTTATAAATACACAATTATATCAAATTCACATGGTTAGACACATAATCCAAATAATTTAGGAAGAGATTTAAATGATATTTTTAGTGGATGACAACAGATCAGATAAATAGATTGATACTTTAGGTATCATTTACACTATCAAAGTTAATGAATCTCACAAATGACTAGGAAACATGATCATTACTCATTAGTTATTGATCAGAACTAAAGGTAGGGATTTTTATTTAGGTGGATTCAACCCATTTGTTTACCCAATATTGAGCTCCATTCTATTACACTGTCAATACTAGATTTTCAGTTTTAGTAGATAATTTCATTGTTCTTCATTAATTAGTCTAGAAATAATTATTTTAAACCATCCTCAACATGGTTGAGGTTCATTCCACATTTTGTGGTTTTGGATTTTTTACACCAGTTATTTACAATGTAATCATGTGAAATTTATTAGGCCAGTAGTTCAAGGAATTCACTATAATTAATCATTGATTGACTCTTCTTGGGCGAAATGAATCAATACTGAGTGTTCAGTTCATGATTGAGTGTCTGATTTAGGTGAGATTTTGGTGGTGTCCAATCATAAGAGTAACAAGATAGTATTAGAGGTTCATTCTCTTCAAAATTTGACATGCATGTGTTGAAAATGCGATGAAGATGGTTTCCCAAAGAGTTTGGATGTCTAGAAATAGATATTTTGAAATAGTGTGTCTTGGATGAATGAGATCCAATATCCCTAGGAGGGGCCAAAAACATATCCAAATGTGATGGTGATACAAGAGTTGGTATAAAAGAACCACATAATCTAGCAAATACCATCATTCATGGTGTGGAATCTAAAGATACATGCCATGTGGGAACCCTAGCTATATCATTAGGGATTCTATGGAAAGGTAAATATAAAATTCATCCTAAAACATGTCACATTTTGTGTATCCTGTTGCTAGTGGATCGATGTGTATACTAGGATTAAATGGGAAAATTCCTGACCATACTCTTTGGAATAGGTTGGTACATGGGAATGATTAGTACTTGGATGTATCTATAGTAAATAGACATAGATTAATGATCAAGGTTACATCCATGTGTACATCGGAATATGTAGAAATCACTGGTAGGGTGTTGGATGACATTTATACTCAGTGTATTTAGATATTACATTCCACGTGATATGATGATTCATGAGACCACTATGTGGTTGGAAATACATTCCATGAACCCCAAAGTACACACCATATAAATCAATTGATATGGCTTGGAGACCTTCATCTCCTTAGTATTGAACCTGTTCATTTTAGCGTGGTACATTGGTCCTTTCCCATAAGGGTACAATTCAATATTAAATCCTTAGCATATGATTATTATCCCATATATAGGTTTAGTTTTAGATATATTTTTTGTGTATCCCCCTAGGATACAATGATGTGATCCTCAATCATTCCTATGTGAGGTTCAATGTATTCGACTGAACCCCATGAATAGGGCATCGATCCCCTATCTAGAAGGTCTATCTAGTAGGGTTCATGGTTTCCCCTACTCATATTAGGAGATATTTTTAGATATAGTTATCACTTCTTGGGTGGCTTCTTATGATCATGTCTTCTTGGATGAGCATCATTAGTGGTGGCATGCATTAGGAAGTGAGTACCCCGAGAACAAGCATTTACTTCAAGCCTCATGCAGTATCTTATGGATGAAATTATTTGGAGGAGAGATTTTTAGATATATTTTTTATTATGATTATACTTGGGTTTTTTATTATAACATTATTGTATTATTTATGTGATTTAACAACCCTTTATTCTTTATACTTAGTTATTTCAGGGTGTCCTACTGGGTATTGTTATAATCATTGCTGAATAGGTTTTTCATGACCATTTCTGGCATTATGTTGATGATATTTCATTTGAAGGTATCCTTGGATAAATAATAGAAGGCATTACATAGTTTGGTCTGAACAAATTAAGGTGTTTACTGAGAATTTATTTTGATAATAGTCTTCTCTGTTTGATCAGGTTTGACTCCTTTTCAGTTATTGATTGGGATTTTATTCTTAAACTATATTTAGTAATTTTATCATACTATGATATGGAATTGATGTTATGGATGCATTATTATCAGATGTTTTTTACATTCTTGTATTTATATTGTCTTGGAGATGTGTGCATGTGTACAAGTACACTAAGATAATTCCTCCCATGAGTGTGATATTCCTACTTAGTACCAGTCACCAGCCCCTAGATAATTTGCGCTGTGTTTGGGGTAGTGACTGTTAGTTTATCACCAGAAAGGTGATCCATGGTGGGTTAGGTTATTATAGAGTTGTATTAGAGAATTTATCTCAATATTATATTGGATTTAGGATTTTTCAAGCTATGTGGTTTTCTTTGGGATTTATGGTCACAATGTTTGAATTCTTCGACTTTGGATTTTAAGCCATATTCTCCAATGATGATTCAATGAATGCAATATCCATTACCCAGGGATCTGATAACATGCTTGTTGGCTCAGTACATGTGCATACATCTTTAGGGAAAACATTGATACTAGCATCATATAAGAATAAGTTGTGGTTTCCCTGTACTAATTGAGTTAACTCCCCGCATATAGTCTTTGACCATGATTCATCTTGTTTATTGAATGATGACTCCATGAATAAATCCATCTAGTTTTATATTTTGTGATGACGATGTTTATTCATTGAGTGATGAGGATTTAGTAAAGGGTCATTTATAGAAGGTAGTAGCTCTATGTGGTTTTATAAATATTCCATTACGCATTTAACATCAGATAAAGATGACACTTATGACCATGGATACAAGAAAAATTAGTGCACTAATTTTTTTAGAGTTAGTCACCTATTAGATTTTAGGTCTAGGTAGACCCCTTTATAGTATAGGATAGGTTAGGGGATATCACCAGAGTTTTAAGCCTCATGAGAAAACATTCAAACCAGATGTTAGTGCCCATATTGAGTCTTATTTAGGGATCCATTTGGTGATGGTTGAGTTTGGAGACTCAATCACACGATAAGAAAACTATCTTCTTATTATAAATTGAGTGTCTCTTCATATAAATGTTTTATCCCTACATATTGTGATTAGTGAGTTTATAATATATTCATCATTTATATCAGGGTAGTATGACCATGAAAACGTATTTAATGAGGTTTAATAATCTATCTTGATATTCCCTGTATATGGTGTGATATCCATTCTTCGGGGAATGATACTTTGAGTAGGTACGATACCGAGATATAATTTCGTTAGCAAAATATAGTTTCCTTCCAACCACTGGTTGATGGATTCAGTGCAATTTAGTAAAGGAAGTATTATTGGATTATCATATACTGAAAAAAGGTGTTGGTAGTGGTAAAACATGAACCGAGACCTCAAAAATGGTATCTAGAAATAGATACATGAATCTGGGCATGCAAGATGATTCTAGAGACAATCCCGTGAAATATGATCAACCGTTTTTTGGATCTTAAAATGGCCCGAGTCCACCAAGAGAGAGGGGCTACTTCTCATGTGACGGTCATGGAAACCATGATATAATTTTTCTATCCCATCATAAAACCATTATGGATACGATCGATGGATTTCCATAAAATAGGAAGTGGAAGGATCAAGGATGTATATTGTGTAGTAGAAATTTAATAAGATTATGTTTTACAACTGGAGGCGATAGAAGGTTTTAATTATTGGGACAAACACCCCCAACTGTTCCACACCTAGATCAGGGAGATGGTGGTTAGTGGAGGGGAAAACTGAAAGTAGTGGAGGCCTATGATCTGGAGGGTCCCAAGATGATAATATTTTAAATCAGTTTCATTTATTAATTATGTACAATACTGATAAAAATAGGTACAATCTGCTATTTTTTTCAATTATCTATTTTGAGACATAGAGACTTGGGTGGATCCCATGGCTCGACCTTTGCACATGGATAATCTGATGGGTGTTTACTCAATTATCACAAAATTCTGCTAATAGTGTGACATAATGTTTGGAGGCAAGATATTCGTATGGGATCTATTTATTGTTATGATGAGTAATCATGATTTCATATTAGTTATGGCCTAGCTATATATATATCATTCCTAGATTGACAATTTAAGGATTATGATGTGGTGTATCCATAGAGATGGACCAAATCATTTCTATGAGGATGAGAAGGAACCTATGGAGTAGTAGGATGGGATCATGTGAAGGTAGACATAACCAATTATTCACCAATTGGCTAGTATTTCCCTTAGAAGAGTGGATTCCATTTTCTTTAATTCCCTTTAGTGGTGGTATAGCCTAAGGAATAATTTGCTAAGGGAATTATAGGCTTACCTTCTCATCGAGATATATACTTATACATTGAGTTACACATTGGGATGGCCCCAATAACTACACCATTATATTAGATGGATATATAAGATATTTTAGTGATAAGGGTGCAGTTGAAGAACTGGAAGAGGGAGAGCATAATGAGTCCTGTTGTTTTCCACAAGTCATACCTGTGTTATTTTCAAAGAAGTAATATTAGATCATGAGGTTGTGTATTTATTATAGGATATTGAACCAAGGGACAATAATGAATAATTATTCACAACAAAGGATCAAAAAAATATTTGACCTATTTAATGTGTAATGATGGTTCTCAAATATTTAGCTGATATCGAGATATCCCCGCCTAGAGTTATATAGAAATGATATTCCGAAGATAACATTATGATGTCACTATTGTCACTATGAGTTTTGGAGATTCCAATAGGCATTATGAATGCCCCAATAGTGTTCATGGTGCTTATAAACTAGATAGTTTATCCTTTTATAGACTAGTTTTTTTCGTCTTAATCAAAGATATAATGGTGTTCTCAACATCCAAGGTGTAGCATCTGAGAATCTTGAGGATGTTTCTGGACATTAAATGAGAGATATTTCTTTATTGGAAGCTGTAGAGGTTCCATTTCTAGATTTAGTTCCGAGCATAAAAGTTATCTTGTGGGAATGATTTGACCCATAAATAAAATACATCTAAATAAATAAATACTAACAGTAAAAATAACTACATGAAGAAGGAAAATAAAACTACACATTCCTCATTGTGATCTACTAGGTCACCAGCCAACATAGAACCAAGCTCTCTCCAAGGGCGATGCAGCAAAAAAAGAACCTGAAACTAAAATTATAAAGTAGTGGTGAGCACCAAAATACTCAGTAGTAAATCATCACATAGTCTATGCTATTCTATTCCCAAAAACATTCCATTGGTACCATATTTGAAAAAATTTATAAAATAGACTTTCATACATGTAATAATTTTAAAACAACATCATGATCCATCACAATCATAATTTTGAAACCAAATTCCAAAAAGGTAATAAGGAGTTTGGGCCTTTTTCTTCCAAAATATCTTCTTATAAATCCTTTTTAAAACTGTAACACATTCATAGTGTTCCAAATAAAAACAAAAACCAGGTAAAAATAATTGAAATCTACACAACGTGGAAAAAAACACTAGTAATAGTTATAGCAGGGATACACAGGATATCCTAGGAACTCAGAGGATGATCTGAAAAAAATATACACGTGATTCATCCTAAAAGAATTACCTACTCAATGATGTCATAATTCCCTAGCTCTCGATCATCGCCCTACCTGGTCTGGTTGAGAGGCACAATCCCACAGAAATAATAAAAAAACATCTCTTTGCTATGGGCCACTACCCAGTGTGTAATCTAAACTAGTGCATAAATAATTCTCAGTAAGCCTCTTTTCTATGATAGGTTACCACGTAAATTTAATAATGGGGGATATTTCATGCTATCAAAACAACAATCCTCATACATATAATCAAATACACCACACAAACCGGCACTGCCCCAGCCACCTCATGGGTTTATCTCCTTCCTAAAAATAATTACCAATCAAAGATGTCCCATACCAATGACCCTTTCATCACATGATTAACCAATATGGAAAAAGAACTAACTGAAGAGTTATTTCAAGGAAAAAATGCAACAATGCCAAATGGGCCACATTCGATTTTCACAAATCAATCCCTCTCCAGGTAACCCTACCAAAAGTTCCAACTAGGCTCTTAGCTTTAACCATCTATGTAAAATTTATGAAAACACTTTATGAAAATCAATTCTATCAAATAGATATCCCATATTCACTATGCACTTTCCATTCCACATTAATGTTTTAAACAGACACCCTAACCTGTTACACATGCCAAACAGACCTTTATTTCAAATCTACTTTACCAAACTAAGTGGAAACCATGGACAAGATACTTGATGGTGTCAAATGGCCATTCAAACATTTGAGGAAATAATCAACTTTTAATCAACACCAAACGTGTCATGACATTCCACAATTTTGAAATAACCTTATGTAAATTTGAAAACAATGAAACCATTTATCAAAATAAGTGAGGAAGGGGAGAGGAATGAATGATTTTTAGAAAACCAATTTCAAGGAAAGGACCTATCCAAATGACAGCAGACACATTACAAACATTATGAAGGGACTACACACACACATCATCCACTAAAGTATTAATACATTCAACAAAGTTCTTATTTTCATAAAGTTATCAATTATGAACAAAAAATTTTCCATATATACATTTCTACCAGTGAAAACCACCCAAGATATCTAAAAACACCAACTGAAAGTAGATGAAAATTATTCAAAACCAAAAAGGAAAGCCATTAACATGTGAATAAAAGAGAATTATCCAGAAACCTAATTATAACCAGTTCAACCAACACTAAATCAGTACTAAAAATCCAAAAAGATTTTAATAAAAGTGTGAAACATGATTGAGATATTTAATAACAAAACTCAAGAACCACATGAATTGAAATTTGGAGTATAGGTCATGGAAACACCTAACTCAACTAATGGTCAGGACAAAGCTTTCTACCTCAAGAAACATCCCTCTTGCACTCACACACTTACAGACACACACACACACACACAAACACACACCATTAAACCAAAGAACGTGTTCCACAAGCCATGAGAAATCATGCACTAAGAATATATATATATATATATATATATATATATATATATATATATATATATTCATACCTGGAAAAAATGAGTACGCGCACCAGGAATTGATCTCAACACCCTGCAACAATTCTCGACACCCAAATTTTAGAGCTACAAGGACCAATGGATGACCAAAAAAGTATCAGGGAATTGCATAAACCAAAAGACCATGAATTGGATGACACGAAACAACACAACATGTTAATTAACCCTACCTGAATCATTAGTGGCATAGTGAAACGACTCCATCAGTGTCACCCTTGGTAGCATATGTCAAACCACGGACCAACGAGTCTCAATACATCAATTACATACTCTAAACATTATGAAAAATAGTGAAATGTAAATGGAGGCGTCAAAGTTTGATTAAATTTTATAAAAATCCAAAATGATAATGATATAAAACATGTTTTTTGATGGGGAGGGGAACCACAGCCGCACCGGAGCATGGTAGAGGCACTGTGAAATAGGGTTCGGGTCATGCCAAAACAAGGTATGGGCTGGGGTTCGGGTTAGCTGATTGCGCACTGATCAGGGTAGAAAAAATCCAGGGGAGGGTCATCTGGTGTAGGTAAAATGGGAGGGGGAGGCCACCAGTGATCAGTTCGTGTGTGGGGGGGGGGGGGTTCGTGCTACTGCTTGGGGATGCAGCCTTTGGAAACCAGGAGGGAAAGAAGGCTGTCATAGGCGTAGGTGGAGGGGGTGGGTTGCTAGTACAAGGGTGGCCGCCGTGCGGGGGAGGTGTTGAGGCATGTTCATATTAGATGGTGAAGCACAAGGCTTGGGACTATACACACACTAGGGAGCAGGGGGAGACACTTCATGATAGGTAGGGTTGGCTAGATCTATGGTGGGGAGAGGAGGTTGTGGCTAATATAAGGACCCGACCTTAAAAAATTACCTAATCTTGAATTAAATGAATAATTCACATTGAATATATTTTCATGTTTAGAGTTTTAGAGTGTTACTGCATAACAATTACATTTCAAAATATTACAAAGTAGACACTTCTACACAGTTTCCATTTTTTCATAAAATAAAAACTCTTGAAAAAGAGTCATGTCTAGTTCCATGTTAAAGATAGCATGAATTTTCCTTGATCCCATCCTTGACCCTATTCCACATTATGTCCTGTGAAAAACATTTCAAAAACTTGGGATGAGCATAAAAATCTCAGTAATGGATACACAAAGGAGGAAAATAGTTAGTTTTTCAAAACAACAAGTAACCCCTGAAAACATTAAACTAATTAATACGTTTCACCTTCATAATGTAGTAAATACTCTTCACGAAATAAAAGATCATTACTTACCCTTTTGTAACCAAAAGATTACCATAAAACCCATATAAAGAAGACATACCATATAAAGGTAACTTGGGACATAACCATACTTAAATGGAATAACCATACAGTCGACTTCCACACATATCACTAAATGGAATAGCCATACGGCCGACTTCCATACACAATGCATTGGATGCTATAACATAACCACCCATCCTGGTATTCAAGGCACCACCCGTCTTTTGGTTTATCACGTAACCACCCATCAAATGTCCAAGTACCATTATAAAATCATAACACATAAAATATTGCGAATATAAACATTTCACTAATAACATTTAATTTTCAATAACAAGAAATAATTTCAAGATATTGAAATAATAAATCCATTTCAAAAACCATTTTCAACACCAAAGCATCCAAAAACAGAATAAGGGGCTTTTTTTACATTTTTGAAAACATTAAGGCTTATCGAGGAAGCCAAATAACGATTACGGTGGTAGAGAGGTCATTATCGCTGAAAACATTAAAAAAAATCTTTTTTACGTTTAGTGAAATTCTTTGTAGAAAAATATTCCCTTTTAATGAATGTTAAATTCAATGGGTTTTAAAATACACCGTGTAAAATTAGAAGGTATATATATTATCGAAATATGCCTCAATGAAAGGAGATTGAGACGAAGTCCTTTAACTCGTGTCCAAATTGACTCGATCATTATTTAATCTCCTAAATAACAAACTAATGTTAATTTATATTTCATAAGAACCTTTTCCACGTTTATTATTCCTTTTATATCACTTATTACCATGTTATAAACATTATGTAATCATTGATGTTAATAACATTCTTTTTGTCGATATTTGGTACTTGAGTCAAAAATGAACACCTTATATTTACAAGTTGTCCATGTGGTCAATAGTCCATTATATATAGAATGAAATTTATTGTTTAGATATCATATATTTCATATATATCCAGTATATACATGTATTTATAATAGTACATAACATTTTGAGGTAAGAAATGAAATGCACCGTTCATGGAGACGGTAAGTCGTACGTACGCATGAACGCTCCTTCCATTTCTATTTCATATTTAATGGAATTAAAAAATACTGATACATAGTAGTATTATAATTTCAGTATGTTATAATATATAATATAATTAAATCTATCCTTTATACGTACCAAATATGGTATGAACGAGTCATATCACTTTGAGGGGGCGGTAGTCCGCACTTCCTCTAATGAGATTATCACGTTTACCCATAATGGAAACCATAAAAGCATGAAATAAAAGGAAATTAAAGAAGCATAAATAAAACATAAACGTAATATATATCATATATAAATACAGTTCCATCATAATTTCCACCATGGGAGGCGGTAAGAGATAATCGAACAATCATCGTTTCGTGAGGAGTTAGTTTTCCATCCACAGAAACATTATGTTCTTCATCCATTAGATGAATGTGTGTGTAAGTGTAGTTAGAATAATTCTCTTAACAACATCTTAATATATTTAGGATACTGTTGTTGTAACAAAATAATGGAATAAAAAGTTTTTAGGAGTTGGAGAAGTAAAATAATAGAAAACAATTTAAGAGAAATCGTTACCTTTAATTTGGGTAGGACTTCTTCAAGTGCCTTCGGCCTAAGGTAAGGACTCTAGGAGGAGTATAGGGATGTATGGAGATTAATTTGGCAGTGTTTTGACGATCTAAATGTCTTGAGAGGTGTGGGGAATTGGATAGAAGTGGTCTCCATTTATAAGGTAGAGGAGGGGTTCTTTAAGAAAGTGTGAAAATATTATTTTATAATATAATGATATTCAGTTTCTAATGGTCCAAAAATCATGATAGTAGAATAAAAAAATCCTCATGGTATAAATATAATCATCCAATAGAAATTGGATAGGTTTTGGATAATATTTTAATAATTATAATCTTATTTATTTAAATCATTTATTAATGAGGTAAATACTGCATCATTATTGTGTCATGAACAATTTAAATTATTATATGTATAATTTTTTTAAAAAAACACTATAATTTAGTAAATCCTTTTATCCTTTAAATGAATATTTATATGCAAAAATATAATTTATATAACCCCTTATAAAAATTATGTTACTAAAAGATATTTTCTTTTGTCATTTTTGCCTTTGCTTTAAGTTAATTAATCTAAATTGTAATTATCACTTCCAAGTGGCTCAATGGGGTCCCAAAATCGACCCAAATATGCCCATGGTGTTTACTGACTCAATAAATGAGGTTTGGACATGTTTTAATGTAATTGTAAATTATTATAATATTTTTTTACCTTGAATTACACTATTTACCTTTAACTGCGGTAAATAAAAGTCAAAAGATTCTATTCACCAAAAATTATTTTCATCTTATTGAACCAAATTTTAATTTTTGATGACAACCATGTATGTCGGACTATCGAAATTCAATTCACTGATGTGGTAAAATTTAATTTTAATGAAAAGGTCGGTTTTTTAACTACCACTAAGTGGTTTCACTATTCATAAAAAATTGATGTTTTTCAGAGAAATTCCAAAAATTCAGCCTAAGGAATATTTGATATTCTGAATTCAAAAATGATGTATATTTTTAAAAATTAAAAAAATATATGTGAAATTAATTAATTTTAAAATTAATTCCCGTTATCAAAAAAATATCATGTTTTTAAGAAACAATAACTATCAAAACATTGATAATTGTTTATGTCCAAATTTCAATGTGAAATTAATTCCAATGACCAGAATTGGATTAAATTGTTAAAATATATTTTAATTTAACTTTAGAACCAATTAAAAATATAATCTAACCATATAAATAAATTAGATTAAAATGCACTTTTGAATTAAAATACAATATTTTCACTATTCATTAAAAATGAACTTTATCAGAAAAATTCAAAAAATTTACACAAAGTAAATTTTGATGTCCCCATTCTAAAGAAGGAATTTATTTGGTTATATAGAATTTATTAAAGTAAGAAAAACTAGATTTAAATAGGGTTCTCCATTGAAAGGCGATAAATCGTCCTTTTAATGTAAATTATGCTTAAAATAAGAATCATTCACATTTTAAACCACTAACCTTTTATTGGATAATGTAAATACAATTAACAATAATGTATAATCATATTGTAGTTAGTTATGTTCATTCTCTCCAATAAAATGTCTATGAGTTAGCTAACATTTAAGATAATAATATTATATAATTAGTGTGCCATGTAAGATTTCAAAGAAACCTGTTGTTGCATATCAGGTATGCTATCGAACATAGAAACCCTTTTAAAGTAAAATAAATATTATATACAAAAATATTAATAAATATTAAATATGTCTTATTCTTCATTTACCTAGGATGTTACATCCTTCCGCCCTTTTTGGAATTGCATCCTCACGATTTTTGTCACTTATCAAAATAAGTGGGGGTATTTATCCCTCATAGCATTTGCAGATTCTGACATTTTCTCTGCAATCATATGTTTTTTCCGAAAAACCTTTACCTAGTGAATCTCCTTATTCTACAACCCTTGCTCTCTACGGTCAATAATCTGGACTGGTTGTTCTTCATAAGATAGATTCTATTCCAACTGAACTACCTCTGGGATCAAAACATGAGATGGATCTGGTATATACTTTCTCAACATCGAAACATGAAAAACATTGTGTACCTGGGATAAATTTGGAGGTAAGTCCACTTTTTACATAACTGATCCATCATTATACAGAATTTCATAAGGTCCAATGATCCTCGGACTCAACATTCCCATTTTACCAAAACGCATCACACTTTTCCGGGAGAATCTTTGAGAAAGACATGATCACCTACTTCAAAGAAAAGATCCTTCCTCCGGTTATCTGCATAACTTTTTTTTTCTGCTCTGAGAAGATCTCATGTGATTCTCAAACAACTGAACTTTCTCTACTCTCTTTTCTTCCAATTCTGGTCCTATCAGCTTCCTTTCACCTACATCATCCCAGAATTCTGTAGTACTATAATGCTTTCCATATAATGCATCAAATTGATCCATCTGTATACTGGAATGAAAGATGTTATTATAAGACAATTCAACCAAAGAAAGATATTGGTCCCAACTTCCCTGGTAATCCATCGAACAAACATGTAACATATCTTCCAATGTCTAATTTGTTCGTTCTGACTGCCCATCTGATTGAGGATGAAAAGATGTACTAAAATTTAATTCAGTTCCCAATGACTTCTGAAGGCCTTTCCAAAAGTTAGAAGTGAAACTAGGATCACGATCAGTTACAATGGAGAGGGGAACTCCATGAAACCTGACTATCTCTTTAACATACAAACGAGAAAGTTTATCTAGAGACAATGTATCTCTAATAGGAAGGAAATGAGCATATTTAGTCAATCGGTCAAATATAACCCAGATTTCATTATTACCTCGAGATGTATTTGGTAATCCCACAATAAATTCCATGGATATATTTTCCCATTTCCACTCTAGCACCGGTAAAGGCTGAATCATTCCTTTCGGTAACTGTCACTCTGCTTTAACTAGTTAGCAAGTCAAACACTTCACAGTAATATCTACAATATCTCTTTTTGTTCCATCCCACCAGTAATACTCTCGAAGATCTCTGTACATCATAGTACTTCCAGGATGAACTGAAAACGGAGATCTATGAGCTTAACATAAAAACTCATTCTTCAAATCTGATCACAATGGACACATAATATCTTCCCAAATCTCAAAACACAATCGTTATCAACGTTAGAATCAGGCAACATTCCCTTATAAACCAATTCTACCATTTTCTGCAACTTATTGTCTTCTTTCTGTGCATGATTTATTCTGTCTGATAGAGATGATCTCACTGACACCGGATACAAAACAGAATAATTTCCTGCACCAACAACTTCTATACCATAATTCATCAAATCAAAAACCAAAGGATATCATTCCAAACATAATATGGTTAATGAAGTAATACTTTTTCGACTCAAAGCATCAACCACTTTATTTTCTATTCTCGGATGATAAAGGATTGTTCAATCATAATCCTTGATTAATTCCAACCATATCCTCTTTATCATGTTCAATTATTTTTGTGTGAATATATACTTCAATCTTTTGTGATCATTATATATTTCACATTTTACTCCACACAAATGATGCCTCCAATTTTTTATAGAAAAAAAACAACAGCAGCTAATTCCATATCATGTGTATGGTAATTTAACTCATGTGGTTTCAACTGATGTGAAGCATAAGCAATTTCCTGATCATTCCGCATTAGGACACAACCAAGTCCTTTCAACGAAGCATCACTGTAGATAACAAACTCACCGTTTCTGGATGGCAGTTCAAAAACTGGAGCATTCACCAATCTCCTTTTCAATTCCTGAAAACAATCATCACATTCTTTTGTCCAGATGAACTTAACACCTTTTCAAGTTAACATAGTTATTAGACTAGATAATCATGCAAAATTTTCAACAATCCTCTGCTAATAACCTGCGAAACCAAGAAAACTATGAATCTCAGTTATATTTGTGGGTCTTGGACATTCTTCAACAACTTTCGTTTTAGTAGGATCAACAGTTATGCCATTTTTTGAAATAATGTGACCAAGGAATGAAATTTTTTGTAACCAAAACTCACACTTGCTAAATTTCCAAAATTGTTTCTTTTATTTTATGGTTTGAAAGACAACCCTTAAAGGACTTTCATGTTTCTCCTTACTTTTTGAATAAACCAAAATATCATCAATAAAAACAACCACCATTTATCACCTAATTCAACTGATTCATCACTGTAGTAAACTACTCAATTCTGATTCTGACCATCTCTAGTTGCTGGTTCAGAAGGTCGTTCTCCTCTGTATTCCTTCCCATAAAAGATGCAATGTTACCTTAAAGAAAAATCATTCTTAACTCAGACATATCTTATACAAAGCAACATGGTAATATGTAAGTGCTATATGATTTCAATATTATCATAAATTACTTTATGGATATTAATTTAACAATACACTAAATCCTAAAGTTATCTAAACCGATATCTGATACCAACAATAAGGACCCGGCCTTAAAACATTACATAATATTAAATTAAATGAATAATTCACAGTGAGGATCTTTTCAGGTTTAAATTTTTAGAGAGTTAGCCCATAACTATTACATTTCAAAATATTACAAAGTAGACACTTCTACAGAGTTTCCATTTTTTTCATAAAATAAAAACACTTGAAAAAAAGAGTCATGTCTAGTTACATGTTTAAGATAGCATGAATTTTTCTTGATCCCATCCTTGAACCTATTCCACATTATGTCCTGTGAAAAACATTTCAAAAACTTGGAGTGAGCATAAAAAGCTCAGTATGGGATACACAAAGAAGGAAAACAATTAGTTTTTCAAAACAACAAGTAAACCATGAATAATTTAACATAAGTAGTACTTTTCACCTTTATGAAGTTGTAAATACACTTCACTGAATAAAAGATCATTACTTACCTTTTTGTAACCAAAATATTACCATAGAACCCTTATAAATAACACAAAACATATAAAGGTAACGTGGGACATAAACATACTTAATTGGAATAACCATACAGTCGACTTCTACACATAACACTAAATGGAATAGATATACAGACAACTTCCATACCCAATGCATTGTAGGTTATAACGTAACCACCCGTCATTTGGTTTATCACATAACCACCCGTCAAATGTCCAAGTACCATTATAAAATCATAACACATAAGATAATTCAAATATAAGCATTTCACTAATAACATTTAATTTTCAATCACAAGAAATAATTTCCAGATATTGAAATAATAAATCCATTTCAAAAACCATTTTCAATACCAAAACCCCCAAAAACAGAATATGGTATTTCCTTCTCATTTTAGAAAACATTAAGGATTATAGAGGAATCCAAATAATGATTACAGCGGCGGAGAGGTCATTGTCGCCACAAACGTTAAAAACATTTCATTTTCTATTTAGTAAAACGATTTTAGAAAACAATTCACTTTTATTGAATGTTAAATTAAAAGGGATTTACAATACACCATTTAAAAGAAAAAGGTATATATATTATCAAAATATGCCTCAACGAAAAGAGATTGAGACGAAGTCCCTTACCTCATGTCCGACTTCACTAGATCATTCTTTAATCTTCTGACTAATAAAATAAAGTTAATTTATACTTTCTTAAGAAACTTTTTCATGTTTATTATTTATTTTATATCACTTATTACCATGTTATAAACATTGTGAAATCATTTAATTTAATAACGTTCATTTTGTCAATATTTGGTACTTAAGTAAAAAATGAACACCTTATATTTAAAATTTGTCCATGCTATCAATAGACCACTATATCCAGAATGAAATTAATTATTTAGATATCATATATATAATATATATACAGTATACACTTGTATTTATAATAGTACATAACTTTTAGAGGTAGGAAATGAAATGCACAGTTCCTGGAGACGGTAAGTCGTACGTACGCATGAACACTACATCCATTACTTTTTAATATTTAATGAAATTAAAACATAATGATACATAGTAGTATTATAATTTCAGTATAGTATCATATATAATATCATTAAATCTATCCTTTATACATACCACATATGGTATGAACGAGTCATATCACTTTGAGGGGGCGGTAGTCTGCACTTCCTCTAATGAGATTATCGCATTTACCCATAATGGAAACCACAAAGGCATGAAATAAAAGGAAATTACAGAATCATAATGAAAACATAAACATAATATATATCATATATAAATTCAGTTCCATCATAATGTCCCCCATGAGAGGTGGTAGGAGATAATCGAACAATCATCGTTTCGTGATGCGTTAGTTTTCTATCCACTGAAACATTATGTTCTTCATCCATTAGACGAAGGTGTGTGTAAGTGTAGTTAGAATAATTCCCATAAAAATATCCTAGTATATTGAGGATACTGGTTTTGTTACAAAATAAGGGAATAAAAAGAGTTTAGGAGTTGGAGAAGTAAAATAATAAAAAACAATTTAAGAGAAATTGTTACCTTTAATTTGGGTTACTTCCTTTGGTTTGAACTAAAAGGACTTCTTGAAGTGACTTCGCCCTAAGGTAAGGATTCTAGGAGGAGTAGAGGGATGTATGGAGCTTAATTTCATAGAGTTTGGATGAGCCAAATTGCTTGTGGGGTGTGATGAATTTGTTATAAGTGGTCTCCTTTTATAAGGGAGAGGAGGGGCTCTTTAGGAAAGTGTGAAAATATTATTTATAATATAATTATATTCGGTTTATAATGGTTGAAAAATCGTTATTGTAGAAGTTAAGATGACTCATGGTCGAAAAATAATCACCTAATAGGAATTGGATAGGTTTTGGATAATAATTTAATCATTATAATCTTATTTATTTAAATCATTTATTAATGAGGTAAATACTGCATCATTATTGTGTCATGAATAATTTACATTATTCGATGTCTAAAAATTATATAAAAAAATACAATCAGGTAGGAAATAGTTTTATATTTCCAATGAATACTTATAGACAAAATGATAATTTATATAAACCCTTCTAAAAATTAATTTACTAAAAGATATTTGCCTTTGTCATTTTTTCAATTACTTTAAGTTAATTAATCTAAATTTTTATTATCACTCACATGTAGCTCAATGGGGTCCCAAAATCGACCCAAAGATGCCCATGGTCGTTAATGACTCAACCAATAAGGTTTGGATAAGTGTTAAAGTAATTTGTAATTATTATAATATTCTTTTTACCTTGAATTACCCTATTTACTCTTAATCACGGTAAATAAAAGTCAAAAGTTACAATTCACAAAAAAATTATTTAAATCTTATTGAACCACATTTTACTTTTTGATAACAACCATGTATGTTAGATTTTATAAATTCAATTCACAGAAGTGGTAAAAATTCATTTAAATGAAAAAGGAAAGTTTTTTAACTACCACTAAGTGGTTTAACTATTCATAAAAAATTGGAGTTTTTCAGAAAAATACCAAAACTTCAACTCAAGATATATTTGATATTCCGAATTCAAAAATGATGTCTATTTTTAAAAATTCAAAACATATAATTTGAATTAATTAAATTTAAAATTAATTCCCATTATCAAAAGAAATAAAATGTTTTTAAGAAACAATAACTATCAAAAGATTGATACTTGTTTATGTCCAAATTTCAAAGTGAAATTAATTATAATGACCAACATTGGATTAAATTGTAAAAATATATTTTAATTTCACTTTAAAACCAATTAAAAAGATAATATAACCATATAAATAAATTATACTAAAAAGGCACTTTTGAATTAAAATACAATATGTTTCACTATTCATTAAAAAATGAACTTTATTAGAAAATTCCAAAAATTTACACAAAGTAAATTTTGATGTCCCCATTATAAATAAGGACTTAATTTGGACATATAGAATGTATTAAAGTAAGAAAACTATTTTTAAAGAGGGATCTCCATTAAAAGGCTATAAATCGTCCTTTTAATGTAAATTATGCTTAAAATTAGATTCATTCACATTTTAGGCCTCTAACCTTTTATTGGATAATGTAAATACATTTAAAAATCCTGTATAATCATATTGTTGTAAGTTTTTTTCACTCCCACCAATACAATGGCTAGGAGTTAACTAACATTTAAAATAATAATATTATATTATTAGTGTGCCACGTAAGATTTCAAAGAAACTCGTTGTTGCGTTTCGGGTATGCTATAAAACATAGCAAACCTTTTAAAGTAAAAATAATATTTAATTCATAGATATTAATAAATATTAAATTTGTCTTATTCTTCATTTACATGCGATGTTACAGCTAATGTCACATTGCTGGCCAATCGGGAGCGGGCTGATGGGGGATTCACCGCTCCATGGGGGAAGGAGGTGGGGTCGCAACACCCTAGGGTTTCTCCTCTATTAAATTTTATTTATTCTTAAAAAATTGATAATAATAATAAACCAATAATAATAATAACAATTATAATAATAATAATAATTATTATAAGAATAATAAGAATAATTTTAATAATATTATTAAAAATAGTTGTAATGGGATTAAATATTTATGTTTTTGTATATACAAAATATAATTCATAGTAACCAAAATAGTTAAAATTCATATTAATTAAATGAATTTACTCAATTAAATTCTTAATTTAATTTTCTAAAGGTGGACATGTCACGCAGTTTCCTAGGCAAAGCCGCGAGGGGTTTTCGTAATGCACTCCGCTAGTGCCCCCAACAACGTCAATCCAAAAAATGCACTTAATATAACTCAAATATTTTGTTTGAGATTCAACCCGATCGGAAAAAAATTATTTAAGGTCAAAAAAATAAATTAATTAAACAAGTCGGGGTGTGACATTTTTTAGACTGGCTCATTGGACATTAGTTTCAGTTGGGAGGATGAAATTCCCTTGGTGAAGTTTTCATATAGAAAAAAACTTTCATCCCTCCATCGGTAAGGAACCATTCAAGGTCTTGAATGAGAAAACATGTAGTTAACCATAATGATAGACTCATCTGGGTGATTCTTTACACATGGGCCTAGAGTTATTGTGATCTATTATAGATGAGTTGAAGATCTTTCTGGAAGGGATGAAGACTTAACATAACCTTCATATGTCCTATACGGACCAATGATGAAGGTATTTGGATTTTGAGGTGGGAGACCGTGTGTTCCTAAGGGTAGCACCTAGATAATTAATAATTATATTTGATCAGGGTAGAAATTTATATTTGATTTTCCTTTGTCCTTTCATGATACTGTGCAGAGTTAGTGTGGTGGCATATCGCTTGGCTCTTCTAATGTTGTTTGACCAGGCACATGAAGTCATACACATTTCATAGCTCTGGAGGCATGTGCATAAACTATCGCATGTTATTGGCTAGGGATACCTATAAATTGAGGACATAACTACCTTAGGAGAGTTCCATATGGAGATTGATTACTGGTATATGAAGATCCTCTATGGGTGAGAAATTTCCTTGGTGCATGTCCAGTGGAAACACGAGTCTTTATGAGATAACATGTGAGTGGGTGACCCTGGTCCAAGCCCAATACACACACCATTTTGAGTATTCAATTTTCAATTTTAATGATGAAAAGACCAAAGGATTGGGGAATGCAACATCATTATTTTTCATGTAATTATTTGAAATATTTCTTGTAATATTTTATGATAGAACCGTAGAGACGATGCATAATACATAGGCTCGGTTATCCCAAAATTGAGATGTTAAAAATATTTAATGCATTAATATCTAACATAAATATTTTTCCTATGTAGAGGTATAAATATATAAAGGATGCTTAGATCATAAATATGAGGCCGTTGTTTAGTTTAGAACATGTGTTTTACACAATGTATGACATAATTCTTATGTGCATTGGTTGATTGTTTTGGGAACCATTGTGAGGGTATAAATAATTAAATAAAAAATAATTTATTTAATTGTTTAATTAAAGACAAAAAACCTAAAATAATATATTAATATAATTTAATGGACAATTTTCAGGGTTATCCCCATTACCCTTATAATTAAGATATAAAATTGGAAGAGATCCTTTCCCAAAGACAACAGATCAGAGGAATGGATTAAAACCGTATGTATTGTCTATTACAATGGAGTTAGTGGTTCCCAAAAATGATAATAATGAAGGATAGTTATTAATTATTGATTGATCTATGATCAAGATGATACGTTTGATTTTTTGGATTCTTGTGTGTTTTTATCATGAGTCGATCATAGATTAATTCCACTAACAGTAATTGATCAGCACATTACTGGTTGATTAAGGGTGTATTTGTTTTGTTATTTCACAGTTCTTTATCCACTATTATAAAGGAAATATTCAAGGAATACCTAGTCATGGTTGAGGTTAATTCCACATTTTTTGGTTTTAAATTTTCTCCCCTATTTGATCACACATTTATCGTGGGAAATTTATTTGGTATGTGGTTCGATGAATACATGATGTTAAATTATTACATGAATATTTTTAGACAAATAGATCAATACTACATGTTTGCATCATGATTGAGGGATTGATCAAGGTGCGATGATAGTAGTGGGAGATCATAGGAGGAATGATACTAGATTCGAGGTTCCCACTCTTCATGGTTTGACACGTAGTGGTGATATAAGATAAGATGATGGTTTCCTAAGTGATATCGATATCCTAAAACGAATCTATAATGATGTAAAGTCTTGGAATTATGAGATCTACCATCCTTAGGAAATATTAGTTGAATATGCATAGGCAATTGAATCATAATCACATGGGGAGAATAGGAGAGAAATCTAAAAAATTCCACGGTGCACAGTGTGTAATATGGATATACACGCCTTGTGGGATACTATATGCGGGGATAGGTTTTATTTATAATGTTAAATATCACAAGTGACCCCTATCACATTGTGTGTGCCACAGAAAGAAGCTTGAAGGATAATCTAGGTGTACATTGGAATATACATGGCTAGGCACATGGGAAAGGGTTGAGTACACTTTCTTGGCCTCATATACAGATGCGACCACAGTACACGGGGTCAACCCGAAGTACATGGGCACAACGAGGTGTACATTTTAATTGGTAAGAGACACTGGTAGGGTGTCAAACAACCTCTACATGTCGTGTTCCTATAGATAACATAGTGTGTGTTTGGATATTTTCATGCCATATGAGATGGTAATGCACATGCATACCATGGGTTGGTAATACATATTACGCACCCCCAATAACATGTTGTGTACTTTTTATGATATGGCTTGGATACCGTTATATCCTCATTATATATCATGTTTATTTGAGTACGTTACCTTTTTTCATTTTCCATGTCGGTACTGTGCGACATCTCATTCCCAGCATATAATTGTGATCTATTCTATGAGTTTAGTTTTGGATAGATTTTAGTATATCCCCCTATGGGATGAGGATGGGATCCTTTATCATTCCTAGGTGGGGTTCATGGTATCTTCACGGCCCCCATTCATAGAGCCTGAATCACCTATCTAGAAGGATGATACATCATGGTTCATGGTGTCCCCCATTGACCTAGGGTTTGATCCCATACCTGGATGATTATATATTTTAGGATCCAAAATGTACATCCATGGTTGGTCATGTTGATCCTGACATCTACTGTGAGAATCATCAATGATAGAATGAATCCTGGAGCGAGTACTTCCATAATGAGAATCACCTTTAAGCCTTGAACAATATCCTCTGGTAGGAAGTATTTGGTTGAGACCTTTTGACATAGGTTTTTCTATTTGTATATATATGGTTTATTGTAATATTATATTATTGTTATGACTTGAATACTCATGAAGCGTAATTCACAGTGATTATGAGGTTTCCTACTAGGGTTTGTTATAATAACCCCATCATGGGTTTTCCATTACATGTCATGTCATATGCAGATGAAAAGACATTTGATGGTGTCCTTTGAGTACAACGTGTTGTTAGATCATAGTTTGTGCTAGAAAGATTGATGTGTTTAATGGGAATTTAATTTGACAGTAGTCCCATAGTTTTTAAAAAGTTAAAATATTTTATAGTTTTTGGTTGGCCGTGTATTTTTCCCCATTATTTATTCATGTACTTTTTATCACTCTGATGTGGGATAGATGTTATGTAAGAATAGTTACCTATTATTTTTACATTCCCAACATTTTATGGTCTTGAAGATATGTATGTACGTAAAGGTACACTAGGTTAATGCATATCATGTGTCTGATATTCCTACTTTCGGATGGTCTCCATTCCCTGACCTATGAGAGGCAGGCTTGGGGTAGTCACAATTCGATTATCTCTTATCAGGTGAGCCCTGTAGGGTTAGGACATGGGAGAATTGCCCTCATTTATGACATGTAGAAAATCCCACTCAATTCCATCATCATTTTCCTTTGGTGAAAAACCCATAATCCACATTCAATGAAAAGTTTAAACCTAGGTGTGAAATATCTCCCAACCTACGCACTATTAATGATGTATCAATCACGTTTTTATTCGATATATCATGATAACACCCATGCATCATTCACATTAGTATCATGGAATATATAATGTGATCATTCATGCTAAGAAATCATTTTTAAATTAATAGTTGAAACATTAATATTTCTGGAGGGTCTTATCCTATTTTCAAGGAATTTTCCTAAGGGAACTCATTGAATATAATTTAAATGATCTATATAAATATAAATAAATATCTATGACAATCCAATTTAAACATTGATGATATGGACATGTAAAGAAGATGTTCATTTATATTACCTCATCATCTTTTTCATTATTTGTGATCTCTTTACAACCACATGATGTATACATATATATAATATTCACCATTAATATATATTTCATATTGTTTTAGTGTCTTTAATCAAGAAACATTCATCCTCAGAATTGGACTTTTTTTCCTCACTAGAAATATGAATAAACATAATTCCTTAATAATGATACTATGTTATCTTTTTTCATGAGTTTTACCTTAAATATCATGCTCAATAGTGCCTCCCATAAATATGAACTATGCTAATTAACTATGTGTAATAGTCTCCACTTCCATAAAAGATAATGAAAATATTATTCAATAAATATAGTATAGTATTTTTAGAACCGTATCAAGATTCTAACATTCAATGGATATATTTTTTGTTGGGTATCAGGAATTTTTTATCTATACTATCTAAGGAAATTCAGAAATATGAAAAAATTCATTTAGTTTCAAATTTCTATATAAATTATTTATCATTCTATTTAATCCCAAAAAACTAAAACCTATGTTATCCCTTTTCCCATTACTCATTCCATCCTTTCATTTCAAAATAATGGATGTTGAAAATATTATTTCCTATGTTGTCCTTAGTTTAGTCAAATATTGAATTAATTAGGTAAATAAAATTATATTATATAACTTGTATTTTATTTTCCAAAACACTTATTATATGGGAAATTTTTTTCTTAAAGTTGTAATTATTTTTCAAAATCTTATAATATTTGGATTAAAATTAATTTTAATTTATTTTGAAACCCATACATATTTGACACATATTTTTTAAAACTCTTATTTTATCTTATTAAAAACCATATTGTACGGAAAAATTAAATTTATTTCATGTTTTGTAAAGATATTTTCTTTTAATGTTAAGTATTATTATTATATTTTTGATCCATAGTGGTGTAACAAATGTTTTATTATATTTTGAATGCCCCTATATAGAGGTGTTTGTTTAAATAATTTTATTAACTAATTTTAATGTTTGTTTAAAGGTGTTAAATTTTTATTTTTTGTAGGAAACATTATATAAATTTAAGATAGGTTATTCACGGTTATATGTTGGAATATACACTATAGTAATCATTGAAATTTCATATATATTAAGAAAATAAAAGGATTAAGTTTAACCTTCAAGAATAATATAAAAACAATTCCTTGGAATGATTAGATTATTTCAAAAAGAAACTAATATCCTTCAATGAAACAGGAGTTAAATTTTTGTGTATATGTAATTATTTAAACCACTTATAATAAATTACATATATGTGATGTTATTAACCGGTTTTTTAATGGAATTAAAATGAGAAAAATTATTTTAAAAAATTGTATTTTTAAAATATTATCACTCGGATATTGGATATGATGACGAGGAATGGGTATTGAACCCATAAAATTAAAAGTTCTTGGTTCCTAAGTAATGATTAGATGTTAATAATACTAGTGGCCACATGTATTTCATAAATCATTCCAAGTATCATTATTTTTCAAAAAAATATATTTTTTTCAAAGTATAATTATTCTTCTTTGATGGGAAATTATGAGTTTTTTTTACAAATATTATTATTTTTCGAATTAAAATGGATTTTCAAGAAATTATTTTTTTCAATGTTTTGGAAACAATTTTTTGTTGTTGATTTTGATGAAAACACTAAATTTGTAAATTTTTAAAACGTTATTTAATTTGTGAAATGTTTTGTGTTTTATATGAAAAAACATTTCTTATAAAGATTATTTTTATAGTATGAGAAAAGATTTTACCTTTTTATTTTAGACAACTTTACCAGCAAATTTTATGCACACCTATGTTTTAAATTATTTTCAACATTTTAGAGTTCAGTAGATGATCGATGGTGTTCTATTTAGACTAAGGATTTATCTTTAGTGATGCTGAATAAATATTTTTAGACTATATATAAATATATGATAATTTTTAAGGTGTTCTTATCCCCCAAATAGTAAGACAATAAATATCATAGGGTGGTATATACTTTAGTTAAATATTGAATAAAACAATAAATAAATAATTTTGCACCATAACTAGGAGTGATGGTTCATGATGTTTAATTTGTTATCAGATGAATGTTTTAGAAAACTATGAAGATAATGATATTTTGTTTAGGTATTGTTTATATTTTTGAGGATATATATTTTAGTAAATTTCTGATTATGTAACTTTTTATTTTAATGATATGCCTCAATATGTAAGGAGGATGATAAAAAAATCTTCTATCTCTTCTTGATGATTTTCTTGGAGTTATTATTAAAAATTAATGACCTATTAATTTCAAAACATTATAAAATATACAATTCTTCTATAATAAATTATATGAAATACCAAAAAATACTCTATACCATAATGTAATCATGGATCATGTATTGTTTTAAATCAAATATTAAATTCCATGCATTCTCACCTATCCGAAAATAAGAGGTACCATCAGGGGATTTTAATAATTTTCACCTTATCAAGAGATTTTAAAGAATACTATGATTTTAGTATAGTGGTAGAATTAGTGAAACATAGTATGAACTATTTATATTTAGTATAAACTTATCTAATTTTGTACAAACATTGGGTCATTTGGAAGAAACAATAATTGAATGTCTCAAAACAGACTTGATCTTGTTATTTTATAAGTATCCTTTTTTATCATATGTTTTGAAATTTTATGTCAGTAAAAATGACATTTCAAAAGTATTTCATTTACATCATCAAAATAACCCACACTATAAGAGGTGATTATTTGATAAAATATGTAATGAAATTGAAGGATCTACGAAACATTGTATCAATGCTTGAACCATTTATCTTCTTGAATAACTCATTAAGAAAAATAGTTGAATACATTTCTAAAGTTACATTAATTTTTTTTAAATATTCATATTTTTTATCTTAAAATAAAATAAAATTAAATAATATGTTTTGATATTAAATATGAAAGGATATGCAGAACATTTTTATTTGATACTACAATGTGAAAAGAATGACGACAGGACAACTCTTTTTAGGGGGTAGAATAAAACACCACATAATTTAAATGTATTTATAACTTCCAAATAAACTTAAAAATAAGAAATTATTCTACACCTAAAACACGTTTATGGACATTTTATTGAAAATAATATAGCAATAATATTGGTTTTTAGTGTACTTATATAGTTCTAGAGAATTGATAGTAATTTTGTATATATATCAGTGTTTAAGAAAATGATTTAAAAAATACAAAGTCTTTAAAAAAAGTTTCTATAGAGTCAATCAATAAGGGAAATATAAATCAAACCTATTGTTGGAGAAAGATTAACCTTATGGGAGGTCCAACTCAATGATATTAAATGGGGTGATATGTGTGAGTTGTTCTATAGGTAGGTAGATATGCACTTAGAGTAGCACAAGAGTGCACACGGTTTGTGCATGCTAATTCCAACGTGCAGGATGGATCTGTTGCATTAGGGGGTGGGTATAGTGTGGTTCTATGAGAATAACTCATGCTACACAAATAGATAGGCAGATAGAATATGGATGTCTATATATCTATTCCATAATCAGTGGAACTAGTATGAGGGATGAGCGAGTGTGAGAACTGCTCACATGCTTAAACAAATCCATTAATAACAAGTGTTGTTTAATCCTTTTGTTTTCAACTTTCAAATTAACTAGAAGTTCATATTCAATTGTAGGAGCTAAAATATAAATCTCAAAGGTTCCTTCTTATCGATATGATGTAACCCATCATCCACATGTATGACAACTATGGGGGCAGATGAATTCCGTTATCATCATCCTTCGATGACATGCATGTAATCCTTGAGCACAAAAATAGTAAAACCCTATGCATGAAAATCCTTCTCAAACTATATACCATTTAAGAAATATATCTCACAATTTACATCGATATATAGTGATAAAACCCATGGATCATTCATGTCGATATCATGTAATTAAATTTGGGATTTTTTGAGCCTCCAAAATCTGTTTTACATCACCAGTTGCGATGTTAATATATTTGGCAGGTGTAATCTTGTTTTACTGAAACTTTTTTTAGGATGCAAAATAAAACTATTATAAATGAGCTATATATATATATATATATTAATATATTTAACAATCAAATTTAAACATAGATAATATATATTAAAAATGGACTCCAATTTAAATTTTTTTCATCTTTTTCCTCAGTAATTATCTAGTTATTGTAATATCACATATATATACATATATTAATATATGATATTGTAAATCCTTGTATATTTCATATCCATTTTTTGTCTTCAATCACAAAGCATCGAGCCTCATAAATCGGATTTTATTCAATAAAAAAATATATGTATACACTAAGGCTTAATAAAAATGTTTTATTGTAATTTTTTAATGTTTTGACCTTTAATATCATGGTAGATAGTTCAACTATAAAATATTAATCGTTATAATTAATTATATAAAATTATCACCAATTCCATGAAATAAAAATGAAAATATTATAAATAAAATATAGGATATGATATTCCTAATCTAATCATGATCCAAAAATTTAATGGATATATTTTTATTTTGGAGTTGGGAACTGTTTAGCTTGACAATGTAAAGAAATTTTGAAATATGAAAATAAAATATCAGTTTCAAAGTTGTATTTAAGGTCTTTGAATTTTACTAACATCACTGAAAAACCTAACCCTGGTTCTCTATTAACCCATTCCCCATTTTATCGATTAATTTAAAAACATTTAAAGTTAAAAATATCTCAACATAATATTTTCTTAGCATAGTCAACAATAGATTTAATTAGGTAAGGAAAATTAGATTTGATAAATATTAATTTATTTAACTAAACCATTATTACAAGATAATGTTTTTATTGAAATTATATATAGTTTTGTAAATCCCTTCATGTATAGAAGAAAATAAATTTTTATATATTTTGAATCCCATTTTTATGTAAGGGAAATTTATTTGAACTTCTATTTTTGGGTAATAAAAACCCTTCTAAGAATAGAAAATAATTTTTAATTTATTTTTTGAAACCATTTTCTTGTAAAGGTGGTTATTTTTACTATTTTCTAAAACTGCAATTGTAAAGGAAAATGTTTTATTCTATTTTAAAAGCCTCATTCTAGATGAGTTGTTTTAATAAATTTATTTACTAATTTTCAAGTTATTTTTATGGTGTGGAACTGTAATTTTATGCAAGAAGAATTATTTAATATTTATGAAAATTATTGAAGGTTGTGGGTTTGGCCATAAACTATAGTTATCGTTTAAAATCAATGCCTGCTTAGAAAAGAAACGGTTTATGTCTAGTATTAAAAAATAATTTATAAAACATTATTATAAATGTTGTGATTATTTAGAAAGGAAAGGATTTTCATTAATGGAAACTTTTATTAAATTTTATTAAATATATAATTGTTTTCCCTTATGAAAATAAATTACATATATGTGATGTTTTTTACAAGTTTTTATTGAATTTTAATGAGAATTTAAAGATTTTGAAAACTCTTTATTTCATATTTTGAACATGGATATAGTTATAATGATGTTGACAGAATATTGAACCATTTACATCAATGATAATTTATTCCTAAGTGATGTTTTGACATCCCTACTCCTAGTGGCCACATGGGTTGTTAATGTATTCCAAGTATCATTATATTATATATATATATATATATATTATTTTCATTTTATTATCATGATGTTTTCAAGGAAAAATTTGATATTATTATAAAGTTTATTATGTTTAAAATTAAGATGGATTCTCAAAAAAATATATCATTTAAATAATTTAAAAGAATATTTTATTATAGATTCTAAAAAACCCATAAATTTTTATTTAGGGAATATTTATTTATTTTATTAAATTTATTATGTTTGATATAAAAATAAATATTTTTCTAAGGTATTTTTAATGTATGAGAAATGATTTTACCTTAATATTTAAAACCCCTTTACTTAACAATTTTATTATCACCCTATGTTTTAAAAGGGTTTTCATAAGTTTAGTTATGAGTAGATGATCAATGATGTTTTGTTTCAATTATTTATTTAGCTTGGGTGAATCTGGATAAACGCTTGTAAAAATTTTAAAAAACCCTAATGTGTGTTATGGTTTTCCTGTAATACAGTTCTCTATAATGAAAGGATCTTAAGGTCATATATATTCGAGTTAATGTAAAACATTTTTAAGAACCATATTTGGGAGTAAAATATCGAGATGCTTCATTTGGTACTAGAGGAAAAGTTTTGAAAAAAATTAGATATTAGGATGGTTCGGTTAAGTACAGTCGAAGTTTATAAGTTTATTTATTTTAGTAATCTACCTATTATGTAAATTTTTAATTCGATGATCAGTCTCAAGATGTATTTAGGATGATAAAAATGCCTCTTCTATCAATTCCAAATGACATTCTTACAATCTGTAAGGCAATGTCATGCGCCTCTAATTTAAAAATATTCAAATAATTACAAATCTACGACAAGAAATTATATGATCTATCAAAAAACTCCTCAATACCCTTATATCATCGAGGGTTATAGAAATTTTTTAATCCCATTATAAATAACCATTTTTATCACATATCCTAAAAGGGGAGTTATCACCAAGGGATTATGAAAATTATCACATTGTCCTGATATTTTTATGAAATCTAGGAAAATATTATATCTATAGATATAGGGGACCCTCATGAATCATATTTAAATTTAGTATGAACTTGTATTCTTTTTGGGAACACTATTTTTTTGGAAGTACCTTTAATTGAATGTTTCAAAACAATCTCAATAAGTATATTTTATAAAAATATACGTTTTATTAGATGTTATGAAATTATTTTTAAATAAGAATGTATCTTCAAAATAACATCGTTTCAAACCTAAATATAACCCACATTGTATAGGACTATTTTTTAAAAAGTAAGCATGTGACAATTTAAGAGATCTGAAAAATTGATGGAATTCGTGGAACTATTATATTCTAGAAGAAAACAACAATGTAAATTAGGTGATACTCTAAAGAATGTATTATATACATTTTTTTAACTTATTATGATTTTTTACATTGATATAGTTTTAAATTAAATATACAAAAAAGGAGTTAGGATATGTCAAATGATAAGATATTCAAGACTCCATATGTTATGAAGAAAATGTAAAAATAATTAAAAGGGAATAATTCCTTTGAGGGGTGTGGAATGTAACATCCTATAATTTTAATGTATTAATGCTATTCAATTTTTTTAATAAATACATGAAAATACTAAGATTAAAAAAAATGGTTGAGGGTAATTTTAGTTAAAATAATACTAAAAAGAAAAGTGTATTTTATGAACATATATAGTTATAGATAAATAGGAGTAATATTGTAATTATTTTAGAATTTAATAAAATGATTTAAATTTTACATAGTATATTAAAAAGTGGTTATCTACTAAAGAAACAAGGTTCACCTTATTCTAACACATTGTTAGAGAAAGATGAACCAAATGGGTGAGCTATATCAACATGCATGAAGAGTTTTATAAGTGTGAGATCTTTCATAGGTGGGTAGGGATGCATGAAGAGGTGCATATGAGTGTACATGAGTGCGCATATTCCAATGCCACTGTGTGGGTCATCGTGATGACGTGAGGCAGTGGGTGTAGTATGGTTCTTAGAGCATACCTCGGGCAACATGGATTGATCCTCTTAATGAAATTCAATGTATATAAGTGAGCATAAAAATTATGGGTCATCCAATATGTGATATGAGATTGTAGAAATTGTTGGACTGATTAAAAACTTCAATAAATAATGATCTTCATCAAATCAATTTGTTTTCTACCATTTAATTCACCAAAACATCTGCTTCCATATATGATGAAGTATAAATTCCAAAATTTCATTCTCCTCGTTATGATACAATTTATGAACCTCATGTATAACATGTAGATATCCAAACCCAATGTCATCATTTTCATTCTCTGATGAGAAACACATAATACACGATCCATAATATTATTAAACATTATAAATGAAAATACTTCTTCGCATACACCTCATTAAGGACATATCTCTCACCTTTTATATTCGATATACAATTATAAAACCCATGGAAATTCTATATCAATAAGATGAATTGAAGAAATCTAAATTAGTTTTACATCGATATTTTAGATGCTAATATTGTTGGCATTTTTGGTCTTTTTGTCAAGAAGGCATGTTGAGGTTGATTGATGAAACTGATATAAATGATCTATATATATATTTTTATTAATGTAACAATTTAATTTAATCTTCTATGATACACACATAAAAAATGAAAGCATATTTATTTTTCGTTTTTTTCTTCATCCATAATTATGAACTATTTTAAAAAAATGACACACACACACACATATATATATAAATATTTCTGCATCAATATATTTTTCAGACTGATTTGGTGTATTCAGGCATAAAGAATCAAGCCTCATAAATGAAATTTTGTTCATCGTTGAATATACGTGTATACACTATGTCTTGATAAAGATACTATGTAATTTTTTAGTGTTTCCTTCAATATCATGGTCGACAATGCCTCCCTCAAATATTAACAACACATGTGAACTACATGAAATAGTTTCTATTTCCATACAGGATTAAAAAATCATCCACAATAAATATATGATAGGATTTTCATAATAATACCATGATCCAAAAATTCAATGGATAGTTTTATTCAGGCTCTGGGAACTTTTTATCTTGACTATGTAATGAAATACAAATATATTAAAATAAATATTTTGTTTCAAACTTATATATAATGGTTTTGTATTTCTCTTTACTCCTTCAAACCCCCAACCCATGTTCTCTCCTTATACATTCTTCAATAAATCCTTTCTACAATCATATTTATTGTATTCTAAAGTCACTTTTAAAGGGTATGTGTACAACAAATAGAAATCCAAACCATACAAGTCTAACCAACCAAGTAAACCCATCCACAACTAAAGTCCCACCGACTCTGAAATTTAAAATTCAAATGAAACAAAATAGTACCGAAAATAAAAATTCAAAAAGTTATCTCAGACATTGAGCTCTCCCATATCATGCATACACCATTAGTCTCAGGGCAGCCAACATCCATCAGCATCATTGCCTGAACTGAACCAAACCTTTCCATCGAAGATCGATCTCCGTCACCATAAATCTCCTAATAAATTTATTTTTTTTTATAAAATCTTAATAATGGGGAAGAAAATGAATTTCTATTTCTTTTAAAATTCATTTCACTATAATGGATACTTATTTAAACAACTATTTTATTATATTAAAAAACCTTCCATATACGGTAATGTATATTATAATTCATGTCTTTTAAACTCTTTTTGAATTAAATGTAAATATTCAAATTATATTATAATACCATTTTTGTGAACAGAAGTGTCTTATTCAATTTTTAAAGACGCTTTTTAAATGAGTTTATTTCTAAAATTTTATTATATTATTTTATGTTTTTATGGTTTTAAATTATCTTTTTAGGAATGAATGATTCTAAATTATTTAGATATTATTCTTGATTATTGGCATTTAGATGAACTTTCATTTTCATTTACATTCTATATAAGTTTAGAAATTTATTTTCATAAGTACAATTTTATATAATAATTTATAATAGTTAACCATGAATGTTTTTATTATTTCTAAACATCAGGATTCTATTAAATGGAATCTTATGATAAGTTTTATAATATTTGGAATTATTTTACAATAATAAAATAAATTACATATATATTATATTTTATAAAGGTTTTTTAATAGAAATATAATTAGAATTTAAATAAATTAAATAATTTTATACTTAAAAGTTTGGGACATGGGTATTAGTTATGATAATTTTGAATAAGAATTGAACCAGTGATCTCTTGGGGACTTTGTTCCTATGTGATATTTAGATTTCAATACTCAAAATGGCTACAAGGTTTTGTTAATTTTTTACAAGTATGATTATATTCAAAAAAAACTTATTATTTTTAATTTATAATTTTTATCTTTTGTTGAATAAATACGTGTATAATAAAATTCATGTTATTTTCCAAATTGAAATTCATTTTAATGAAAAATGTATCATATAATGTTTAAAAAAATTATTGTTAAATTTGAAGAAAACCCAAAAAAATTATTTTGGGAATATTTTTTTATTAAATGTTTTATTATAGATATAATTTAATGGTTTTTTATACTACGGTAAAGTATTTCAATTTTTATTTAAAACCCACATACAAGGAATGTTTCTGATCATCCTACATTTTAAAATGTTTTTCACAGGTTTAGTTATGAGGAGATGATCGATGGTGTTCTGTTTTGATTACTATTTTAGATAAAGTGAATATTAATAAATGTTTTTATATATATATTTTAAAAAATATGATATGTATTAAGATTTTTATATCCTCTAAATCTATAGAACAATGAGATACAAAAATATTATATAATTTAGTTAAAAGTCATTAAAATATAGATTGTTTAAACATAAAATATGTGAGTGCAGTTTCTGGGCGATTCACTCTATCATAAATGGGAACATAGAAAAAAAATCTTATATTAATTAAATATGTTCTTATTCTAATCGTATCTCCCTAATAAAATTCTAATAAGGCCAAAGGTGCAGGAAAAAAGAGGTTTCTCAAAGAATATTTTATCATCTTATCCAACTCTTTAAATGTGTATCTATAATTATGCTTCCTATAAATCATCTATATCCATAATAAAATAAAAACTAAAACATTAAAAATGAAATAATCGTTTATTATGACTATGATACAACCATTTTACACCACCATTCAATCTTTTAAAAAATAATAATATCAATGAAATGTCTGTACGATCAACCTTCATCATAAAATGATGTAATTCCTTTTCATCACCGCCTTAATTATCTGATTTTTTAAGGTATAATTAATGAGTATATATGATATTTAAGAGATAATTATAATAATATAATTATTATATATCATATACCTTTATAAAATTCAATCTTTTGGAAAAGTATAACATCATTTGTATGTATGTGTGGACTTCAACCTCAATAGAGCCATGTGACTTGTTTTCAATTACCACCATGCATGGATGATTATAAAATTATATATAATGAATAAAAATCATATCTATTAATTTATTGAAAATATTGATAGGATGGAACAATTTAATAACACCTTTAACCATAGAAAATATATTGAATTAATTTCAGAAAAATAAACAGATCAACCTATAGTGGTCGGTGTATGCAAGAACTATTTAATTAATTTTCATAAAATTATAATAAAAGGACCTTAAAATGAAATAAAAATGAAACATTTTATTAATAATGTATTTATTAAATTTTAATTCACTAAATATGGGGATGAAATGCATATGACAAAGAATATACCCAAGTTAATTGTAATTTTATTTTATTTACATATCAATAAGCCATGTTTTACTTAATGAAATGAATTTATTTTAGATGGTCTATATACTATAATTTTGACACATTATATAATTAATAAATCTTTATTCATGGTATTCAGTATTTTTGTTCAATTTATATATTTAATGTGTTTAACTAAGTGGTTATTAAAGTAGTAAGGTATTTCTCTTAAAATATCATTTTATTTCAACATTGTTTTTGTTTAGTTTTCCTCTGGGAAAATATATATGATACTAACCTCTTAAACCCCAACCATTTTACTATATTATGTTAATGTTTTGGTTTTAAAGTTTTCATATTAATTTTTTTGGATCATGAATTTGTAAGTAAGTTATAGGTAATAGACTTTATTTTAAAATTCAACTTGAAATGTTTTCATTCAAACTCTTTTTCTTTAAGGATTATGTTCTTTAAAATTATTAAATAATGCTCTTCTTTACGATTAAATAATTATTTGAACTCATTTTAAATCATTTATTTTCTTTTTTTTAATGTATTAAATTTAATTATCATGTTACTTTAAAAATGATATAGTTTTTAACATTTTATAAAATCTGTGAAAGGGATTTTTTTTCTGTTTACCATACAAATGAAATTTCCCTTAATAATAATAATTGTTTTATTTTAAATATAGTTTATATTTTTCCTTGATTACTTTAAATAAAAATATTTTTTTCTATATTTTGGGAATTTTTTATATTTTAAAGATCTCTTAATGAGTGGGTATTATTTTTTAATGTAATTAATATTATATTGAATGTGATTTATAACATTATTTTTACAATAAGTTACATAGGAGTTACATTGAATTTTATTTCTTCGACACTTTTCACTATTCCAAAAAGGATTTTATTTTTGATAAATCCATAATTTTTGATGAATTTATAGTCTTATTTCATTCATTACTAATTCATGGATTTTTTTCATTAACTTTTTTCTGGTCACATTACTTTTAAAAAAGAATTTTATTGATATATATATATATATGTGTGTGTGTGTGTGTGTGTGTGTGTGGAATCAATATGACATGAATGTGATGTGATATATAAAGTATATATAAAACCTCTATGAATCAATAGGTCTTCTGAGATGAAATAGATTTCCAAATTAAATGAGTATTTCGTTTACTACTATTTATTTTTGCAAATGATTTCTTGGTTTAGAGGAATTGATGGTAATATTTATGATAACAAAGATGATGCCTTGATGTAAAGATCCTGAATTTCCTTATTTATTAATTGAACTTATTTAAAATACAGTTTCTATTATCAATGATATTTCTATATTGATATTATCTAGGGATATTCATTGAACTAAATTGGTTGATTAAATGGAATGTGTCTTGATTTTACACTCTACTATATTTATTATGCCTTATTTAGTCATGGTATATTATTTTTTCCATAACCATTGTTGATCATCTAAGATCACCCTTTGTTTTTTTCATTCTTTAGGATATAAATAATTATATTATGGGTTATTTCAAGGATAAATCAATGTTTCTTATATTTTGTTTTTAAATTTCCAAAGTAATATAGGGAAGAATTATGTATATGGTTTTTGAATATTTCGGAATTGATTGATACTACAAGGTGTGATCCATTAAATATTGTACCAATGTAATAAATGAGAACCATATATGTGTTACTACCATTGGTTCTGCTAATGTAAGTATTAGTGTATGTTTTTATGAACATTTGGAAGAACATTTTAAATGAATACAACTAACAATAGAATTATGAAACTACCATATGGTAATTGAGAAAATTTTTCTCAGTATATATTTCCAATCCTTATATCAATATTCATGATTATTTTGAGCAATATATGTGTGTTCTACTATTTATAGTTGTCACATAGATTATGGAATTATTAAAGAATGAGATTAAAATGAATGGATAATGATTTATGCAGGAATATTGAAGTATATTCATATAGGGTTTCTAAGATTATGATATCATGGTATTTTATATAAGGATTGATAAGAATAGGGGATGATAATTAGTGTAAAAGAATTAATAAATTATTAATGATTTATGGGAGTTACTTAGAGAGTGATTTCTAATAGACGTTTTAAGTATTATTGGTATGTGTAACCCAAAATGTTAATGTTTAATTTTCATAGAATGATTTTATATTTCATGGAAATAATTTTTCAGATATTGAAATAAATTTGGGTGAATATGTATTTGATAATTATGGTAAATAAGAATAAAGGTTAATTAACTTATGCGAACACAAGCTTTATCATCTAGATAACCATTGGATAGAAAATTTATTTAGTGAATAATTGATTGTAGATATTTTTAAATAATTTCATTCGATTTTTTATAACATTATAGGATAATGTTGAATAGAATTTTTTTTCTCATTTTGGATTTTTTTTTTCATAAATTGATGATATCATTTGAGAAATATTTACTGTGTAATAATTTGGAATAATGTTTTTTTCAGTTTAGGGTGATTTATTTAATTTTGGAAAATTATTAATATATTTTAATGAATATATTATTAAAGAATATATATTTTTGATATATCACATTATGTGTGATTAATTTTTTATTTAGATAACTCTAAAATTGATCATGGATGAATAATGGATAAAGCCTTTTCTATTTTGAGGTCAAATATAATCTAACATATTAGTGGAATTTTAAATTTATCCTTGGTCCCCATTGTTATTTTTGTGATGCATTTTTATTGGCTATTATTTTATCTCGTGTCATCCTTTTCAGAATTAGAAATGAAGATAAATTTTAATCAATTTATATATCTTATTATAGATTAAAATATTATTTTAGTGCTCCATGCTTGAAAAATTATTCATGATCTTGATTATGATCAGAAAATGATGAAATCATGCTTATAGAATGGGAAGATATCATATAAGTAAATTTTATCATATTTTCCTTCCTAATTTCAGACTAATTTCTCAAACTCATGAAAACTAAAGATAAATTGATCGAGTCTTATGTGAAAATTAATACTCCAATGCAAAATTATGTTTTAAGAAAGTGATTTATTGGTATGAGTCATGTATTGGTATAAGAACAATAAGTTTCTTCAACCGAACCTTGAAATTAAAGATCATGTTAAAATATATATCTAATTTCATTAATATGTTGTATTGTGATTAGAAATTGGGAGGTCAAAATTTCTGAAAGTAAGAGGGAATATAATTACATGATATTTTAGATTATATTTTTCACTAAAAGGAACACAATGTTTGATACCATGTAACACACACAACTTTAATTTTAAATGAACTAGAAAATAATATTATTTAAATTTGAACATTATAATCTAATATTTGGGTTAGTGAGTATGAATTGCAATACTCTCACTATTAATAAAATGTAAAAAAATTCCATAAAAACTCAATATTTAATACCACATTTATGATTAATTTTACATATATAAAGAAAAAATATTTTCGAAGTAGAGGGAGTTATTATTTTTATAAAATAGTTTTTAAATGAGTAAAATGTATTTATATATTTTTTAAAATTGAAATAATCATTATTGGTTAATAATTTTATTGAAATTTATATGTTATGTACATAATAGAATATTATAAAAATCATCTAATGGTTTTTTAATTGTCAACCAATGAGAAACAATTCGATTTAATTCTTAAAATTATTTTTTTTACAAACAGGAATCATTTAATTTTGTAAGTTTATTATAAAATTAATTTCAATTTTTTTAAAATATATATATGAAATAATAGACATGATTGTTAAAATAAACATGTCCAAAATATATTAGTGTGGAAATTTGGGGTTTTTAAAAAAATGAGTTTTCAGTTGAATAGCGAAAATAATGTTTTTATGTTCACCATAAATTTTATGAAATTATCATTATATATAGTGGTTTTAAAAATTATAAAAACTTATATCGAATATATATATGTTTATGAGTAATTAGTATCATTTAAAAACATTAATATATAAATTTAAAATTAGGATTTAATTTTTAGAATATAAATTCTATTTTATTTTTACTAAATACTATTTTAAATTATTTCCATTTAAGGATATAGATGGATGGTTTCATTATATTTTTACATGATTATAATTTCAAATAATATAAATCTATTTATAATTAATCTAATAAATTCATTGGAATGACCTTTATTCAATAGTATTTTTCCAAAATAAATATAAAATATTTTTTACACATAAAATTCATTTTTAATAATAATGGTTATTATGCGCTAATAATATAATTAATTTTTTCCACATTATAAAATTTAATCATTAACATGTATTTCATATTTCGAATTATTATACATAATATTTTGTAATAATCTGATGTTGAATTTATGTCAAAACTAACAATCAACCTGATAAATATTTATCACCTCGATTTAGTGTAAAATGAGTTCAAATGGTTAAAAATAAAGGGTTGTGGCTTTAAAAAACACAAAAAATATTTTAAAGCCACCATTTTTTGTTGAAATTCGACAGTATCATTATAATATTTTATTTAATGACAACTTGATGCCACTTTTAGTAGAAAATGACTCAATATTTTTTAAATCATTTAGTTAATTTCTTGTGTGTACATCACCTCACTTATAAAGGGGGACCTTATATAATCTATTAGAATAAAAATTCGATCCATTTAGATTAGAAAATTCAATAAAAAAAACCTTCATAAATTCATGAATTTCATTTATTATCAACCGTTGTTACCCTGAAAAAAAATTATCTTTTTTATTATTCAAACACATTTAAGGAAAAACTGAGAAACCATGAGTTCAGGCACAAAAATAAATTAATGAACCATTAAATTGCTGTTTAATCCTACCAAAATCAATCTCCCTAAAATGTTTCTTATGGATATTTTGTACCTGAGTGTCTGGTTCGTCCAGTATAAAATCATCAAACCCAAATTATTTCTTGTCATTGGAATAGATATACAACATAAGGCTGATCATTCCATTTTTGAACCACCCAACTACAATAAAGTCCTTCTTGTCTATCCATGAGTACTTCACTTCATTTAGATCCACCATTATTGTACTCTCCATCATCCTAGTAGCTTTTTATTTAGTAGAATTAAGTGATAACACATGTTCAGTCACTTCATCTTCTATGAACATAAGAAATTCCAAGGAATTATCAATTACATCACACATCTTCATCAGCTAGAAAGGATCCCTAGGTGAGAGGTGAGTATCACTATCAACCTTATTTTCTATCAACGTTTTCCGTGATCTGGTCTCCATTGGTAGTGGAAAAAATGAATAATCCCCCCCCTCTCTTTATGAATGCATCACCTACTCATGTTTCTCCATGGGCTTGGTTGGTTATCCCCTCGACCCTCATCCTCTGTACAACCTAAAACATAGCTAGGATAGTATATATTAGACTAATTCCAATTAATGGAGGGCCAGATAGTCTTTTCATGTACTCCTGAACTAGATTGCACTTATGCAATTGATCGAAGAAATTTCCCAGTTCTATTATTTCTAACTCCATAGTTTTTTAAGGACCTCAACCTCGCCTCTAACTCTATTGCCACTTCCTGGGCACACCAACTCCAATTAATCACCCTAGGGATCCATATGGCCTCCATCATCCCCCACATGAGACTCCAATTTGGGGATAAGCCTACTGCCACCCTGAGGGCCCTCCACAGATGGTGAGACAAAAGCTCCAACCTCCTTAACAACCTTTAATCATGAATAAGGACCCTCAAGGTCCTTCCTCATACAATTGAAGATATCAGACACCAATGGATTTCCTCCTCAGGGATCAATTCGAACTTCCTTGGACACAGTTTCCAAACCCAATAGTCCCTGACCAAAAGAGACATACATCATGTAGGGAACATTAACCTTCTCGCTCCCTACAGCTCCCTCACCCTACTATCTCTTTATATTTATATGCCTATATTATGGCTGCAGGTGACCCATTATATTGAAAATATAACAACACATAACCCATGATTCAAAAACAATTTCTTATCTCCAACAGAACTCCTCACCCACACTAATCCAAATATAGTCTGGAGAAAATCATGGGACATCAATTTAAACACTGATCTAGGGGTTAACATGATGATAAATGGAGTTGGTTCGGCTATCAGAACCCAAATATCTTTCCACTATGTTCTCAAAATTAAAAAAACTAACAAGTTTTGAAATGGTAAAGGGAGATGTGGAAGACTAACCGAAATTGCGAAGAAAGGAGAGTGAAGGTTCTTATGAATATCAAACGTCCATCTGAATAAGATGAACTGTAACCAATTTTAGAGGCACATATCAATTAACCAAGCTTTGATCAGATCCTACTATGAATAAAATTGAATCCTTATGTTCTTTTTGTCGAGAAAACCCATGGTTTTTTATCTGATAGATCCCATGAACCGAAAACCAAAACATTGCTAGTGTATACGTATGACCTACGATACCCACATTATATTGTAGTTTGTTTTTCATAATCAATTAACAAGTATAGTTATAAATGTTGAATTAATGAAAATATTTAATATTTATATCATGATATTTATTTTATAATTATAATATATCATGTTATTTTTACCCATGAGTTAGTTAAAAATTTATAATTTCATCTGTGCGTATGTGTGGAGTACTACCTCCACGAATTGATGGGAGTTGTTTTTATATTGAAACCATGCATGGGTGATTATAATGTTTTTTATAAATAATAAAATTTATCATAATGGAATTTTGAATGTTTTGGAAAATATATAATGATTTCATAACTCTTTTAACCATGTACAATATACCGAAGTATCTTTTGAGAAACCAACCTAACAACCTTAATGGGAAATGTTAGAATGAATTATTCAATAAATAGATTTAAAATTATTATAAATGGAAATTAATAATTTTAAAATAGATGAAAATCATTCTAAATATTGAATTTAATATATTTAAATTTATTATACAATATGGTCAAACTTGTATGACTAAATATAGACCCAAGGTAAGGGTAATTTTGTATCATTTCCTATTCCATACGACATATTTTAAACTATGGAAATATTTCAATTTATATGGTGTATAGAATTCCATCTCGACACATTATATAATTAATACATATTTATTAATTGTATTTATTGTTTTATATTCATTTTTTTCTTTGAGGTGTCTTCTCATTAACCTGCATTGTTCAATAGGAGCTGTCACCGGGTCCGGCTCACAACAAGGCCTCAAGAATTAATCCTTGAAATCTAGAAGCTAACAACTAGTTCTAGGATCCAAAAATGAATCAGTGGGGAGAATATCCTATTATAATTTTGTGAAATAATAGAAAAATTAACTAACTACATGCACATCATTGAACATCAGAGTACAAAAAAATAAATAACTAAAACATAATCAGACAGTAAAAAATCTAATTAAGTATAAAAATTCAATGATATATAAAACATAAAAAAACTAATAATACACTAGTATAATAAAAAATATTGAAAAAAATTAAAGAAAAATAAATACATAAGGCTCCACTACTACTCTGAGCCAAACAAGATACCCAACCTCTATAATTATGGATATAATCGATCACTAAACTAATCCTCTACATGAAAAATCATGCTACATCATGAAATAATAGGAAAAATATTGATCCATCATGTAAAATGATCAAACTAAAAGTGGACTTATGGCTTAAATGAGTAACACAATTTATTTATAGGTCGTGAGAATATAATACACATGAGGCTACACCCAATGGTTTTCCAAAAATATATTTTCATATCATGTAATTGTAACAATAGGTATTTATAACATAGATGAAAAAATAGTATCTATATAAAAATAAATAAAATTACCAAACAAAAAAATATAGAAAATATGAACATCAGGGTTGAGTTTGACAACTGAGGTACATCCACCTCCGCACATCCCTAAGTTAGAGGAATTATAGAACCTGGTCCACCCAAACATAATATCAGGTGTGTTTGTTTTAATAAGAAAGAGTCTCAAACATAAAAATAAATTAAAATCATGAATTCTGGAAATGAAGATCTCATAATAGATTCCCAAAAATCCAAAGTACATCTACCAGGATCTACCATGATCTAAATGGGATCTAGGAACACCTTTCACCCTAGGTGAATTCAATTGATGTCCTTGAAGTATTGAAAAACTAACAAGGCTATAAAAAATATATCAGTGCAAAATTTGTTGACCTCGATGAAAATAAAATACCAAGCCCCATGAGTGAAATATCCTCTATGGTATACTAACCCTGTCTAGGATGAAAATATAAACAAGGGTGTCTTCACTAATCTAGATCTTCTATTATCTCCCTTACCCATCCTCAAAAAACCCAATAACAGAGGAGATCATCTGTTTAAATATCAAGTATAATGAAAAGTACAGTAATTCTAAAATGTTTTTCTCTCTCATCCAGTCTTGAATAGGTACAACCTCACATATTTATACACAAGAAACCATTAAAATTGGAGGCCTACTAATGCTTGAACCATATATCCAAAACCATTGAAACATCGACATCAACCATCTCACTGACCAAAAAGACGTGGGTAACCCTCTACGGTCCAAAAATAATTAGTTGAAACAGGACCCACTATAAGTGTCTTCAATAACAAAACCCAACAATAACATCCTGAGATTTAATGATATGTTTTATTTTAAATTAATTTAATCTCATTGGTAGCATGTGATACATGCTACCCCGATTACAAATGTACAGTTACATAATATACCATTATAGACTTGCAATAAAATTAGATGTAAAAATAGGAATAAAAACAATTTAATAATAAATATATTCATTTTAGATAAATAAAATATATTTTTATTAATGTTTTTATACGCTTAAGAAAATACATTTTCCTCAAAATTTTATTTTATTAATTTTTATGGGAAAATAATATATATATATATATACCTATTTTAGAAAATTAATTTTAAAATTTTTCTCCATTTTAAAAATATCATTTAAAAATTATTTTATAGTGTGTTTAATATTTTTTAAAAGATTAGTTTTTCTATGTATAGTGAAAAATACTGATTTTTTTAAAAAACACCTCACTTCCTTAAAGTATTAACAAATGTAAATTTAATTCCATAATGATTTTAAAAGTAAAAGTAGTTCCTTTATATTATTATTTATCAACTTATGTTCATTTAAATTAATTTAATTTGTATTTTGGATAACAACTTTCTATACATAAAAAATAAATTTTTTTCTTGAAAACTATTTTACGTCATGTTTGGTAGTTTATTTTAAATGTTATATATACCCCTTATGTATATTTAATTTTATAAAAATTATTGCATATTTGTAATCATAATTTATTAATTTTTAATGAGTCCACATTCATTTTGGTTCATATTGAATAGTAGAAATAGTAAAAAAATGACAATGTTGTTTATGATAAAATAGGTTTACAGGTGCTAAAACCAAGAGATAAGGATAAACTTTCAAATTAAACATTATGAATCAAATTTTATTAAAAAATTTATACCTCAACCTATACATAATTTGAATATATATACATTTAGAATCATTTTTCACTATAATAAAGCTATTATATTTTAATCTTTTACTAAATTCTGAATATATCCTCTCTTACACTTATAAAAGGACATCTCTACTTCTCTCCATTACACCACTTTGAGGATTATCTATCTACAAAAACATACCATAATATATTTAATAATTATCTATCCATGATATATACGTTTTTTTATTATTTATAGACTATTCCCTGGTCTATTTATAAAGGATGTAAAGAGGTTATCCAATGGAGAGGTGATCAACTTACATGACCTCATTCAATTTATTTCTTCTCACATGTCCTCTAAATATATGATATTAATCATTAAGTAATAAACTCTGTATCCCCAATATATTTCATTTTAATAATTGTTATTTAACTACCACAATCCATATCTATTTTAACAAATGTAAATTGAAAGTATCCCTCATGCGTAAAAGTGGACAACTGCCACTATCTTGAAATACAATTAATTTTTTGTAACCATATTGCATGGATTTTTAATATTAAGGGTTTAGGGTTTATATATGATATTTATTAAATAATTATTCTTCTAGAATTATAATATCACATTTACCTTCATACATTCCAATCCATTGGTAAAATATAATTTCACTCATGTGTATGTGTGGACCATCACCTTCATGAAGAGATGTTATTCCTTTTTCATTTCTGATTTACATGGATAGTAATATGGATAGATTTAATAAGTAAATATAGTATATATAATACAATAATTCTTCTATAATGGTTAATTTAATCTACCTTTATTTCATTATATCCTTCAAAAAGTGAGAACAACCTTTATGTTCATGCATGGACAACCATCTATAAGAATAGTGTAAATCATTTTTCTATTTCTACACATTGATGATGATTCTATATATAAATATTAATTATATATTATATTTATACAATGATTATAATTAATCAGATGATTTGAACATGGTTAGAGTATAAGGATCAAATTAATTGAACTGAAATTCTCATGAAACATGAAACAATTAGTACTTTGAAATGATGATTTTAATATGAATTTTGTAATAAAATTATTTAAAACTATTATAAGAGGATCATATATGATATTATAAGTTTTAAAACAATATTTTTATAAAATTATAATAAATATAAATTTATATATATGATTTTAGATCACATTTTATGCATGTCAAATTTGGGATATTAGATTTATGTTAAAATCTCATTGTTTATCATGATTTTTTATAAGCAAGTTTATGGTGAAGAAATTTTAATAAATATATCTCAATAATACCAGTAATTGTAACCTATTCTTGTTTTTTTATATTAAGAGTATTTTTAATTTTACACTCTTTTGTACTCAATAGACCGAAATAAGTTTTTAAGGAAAATCAACTTTATTTTTCGCTTCGATCAAAAACCATTTTTATTCCATATCTATATTTTATTAAAAAAAATGATTTTTTATATTCTCCAATGATTTTTTGAAATCATATTTACCCTTGATTTATTTTTTATTTTTTTTATGGAATCATTTTTTCATTTTCTTAATAATTTATAGGAATATTATTTTGACATTCAATATATGAACAAAATTGTCTACCATCATAAAAAATAAATAATTTGGTTCTTACTTTAATATTTTTTAGGGATATTTTAAGAAGAAATATATTCCTTAACATTTTGAAATTTTATATAATTCAAATATGTGATTGGAAGTTAAAAAGGGTATTATTCTTAAGAAAATATTCCATATTATCTTATAGAGGGATTTTCATTTATGAAAGCATACATTGATTTTATTTATATTGTAATGGTAATGTTCCCTAGGAATACCACTGATATTTATTATCTGGGTGTTTTATTATTATAATGTTAAAATGATAATGGAATCTATTTCTTTTAAACTGGTTATTATATATGGTGTATGTTTCAAGATCATATGAAACACCATTGAATGTATTATGACCATGTGATGGTTGGGAGAAAAATTATATACCACTAAACATGTTGGGTAAATATGGATATCTCATGGGATAATAAGGAATAGAATGGGGAGTAAACCCAATTTATTAAGGGACTCTTTTCACTATAATAGTATTGGGCATGATCCATGACTATGGGTATGATTGAACGGTGAGTGACTCTAATCCACTATGATAGTATTTTCATTAATCATTAACTATTGAAATATTTTATAATCCATAGTTACATGTATTGGGTTATGTATTATTCAAATGTTATTCTTTCATATCTCATGTTCTTTGATTTATTTTTGATTCATTCCATATGAACTAACATTATTTATTCCATTATTTAATATTATGATCAATGATATAAAATGTATGGTATTGAAATTTTATGATCATGTTATCATAAACTTATAATCATGTTATGTTCTTGTTGTGATTGATATCTCCCTTATTTACCCATACCAAGTATCATAGATCATATTTTCTTATGTTTCACATCTCTAGGTAATTAATAATGGTTTTAAGTACGATATTTCAATGATGTATTCTAGTTAATTAGAACCTATTGGGAGATAATGTAGAACTATTATTAACATGTTGTTCTATTTTTATGAATAAATAGGTACCCTAGACAAACTTTATATTTTTTCTCTAGTTTGGATATTATTCCTTCAGGATGAATGGATCTAGTTCAGGAAGATTCACTTGTCCTAAATTATTTTGGACCCCTTTAGCCTCTTTTACTCTCTTTGTCTCCCAAACTTATTTTTATGTTATTACTTGTTTCTGTTAATAAAATAAATATGGTTATGGTGGTATGAGAATGTTTTTAATGTATCTACAATTCCAAGGACACTATAACTATATAATTATTGCATAGATCATAATGTTATATACAGAATATTATTTTAATAATAATTTATTTTTATGTATGAAATTTATGCGTCAATATAGTTGGTATCAGATCATGGTTTTTTAACCATGGTAAACTATAAGGAGAAAAAATTATTGAGAACCATTAGGATTTTCTTATATGTAAAAGAAAATCATATGTTATGTTAAATAAAGGAGTACATACTAATCTAGATACTACAAGTTGACATGGTTTAACAAGATTATTTTTGGGTAAATAACCCCTAAAATAGTTGGTTTATTATATCATGATGATCATTATGGCACACGGTGAGTGTTCACTTACTGTGCACCTTGTTTGAAATTCCTAGGGTATATGATTACATAAAACTCATTTTATTTATAAACCATTTGAAGGATTTAAATAAATGATGACTATAAATGATCATGGATAAACCTAAATAATCATTTATTAAATATACGATTTCATGAGTTAGATATCTCATAAATACTTCTCCAATATTATATGGTTTATAACTATGATTATTGTAGCATACACTATGTTTTTTAGTTTTTGTTAATGGATCAATCTTGACAGAACTATGTTATTATTTAAGGTTATAGAAAATTCAATGAATTTTCTCATGACTAACCAAATTTTATGGGAGTTGAAATGAGAAATATCATCACTATGATTATATATTCTAATCATGTTATGAATCACAAAGATCTTCTAAATGAGAAAAATGAGATAAACTTTCGGTTGAGTCCATCATGAGGGAACATCCAACTTATTTTAGCGGTCCTAATCAACCATATGTTTCTCGAAAATGGATTAGTGCCAAAAAAATATTTTATGTTTTCTAGTGTATATAATATCAAATAGTTATTTTAGCTATTTATCTTTTGTTACATGAAGTAGACAAACAATCTACTATTATCAAGAAAACAAGGAAACTATATGGAATTTATTACATGGAGTGGGATGAGTTTAGGAACCTATTTTTGAATATATACTTTAATTATTTTCTTTTTATGAAAATTATGAATGAATTATTTGATATAAAATAGAAGGATGATGATTATGTTGATAAATATATGGAAACTTTTCCAATATTTTTTAGGTGAGCTTCTGGTATTATCATCCAACCAAAAAGAAAATATTATCAATTAGTCAGTGGCTTAAAATTATTTCCGATTACGGTGTTTTCTATATGGGACATCAGTAGTTATAAAGAAATAATTTTACCTAAAATCAATTTAGAGATAGATATTATATTTTCCGATCAATATCAAGGATTTTATTAGAACATATATATGTAATTAAAAAATATTATAAAATCCTTAGAGAAAAGAAGATGATATTTCCTTCATGCCCTATGTATATATGGAAACATGGAATAAATTTTCTTAAGGTTATTGGTAAATGTTTTATGTGTTTCAAGAAATGTCACTATGTAATATAATGCTAACATAATGGGAAGAATAAGTTATCTAATAATTGATAATCAACACCATAGAATGCACCACCCATAATTCAGTGTATCAAATTCAATGACTATGGGCATTATTCGAACTTGGGCTCAAATATGAAGGTTAAGAATGAAAATAATTTCTAATAACCTATTAATTCCAAAGTAATTGGTAAATATTTTACAATCACTATTACTAATGATGGGTACAATAATAACATTGTGAAAGGTAACACTAGAATCCCCTCAATAATTTCCAATGTCTAATTTGATTTTGGATCTAACAATACTTGTATATCTAAAGAACCCTCTTCGGGAATAACAATAACACTTCAATGATTATATTTTTAATTTTTAGTGAAAAAAATCTTATTATATTATGATTTCATATTATGTCTATGATTCTTCTCCAATTAATTTTTTTTGGGAATTCACTTCCTATAAAAAATATTATTCTCATTTTTCCGGAATTGAATGTCATCTAATGTGTGGGTTGGATTATTCTACATAAATCCCATATAATTAACTGAGGAATGGAATTCATGTTTGATATTCTTAACCAACTTATGATATTCTACAAGTGTGATGATAAATATTAACTTCTTCTAGAAATCAAATCTAGTATATGGTGATTAATTATTATTAAATTGGATGTTTATCTTAGTTGGTTGTGGAGAATATCAAAATAAAATATATTTCTATTTTGTGAGAGTTTTTATGACCTCACATACTTTTAAAAAACCTCATATAATGAATTATTACATAAAGATACACTCAATAATATATGAAATGATCATTTTTTCTAGTTAATTTTTATAATTATATACATATCATAATAACATGCAACAAGAATAAAATAAAATTATTTAAAAACTCTATAACATTCATTTATATTCCATGGATCTTTTAAAGATGCATGAGAATACCATGGTATTTTTATAATATATTGGTGAGATATAAATCCAATTAATAGAATAATAAAAGAACATCATAAGGTAAATAAGTCACTATGATTCAAGAGGTATATTAAGGTAACATAAGTGGGTAGAGAATAATAAAAATTAATGTCAATGAATATTATAAGATGATAATATAAAAGAAAATTGGGAGTCTGGACACAACATAAAACATTACATCATAAACAAAAGTTAAGGATAAAAACCTATAAAATCAAAAAAAACAATGGGATTTAGATAAGATCTCATGCACTATAAATTATATCTCGTGAACTAAAAATAGTACCCAATGAATTTTAGAGATATACAATTCATGTCCCACCCATTAAATTTATATCATTTTCATGCATCTGTGTTCCATATAGATCATTAAATATAAGGGTGTATTTTATCACGTTTAATCCAACAATTAAAGAGTGTGGGTAGCATACATTGAATAAAAATATCAATGAAGCATAGTTAAATCTATATGAATACCCTTTAGTGGAAATAGGTATGGGGATTCACGTCACAAATATTTTGTTTGTAAAATCGTAGGATAATTTCGGTATCATAGTGGGGTGAAAATATAAATGGAAGTGTTTAATGATAGTGAAAAGGGGTCTATAATAATTTTTAAATCATAATATCCATAATATGGATGTTGAAACCATATCCCATCATGAAAACTTTAAAATAAAATGGTATAATAAAAATAAGGTGCTTTAATAATGAGGAGAAGAATATGATCCCTTACCTTGAAAGGGAACTTCTAAAAATTTTGTAGGAGCTTCTTAAGATCTCTGAAACCGCATGGGAGGGATATAGATATTAAAGATAGTTTAATTTTGTGAAAATGGTTTTGAGTGAAGAGATATGGGAGTTTGGATTTTCATAAAATTAAGAAAGTTTAGAATTCATCATTAATTTATGTACTTTGGTTTTGGACTCTATAAGATAAAATAACCCAAAAACAAACCATCCCATTATTTTGGCCCACGATTTCAGCCAATGTGGATTAGTTTTAATTAATTTATAAGGATAAGAATTTTATTTATTTAAATGAAACCCTTGGTGTTATCATGGTTAGTCATATTTGTAAATAATTGATAATAAAATCTTAAATTATAATATAGGTTTGCGGGGATTCATTAAGGATTTATAAAAATAATAAAATAACTTGAAAACGGATTATTTTAAATGGGAATCATAATTTTGGTTTATAATAATCATTATTGTATTTATAAAATCATTTTTAGGATATTATTATGTCATAATACATATTATATATATATATATTCTATCTTTAATTTTTACCTAAAAAATTGATTATTTATGAAAATTATGAAATATTCATCTTTGGGTAATTTTGACATGTATATTTCTAAAATAATATTTATTTTACAAAAAAAATTAAATATCAAAATTTACTCTTTTGAATAAAACATCCACCTCCACTAAAAATATAGGTTTTATAAAGATAATAGTTTATAAAAAAATACTTTTGACTTCATAAAATTAAATTAACATTTATATTTAAATAAATATCATTTAATAAGAATATATTTTTAAAATATCATTTATTTCAATATTATTGAATTGATGAAGAAGTCTGTCTTGATTAAAAGTATATATTTCTAGAAAATATTATTGGGTTTCATTGTATCAAAATGTAATTTCTATAAAACTATTAAATTTATCATCTATAAAGTAATACTAATAATAAAAAAAATATTTATTTTATTAAAAATAAAAATTATGAAAATGCATATTATTAGGGTCTAGATATGTAACCATTGATTACACTAGAATATAACATAAGAGTATGGTTTAAGATGGAGACACTTTCTTGTGGTGGATTAGAAAACATGATTTGGGTTTTGATCTTAATAAGATTTAAATTATCCCACAAATGGTTTCACTTGTGCATTAAATTTTGAATCTATTCATGGGATTGGTCAAAGGTAAATAAAATTGATTTTATCTCACAGAATGTACGTCGCCAGCTTGACCCTCTTCCCTAGAGGCGCCTCGAGCTACTCGAAGATCATCTGCATGCTCTCTATCCAGTTCTCAGCCGCCTGTGAACCACCCTCGCCATAAAAAAGTGGCGGGTGATGCGACTGGAACTCCTGCGTCAGATACTTCATAGATGGCTCTGTACCCTGCGCACCTCTATCAATCCCCTAAAAGACATGCACTAGGCTAGATCGGAGCTGCTCTTCGAGCCACGACCCAAACGCTATCAAACCCGACTGCTGTCCTTCCTACACTGGATCAAGTCGTGAAGGAGTAACCCGTTGAATGCCATAAATGGTCAGTCATGCCATATATATATATAACAATATACTCTACGCAGATAAGGAAAGCAGTACAAGGAATTTCATTACAACTACCCTGATTCCCACTCACCGCAACCCATGCCACATTGCATCCCGGCCTCATGGCCTCCTTACCCGCCCTCAATAGAGCCAAGTATCAAAAGTACCTTGGGCAATGCCTATCCAGACAACTCACATTGCTGCAAACCGAAGACCGAGTTGTCCGATCTTGATGATAAAAATCACCTCAATTAAAGTACCTTCATGCTCGTACGAAATCCAGACTCAAATACCTTATCACATGAAATTCTAAAAATATATAAAGCATGTCACACATATTTTAAAACAATCAATTATATTAGGAATTTCACCAATTCATATTTCAGATCATACAAGCATGGAAATTGATTTTTATTCAGATGGTATTATCACTTCTCAAAGCGAACGTGCAGTTATGAAATTAAAATACCCTAAAATGTGCCTATCAAAATCCAAGCCAGTAAGCCTTGACATACCGGGACACTGTCTGATTCTCCCTTACCACACCGGGTCAAGGGTCACATATCACAATCAAAAACATCACACAACAACTGAGCCACCGGGGTGGAAATCATATAAAATTTAATCTGAGAAAAATAAAACAGCAATTCCCACCCCTGACAACTTGGTCCATCCCTCATACCTGGGGATGCAGACACCAAAGAACAAGCTAGAAACCTAGTTCCAGTAACAACTTATCTCCAGTCTACCATATCCCAAATAGAAAAGCCAGCCGAAATAAACAAGAAGCCTCAATCTCATTAGTATCCAGCAAGACACTCCTACAAAATCCCTATCAAGAACTCCTCTGATACAACTTTGTAATGACCCGGACCCGATCAGCCACCCGAACAGTGCTAAACGGGTCGGGTGCTACTACCTGAGGCACACCTCCCTGAATGCAAAAGGCTGCCGACTAGCAGCGAGGGTCTTATAGGTATAGTGGGGAGTCTATACACTCATGGAGGATAATAATAATGGTACTGGACCGTGTATAATAATAAAAATGCAGCAGAACAAATGACTCAGCAGACTCGAACCAAACCTATAGAGCGAAATCACATTCAATAACAATAAACAGTGGAAGCAATAAGTATAAAGAACAGAAGAGGAAATTAAACCCAACATCATGCTGAAAACAACTTGTATCTACTAAAAAATCAACAAAGCATCCATAGTGAGTCAATGTACAAAAGGGTGTCATTGGATAACCAATTGTAGCTAAAATCAAGCAAGCATGCTGATTCAGGAAAGAAAACAAAAAAAAGTAAACTCTGGCTAGGAAATACCTCAAGGTCCATACCATCTCCATGCAACAACAAACACAACCCAGTTCATGAAGCTGTCCTCTTTCGTACACGTAAATCAATCAAGTTTGCACGCGTCACGAAGGGCCTATGCAGGGTGTGAGATGAATCTCAGTAGGATACTACCCTATGGTGCATACCTAATATAAGTGTTTAAGCAGGAATGCATTTATAAGGAAAACACTATACAGTATGATGCACCAATTAAACACAAACTCCACTAGTGCTCAACAGCCACCATGGAGTGTCACCTGCTTCGACCAATGCCAGAATCTCTGTCAGGTAACCCGACACCATGTGCCTCTTGACATCTCATGTCTCAAGTACCAATGTCCCAAAGGCACTCCCAAGAATAGTAACCTAGTACCATGTGCCTCCTGACAACTCGTGTCTCAAGTACCGACGTCCCAAAGGCACACCCAAGAAGTAACCTAGAGGAATAAAGATACCTTTCCTCAAATAAGAATCCAGAGGGAAAACAATATCTTCTCTCAAATAAGTAACTAGAGGGAGAGTGATGTCTTTCCTAAAATCGGGGCGAGCCTCAGACCCCAACCCGATAGCGTCAATGTTATCCCCTGAAGGCTCCTCACCTTCCACGTGGCCTTCTACGACAAGCACCCCTAACCCAAAAACCTAAACTGCATCTATGGGGGCCTCTACCCACACGAGTGGTCAAATCCTCCTCATCACAGAGTATCTATGTGTGCACACTACTCAAAGTTCCGGGTGAGCAGTAATCACCAAAATAGTACCTAAGCCACCACACATCTGACTCCTTGTGTCCCTACGACCATGCCGCTCAAGAGTAATTCGGGCCATGCCCAACCTGACAGTCTTACTGCCTCAGGACGACGTCCATGACACCCAATCCCATGGGAAAAACCACCCACAGTAACCCCGGGGCAAACCCAACTTGACAGTCGTACTGCCTCAAGCCGACGTCCATGACTCCCAATTCCATGGTCAAAACCACCCAACAATATCTGGGCCATTTCCAACACAACCAAATGGTTCCAGTGGATGAAATTTAACAATTACATACATCACATATATCATCAAAGGAAAAAATACTTAAAAAAGAAAAACAACTAAAAAGTTGAATGCCCTAACTATGTGTTTTCCCATACCAACATAGAGGTCTCCAAAGCCTCTGTCAATTTATCTCAAGGTTTAATCAACTAAACTCAACAGTTTGAAAAAGACAGTTCAATTAAATCCATTTTTGGCACCCCGGCCAAAATGCCCCATATGAGCAATGACCTCTCACCCGGCCCTACTCAATCAAAATAGGACGAAGGGCATACCCAATGTATCACATAGGTCTAATAAGTTACTTAATATGCAATAGTAGATAAACTAGGGTCTCTCTAAAAAATTCCTGAAACGCGCCATAGGTCACGCCACCCAAAAGTCGAAGAAAACATGAAAGAAGGTATCCACCACATACATCGTACTAGTATGATGTTACTCCTCCGATGGAAACTTCCAATTAGGTCTAAAAAATGGTAGATCTTCATAAGAATTAGAACTAATCAAACCCTAACAACTCGTTCTAGAACAGAAGTAAATAAAAACGGATAAAGGGAATCAAGGCCTTACTTTGGGGGTTCCAACGCATAAAACGGTGTTCGGATCAGAGTTTGAACGAAGATCCAGGAGCAGGAATAAGGTCTGACTGACTCTTCCCGCATATGCCACGAGTGGGAGGAAGAAAGGAGAGAAGAATGGGAATTCTCGAGTGGCCTGAAACTTAAAAAACCTAAATTTAAGTGGTCATGCGGATAATCCACACGGTTTGGAAAACCGTGTGCCAACAGTTCGGTTGCCACTACCTCACCCAGGAACTTCACACGGCCAACCCGTGCGGTTTGACAAACCATGCACCACCCGTGTAGATCCCACTATCTAACCTAGAGACTTTGCACAGTTTGTTCGCATGGTTTGTAGAAACCGTGTGCCAACTGTTCGCACCTACAAAAACCTCCACAAAAATTTATGTTTAAGCTATAAATCTCGAATATCTCTAGTTTCTTAGAAACAATTCAAAAATTCAAACAGGATCGGGATTTTGACACGTTCCAAAAACATGGGTTCTTACAGGTGGAAATATTTTCAAAAACTCAACTCTATATCCATTTATTATTGAAGACTTATCTATAACATTAAAGTGAATCTCCATTCTCAATATGATATAATATAGAGTGGTAGTCAACATATTTTTAAACTTTCTATTATATATATCACGGTGAGATGGTGGAAATAGAAACATTCCTTGATGGAAATGAAATGTATTTATTTTTCAAGGTGACCGACTACCACCATTATTGTGTAATTGCTTCTAGATACACATTTTTAATCACCCTTTTTTCTTACCCCACTATAATATTTTATTCAAATATATGTAAATATTAGTTGTTCCTAGATTAATAGATAAGGATGATCACTGGATATCATCCAGAATTTCCATCATTAAATAGGTATTTTAATGAAATATATCATGTTTTCAAAATTTATGACTTCATCATCAGTAATGAGAAATTATGTAACATTCTATACATATTTCTATAACATCACATCATCTATTGGTCCTCCCATATCCTCTCAATAATGGATTATTAAGGGGTTATTTGAGTGATTTAGGATGATTATTATGTTATTTTTGACATTCTTATCATTTCTATGGCCAAGATTATTAAATCTCTTTTAATCCACCTCATGTATAGGTTTGTGGGATTCTACATTACTGAGATCTTCTTCCACTTTGTTTGACATCCTAGAATAGTGGTGAATTGAAAAATAATAATCCATGATCATATCTAACCACCTTCATTAGCGCATATTGGGATTTTTTTGTGATTGTAAACTTGAAGATTTTATGACCCATATAATTTTCACACTCCTCCCCATATAGAAAATCTAAAAAAATATACAAAGTGAAGATCAATTAAAAAAAATCAGGATTTAGTATTAGGTATCTCAAATCATTTTTATTTAATTTTAAGGAGTCTAGGCTATCATATTTTCTTCTTACATTAATTCACAACCAGATAGCATTTTGATGAATCATTATTGATCGAAAATCCATTCCCAATTATGAAAAATGTGGTTATACAATAAATCCTTATCCTCTTCTTGAAATCCTTAAATTACTCTTAACATCCATCATTCCATAAAAACATGACTCCGATTTGAGTTATATTTACTAGTGGGATTGAAAATTGATACAAATTTATCACAGTCAATGATAGTATAAAGATAATCCAAGAAAACAATATATTTCCCTCAAATTTGGTTGTCTGGTCCATCCATCAATTGCCTCTATTTTTGAACGATCTATATATATCACATTTATGGTGATAAATATATTCTTGGATGTTACCTTCTCCATAAACAACACACAATATCAATACCTTCACAAATAAATTCCCCATTCAGAATGAATTTACTATTGAATTAAAATAATCTTCATATTCTTCCTTGATTTATAATTACATAATAATATCATCTATAATGACATCCCAAAAAATAAAGTTAATCCCAAATGGATAATGTAATTATTTCCATGAAGATTACTAGATCATTGTCTAGTCTAAATGACATTATATGAACTCATAGTTCCCATACCTTGTTTGAAAAGAAGTCATGTTGATATCATACTTCTTCAACATTACTTGACAACATTTCAACCAATGATAAACCTTAGAGAAGTATTGGGGTCCAAATTTCTAATTTAGAAAGCCATAAATCCAAGTATGATAACAATTTTTCATTATTTTGATCTTGTGGATATCATGAAAATCGATGTATAGGTGTATTGATCCATTATTTTTCTTGATAAAGAGAACCAACTCACCCCATGGTGACTCACTTGGGAATATGAACCATTTTTATACATTATCTATTGGTTTCGTCTTTAGCTCCTCATATTCAATGATAAATATTTGTTATAGAGTCTTGTATATTTGAAAATATCCAGTTATAATTTTGGTTGAGAAGTGAAACTCCCAACATGGCCGTAGACCATGATATTCTTCTGGAAACAAAGTACGGTATTCCCTTATAATGTTCATGTCTTCAAGGATGATCCTTTCACTAGTATCAATCATTTGAGATACATAAGCCTCTTCATAATGTTATAATATCCATGCTTGATATGATAATAAAAATGGAAATCCATCCTCTTATATTCACATGTATAGAATTACAGAGTTGTTTTTGATACATTGGTTTATTTACTTCTCTAGGAAATTTATGTTTTCTATACACAAGGAAATCTATTACATACAGAGAATAACATAAATTTATACTAAAGAAAGAATCACATGGTTCAATTGGATGTTTAAACCAACAATATGGATATAGGAGGAGTTATATAGTTGGGATAGAATAATTTACCAATTATTTATTTTCAACAATAGCTTAAAATAAATGTTTTTTGGTAGTGTCTGAATATTTATACTATACTTTTATGGTACAAAATAAAGAATTAAACCGGAATCAAATATTATGTCTATTATCCTTGAATGAATAACTAGTATACCTATAAGATCATAATAAATTTTTGAGATAAATGATGGATATTTTACAAGTAATTATTTTTTAGTATATCTTGTCTGGGTTTTAATTTATGTTACTTTTTGGAGAAAATGTTTATATTTAGAGGGGTTTTGGATTGTGCATAGTCGATGCATATTTTTCCTAAACTATGCTACCAACCCCTAAAAACCATAAAAACATAGGTAGAGGGTGATTTCACAATTGGAAATTGTTTTTTTAACTATGAAACACCGAAGAGTAGGTATATGGTTAGGCACACTCTTTACAAAAACTATGTGTCCCATTTAGGAAACTGTGCTTGTGAAAAACTAAACCCTTGAAAATTTATTAAAAAATCCTAATCCCTCAGATTATATCCCTAAGTATCCTGGCCCGACCCTAACTCCTATCATTTGAATATGTGTATGATGGATTACAAGGGATTAAAATATCCTTTCATTATGAATAGAAGTTCCATTTGATATATATTCACCTCTCATGTTAAGAGATTCTCATCCAGATTTCATTCCACCTTCCCTAGCATATTTATCTTATAATTTGAAGGGATATTTAATTCTATTGGTTATATATTTAGATCTAGGTTTCTTGATGATATTAATTTGTAATATTTTGTATATAGGTTTTGGATTTATAAATCATTCATCATAGTGAAATTGAACATTCCTATTCAATTTGGGGATTTCCATTGGAGAGAAACAATCAACGATCTTGAGGTATGTGATCTAATTTTTCAAATCGCATATTATTGATTATATTTTTGTGTATTATATTTTGAAATAGAAATTTATATATTTGGAAATTAAATGTTGAATTTGATTAGTTAATTGATTAATTAATTAATGGAATGATGTGGTTATGAAACAAATGGGATATTGGGATTATGAAATTGCTGAATTAATGGGTTTGTTTATTTTATTGATAAATTCTAATTATGGAATTAATTAATTATGGTAATCATGGTATGATTATCTTAACCATAAATGGTTAATGTATTAAATTATTAAATATTTACAATTATTTTAATGGTGATTTTTTCATAATATTAAATGTTATTAAAATTTTGAACCACAATAATTTTGAAAACTAAAATTGTATACCATGATGTGAAATGTTGATTATTTGGATAATGATTTTTAAACTTTTTAAATGTGATATATGTGATTTATTTATAAGTGGATTGTGGGATAATGACTGATTCATCAAATAGATACATGGTTCAAGACCTGATGTTCTAGACCCAAATTCATGGATTGGATAAATGAGTGTGGGATACTAAATGATGCTTCAAAATCCCATGTATTATTGATTGATAAATGAGTTATGGGACACAGCCTGGGGATTAAAATATCCACATGGTCCTCTCCATGGAATTCTAGACCCAAAATGTAGTCGTTGGACTATAGTTCTAATTATTCATGATATGAATTTAAAAAAATGTAAATGATAGACTATGTTATAAAGAATTGTGATTTTCTATGTAATATGGTTCATAATCTTGCATGGGAAAAAGAAGATATTGGTGGTTCGAGTGGAATCTTGAATGTAAGTAATTTATGTGATTAATTAAATAATAATGAAACTTAATAATTATACACATTACAGTATTCACTATTTATAAAAATGCATATATTTTTATTCACTGGATTTTGTTTAAGATTCCAATGGTGGTGGCCAACTAAGTTGCACTCACGTCCTACTTGGTATGCATGATCATTTCATGAATATAATTCATGTTTAAAGTACATGATAAGGGAAAGAGACCAATGTTAGATGGATGATTTGGGATTGATAATGGATGAGGGAACCAAACATGGAGTCAGTACCCAAATAGAGTTATTAGTGTCTTTATTTTTTGTTTTTTTGTTTTAACACTTGACATGTACTATGACATGAAATATTTACTACTTTATTTTAGATATTGTTTTCTATTTTGGTTTATCATGTGATACTGATCTATTATTGATGATAGTATGATACTAGTTATTAGGTATTTTCCTTTGTTAATAGTTTAATTATTTCCACTTTTGTGATGAATTTGTAATGAGTGTACAGTCTCCCCATGTTATATATTTGACTATCATTTCAATTCAATTACCTATGGAATATGGGGTGGCAAAATTGAGGTCAGGTGGCCAATCGGATTGGGTCACCGTTGTGTGGAACCTGTGTTGGGAGGACATAATGTGGTATTTGAGTGGTTTTCTTTTATTTTTATTATGTATTAAAATATTGTAAATGAAGAAAAGAGACTAGGAATATTAAAACCATATTTATTAGCTTGTGCATGGATGTAGATAATCCATATAAGAAGAAAAACCCAATTACCCAAGGTGGGAATTAGGTTATTGATGTTCTCTGTTACATTTTGATGTTATTTCACCTTGGGTGAAATACTTATTGGCGATGTTATAAATTTTTTCTAAAATTTTACTCATGGACCAATATGGAATGAGAGATGACTATAAATGCATCATTATAGGTACTCAGTAATTATTGTGACATGCATAATTTTTAGGATTGCATAGAAAAGAAGGTATTGTGTTACTTGTAGACATTTTAATATTTTTCCTTAATTATGTAATTTAAATATAAAAAGCTCCTTATATGAAATTGAAAATTTAAAATGATGGAAAATTTGGGAATTTGAAATTGATGAATAGATGTCTAATAAGAAACGTGAAATTATGAACATGTTTTACCCAATATCAACCATGACCAAGAGGAAATATGATAAGGTTAGTGATAGTGCATCAGTTTTGACCATGCGGAAAGGTATGGGGGATTACATGTTATAGATTATTGTGATCCTATCTTATGAAAATGTTTTAACATTTTTTTATGTGTCCTAATGTTTGTGTTTGTAATTTTAGAGATATTCCACCACTATGACATCTGTTGATAAGACGATAGGGGTACATGGATGAAAATGTTCTTCCAGTGGTGGAACATGACCCGTCGATAGTTTCGGGTGAGGGAGACATAGAAAAGTTCCATGATAACTTCCATGTCTTATTTATGTTTATGGAAAGAGACCCATTAAAGGTTGAAAAATGTAATCCTGACTTGACACAAGTGTTTCAATTGCAACACTCTCCAATGATTACTAGAGGGGGTGGATATATGGGAGACGATTTCTGGATTCAATCTATCCAAATGATTCCTGACCACTTATAGATTCATGGTGATAATATATTCAAATTGGATGCCTATTTCATAGATATATAGTATAATCATTTGTGGCACATCCAACATCGGGATGGAATGTTGGATAGTGTGGAGTGAAAGGAATTTCAGGAGAAGTTATTGGATCACTTATACCCTGAGAAGCATAGTTTGGAGGGGGTCCATGAGTTTTTTATGTTGAACGAAGGGAGATTGGATGTGATAAAATAGGAATGAATATTTATATATTTATAGTTATTTTTTCTAGTGTTGTTTGGGGATGAGGATATAATTTATAACAGTTCTATGATGGACTTAAATTTGAGATTCTGTCATAGGTAATTATCTTATAGGTAAAAATGTATTCTAATGTTGTGAATGATGATCTCATTTTTTAGGGTAACCTAAAAGAGGATTAACTGTAGGATAGTTGGTTTATACAGGAAGATCATGTTGTATGATATCTTTGGGTGGGAAGAGTCGCTATGAGAATTTCATCCAAGGTGATTACAATAAGAGTGGCTAGAGGGAAGGTTCTGTTACTTAGGACCATAACTGATTGACACACCACCAGTGTGGTAGGCCGAGTCAAATTCTCAGACAATTTCATTGACCACTAATAGATTAATGATAATGTGTCATGATGTCACATTTATAGTGGTTCTATAGGAAACAATGAAAGATGGGTAGTAATAGGGGAAAACAAGAGAAATTAGAGTATTCGAGGGGGTTTATATAGGGTCCCAATCTTAACATACATGGATATTACATAATTTATTATGAATATTCATCACATTACAAAATTACATGCCCAAGGACCTTAATAATATAATTTATTTGGAAACATAGAACAAAATCTTCATACATAGTGTAAGATCTTCAGTTTTTTCAACAAATATCTTCCGTTTTAGAACTTTTACATAAAACCTTTCTTGGTAACATGGGAAGTTGAAACATAATAAATGGGTGACTGTGAATGATCAAAAAGGGTAAATAAATGAAATATTTAAAAACAAAATGAATATAAGGGTATGATAATGTGATCATAATATTTTATGATCTTCCATGCATTTCAATGATAAAAAAAGAGACATAGAATGAATAGTTTTAGTTCATAGGGAATGAATAATTATATAAAAAATAACATGAACCATTTTAGAATATCATATGAATAATAAATAGAATTTTTGGAAAACGCATAAACCTATAACATATTTCCCAATATGTCATTGATCATTGCTGAAAACATATAAGGGAACTTTATAGGGACTAAACCTACTGGGATGGAAACACCACTATCCTAGTCATAATCATTTCCCTTAAAGGGATTGGGCTTCTCCATCATCCCATAGTAGACCAGGTTTCCCCATATTCCCATAGTGGACCATATTTTCCCGTCTTCCCAATGTGGAATGGGTAATCCTATATTCCAATGTGGATTTAGCTTCCCTACAATCCATAGTTAATCAAGCTCTTTGACTATAATCCCATTATTATCTCAATATATATAAATATTTATCCATGTAATTATAGGGTGTTATTGATCCAACCCATCTCATAATGAAATTGTACATACGTGTGCCACAGATCGTAATCAATCATATCATAACCCATGAAATAAAATGGGTATCGTAACCATGTAATTGTATCATAACATGTGAAAAGGAGTCAAATTTCATAATCATTTCATCAAATCATATCCCATGAATACAAGTGTGTTTCATAAACATATAACCCATGAATGACATATGGGTATCATTGAAATATAACTAGTGAAAGAGAAATGGGTTTCATGAAAATATAACCTATAAAAAAGACCTAGATTTCATAAGTATCATTCCATCAAAACATAAACCATTCTGAGAAGGAGTTTGAATGGAACCTTTGGATAATTTCACCATAAATCCATGAGTAACACCAATGAATTTCATCATAAATTGGAAGTTATTTTGAGATGTCTTTTAAGAAAATTTCCTAATGAAAATATCATTTATTAATTTAAAAATACATGATAAAACACAAAACATTTTGGAAGACATTTTAAAAAAAATAAACATGAAATATTATAAAGGAGACTAGAAAACATTTTGAAAACATTCATTCCTAAAAAATATATACAAGATTGTAAATGAAAATTCAAAAAAATGTTCTATGGAAACCTATAAAGAGGCTTAAAAACATTTTGAAAATAATTTTCCTTGAAAAAATATAAAACATGTTTGAAAACATTTTGAAAATAATTTCATTGAAAATAATTTTGAAATCATATAACTAAATATTGAAAACGTTTTGAAAACCATTTCCTTAAAAATAAATTTTAAAAATTTTAAAGAATGCTTGGAAACGTTTTGAAGACAATTTTTGTCGAAAATGATTTAAAACTTATACAAAACATCCTTCCAAATTATTAAAAACTTTTTAAAACTAAAAAAGTTTTGAGAACATTTTTAAAAATCATGGTTTTAAGGAACACTGATTTCCGAATGAAGAGAGGAAGTAAGATTTTATTGACAAAACATTATTAATTATCTTAAGTAGATAAGAGTGGAAAAATGGTACTAATAAATTTATATATTATTTATAACCATATTATAAGAAACATCATGAGTATTTTTGATAGTGATATCATAATATTTCATCAATGGATGCATAATCTTTAACAATTCTGATAAATGATGAGATTGTAGCAATAAAGTTTTACCACCTTAGTAACTTTGAATCATAATCCCCATGAAATAATTAAAATACCTGAAGATTAAAATATCATTAATAGAATTATATTTAAGATATAACATTTAAATGGGATGTATATACACCCCATAGAAAAATAATGGTGCATAACAGGGGATGTATATCAAAGAACGAAAATTGAGACAAAATTGCGTTACCAATTTCGTAACATTTGAGCCAGAAACCCCATGAAATACATATCATCATATGGAAATTTAAATACCCATAAATTTAATTATATGAATCGTATAAAAAATTCAATTCATTTTATACACCAAAGAAAGAATTAGTTTAGAATACGACATAAGTCTCCCATAAAATAGAGTGAGATAATAAATTCTTTTATACCTGAGTAACTTTTGACTCATTATCACCATGAAAGAATAGAAACAATTGAAATGTAAAATTTCCTTAAATAATTGAAATTAATTATAACACCTGTAATAAGGAATTATTTACCCCACAAAATAGAACCATTTGCTGAATATGGCATGTATCTCATGGAAATAAAAAGTTAGATGAATGTTTGTTACCTTAAGTCTTGAATTTCATCATACACGCTCAAAACTCTTATATAATAATTATAATTTTATCATAAATACACCACCTAATCATATTATTATATTTAATTACTTATAATATTTTATTAGTACTTTATATTTTGAATTTATTAAGAATTCCATGTGAACGTTACATTTCTGTTAATAGCCGCATTGTTTTCATATATGTTTGGACTTTTTATTCTTGATACTATTACATATATTATGATATAAATAGTTATGAAATGTAAAATGTTATATAAATATCATAGAAATTAATTATATGTATATTATAATAATCAATGGGATATATAAGTATGAAATCAGATATACTGTCTATGGAAATGGTAGGTTGTACGTAGGCATGAACCATGTTTCCGTTTTATTGTCATATTGAAATGAATAAAGTAAATGCGATAGATTTATATATGTAATATCATTATAGTATAATTAATATTACATATATATAATATAATTTTACTAAACCCACCCTTATTACATTTCTTATAATGTGTGAACGAATCACATCGCTTTGAGGAGGTAGAAGTCCACATGTCCTAAAACAAGGATTTCATATTTACAAAAATTTGAAATCATGAAGGTATTTTTGTATAATAATTAAATAATAATAATTAAATAATAAATATCATATAATAATATAAGAAAATATTTTTCATCATAATTCTCAACCATGATGGGGGGTAAAGGAAAAAAATGAACAACCTCATCTCGTGACGCGATACATCATCGTACACAAGAATGGTAAGATCATTACCTATTAAAGGGAAGTGTGTATAAGTTTAGGTAGAACCATTAAAATAAAAACATATAGGTATATTGAGGATATTTTTTTATTATATTTTCTTGGAATAAGAAAAATGGAGATGGTGAATAATGAAATTAAAAAAATGAGCTTGCGGAATGATAATACCTCTTCTTTTGGTCACTCCTTTATATTTGAACCAAATGGCATACCTGGTTGGATTTAGGCCAAAGGTGAGGCCAAAAAGAGGAATTTTGTACTTTTTGAGCTTTTTTGATCATATATTGGTCAATCCTAGGGGCTTTGTGGGTTTGAATAATTGGGAGGGCAGATTTTCGTTTTATAGTGGAGGATGAGTGACATTCTTGTAAATTTTTAAAAAGGGAATTACACCCATTTTTTCCCCATGAAAAGTGACTGAAATAATAGTAAAAAATCGATAAAAGCATGTATGTGGCCTAAATATGAACATTAAATGGATTTTTTAAAATCATCCTGGTCATTTTGGGACATATGTTTAAGGTTTAGTCCTTTGTTAAGTATTTTTTCTCTTCATCACTGTAATTAATTTTAATCATTTTCACAAATATTTTTTGTCAAATATTATGTTTACCTTATTATAAATTATAAATTGTTATCATTCAAAATATTTAATCTATTTGGACCAATTAAACTTATATATCTAGTTGAATGTAATTTAAAATTAATATCGTAGACTTCCTATGACAGTGGTTTTTCAAGCGAAAAGTACCTTATATTTGAAATGTTTTTATATAAAATTTCAATGTAAAATTGGTTATAATGACCTAAATTGGATTAATTGATTTAAATTTTTTCCAATTAAACATAAAAACAAAACTATAATATAATTTTACTATATTAATAAATTCGATGAAAAAGATGTTTTGAATAAAAATTCACTATTTTCACTACTCATTAAAAAACATTCTCCAAGAAATACCAAAAATATAGCCATTGAAAAGTTTGGTACTCCACTTCAAAAAATGAATTTTTTTTCAAATAAAAATTCTATTAGTTTAAAAATATATATTTAAATTGGGTTCACCATTAAAAGTAATAAAAAATACATTTTAAAAAAGTACATCATTTTGTTCATAAAATTGGATTTATTATTATATAATATCTTTCAAATATATTGAGTGAGTTTAAAAATTAAAGATTGAATATATAATATATAAATTTATTAGAAGATTAATAAAAAGTGGTTTGTATAATTTTTTCAGATAAACTTTTTTTGTACATAGAAAAATATTTCTCTTAGAGAAGTAATTTCTTTACTATTACAGAGTTATTATGTTACTTATACTAATTGATAACCATAGAATTAATTTTATATACATGCGTGAAAAATAATTTCACAATTATGTTAATCTTATTTGGAACATTCATTCCAATGGTAGGATGGTATCTATAATAATATTTTAATAATAATATTAATATTATCTTATTACTCGGTAAAACTCGACCTTTCATGTAACAAAAAATTTCAAACGGAATCCTAGTTGCACGTAACATAATACAAACAAAGTGGTTCATGTAGAACAAGATAATCTAAGAGTCATGTGTAGTGAAATCTTGACTTGTTGTTCAATATAATTCAAACGACATTAAGAAATTTTTATAAAGAAATCTATATTCAGTGTTTCCAAAAATGAAAAATATCAAAATATTAAATTAATTAGTGAAAAAAATAATTCACAAATTCTTAGGGTGTTAAATTCTACCCCAATTAAAAATAATTTCTCCCTAGAAATTCATCTAGATTACCAATGGTCTAATACATGAATTTTCTTTTCATAGAAGTAGACATCAACAAAATTATTACTAAAACATCATTTGATAAGGGAATATAGGAAACAAAATGGATACCCAAAGTAAAAAATAACCTGGTTTCCAAATTGGAGAACATAGCTAGGAAGTTAAGTCATGGACATGGTAGAGAAATATAACTATAATGTTCTGATAGATAGTGATAGATAACATGGTAAGATGAAATCTTACAATCAAAAATTAGTAAAACTATGATGATCTAAGGGGACATTTGATTCCTTAAAAAAGGTACAAGGATAAATTTTTTATTTTCAAGATCATTTTTCCTCATGTTGAATAATTTTCATGAAATAATATACTTAAATGATTTCAGGATAATCATACATGTTGGTATTACTTGATCAGCTTCATCTTAATCTCTTATTCGAGTAAATGATGGTGTATTTTTTATTCTTGGAGCATTAATAGATCATGAGATCCATGAAATATTGATAGGTCATTCCATATGTTATTATCATAAAATAAATAGTTGGAAAATGTTATACAATATGAATAATTCCTCCTATGTTGAGATAATTCTTCAAACTATGAACCATTATCTAGAGTTTATCAAAACAAATTCTATAAATGGTTAACCTTATAACCCCCATAGAATAATTCCAAAACTCTAGAAATAAGGTCACTAAATTTCTCAATATCAGCTTAACATTGATCCCCCATATATCATAGTATATCTCTTATCTATCACATACTATATATGTGAATACATTCATCCAGTATTCTCTCAAAACACAATATTGACATGAATTATCATTAATACTTTTTGATAAAATGCATTCTTACTTATTAGATAGTATATTGGAGATAACTTTAAATCCCAATAAAATTACTACATCAATGATTTCATAAACATCTTTTCAACAAGTCATTAATTAGTGCCAAGGTAATCAGTACCGTCTAATTTACTGGTCCACATCAAACATTACTTATCTGAACAAAATTATCTTAAAATAAGGAACAGATTAAGGGTTATATTTTCATTAATAATGTATTTTACATGAACATAACCTTTCCATTAAATCACATTTATAGTCCAATAGAACCATTTAACGTATTCTAGTAAATCCTTATCCAAAAAAACATAAATTAAACAATACATATATATTTCAAAATTTATAATTCTTGAGTCCAAATACATAAACACTTAAATTATTATACCTTATCCTTAATCCATTAATAATGCTACCCATCATATTACTTAATACTTCTTTCATTTGACATTTTATATATATTCTCATGATCATTAGAAACATAAAAATTACTTGTACCACCAGGTCAATTCCCTTTGCGAGGCTTCCATTTGGGACATCGATTTTAATAATTACCATTCATTACACATTTAACGAATTTAACCTTAAATAATGTATTAATAAGGCCAATATTCCCAACCATTTTGTTAGTCAAACCCTTCATTTTTCTTTTCTAGTTACTTGATTCATTTCCTTCTTTTCTTCAATCAATACGTCTTCTTGTTCCTCTAATACATTCACATTGGTGATTACATCCACATTCTTGACATAAAGGTGACAAAATATTGTGTCCTATAAGGTCTTCATTACCCTAACTATTAGATAACTCCTTACTTATCATATTTGGTGAATCTAAGAGTTTATTAAGGTACAAGTTGTTAATCATGTTCTAATAAATATAATTGGACAGGATCACAACCTCATTCACTCCATTGATCATCCCATTTTACTTCTCATCAGAAAATTTAAATCACATTAAACATTAATTGAGTTCCTTCTAGTTGCCTCCAGTGAAATAATCTAGAAAGCACAGTCGAACAATCACTTTTTAAAACAAAAAATCACATAATCATGAAAACTGTTACTTATAGGATGTCTAAATCATGTCACCTACTTATTTAATATATGAAACCTTATGTTTATCCTATGTTATTCCTAGTAAAACTTAATTTATGTCTTTAAAAATGGTTTTTAAAGATATAGTAAATTCCCAAAGAATATCCCATGGTAGATTCAAAAAAGTGTGTAGTAAGGCCTGCTTTCGTGTACCATGTTACAGTCAAGTCATACCTGATGCACCTTTTTTGAATTATTATCCCAAGGAGAATATGTTCCAGATCCACATATACTTGTATTATTTAGATAATGATATATTTCTATGAAACCACTACCTATATCATTCAAAAAAATACTAGGAAAATTTCATAAACAATAACTCATCCTTACACTCATCCTTAGAGACATCCCTTTACATGCCCTTTTAAATATCCCCGGGGATCCCATTAAAGTCTTCTCATCAGAGTTTTCATGTTTTTTCTAAACCATTCCTTTTATAACAACTATAGTGACCTAGTCTTAACATCATTTTTTTGAATCTTTAGCACATTACAAAAGTACGTACCTGGGGTCCTTAAGAGTTTAGTGTCTTTGTAAACATGAAACAAAATATTCTAACTTTGTGTATCATCATCATCATTTCCCAAAAAGATCATACACTATAGTAGTTCAAGTTAAAAACTTTATTCATGTCCTATGGAAAGGATTCATAAGAAAGGGGTAGTCTCAAATTCTCTATGAGGATAAATAATGAAAATGCATAAGAATAACATTAACATAAAGGGATGAGAACATGGGCATAACATTTGATGATCATACTCATTATATCATATAATAGAAACATGAGACATGGAAACATATAAGATGTTCATGATACTTGAATCATGAGATAATCTATAACATGAACCATGTTAGTATATTATAGTCATAACGAATATAATTTTTGGAAAACACAAAAAATATAATATATTTCCTTATAAGTCAAGGCTCATTGCTAAAAAATTATCTGAGAACTTCATGGGGACTACACCTACAAGGCAGGACACACCTATATCCCCAATCACAATCATTTCCTTATAAGTGAACAGGTTTCCCCATCTTCTCTTAGTGGATTGTGTTTCCAAATCATACCATAGTGGATCGAGTTTCCCCATCACGCCATAGTGGATATAGTTTCCCTATCTTCCATAAAGGATTATGTTTCCCTATAATCTATAGTGTATCATGATTTTATACATGAATCTTTTCATTATTAAATGAGATATAAATCTTCACCCCAGGTTTTAGAGGGAGATATAGGTACCAACCATTTCATAATTAAACCATATATATGGTTTCCACAGGATCATAATATATAATATCATAACCCATGAAATGAAATGGGGATCGTAAACATGTCATAATATCATAACATATGAAAAAAGACATTTTCCCTAATCATTTCATCAAAGAATAACCCATTAAAATAATAATGTTTCATACATATATAACTAGTGAAAGAGAAATGAGATTCGTAGACATACAACCCATGAAATAGAATGAGTTTCATAAAAATAAATCCCATCGTAAAGAAACATGTTTCATAAACATCATCAAATTAAAACATAAACACTAAGGAAAATAATATGAATGAAACTTTTGGATAATTTCTCTAGAAAGAAATGAGTATCCCCAAAAGATGTCATCTTGGATGGAAAATAATTTTGAAATATATTTTGAAAACATTTCATAGAAAACATATATATTCTTATTTTAAAAAATACCATTTAAAACATAAAACCTTTTTAAAACCATTTTTTTATAATAAAACTATAATCTTATAATTAGTCTATACAAAATTTTCAAAAAAACATTCTTTTAATACTTATAAAATATACATGAAATTTTTTTGAAAAACATTTTCCTTGAAAAAGTAGGAAAAATATTGAAAACCATTTGAAATGAAATTGCATTGATGAAAAAAAAATATGGAAACCATTTTTGAAACCATTTTATTGAAAATAAATTTTAATACATATAAATAAATCATGAAAAGGTTTTTTAAGAATTTATTTAAAAATTACATTGATAACATATGAATCATGATTGAAAAATTTTTGAAAACCGTTTTTATTTAAAATAAATTGAAAACATATTAAATATTATTGTATACATTTTAAACACTACTGAAGCACAAAATATATTTGAATTTTTTTAGAAATCATGGTTTTAGTGAACATTTATTTTAGACCGAAGAGAGGGATAATGTCTGATTTTATTAAAAACAAAATATTGATTTACTTAAGAAAAACATTGTGAAATAATTATAATAATAGATTAATATATCATGGATTAACATATATGAATAAAATTCATGAGTGTTCTTGTGAAATGGATCATAATATTTCAACAATAGAAGCATAATCGTGAACAATCCCAATAAATGGATAGATTCTAGTAATAAAATGATAACACCTTGGTAACATTTAATCCTAATACCCATAATATAATACAATTAAATAATCATTAATAATCATTTATAGAATTATATTCATGATATAACATGTCACTAGGAATTATATATACCCGACTAAAAAATATTGGTGTGCCACATGGAAGTTATCTCAATTAAGGGAAATTGAGAAAAAATTACTTTACCAATTTGGTGACTTTTGAGCCACAAAACCCATTAAATAGGGAACATAAAATAGATATGTAAATAAGAATAAATTTAATTATATTATTCGTATAAATAAATTTTAATTATATAAACCAAAAAATTAAATGAGTGGTGAATAATGCATAAGTCTCAAAGAAATAAAAGTGAGATGAAAAACCTTTACTACTTGAGTAACTTTTGAATATTGATCCCCATGAAATAATAACATCAATTAAAACACATAATACCATTAAATAAATGGATTTATTTATATAAAATTTCGTAGGTCAGTATATAAAACACATAGTACATGAAAGTTTTGAATTTGGCATATATCTCATCGAAATAAAATGTGAGATGGATTTCCCTTACCATAAGTCCTGACATTCTTTGCACATGTTAAGAACTCATATATAATAAATATAAGTTTATTGAAAACCAACCATAGAATCTTATTTTTATATATAATACCCTATATTATTATATTATGTCTTTATATTAATTTTTTATTAACAATTCCTTGTTAATGTTACGTTTTACGTAATATATGCATTTTTTTTAAATATGTTTTGACTTTTTATTCTTAATAATATTAAAAAGAACCTGAGTTAATTATATATAAATTATAATAGAAGATATAAATATCATATATACTAATTATATGTGTATTATAATAATCTATATAATAAATAAGTATGAAATGGAATACACTATTCATGGAGATGGTAGGTCATGCATATAGATGAACATTGTATCCATTTTATAGTTGTCTTGAAAGAATGAATGTAAATGAAATATATGTAAAATATATAATATAATTATAGTATCATTAGTATTACATAAATGTAATATTTTTTTACTAAACCGACCCACAATACATTCAGATCAAGTGTTAACGAATCACGTTACATTGGGGGCGGTAGTCCACACATACACAGACAATGTTATCATAATTACACAAAATGGTAAGCATGATGGTATTTTTTTTATAAAAATTAAACAATATTAAATAAATAATAAATATAATATATATTATATAATAATGTATTTTCCATAACAATTCCCTTCCATGAGATGTAGTAAATTAAAAACGGCCAACATCGTTTCGTGAGGTAGTAGTTCCTCGTATATAATACATGTAAGTTAGTTAACCATTAGATAAGAGTGTGTGTAAGTGTAGGTAGATCAACTATAATCAAAAATATAAATATTTTGAGTATAATTATGTTATTATATATTCCTATAAAAATAAAATTTTAGTTGTTGGAGAAACAAAATAAATGAAAGGAGCATGGGGAACAATGCTACCTCTTCTTTGGGTAACTCCGTTTCGTTGGAACCAAAGGGATTTATTGGTTGAATTTATTCCCAACTATTTAATTCAAGGATGATTTTTGGGATTTTGGGAGGTTATTTTAGTATAGTTCGGGTGATCCAAATGTCTTGAGAGGTGTTAATAAGTGGGACGGTTGAGTGCATTTTCTTATTCAAGGAGGAGTGACATTCTTGTGAATTTTTGGAAGGGGAATTCCACCCACATTTTTACCATGACATGTGGCTCCAATAATAATAAAAAAACCTATAAAATTGATTATATGGTATAAATATGAACATAAAATGAATTTTTAAAATTTTTATAGGTAATTTTGGGTATTATATTTATGGTATAGCCCATTTTTAATCCAATTTTTCTCATAATGAATATAATTAATTTTAACCATCTTCACTCATATTTTTGGTCAAAAACAATGTGGAAATTATTTTAAATTATCAATTTTTCTTCTTCCAAATATATAAAATATGTTGAAGAAATATAATCATAGAATTGGTAAAATTTAATTTAAAATTATACCCACCTCGGTGTCATGACAGTTGGGTTTTAAGCGAAAAGGTCTAAAAGTTAGAAATGTTTTTATACTCATTTTCAATGTGAAATTGTTTCCAATGAGCTAAATTGGATTAGTTGATGAAAATTTGATCTAATTAAACCTTAAAACCAAACTAAAATATAATATATCTATTTAAATAAATTAGATTAAAGAATAATTTTAAATTCTAATTCATTTTATTTCAATATTAATTAAAATTGAATCTTCTCTAGAAAATACCAAAATTTCACCAAAAGTAATTTTTTTTATTATTCATAAAAAAATGAATTTTATTTTTTCAAATAAAAATGTTAATGGTTTCAAAATAGTAATTTAAAATTGGTTCTCCATTAAATGGTGATAAATTTTCCTTTTAGAAAAATACATCTTTTTATGCATGAAATTAGATTTATCCATATAATATATCTATAAAAACATATGTGTGAGTATAAAAAATAATGATTAAATATATAATATAATTTTTTCATTGAAAAACTAATCTATTTTTTTATTTTATTGAGATAAAATTTTGTATATTGGATAATAATTTTCATAGAAATATAATTTCATCATTTTAAAATAGTTATAACGTTCACTAATACTAATTGATAACCAAAGAATTCAATTTATATAAAATTGTAAATAATATTTTCAAAAAAAAAATTAATCTTATTTGTAGCTTCTATTCCAATGGTTAGGTGGTAGCTACAATAAAAGTTTAATTAGAATATAAATAGTATCATGTAGCATGGTAAAGCTCGACCTTTCATGTATCCCAAGCTATCGAAGGGACTCAACATTGGGTGTAATACAAGAAAAAACAAAGGTTTTTCATGTACCAAAAGATAATATAATTTTTTTAATTTAGTGAAAAATTGACTTGGTGTTCTGTATAACACAAAAACAGATACTGATATCGTATAACAAAAGCTATATTCAGTGTTTCGAGAAATTTAAAATATTAAAAATTTAAATTTATTAAAAAAAATAATTCACAAAATCATAGAGTGTTAGAGGTATAATACACCATATATATTTGGTATTTATAGTTCTACTATATGTGGATGTTAAGGAAGTGGGTTTGGTACTTCTAGGATATAGAATATATATCAGTAGAGTTGTGTAGCTCATGGGACTCAGACTGCAGCATAGGGAATATGGGCCAGACAATTGCACGTAGTTCAGCCTACACTTGTGGATAATGTGGATGGACTATCAATGGTTAAAGGTAATATTAATGTATATTATATGATTTCTAGTTCATTATTGGAAACCAGTTCTCCCGTTTAATTTATATCCACACATCCTATGAATGGGTTGAACCTAGAAGCAGATTTTGTGAGCGATGTTATGAAAATTGATACACTGTTGGGAGTAAAATTGAGAGAGATTGGATTATGTAAGGGGTGTTCTCTTGAGGTTTGGGAGTATTGTTTCTTCTGGGATATTTGCATCCTTGATATTTCAGTCTTTGATGTTATTTTGGGTATGAAATTGACTATAGAATACCAGTCCCACAAAGATTGTTACAACATGAGAGTGACTATTATGTCTCCTAATGGTGACAACTTTGTTCATCATGGAGAGTAGGATATTGAAGAAGGATTTTTTGGGCCATCTCATTCAAAACTAGGGGGATCACCATCGAAGTTACAATTCTATTATTGGATGATGGGGTTGTATAGCATGGTTCTTTTCCACTCCTAGTGGAAATTCCCCATGATTTGTTTTCTATGGACTTCACGTGGATACCAACAAAGAAGGATGTGATTTAAAAATTAGCTCATATAGGGGGCTAAGCCTCTTTCTATTCCACCATATATAATGGATCCAACAGAGCTTCAAAATCTCAAGACTCAACTAGAAATGTTGAAGAATAAGTGATTTATCTGCCTGAGTATGTCTCCATGGGTTCTGCAGCATTGTTTGTAAAGAAGCCTAACAGAACCTTGCACTTTTTGTTTATTTCTAGATGTTGAACAATATGATTCTAATGAACCAGTATCTTATTTCATGTATCGATGATATCTATGAATAGTTTAGATAATATTATCTGTTCTCTAGAAGAATATGAGTTAGGGGTATCATCAGTTGATATTTAGACCTGTTGAAATGCCTTAGGAATATTTTAGAATAATGTATAGACTTTATTAGTTCACTATGATGTTTTTTGGGATGAAGAATACTCCAGTAGTATTTATGGAAATAATTAAAAAAATATTCCAACAATACCTAGATTAGTTTGTGTTTGGTAATGGGGATGACATCTTGATGTACTTTAAGACTCATGATGACCATTATGGAAATATTGACATTATATTGAGTACACTAAGAGAACATCAGCTGTACGCCATGAAATCTAAATGTAAATTTTTTAAAGATGAGGTACAATTCTTATGCCACATAATCTCAGATGATGTCATCTTAATGGAGCTAGAGAAGGTATAGACTATTGTTTCATGGGAGCTACCCATTAATGTTTTTGATATACCTAGCTTTATGGGATTAGTGGGATATTATAGAAATATTATATAGGACTTTTCCGACTAGGAAACACCACATTATGTCTTTACCAATAAGGGTGTTATGTTTATATGGTCTAGATCATGTGATAATTCCATCCAAGAGTTGAAAAATCGTTTCACTACCAAACTGATATTGATCCTACCTGGACTAGGGGAGGGGGAAATGGTGTTCAATTATGCATCTGGGGTCAATTTTGGAGGAGTGTTGGTGTAAGGAGATCAATTTGTTTTGTATGAATCATGGAAGTTGAGGCCAATGGAATGGAACTACCCTATGCATGACATATAGTTCGTTGTAGTGGTTTAGGTCATAACGTGTTAGCTAAATTACTTATTGGGAAAAAAGTTACTTTTTATTCTAATCAGAAGATCCTAAGGTAAATATTTTATCAATGAGACCTGAATCTATGTTCCTAGAGATTGGTTGAGTATATGAATTCATTTGATTTTGAGCTAGCATACACACCTGAGGAGGGAACCAGTGTTGTAAATGCTTTATAAAAGAAACATATACTCTTAGAATTTAGGACTCTATCTCTGAGTGGAAGATGATGACTTTACTATCTAAGATGTAGGTTATAATATTGGATGTCCAACAGCATATGAACCTCATATCAGTTGTAGTGGATTTCACAGTTTTCAGCTGGATTATGGGGTTTTATTATGATAATTCAGAGGTTTTTCCTTGATGTAAATCCTTGAAGGTAGATTGACACCTTTGGATTGGAAAATAAATTATAATGAGACCATATATATCATGATTCGGGTTTTTGTGACTTTGAGCATTCAGGTGGAGCTGATGCTTCAATCCCATGATTCAAAGTGAGAGGTGCATCCGGGATTGGCCAATATGTATCATGATCTGTGTCGATAATATTTTTGTGCGATCATGAAAAAGAAGAAAACCAGGTTCATGACATGATGCTACACCTTTATATAGGTGGAGACAGAGCATCAATGACTATGTAGTTTACTATAGCCAATTCCCATTCCAGAATGGAAGTTTGACATTGTTACCATAGATATTGTGGTGGGTCTCTTAAATACACAACTTAAGAATGAATCTATTTTGGACATTGTGGGACGATTGATGAAAATATATCATTTCATATCAATACAGGAGCCTTTCTCATTAGATCATTTGGGAGATATATGTGTTTGGGAGACTTTCTTCCAACATGGGTTTCCGCAAAGTAAAGTTTCATACCATGTCAAAGTGTATTGTATGAAGGAATTGCTAAATATGGATTTCCACCAACTAACATATGGAATGTCAGAGCATACTATTTGGATACTTGAGGAAATGCTATAAGAGCATGTCCTTGAATTTTATGGGTATTGGTAAATAACCTAGCACTCATTGAGTGAACCTATAATAATAGTTATTAGGTTACTATTCAGATACTACCATATGAAGATATTTATTGTAGTCTTTACAGATCACCATTATGCTAGGTGGAGGTAGGTGAATCAGAACTGTTGGGAATGAGTCTCATGTATGAGACATAGTATCTGGTTTAACGGATTCATAATAATATGGATACAACTCCTATTCGGTATAATTTTTATGATGACAAACATTAACAACCCCCATGATTTTACAATGGATTATTGCGTATTCCTTCAGGTGTCTCCAAGATTGGGTAACCCTTGGATTCAAGGATAGGGAAATTTGGAACCATGGTTTGTTGGAACTCTTGAGGTTGTGGAGAGAGGCAGGCCTATGGAATACTGATTGGATATTCCACAGAGGTAGTTTTATTACTGACATTTTTTATGTGTCATAACTTTTGTGGTATCTCACTAACCATTATAATGAGATTTATGTGGATGATGTTGATCTTGAGACCTATGCATCATTTTAGAAGCATCTGATATGTGTTTTGGATCATAGTTAAAAAGTGTTGTAGGGAAAGATAATGTCGATAGATCATGTTTTTAAAAACATTGTCATGTTCAGGAGGAAAAATTGGAGAGAGAAGATGATATGTGGTCTTAGAGGCTTGATAATTTTAACTGTGAATCTTTGAAATGATTGGGAGTGGAACTCGAATATGATATGTTATAGGGAATGGATATTTTAATATAGAAAACATTTATATAGATATATCTTGCTCAGTTTAGGTGAAATTATTCCTTTTTTGATTATATATTATTTTGGTTTTACTCTTGGGATCTATAACACCCCGTCCCTAGTTACCCAGAGTCGATTCATTATTAGATAACATTGGCATGATCACAAAAGATCAGGTCTCGAAATACCGATTAGTTTAGTAGCCTTGGAATCACTAGATATATTAATAAGTCTTACATTACATCATAAAGTGAAAAAAACTACAACAACATCTTGTCTTCGAAACCCCTCATACTATCCATGCAGGTCATTCATAAAATACTTCTTCACATCCTGGAAAAAATAAAACATTGAAATGAGTGAGCTCAGATGCTTAGTAAGGATAATAATATAGCAGAAAATTTCATAAATAAGCATAAACATTTAAGGCAATGTATAACTAAAACAAAAGCCTTTCAAACATTAAATTCAGCATAATATGGAAAAAAATAATTTCATGTAATTCCATTTAATTATTGACATCGATATTCTACTAGTCGAATAATCACATGCAATATCAATAACCACTTTCATAATGATGGAATGCATACTGCCAGACTATCATAACCACATAGTCAAGGCCTTGTGCCAAGACTACAAATAATATCTTGTCAAATACTTGTGCCAAGACTCTAGTTTGTCTCATGAGACCTACCGCTGCATCGAGGAGCTATAGCGAGCTCCACTCGTCACTTATTAAGTCTAATGCATTCCTCATATGAATAGGTTTAAACATAACATTAACATTCGTATTAAAACTAGCATACAAAATGTCAATACTTTCCCCATAAACCATGAAGGGTATAAAAATAACTCATCCACAGTCAAACATATCAGAAAACCTTCAATACCATATGGGAGTTTTGTATCATAATAAATCAACTTCAAATAAACATAAAATCTATAAAAGGATGTTGACATAGATGAAATAAAAACTATTTCAAAGAAATATCTCTTTTTTTGGAATCATTTAAAAATCACATAAATATAAAAGAAAAAATTTACTTTGAGAACATTATTATAATCTTGTAAGGTAAGCTTCCATGATTTTATAACGGAGTAAAATAGACGCACCTTTTATATAAGTTAAAAAAATAAATTCTTACATTAATTCTGTCGAAAAGGTTAAAAAGGACCTTGTTTGGAAAAAGACAGAAAGATTTATTTATAAAAATCTAATAAAAACTAAAACAAGGGTATAAATGACTTTAACCCATAGTCTATAAAATATTAAGAATATTATGAAATACATTTTTAAGAAGCATGGATGTGGATGATAAAGATGTCCTAGTAGATACTTATTTAAAAACAACCTCGGATAATATAGAGATTGTGAAATTAACCATTACCTTGTAATTTTCCTTGGTCTAGGGTTGGTTAACCTCCTGTATAATGGTGAAATAATTTTTATTATATTATAAAATAATTATATACTTTAAAATGATATCATATATGATCTTTTAACATCTCTTTGTTAATAATATCTTAGTATTATCGTGGTTTCGAGTGTTAACTTACTCATTTTCTTTTATATGTTTTGTCAAAAAAGCCATGTTTTTTATGGATAGGTTGTATCTTATTCATATCCATAATGATATCAAGTCCTATAACAATATTTTTAATCATCAAATGAGAATAATACTTGAATGGATACGATGGGGAATGAATCTTATCGCGTTCATGGAGACGGTAGTCCGTACGTACGCATGAGTGACAATATCATTCCTTAGATATTAAAATATTATATAATTGGATGGTATATAATAAATATAGAGTCATTATAATGATATTTTTATTATTTACTTCAATTACAAATCATTATGATACCCATCCATATAATAATGTTTTGAATAAGAATTACACCACGACGTGGAGACGGTAAGCAGTACGTATGCACGTATGATGACATGTCATTCAAAGGATGGATAAAATTATAAATATGGTTGTACCATATTTATAATAACATCATAGTATATAGAATATACTTGAGTTATTGTTTTATAATGGAAATAACAAATAAATAAGATGTGGAAGAAGAAGGGAACTTGATAGAGGGTGGTGAAAACATTACCTCTTTTTCGGGTTCTTTCTTTTGATTTGATCAAAAGGGATCCTTAGGTTGGATTTCATATCAAACTAAGGCCTCTATGTTGAAATTCATGAAGTTGGGAGGATATTTTGGCTGGGTTTGGCCGAGCCAAATGGCTTTAAAGGTTTGAATTAGAGATAAGGGGGAGTTCCCTTTTATAAGAGGGGTGAGGGGCATCTTAGGAAAAGCTAGAAATATTATTTTATAATAAATTCATATTAGGTTTCTAATGGCTCCAAAGTGGATTATTTAAAGTTTATGGTGGAGATAGGTCAAAAAACACATGACCAATAGGTTTTAGACATGTTTTAATCACTATATTAACTTTATCTTTTTGATTTAACTATTAGTTAAATAGTTTGACATTTACCATGTCTCTTTGTATTTTTATTTTATATAGTTAATAAACATACTATAAACTTCCAATATACCCCATAGTGGTCCATTAATGATACACCTATCATTATATAAGTACTTATTCTAAACCATAGATTTTTAGGAATAGAATATTAATTAATAATATTTTATTTGTTTTAAAAACTCCTTTATGCCAATTTTGACCCTATTTAATAATTGATTTTTGTTAAAGTCTTTACAACTTTATTAATTCAAAAAAAAAATCATTTAAGCAATCCTAACATGTCATATTAACCAATATTTTTTTTATGTCATCAAAACTTTCAAATTATATTTATTTCAACCAATATAATACTAATTATTTTATTCTTTCATTAATAAGGAAAATACTGCATCATTGTTGTGTCATAAATAAATTTAATTATTAAATGTTTAAAAATTATAAATAAAATACCATTATGTATGAAGTATTTTTATCTTTCTAATTAATATTTATAGTCTAAAATATAACTTATATAACCCTATATAAAAATTGTTTTTCTAAAGATATATGTTTATGTCATTTTTGTGTTTACTTTAACTTAATTAATATAAAGTCTCATTATATCTTACAAATGGATCCATGTGGTCCCAAAATCGACCCAATGATGACCATGGTTGGACATGTATCAAAAAATAGAATTAGGACTCGTTTTAGGGTACTTTATTATTATTATTATATTTTTACCCTTATTTACAGGATTTACCCTTTGACCATTGTAAATAAAATATTTACTGAATTAATTATTCAAAATGTCTAAAAATAAAATTTACATATTTACACAATTTAGTCCTCTTCATTATAAATATGGAATATATTTTTCTAAATTCAAAACACAGAAGTGGCAGAAATTAATTTAAAATTAATTCTCTTTGTTAAAAGCAAAATCGTGTTTTTAAGAGATTATAACTATCAAAAGATTGGCACCTGCTTGTGTCTATTTTAAATTTAAAATTATGTCCAATGACCAAAATTGGATTAAATTGTATAAATATAATATAATTATACTCTAAAATCACTCAAATTCATAATTTATCACTATTAATTATTTCGATTAAAAATTTGGTTTTTAATTAAAATTTAGTAAATTTCACTATTCATCAAAATATGAAAGTTATCCGAAAAGTACCAAAAATTCACCCTAAGTTCATTTCGATATTCCAAATACAAAAAAGAATCCCATTTTGAAATATAAAATTTATAAATTTTCAAAAGGTGGGTATTACTATTCATAAGAGCTAGATTGATTGGTTGTGGTGTGTATTAGAAATCGAAGTTGCATACAACACACGCTACAATATTATTCAAAGAGAAGCGTGTCGTGGAAGCATAGAGTGTTACATTCTCCCCTCCTTCCAATAATTTCATCCTCAAAATTTCTAGAATACTACCGCATGAAAAGACTCGGGTGGTTCTTCATCATTAGTTCGTCAGGTTCCCACGTTTCCTCTTTCATCTTATGGTTTCTCCATAGACCTTTTATCAGACGAGTCATTTGGTTTCTCAACACATGTTCTCTCTTATCAATAATCTTAACAGTCTCTTCGCAATAAGACAGATTGGGATCCAGTTCTAATTCTTCATAGGTGAGTACATGCATTGGGTCAGGCATGTATTTTCTCAAAAGTGATACGTGAAACACATCGTGATCATTGGAGAGACTTGGAGGCATTTCCAGAGGGTAAGCTACAACCCCAATTAGTTCTAAAATTTAAAAAGGTCCGATGTACCTGGGACTCTATTTACCCTTCTTACCAAAACATATAACACCCTTCCATGGAGATACCTTCAAGAAAACCTGATCACTTGCCTGAAATTCCAAATCCTTCCTTCGGTTGTCAGTATAGCTCTTTTTCCTACCTTGAGCTGCTTTGATGTGGTTTTGGATTACCTTGTCCTTTCCCCCTTGTTCCCTCCACTTTTTCTAGGCCTACAAGTTTTCTTTCACCAACATCATCCCAACAGGTTGGTGTGCGACATCTCTTTCCGTATAACGCTGCATATGGTGCCATCTGAATACTCGAATGGAAGCTATTGTTATAGGAAAATTCCACTAGAGGTAAATATTGATCCCACATACCCTAAAAGTCAAGTGAGAATGATCTCAACAAGTCTTCTAATGTTTGAATAGTCCGTTCAGATTTTCCATCAGTTTTAGGGTGGTATGCAGTGCGTAAATGAAGTTCAATATCCATGACCTTCTGAAGACTCTTCCAGAATCATAAAGTAAAACAGGGATCACGATCAGAAAAAATCGATAGGGGTACTCTATGAAGTCTCACAACAACATTAATATATAGTCATGATAGACGTTCAAAGTTAAATCCTCCCTTATAGCATGAAAATGTGCTGACATGGTAAGACGGTCAACAATGACCCATATTGCATCGTTCCTTCTAGGAGTCTTTGGTAGTCCCATGATAAAGTCCATCGTGATATTATCCCATTTCCATTCAAGTATTGGAAGAGGTTGCATGACTCCTCCTGGCTGTTTCCTTCCAGCTTTCACTTTTTGAAAAACCATACATCTTGACAAAAAATCAGCAATCTCCCTCTTCATGTTGTCCCACAAAAGTTTTTCCACCAAATCTCTATATATTTTGGTGCTCCCAGGGTGTATAAAGAAATTGGAACTATGAGTATCATCCAACAATTCTATTTTTAGATCAAGTATTCAGGAACACAAAGTATCTTCCCAAATTTCAAAATTCCTTCATCATATACGAAGTCACTCAATCTCCCATCATTCCCATCTTTAATCATATTTTTAAACTCTTCATCATCCGTTTAAGAACTCTTTATATTTTCTAGTAAAGATGGTTTGGAGACCATTTGAAAAAGTATTGATGTTTCACCTTCCATGGTGATTCCCATATCCATCTTTACAAGATTCATGTATATAAGATCCTTTTCAACTCTTTTCTTTTTCAGAACTCCATGATCCTTTCTGCTCAATGCATCTTCCACCTTATTTTCCATCCTTGGGTGGTAGTGTATCATGCAATGATAATCCTTGAGTAATTCAAGACATCTATTTTTCCTCATGTTGAATAATTTCTGTGAGAAAATATACTTCAAACTCTTGTGATCAGTATATCTCTCTAATCTTTCACCATAGAGATAATGTCTCCATATCTTCAAAGAAAATATTACAGTAGCTAACTCTAGATCATGAGTAGGATAGTTTTGCTCATGAATTTTCAGCTATCGTAATGCATAGGCAATAACTCTATCATTCGACATAAGGACACAACCAAGTCCTTTCTTCGATTTTTCACTATAAATAACGAACCCATCATTCTCGATGGTAGAGTCAATATAAGAGCATTGAATAATATTCTCCTCAGTTACTCAAAAATTTCTTCACACACTTTTGTCCAAACAAATTTAACCCCTTTACATGTGAGCTTTGTTAATGGGTTTTCCAATCGGGAAACATTCTGGACGAAACTCCGATAATAACCTGGTAAAGCAGTAAAACTATGTAAAACAGTTTACTCGTTGGTGCTGGCCATTCTTGGATTCCCTTGGTATTAAAAGGATCAACAGAGATTCCATCTTTGGAGACAATATTGCCAAGAAAAAAATCTCATGAACCCAGAATTCACACTTGCTAAACTTCCCATATAATTCATGTCTTCTAAGAGGCTTCAAGATAATGCGCAAGTGATTTTCATGATCTTCGTAGCTTTTAGAGTATACCAATATATCTTCAATAAATACCACTACAAAATCATAGAGATATTCCTTGAAAAGTCTATTCATTAGATCCATGAATACAGAGGGTGAATTAGTCAATCCAAAATGCATTATTGTAAACTCGTAATACCGGTACCTGTTTCGAAATGTTGTCTTCAGAATGTCTTCCATCATTACACACAACTGATGGTTTCCAGATAAAAGGTCAATCTTTTAAAAGTATTTAGATCCATGATGTTGGTCAAATAAATCATCAATTCTAGGTAGGAGATACTTGTTCTTTATTGTTATAGCATTGATTTCCCTGTAGTTGATACATAACCTCATAGATCCATCTTTCTTCTTAACAAAAAGGACAGGGGCTCCCCATGGAGAAACACTAGGTAGAATAAATCCCTTATTACTCAATTCCTCTAGTTGTTTCTTTAGTTCAACTAACTACAAAGTTTCCATTCTATAAGGGGTATTCGATATAGGCCTTGAACCTGGAATTAAATCAATGGAAAACTCAATTTCTCATTCTAGATGATGTCCAGGTAAATCTTCCAGAAACACATCTACATATTCTTTCATGATAGGTACATCCTCTATTTGAAAAATCATTTCCTCACCCATAGTTATTTCATTCTCTTCTTCCCCAATAATTGAATTTAGTCGAGCTACTAGGGGTGGATCAAGATAAGAATCAGGTGGTGACGATTTTTCTCTAAAGATGAGATGTTCTTTATCATCATCATCAAAAATCATAACCTCCTTCTTCTTACAATAAATCTTTGCATCATTGTCCAAAATCCAATCCATGCTGAGGATTATCTAAAATTCAATCATAGGTATGATGATGAGATCAGCGTATAAAGAATATTTATGTTCTCCAATGGGGACTGATTCACAAAACATTGTTGCAATGATACTTCCCTTGGGATTTTTGACTGACAATTTCCTTGTTAAATAAAATTGTAAATATCTAATTTTCATAACTAATTGGGAAGATATGAATCAATGTGATGATCTAGAATAAAATAATGCATTTTCTAAACATGAGGAAACCATTAAATTACCTGCCACAATGTTTTTCGAGCTTCTACCTCAGCAGTACTGATAACATATGCTTGGTCACGATCCCTTGGCCTTTTCTGAGGTATGTTCCCCTGACGCTTAGGAAATTCATTTGCATAATGTCCCATCTCCCTGGCCTTGTAGCGTTGAAAATCAGTAGCATCTTTCTTCCCCTAGCAATCATGAGTTTGGTGGCCTTTTTCACCACACTTGTAACAGACTCCCATTCCCTTCAAGAAAGTACCAGGGTGTTTCTTCCCACATTTACTACAGGATGGATATTCAACTTTTACCTTCTTACCCTTATTTCCATTTCCAGAGTGATCATAATATCTCTTCTTCTCTTGTTACTCTGTAAATTCATAAGACATAGAGAATTACTTTTCCATCTTGATATCACACGAGACAATATCTTCATACGATGATAAAGATTGTGACACTAATGCTCGATGAAGAAATGGTTCTAACCCATCAAATAAACGATCAATCTTACTTCTTGGGTTACGTATATAATTAGTAGCAATCCTTGGTAACCTTGTAAAGTTATCCTCATACTTTGTGATATTCTCATCCTCCTTTTTCCTCAGACTCAGAAATTGTCTTTCCATATCAACTCGATGCTCACGAGGAAAGTATTTTTCTAAGAAAATATTTTAAAACTCACTCCGTTCCATATATGGTACTTTATCATCTTCCTTAATGTTTTGAATCAATGAACACTATTGATCAGCATCTCCAGTGAGGTGGTAAACTACCATGATAACTTTATCTCTTTCACAACTCCCCAAGGCATGAAATATTTTCTCTAATGAATTTATCCATTTCTCAGATACTAAGGGATTTGTACTACCATTGAATGTTTTTGGTTGTTGCCTCATGAAGTTATCTATCATTGATCCTCCATGCTACATATTAGGGTTCTCCATACGGGTAAGGTTATTATTCATAACCTGAGTGAGTAGTCCCAGTATGGTGATTAGCTGATTAGCACTAGATGCATTTCCAGCTCCACTATAATTATCTTGAGCAGGAGGGACATCCCTACCTGGAGTGTGTGCATTGATATGGTCTCCATTTCTTCCACTAGGCTCAATTTCTAAACAATGTTATACACTAGATGTAACACCCCAAGATTTTACGAAAAATATTCTTCTTAATTTCATTAATGTCTTGTGTTGTATGCTACACCAAAAGGAGCTTGCACAACACGCATCCTTGACTTGTCTTGCATTACACGCAAGCATGACCTTCCACGATAGCATGTGTTGTACGCTATACTGAGTTTCGCTAAACAACGATATGATATTAAAATATTATTAAAACTATCCGTTATGAATAGTAATAACCACTTTTTGAAATTTTTTAAATTTTGAGATTCAAAATGGACTTCATTTTTGGATTCTGAATATCGAAATTAGCTTAGGGTGAAATTTTGGTACTTTAGGGATAACTTTCATATTCTGATGAATAGTGAAAATTACTAAATTTTAATTAAAAACAACTTTTTTTAATCGAAATAAATAATAGTTATAAATTATTAATATGAGTGGTTTTAAAGTATATTTAGAATATATTTTTACAATTTAATACAATGTTGGTTATTGGATGTAATTTCAAATTTAAACCAAACATAAACAACTGTCAATGTTTTGATAGTTATTATCTCTAAAAAACACGCTATTTGTTTTGATGACAGGAATTAATTTTAAAATTAGTTAATGTAACTGATATGTTTTGAATTTGATAAAATAGACATCATTTTTGAATTAATAATATCAAATATATCTTAGGCCTAATTTTTGGTATATTTCTTGAAACTTTCATTTTTTTGATGAATAGTGAAACCACTAAGTGGTAGTTAAAAAACTGAATTTTTCATAAAACAAAATTTTACTGCTTATGTGAGTGGAATTTAAAAAATCCTAGAGACATGGTTGATGTCAGTAAGTAAAATGTGGTTCAATGAGATGAAAATAATTTTTGGTGAATAGTAACTTTTTACTTTTATTTACCACTGTTAAAAGTAAATAGGGTAGTTAAGGGTAAAAATGATATTATTATTACCCTAACACATGTACTAATTCTATGGGATAAGTGTAATTAGACCAAAAACAACCTTAGTAATAAAATATGACTATTTAGGCCCACCTGAATTAGATTATGACATTTATTATTAATTTATTTAAAGAAGGGTTAAAATAGTTATAATCAAAGTTTAATAAGTATATAATTTTTAATATAGGGTTATACATAAGATAAATTCTACTATAAATATTAATTAGAAAGATAAAACAATTTCCTACATAATGGTATTTTATTCGTAATTTTTAGACATTAAATAATTTAATTTATTTTTGACACAACGATGATGCAGTAATTATCTTATTAATGAAATATTGACATAATTGATGTTATAAATACCCAAATAAATGTAATTTGAGACTTTTTATGAATTAAAATAATTTTCTGTGTTAATATGACATGATATTATTGATTTAATTAATTTATTTCGAACTAATCATTCTGTTATGATTGACACAAAAATCAATTACCAAATAGTGTCAAAATTGACATAAAATAGTTTTTAAAACAAATATTATATTATTAATTGTTATTATATTCTTAAAAATCTATGGTTCGGAAAAATGACATATATAATGTTATATATATTAATAATAAACAACTTGGGGTTCGTTTGGCTTGTTATAGTATGTTTATTATCCTTATAGTGTAAGAACACAAAAAGACACGGTAAAAGTAAATTATCTAACTTAAAGTTAAATCTAAATGATAAGGTTAAAATATTAAACTATACTTGTCCAAATTCTATTGGAAGTGAGGATTTCGACCCATACCCACCTTAGCTTCGAAATAAATCAATTTGGAGCTATTTAAAACCGAATATGGCTTTATAATAAAATAATATTTTAGTTTTTCCAAAGGTGCCCCTCTCCTCCCATATAAAAAGGCACCTACTCCCTCCCTTCCTCACACCAATTTGAGCCTTCATGCTCGGCCGTACCTTGAAAAATTCTCTTCTCCACTTCCCTATAAACATCCTAGAGGTCCTGGTCGTCTTCAAAGACAATTTTTAGTTCCCTAAGTAGAGGTCTCAAAGAGGCGCTTCAAAGAAGAGGTAATGTCTGTTACCGATTCTTTCAACTTTATTTCTTCTTCCACTTATTCTTTGTTAGTTGTTTCATTATGAGGTAATAACATCAGTATCAATAATATACTGATATGTTATTATATTTATTAAACAATCATATTTCACCATCTATCCATCCTATGGAAAACGAAATCACCACGCGTGCGTACGTACGGAATACCGTCTCCACGCCGTGGTGTAATCTGTTTTCCACCACCACCTTACTTGGATGGGTATAATGGTGTAAAGAATAACTATATATGATTATTGTAAAGTTATATTGCTTCTTAAATATTATACATACACTCCAATAAAATTCCACGATCATGGGAACGATATCATCGCTCGTGCGTACGTACAGAATACCGTCTCCACGATGCGATGCGACTCGTTATACATGATCTTCATTGCATAATGATTATATAAATGCATTCAGTGAATGAATATGATATATATTACACTAATACCATTCTGGAAATGAGGTATCTATAACCTAAAAAGAAAAAATAATAATTTATTCGACAAAACGCGCATAAGAACAAAAAGTAATAAACACCCGAATAACAAGTAGTAATGAAATATTATTAATAAGAAGCTAATAATATGACCATATATGATATCATAAAAATAAGTATGATTCTGGAATAAGTCAATAACATTATTTAAATCATTATACAGGAGGTTCAGACACTTATGAAACAAATCGGACCTAAGGTAAGGGAAAATCTCACAATCTCATTTTTATCCGAGATTGTTTATACTTTGGTATTTACTGGGGTGTATTTTATCATCCACATCCATGTTTTCTCAATATGTAATTTTTGTATCCTTATACAATAGTTTATATCCAATTTTACCCTTCTTTATGTTTTTAGTTAAAGATATGAAAGAAATCTTTTGTCGTTTTTCATATGAGGTACTTTTTGACTTTACCGACAAAAGTACGAGAATAATGTTTTTTTAACTTATACGGCATGAATGGATTTTTAAAACATTATTTCCAAGAAGATTACTTTACAAGTTTTCAAGTTTATTTTTAATCAACTTCTTTTAGTTTAAAATTGTATGACATGTTAAGAAAGGAAAATGTTTTTGAAGTAGAAAGGATATTTTCCTCAAGAATGGAGTTCAAGTGTTTTATCAAGATTATTTTCCATCTAAGATAATATAGGGTTCTTTTTCTATCCCTATTATTACATTGATTCGATTATGTTGTGATGGAATTATTTTTGTGAATTCCTTTATCTTATATGAATTGTTTTATGATGGCATGTTGTTTAAGAATCCCATTTTTATTACATGGGTTATGCAATGATGTATGATTTATGATTTTGTGGCACACATAAGAATGGTATCATTATAAGATGGGTGGGACCTATATATCCCTCCAATGCATTGGGTAAAGATTTTATATCTCATGAGATAGACATGGATGGAATGGCGGGATAAACCGGTTCCGTGAAACAGGACTGAAACGAGGAATAAACTCAGTTCCGAAACGGACTTTCTCCACTAAGATAGTCTTGGCAATGAGTCTTGACTAATAAGAAATGATTCTCTATGATTATGTGTGTATGAAAAAAATCATCATGTTTTAAGTTATGATTATTTTGATTATATTTCACTACCATGATTTATCCCATGTTATGAAATTATAATCTATTTTGTAGGATAAGATTTCCAAATTGTTATGTTCTTATGAATATGATGTGATTGATATTTCTTTTGTTTACCCTTACTGAGAATTTGAGCTCACCCTTTTATGTTTTCTTTTCCACAGGATATAAAGAAAGGTTTTAGGTAAGAAAAAAAGGGATGATCTTTATGGGAGATGTTGAAGATCTTTCACCACGATTAGAAGATTATATTCCATGTTTCCAAAGACACTAAACTATTACGGTCCTTGTGTGTGTGTTTTTGTTATGTACTAAGTATTCCGCAAAAGTAATGTAATGTCCATTTACGTCAAGCTTAGTGTCTCTACAGTTGGTATCAAAGGCAAAGGAGGTAGGAATGTATCCTATCCTTGGGAACTCTCAAATTTGAGCATTGGACGAAACATGGCTCTCCGCCCAAGGGATTCATGAGAAAATGGCTACCACTGGGGATGGTGGTGTGTCCCACCCAGAAGGTGTAGCTGTCCATAGAGTGCCCTGATAGATATCAATTATAGTCCACTGGAAGTAATTCCAGACTGTTATAGTTGGTATCAGAGGAAAGGATTAGTCAGCCTTTGGAAACTAGGATGCGAGATCTTTAGTGAGATCCCTAGAGATATTTCTAAGGATTTCCTTAAGGTTAAGTATATGTTATAGTCCTATAATTGCACAAACCATCTTAGAATTAATCGTAATATATTGATGGTACTCCCCCTTTATTATGTTGTTTTCCCTAGCGTGACTTTTTCCTCTCACTATATTCTTTTTGGGTTTTAGATGATGGAAGGAACCTGAAGGAACCGTGTTGATCAATGTAATGGACAATGCAATGATTTTCCTCCTGAACAAACAAATGTTATGGGATATGGAGTTCAAAATCTTATTTCTATACTTACACAAGCTATTAATCATTCTGGACTTCCAAATGAGCAGAGAATGGAACAATATTCTATTGAGTCTTTCATGAGGAAACACCCACGTTCTTTCAGTGGGTCTTCCGATCCACCTATTGCTGAACAATGGAACAATACCATTGAAATGATATTTTCAGTTCTTCAATGTTCTGAACATGATAAAGTCATCTTAGCAGTATAATGTTTGGAAGGTGATGCTGATCAATGATCGAATATTATCAAGAATACGAGGCCAAGAGTTGAAATTGAGTCCATGGAATGGGATGAGTTCAAGAACTTATTTTTCAATAAGTCCTTCCCTCGTATTCTTCGAACAAAGATGGAGAAGGAGTTTCTTGATCTAAAGCAAAAGGATGATGAATCTGTTGGTATATACGAAGAAAATTTTACAAGGCTTGCAAGGTATGCATCTGGCTTTATCATCCAACCTGAAAGTAAAATTGATCGATTCTTTAGTGGCTTAAAACCAAATCTTCGAAGGGCATTACCTAGAAGAGACTTCAGTAGCTATGAAGAAATTGCGTGTTGTGCTATCAAGGTAGAAATAGAAGTTGGTGTTACATATCCATCTCATGGTTTTGACAAGAAACTAAACATGGAGTTCAAGGATAAATCTCACAATAATGGTGAAAAGAAGATGAATGTTTCCTTATTCTCAAAGTGTGGAAAGATGCATGGTGGAGATTGTCATAAAGGGACTAGAAAATGTTTTATGTGTGGAAAAGAATGTCATCGAGCAGCTGAGTGTCGAAATAATGGAAAAAGGGTTTCTAATGGTGTGAATAAAGAAAAGACTACAGAGAACACACCAACAACACTTCAATGATTCAAGTGAAATGAAATGGGGCATTATGCTAATCAATGTCCTAATCAAAGGGTTAATGATGATCGACATGAGCAACCACTTAAGGAAAAGGACAAAGGGAAGTCACATGTGATCACTATTGGAAATGTTGAATATGAAAACGATGTGGTGGAATGATTAAGTGTTTATGTACTGGGATTCCAAAATAATGTTGTATATAGTATCATAGAATATTGGAATATTTATGTATTGATCTATTGTGGTTTTCAATAATTTTATGGTACTGGTAACCATGGGAAGTTATTGAGATATTTTTGGTAAGAAGATGATATTCTAATAAAGAAGGGATAAGAAGATAATGAGATGTTTGATTGTATTCATGAGCTCATGATTTATATAAGGACTAAGTGATATCATGGTTTGAGTATAAAGAATTTTGAGGATTTTGGTTTGTGGGAAGTGTTAACCTTTAACAGCATTCATGTTTTCACTAAGGTTCAATGGGTATTCATTCGTCAAGAGAATACATGATTAAGGTATTCACATGTTTGTAATTTGACCAAAAAGATATATCTTATGATATATGGGGGATAAATTATGGCATTCACGTGATTGTTATGAGACATTTCAAGTAATCATTTTCTTTATACTATGAGCTTGGACCGATGTATTTTAGATAAGCCTAAAGATTGGAATGGATTATGTTGGACATAAGTTAGTATTGTTTAAGGATAGAACTTTTTTCAATATTATTGATGGGATGTTATAGTAATATAGCTTTAGAAAAAGGACAACCTGCAGGACGGGCGACATCCCATCGCATCGGACAAGGCTGTGGGAATCGAACCCACAACCGAAGTGCGACTGGCCTTTATCGCCTACCACTGGCCTACATGAAGTCCATGTTTAGTAGAAACTAGTTTTATTTTATTACGCGGTATGATATATGAAGTATAGGTTCATTCTTGGAATCGTATACGATTAACCTCACCATAGATGGACTTATGTATATTTGATAACTTTTGCTAACCTTTTGTTTGAAACAGGTGGAATGACCCATCATTCTATCACATGATTTGTTAACACTTCACGAATAACAAATTCAACTTCATTTCTTTATGAGATGAAGTGGAAATTGTTCAAAACACGAACAACAGTGATATTGTACCAAAATAAAGTAAGTATTTATTCTAATTCAAATTCTTCAACTTTAGGGAAATGATCTTGAAAACCAAAAATGTTTTCCTAGTGCCCATTATATCCGATGAATCAGATAATACCTTAGATCATCACAAATATATGGATTTGTGATTGCAGGATTTTCCATAGCCATGTTCTCTACCACTCTCCATCAGAACATAATGGTTTGATTTCTCTTCCATATCCATATTTTCACCTATATGTAAACCCAGTGATCAGTTTATTTGGGTAACCGTTACATTTCATACTTTTGTATTTAAATATTGGTTTGGGTATTCCTTTTTACGATGTGGGTCTCTTTTAAAGAAACTTTCGAGTAGTAACCCATTTATAACCCCGACGAATTTCGAGGGCGAAATTCGTTTTAAGGGGGGTAGAATGTAACACCCCAAGATTTTACGAAAAATATTCTTTTTAATTTCATTAAAGTCTTGTGTTGTACGCTACACAAAAAGGAGCTTGCACAACATGCATCCCTGACTTGGCTTGCATTACACACAAGCGATACCTTCCACGATAGCGTGTGTTGTACGCAATACCGAGTTTCGCTAAACAACAATATGCTATTCAAATATTATTAAAACTAGCCGTTATGAATAGTAATAAACACTTTTTGAAATTTTGTAATTTTTATTTTTCAAAATGGACTTCATTTTTGGATTCGGAATATCGAAATTATCTTAGGGTGAAATTTTGGTACTTTTCGGATAACTTTCATATTCTGATGAATAGTGAAAATTACTAAATTTTAATTAAAAACAACTTTTTTTAATCGAAATAATTAATAGTGATAAATTATTAATTTGATTGGTTATAAAGTATATTTAGAATATATTTTCAAAATTTAATACAATGTTGGTCATTGGATGTAATTTCATATTTAAACCAAACATAAACAAGTGTCAATCTTTTGATAGTTATTATCTCTTAAAAACACGATATTTGTTTTGACGACAGGAATTAATTTTTAAATTATTTAATGTAACTGATATTTTATGAATTTTTTAAAATAGACATCATTTTTGAATTCATAATATCAAATATATATTAGGCCTAATTTTTGGTATTTTTCTGGAAACTTTCATTTTTTGATGAATAGTGAAACCACTAAGTGGTAGTTAAAAAACTGAATTTTTTATAAAACATAATTTTACCGCTTCTGTGAGTGGAATTTCAAAAATCCGAGAGACACGGTTGATGTCAGTATGTAAAATGTGGTTCAATGAGATGAAAATAATTTTTGGTGAATAGTAACTTTTTACTTTTATTTTGCACGGTTAAAAGTAAATATAGTTAAGGGTAAAAATGATATTATTATTACCCTAAAACATGTCCTAATTCTATTAGATAAGTGTAATTCGACCAAAAACAACCTTAGGAATAAAATATGACCATTTAGTCCCACTTGGATTAGATTAGGACATTTATTATTAATTTATTTAAAGAAGGGTTAAAATAGTTAAAATCAAAGTTTAATAAGTAGATAATTTTTAATATTGGGTTATACATAAGATAAATTCGACTATAAATATTAATTAGAAAGCTAAAAAGAGTTCATACATAATGGTATTTTATTTGTAATTTTTAGACCTTAAATAATTTAATTTATTTATGACACAACGATGATGTAGTAATTATCTTATTAATGAAATATTGACATAATTGATGTTATAAATACCAAAATAATTATAATTTGAAACTTTTTATGAATTACAATAATTTTCTATGTTAATATGACATGTTATTATTGATTTAATTAATTTAATTCTAACTAAACATTTTGTTATGATTTACAAAAAAATCAATTACCAAATAGTGTCAAAATTGACATAAAATAGTTTTTAAAACAAAATTTATATTATTAATTGTTATTATATTCCTAAAAATATATGGTTCGTCCCAATGACTTAGATAAGGTTATATATATTAATAATAAAGAACTTGGGGTTCGTTTGGCTTGTTATTGTATGTTTATTAACCTTATAGTGTAAGAACACAAAAAGACACGTTAAAAGTAAAATTATATAACATAAAGTTAAATCTAAATGATAAGGTTAAAATAGTAAACTAAACTTTTCCAAATTTTATTGTATGAGAGGATTTCGACCCATCCCCACCTTAGCTTCGAAATAAATCAATTTGGAGCTATTTAAAATCGAATATGGCTTTATAATAAAATAATATTTTTAGTTTTCCCAAAGGTGCCCCTCTCCTCCCTTATAAAAAGGCACCTCCTCCCTCCCTTAATCACACCAATTTGAGCCTTAAAGCTGGGCCAAACCCTGCCAAATTCTCTTCTACACTTCCCTAGAAACATCCTAGAGGTCCTGGTCTTCTTAAAAGAACAATTTTGGTTCCCAATGTAGAGGTCTCAAAGAGGCGCTTCAAAGAAGAGGTAATGTCCATTACCGATTCTTTCAACTTTTTTTCTTCTTCCAATTATTCTTCTTTAGTTGTTTCATTATGAGGTAATAACATCAGTATCACTCATATACTGATATTTTATTATAAGTATGAAACAACCATATTTCACCATCTATCCATCCTACGGAAAACGAAATCACCACGCGTGCGTACGTACGGAATACCGTCTCCACGCCGTGGTGTAATCTGTTTTCCACCACCACCTTAATTGGATGGATATAATGGTTTCAAGAATAACTATATATTATTATTGTAAGGTGATATTGATTCTGAAATAGTATACATACACTCCAATACAATTCCACGATCATGGGAATGATATCATCGCTCGTGCGTAAGTACGGAATACCGTCTCCACGATGTGATGCGACTCGTTATACATGATCTTCATTGCATAATGATTATATAAATGAATTGAGTGAATGAATATGATATATATTACACTAATACCATTCTGGAAATGAGGTATCTATAACCTAAAAAGAAAAAATAAGAATTTATTCGACAAAATGCACATAAGAACAAAAAGTAATAAACACCAGAATAACATGTAGTAATGAAATATTACAAATAATAAGATAATAATTTGACCATATATGATATCATAAAAATATTTATGATTCTGGAATAAGTCAATAACATTATTTAAATCATTATACAGGAGGTTCGGACACTTACGAAGCAAATCGGACCTAAGGTAAAGGAAAATCTCACAATCTCATTTTTATCCGAGATTGTTTATACTTTGGTATTTACTGGGGTGTATTTTATCATCCACATCAATATTTAATTTTTATATCCTTCTAAAATATTTTATATCCAATTTTACCCTTCGGTGAGTTTTTAGTAAAAGATATGAAAGGAAACATTTGTCTTTTTTCGTACGAGTTACTTTTTGACTTTTCCGAAAAAAGTACGCGAATAATGTTTTTTAACTTATATGGAATGAATGGATTTGTAAAACATTATTTCCAAGAATCTTACTTTACACGTTTTGAAGTTTATTTTTAATCAACTTCTTTTAGTTTAAAACTGTATGACATGTTAAGAAAGGATAATGTTTTTGAAGTAGAAAGGATATTTTCCTCAAGAATGGAGTTCAAGTGTTTTATCAAAAATATTTTCCATCTAAGATAATATGGGGTTCTTTTTCTATCCCTATTATTACATTGATTTGATTGTGTTGTGATGGAATTATTTTTATGAATTCATTTATCATATATGAATTGTTTTATGATGTCATGTTTTTTAAGAATCCCATTTTTATTACATGGGTTATGCAATGATGTATGATTTATGATTTTGTGGAACACATAAGAATGGTATAATTATGAGATGGGTGGGACCTATATCTCCCTACAATGCATTGGGTAAAGATTTTATATCTCATGAGATAGACATGACTAGAACGGCGGGTTAAACTGGTTCCGTGAAACAGGACTAAAACGAGGAATGAACTCGGTTCAGAAATGGACTTTGTCCACTAAGATAGTCTTGGCAATGGGTCTTGACTAATAAGAAATGATTCTCTATTATTATGTGTGTATGCCAAAAATCTTAATGTTTTATGTTACGATTATTGTGATTACATTTCACAACCATGATTTATCCCATGTTATGAAATTGTGATCTCTTTTGCAGGGTAAGATTTACAAATTGTTATGTTCTTATGAATATGATGTGATTTATATTTCTTTTGATTACCCTTACTGAGCATTTGAGCTCACCCTTTTATGTTTTCTTTTCCACAGGATATAAAGAAAGGTTTTAGGTAAGAAAAAAAGGGAAGATATTTATGGGAGATGTTGAAGATCTTTCACCACGATTAGAAGATTATATTCCGAGTTTCCAAAGACACTAAACTATTACGGTCCTTGTGTGTGTGTTTTTTTATGTACTAAGTATTCCACAAAAGTAATGTAATGTCCATATACATCAAGCTTAGGGTCTCTACAATAGATTAGTTTATGAATCTCAATACATAAATACGAACTAATAAAAAAATTAACATGAATTGAACAGTTTATGGATATAATCCATAATCATAAAAATATTTTCTTTGAGGAAGTATATTCTCATAACCCCTTCATAATGGGTTGTAATGAAAATGAAAATTATCCTAAGCATATCCCTCGAGACTGTCATAACCAAGAGTGCAGCAAGGCCCGTTGTCGTGCACTAGTTCTCGTTCGAGTCTAGCTCAAAGTGGTGTTTTTGGGTTTTACCCCTAGGTACATTTGTGCTAGATCCGCATCTACCTTCTCATTTCCAGACAGGGATGTGTTACTCATAAAACTCACAAAATCACTACAATACCAAAATTCTAGGAAGTTCTTCTATAATAATCATCAAAGGCCATATTAGGTCTATGTGCTCTAATCAGAGTTTATCTAAATCTAGCTCCCAAGGTTTGTACTAAACTTCATCTGATACCAAATATAATTCCCCAACGCCAGTTACCTAGATTCGGGGCATTATTACATAACATTGGAATGATCACAAAACATCAAGTATCGAAAGACTGATATGTCTAGTATCATTGGAATCACTAGATATATTCATAAGTTTTACATTACATCATAAAGTGAAAAAAACTACAACAACATACTATATTCATAACCCCTCATACTATCCCTATAGGTCATTCCTAAAATACACCTTCAAATCCTGGAAAGAATAAAACATTGAAAAGGGTGAGCTCATATGCTCAGTATGGATAACAATATAGCGTAAACATTCATAAATAAGCATAAACATTTAAGGAAATGTATAACTAAAACAAAAGCCTTATAAACATGAACTAAAACATAATATGGAAAAAATAAAATGAATTAATTTCATTTACTTATTCCCATGGATATTCTACTAGTTAAATAATCAAATGAAATATCAGTAACAACTTTCGTAATGATGGAATGCATAATTCCAGACTATCATAACCACATAGTCAAGGGCTTGGGCCAAGACTATAAATAATATTTTATCAAGGCCTTGTTCCAAGACACTAGTTTGTCTCATGAGACCTACCAATGCATCGAGAAGCTATAGCGGGCTCCACCCGTCACTTATTAAGTCCAATGCATTCCTCATATGAACATGTTTAAACATAACATAAACATTCATATTAAAACTACCATGTAAAATGTCAATAATTTCTCCATAAACCTTGAATGGTATAACAATAACACATACATAGTCAAACATATCAAAAAACCTTAAATAAAATATATAATTTTTGTATCATAATAAATCAACTTCAAATAACCTTGAAATCCATCAAAGGATGTTGACATAGATGAAATTTATACTATTTGAGAGAAATATCTCTTTTTTTGAAATCATTTAAAAATCAAATAAATATATAAAACAACATTTACATTGAAAATATTCATATAAGCTTATAAGGGAAGATTTTATGATTTTATAACGGTGGAAAATTTCCGCACCCGTCGTATAAGTTAAAAAAAGACATTCTTACATTAATTCTGTCGAAAAGGTTAAAAAGGACCTTGTTTGGAAGACGACGAAAATATTCTTTTATACAAATCTGATAAAAATTTAAAAAAATGGAATAAATGACTTAAACCCATAGTCTATAAAATATTAATAATGTTTTGAAATACATTTTTAATAATTATGGATGTGGATGATAAAGATGTCCCAGTAGATACTTACGTAAAAACAACCTCGAATAATAAAGAGATAGTGAAATTAACCGTTACCTTGTACATTTACTTGGTATAGGGTTTTTTAACCTCCTGTATAATGGTGAAATAATTGTTATTAAATTATACAAGAATCATATACTTTAATAGGATATCATATAGGATCTTTTAACATTTCTTTCTTAATAATATCTTAGTATTATCATTTTTTCGGGTGTTAACTTACTCGTTTTCATTTATATGTTTTGTTAGATAAGCCATGTTTGTTATGGATAGGTTTTATCTTATTCATATCAATAATAATATCAAGTCCTCAAACATTATTTTTAATCAACAAATTACAAATATACTTGAATGGCTACGATGTGGAATTAATCTTATCGCGTTCGTGGAGACGGTAGTCCGTACGTGCTCACGAGCGACAATATCATTCTTTTGATATTGAAATATTATATAATTGGATAATATATAATATATAAAGAATCAATATAATGATATATTTATTATTTACTTCAATTACACATCATTATCATACCCATCCAAATAATAATGTTTTGAATAACAATTACACCACGACGTGGAGACGGTAATCCGTACGTACGCACGTATGGTGACATGTCATTCAAAGGATGGATAGAATACTGAATATGGTTGTACCATATTTATAATAACTTCATAATATATATAGGATACTGGAGTTATTGTTTTATAATGGAAATAACAAAAAAGAAGATGTTGAAGAAGAAAGGAAGTTGAAAGTGGGTGGTGAAAACATTATCTCTTCATTGGGTTCTTCCTTTTGATTTGATCAAAAGGGCTCCATTTATTGGTTTTCTGATCAAACTAAGGCCTCTAGATAAAAATTAGAGAAGTTGGGTGGATATTTGGGCAGGGTTTTGGCGAGCCAAATGGCTTTGATGGTGTGAATTAGAGATATGGGGAGTGCCCTTTTATAAGAGGGGTGAGGGGCACCTTAGGAGAAGCTAGAAATATTATTTTATAATAAATTCATATTCGGTTTCTAATGGCTCCAAAGTGGATTATTTAAAGGTTATGGTGTGGATGGGACTGAAACCACTCAACCAATAGGTTTTAGATAGGTTTGGGTCACTATATTAACTTTATCTTTTTTATTTAACTCTTAGTGAAATAGTTTGATATTTACCATGTCTCATTGTATTTTTATATTATAGAGTTAATAAAATTACTATAAACATCCAATAGACCCCCAAGTGGTCCATTAATGATACACCTATCATTATATAATTCTTTTTTCCGATACATTAGATTTTTAGGAATAGAATATCAATTAATAATATAATATTTATTTTAAAAACTCATTTATGTCAATTTTGACACTATTTAATAATTGATTTTTTTATAGTCTTAAAAACTTTATTAATTCGAAAAAAATTCTTTAAGAAATACTAACATGTCATAGTAACCAATAAAAGTCTTTTATGTCATCAAAACCTTCAAATTATAATTATTTTAACATTAATAATAATAATTATTTGATTCTTTCGTTAATAAGGAAAATACTACATCATTATTGTGTCACAAATAAATATAATTATTCTATGTCTAAAAATAATAAATAAAAAACCATTAGGTAGGAAATAGTTTTATATTTCTAATGAATATTTATTGTCGAAAAATATAACATATATTACCCTATATAAAAATTGTGTTTCTAAAAGATATATGGTTATGTCATTTTTGTATTTACTTTAACTTAATTAATATAAAAGGTCATTATAACTTACAAGTGGATCCATGGGGTCCCAAAATTGACCAAAATATTCTCATGGTATGACCTGTATCAAAATATAGTCTTAGGACATGTGTTAGGGTAATATATTAAAATTATAATATTATTTTTTACCCTTATTTACAAGATTTACCCTTTAACCATGGTAAATAAAATATTTACCGAAGTAATTATTCAAAATGTCTAAAAATAAAAGTTACCTATTTACACAACTTGGACCTAAAAATTATAAATATTGAAACCATTTTTCTAAATTCAAAACACAGAAGTGGAAGAAATTAATTTAAAATTAATTCCCATTGTTAAAATAAAAAGCGTGTTTTTTAGAGATAATAATTATCAAAAGATTTGCACTTTCTTATGTCCAGTTCAAATGTGAAATTATATCCAATGACAAAAATTGGATTAAATGGTAAAAATATAATCTAATTATTCTCTAAAATCACTCAAATTCATAATTTTTCACTATTAATTATTTCGATTAAAAAAGTTTTTTAAATTAAAATTTAGTAATTTTCACTATTCATCAAAATATGAAAGTTATCCGAAAAGTACCAAAAATTCAACCTAAGATAATTTTGATATTTAGAATAGAAAAATGAAGGCCATTTTAAAAGAAAAAATGTATACAATTTCAAAAAGTGGGTATTACTATTCATAATGGCTAGTTTGACTGGTTGTGGTGTGTGTTAGAACTCGAAGTTTCATACAAGACACGGTACTGTATTATTCAAAGGGAAGCGTACCGTGGAAGCTTTGGGTGTTACTATCTACCCTCCTTAAAATAATTTCGTCCTCAAAATTTCTAGAATACTACCGCATGAAAAGACTCGGGTGGTTCTTCATCATAAGTTCCTCGGGTTACCACGTTGCATCTTCCATTTTATGGTTTCTCCATAGAACTTTAATAGGCGAGTCATCCGGTTTCTCAGCACTTGTTCTCTCGTATCAAGAATCTGGATAGGCTCTTCACAATAAGATACATCGGGTTCCATTTCTAATTCCTCATAGGTGAGTACATGCATTGGGTCAGGCATGTATTTTCTCAACAGTGATATGTGGCACACGTCGTGATCTTTGGAGAGACGTGGAGGCATTCCCAAACGATAAGCTATAGCCCCAATTCGTTCTAGAATTTTGAAAGGTCCGATGTACCTGAGACTCAATTTACCCTTATTACCAAAACATATAACACCCTTCCATGGAGAAAACTTCCTGAAAACATGATCTCCTACCTGAAATTCCAAATCCTTCCTTCGGTTAACAACATAGCTCTTCTGCATACATTGAGCTGCTTTGATGTGTTTTTGGATTACCTTCACCTTTTCCATAGATTCCTCCATTAGTTCTGGGCCTCCAAGTTTTCTTTCACCAACATCAACACAACAGGTTGGTTTGCGACATCCCTTTCCGTATAATGCTTCATATGGTTCCATCTGAATACTCGAATGGAAGCTATTGTTATAGGAAAATTCCACCAGAGGTAAATATTGATCCCACATACCCTGAAAGTCAAGTGGGAATGATCTCAACATGTCTTCTAAGGTTTGAATAGTCCGTTCTGATTGTCCATCAGTTTGAGGGTGGTATGCAGTGATCAAATGAAGTTCAGTATCCAGGGCCTTCTGAAGACTCTTCCAAAATCTTGAAGTAAAATGAGGATCACGATTAGAAACAGTCGATAGGGGTACTCCATGAAGTCTCACAACTTCATTAATATATAGTCCTGCAAGAAGACCAAGATGTAAATCCTCCCTTATAGTAAGAAAATGTGATCTCTTGGTAAGACGGTCAAAAATGACCCATATTGCATCGTTCATTCTAAGAGTCTTTGGTAGTCCCATGATAAATTCCATTGTGATATTATCCCATTTCAAATCAGGTATGGGAAGAGGCTGCATGACTCTTCCAGGTTGTTGCCTTTTAGCTTTCACTTGTTGAAAACCCATACATCTTGACACCAAATCTGAAATCTCCCTCTTCATGTTGTCCCACAAAAAATGTTCCTTCAAATCACTATACATTTTGGTGCTCCCATGGTGTATACAGAAATTGGAACTATGAGCATCATCCTACAATTATCTTTTTAGATCAGGTATATCAGGAACACAAAGTCTCTTCCCAAATTTCGAAATTCCATCTACATATACGAAGTCACTCAATATCCCATCATTCACAGCTTTAATATTCTTTTTAAACTCTTCATCATCGGTCTGAGAACACTATATATTTTATAGTAAAGATGGTTTGGAAACCATTTGAAAAATTATTGTTGTTTCACCTTCCATGGTGATTCTCATATCCAAATTTACAAGATCCATGTATATAGTATCCTTTTCAACTCTCATCTTGTTCAAAACTCCATGATCCTTTCTGATCAAAGCATTCTCCACCTTATTTTCCTTCCCTGGGTGGTAGTGTATCGTGCAATGATAATCCTTAATTAATTAAAGCCATCTCCTTTGCCTCATGTTGAGTTCTCTCTGTGAGAAAATATACTTCAAACTCTTGTGATTGGTATATATCTCACATATTTTACCATGGAGATAATGTATCCATTTCTTCAAAGCAATGATTACAACCTCTAACTCAATATCGTTAGTAGGATGGTTTTGCTCATGAATTTTCAACATTCGTGATTCATAAACAATAAATCTATCATTCTATATAAGGACACAACCAAGTCCTTTCTTCGATGCATCACTATAAATAACGAACCCATAATTCCCCAATGGTAGAGTCAATATAGGAGCATTGACTAATCTTCTCTTGAGTTCCTCAAAAGATTCTTCACACTCTTTTGTCCAATCAAATTTAACCCCTTTACGTGTGATCTTTGTTAATGGGTTATCCAATCGGGATAAATTCTGGACGAAACGCCGATAATAACCTCCTAAACCAATAAAATTGCGTACCTCCGTTATACTCGTCAGTGCTGGCCATTCTTGGATTGCCTTGGTCTTAGAGGGATCAACAGAGATTCATCTTTTGAGATAATATGGCCAAGAAAATAAATCTCCTGAAGCCATAATTCAGACTTGCTAAACTTCCCATATAATTCATGTCTTCTAATAGTCTTTAGGATAATGCGCAAATGATTTTCATGATCTTAGTAGATTTTGGAGTATACCAAGATATCATCAATAAATACCACCCCAAATTAATAGATATATTCCTTGAAAACTCTATTCATTAGAATGATGAATACATAGGGTTTATTAGTCAATCCAAAAGGCATTACTGTAAACTCGTAATGCCCGTACCTAGTTCGAAATGATGTCTTCGGAATTTCTTCTTTCTTTACACACAACTTGTGGTATCCAGATCGAAGGTCAATCTTTGAAAAGTATTGAGCTCCATGTAGTTGGTCAAAGAAATCATCAATGCGTGGTAGGGGATACTTGTTCTTTATTTTTATAGCATTGATTTCCCTATAGTCGATACATAACCTCATAGATCCATCTTTCTTCTTAACAAAAAGGACAGGGTCTCCCCATAGAGAAACAATATGGTGAATAAATCCCTTATTACACAATTCGTCTAGTTGTTTATTTAGTTCAACTAATTCCACAATGGCCATTCTAGAAGGGTTCTTTGATATCGGCCTTGAACCAGGAATTAAATCAATAGAAAAATCAATTTCTTGTTCTGGAGGATATCCATGTAAATCTTCCGGAAACACATATACATATTCTTTCACAATAGGTACATCCTCTATTTGAACATTCCTTTCCTCAGCCACTATTATTTCATTCTATTCTTCCCTAATAATTGAATTTAGATGAGCTATTGGGGGTGGATCAAGATAAGAATTAGGTGGTGATGATTCTGCTCTAAAGATAAGGTGTTCTTTATCATCATCATCAAAAATAATAACCTCCTTCTTCTTACAATAAATCCTTGCATCATGGTGTGAAATCCAATCGATACCAAGGATTATATCAAATTCAATCATAGGTATGATGATGAGACCAGCGGATAAATAACATTTATGTTCTCTAATCGGGACTGATTCACAAAACATTATTGTAATGATACTTCCCTCAGGAGTTTTGACTTACAATTTCCTTGTTAAATCAAATTGGAAATATTTTGTTTTCTTAGAAAATTGAGAATAAATGAAAAAATTTGATGATCCAAAATCCAATAATGCATTTTCTAAACATGAAGAAACCATTACATTACCTGCCACAACATATTTCGGAGCGTCTACCTCAGCAGTAGTGATATCATATGCTTAGCCTTGATCCCTTGGCCTTTTATGAGGTAAGTTCCCCTGAGGCTTAGGAAATTCATTTGCATAATGTCCCATCTCCCTGATTTTGTATCATTGAACATCAGTAGCTTCATTCTTCCCCTTGCAATCACGAGCATGGTGGCCTTTTTCACCACACTTATAACAGACTCCCATTCCCTTCAAGAAAGTACCAGGGTGTTTCTTCCCACATTTACTACAGGATGGATATTCAACTTTTCCCTTCTTCCCCTTATTTCCATTTCCAAAGTGATTGGCTGATCTCTTTTTCTCTTTCTTTGCTTTAAAGTCGTAAGACTTAGAGAATCCATTTTCCGTATTGATAGCACACGAGACAATATCTTCGTACGACGAGAAGGATTTTGAAACTAATGATCGACGAAGAAATGGTTTTAAACCATCAATGAAATGATCATTCTTACTTCTTGGGTTACGTATATAATCAACAGCATACCTTGCTAACCATGTAATGTCAACCTCGTACATTGCGACATTCTCATCCTTTTTTGCCTCAGACTCTGAAATTGTCTTTCCATATCATCTCAATGATCACGAGGAAAGTATTTTTCTAAGAAAATATTTTTAAACTCCCTCCATTCCATATTTGATACTTTATCATCTTCTTTCATGTTTTGAATCAATGACCACCATTGATCAGCATCTCTAGTGAGGCGGTAAACTGCCATGATAAATTTTTTCTTTTCACTACTCCCCAAGGCATAGAATATTTTCTCTAATGAATTTATCCATTTCTCAGCTACTAAGGGATTTTTACTCCCATTTAATGTTGGTGGTTGTTTCCTCATGAAGTGATCTAACATTGATCATCCACAATACGGATCATGGTTCTCCATACGAGTAAGGTTATTATTCATAACCTGAGTGAGTTGTCCCAGATGGTGATTAGCTTATCAGCACCAGTTGCATTTCCAGCTCCACAATAATAATCTTGATCAGGAGGTAAATCCCTATATGGAGTGAGATCATTGATATTGTATGCATTTCATCCACTAGGTTCCATTTCTAAACAATGGAAAACACTAGGTTAGATTATGAATCCCAATACATAAATCCAAACTTGTAAAACACTTAACATGAATTGAACAGTTTATAGATATAATCCATAATCATAAAAATGTTTTCTTTGAAGAAGAATATACTAATAAACCCTTCATAACAGTTTGTAAAGAAAATTATAATTATCATAAGCATATCTCCCAGGAGTGTCGTAACCAAGAATGTAACAAGGCCCGTTGTCATGCACCAGTTCCCGTTCGAGTCTAGCTCAAAGCGTTGTTTTTTGGGTTTTACCCTTAGGTACATCTATGTCAGAGCCGCATCTACATGATCGAATCTAGATAGGGATGTATTTCTCAGAAAACTCACAAAATCTCTACAATACCAAAATTCTAGAAAGTTGTTCTATACTAATCTTCAAAGTCCATCTTAGGTCTATGTGATCTAATCAGAGTTTATCAAAATATAGCTCCCAAGGATTTTACTAAACTTCCTCTGATACCAACTGTAACGCCCAACCCAAGTTAACCAGAGTCGGTGCATTATTACATAACATTGGCATGATCACAAAAGATAATGTCTCGAAAGACCGATTAGTTTAGTAGCCTTGGAATCACTAGATATATTCACCGGTTTTACATTACATCATAAAGTGAATAAAAACTACAAAAAAATTTTGTCTTCATAAACCCTCATACTATCCCTGTAGGTCATTCATAAAATACTTCATCATATCCTAGAAAAAATGTAACATTGAAAGGTGTGATCTCAGATGCTCAGTAAAGATAACAATATAGTGGAAACTTTCATAAATAGACATAAACATTTAAGGAAATGTATAACTAAAACAAAATCCTTTCAAACATGATCTGAAACATAATATTGAAAAAATAAAATGACGTAATTCCATTTACTTATTCACATGCATATTCTACCAGTCGAATAATCACAAGCAATATCAATAACCTCTTTCATAATGATGGAATGCATAGTGCCAGATTATCATAACCACATAGTTAAGGACTTGTGCCAAGACTACAAATAAGATTTTGTCAAGGCCTTGTTCCAAGAAACTAGTTTGTCTCATTAGACCTACTGATGCATCGTGGACCTATAGCATTCTCCACCCATCACTTATTATGTCCAATGCATTCCTCATATGAACAGGTTTAAACATAACATAAACATTCGTATTAAAACTAGCATACGAAATGTCAATACTTTCTATATAAACCATGAATGGTATAAAAATAACACATCCACGGTCAAACATATCACAAATCCTTCAATACAATATGGAAGCTTTGTATCATAATAAATCAACTTCAAATAAGCTTAAAATCAATCAAAGGAAGTTGACATAGATGAAATCAAAACTATTAGAGAGAAATATATCTTTTTTTAAATCATTTAAATATCAAATTATTATAAAAGAAAACATTTACTTTGAAAATATTCTTATAATCTTGTAAGGGAAGCTTCAATGATTTTATAATGGTGTAAAATAGCCGCACCCTCCGTATAGGTTAAGAATATACATTCTTACCTTAATTATGTTGAAAAGTTTAAAAGGGACCTTGTTTGGAAAACAACGAAAAGATTCCTTTATAAAAATCTTATAAAAAGAAATAAAGGGTATAAATGACTTTAACCCCTATTATATAAAATAGTAAGAATGTTTTGAAATAAATTTTTAAGAAACACAGATGTGGATGATAATGATGTCCCAGTAGATACTTACGTAAAAACAACCTCGGATAATAAAGAGATTATGAAATTAACACTTACCTTGTAATTTTCCTTGGTTGAGGGTTTTTTAACCTCCTGTATAATGGAGAAATAAGTTTTATTAAATTATACAAGAATCATATACATTAATATTACATAATATATGATCTTTTAACATTGCTTTGTTAATAATATCTTAGTATTATAGTTGTTTCGGCTGTTAACTTAATTGTTTTGTTTTATGTGTTTTGTTACATAAGCCATGTTTTTATGGATAGTTTTTATCTTATTCATATCCATAATGTTATGAAGTCCTTTAAATTTTTTTATAATCATCCAATGAGAATTATACTTGAATGGATACAGTGGGGAATGAATCTTATCGCGTTCGTGGAGATAGTAGTCCGTACGTACGCACGAGCAACAATATAATTATTTTGATATTAAAATATTATATAATTGGATGTTATATCATATATAAAGAATAATTTAATGTTATATTAATTATTTACTTCAATTACACGTCATTATCATACACATCCAAATAATAATATTTTGAGTAACAATTACACCACGATGTGGAGACGGTAAGTCGTACGTACGCACGTATGGTGACATGTCATTGAAAGGATGGATAGAATACTGAATATGGTTGTACAATATTTATAATAACATAATTGTATATATAAGATACTGGAGTTATTGTTTTATATTGGAAATAAAAAAGAAAAAAGAAGTTGATGAAGAAAGGAACTTGAAAGAGGGTGGTGAAAACATTACCTCTTCTTCGGGTTCTGCCTTTTGATTTGATCAAAAGGGCACTTTAGGTTTTCTTTCTGATCAAACTAATGCCTCTAGGTAGAAATTAGGGAATATGGGAGGATATTTGGGCTGGTTCTGGCCGATCCAAATGTCTTTGAATGTGTTAATTAGAGAGAAGGGGGAGTTCCCTTTTATAATAGGGGTGAGGGGCACCTTAGGGAAAGCTAGAAATATTGTTTTATAATAAATTCATATTCAGTTTCTAATGGATTAAAAGTAAATTATTTAAAGCTTAAGGTGGGGATAGGTTACAAACCACTCAAAAAATAAGTTTTATACAGGTTTGGGTCACTATATTAACTTTATCTTTTTGATTTAACTCTTAATTAAATAGTTTGGCATTTACCATGTCTCTTTGTATTTTTTTATTATATAGTTAATAAACATAATATAAACTCTTAAGAGACCCCCCGAGTGGTCCATTAATGATAAAAACATCATTATATAAGTCTACCGGCCGAACCATAGTTTTTTAGGAATAGAATATAAATTAGTAATATAATATTTGTTTTAAAAACTCAATTATGTCAATTTTGACACTATTTAAAAATTTATTTTTTATTAAAGTCCTAATAACTTTATTAATTCTAAAATAATCATTTATGCCATAATAAAATGTCATATTAACCAATAAAATTTTTTTATGTCATAAAAACGTTCAAAATATATTTATATTATCATTTATAATACTAACTATTTGATTCTTTCATTAATAAGGAAAATACTGCATCATTATTGTGTCACAAATAAATTTCATTATTAAATGTATAAAAATTATAAATAAAATACCTTTATGTAGGAATGCTTTTTGTCTTTCTAATTAATATTTATAGTTGATAATATAACATATATTACCCTATGTAAAAATTGTTTTGTTAAAAGATATATGCTTATGTAATTTTTGTATTTACTTTAACTTAATTAATATAAAGTGTCATTATCACTTACATGTGGATCCATGGGGTCCAAAAATAGACCCAAAGATTCCCATGGCCGTAACTGTATCATCCAATAGGGTTAGGACATGTTTTAGGGTAATTTATTATTATTATAATATTATGTTTTACCCTTATTTACCGGATTTACCCTTTAACCATGGTAAATAAAATATTTACCGAAGTAATTATTCAAAATGTCTAAAAATAAAAGTTACCTATTAACACAATTTGGACCTCCTGATTCTAAATATGGAACCCATTCTTCTAAATTCAAAACATATAAGTGGTAGATATTAATTTAAAATTACTTCCCGTTGTTAAAACAAAAAGCGTGTTTTTAAGAGATAATAACTATCCAATGATTGGCACTTGCTTATGTCTAGTTTAAATGTGATATTATGTCCAATGAACAAAATTAGATTAAATGGTAAAAATATAATCTAATTATACTCTAAAATCACTCAAATTCATAATTTATCACTATTAATTATTTTAACTAAAAAATTTGTTTTAAATTAAAATTTAGTAATTTTCACTATTCATAAAAATATGAAAGTTATCCGAAAACTACCAAAAATTTACCCTAAGCTAATTTTGATATTACGAATCCAAAAATGAAGTCAATTTTGAATGATAAAATATATAAAATTTAAAAAAGTGGGTATTTCTATTCATAACGGCTAGTTTGATTGGTTTTGGTGTGTGTTAGAAATCGAAGTTGTGTACAACACACGCTACTATATTATTCAAAGAGAATCATACCATGGAAGCATGGGGTGTTACATGATCTTTCTGGTGTAATTGGATATTTTTTAGGGTTTTTGAGTTGTGCATGGTTGGTTCATGGTTTTCCCAAACTGTGCAACCTGGAGAAGGGGTGAATTATATGGTTAGTGCATGTTCTATAAATTTTTTTCCCTCTTAGTAGTAATCGTGACACCTCTAAGAGGAGGCCAAATGTTAGGAACATAGTTTAGGAAAACTATGTGGCCTTTACAAGAAATTATGGATGTGAAAAAATTAACCCCCACAACATTATAAAGAAATTATTAATCCCCCTTCTTATATCTGTAAACACCCCAGATCGACCCTTTCTAATTTAATTTCCATTTGGAGGCTCCTAAATAGATTTCAAGGGCTTCTAAACTCTTTTACTGATTAATTGACTATTCATTTGACATAGATTTCACCTCTCCTGGTAAAAGATTATCATTATGATTGGTTTCCTCCATATATCACTTATTTCTCTCATTTTTTTAGAGTTTTTTCCTCAATTGGTTATATATTTTGATCTATTTTTTATATATATATTAATAAATTCAATTTTTGGGTCTAGGGTTTTGATCTAGATCTCGTACATCATTATAAAATTGAACATTTTTTTTTCAATTTGGCGATTTTACATTGGAGAGGGAGAGGTATGAGATGTGCTGGAAAGGGTTGGTGATGGGACCCAAACCCTTTGTGGGGAATTTGTGGGGTAACATATTGATATTTTGGCCTTGAACAAGTAACCATAAATGGTATCCAATTAGGTAGTGGTCAAGGATGGAACCTTATCTGGGTAACTACTTATGAATCTCTTGGGGCTCCACGATGGTCCATATAGTTCACATATGTTTCTTTTTCCCTTTATCCCTTGATTATATCACATTTTCATTTTATATTTTTTATGATGAATTTTAAAAGGGATGTTCAAACAGTGCTCAGTACTCAAAACCTAACACCAATAAGTGCGTTAATCGTGCTTGAGGTGGTGATAAAGGATTCTACTCTTCTAGATGAAATGTCTTAAGAGACCATGGTGGTTAGGCCAACTGTAGAGGTTTCACTAGAGGGTTAAATTTATGTCATGCTCTCAATGTATGGGGTCAATAAAACCACTACAATATTGTTTTCCAAAGGATTTGTTACACATGATCTGGTCTTAGAGGTGACACCTGAGGTTGCTATTGGAGCTGAAGCAGTGATGGATAGAGTTCCAAATGTGCCCGCATTTGAGGTGACTAGGGAAGATGTGTGGATGATAATTTTATGTAATTTATTGTGGTGGTATATATAGGGATCAAAAAAAATCTCATGCGACCGTCAAGGGAAGCCAAGGGAGATGGGATAGTTGTTTCCACCACAAATGTTCCATAGGTTGTGTTAGATTCTTTTTTCACTAGTGGAGAGGCTAACAATAAGATTTTTACAGGAGTGTATCTCCATATACTCAGGCTCAAACACCTACACATGGATGATAAATCATATGATATAATGGAAATATTTTATTCTTATGTTCCTTTGTGGCCTGGATATTTTAAGGATTAAATCTTAGACGAAAGTGAGGATAACTTTATTATCCATCACAAGGCACAGAGAAACACGCAAAACATCATCACCCATCCCTAGATAGGTAATCTACCAAACTAGGTGGGTCTCTCAACCATTGGCTAATCATACTAGGAACTAGTGGGGTCAAATACTTTATTCATCATACATCATCCTAGGACTTCTTTGTTTAGAAGACATGTGCGTAATGGAAGGTTCTTAAAATATCCTTGAAGAAACACACAACTAAGGTATCTAAGGAACCCGAGGAGGACGAAGGATAGATCACCAACCTGCAGGGGTTGGTGCAAGAGAATGTGGTTGTTTCTAGTGCTTTGTATGATTTAAATAATTTTACTGGGGGCTCAACTAGAAATATATTAGGCCATGGAAGCATAGTAGAAATACTTAGTTGATGAGTGCATGTTTTATTAGAACTATTAGTGGATAAAATCCGAAGGCATTCAAATCATGGATTATGAAGAGAAAGAAGACCTAGGAAAGTGGTGGTGGACTCTAGAGGACACTAAATATTGGTTGTAAGAGACTGAATGTTCAATTGTTAGCATTGATCTATAAAATAATTTTTCAAAAAAGTTAAGATCCAATATGTGGTTGAACCTCTAAAACGTTTTCTTTTTTAATTTCTATATGCTCCGCCATATTTCTCTGTTTCTGCAATGATCATATACACAAGCCAACCAATGCCCACTCCATGAACCCACGTGATCCATGCTCAGTGTGAGAAAAAAAGGATGACTATATGATGTATTATTCATATGAGTGTTTCATATGATCATATAACACTTAGGTCCTACTATTATTTAATAACGACCAAGACCATTCGATTAGAGATATGTCACATATAGAGAATGAGGATGTTGGAAAAATAACCATTCTTTTTGAATGTTATCTAGTTCAGGATCCAGGTAACACCACAGGTGTTTAATTATATAAAAACAAAGAGGAATGGTGAGTGTTAATGATAATGCCAAAGATCTGGAACCCAAGGGGGTGATTTCATGATAGTTATAACTTGTGACGATGTTCGAATCACAACATCCATGATTTATTTTCTAAGGATGGGGGAAAAATTGATGGTCAGCCACAAAGAATATTTAAAATGTGGGAACTATCTCAAAATGTATCTCTAAGTAATACAAGATTTGGGCCCGAGATGGTAGGTCAGTCTTGGGCCAAATCCATTTCCATAGGCGGTCCATTCAAACATGGAGGAGGATGAAGATCCAAATAAGGGGATAAAAAACATGGGGGTGAAGTGATTGAATGATTTAAGGGATTCCAAATCACCTATAATTGTTCCACTGTGGTTTAGAGAACATTGGTTGGGAACTTAGGTCTAAAATTAAGAAAAATTCATCTTCGAGGGGAGCATCATCTCAGATGCTGAACGATGAGTGAATTGATCATGAACGATGTGGTAGGTGATCGACCCAAATGTAAAGGACATATCGGGAAAGGGCCTATCATTCCTTTTAGTTTTACAACATGCATTGTGGATGGGGGGCACATAGTTTATGATTGTATGGTAAGGATTCTAGACACACATTTTGACATCGTACAATGATGGAGATGAATTATATAGATTAATGTCATGTGATCAGGATATATCTAATAGTTTAGTGTCATGTGATCGGGACATAGAGTGTGTGGGTATTATGAACTAAGCTACCCAATATTCCTTCACTATTTCAAGAAAAGTGGGAATCTTGTGTTCATTTCATAGGGTAGAGTCACAGTTTAACATTGTGAAAAAAATAACTTGGTGAACAAATGTGGATTATTCCCATCCAAATGTAGGAGTTAATGGAGATGGAGGGTTGTATGACGGGAGACCCCACACTGAGAACTAAAATCTAGGGTGGGTAACATATAGTTTGAAGACATTATTCTTGAACATGGGGAAAATATTTTATGTTTATAATGTGTGGACCTTGCATTTCATTGTAAGTACATAACTATTGGACCTTGAAACACCCTATACTGACATACGTAGTGTAGTGAGTTGACAAACTTGACATGAATGGAGATACAAGGAGACCCTACACCACACAACACATTCCCAAGAAGGCATGAACATAGTTTAGAGTCAATTTTTTTTGGACTTTGGTACTTCTCCTATGTTAAAGTCACATAGTTTTCACTATAGGGTATCCTAAAGTTATTGGAGTGGAAGGAAATAGTATTTACCGGATGTGAATGTGGGTTTGATAAGGCCTACATGCCATGAAAAACAGAAGGGGAAGGATGAAACTAGTTTAAGATCACACTTCATGGTCTACGAATTTTCGTTTACTACAAAACATATAGGGTTGAAGTGTATAAAATCTTATAATAACTGGATATAAGGCATTGAAACTTCATTAGAGGTAAGGCTATAGTTTAACATCATCTGCTAAGCATGTTTTTTCACCCTGTATTTGTCATATGGGGAATCCTAGATTAATATAGAGGTACGATCATGTCTTCATTAGAGGAGTCCCGATCTTGTTTTGGAAAATTTTGTAGTTTAACAACGTACACTGAGGATGTTCCTTCTTCATATCAAGATGTGAGGGAATCTCAGCCTGTGGATCGGTCATAGTAGTTGAATGGGGATTATACCTATAACATGGTTCTTAATAAATTTTTGAATTATTTTACCACATATAACAAATGGGTTTTCTATGAATCTACAACAGGGCCCAAATATATAAATCTAGGAATCATTATGAATCCCTTGAGATGTAAATGAAGCCAAATGTTGTTTTGGAAGTATATACACACAATTTATTGTTTAATGGTTTGGACCATGGATTGAATTTTGATTCATGGATGTTCATGTAATTAAAGAGATACAACTTCATGTGAATAAGGAATGAAGGTATTGCACCATGTGAAGAAACATGATGTTTAATGCACATGGTTTAAGCTCATATGGAATAGACCATGGAAAATTTTTTTGGGTCATGTTGCTTTGACTAAGATAAATTTGATTAAGTTATCATATGTGGACTAAACAAATTTCTATTTGAAGGGTTCCTTTCAGGCATGAAAAAGGTAAAACCTAGTGTCAAAGGAGCTAAGGAGACTCTCATACAACAGAAGTATCATGATTAAAACATCACATCGTTTAAGGTCATATTTCATGGACACAAACTTGGCGCAAGGGGTATAGAGGGTTGATATATTTGTGGTTGGGCCTAAAGATGAGATGTTTGGGAATCACTAAATAACCTAGGAGGATGAGAATCAAGCCACACATAGTTCTGAAACACGATGTGGAGGGAGTTCGACATTTGTAGGGGAGATCTTCTCTAGTGAGGGAAGCTAAGGCATCCAATGGTTATCATGAGGAATCCGATGTTCAGGGCATGAGGTTTAATTTTTGACCATCCCATACTTATCTCACTAAAAATCTAAATTTTATATAGGGTAAAATCATCTCTTATTAAGTGGTATGCAGTTTTTTCTTTTAGAATTTTAGTTTAATTCCTTGTGTTGAGGATGTCAGTCTATGCCTTTTAAATTCATAAAACTTAGACTATACAGTCTGCAATTAGTTTATGTTCATATTGGTTGGACCTATTTTAGAAATTTTAAGGTTGAATTTCATGGACCTTATGATGGATATTAATTTATGGTCTTAAATCTGTAACTATTTGATCTTATTTTAAATTCATATTATTTTCACCATAAATAGGGGGATTCTCAAATGGATATATGCGGTGTGGTGGAGTAAAAACCCCAATGTAAATGAGTTCCATAGAGGCGTATAACCACAAGACATATTACTAAGAGGAATAACATATATTTTAATTCCATAATGCATGGACAAGGAATCCTAGATTAAGGTCATAGAGTTTCGACCGATGATGCTCTTAGTATATGGTCATAGAGTTTGGACAATGTAGAGGGTGTCCCAACGAAAATGGATATGTGTGGTGTAATAGGAATAACCCAACGTGAATGAGGATGATGGAGGCATGTGACAAACCACATTCTTGGGGTAAGCCCACACACAGTTTAAAACTATGATGTTGGGATTTTGGCTCACAGTTTACGGTCTTAGAGTTCATACCATAAGGAACTCATAGTCTATGTTCATTGATTTCATACGATTTTTACTATTGCATGATGTTCTATTTGAGAAACATGGAATTAGTGGTAGGTGTGATACATTATCCATCCATAGTGATTAAATAGTACCAAAAATTCGAAAATATATTTTAAATTATATAAGATCCTAACTTATTGGGATCCAACATTATATATTTCATTCTAGGTATCATTGGTGTTCTGAGAGTTAGTACCATGTATCTCTGGAGAACGGAGTGGAGGAAAAACCTTTTGGTCAATTATTTTTCTATCATATTATTCTTCCTATATAGATTATTAAAGGCCTGAAGCATCTTCACTTCAAGGTATTATATCTTAGCTAAATAGAATTATCATATATATTCTAGTGTTTTCTTGTCATAGGTTTCTGTTATAATGGATGAAAACCAATCCTAAGTGAGAATGACTGCCTCCATTCCATAAACCAGAAAATATGGGGTAATCTGGTAGGAATTTTAGGTTGTATATAGATAATCCCAAATGGTGTTGGGGATCTTGTCTAGATAATTTTTTTTTGTTTTGGACAACAATCATCTTTAAAATTCTTGAGTGGATCTTGTTAAATGCCATGATTTTTCCACTTCTCTATGTGTGGTAACTAGAAGAATAGTTTGAAAAGATATTTTACTTGTAAAAAAATATTTTAAACTTTCCATACAATAATTTGGTACCATTATTAGTGAGAATGACATGAGTTACTCTAAATTGAAGAATTATGTGGAAGATCATGGACTCAATCCTGGACCCTGACTTGGCATGCTTGATGAGGATCAACTCTTCCCACTTGGATATTAAATCCATCGCGATTGGAAATAACCTTCACTGGATAGAGGTTGATTGCATATATGGTCCTACAACATCAAGTCCCCATACTAAAAAGGGCTATGAATACATGGTGGTGTGAAAATTTTATAGTGGTTTATGCACAAAGTTGGCATGGATCATACACGTGTGATACCTCTAGGAATACATAATGTGGTCAAAGACTATAATGGGTTAAAAGTTTCCCAAACATTGAATCTAGTGGGAGAACTTCAATCCTTCTTAAGGATCACCACATGACCCTCCTTGAACTCTTACATAACCTAGGGAATTTCATCTGTTTGTCTGAAAAGAGGATAATTACATCAAACACACATCATTAGAGAGTCTAATCAAGGTTATGTCATATTTTAAGTGTGAACTCTTCTTCATCCTAATGTATTCCCCCCATGTTGGTATTGATCTTGTTGCATAATGGCATTGTGGAGATACTCGAGAAATGTTTTTTTCTAATCGGGTGTTTCCATTGGTGTGGGGGAACCCTAGGGTATTGACATAGAATAATCAATATCCATATGGTGTATATTATTTTTATCATTATCATACTAAATTAAGAAGTGATGATTCTCAGATGTGCTGCACGAATGAACATGTTATACTAGATAGAAACAACAAGAGATGATGTGAAACTAGACACGACATTGGGTAAATCATTCTATGATTGAGGGATATAAGTCGCATATGATTGAGAAGGGAACTGGGATATTAGCTGTCAAGTACACTCAAGAAGAAGAACATAATCTTTCTCTCTAACTATATAGCCATCATTAATCTATTTTATGATCACCTCGATGTCCCCCTTCAAATGTTAATGAGGGACATTAATCTCAAAGTCCATATTAATACCAGTGATGAGATCCTTATACTATACCGTTTTTTAGTGACTCCTTCGGACAAAGAGAACATGTGTGGAGATAAATCTACATAGTGGGGATAAAAAATGACCTTTTGGCCTACAAAATTGAGCATGGGATCTTTTATCCTTCTACCATTTACTATTTGAGAGGCACTATCAAAATGAATCTTATAGAATGGTGTTTCCTTGTCCACTAAATGGATATATTCATTTGGGAAATTGGCATCTAGGAGAAATTATTCAGGGGCCGAATAGTATCCAAGAAGTATTCCAATGCTCGACCCTTGAAGGATTTCTATGGAATGGAACCGATGCCTAACTGTTGAATGATCACTGTGCAGTGTGCCAGTCATCTTGTCAACATGGGGAGATTTACGATATAATATAGCAAGTCTACTTCAGACACCATCTATATCTCATGATGCTACATATAATTATACAACTTCTTCACTTCAAATACTATAATGAGGTAGCTCTTCTTGATGGGGGAGTATCTGGTATTCCTATTGAGGATCATACAAATGAGATAGTATAAACAATTTTATATGCTTTCATTGTTCCTCTTGGTGATAAGGGTATTGATAAAACATTATAGTGTGGTCACATAGTGGACTATAGGCTTCCTAGAAAATGATGGATTCATAATCAGAGGCTATAACAGGTACCTCTTGATTTCCTCTATGGTGGTCTGGAACTATTCATCCCACTGGTCAATGGAACCATTCATCATGATCCTCAAAAAAGGAATTAAAAATGTATACCAGGTTAATGAATCTGTGTACAGAGTCCAAGAGATATTTGAGGACATGTTTCTCTTGATTGTTTATTAGGGGAGGCATTTGGGTGATGGCCTTGATCTTGTTTGGGTTGATCTCGATGTTAATATATCTGATAATGAATGCAATATACTTCTATGAGATAACACCGATGGAACACATTAAGGGGTGTATCCTCATATTACATGACGCAATAATGACCTACACTTTTTCAAGGTCTCTGGGATGGTCCTAATGACAATGATATTTTACCCACAAGTCATCCACATAGAGTTACACTAGCATCCTAAGAATCAGTTTGAAGATGTGGAGCATGGCCCATTGATAAGTGGCTCTTGTATTCTTCATTCCATAGGTAATCACATGATAGATACATGTACCTCATGGTTCCCTTATGGTGGTAGACTCCTCATCATTTCCATATAGATATGGTTGTACCCAAAATATCCATCCATAAAAGAGAGGTATTGGGACTCAACCACAACATAGATCAATAAAATCAGTCATTGGAAGGGGAAAATAATTCTTTTGAAAATTAAAATTTAGATCCAATAAGTTGATAAAGGATCTAATATTCCCATTATTCTTACTAGATATCATGATTTTGGATAGACACTTGGGTTAAATGAAAACCTAGACAAAGTAGGATTTAACGAGCTTTCAATTTCAATATCATCGATGCAACTGTGAGAAGGATATTTTTTTGAGAGGGTGCTCAAACCTATGATGACTCCCATTGAGACAAAGACGGTGGATGGTGACCCGATGTTTTTGTCCATGAATCTCATCAAATATCTAATAGAACAATTTGTAATGCTTCATTAGGAAGCTCATGTGTAATTTCTTCTCTTCTAGAGGCATGGATGAACTTATCAATGTTGGAATAAAGTATTCCTCAGTATCAACCTCCTCCTGAATAAAATCCTAAATTATGGAGAAGGTTCCATATACCAATATGGGAAAAGAATATTCCAAGTCCACTTCACCATATGAGGTTGGAGAATCAGAGATAAGAGATTTGTCATGGTTGGATGATTCTGGGGGAGAACTGGTGCCAACATTGGTTGAAAAAGAATCTCCATTGAGGGGTTCCAACTCTTTTGAAACCATTGTGACAGAGGCTGTCAATCCAATTCAATCCAAACTATGACTGGGGGAGTTCGTGCAAGATGTCAATTTAATAGTGGAGATTCAGATTCTAGAAATTCCACCCTTCTATGTAGAACATGCGGAAATTCCCTGATGTTGTGGTCATTGGACGCACCTCTCGTTACTTCATAAGAGTAGGCGCTTCTTGAATCACAGGAGATAGTCCTATATTAGAGTAATAGGTAATCTGTGGATGTTCCTTAATTTTATTAATACTGAAACCCTTTCTATTGTAAATGAAAAAAATAAACATTCCATGTTTGGTGTTGCAACATCCAACCTATGAATCGAGATTTTGAAATCCCCATCAAAGTATGCCCATTGGAAATCCACAAGGGTTGTGCATTAAAATTCATTATTCTAAACATTCTTCCACTGCCTATTGAAATATCCATCATCTAGGTAGTGGAATTCATATTTGTTTAAGTGAGAAACATCACCCTAGAGCACCCCAACTTAACCATTGAGGGAGTACATGGGAGTACTAGTGATATGAGGAGGGGAGTACTATATGAAAATGAATCCATGTCTAACCTAGTAGTGCATTGGAGGTTTTATATTGTGACACTACCATGAATTTAGTGCTTGATATCAAAACTCCAAACTAGTTATTCAACCAAATCCTACCACATTGTCATTGCATGGTCCGATCGTAGCCCTAAATCTTCAAGTCAGTGGGAGTCAATTCTACTTCAGTCATCCCCAGCTTGCAGAGTGTCTGGGTCAAGATAAGGTTAATCTAAGAACCTTTTTCAATAAGTAATATATGTATTTACACACCATTGAAATATCATGTGACATATAGTGACCATATATTCCACTATGTGAGGGAACCCTTATTTTCTCTAGATAATGAGATGATTTCTTGACAGTCCTCTTTCTTGGACTTTAATGCATAGTAGGTCTCTATAGTAGCTACTTCATCCTCAAACAGAAGAGGTAACCTCAAGGATTATTCTAGGTCTTCATGCATTTAATTCGACAGGATTTGGGTCATGAGGATCGATAGACACATAGGTGTGATTTTGTGGTGATTGAACACATCATACTTCTTCAAAAAAGATACGCTTCTTAATGTATCTAGGAATTATTTAGAAAGGGGAAAACATATGATATTGGATGTACTACTGGTTTATACTCAGTGGTGGAAATATTCTACCACTGAAAAGATAAGTCACCTAGAACAACTATCAGATAACTATCAAAAATTTGAGACCTAACTCTTGTTTGATGTGTCTGATCATGTTGTGGTCACGGTTGGTCTACCCGACCAGTTAACACGGTACGTTGTAGTGGCGTGTATGATGGTGTTGGAAGGGAGGAATGATCCTATTGTGCTCTACGTAGTACCTGATTCTTGGTCTCTATAGAATTAATGGATCAATATGAGGTTCTAGCTTGAGATCTCTAGTGGTTTTCATATCTTTGACCTCCCCTATGATGGTAGTGTTGGGAGAAATTATATGGATTTAACTGAAATCCCTCATCACTAGGAAGTGTGATGTGGTCTACCAACTCAAATAAATTCACATAGGAATACTTATTCCCATCTTCATATGGTCTCCCCATGCAGGGAAGACCATAGGTGAAATTCCCAATTCTAGACTCATCTAATGTCCTAGAGTGTGGGATGGATTCATCATTGGAGGGGGACTTTGATATCAATTGCAACATCGTTGCCTAATTTAATGATATTTGGAAGGATGTAGAGTAGATGTGGAAGTGGTATCCAAAGAAGGTAAAATGACTTCAAGAGGTCTAGGCATGAATATGTGGGTGTGGATGAAACCATTGGAATGATCTACTCCTCTACGAGCCAAACAATCATCATAGTTTATGGTTTTGTTGGTAGAATCTTTTATCCATTCACATAAACCCTCACTATTTTAGCTAGGATTAGCTGGAATATATTTTAACTATGTTGGAAAATCACCCAACCTGACTAAATCATTATCCACTTTGTCTTAGAGACAACCATTAAACACATAGAATTCCATTATAGTATGTCCAAGGATCCTATGGATAGGGAAATGATCAGTGAAATTAGTGTGTTTGGCTTCCTAGGGCCTCTTATGTAAGAAACCGGTTCTTATTTTTGAGGTATGGGTTTCTTCTTTTTCATTTTCCTTAAGTGTTTCTGAGAAAATATGGGAAATGGGGAAAAATCTTAAATTTTGGTACTACATGTCGTGTACTTTTGGCTGTGTGGGATGAGTACACGGGGCGTGTAGCCATGTTGGTGATGAGGGGTGTAGGAACCGACTACACGCCGTGTAGTGGTACCTTACATGCCATGTAGTCAGTTGGTAGGTTTAAACAGTAAGGCGGTGGAGTCGCTGCCAGCTGGGCGGCAGTACACGCCGTGTACTCCGGAGTACATGTCGTGTACTCATGTCGATGGATGAACAGTGTGGCGGTGCCACCAAAGGAAAATTTAAATGAAATAAGTACATGACGTGTACTGAGAAGTACACGCCGTGTACTTTGTTTTTTCAGCTTAAAACATGCAGTAGCCTCCTCATTTGGCAGAGGAGACACTTGAGCCGATTTGGAGCCAAATGAGGAGGCCATACCTTTGAAGATCCACTGGGTGTTCGTCTGGAATCGGATTCTGCCTCGGACGATCCCGTTGGAACCGCACGGATAAGGGCTTCCACCTCCTTGGACGGTTCTTACCAATTCTTCTCCTAACAGGAGTTATATAAGTTTTTTTATATTTTGTTCTTCGTCAGATCTACGCCGTTCTTGGGCATTTCTGAAGTCGGCGTTCGGGTATAACGTTCGTTGGCGTATAAGGTAGGTGGCTTGGTGTAAATTTCCAACTGTCATGCATTTTTGAGCATTTTCGTGCCACAAACCCATGTTGGGGTGTCGTGTGGCTGAGGCTGTTGATATATTTAATGCGTATAATTGCATAGGTGATTAAATTTTGATAATAAAATGTTGGTTGGGATCGTTGCATGGATCTGGAACCACCCCGGGGGTGTGTTTTACTGTTTAGCTGTTTGCCTAGGATACCTGAGGGTATGCCTTTAATGCAGTAATTGTAGAATTTCCTTGAGAGGAATTGTTTGTTTACTGCATTTTGATCTGTTGGGCCTGGCCCGGTTACCTGTTTAGTCTGAGGGCGTTGTTGTGATTAGCCTGTGGGCACTGTACTATTTAGCTTGTGGGTAGTAGTTATTTCGGCCTGTGGAAAATATCTTCTGTGCCTGTGGGCAGCTGATTCTGTGCCTTTGGGCGATACTACCTACGCCTTAGAGAAAAATCTGTTATACATGAGGGAATATTCTTGTGTTGGATACTCGTTACCCGAGGGTAGGAGTTTACGTGTCTGAGGATCGTAGTTATTTACTTATAAATGCACTGTGGTGATTTCTTATATTAAATGGATTAAATGAATATAAAAAATGGGAATATAACTGGTAGTTGTTACTTTTGAGTTCTACTTACATTATTTCATTTTACCACTGCACACTATTGTTGCATGTTAGCACGCAGTTGGGCACGAGCCCTTGGTGTGTGCCTACTGAGATATATTTCTCACACCCTGTTTGGGTCACACTTTTCGGCCCAAACAGATTATGTTGTTGTAGGTGTAGATATGGGAAAGAGTCCCTATACAGGTAATTGACTGGTGTAGAGTAGTAGGAGGGCATGGGACTGAGCCTAGGCTCGTGATGTCGCTGCCAGCTGATTTTCTTTGTTTTGCTCTACTCTGTAATTGTTGTACTATATTGATGTATAACATGTTCTGTCCGTTTTCTTAGAACTTGAAACATGTAGCATCATCATTTATCTACTATTGGTTATATCCACTCCTGTAGTTTATTTCAGTTGTGTATGGTTTACTGCTTCCGCTGTCGTTGTATGTTTATTTTGTATTCCGATACGCTACACTTTGTCAAATGAGGGCATAGTTTCCCCACTATCAGACCTGGGCCCTCACTGCTAGTCGGCAGCCTCTGGCGTTTGGGGAAATGCGATTGAGGTCTTGTGACGAACCGGTTCGGGGCACCCGTTGAGTGGCACCCAGGGACCAGGACATTACAAAGTGGTATCAGAGGGGTTTCCATTCTTTGACTTACTATTTGGAGCCTTAGTCAGGGATAGGACAGAACGGTAGTTGGTAATAACATGAGCCCGGGCGTAGCTAACCCGTGTATAGTGAAAGTCCAGTCTACCTCGTATTTTTCATCCTTTTGATTTTGAAATTTTACGGTTGATATGTTTTCACCGTTGGGTGATGCACTTTGATATTGTACAGTTATTATTTTATCTACGGGTTTTATTTAGTCGCAACCCGATGAGATGAGGGTATGTCGTCTCATGCATCATATAGGCACATGCTAGAAATCACATACCATGCATAGTTTCCATGCCATGTATGTGCATTAGAATTTCCATGTTGTTGTGATAGTTGTTGTGCTAATAAAGCATGATGTTGTGATAGATGCTTGATAAATACCTGCCTTGTGATATGATATTTTTTTGAGCTTGTTTATAGAATGGACGCCAAACTTTGGTTTTTGGGGAGTATGGGCCCCCATTGACTGGAATTTGGTGGATCATTGACTGTTTATTGGTTATAAGACATATAAGATGTCAAAATTTGATTCGTGGGGAGTATGGGGCCCGACGGGTCGGAATGTGACACTTAGGTGTTAGATTCAGTATTTTTCGGGTTTATATTTTCTGGGTTCCGGTGAAGTTTCTGAGGCATACTGTCAGGAAACCCAGTATACACGCCGTGTAGTATTTTTCTACACGCCATGTATTCTCTTCTGTTTGGGAAGAAAAATGAACTTTTTTAGTACACGCCATGTACCCTGAGTACACACCGTGTAGTCTCTTCCCGTGTCACAAACCATATGGGCGGTGACATGGGGTAGGGAAAGGCTTGGGTAAAACACATCATGTACCGAATGGACACGCCGTGTAGCGTGACCCAGAGTCCGGCCGTGTAACTAACAACACGGTCCAGTGAACTCCTTGACAGAACACACCGTGTCAATTATAGACACGCCATGTAGTGTGACCTGGGGACTCGGCTGTGTAACTACCAACACGGGCCAGTGTCACATCTCCTGAGCATGTTGTGTACCTATGGGACACTCCGTGTAGTCTTGTCCGAGGATAGACCGTGTGGAGTTAGCCATGTGGCTGGGAAACGAGGTGGTGTACACACCGTGTGCGGGTGTAACACGTCGTGTAGTGTCATGCTGAGTAATCGGTCGTGTCACAGACAACACAGGCAGTTGGAAAATAACATCGTACACGCCGTGTAGATATTATACACGCCGTGTAGTTTTGTTCGATGGATGCCATGTGGCTTAGCTGTGTAGAAGGACTCGGGCAGGGGAAGGAATGTCAAGTACATGTCGTGTAGTCATCGTACACACCGTGTAGTCTTGTTTTCCCAATTTTCCATGCCATCTTCCTCTTGTTTCCTTTGTGGTTCCTTCGCTTTTCAGTCTTAAAAATCTTGAATCTATAGCATTCCTTTGACTTTGTAGTGTCATGCCGCCTAAAAGACCGTGTGTTGTTCGCCAGGAGAGCGGTGACGACTATACTCTGGAAATGGTGGGCCATGGGCTACTAGTGGATCCTCCAGCAGAGCCAGATGCGGCGCCAGCTGTTATACCAGACATAGGCGCGGAGGCACAGTTCCGTGAAGGCTTTATGCGGTTCATGCAGACCTTTCAGGGAGCACCGCAGGCTACCACATCTATGGCTGAGCTGACACGTATCTTCCAGCAGCAGAATCCCGCCTACGTTTTCAGGGGATGGAGGACGACATGCTGTAGAGTCTTGGTTGGGGCCGATGCAGACTATTTTTGAGCATCTTGAGATTCCTCCAAGGTGGAGGGTCAATCTCGTGACATATATGCTACTTAATTCCGCCAAGAGGTGGTGGGATGTCACAACCCAGTCAGAGAATCACAGGGACATGGAGTGGGAAGATTTTCAGGCAGTCTTCTATGACTTCTTTTTCCCAGAGAAGCTAAGGGTAGAAAGAGCTCGAGTGTTCATGAATCTATAGTAGGGTGCCATTTCAGTGATGGACCATTCTGCTCGTTTTACGAAGCTTCATAGTTTTTCACCCATGCTGGTGGGTGATGAGACTTTGAGAGCCAGAAGTTTTGAGGATGGTATTCGGTATGACATCTGAGCATTGGAGAATGTTATCAGGTTGCCTACTGTACACGCGATTATGAACCAGGAATTGATTAAAGAGAGGAACCTATGGGAATCGAGTGGTGTGGGCCAGGGCGGTTCAACACCAGTTAGTGGTATTGTTTCTATTGGCAAGAAGAACAGACAGATGGACTTCTCTTAGGGTGGCAGTACCAGTCAGAAGAATGCTTCAGGTGGCCAGGTTATGTGCTACCAGTGTGGTAGAGAGGGGCACAAGAGGCCACAGTGTCCACAAGACCCAGTGGAGTGTCGGGCTTGTAGCAAGTTGGGTCATTTGGAGCGCTTTTGCAGGGAATTTCCACCAGATAGTGAGAGGGGTTCTATGTATACTCCGCGTGTGGGAGCAGGACCAGTGGCTTCTTACCAGTCGGGAAACTAGAATACGTCAGGGCGTGCAGGTAGAGATGATGCTCGTGTTCTTGGTAGCCAGACACCAAGATTTCAGAGGCAACATGGTGGGACAACTCAGGGTAGTCATGCTGTTTCGTAGGGCTGCGACACTGGGCAGGCATACGCAGTGCAACAGACCCAGTAGGAGCAGGATCCCGAACCTTCTACAGTCAGAGGTACTATTCTAGTAGCTTCTGTCTTCTCTTTAGTACTTTTCGATACGGGTGCTACACATAGTTTCATATATGTGCATGTTGTGGAGGGTCGTGGGCTATGCGTTTCTTCTTCTTCTGATATCATGACTATAGACACTCTTTTGGGGACTATAACGGTTGGTGTGCATCGGTGTAAGGAGTTCCTCCTTGAGGTTGGAGGGTGTCACATCCTTTGGGACCTCTGTTTCGGTGCGGATGTGCGTCGGGTTTCTGTTCCAACGTTGTTCCGCCAGGACGCATTCGCGCGTGCGCCCGTCGACCCGAGGGGATGGGTGCGCGGCTTGTGGCCCCGCAGTCCCGCTTTCCAAAGGCAGGAGGCATCCGTCCCTTATTCCGGGATGTCTTCTCCTTGATCGAAACTGGGATGATGGGATGTCGGCTCCTCCTTCCGTGGACGTCTCCTCGGAACTCGTCGCCTAATCCGGGTCTCCCTCATAGATTTAAGACGTGCTCGTGAATCTCGTTCCCGGCGCCATGTCTCCATGGACACCGATTAATTACGCTGCTTCCGCCCGGACGCTCCAAGGAGTCTGGTCGGGGCAGCAACCTGCGGTGAGGAGACCGGGTAGCTCCGGGTGTTGGGGGCGTGTCTTAACACTGCGGCTCTGCATGTCTGCCTTCCGTCCCTAATAGGGCTTCTCGAAGGCGTGATGGCCTGAGGCATCCCACGCTGGGTGCGGGGAACTGCGTTACCTGAGGTTTTCCTCAGCTTCCCATGTTTAACACGGGGTATGCCGCGAGTTTAACGTCCAGCGGGGACGGCATCGGACTGATCACCACGAGGAGTGGATCAGATGACAGAACCCCTTGCGGGGAACCTCCGACGCTGGGGCCAGCACATTGACGGCTTCCCAAGTAAAGTGGAGTGGAATGAAATGGCATGACCCCACCGGGATGTGGCGTCCCAGGTAAGGATCAGGATGGATGATGGAGTGAAGAGCTTGGACCCCGTAGAGGCTTCCTACGTACCGCGCGTTAGCGCGGATCAAAGTCAACGTAGTTCGGATGTACAGTTTAACGTCATGCTGGACGATGGAAAGCCGACTCACGAAGAGGTCGAGGCTGTCGGGCGGAGGATTGAACCGAACCACCTCGCATAGTGGGGGATGGAACGGCTGGGCGGATCACAGTTTCACGTCATGCTGGACGATGGCAAGCCGACTCACGAGGAGGTCGAGGCTGCCGGGCGGAGGGTTGAACTGAACCACCTCGCACAGAGGGGGATGGAACGTCCGGGTGGATCACAGTTTCACGTCATGCTCGACACTGAAAGGAGAAATAGAAAAAGGCAGTGGGGAAGCACAATGGAGATACACATGTGCAGTCCCCCACAAGGGCGGATTCATAGGTGAATCGACGCGAATGTGAACCCGGGAGGGGTCCACTGATGGATGAACCTATGTGAATACGACCGGGACGACCAGGTGGTGGGCTTGATCCTCAGGGAGGCTTCCTACGTACCTTGTTTAGAAGACAGGGATCAAAGTCCACGTAGTTCATTCTGTCATGACTTACGCACTGAGGCAGCCCGAGTGCGGCAAAGCTCAGTTGAAGAGGGACTTGGGCCGAAGGTGAGAGACCTCGATCCCTGTCACGCCCTCTACAGGCTTCGGCAGTGGGGAAGCACAATGGAGATACACATGTGTAGTCCCCCACAAGAAATTAGGGGTTTGTAATACCCTACCCTCATGGGCGAAGGCCACTCCAATAAATCGTCCCTAAAGAGGGGCAATCCCGACATCCCTGCAGAGACGACTGGGTGGGGGCCACATCCAAACCGGGGGGACCCTCCGTGCGGGGCACGGGATCGGGTGATGCGGACGGTTTAACGTCTTGCCGGACAAAGTACAGTTTAACGTCGTGTGTTGAGGACGAAGCGGACGGTTTAACGTCTCGCCGGACGAAGTACAGTTTAACATCATGTTGGACGAAGATGCTTGGCAGTTTAACGTCTTGTCGTGCGGAAGTAGTACGGTTTAACGTCATGTTGGACGATACACTTGGCAGTTTAACGTCTTGCAGAGCGGATGAAGATGCTTGGCAGTTTAACGTCTTGTCGCGCGGACGAAGATGCTTGGCAGTTTAACGTCTTGTCGCGCGGACGAATATGGTGCCGCCGATGGGTCCGTGTCACTTCGCGCGAGCCTGGAGGGCCGCACGGGAAGACAACGCACGGTGCGGGCACCCGGGATGAATATCATCGGGCGCCACGCAGGCGGGTACCCTCAGGGGGTCAAAGGGGGCGACCCTGGTGGTTCGCGCGCAAAAGAGGAGCTTAGCGCACAATACCGCGGGTCGGCGCGCAATTGGGCGGGCTGACGCGTAATTGGGCCAGCGCTTTGCGCGCAGATGATTGAGATTGCGCGCACCGGGCTTCGGATAGCGCGCGGGGGCAAAGGCTCATTCTTTAACGAATGGCCACTTAGCAAAAATGGGGGTGCACGCAATCAGGCTGGATTGCGCGCACCCGGGGGCAATTGCGCGCAAGAGGCTTCTTTTGCGCGCAAAGGCCTTCGGGTGAGGGATTGGTCAAAGGAAAGAAGCCAAAGGGTTGCGCGCGAAGGCGAACCCCGAGGCTTGTTTGCGCGAAATAAAGGGGTTACCTGAAGATCGGCATTGCGCGCGGAGGGGGCTGGATTGCGCGCACGAGCGACCCTTCGAATTCTAGCAACCTTCAAAACGTTGGGGGTCACCTTGTATTTATAGGCAACCCCGGGCACAGAAGCTCGCCGCGGCGCGCAATTCATGGCGCGGGCGCGGAATTTCCTTTGCGGGCGCGGAATTGGGACCCCGGCGTGCAATAGAGTCGCGCGGGCAGCGGGCGTGAAAAACTACGCGCCGGCCTGGCGCTTTGCGCGCATCCCGGGAGGATTGCGCGCGACACTAAAACTTTGCGCACGGGCCTCCTAATTTCCACGCAAGGCCTCCGTGCCTTCCGAAACGTGCTGCTGACTCCAAATATGACCTCGCTTTCCGCATCCGGAGCTTCGTTTGGGAACAACGGACTTTTCCGGCGTCTACAAAATCCCCCCCTTGGAATCTGATCTGCGAGAGGTCGCAACGATCGGGTTCCGAGAGAGACGCCGGAATGCCGAAGTCCTGGGTGGCGCGGGAATGTGGCGCGCAAAAAGGGCGTCGGGCGAGAAATTCGCTATCGCGGTCGCGCAAAGCGCTTTCCGCGCAGCGCGGACACCCAGCCTCGCCTATAAATAAGGGCATGGGTCCCCCGTACCGTACACAGGCTTTCCGCGCGACAAGCTTTTATTCTCTCGTTCACGAAATTTTCTTTGCCGGCGCGAAATTCACCCGCTCGTCACGCAAACCAATCCAGATTTCGGCCTGTTTTTGCGCGAACTCCCGGGGTTTTACGCGGCAGACTTCCCAATTGCGCGCCGTCCACTAGGATTGCGTGCCAACTCCCAAATTTCTCTACCAACCTCATCCGATTCCGCATGCTTCATCCCTTAACCCACACGACTCCCGGAGCTTCTGAGATGGCCGCGAATCAAGGGAATGAGGGGGATTCCACCATTCGCAGAGCTGAGATGGCGGCGAACGGGGAGGTCTACGGAGCCAAGGAGATTGTTTCCAACAATCAATCCTTGTTCGACTTGCTGACGCCGGCCCAGAAGACATATCCGCTGTTGGACAACCTGCCACTCTGGAACTATGGCATCCTGGATGAGGTTCCAGTGCCATGGTTCGAGGTTGATGTGCCACGGACCTGGGTGACTCGGGAGGACGAGCTTCCCCACTATAACATCACCAACAATGAGCATCCTTCCAGGGAGACCAGGAACTTAGATGTCTATGTCCGGAACCCGAGGACGCGAACTATTTCCGGGAGTGAGCCTACTGCGGAGAACTCTCCAGCCCTCTACTCGAGCACATACCGCCAGAGTGTCACTGACGACACCAAGGGCTAGCTGAAGGACTGGGACTTGCGGTCTGGGGGAAATTTCACCAGTGAGTGGGCCTGGGCGTTCTGGGTACGCCACACCTGCGATCACTTCGCGGAGGAGCTGCGGTACATCGGCCTGTTTGAGGCGGTGTGGAAGTCACAGTTCCACTTCTACCAGCAGCCCGAGCTCGGGCCAGAGCTGTTCACCCGCTGGTCCCCGGATACCAACACCTTCCATCTTCATCATGGGGAGGTCAGCATCGGTCTCTGGGACATCCACTGCATCAGAGGTATCCCACTGGAGGGTTACCAATACGATGAGTTCCTGCCTCCGAGGAACACCTGGGGCGACAGGTAACGGACTCCCATCCTGACATGGCATCTACTGGACCTGGCTAAGGAGCGGCTCGGGGTCAAGGACTTCCACAAGGACATAGCCTACAAGGAGTGGTTCAGCCAGTTCTTGGAGCATGACCCCGCGGTCAAGATGCCAGGTAGGGGGAAGCGGTGCCCGACCGCGGCTCAGAGGAGCCGGAACGGGTCGTACTGGCGGGTCCTAGAGACAGGAGACTACCGCTCATGGGGGTACCGCGTCATCGAGGCCCGGGACCCAAATGTCCGGTACGCGGCGTTCCTGGCCGCCTTTCTGAGTGGGTGGCTCCTGCCAGTGCGGGATGCGAGAATGGGCGTCCGCCCGACGACACTGGCGAGGGCGGGCGCCATGGCCGCCAACAAAAGATACAACCTCGGGGTCCCAGTGCTGGCTAAGCTGTACGCCATCTTGGGACGCATCTCACGAGGGGGGTCGCCACGAAGGGTCTGTGGGCCCTTTCAATTCTTCCATGGCTGGGTGGCTGCTCACCTCGGTGGCTACACGTTTCCAAACGCCGTCATTCCTCCGGGCAACGGCCTGCGACCCTCCCTGCTGAACATCGCGGGGGTCGCTCCGCTGACCCTAAATGAGGAGGGCGTGAGGATTCGGATTGGCAATCACGCCAATTTCAACTTCAGCCCATTCCACACTCACGTTGGCCAGATGATCGACAATGGACAGGGTCCGCTGGAGCAGCACGAATACTTCCTGAACATGCGGGGCGGGGTGCTCGTGGTTCGGATCGACGAGAAGGTGATCTGCGAGCCCTACGTGCCAGCCCGGTTCGCCAGGCAGTTCGGGTGCCTTCAACGGATGCCGAAGAGGGTATTCACTGCTGTCCGGGAGGAGACGAACCCTTGAGTCCTTCGCCAGATGTGGCTAATGTTTGCCGCTTTCGGCTCTGGCGACGTCATCACTCTCCCTCCTACCGGGGTCGATGCATGCTTGGCAACCGAGTATGCCGAACACTGGGCCATCGCGTACCCCGAGGGGCTTCTAAGGAAACCAGTTCGGCGGCTCGAGGTCACCTGTGCGGAGACCGGGCGTCAAGGAAGGAGGCGAGGCGCCGTCACGCGGGGGAGAATGGAGGCGCGCCAAGCAGTGGAGCCGGCGCGGGCAGGGACTTCGGCGGAGGGCACATCGCAGGCTGCCGCCACGGCCTCGGCGCCTAGAGAGGGGGAACGTGCGGTGGTTGAGGAGCGGCCCGGGAAGTAGGTAAGGCGTCTGCTCGAACCCTCCCACGATGCAGTCTTCCCAGCGTTGTGGTCGGCCTGGATGACCCTGCGGTAGTCGCTGGGGACCGAAATCATCTGGCAGAAGATAACCAGAGAAGGAATCTATCTGCCAGAGGTCGGGCGCCTTCAGGTCGCCGACAGGGTGAACATCCACCGGCGGTATGCGTATCTGACGGCCATGGACGAGTACGCGCGCCAACGTGGTCAGCGTGCGGAGCCGTCCCTTCTGGTGAAGGTGATGCTTGGTCTAGAGCCTGCTCCAGAACAGATGCCGGCGAAGGAAGATGACAGTAACGACGACTCCGAGGAAGAGGAGGAGACGGGGGAGGATGAAGGCTCTGAGGGAAGGTCCCATTAGGGGAGCCCGCGGGAGAGCGGCGAGGTGGCTGGCTCTGGCAATATTGATATCACTGAGCTCCTCGAGGTCCGCTTCTATCCCTACTCAACCTGCTTCATCCATTCTCTTATGCAGCTTCTAACCCATTTCTTCACCTTCCTCAGGAGTGCACGGATGTTGGTCAGGCATCCTCAGTAGGAGTAGGAGAGGCACCAGCAGGACAGGGCGGGGGCCAGACGCCCATCATTGAATTGACAAGCGCTGAGGGGTCCCCTGCTGCAATTGCTCCTGCGGCGGCCGGGATAGTGGAAGATGACGCTTTGGATTCCCGTAAGTCTCCTTACTTTACTGTTGGTGCTTGCCATTGACGATCCGTGACTAACCACGGCATGCCCTGCGCAGTGATCTCAATACTGGAGGCTCGTCGGGCTGCCGAACCCGGGCCATCCACGAGTGGACCAGTGGCAGACCTGCCGCCTCCTCCAGAACAGAATTCTCACACCGAGCCGGCCCCACCAACTGCTGATCAGGGGGCAGCGGACGCCGGCAGTGCTACCATCGGAGAGAGGTCGGGGGCTGACGAGGGTGTCAACGCCACTGGGGCGAGAGAAGAAGGTCTCCCAGATGTTGGGGAACCTATCCCCTATGAGGAAATCCCAGGGGCGGACCCCGCAGTAGACCTGCTGGCTGCCTTCCCTACCTACCGGCCTGCCGACCCCGAGGAGATGGACGACTCGGACACGGAGGCGGTCGAGGAGAGCCGGATAACGCGCCGCATGGGGTGGAAGTGCATCCAGTGCTTCCTCAAGCGAGACCCATCGGAGTGGCTGGGGCGCATGGGATCACTTCAAACCTGGCTGTGCTTCCTGTGTGCCGGGGGAGCTGATGCTCAACGCCTCCATCTGACGGTCCGTGATTTCATGGCCGAAAAGATGCGCGAGAGCCGCTGGCGTGCCGACATCGCACAATGTCGGGACATGTCGGAGAACACGCGTGCGCTCCTTGTGGCGGAGCAGGAAGTCCGGCGCCTCGAAGGGCAGGCGGAAGATAAGGAGGCCTTCGTAGCAGCGTGCACCGAGCTTGTGGAGCAATTGACGGCCCAGCTGGATGACGCCCAGGTACAGCTGACGGAGGCAGGCCAACAGATGGTCATACTTCAAGTCGAGCGGGAGCGTGCACAAGCCAGGATCGACGAACTGCGTGCTGCGACCGCCGATGAAGAGAGGGCATGTAGAGAGCGAGAAGCAGCCCTGGAGGCCGCCAGCCAAAGGTTAGTGGCGTTAGAAAGATTCATTCAGCATGCTAATCCCTAGGGGCTTTGTTTTTTCCATTCCCAGAAAATTTTTCTTTCGCTACTCAATACTTCGATCCATTTGTATGAACCAATATATTTATCTGCATCTTTTGGGCATAACCTGCTCAACCACAATTCATTGTCTCGTGGGAGCGTTAACCAAGCTTCAGGCATCCATAATTGGGCCTGGATTTCCAAGGAAAAGAGGGAGGCCATTCCTAGGAAAGGAGACCTCAGACCTAATCAATGTATCATCCCCCCAACTTGTTCCGACACACGAGCGGGACAACGCTAGGGGCGTTGAGATTTTATCCGAACAGAGGGAAATGAGAAAGGGTGAATCGCGTGTCCCGAATTTAGAGATCCACGACGGTCGGCCTTCCAGGAAATGCCCAAGATGGCAAGCGGACAATGGATCAATCGACCATACTACTGCAATAGACGGACCGAAGGTCATCATTCATATTGCAGGTGGCGGATCACATGTCATCATCAATTCCGCTTTGGGGGTTCCTTCAGGCACAAGGGTGGAAATCCGGATCAACAGGGCATGCGAAGCGTGGGGCGAAGTGATGATTTGTTCGGACAGAATATAACACTCCCAAAATTGCGCCACCGTGGGGAAAGCGTATTAGGAGGATGCACTAATCTGGCCGTGAATCACCCCAATTCTCAGACAGAACCTCTTTGATGAGGAAACTGTCGCTTCCCATCATTGCAATGGGGGATCCCGAGCTGAATCGGGGAGAATATCACAACTGCACCACTCTACCAGAAGCCAGGCCAGACGGTCGGCGACGAGGAGGGGCAGGACTTAGCGATCCCTGAGGCTGGACCCGAGTCGAGATGCCCGGGCGTTCCTACGTACTCCATCAGGCTGGAGATCAAGCCACACGTAGTTCTGAGAGTGCAGTTTAACGTCATGCAGGACGTAGAACCCCGATTAGGGAGATCTTAGTTTAAAGTCGTAGAGCTCGGACCACAGGGGCAGATCGTAGTTTAAGATCTTAGAGATCGGACCATAGGAACCTCAAAGTATGCCACATCGTGGTCCTATCCCCTGGATATGCGAAGATGCACTGAGGGATAGTGTCAAGAGTGCCGAGATTTTGCCTGGTCAGAATGGGGGGTGGAAAACGTAATGTGAATCATGCGGCCGTTCACTCAAGGACTGGGGCACAGGCGTAACGACATGGGAGTACTACCGACCGTGGCGGAAAAGCAGCATCAATATCGCACTGACCGTTGATGGAACAAGACAGCAAACGAGCATCAACAGCTCAAGCGCAGGATTCATATCGATTTGCTGCCCGAGGCCCTTGGGGGCACCGGCCTGAGTCGGTGGGAGAGCACTGAGGCATTGTATCCAGACCGCTCACGGGGGTCCCACCCAGGGCGTAGGCGATGGGTCCGAATGAAGGGGAGCACGAAGCCTGAAAAGTGGAAGGAACCTGACCAAGCTGAACCTGACCCTACTGGCAATAAACCAGAGTACTCTTGACACCGGTGAACCATTGCAAGGGGTCGAGGGACACACCTTGAGGGTGACCTGAAGGCGGCGGATTCCCCAGAGAAGGGGGAATCTCTAAGAGGTGGGGGGATGGACCCGAAGTTTCAAACATCCGGGCGTTCCTACGTATCCCATAAGGATGGGAATCAAGCCACACGTAGTTCTTGAAGCGTGGTGCAACACAATCGGGCACCAGCACGGGGAGGGGTGTGGGTCTAGCCCTCGCACCCAGAAGAAGCGGTATTTGATATTTCTTGTTTGTCCTTAAAGGTGGATGGGTTTTCATTGTGCAGCGACATGCCTGTGATTAAGAAATCTCGGGCATCGCCACAATAATCAAGCCAAGAAAAGCATTGATAAGTGGCGTGGTTATTAACCAGCACCCAACGTGAGTGTCCCCCGAGGAGAACATCACGATGCAGTGCCGTTTCTCGTCGGGCGGCCAAGACGACCACAGTTTACGGTCGTGTGGTAAGACCAGGCAACACAGTTTAAGGTTGTGTGGTTCGGACCATGGAGGAATCCGCTTATTGCGGTACGGCGGACCCAGCGGAGGTGGGGACATACCCCAGCCCTGCGGTCACGCACAATTTTATGAGAAGGATCCTCGGATAGGGGCCTGCATATGTCTATCAACCGAGGGGCAGAGATGCTAGCCTCCAGCTATGCTGGGCCCAGAACGCAATTGTTCGAGCGACTCCTTCCTCCTCATGGGGACGAGGGTCTAGCTACACATGGCCCTTAGGGAGGACATCAGCATATATCCTTGGTGCTCAGATCATGGGAGCCTCAAAAGACACCATTACCCTGGTTGGCCTGCCTAACGTGTAGAGGTGTACTGAAGGTTAGTATGAAGAGAGTGTCGAGATTCCACTACAACGCACAGAGGCGGAGTGTGATGAGGACTGCGCAACCAACGTTCAGAGCCCGAAAGAGCCGACATGGCGATCAAGGATGTCGCTGACCAAATTCGCAACACAACATCCGATCGCGTCAGCCTAGGATGAGGCAAGAAAACGAGCATCAACCGCTCAAGCGCAGGATTCATATCGATTTGCTGCCCAGGAAGGCCCGAACAAGAGGAAGCGCGAGGCCCGACAAGCAACACAGGACTTGTCTGGACTGAATCCGACACTACAAGTCATAGACCTGAGTACCCAAAACATGTTAACAGATCACCGGAAAGGGTCGGAGGACTCACCCTGAGAGCAACCAAAAGACGGCAGATCCCCGTGATCAACCAAGAGACGGGGCTGGACCTGAAACTCAAACGTCCAGGCGGTCCTACGTATCCCATAATGATGGGAATCAAGCCGTACGTAGTTCTTGAGAGGCAGTTTAACGTCATGCAGGACGATGAGGGGTGTGAGGTAGTCCCACACACAGGGGGGGCGTACGGCGCGGCCAGTAGACCGACGTGAATGAGGACATAATCCCCCGCTCACGTCATACGCCTCGCACAAAAAGGAGGGGAACTTGGGCCAGAGGCCCAACACGGGATAGAGATTCCCGGGAAATGGGGCTGGGCTTGAAACATGAATGTCCAGGCGGTCCTACGTATCCCATAAGGATGGGAATCAAGCCGCACGTAGTTCTTGAGGTGCAGTTTAACGTCATGCAGGACGAAGATGCTTGGCAGTTTAACGTCTTGCAGCGCGGACGTGGTGCGGTTTAGCGTCATGCGGGAAGAAGTGCAGTTTAACGTCATGCGGGACGAACTGCAGTTTAACGTCATGCGGGACGAACTGCAGTTTAACGTCATGCGGGACGAACTGCGCTTAGGCAAAGTACTGCTTGAGGAACCTAGCGTTGGTGGGAGGAGTGACACGCTCACCATCCATAGTTCCTAGGGAGTACGCGCCATTGGGATAGACCTTGTGGATGACAAAAGGTCCCTCCCACTTGGGCTCAAACTTGGGTGGCTTCCTTCCGGGGATCATTGGCGCTCTTAGGGCTAATACTAGGTCACCCTGCAGGAAGGAGCGGAGGCGAACCTTATTATTGAAAGCTCGAGCCATTCTGCTTTGATGCCTCTCCAAGTTGTGCAAAGCGCGAAGCCTATTCTCATCCAGTGCTTCCAACTCGACTAGACGGGCTTCAGCAGCTCTGTCCGGCGCTTGCTGGTCGTAGACCGCAGTGCGCAAGGACGGTAACTGGATCTCGATGGGAAGGACGACCTCAACTCCACACACCAGGGTATAAGTGGTCGTCTGGGTGGAATTGCGAGTCGTTGTCCGATAACCCCAGAGGGTGTTGGGGAGCTTGTCCGGCCAACTCTTCTTGTTCTGACCAACCATCTTTTGCAGAATGTTAGAGAGGGTCTTGTTAAACGCCTCAATCTGTCCATTCGCCTGCGCATGATAGCGAGATGTATGGTTCGAGCGAATGTTGTACTTGGCGTACAACTTCTTCAACTCGGCTGCTCGGAAATTGGCTCCGTTATCCGTGAGGATAGCGTGAGGCACTCCAAATCGATAAATGATGTTGGAGGTCACGAAGTCAGCGATCGATCAGGATTTGACCTCTCTGAGCGGAATCGCCTCTGCCCATTTGGAGAAGACGTCTGTGGCGGTCAGAATGAACCGGCACTGGCGAGCTGTCGCCGGTTGGTTAGGTCCCACAATGTCTAGACCCCAGACTGCAAAGGGCCAAGAATACCTGGTGGTATGGAGAGGCTCCGGTGGCCGATGCACAAAGTTCGCATGAACCTGGCACGCATGACACTTCTTGTCATACTCGATGCAGTCATGGATCATGGAGGGCCAAAAGTATCCCAACCTCCGAATCTGGTGGGACAGCTTCGGCCCAGTCTGATGGGCACCACATGAACCAGCATGAACCTCTTGCATGACTCGTGGGATCTCAACTCCCTGAAGGAAATGGAGGAGAACACCATCAAATCCGCGTCTATAGAGGATCTGCTCCAGGCCGGGACTGCTCTGGAGGACAAACTATGATGCGCGGCGTCGAACTCGCTCGCGCTCGGCCCGATCCGACGGGAGAATGCCATGTTGGAGGTACTCAACCAGGGGCATCCTCCAATCATGGGCTGATTCGACTGCCATATCTGGGGTACTCGGGGCTCCGGGCACAGGGGAAACCGTGGTGAGATTACTTACCGACGGGCCGCGATCTCCTTCCGGGATAACGGGAGCGATGAGCCTGCGGTGCGTCACGCGGATGATCAGGTTGGCCTGTTCAGGCTCTGCGAGTGACGCAGCAAGGCTGGCCAAAGCATCTGCTCGACCATTCTGCGACCGGGGAATATGGACAATTTCTGGCAGAGAAGGGAACTGGGCCATCAGAAGGAGGGTGCACTCCAGCAATGGCACATGTTTCGGCATCCTGACAACATAGTCGCCATTGATCTGCCTAACGACCAGCTCAGAGTCCCCTTTCACACACAGATGGGGCACGTCAATCTCGAGAGCCAACTTGAGGCCAGTGATGAGGGCATGGTATTCCGCCTCATTGTTGGTACAGCCCTCTGACAACAGGAAAGAGTATGGCAGCACGGCTTTCTCCGGGGTAATGAAGATGATACCCAGGACCACTCTGTTGAGCTTAGGATTATCAAGTCTTCTACCGGTGGGGCTCTGGGAGGCACCGTCAAAGTGCATCTGCCAGCATGGATCGGCACGATCGACCGAGAGAACGGCCTCATCAGGAAAGCCTAGATCCAGCGGCTGATCCATGGAGGTCGGGTGAGCAGCCAGAAAGTCTGCCAATGCTTGCCCTTTGATGGCCTTCTGAGACACATACCTGATGTCGAACTATTGAAGAATCACAACCAACCGCGCTAGACGGCCAGTCAACATAGGCCGGCTCAGGATATATTTCAACGGGTCTACCCAAGAAACCAACAGTACCTCATGGTGCTACATGTAGTGCCGTAAATTCTGTACGATAAATACGAGCGCCAGGCAGCTCTTCTCGATGGGGGAATACCTAACTTCCGCATCGAGGAGCATGCCACTGAGGTAATAGAGGCTATTCTTTGTTCCCTCGTTGTTCTTTTGGGCGGGAAGGGCACCAAGGGACCGTTCCAGGGCGGTCACATAAAGGACCAGTGGCTTCCCGGATACAGGCGGCATCAGAACTGGAGGTTGAAGCAGGTACTTCTTGATTTCCTCAAAAGCGGTCTGACACTCCTTATCCCATACATAGGTGGCACCTTTCTTCATGAGCCGAGAAAAGGGCTTACACTTGCCGGCCAGATTCACGATGAATCGGCGTATATAGGCTAAGTGGCCTTGGAACCCTTGCAGTTCCCGGATGTTACCTGGGGGAGGCATCTGGCTAATCGCCCTGATCTTCTCTGGGTCGATCTCAATACCTTGATATCTTACCACAAATCCAAGAAACATTCCAGAGGTGACCTCGAAGGCACATTTCAACGGGTTCATCTTCAGGCAGCGAGACCGGAGGAAGCCGAACACTTTCTCAAGATCTTTGAGATGGTCCTGACGCTGGAGTGATTTGACCACCAAGTCGTCGACGTAGCATTCCACCAGTGTGCCGAGGATTGGCTTGAATATGCGGTGCATCGCCCGTTGATAGGTGGCACCTGAATTCTTTAGGCCGAAGGGCATGACCCGGTAACAAAATATACCTTGGGGGCCCTGAAGGCAGTGAACTCCTCATCCTCAGGGGCCATCTGGATTTGGTTGTATCCGGAGTATCCATCCATGAAGGAGAGGGCTTGGAACCCTGTCGTGGCGTCAATCAACAGCTCTGTCACCGGAAGGGGAAAATAATCCTTCGGACAGTGGCGGTTGAGATCGCGGAAGTCGATACAGACTCTGATCTGTCCGTTCTTCTTCCTGACCGGCACAATGTTGGGCAGCCATCTGGGGTACTGAACTTCCCTCACGAAGTTGGTTTTGATAAGCTTGTCAACTTCGGCCTCAACCATGGCACCTTGGAATGGGTGCATCTTCCTGGGAGGCTGCTTGAACCCGCGATGGTTCGCCGGGAGACCAAGGTGGTGGACGGCTAACTGAGGATCTAGCCCCGACATCTCGTCATAGCCCCAAGCGAACACGCCACGGTGCTGTCTGAGGATGTCCACGTACTGCTGCCGCTCCTCAGAGGGCATGGCGGCACTGACCAATGTGGGTCTTGGATCTGCCTCGGTTCCAAGGTTCACCTGTACTAACTCATCAACCGTGGCGGAGATGCCCTCCTCAAAGGATGGGGGTGCGTCTTCCACGTCCTCTCCACTCGGGGGGGGGGGGGGAATCGTCCACGGGAGAGACTGCGTTGGAAACTGCATTGGGGCTACCAGATCCTGCTGGGCCACTGGTGCTGGCACGGGCGATCGCGGTCATCTCATCAAGAGACTCACAGGCCGTCGAGACCATGGCTACGTCCAACCGATGAATCGGGAGGACGTAAGCGTCATCCAAACTTGCCCATAGATCACTTGCAACAGCGACAGGCTCAACCTCACCTTCCAGGATCTGCTTATCCTTGCTCTTGTAATAGTCCGCGTCCAGATAGAGGGCTTCACATGAGGCAAAAGGAGAGGCATCCCCCTGAAGCACGCCTACTCGACCGTTAAGGGATTATTTAAGGCATTGGTGGTATGACGAGGGAACCGCCGCATGAAGGTGGATCCATGACCTGCCCATCAATGCGTTATACGCAGTGTCTTGAGAGACTACCATGAATTCGGTGCTGGCAACCAAGTCACCGAACTGGGTCTTCAAACGTATCTTGCCGACCAGAGTTTGCTCGGTGCGGTTGTACCCCTGGATCCTGAGGTCGGAGGGAATCAAGTCATCCTCAGACAACCCCAATCTCCGGAGCGTCCGAGTGGGAATCAGGTTAATCTCAGACCCCGTGTCGACAAGACAACGACGGACTTCAAGGCCATTGAACTGGCCAGTAACATACAGCGGATGAATGTGCCCCTGTATAGGAGGGTATTCATCCTTACCAGAGAACGAGATAACTGCCTGACATTCGGCGTCCTCAATCGTTTCGGCGTGAAAGGCCTCTGCAGCCGCAACCTCCATCTCAAATTGGAGGGGGCTCTTCAGGGCTTCAGCGAGCGCCTCGCGCATCTCAGCTGACAGGCGCAGAGCCTCAAGGATGGAGAGCCTTGCTGGGATGTCGGCCAAGTGCTTCAGGACATCATACTTTTTTGGCGAAGCGCGATCCCCTGGTTGCAGGAGGTTGCTCTGCGGTTGGAGGCATGACGGGCCATGCTGGTTGGACCGGCAGCCGACTGGTGCTTGGCGCATCTCTCTGTTCATTGGTTGAAGCCCGGGAAGTAGTCACCGTACTGGGGTCAGGAGGCCGGGATGGACTCGTGGCAGGGCGGAGCTGATCGCGACGCGGCTGAGGCGGTTCTGCCTGGTCCCACACCACAAACAGTGGCGGAGGCGAATCCGTCATCCCCGGATGGGGGGGCTGCGCACGCTGATCTCGGTTTTGAGCCTGCTGCCTAGTCTTAGTGGCATGCACGGCCTGGCTTGAGGTACCAACTGTCGTGCCCCAGTGACTCCTGTTGTTGCGGTTCCTCCGACGGTGGCGACGACCGGGGACACTTGGGAGGTCCACCTGGTGTTCTTCAACGTCGGGAACTGAAAAGGGATTTACCAGCTCGACGGTATTAACCGAAGCGTACCCAACACTGTCATCGGACGAATCATTCATCACTGGGCGGATCCGGGGAGGGATCCCCATCTCCGGGGGCATGAAATCGCCGAGAGTGCGGGATAGTGGCGGAACTGGCGGGGCGCGCTCTTCCTTCTTGCGCCCCCGCCATTTGCTCCTCTCGGAAGTGGTAGGCTGGGACGATGATGCCGGAGCAGCACCCACAGATTCTGGGGGCTCAGGCTGATTCAAGCGCGCACGGATGATTCCATTGGAGCGAATGATCGTCTTGTGGGCCATCCATTCATTATACTTCTGGGACCCGCGGTTGGAGACCAGCTGCCATTCGTCCTCGTCGCCACTATCGTCATCTGATCCCATGAACACGCCCGCCACTTGTGCTGGAGCTGGTCCCAACCTGATTACATTGTTGTTAATCTGGTCTTGGAGCCAGTCCTTAAACACGTAGCACCGCCGGATGGTGTGCCCCAGGGCCCGATAGTAAAGGCAGTAGCGGGGGTTATCTGTGAGATGTGCCTCCTCTGGCCTCCAACACTCAGGCAGTCGCACAATCCTCTGCTCCAGGGCGCTCCGGAAATAACCGGGGACCTGATCCTCATGAAATGAGTAAGTCAGGTATCGTGGGACCCTGGGAGCATGGTCTTGACGAGGGGATGTAGGGGCCTTCCGAGGAGGTGGACCCTGATTATCTCGCCTGGGTTGTGGCGGTACATTACGCGGAGGGGCCGGCCGGTTCTGGGGCTGCCGCTGCTGGTCCGGGAACAGAGCCCGTGGAGGCGGATTCCTGTGAGGCTGTGGAGCTGGCCTCACCGGCAGCAGCTCCAACTGCCTGGGGGCCTCTACCTGGGCAACAGCAGCGGGCTCAGCCCTGCTGAGTCTCCTTGCAGGGATCATAGGAGGCAGCGGGTGTGCCTGACTGGCCTGTTGCAGGGCCTCCTCAAGACGTTGAGCTTTGTCTGAGAAGTCCCTGAACCCCCCGGGGTAATTTTGAGTGATCAAGGAAGGGACCAGCTCGGTCTTGACGTTCCCGATGCACATTGTCAGCAACTGCTCCTGAGTCAATGGCATGTCAAGGGAATACGTGAGACCCTTCCATCGGGCGACGAAATCCGCGACTCGCTCATCAGGACATTGCTTGCACATGAAGAGGTCTGCGATACTCGTCTTCCGGGTCGTGGAACTGAACTGGTAGAGGAACTGTCTACGAAGGTCCTCCCAGCTAGTTATCGACCCGACGGGGAGCTGGCTGTACCAGACAAATGCTGGCCCTTCCAGTGTCTGGACAAAGCAGCGAAGCTTACCGGCCTCCTGCTGCGCCGAAGTTCCCAACATAGGCCCGCACCTCGAGTTGAAATGTGCCAAATGCTGTGGCGGATCTCCAGTCCCGTTAAAGGGGGCGAAAGTGGGGTTCCCGAATCCCGGAGGTGCCGGCATGTCATCCACCCATGCTGGGTATGGGTTGCCGTCCGGTGGGATTGCCACTTGCCGAGTCTCCAAGGCTTCCAAGCCGGCGATGAGTGCCGCCATCGGATTGTCCGGACATGGGTTCCAGTCCTGGCGAGGATCTCTAACCACGAGAACATTGCACGGCCCTTCAATCGGGTCGTCGACCGGGTCATCGAACTCGGCAGCTCGTGGGATGGAGGGCGGAGCGGCCCTTGGGGCAGCGGGAGGAATCCGAGCGGGGTCTCTCAGGTAGTCACACCGCTCGGGAGGGTGTGGTGAATCATACCGCGCCCTCTTTCCATAGGCAATGGCCTCTCCCCTGTCGGCGAACACGGCGTAATCACGGTTGCCCGAGAGAGTCTCGTCGAGGAGTGGTTGTTCCTGTCCCTGCTGTCCTGGCCTAGGATCACCGTAGTCAGGCCGCTGCTCTGCAGCGCACTCGGCGAGGAGCTGGTCAACTAGATTCTTCTGCTCGGCGAGCTGTTGACGTAGCATAGCCTTCTCGGGATCCTCATCCGCCCTCTGCATGGAGGCAGATGGGTCGGCGGGCTTTACAGCCCCGCCGTTCTCTTTACCTTTGCTGACGTTTCAGCTCAACGTCAGTGCTTCAGTGGGCGTGGGGAGACCCAGGAGGTTCCTCTGGTGATGAGTAACTCTCACTGATGGATCCAACAACGGCTTGTCTTTGGGGGGAGAGCCCCCGTCGAGAAGTTCCAAGCCGTTCCCCTCTCCCAACAGGTCAGCCATATTGACCGTTTCCGTCCCTAGGGATGTACCCTCAGGGCCACCCAGTGAATCGGGATGTCGGCGAATCGTACTGAAGCGTAGGGAAGCGTACTGCCCCTATCCACGGATATACACGTGGGGGGTGTCTTCCTCGATAACCTTGCGGTGTACTTGAAAACACTCAATGCATCGTTGTTGGAGGGCCCTGTGGTGCCCAAATGACCCGGGGTGCCGAACCGCGGGGAGCGTGGCCAGGTCAATCTGACGGCACTGCTCACCAATATCTTCCAGGTGCACTTGACTCCTGGTATATGGCATTTGTAGGCGGTGAAGACGGGAGTGAGTCTCCCGGAGAGTTCGGTGGAAGCATTTGAACTCATCAGGGGTGAGTGATTCGGGTGCATGAATGTCCGGTCCTGCGACTGGACAAAACTTCTCAGGGATGTGGCCCTCTGCAAGGATAGTCCAGAAGCTCCACGATTCAAACTCGGGACCCAGGTCTCCTTGGTCCTCTTCAACAACTGGGAATGGATGGGGAACCGGCAATGGTGCCGAGGCGGGCCGCCGGGCCGACGGGCTGGACGGCGGTGAATACGGCGAGCAGGCCGATTGGCCTCCATATCCCGGGCCGCCCTCTGAGGGTGGCGGTGCCCCATCTACCACATCACGATAGGACGGGCCGGCGAGCGAACATCCTGCCGTAGCGTCGGTGCTCGCCGAGGGTGCACTAGATCGTGGTTCGACCGTCGGTCCCCAGAAAAGGTCTCCGGCTTCTCCGATCGAGGCAGAAGGCGTTTCCGGAGGGGCCGGTACCAACCGCAAGCTTGATCCTTGGGGGTCTACCAGGACTTCGCTACTCCGGATATACCTTCGGAGAGAAGCGGGGATCATATCGATCTCGCTCTCGGGGAGTACGAGGCTGACGTGCCGCATTCCTACCCCTGCCCCTAACTGGCGGGATCGGGGGGAGGGCTCCGTCGCCGAATCATACTCCGCCTCTATATCAGAGAAACGAACCGGTCAGATCTCTGTCCGGAATTCCCTAACATTCCTCCCTCGACGTCAACGCCTCGCCTTCCTTCCCCTGGGTGGTTCTTCGGGGCAGGACTGATCTCTGTCCTGGCGTCCCCCGGCCGCACCGGTGCTGGGGCCAAGAGGATTGGAAACCAAGGTGCGAGGAGCACCGGGACAGATATCAAAGGGGACGCGGGGAGAGATGATTCCGGGCAGGCCTCCAGGCCAGGATCGGAAGGTGGGATCACCCATTCCTCTTGGATCGGCCACACAGAGTAGACCCTGCTGGTGAATAGCGCTACCGCGAGGTGGTCTGTGGTGGCTATTGCCTGTACCAGCAACCGGGAGAGTCAACCCAACCTGCCTTTGGGGCGGTCGAGGCCTCGATCCTGGTCGGGCATAGACATGCCCCTGCTCAGGATGCGCAGGGGCCTGGTGACTGGAGCCAACAGTGGCTTGGGCTAACGCGGCCGCTGTTGCTAGGGCCCCAAGATGGGCATCCTCTTCCGCTCGTGCCGGACGTTGGCGTCGGGACAGACGAGTCAGGATCAGCGGTGCAGGCATGTGGAGAGCCCACTCTTCGACTTGAGAAGCCTGGCGGCGGCACCGACGTGGCCTGGCGGGAGCCCTTATCGCGGATCCCTGGAGCGGATCTCGGATCGGGTGGTCCCGGACATCCTCCACCTCATCCGCATAGGGGAGGGAGTTGTCGGAGCGCTCCGGGGATAAACTCCCGAAGCGGTTGGACGTCGAGGTAGGTAGCAGCGCCTCCCTGCGCGGCCCTCGGGGGCGGCGTTGGTGGCGAGGTGCAGCTTCCTCGAGGTCTAGACGAGCCATGTCCCTGGTGGGGTTAACTCCCTCTTCCTCATATCTCCGCACCAAGTTGTTGATCACCCTTCTCTGGATGACCTCCGAGGGGGAGAGAGGGCGTAGTTGACCCGCAGTTGTGGCTGCTGGGACGGCCGTGGAACGGGCGGGACTGCGCGGAGTAGCCGCGTCGGTGTTTCCACTACCCCTACGCCAGTGGGCGGGCGGCGATCGGGCACTGGATTGGGCGACTTGATTCCGGAAAGCAGGGAGAAGAACCCATTAATACTGACAGGAAATGAAATCGACAACCGATCATTAGTGCCACGACGCCTTCCGTGGGGGGAACCCAGGCCCTCGACGTCGTGAGACGGAGTGCCCGATTTCCCTTCCCCAGCCCCTGGCGGGTTCCGTGCCCTGGTGCTGAATGCTCGGTCGAGCAGCATGCTAGTCTTCCAACACCTCTGAAAGCTATCGGTCTTCGTATTGAGGAGAAGAGATTCACGTCGGGTTCACCATTTTTCTGTTTCGGTGCGGATGTGCGTCGGGTTTCTGTTCCAACGCTGTTCCGCCAGGACGCGTTCGCGTGTGCGCCCGTCGACCCGAGGGGATGGGAGCGCGGCTTGTGGCCCCACAGTCCCGCTTTCCAAAGGCGGGCGGCATCCATCCCTTATTCAGGGACGTCTGCTCCTTGATCGAAACCAGGATGATGGGATGTCGGCTCCTCCTTCCGTGGACGTCTCCTCGGAACTCATCGCCTAATCTGGGTCTCCCTCATAGATTTAAGACGTGCTCGTGAATCTCGTTCCCGGCGCCATGTCTCCATGGACACCGGTTAATTACGCTGCTTTCGCCCGGACGCTCCAAGGAGTCTGGTCGGGGCAGCAACCTGTGGTGAGGATACCGGGTAGCTCTGGGTGTTGGGGGCATGTCTTAACACTGCGGCTCTGCATGACTGCCTTCCGTCCCTAATAGGGCTTCTCGAAGGCGTGATGGCTTGAGGCATCCCGCGTTGGGTGAGGGGAACTGCGTTACCTGAGGTTTTCCTCAGCTTCCGATGTTTAACACGGGGTATGCCGTGAGTTTAACGTCCAGCGGGGACGACATCGGACTAATCAACACGAGGAGTGGATCAGATGACAGAACCCCTTGCGGGGATCCTCCGACGCTGGGGCCAGCACATGGGCGGCTTCCCAAGTAAAGTGGAGTGGAATGAAATGGCATGACCCCACCGGGATGTGGCGGCCCGGGTAAGGATCAGGATGGATGATGGAGTGAAGATCTTGGACCCCGTAGAGGCTTCCTACGTACCGCGCGTTAGCGCAGATCAAAGTCAACATAGTTCGGATATACAGTTTAACGTCATGTTGGACGATGGCAAGACGACTCACGAAGAGGTCGAGGCTGCCGGGCGGAGGATTGAACCGAACCACCTCGCACATAGGGGGATGGAATGGCCGGGCGGATCACAGTTTCACGTCATGCTGGACTATGGAAAGCCGACTCACGAGGAGGTCGAGGCTGCCGGGCGGAGGGTTGAACCGAACCACCTCGCACAGAGGGGGATGGAACGACCGGGTGGATCACAGTTTCACGTCATGCTGGACGCTGAAAGGAGAAATAGAAAAAGGCAGTGGGGAATCACAATGGAGATACACATGTGCAGTCCCCCACAAGGGTGGATTCATAGGTGAATCGACGCGAGTGTGAACCCGGGAGGGGTCCACTGATGGACGAACCGACATGAATACGACCGGGACGACCAGGTTGTGGGCTTGATCCTCAGGGAGGCTTCCTACGTACCCTGTTTAGAAGACAGGGATCAATGTCCACGTAGTTCATTCTGTCAGGACTTACGCACTGAGGCAGCCTAAGTGCGAAAAAGCTCAGTTGAAGAGGGACTTGGGCCGAAGGTGAGAGACCTCGATCCCTGTCACGCCCTCTACTGGCTTCGGCAGTGGGGAAGCACAATGGAGATACACATGTGTAGTCCCCCACAAGAAATTAGGGGTTTGTAATACCCTACCCTCGTGGGTGAAGGCCACTCCAATAAATCGTCCCTAAAGAGGGGCAATCCCGACATCCCTGCAGAGACGACCGGGTGGGGGCCACATCCAAACCGGGGGGACCCTACGTGCGGGGCACAGGATCGGGTGATGCGGACGGTTTAACGTTTTGCCGGACGAAGTACAGTTTAACGTCGTGTGTTGAGGACGAAGCGGACGGTTTAACGTCTCGCCAGACGAAGTACAGTTTAACGTCATGTTGGACGAAACACTTGGCAGTTTGACATCTTGCAGAGCGGACGAAGATGCTTGGAAGTTTAACGTCTTGTCGCGCGGACGAAGATGCTTGGCAGTTTAACGTCTTGTCGCGCGGACGAATATGGTGCCGCCAATGGGTCCGTGTCACTTCGCGCGAGCCTGGAGGGCCGCACGGGATGACAACGCACAGTGCGGAGAGGTAATCATATTACCTAACCTCTTTAAATTTATTTATTATTATATGTACCCTAAATCTATTTTATTCCACATAATTAGTAATTTTGAAATCACAAATACACTGAATTATTATTATTATTTTTAACCACCTACATTCCATCAAATGGTACGTGAAAGTAAGGCTCATGTCTATGTGTGGACTACCACCTCCACATAATGATACAATTAATTAATCGACACTAGGTTACATGGGTTATTAATATTATGGGTTGAAAGTTTATCTATAAAATTTATGAAATAATTATTCTTCTATAATAATAATATCATATCTACCTTCTTACCTTCAAATCTGATGGAAACTGATAATGTTTCTCGTGTGTACGTGTAAACCATCACATCCATGAAGCGATGTGATTTATTTTTTATTTATAATTTACATGGATTGTAATAAGGGTATATTTTAATAATATATATGATATGTATGATATAATAATTATTCTCCAAATACTAATTGTTATTTATCTTTATTTAGTTCCATCCGTCGAAATGTGAAAAACAACTTTCATGAATATATACGAACTACCATCTCCATGAACGTTGTAATTAATTTTTTATATCTAACATTTATAAATGAATCTATATATATAATGAATATATTTTATTTCTATATCATGATTAAAATAAATATTATGTAGGAACCATAATCAAATACATTTACTGAAACAACCAAACTGAAATTCCCATGGAAAATGAATCATTTAACTCCTGAAAATGATGATTTAAATATGAAATTATTAATAAATGGTAGAATAAATGTTGTATGTAAAAATTATATTATATTATAAGAGTATATATTATTCCATTATATAATTATTATAAAATTAAATTTATTTTGTATGAGGATAGATAATTTCATATTTAAGTCGAACTTGAGGTGAAGAATATATGTCACCATCTTATTATTTAATGTGATTGTTTATTAACATGTTATTGATGATGAATTTTTTTGAACTACCACTCAAAATATAATTAGTTTTATTCACCTCCAATTATATTTAGTGAAAACCACTTTTCATTTCATTATCTAATCATTAATAACTTACGGGACTGAATCAATGTAATTAAGGAAAACAAAATTTATTTCTATCTTTGGTAAAAAATAGTCTTTATTAAATTTCATTTTTATATAAAATTATTTATAAGGATGTTTATGTATTATACTATTATTCTATATATTAATTATTACCCTTTATTTAATTTTTAAAAAATTGTTTAAAATGAGTCCTATTATCATTTTTAGAATGAGGTAATTTATATTGTTTACAAAAAAAGTGAAAGGAAGCATTGTTTTAATGTACAAGTCATTAGTGGAATTTACCAAAATAATAACCTATCAATGTTTGATAATTAAATTATATATTTATAAAAATATTATAAATTTGTAACACCTGAGACTTTTATGTTATATAAACCATCAAAGGAATATTTTTCTACAAAACACTTGCTTGGCTTGCTTTGCACGCAATCGCGACCTTCCTCGATAGCTTGCGTCGTACGCAATATCGAGTTTCACTAAACAACAATATGCTATTAAAACTAGCCGTTATGAATAGTAATAACCACTTTTTAAAATTTTATAAATTTTATTTTTCAAAATGGACATCATTTTTGGACTCAGAATATCGAAATTATCCTAGGGTGAAATTTTGGTATTTTTTCTGAAAACTTTCAATTTTTGATGAATAGTGAAACCACTAAGTGGTAGGTTAAAAACTGAATTTTGCATAAAACTTAATTTTACCGCTTCTGTGAATGGAATTTCAAAAATCCGAGAGACACAGTTAATATCAAGGACTAAAATGTGGTTCAATGAGATGAAAATAATTTTTTGGTAAATAGTAACTTTTTACTATTTTTACCGCGGTTAATAGTAAATAGGGTAACTAAGGGTAAATATGATATCAATATTTCCCTAACACATGTCCTAATTCTATTGGACAAGTGTAATTCGACCAAAAACAAACTTAGGAATAAAATATGACCATTTAGGCCCACTTGGATTAGATTAGGACATTTATTATTAATTTATTTAAAGAAGGGTTAAAATAGTTAAAATCAAAGTTTAATAAGTAAATCATTTTTAATATGGGGTTATACATAAGATAAATTCGATTGTAAATATTCATTAGAAAGCTAAAAATATTTCTTACATGATGGTATTTTATTTGTAATTTTTAGACATCAAATAATTTAATTTATATATGACACAAAGATGATGCAGTAATTATCTTATTAATGAAATATTGACATAATTGATAATATAAATACCAAAATAAATGTAATTTAATACTTTTTATGAATTCCACTAATTTTCTAGGTTACTATGATATATTAATGTTTATTTAATCAACTTGGTTCGAACATATAATTCTGTTATGACTTTCACAAAAATCATATATCAAATAGTGTCAAAATTGACACAAAATAGTTTTTAAATCAAATATTATATTATTAATTGTTATTTTATTCCTAAAAATCTAAGGTTCGGCCAAATGACTTAGATAAAGATATATATATTAATAATAAACAATTTGGGGTTCGTTTGGCATGTTATAGTAAGTGTATTAACCATATAGTGAAAGAAAACAAAAAGACACCGTAAAAGTTAAATTAATTAACTTAGAGTTAAATCTAATTGATAAGGTTAAAATAATACCCTAAACTTTTCTAAGTCCTATTGGTTCATTGGATTTAGACCCATCCCCACTTTAGCTTCGAAATAAGACCCTTTGGAACCATTATAAACCGATTTTGACTTTAATATAAAATAATATTTTGAGATATTCCTAAGGTGCCCCTCTCCTCCATTATAAAAGGGCACCTCCTCCCCCTCCTCCTCACACCAAATTGAGCACTCAAGCTCGGCCAACCCCTGCCATTTTCTCCTCTCCACTTCCCTAGAATAATCCTAGAGGTCCTGGTCTTCTCCAAAGACCAATCTTAGTTCCTTAAGTGGGGGATTCAAAGAGGCGTTCCAAAGAAGAGGTAATATCCATTACCGATCTTTTCAATTTCTTTCTTCTTCAACTTCTTATTCTTTAGTTGTTTCATGATAAAGTAATAACATCAGTATTACTTACATACTGATATGTTATTATAAATATGAAACAACCCTAATTCACCTTCTATCCATCCTACGGAAAAATGAAATCACCGCGCGTGCATACGTACGGAATACCGTCTCCACGCCGTGGTGTAATCTATTTTCCACCATCACCATACAAGGATGGGTATAATGGTGTAATGAGTAACTATATATGATTATTATGAAGTAATATTGATACTGAAATAATATATATATACTCCAATACAATTCCATGATCATAGGAACGATATCATCACTCGTGCGTACGTACGGAATACCGTCTCCACGATATGATGCGACTCGTTCTACATGATCTTCATTTCATAATGATTATATAAATGAATTTAATGAATGAATATGGTATATACTACACTAATACCATTCTGGAGATGAATTATCTATAACCTAAAGATAAGAATAAGAATTTATTCGACAAAACACACATAAGAACAAAAAGTTATAAAGACCCGAGTAACAAGTAACAATGAAATATTACTAACAAGAAGCTAATAATATGACCATATATGATATCATATCAATATGTATGATTCTGTAATAAGTCAATAACATTATTTAAACCATTATACAGGAGCTTCGGACATGAACAAAGCAAATCAGACCTAAGGTAAGGGAAATATCACAATCTCATTTTTATCCGAGATTGTTTATTCGTAAGTATTTACTGGGGTGTATTTTATCATCCACATCCATGTTCCCTCAATATGTAATATTGTTTCCATCCACTTGCAATAGTTTAAATCCAATTTTACCCTTAGGTGAGTTTTTAGTAAAGAATATGAAAGGAATCTTTTGTCGTTTTTCCGTACGAGGTACTTTTTGACTTTTCCGACAAAAGTACGAAGAATGTTTTTTTAACTTATACGGCATGAATGGATTTTTAAAACATTATTTCCAAGAAGCTTCCTTTACAAGTTTTTACGTTTATTTTTAATCAACTTCTTTTATTTTAAAGTCGTATGACATGCTATGAAAGGAAAAATGTTTTTGAAGAAGAAATGATATTTTCCTCAAGAATGGAGTTCAAGTGTTTTATCAAAATTATTTTCCATCTAAGATAATAAAGGGTTCTGTTTTATCCCTATTATTACATTGATTTGATTATGTTGTAAGTGAATTATTTTTATGAAGTCATTTACCTTATATGATTTGTTTTATGATGTCATGATGTTTCAAGAATCCCATTTTTATTACATGTGTTATGCGATGATGTATGATTTATGATTTATGTGGAACACATAAGAAAGGATTCATTATAAGATGGGTGGGACCTATATCTCCCTCCAATGCATTGGGTAAAGACTTTATATCTCATGAGATAGACATGTCTGGAACGGAAGGTTATTTCGGTTCAGTAATACAGGACTGAAACGAGGAGTGAACTCGGTTCAGAAAGGGACTTTGTCCACTAAGATAGTCTTGGCAATGAGTCATGACTAACTAGAAATGATTTTCCATGATTATGTGTGCATGCCACAAAGTTTCAAGTTTTATGTTATGATTATGGGGATCTCATTTTCACTTCTATGATTTATTCCATGTTAAGATATTATGATCTCTTTTACAGGTTTTGATTTTCAAAAAGACATGATATGATTTTTATTTCCTTTATTTACCCTTGATGAGCATTTGAGCTCACCCTTTTATGTTTTCTTTTACCCAGGTCAGGAAGATGGATATTAAGTAGAATATGCTAAAAGGGACCCTATATATGATGAAATAAATGGGAGACACTGTAGAAGATTTATGAACCAGTTGTTTATGTTTCCCAGTTTCTAAAGACACTATACCTATACGGTCCTTTGTGGTTTTGTCATATGTTGTAATAAGTGTGCTTCAATTTTGAAGTATTAACAATGTATGTAAAGTATGGGTCGTTATAGTTGGTATCAAAGGAATGGTATAGTCAACCTTTGGAAACTAGGATGTGAAAGCCTTAGTAAGAACCCTAAGGACAAGTCTAAGCATAGAACACAATCTTAGAAATGGCCATGAATAACCTAGGATAAGACCATAAGCATGAAAATTTTATTCTTGAATTATGTGGTTTCCTATTATAATTAGTGTTGCTCACACTATTCTTCTTGGTTTTAGTCAATGGCTGGAACCCGAAGGAACCGTGTTAATGCGGAATGCGATGGGCAATGCAATGATTGTCCCCCTGAGCAAACAAACGATATGGGAGCTGGAATGCAAAATCTTGTAGCCATGCTCACACAACTTTCTCAAGCTATGAATCATGCAGGATTTCCAAACGAGCAAAGGAGGGAGCAACATTCTGTTGAATCCTTCATGAGGCAGTGTCCACCTTCTTTCAGCGGGTCTACTGATCCATTAGTTGCTGAACAATGGATTACTACTACTGAAAAGATATTTTCAGTTCTTCAATGTTCTGATCATGATAAAGTCATCCTAGCAGTGTATCGTTTGGAAGGAGATGCGGATCAATGGTGGAATCTTGTTAAGAATACGAGGCAAAGGGATGAAATTGAGTCTATGGAATGGGACGAGTTCAAGAGCTTATTTTTCAATAAGTACTTCCCTCGTATTCTCCGAACAAAGATGGAGAAAGAGTTCCTTGAACTGAAGCAAAGGGATGATGAATCTGTTAGTACCTATGAAGCAAATTTTACAAGACTTGCAAGGTACGCTTCTGGTATTATTATCCAACCTGAGAGTAAGATCGATCGATTCTTTGTGGCTTAAAACCAAGTCTTCGAAGGGCGTTAGCCATAAGGGACTTCAATAGCTACGAGGAAATCGTTCGATGTGCTCTCAAAGTCGAGATGGAGATTTGAGTAACCCATCAGTCACATGGGTTTGATAAGAAGAGGAAGATGGAATTCAAAGAAAAATCTAAAGAGCACACGGAAAAGAAGATGAACTTTCCCTTATGCTCAATGTGTGGAAAGAAACATGGAGGGAGTTGTCTTAAAGGGACAAGAAAATGTTTTAAATGTGGAAAGGAAGGTCATTGGGCATTTGAATGCCGTGATAATGGGAAGAAGATGTCTAATGATGCAAACAAAGGAAGGGATACACAGAATGAACCTACTACACTTCAATGTTTCAAGTGCAAGGAGATGGGGCATTATGCCAATCAATGCCCAAATCCAAGGGTTGATGATGATGGTCGATGTCAACAAACTCTTAAGGCTAAAGACAAAGGAAAGTCACATGCAATTTCTATCAGCGATGTGGAGTACGATAACGATGTGGTGAAAGGTACACTTACCATCCACTCTAAAGTAGCAAATGTTTTATTTGATTCTGGATCCACCCACTCTTTTATTTCTAAAGAATTTTCTAAGGGTATCACCGTATTACCTCAACAATTAGATGTTGAGTTAGCTGTGACAACACCTAATGGCACAACAGTCGCATCAAAAGTTTATAATTCTTCTCCGATCGAAGTTTGTGGGAAAGTGCTTCCTGTAAATCTTGTGATCCTTCCTTTAGTGGAATTTGATGTGATTCTTGGCATGGATTGGCTTTCTCTACATGGAGCTCATATCAATTGCCAAAGAAGGGAAGTCACATTTCATATTCCAGATCAACCTACGATCGTCTATCAATGCAAGGATGAACATAACCTTCCAGTGGAAATTTCTTCCATCTTATGGGTATTGATTCCACTAAATGAAGGTTATTTATCTCAAATAATTGGTGAGAAACTCACGATTAAGAATATGCCCATTGTACGGGAGTTTGATGATGTCTTTCCGGAGGAATTACCAGGTCTTCCACCAAATCGTGAAGTTGAGTTTTCAATAGAACTCGTACCGGGTGCTTTGCCTATTTCAAAGACACCTTATAGAATGGCCCCAATTGAGTTGCAGGAATTGAAGAAGCAACTCCAAGAGAATCTTGATAAGGGATTCATACGCCCGAGTGCGTCACCTTGGGGAGCATCTGTTCTATTTGTTAAGAAGAAAGATGGATCAATGAGACTCTGCATTGATTATCGAGAACTTAACAAGATCTCTATCAAGAACAAATATCCTCTCCCACGCATTGATGACTTATTTGACCAACTACACGGAGCTCAATACTTTTCCAAGATTGATCTTCATTCAGGGTATCATCAATTAAGGGTCAAAAGGGAGGATATACCAAAGACGGCTTTCCGTACAAGGTATGGACACTATGAATTTATAGTGATGCCATTTGGTCTTACTAATGCCCCTGCTATCTTCATGGATCTAATGAATAGAGTCTTTAGAGACTATCTTGATCAATTTGTGGTAGTCTTTATAGACGATATTCTTGTCTATTCAAAGAGCAAGGAAGAGCATGAAGATCACTTGAGAATTATATTGAAGACCCTGAGAAAAGAGAATCTTTATGCCAAATTTACCAAGTGTGAATTTTGGCTTCAAAAAGTTGCATTTTTGGGTCATATAATCTCAAAAGAGGGGATATCTGTGGATCCAGCAAAAACAGAGGTTATCGAAAGATGGTCAAGACCAACAACAGTAACTGAGATCCGAAGTTTTCTTGGTTTGGCTAGTTATTATCGACGTTTTGTAAAAGATTTTTCATGATTATCTAATCCACTCACCAAGTTGACTTGGAAAGGAGTTAAGTTTGTCTGGACAGAGGAATGTGAAGAGAATTTCAAGGAGTTGAAAAGAAGGTTATCCAGTGCACCTGTGCTCACACTACCTTGTAGTGGAGAAAGGTTTGTGATCTACAGTGATGCATCCAAGAAGGGATTGGGGTTTGTTCTTATGCAAAATGATATGGTGATAGCTTATGCCTCATGACAGTTGAAAATCCATGAGAAAAATTACCCAACACATGATTTGGAGTTGGCTGCGGTAATCTTTGCATTAAAGATTTGGAGGCATTACCTTTATGGTGAAAGGTGTGATATTTATACTGATCATAAAAGTTTAAAGTATATTTTCACACAAAAGGAGTTGAATATGCGTCAAGGAAGATGGTTGGAGCTGATTAAGGATTATGACTGCTCAATCCATTACCACCCTGGGAATGCAAACAAGGTGGCAGATGCATTAAGTCGACAAGACCATGCTAGTTTATCCATGATGAGGATCACAAAAGATCCAATATTTATGGATTTACAAAGGATGGATCTTGGAATTATAATGGAAGGGGAAAAATCTTATCTTTCTCAAATGAATGTTCAACCATCTATACATGTGAAGATTAAAGAGGCACAGAAAGAAGATGTCGAGTTACAAAAGAAGGTGAAAATGTTCCTGAAATCAACCATGATTGTGATGGGATAATAAAGTTCAGGAATCGGGTTTGTGTTCCTCCCATCCCCGAATTAAAGAAGGATCTGCTGGATGAGGCTCATAGTTCTTCATTCTCTATTCATCCTGGAAGCATGAAGATGTATAGGGACCTGAAAGAGTACTTCTGGTGGGATGGCATGAAAAGAGATGTTGCTTAATATGTCTCTCGATGCTTGGTTTGTCAACAAGTTAAAGCTGAGAGACAGAAGTCTAAGGGGATGTTACAACCATTACCCATACCCGAATGGAAATGGGAAAACATCACTATGGACTTTGTCACAGGACTTCCTAAAACATCCAAAGGCAATAATGCTATCTGGGTCATAGTTGATCGTCTTACAAAGTCTGCACACTTCATTCCTATTAGAGAGGATTTCTCTCTAGATCAGCTTGCCAGGATATATGTAAAGGAAGTGGTAAGATTGCATGGAGTACCACTTTCTATTATATCTGATCGGGATCCGAGATTTACCTCGAAGTTCTGGCGAAGTCTTCAGCATACTCTGGATACAGAGTTGAGTTTCAGCACTGCTTATCATCCCCAGACAGACGGTCAGTCTGAGAGAACAATTCAAACCCTAGAAGATATGTTGAGAGCTTGCTCTATGGATTTCAAAGGAGGTTGGGATCAACACCTACCTTTGGTGGAATTTTCTTATAATAATAGCTTTCACTCCAGTATTCAGATGGCTCCTTATGAAGCTCTCTATGGAAAGAAATGCAGGACTCCAACTTGCTGGGATGAAGTTGGGGAAAGAAAGCTATTAGGACCTGATCTCGTTGATGAAATGGCAGAAAAGGTCAGATCTATTCAACAACACATAAGAGCAGCTCAGAGTCGACAGAAAAGTTATGCCGACAACCGAAGAAAAGACCTAGAGTTTGAAGTGGGTGATAAAGTGTTCTTACGAATATCTCCCTGGAAGAGGGTTGTGAGATTTGGAAAGAAGGGGAAGTTGAGCCCTAGATATATCGGTCCTTTCGAAATACTGGATCGTGTTGGGAAGGTAGCTTACCGATTGGCGCTTCCAGCGAATCTCTCTCAAGTTCACGATGTGTTCCATGTATCTCTCCTGAAAAAGTACATACCAGATCCTTCACATGTACTCAGCTCAGAAGTTGTACCGCTGGAGCAAGATCTTTCTTATGAAGAACAGCCGATAGAGATTCTGGATCGTAGCGAAAAAGTCCTATGAAACAAGACCACTCGCTTGGTGAAAGTTTTATGGAGAAACCAGCAACTTGAAGAAGCTACATGGGAGCTTGAGGATATGATGAGGGAGAAGTATCCTCATCTGTTTGTTGCAAAGTGACGAATTTCGAGGGCGAAATTCTTTTTAAGGGGGGTAGAATGTAACACCCGAGACTTTTATGTAATATAAACCATCAAAGGAATCTTTTTCTACACAACACTTGCTTGGCTTGCTTTTCACGCAATCGCGACCTTCCTCGATAGCTTGCGTCGTACGCAATACCGAGTTTCACTAAACAACAATATGCTATTAAAACTAGCCGTTATGAATAGTAATAACCACTTTTTAAAATTTTATAAATTTTATTTTTCAAAATGGACTTCATTTTTGGACTCAGAATATCGAAATTAGCCTAGGGTGAAATTTTGGTATTTTTTCTGAAAACTTTCAATTTTTGATGAATAGTGAAACCACTAAGTGGTAGGTTAAAAACTGAATTTTGCATAAAACTTAATTTTACCGCTTCTGTGAATGGAATTTCAAAAATCCGAGAGACACGGTTAATATCAAGGACTAAAATGTGGTTCAATGAGATGAAAATAATTTTTTGGTAAATAGTAACGTTTTACTATTTTTACCGCGGTTAATAGTAAATAGGGTAACTAAGGGTAAATATGATATCAATATTACCCTAACACATGTCCTAATTCTATTGGAAAAGTGTAATTCGACCAAAAACAAACTTAGGAATAAAATATGACCATTTAGGCCCACTTGGATTAGATTAGGACATTTATTATTAATTTATTTAAAGAAGGGTTAAAATAGTTAAAATCAATGTTTAATAAGTAAATCATTTTTAATATGGGGTTATACATAAGATAAATTCGATTGTAAATATTAATTAGAAAGCTAAAAAGATTTCCTACATGATGGTATTTTATTTGTAATTTTTAGACATCAAATAATTTAATTTATATATGACACAAAGATGATGCAGTAATTATCTTATTAATGAAATATTGACATAATTGATAATATAAATACCAAAATAAATGTAATTTAAGACTTTTTATGAATTCCACTAATTTTCTAGGTTACTATGATATATTAATGTTGATTTAATCAACTTGGTTCGAACATATAATTCTTTTATGACTTTCACAAAAATCATATATCAAATAGTGTCAAAATTGACACAAAATAGTTTTTAAATAAAATATTATATTATTAATTGTTATTTTATTCCTAAAAATCTAAGGTTCGGCAAAATGACTTATATAAGGATATATATATTAATAATAAACAATTTTGGGTTCGTTTGGCATGTTATAGTAAGTGTATTAACCATATAGTGAAAGAAAACAAAAAGACACGGTAAAAGTTATATTAATTAACTTAGAGTTAAATCTAATTGATAAGGTTAAAATAATACCCTAAACTTGTCTAAGTCCTATTGGTTGATAGGATTTCGACCCATACCCACTTTATCTTCGAAATAAGACCCTTTGGAACCATTATAAACCGATTTTGACTTTAATATAAAATAATATTTTGAGATATTCCTAAGGTGCCCCTCTCACCCCTTATAAAAGGGCACCTCCTCCCCCTCCTCCTCACACCAAATTGAGCACTCAAGCTCGGCCAACCCCTGCCATTTTCTCCTCTCCACTTCCCTAGAATAATCCTAGAGGTCCTGGTCTTCTCCAAAGACCAATCTTAGTTCCTTAAGTGGGGGATTCAAAGAGGCGTTCCAAAGAAGAGGTAATATCCATTACCGATCTTTTCAATTTCTTTCTTCTTCAACTTCTTATTCTTTAGTTGTTTCATGATAAAGTAATAACATCAGTATTACTTACATACTGATATGTTATTATAAATATGAAACAACCCTAATTCACCTTCTATCCATCCTACGGAAAAATGAAATCACCGCGCGTGCGTACGTACGGAATACCGTCTCCACGCCGTGGTGTAATCTATTTTCCACCATCACCTTACAAGGATGGGTATAATGGTGTAATGAGTAACTATATATGATTATTATGAAGTAATATTGATACTGAAATAATATATATATACTCCAATACAATTCCACGATCATAGGAACGATATCATCACTCGTGCGTACGTACGGAATACCGTCTCCACGATGTGATACGACTCGTTCTACATGATCTTCATTTCATAATGATTATATAAATGAATTGAATGAATGAATATGGTATATACTACACTAATAACATTCTGGAAATGAATTATCTATAACCTAAAGATAAGAATAAGAATTTATTCGACAAAACACGCATAAGAACAAAAAGTTATAAAGACCCGAGTAACAAGTAACAATGAAATATTACAAACAAGAAGCTAATAATATGACCATATATGATATCATATCAATATGTATGATTCTTGAATAAGTCAATAACATTATTTAAACCATTATACAGGAGCTTCGGACACGAACAAAGCAAATCGGACCTAAGGTAAGGGAAATATCACAATCTCATTTTTATCCGAGATTGTTTATTCGTAAGTATTTACTGGGGTGTATTTTATCATCCACATCAATGTTCCCTCAATATGTAATATTGTTTCCATCCACTTGCAATAGTTTAAATCTAATTTTACCCTTAGGTGAGTTTTTAGTAAAGAATATGAAAGGAATCTTTTGTCGTTTTTCCGTACGAGGTACTTTTTGACTTTTCCGACAAAAGTACGAAGAATGTTTTTTTTAACTTATACGGCATGAATGGATTTTTAAAACATTATTTCCAAGAAGCTTCCTTTACAAGTTTTCAAGTTTATTTTTAATCAACTTCTTTTATTTTAAAGTCGTATGACATGCTATGAAAGGAAAAATGTTTTTGAAGAAGAAAGGATATTTTTCATCAAGAATGGAGTTCAAGTGTTTTATCAAAATTATTTTCCATCTAAGATAATAAAGGGTTCTGTTTTATCCCTATTATTACATTGATTTGATTATGTTGTAAGTGAATTATTTTTATGAAGTCATTTACCTTATATGATTTGTTTTATGATGTCATGATGTTTCAAGAATCCCATTTTTATTACATGTGTTGTGCGATGATGTATGATTTATGATTTATGTGGAACACATAAGAAAGGATTAATTATAAGATGGGTGGGACCTATATCTCCCTCCAATGCATTGGGTAAAGACTTTATATCTCATGAGATAGACATGGCTGTAACGGAAGGTTATTTCGGTTCAGTAATACAGGACTGAAACGAGGAGTGAACTCGGTTCAGAAAGGGACTTTGTCCACTAAGATAGTCTTGGCAATGAGTCATGACTAACAAGAAATGATTTTCCATGATTATGTGTGCATGCCACAAAGTTTCAAGTTTTATTTTATGATTATGGGGATCTCATTTTCACTTCTATGATTTATTCCATGTTAAGATATTATGATCTCTTTTGCAGGTTTTGATTTTCAAAAAGATATGATATGATTTTTATTTCCTTTATTTACCCTTGCTGAGCATTTGAGCTCACCCTTTCATGTTTTCTTTTACCCAGGTCAGGAAGATGGATATTAAGTAGAATATGCTAAAAGGGACCCTATATATGATGAAATAAATGGGAGACACTGTAGAAGATTTATGAACCAGTTGTTTATGTTTCCCAGTTTCTAAAGACACTATACCTATACGGTCCTTTGTGGTTTTGTCATATGTTGTAATAAGTGTGCTTCAATTTTGAAGTATTAACAATGTATGTAATGTATGGGTCGTTATAAAATTAATGTTTGTTACATAATATTCTGGAAATTTATAGATTTTAATGATGTTATTTTAAAATAAAAATTGAATTTTTCTCAAGGTATATTCCAAGTCATATTTCAAAAGAATTTTAATTTATGCTAAAATACATTAATGTTAATTATTCATTTCTAGTGATATTATCCAATGATACAAAACTTATTATTTATTTAGATTTTTTATGATTATGATGATAAAATGATTATGAACCCCATTGTGTTCATGGGTTATGATATATGATGAATGTTTTAAGATCTTGTGGAACACATATAAATGGATTATAATTACATGGTGGGTGGGAAAAGAATTTTATATCCCTATAATTCATTGTATAAATAAGGATATATCATTAGATAATAAATTATGGAATGGGGATTGAACCCAATCCAATAAGAGACTCTACCTACTATGATTGTCTTGGGAGTGAATCTTGACCAAGGATATTATAAAATAGAGAGTGAAACCAATTAAATATGATAGTATTGGTAGTAATCCTTGACTAAGGAAATTATTTGACATTTTTATGGGTATGAAATTACATATTTCATATTCCTATGTAATAATCTACTGGATCATGTTCTTTGATTACATTATGATTCTCATCTTAGGAATTGTCATTATTTATGTTAAGACTCAATATTATGATACATAATATATAGGGTATGGATTAAAAATGTTATTATCAAATTATAATAAAATTATAACCATGTTATGTTTAAGTGATCATTGATATCTCACTTTCCTAACCTTACCAAGAAACACTACTCACCTTTTTTTGTTTATTTTCCCTAACTTTTCAATTTTCAATTATAATATGTCTAATAAGGGTTATAATTATGAGGAACACAATGGTTGATGATGTATATCTCTTTTGAACAAGTTGTTTACGACTCAAATATTCCAATACACTATACTAATATTATTATTTTATGTATCGTAATGTTATTTTTTGATTATTCATCTAATTAGATTCGATATATATCTGTGAAAAGTATGGGTTTTTATTATTTTAATAAAAGAAATATTTTATTATATTTGGAAACTTGGGTGTCAAAAACTTAGTGAGAACCCTTATAATCATATGTATATGATAATACCAAATGTTATAGTAAATTAAAGCGTGTATTATTCCTAGAAAACAATTACTGTTTGGATACAACAAGTGGTCATGGTTTTATCACATATTCATCTATGTGTAATAACCCCTAATAGATTTTTTGGATTATATTTTTTCTATCCTTGTAGTGAATATTGAGTGTTCCCTTACTATGCACCTGGTTTGACACACTTAGGGGATATTCTTAGATAACTCACCTTCTCAATATTAACCATTATGATGGATTTGAACAAATGATGAAAATGAAGAAACAATATTAAAAATAAGGTGTCATAGATAACAAATAAGGATTCATGATTTTGATATCCTATTAATTCGTTTTATTTATTATATGGTTTCTCACATATATTATTGTTTCTTAAATAATGATTTTTAGTTTTTTTCAATGGGTGGAACAAAAAAGAACCACATTAAAGATTTAAATGATGGATAATTAATTGATTTTCCTTGTAACAAACAAGATGTTATAAGAGATATAAAAAAACACTAATATTCTTACACATATTTTTCAAGATGTGTATCGTACTAAGCCTCCAAAAGATCAATGGAGGGCACATTGTTTTGATAATTCCATTATGAGGAAACAAATAACTTCTTTTAGTGGATATGATGATAAAATATTTACTATGTAATGGATCAATACCTATAAAAAGATATTTTTTACTCTCTAGTGTTTCGATAATGAAAAATTTAATTTAGTAGTTTATTTCTTTGATGGTGAAGAAGATTAATACTGGGCTTCTATTAAAAAACATGAGGTAATGTGAAGAGATATAATCAATGAATTTGGATGAGTTTAAGACTTTATTTTTGGAATAATTACATTATTATTATTCTTCATATAAAAATAGAGAATGAATTAATTTATCCAAAATAGAAGTGTAATAAATTTACTAGTACCTTTTAGGAAACATTAAACTAACTTTTGAGGTATGGTTTTGTTATTATCATCCAACATAAAGCACAATTGATTGAATATTTTGTGTATAAAATATTTTATCTCAATGTAGTTAGAGAGAATGAAAATTAGTATCTATGAATAAATCTTTATATATGCTATCAAGGTATATATGGATATTATAGTGACCCATAAATCACACGATTTTTATAACAAAAATAAATATAGAATTAAAATGAAATTATAAATTCCTTGTAGATAATTAGATGAGATTTATTTCATCCTCAATGTTTAGAAGGAAGCATGGATTAAATTATCTTACGATGACTGATATATGTTTTATGTGTTCAAAGGAAAGTCATCATGCAGTCTTATTCAAATGTTATGGAATGAATAAGTTAGATAATGATAGAGAAAAACATCCATAGAATTTCCCACCGATAATTTAGTGTTTCAAATGCATGGAGTATGGGAATTATGATAACGAGTGATCAAATTTTATAGTTACCGATGATGATTATCAATAGTAACCTATTAATCCCATAGATAAAGTTAAATATATGGTGATCACTACAATTGATGAGGGTTACAATAATGACATGGTTAAAAGTACACTTACCATATACTCTAGAATTTCAAATGTCTTTTTTGATTTAGGATTCGCTAATAATTTTATATCGAAATTTTTTTACAAGTGTATCACAATACCACCTTATTAATTATATGAAAATTAGAGGTGAATACCCTTAGTGGTATGCTTATTTAACCTCGCATATATGATTCTTCTCCAATTGAAGTATGTGGTAAAGTGATTAATAAAAATAATTTTATTCTCCCTATCATATAATTTTATTTTATCATAGGCATGGATTGAATTTCTCTTCTTAAATCCCACATCAATTTCCATGGAATGAAATTCATGATTAATATTTCTATCCAACCTATGATCATATATTAGCGTGAAAATAAATATATTCTTTTGAGGAAAAATTAATCCATTATATGGGGTTTTAATCCTATTAAAAAGGGATTTTAATCTTATATGGTTTAAAAAAACTAAATATAAAGATAATCATATTTTATATGAGCCGTTTTTTGTCTTTCTAAAAGAATTTCCTAGTCCTACACCGAATTACAGAGTTATGTTTTTAGTAGAACAAACACATGGTTTTATACCTAATTCAAAAAATTCATATAGATTTATCCTAATTGTGTTACATGAGTGGAAGAAGAATCTCAAGGACAACAATGAGCATGGTTTCATTTGGCTAAGTGCAACACCTTGGGGTGAACCAATTATTTTTTTAAGAAGAAATATTTGGAAATGTGGTTATACATTGAATATTGGGAACTTTACAGTATCAATATCAAGAACAAGTATCATCTACCAAATATTGATAATTTTCTATCAACATCATGGAGATCAATACATTTCCTAGACTAACCTTCATTGTAAATATCTGCAATTGATGGCTATGGAGGAAAATATACCCAAGTCAACATTCTATAAAAGGTGTAGAAACTATGAATTTATAGTGCTTCCATTTGGTCTTATTAATTATACTGAAATATTCATGGATTTATGTAATATTTTCTTTATTTATTACCTTGATTAGTTTTTGGTTTTCATTAAAAATGATGTTTTTGTAAAATTAAAGAGAAAGAAAGATAAATAATATCACATGAGGATTGTACTGAAAACTCTAAAGAATGATAATTTTTATACAAAATTTTCCAAGTGTGAATTTTATCAACAAAAAAACCAATTTTATATAATATAGTCTCTATATAGGCTATATTTATCGAACATTCCAAGAATGAAGTTATTTAACATTGTCCTAGTCCAAATATATTGAATTAGATCCATAGTGTTTTTGGAATGAATGCATTTTATCGATGCCTTGTGGATAATTTCTCATATCTGTCCAATTCTCCAAACAAATTAACTCAGAAAGGAGGTATGTTCCTTTGTACAATTGATTATGAGGAAAATTACAAGGAATGAAAGGGAAGGTTTTTCAGCACTCATGTGCTTACACTACTCTATAGAGGAGAAGTTATTGTGATCTATAATGATGTATCGAAGTAGGTATTAGGAGGTATGCTCATGTAGAATGATATGGTGATAGGTTATAATTCTATAGAATCGATGGTTCTTGAGATAAATAACCCAAATATTGATATGGACTCTGTTTGAATGTTTTTTTATTAAAGGCACAATGAAATTATATTTATGAATAATATTGTGATATAAATACATATTATGAAAATTTTAAGGCCTACCCTTCTTCATTGTGGGGGTCTGTGGTGGGAATATCTTGGACAAATTGTTTGAAGCCTAATTTTACCACATCGGATCTGACTCCTAAAATGTTTGTGGGATCCTAATCCTTTTTGGTATAGGAAAGAGAATATGTCAAACCGAAGGCCTTTTCTACTATACAGGAATCTAGAAACATATTTTTGGCGCATTATGGTTTTTCAGAGGGGCTGGATGAGACACCTATCAAAGAATCTTCTAAATAAAATGTTGCAGGGTTCATGGTTAACTCATTGAATATGGTTCGCATCACTCGAGACAGAGCTAATGTCTTCTATGGAATTTATTCAGGGTCTTTCCCAAGAATGAAATCAAGATTAAAGGACTGAAAATATAGTTTTTAATGACTCAGGTCCTCATCAACAAAATTCATGGATTATAGATTCCCAATTTATTGTTAGAGGAATAACAATGTTTTGAGCATGGATAGAATATACAAGGTTAATCACTATTGCCAAGGAAATTTTGGACATGATCTATAGAAAATTTATAGGATCAAACATCATGATCAAGGTGGATACGAATAAGGTGTATGAACACCTTGAGTGTAGATTTATCATGAATATCATGAGGATTTTTTTCTGTATGGAATAGGTTGTCGACATCATGCTAAGATGAATGGCCTCTCCATTGATATCCATCTATATGATGGGGAAAAGCTTCAGTTTCTTCAAATCAATTAGTGGTCTCTGGAAATTAGACCCTATGTCCCTAGTAATATTCATTCTTTCTCAATATTCTATCTCAAGATACATCTCCATTGTCATGAATGAGAAAAAAATTCAACCATTCAACAAAAGGAGTGGAAAAGGCATCATTTAGCACTTGATATTTGTTGGTGACATGATCTTCTTCAAGAATGGAAGGCAGTGTTCAATTAATGGGGTTTTTCTAGTTATACACACCTAGATAAAGTGTATCATACAAACGACCAATTGTATGAGGATAAATGTCTATATATACTTTAAATATGCAAGAAACCATGTAAGGTTAATTCAAAGAATGCCCAATATTAAAAAGAGTTCTCGTCCCATAGTGTACCAAGGGTCTCCCTTATATGATGGGAGGATAAAAATGTTTTTTCGAGGTAATTATCAAAATAATTACAGACATAATGGAAAACAAGATGAATTGGGTACTTTCCTTCAGAGGGAAACTAACCTTGATCAACATCATCATATCCATCATTCCCCTCATTGTTTTATCAGTTCAGAAAGTGCCCACAAGAGCCATTTAAAGAATTGAAAAGGTTTTCTCAGTCTTCATAAGTGATAGAAATCAATATCAGAAATTCCATGGGATTAAAAGATTAAATTATCTAAATTGATAATGGAGGGAGACATCAAATTATATAGAGTGGTATAGACTATGCATGGAATACTAATAATGTTTTCCTATGAAGTAATTGGAGAAAACATTGAGGGAATGGTTGTGAGGGATATGTAGGGGGATAATTAGTGCATATGGGAATATATGATTGGAGAATGAATGCTCTCAAAATGAGTATGACTGGGCACATGGAGTCCTTAGATGAAGATGTTCATTGTGTGGTGGGATGTGATGACATCAATTATTGGATAGACAAATAGGTAGGTATGGAACTGTTTTACTGAGATGTCATGCCCCAAACATTTCTTTTAAGAAATACGACCTTCATCCCAGGTCCATTGTCGTGACATTGAATCCTAAAAAAATTATCTATGATAATATATATAGGTTTGATGATCCTGATAGATTCATGCTCTTGAGTTTCAAGTCTGGACAACACAATATTCGTTATTTCACTTAATAAAGATGTTAAAACTCTATGTTGGATGAATGAGCATTCGAGACAAGGTGTATGGAGCTCCATGTGAGACTGAATTTCCTAGTATGGTGCCTGAGAATTCATTCAATACCCCCTAATGACATCATTTAAAGGATGTGAGTTGTAGTTTAATTAAAGTGAAGATGTTTTTTCGGTGCTTGCTAGTAATTTTCTGAGCATCTTTTTAACATGAGTGATGATGGAGGATCATGAGAAGAAAAATCATACATAGATCATTGGAGGTGATCATGATAAATTCACAAGAATAAAAATAGCAGCAAGAACATAGGATTTTATTTCATCCACTATTTATTGAAATACAACACACAACACACATATTTATAGCACTACAAACCACACAACAAACCAAATGAAAAAAATGTTAAGTTAAAAGTCAATAGAGTAGATGTCGTCCAAGCCACCAGATGAACACATGTCAAGAATACATAATCAGGCATCGATTCTAATAGTGAGGTAGGCACAGACCAAGGAAAACATATTTAAAATCCAACATACCCCTTAAACATGTTTTCATTTCAACCTATGATTTTTCATCATATCTGGGTGGCTTTCAAATTAGATAAATGACGTTACCAAATTCAAAGAAATAAACTTTCTTATATCCTTTGATGGTTTCAATGGAAGGAATTTCCTTATCTCTCACTTTTTCCACATGTAACTAGTTTTAGCTACCTCGAAGCTAAATAAATTTTAAATTTATAAAAGAGAATAAAAATTTAAATACTCCTCCATTGGTTCAGTTTTCTCATATATATCTGGAAGGCCTCAAACGTTTTGAGGATGTATATGAGATAGTTCTTGTTCAATTTCTTCAGATGTGGGAGTATGTGATGATGGTGTCAGCGGTCCATCAATTGCATGTTCCTCCCATGGTACTTAAATGAAAATCTAGGAACCATTTCAATCCGGTCCGATTAAGATAATATATATATATATAAGAGTAAAGCATTTAAAGGGGTTATTACAAATATGTGAATGAATTTTTCCACACATTTCAGTCACCAACATTAGGTAATAGTAAACTAAGTAAGTGAAAGTCCACAACATAGTCATTTACAAAATGTATCTCTTCGATAGAGCATCATCCACATGAATAGCCTCCCTGTAATCGTGGGAGACCATCACATTAAGCCAGGATTCATTATCATGGCATTCATTCTAATGAGAAAACCCACACCAAGGAACACTGTGAGTTCTTGTTCTTAGATCCTGAACAACAATTTCAAAGTCAGATTCCATCCATAAAATGTTCCAGTTATACCGGACAACATGTCAAACCACATGTATCATTTCCCATAGCTCAGCTTCATAAGAAACCCCATCACCAGTATAAGCGTAGAAACAGACCGTCACAATGACATGGTAATTTTGAAAGGCTCCTCCACTACTAGATGGTCCTGGGGTGACTGAGGATGCCTCATCAACGTTGAATTTGTGCCAGGGGAAGATTGGTGATATCCATCAGATGTATTTGACCATTTTTTGTGTTGTTCCTCCAATGGTCCTTTTCATCTATTTCATCATCTTCTAGAGTGATTCATACCACTTTGGAATAATCATATTGATTCCACTTACATGTCTCATTTTCATCAAATATAACATCTCTTCTGAATATAAACATCATTGGGATGAGATTATACAACTGATATCCCATTTCTTGATCTCTGTATCCCATAAGGAAACAATTTATTCCTTTTTCCTTGATCTTGTTTGTTTTGACATTGGGATCGTAACATAGGTAATAACACTAAATACTCCAATATGACTCACACTTGGATTGTGAGTACTCCATGATTCATGAAATGTCTTTTCTTTAAGATTTTTTGTTGGGAATCTGTTGTGTAGATACACAACACACAAAGACAGTTCAGCCCAGAATGTCCTCGGCACTCCTCTGTCATTCAAAATTCTTCTCACCATGTTGAGAGTGGTGTGAATTTTCTTTTCAGCTACACAATTGAGTTTGGGTTTGTAATTCAGTGTTAGTTGATGCTGAATTACATGATACGTGAGGTACTCTTGAAAAACATCAGAGTGGTACTCCATACCTTGATCAGATCACAAAGTTTGAATGAAATGATTGCTTTGATTTTCCACCAGTGCCTTGGATTCTTTAATGATGCCAAATACTTCCGACTCCATCCTGAGAAAATATATCCACATTTTTCATTAATAATCATCGAGAAATGTAAGAAAATACCTCCTTTATCCATCTGATTTTGGAATAAATGGTACAAACACATTGGTCTGAACTATCTATAGTGGGGATACAAATTTCAAATAGGTCTTCATTGAAAATCTATTTCTATACTGTTTTCTAAAAACAAAAGTTTCACAAATTTGATTCGGGTGTCAAATGATAGTAATCCCATTCACCATATTATTTATTCCTACTAATCATAAAATTTACAAGTTTAAATTCATAAACATGAGATGCTAAATGTAGTATTAATCATCACATAACGTCATCAAGCCTCATGGTACGTCTGGTTGGATCATAAGAGGAAACATGTCATTTTTGACCATTTGTACTTTTCTGATCATCCTTCCTTTTTCATAAAATATCGACATTTATTTATATTTTAGGATTATGTGAAATCCTTTTTCCACCAACTACTTGGCACTCAATATGTTCGACTTCATTTCAAGTACATAGTAGATGTTGGAGATGAAAGCATGATAGTTGACTGTTCCTTGATCAGAATATCTCCAATTCCAAAAACTAATATCATCGAGAGATCTCCAAATTAAATATCTCCTCAAAACATCTCATCTAGATTTTTAAATAGGTTTTTGTTCCATGTCAAGTTATTTCTATCTCCAAATTCAAGATACCATACACATTGATTTTGTATTAATTTAGGTTCCATCAACACCTGGGACTCATAAAAAATATCTTCTACTTCGAGGATATGTGCCTCCTTGGTGTCATTATACATTGGTTTATTATACCGAAACTCATTTATATAATATCCATATTCTAGTATAGCATCCATCACTATATTGGATTCACGCTTGGTGTATTTATCCTCCACGATGTCACTGATATCATGGGTTCCAAGGAGCGCACACATTTGGATACAATAATTATCACAATTGTTCTTCGTTATTTTGGGATCAAAACTTTTGAAAATGAATTCACCATGATGTAAAATTATTTTTTTATGGATTGGAAAAATAATAGATTCATATATCTAGAATGACATAGTAATATTTTTCAGATATGCTAACTACTATATATATTTTTTATTTTATCAGTGCAAATTGTTTTTTTTGAATTGAGAACTACCAATCGTTTGATAGAATATAAATGAATGTATATTTCTTTGTGCGGTAGATCCAAGAGGTTATTGGATAGAAGAAAAAGTACTTGAAAAAAAAGAAACGTGTTGACCAAAGATGAAAAAAAGGTATTGGTTTATTTATGAAAATGGCAGTGGGAGAAAAAAGTGACATTAGATGTTAGAAAAGATGATAAATAAAATAATCCTTTTGAATTATTGAAAAAGGGAAATGGAAATGGGAAAAAAATTCATGCGTACAATTGTGTAGAAATACTATTCATATTCTTTGTTGGCTGCTTCTAGAATTCATCAGGTTTTGGATCATATAGTTTGCACTCAGCACAACTCCAAGTAAAATGCTCTAATACCACCAAAGGTGGTATATGGAAATGGAAGGATCAATGTCACTATTTATACACTGTAGCTGGATAGTACCGTATATGTGACTCTCGAACACTAGAAGAAACAGCTTCAACCTCTACTGATACCATTGATGGAGGATTAAGAGCATCTGAATCATACGCATATCACTAGAGGTGATCTTGATAAATTCACATGACTAAATGTAGCTACAAGAACATATGCATTAATATCATGGTCTTATGATTAAAATAAACCACAAAACATACATATTTATATTTCTATAACCCACAAACCAAACCAAACAAAAAAACAATGATAAGTAAAAGTCAGCAGAGTATATTTCGTCCAAACCACCAGATCAACACACGTCAAGAAGACTTCTTACTGCCTCCATTCCAATAGTGAGGTTGGTGAAGTCTAAGGAAAACCTGTTTAATATACAACAAGTGATTGGGTGATAGTATTATGGAGTTTTTTGTAAGGAAGTGCAGAATCATAGGCGGAAGTAAGGATTTATCTTCTTTCTTAACGATATGGTTTCAGGGAATGGAGAAAATGTGGATAAGGGAATGATACAGAGCATGTTTATTTATTGAAACCAGCTTCATAATATAGTAGATGAGGAATACATTGAGGGATGGGAAATAGGTTTCAGATATGTAACTGAAAACCTATATTTGACCTCAGCTATAAATCTTGGTAAGAATATAAGGGGGTTAGGATCATCAATACGGATGCATAAAATGGAACAAAGTGTTTTTATAGATATAGAGGATAGAAGATATAGGCTTAAGGGTAGGTGTATAAAATGAGAAGCCACATGCTTGGGGATGAAACTAAATGTTGATGGGTCTTATATCTCTATAACCATCCATGAATAAGGGATCATCAATAATAGAAATAGTTCAATAGAATTGGGTTTCAAGGAATATTTCAGAACGATCTCGTCATTTGAGGCGGAGGCTAGTGAAATGGCTACTAGGATGATGTTTTGTAGGCTTTGCAACATCTGCATTTTTAAGGTGGATTTAGACTCTAGTTTCCCCATGGGGATACAACGGGATAAAGTGGACTTCCCTTAGAAGCTATCTTTTCTGATCCAAAGATTCAAGGGTTTCATCAACAAGAGTATTAGCCTTCGACTCACATATAAAGAGGAAAACTACACCGCAGTATTCATGGTGAAAAAGTGTGATACCAGTGCCAATAACTTTGAGTTTTTAAGCACATGATCTTTTCCAACTGAATTTTATTTAATTTTAATGAATGAATACCTTGGTCAACACCATTACTAGACCTTGTGGGATGGGTCGTTGTATTTGTTTCTCTTTAAAATTAATTAAAAATGAATTGTGAGTGACTCCTTGTTTAACCATATATTCATGAAGTGATTAAAGATGCACAAAATGAATATATTTAATTAGAAAATAATCTTAGAAATTTCCCTGAGTTCATACTTTATTATGATGGAATGATAAGGTTCTGTAACTTTGTTTGTGTCCTGTCAATACCAAAATTAAAGAAGGATATATTAGACGAAGATCATATTTAATCATTATATATTAATCCCAAAATTATGAAGATTTATAGATATCTAAAATATTATTTATGGTCTAAAAACATGAAGAGAGATATTGTAGATTATGTATCTTAGTTCTTAGTATGTTATCATTTAATGTTTTAGAGACATATGTCTAAGGAGATGTTATAACCATTAAACAAAAAATAACATAAATGAGAAAATACCACCAAGGATTTTATCATCATAATCCCCAAAATAACTATTTTTCATAGTTAAATTTGGGATATATTCGTTCACCTTTCAGATTAAACACACTTCATTTCTTTCATATATGATTTATCTCTCGAACAGCTTTCTAGAATTCACATTGAGTTGTAAAGGTGGCATAGAGTACCACATTCTATCATATCTAATCAGGATCCAAGATATACCTTGATGTTCTAGGGATGTTTTTAGAAAGGTCATGATTTAAGGTTATGTTTTAGTACAACTTATCAACCATAGATTATTGGTCAATCCGAGAGAACTATTGAATCCAGGTAGGATATTCTATGGTATTGTTCTATGGTTATTGATGGTGTTTAGGATCAACACATTCTTATGGTTTAGTTTTTTACAACAATTCGTTACACTAAAGAATTAAGATGCATATTTATAAAGACCTATATGAAACATACTATATAACTCTAATGTTTCTGGATGAAGTTAGCGAATAAAAGATATTTGGGCTTGAGATATCTGATGAAATGGTAATGAAATTTAGAAGCATTCATGATCACATCATGGAATCTTAGAGTCGAAATAAAAGATATATTGAAAATCATCAGCATAATCTAGAATATGTTGTTGGTTAGAATGTATTATGTGACATTTTTTCATGAAATATGGTTATGATATTCATAAATAATGGATAGATCATCCCTAGTAATATTTGACACATCAAGATTTTTGATCGAGTAGGGATAGTAGAATATCACTTGGAGCCTCCAATGAACTTATATCAAGTTCAAAATGGGTTCCATCTATCTCCCTTGAGTAAGTACATATCTAATTATTCACATATAGAAAATTAAAAGTTCATAACACTAGAGCATGATCATTCCATTAAAAAATGACCAATAAAAATAGTGGATCAGATAGATAAAATTATACAGAATAAGACAACTCTCCTAGCAAATGGTCTTTAGAGGAATAAAAAATTTGATGAAGCTACATCCGAACTCAAAGATTTGTTGAAATTTAGATATCGTCATTTTCTTGGATCTGAGTGATGAAATATCTAATGATTAATTCATTTTAAATGGGGTATAATGTAACACATAGGGATTTTATGATATACATTTTTTGAACAATATATTAGTTTTCATTGATAGCTTTTGATACAAACAACACAAAGGCTAAATGAACTATAAGATAGTATACTATTCTAAAATAGCCATTAAATTATATATACAAATTGGAATTAAAAAAATTTAAAAATATTTATAATTCTTGTAGATAGAGGAAATATATTTTTAGTGAAGTCCTTATATTCTTAATAAAATACATTTCCTAAAAAATGCATTTTATATCATTATGTAGGAAAATAATAATTTTGTTCATAAAATTTTAGAAATGTAATTATAATAAATGAAAATAAATTTTTAATCAAATGTGTCAAAATTATCTTGTATTATATTATTTATGATTCTATGAATTTATATGTTTTTCAGTGAAAACATGGTATAGTTATTAATTTTTTTACATTAAAATTTGTTTCCTATCATATTCTAAGAGATTATTTTAAATGTATTTTCTGAAAATTTTAGATATTGAAATTTATAAATTGGTTCCCATATTTAGAATTATAATTCCCAAAATTGGTAATGAGGAATCATAAAAATAGTAAAAATTTATCACCATGGTTAGTGTTTAAAAGGGTTTATTGGGGGTTAACCTAGAGATAATGGAAAATTTTCGAATTAAAAGTATTTATATCCTATTTAATGGGAATATATAGAACTAATTATAACCAAAAGTTGAGCATCTATATATTTTGTAGTATTTTTCATGAAGAATTAATTTATTATAACTTAATATTTTATTAAGTTTCAAGTCTGTTTTAACCCCTACTTATAGATGGACTCCCATCCTTTTTATTAATTATGAAAATTTTAACCTAATAGCTAAAAAAACTACAAAAATATCATAAAAATATCCCTATCCATGAATTATATTTTTAGGTATTCCAAAAATACCATTCCAATGGTCATTGGGAAATGATAGAAAGGAGAACAACTAGAGGAGAGGTAATCATGTTACTAGACCTCTTTCGTTTTCTTTCTTCTTTTACCACATCTTAATCTACGGTACTAATCATAAAATAAAAAATTTAGTAACCTAATTATTCTTAAATTTTATTATGATAATGGAACCACCGGTATTAATCTCTATTACATCTAATGGGAAGTGAATGTATCACTCGTGCATAGGTGCGGACAACTACCTCAACATAGTGATAAAATTAATTTCCATCGAAACATTTCATGTATGATTTTTATGATTCTGTCAAACCTTATATATGATACTTATGAAATAAATATTATTCAGGAATTATTATATCATATATATCATCTTACCTTCCTAACTTTTGGAAAGGATAATATCGCTTATCCGTACATGTGGACTCCCGGCTCTTCTACGTGATGTGATTCCTTTTTAATTTATTACTAAAAAAGAATTTAACGAGGATATATTTGATGAAATTAAATGATATATATGATATATATTTTATATATTATATTATAAATATTCTATAAATGTTAATTTTTTAAACCTCCCTTCTATTCAATATATTGAAATCTGAAAACAATGTTCATACGTATGCATGACCTACCGTCTCACTGAATGGAGTGATTCATTATACTATCTCTATATTTTATTGATTTATATATATATATATATATTATTTATGATATTTTTATCACTATTAACATCTTGGAGATGGTCGGACCATGACCAAAGTACAAGGACAATAACTTCTGAGATGAAATTCCCGTGAAAACAAAATAGTAAACATAGAGAAATAATGATTTTAATAATAAATTATTAATAAATGGATATTTAAATGTTATAATATTATAATATATGTTATTATAAGTATTTAAATTATTATTTTATAGAATTATAATAAATTTCAATTTATAAAACAAGAGGTTATATCACTTTTGAATTATGTAGATTGTGAGTTTTGTGATTTTTATTACCATCAAATTGATTATCGAGATTGTTTATGATCAAGTTTCTGATTATCAAATTTTATGACCTATCTCTGAAGAATCTTATTATTTTTATTCTCATTCCATTATTTCTATAGATTACATGTTTTCATTTAATTTTCCTCTCCTTAATAACTCAATAAAAAGAAATAATTTTTTTAGAATAATCATCTTTATTTTTATCTGCAGTCAAAAATACATTGTATTCCATATCCATGTTTTCAATAAATTTTTTCAAGAATTTATTTTTTTGTTCTCATATCAATATTTAAATTCATTTTTCCCCATGACATAATTTTAACAAAAAATATTAAATTTAATCAACATATAATTTTCTGGATGATTTACTTTTCAAAATTTATAAAAGACGTGAGAGAAATCTATTTTTACATACACAATATGTATAAAATTTCTCACCATATTTTATACTCATTATTTTGATGTTTCATTTATAGGATTATCATGTAATTTTGAAAGTAATTTTTTTCAATATTATTTTGGATATTTTTATATTTCAAATAAGTGATTTTATAAAAAAAAGTAACTTTCCTAAAAAATGTATTCCAGGTGATATTTGAAATGAATTTTCCTTTATGATAACATCAATTCATGTTACTTATTATTCACTAGGTATATGATCCAATGATTCTAAAACTATTCATTTTCTATATGGGTTATGATTATGGTGTTAAGATGTTATGAAACCAATTTATTTTCACCGAGTTCTGAAATAGATGAATGAATATTGATCTTGTGACACACATGTAAATGTATTATGATTATATAATTGTTGATCCCTGAATTATATATCCATAAAACTGATTGGGTAAATATGGATATCTAATGAGATAATAAGGACTAGAATGGAGAGTGATCCTAGTTCAACAAGAGAGACATTCCACAAGGATATTCTTGGTAGTGAATCTTGAATAAGGATATGATATAATTAATAGTGAACTAAATCCAGTATGATAGTCTTGGATATAATTCTTAACTATGGAAATTATTTTCCATGGTTATGTGTCTACCAAAAACTTATGTATTTTTCCTATATTTTTCTTTCATGTCTCATGTTCTTTGATTCATTTAGGATTTGAGTCTTATAAAACACCACGACTTTTATCATGGATTGTGATTATGATCTATGATATAAAGGGTATGTTTCTTAAATGTTATGACCATGTTCTCATAGCATTATACTCATGTCATGTTTAAATTATCATTAATATCTTCCTTATTTCAATTACTAAGAATCAATATTATCCCATATTTTGTTTCATTTTCCTAGGTTATAAACAAATGATTTTTGTATGATATGTCAATAAAAGGGTTATTATTATGAAGAACCTAGTGGGAGATGATTTAGATATCTGATAATTTTTTTATTAATCTAAGATTCCGAATACCCTATACCTATAATATTCTAGAGTGAATTATTATGTTAATTATTGAATATTAATATATTATTATGTGATAATTGTGTTTGAAAAGTATGATTTGATATATAAAGCTCAGGAATATCCAACCAAAAGAAACCACTGATGGCCCCTTAGTATGTGACTTAATGATCAACAGACATATAAGGGTAACCTAAATTAGAACAAAGATAATAAGTTAATTCCTCAAATAATTCCAACATACTTATACCAAACTCTCCCAATTGCACCCTTCAATTCTTGAAAGACCATGATGCCAATTTAGCATGAACTATCAAACCAAACTAAACCTTAATAAATAGAATATCTAAGACCATACATGATGAAAAACAATATATTCTTCCATTATTTTTTCAAGAGCATCCCAAATATACTCACCCGATATCCTAAACCAAAGGTGATCAACAAGATAAAGACCCTCCATAGTGGCTAATAACTCATAGTACAATCTAGAGGAGGATTTTAAAATACTAATGTTAAATGGATCCTCCATCAAAAGCTCCCTCAATCCAAAAAAACCGTCCAAATAAATGTTTAATATTGAATGTATCCCCTCATCATGATCTACAATAATCATTTCATAGAATGGTTGACTCATGAGTCCAATTATGAATCTATTCTCTAAAACTAGTGAAACACCTCCAGGTATGGAGTACACATCTTGTACCTCGGGCAAAATATGTGTTCCTCCAAAATCCTCAATTTTCATTTATCCTACTCGACCTAGTCTCTACTTCACAACGTAAATGGTGTCTCTAGACCATACACAATGTGTAAAATGTACAGGGTAATTTGCCTTGTAACTGAACATATATGAACAAGTAAATTACCTGACTACGCACTATGTATTAAACAAACATGGTGTGTACTTCACATAGGTTCAAGCCTTATACCCTGTAAAACCATGTTCCATGAAAGAGGGTGTCTGGAAATACCGTCAACAACACCCTAAGTTACACCCACACTATATTTCCCAAACACAGATGTTGTGTAACTCACCATCTTTAACCTTTTCCCTAAAATATCAAAACAAAACATGTTTTTTCAATAACACATGACATGTGATTTTTTATTACTAAATAAAACTAGTTTCAATTTCCTAGAACCTTAGATTCTCCCAAAACACCCTAGATTATCCCTCTAGGGACCCAGAAGAAATCATAAATGAGATTAAAACATTTTTAAAAAGACTAGAATAATTTATGGAAAACTTAACTAGCCTACCTCAGGGTGTATAACATAATTGTATGAGTATCTGATCTATACCATGCCACCATTGAGCCCTGATCTAACATCGGATGAACTCATTAACATGTGACCCCTCTCCATATTTTACTCTAAACTACTGACCAAAAAATGGGTATCCAACTTAATAATAGACCACAATCAATTGGATAATGAAATATAGAAAATTTAAAATGAAATAAAAAATAAAATGAAAAGGAAAAGATTAGGATATGGAAATCAGGCTCAACCTCTACCCCTACAAAGATTTTATATTACAACTAGGATAAAAACCCCCATTTGAGAATCAACCAGGATGCCAGAATTTTAATTTGATTTAAAGAATATAATATACCACCATTATAATTCAAATGAATAAATAATTGTTAATTAATTACATTTTAAGTATTTCATGAATATTATAAAAATTAATAATTCCCCCAAACACATATCCTAGGGTATGAACCCTACTCTGAGATTATGGAAGTGGTAGAAAAAAATATCTGAGATAACATAAAAGGTAAATTACCATTTTCACCTCAAGAACTACATGATATCAAAAATTCAATCCCCCATTCTTCTCATTCCTCTACAACAAGTTCTTGAAAAACTCACCACCATAAGAACTTCATTCCACTAAGAAGATTTTGTGGCCATACGGCTACCATGTTTCACCTTGAACATTGAAAATTACAACAATACCATGAACATACACTGAATGGTCTCACAGTTCCCTTGACTCTACCAACATTAGGTACATTCAGCTATAACTGATATGATTATCCCCACTATAAAAGTATCCTTATTATCACCCCACTGAGAAACAAAATAGTACATAGTCCATGATCCATACATAAACTACTGAATGAAACGGATGGAAGTATCCAACATACTCACACTATAGAGCCAACTAAAAACCCTAATCATTGTCAATTCAAGGCACACCAAGAATAAAATTATCATACCCAAAAACCACTAAAAAAGATGACCACAACTTCCAACAACCAATGGTTCCCTCTCAATAATTGTTCTTCAATTATACTAATTATTTAGTTCTATCCCCACTAACCAACTAGCACATAACCTAGCCTATAATAACATGCATTAAAATGGTAAAATTTCTAGGACAACACACCTAATTCATTGACCATGCTCCACATATAAGTCATTTCAAACATAGCGGATCACCCTTGATAATTCTATCCAAAATAAAGAATTACCCCTCATGAAAATATCCACCATATGACCACCCTCATCTCAATAATAAATCCAAATCAATTATCACATAACAATGCTCTCCCCACACTACCTGATGTGAAACCAAAACCAAAAGAGCTATGAGTACAACAAAACCTACCCTCTTCAGCTGGAAATAAAATCAATATCACACCCAGTGAATCCAACTAAACCAGAGTGAATATAGATGCCACTCTATAAAATGTTCACATGCTGATAACACTCTCTAGTGATCCCCACCAATTGGATGATCAATCAATCACTCTAATTTCAATCCAAATTATAGTAGGCCCCAAATCCCCCACCTAAATTCCCAGTAGATAACACATGTTAAAAATAACATACTCTCTTAAATCCAAAACTAGGAACATTATGGAAATCACATCATTAGGGAAACCAAAAACTCAATGAAATTCATGATCATTCCAAAAACCTATGAGGAATCCTTTTATTCATTGATCCAACCACATCAATTGAGAATTAAAAATACCACACCAACCCACAAGGATCTCCTTGCATCCCTCAATGAAAGGAATACATTTAAATCAATAGAAAACACCTCCAATAAGATCCATATAGCCTATCATCAATGGAAAATATTTACAGATGATGATTGGACTTTAGTTGATCTTATAAATCAAATTCCAGTTATTAGATTCAGATTTTTGTATTCTAAAATAAGAGTGATAAGAGTTGAATAATCATTTATAATACATACAGACTAGTTTCTCAGTGTTATAATCAAGAGAGTGAAGACACTGTAGATAATATTTTTCAGTAACTATACCTAAATATATATGTTTTTAATAATCCTTCATAGATAATTTAATAAATAGATTATTTAAATTGAATATATTGATACCATTTATATTGACTATGTTCAAGATGATGTTTATATTGAAAAAACTCTTATTTTAATGATTTCAATTTTCTATAACATTTATTGAATTATAACATAGAACATTAAAGAATTAAAAATGCCCTTAGATATTGGTATGGAGATTATATAGATACTTTTGTTTTGATTTTTTAGGTAATTTATAGGGGAATACCATTCTCTATTCATTTTAATATATCAATTTTTAATTTCATCATTATTGTTGACATATATTTCAATGATATCATCTATAGTTTCTCCCAAAAAATTCATACATACATGTTTCTAGAACAAATGAAAAATGAATGTTAGATATTTATAATATGATGAAATAATTAATTTATCTTATTTTTTCAAACTACTCTTGAATATATTCAATTTATAAGCATGTTTGATAAATAAATATAGTCATATCATAAACATCTTAAAAAATTATACATATAAATTAAAAAATCCCCATTATAATTTTATTTAAGGTCTTAAAATATATCTATATTTTTTAAAATATTTATACGAAAATATTATGTTAAAAATGATTTATTATTGATTTAAGCATAAATTTTTTCAAAATCATCATTTTTTATTCTTAATCAATTTAAACAATTTATCAATTTCTAGTTCAAAATGATATCCATCAAGGGAAGAGTTTTCTTTATTAGAACATGCATGCGTGGAATTTTGTTTTCAATTGAGTTAACACTTTATTATATAATATTTAGTTATAAATTTAATATAAATGTGTTTTTTAATTTTTTTTACGATAGATTGAATGTTTAATTTTAGCAGTAATGGTAGAATTTGGATGTTACATGTAGTTTTGGATATTATTCATAACCTTGAATAAGTGTTTATGTTACACCTTGATATTTTTAAAACATTTCTGGTTGCATTTAGATTTTATTTTCAATAGGATTATTTTATTTTCAACCACTTTAAATATAATATTGTATTGTCATGTATTCCATTATTTTAGAGAATATAAAATTTCAAAGGAAAAATTATGTTCATAAAGAACTAATATATAACTTATTCTTATATATATATATATATTAATCCAAATGTATTATCATATAAAATTTATATTTCTGTTATTATTTTTATATTATAAACCCTTATTAAAATTTAATAATTAATTTATATGATACCAAAAATAGTGCATTGTAGCTTACCCACATTGCTAGTATATCATATTTGAATAAAAATACATAATAATATTCCCCAAAAAAGAGATTGTTCTAGCATAATGGAGAAATTAATTTCACAGAATAGGATTACATACATAATAATTAAATGATGGTCAAAATTGTTAATCCTAGTAATTTTAAAAGATTTCATAATATTGTAGTTGTATGTAATAAATTATGTATAAACATAAAAAACGGTGGTGCAAAGCACATGTGAGGGTATGAATAATACATAGCATCTTCATACAGGAATCATTATATTTATGTGGCATAGTATAATAGTATTAATCGTATAATAAGAATAGGATCATCAATATTAAAATATGTGAACCATTTTATGGTAACATAGAATATGGAATATACATAACAATCAATCATAAAAATAGTTCAATGATTAGAGATATAAAATCAGAACATTATGAACAAGATAACAGTATCATTTCAATGAATATTTTTATACAAAAATACAACTATATCAAGTCTATAAATAATGATATTGTATGATAAAAAACATCTCATAGTGTATTGGAGGACATTGTATTTATCAACTCACCCATTACAATATAATATTATCAAAATCGTGTATTCTATCATAGATAAGAAATAAGAAACCTATATAAATAAATAAACCCCTGATTGAATAATAATGGTAATGAATATATAGTAAAGAATTTGTTGATGAATATACATGAATATTTAAAAATGAAAAATGGATCAAATATACTTTTTAAAAAAATGTGTTGTATAAAAAATGAAATTGATCATGAGTAAAGGAAGACTATAGATGATTGAATAAGGTAATTAGAGAATAAATACACTATCATTTTTCAATGAATCATCACTATCTATTAAAACCAATGATATTAAAACATTAAAATAACTGAAATAACTAAAAAGGAATGAAAAATAATGTACATTTAAAATGGATTTTTTATATATGGTTAATAATTAAAAAGAATGTAGTTTTAATACCAAATGAAAATAGAAGATATTATGGTCTCCCAACATTAGGTTTCATTTCATTTCATCGTGATCAAACATATTTCATAACCAAATAATTATCTTTGATAACCTTACCAAGATGTATATTCATTTTTTTTCATGATCATTTATATTATTTGGAATTTACTTATTAATGGTTTCATGAAAAAAAAATATAATGAAATGTTTGACTTAATTATTATGTATTAATTTAAATAAATATTTTGTTATTATTATTTATTGATTAGTAAAAACTATTCATGAATCATAGAATTAAATTAAATTATATATTTATAATGATATCTTTTGAATTATACATTATTGTGGTGATATATAGTTGGTTGAAAATATCATCATGGGTGGTAGACAAAAAACAATAGTTAATTTTAAAAATATGGGGAGAGGGATAATATATTCACATATAAATAGTTTACAATAACCAGATTTTCACATAAAAATATTATATATAGATATTTAATATGTAATAAATACCCATAAATCATGTAACATATAAATAATTAAAAATTTACTCATGGGTGGTTAAACATATAAATTATGATACAGTATCGAAAGATTGGGAGAGAGGGAGATCATAGTGAATTCATAACTAGATTGATCAAAATTTAAATGTTCCTTAATAAAATTGATATTAGGATACAATAAAATTTAATTTAAAATTTAAATATTTCCATTGAGATGATTAATTGTATAGAATAATAGAATAATTAAATTAAAATTAAAATTAAAGGGATGCTTCCTCATCCATGATGTATTCCCATTTTCATAAAGGATTTTACATTAATGTATTAGAGTGAGGTGACACTAAATTGTAGTTAAAATCATACCTTTGTGGTAATGTCAAACCGTAGTCAGATATATTAACATGGTTTAAATCATGGAAGAATATATCACGTGGGATTCATTAGACACAAATGTATTTTGAAGAAGGTAGTGTTGTAAGCGATGACACTAGTTGGGCTGTAGACCCCAATATAGTTTAGTGCAACATATGACATATGAATGGGGACTTAGGGTGAGGGAAAAGGGAAATTAAGACCACACAATGGTGGGAAATTGTGATTTAAAGTCTTAATGGTCTATTTTTTGAGCATTTTAACATTCGAAGGGTTATGATCTATCTGCGTTATCCTAGGGGTGTGTGTGTGTTTTCATTTATAATATCCTTTAAGAAAATATAACTATATAATTTTAAATAGAGGTTATACCACAACACCTTTAGGATATTAAATAATTTAAATATAATTCTAATAATGGAATGCATTTTGGAAGTGATTTTCCAACTGAGTGAGTGTATATATTTATTCTCAAATTAGAGGGGTATTTTAGGTAAAGAATATAATAAAAAATAATATAATTTTTAAAAGTTTAAATAGTGGAGTTCATTGTGAATATGAAAATTATTTTATTAAAAATAATTTTTTAATTACTTTAATACAATTTAAACTTAAAATTAATTACTTTATATATATCAAAGTTAGTGAAAAAATTATTTCGTAAATGGTATACTTCATATTTTTTAAATTTTTAAATTACTTATTAGGATTGAAAATTGTTTTTATCATCATATAATTAATCCTTATCATATTATACCAATATTTAATGGAGATAATAATATTATTTATTTGTCGATTATTACGTTAATATAATGTCCAAAAACATGAAATATTTGAAAAATAGGATTTTTTTGAATCCCTTTAAAATTTATTTCATTCATAAAATTACTAATTAATAACTCTTTGACAACAACTAAGTCTATATCCTTAAAATGGAATTCATTTTATAAAAAAATTTCACTTCATTAGAAAAGTTTATTATTTTTTATTAATATTTACAATATTCCTTTTTGAAAATATGTACATGTAATCATTTTTAAAATACACTATAGCAAACTCTTTGAGGGTTATATTATGATATATATATATATATATGAAATTTAATATTTATCAAATATTATATCCATGTATTTTTCCTAATACGGTTTTTAAAAAACTATTCTAATGGAAAGTGTATTGTTATAATATTATTATTACTATTCTAGTGTTATGGTTTACTATTCCAATGTTAAATAAAATTTTCTATTTCTTATTAATTTCTTCCATTTTATTCGTTTATTCGATTAATATTCTATCAATGTTCTTTATTAATGTTTAATCATTTTTATAATGAAACAATTTCATTTTAAAATATTGTTCATGGATGTGATAATTATAGGAAGTCAAAATTCCCCATATTTCAAAATTTGAGTTATTTCCATTTTTCCCTCGTTGTACTGTTTTTTGATTTTATGATGTGATTTTATGATTAATATTTAATGATTCACATTAATGAAATAAATCATTTGTGTTTTTTATTACTTGTTGCATGACTTTTATTATAGTATCTGTACATAAAAATGATAGACATATAATTAATGAATGAAATTTTCACATACAAAAGGTGGGGTCAATATAGTGTGACCTTTCATGCCAACATTTGAAAGGCCATAGGTTTGAAATAACACCAAAGTTATACCATTAAACATATATGGAAATCAAAGACTATAATCAATGAAAACAACACATTGACGTGATTTATAAAAGATATTCTCAACTATAATATATAAAATATGTGTTTCAATGGATTTTATGTAATACAAAAAAAATGAAAACAAATAAAATCTTATAAAAAATCCTTCATTACTCAAGAATGATATAGTGTAATCATGATCAACCAAAACACCTCTTATGTTTATATATAAGGTCAATCGACACCTCCAACAACACTGTCATGATTTTTTGAAAAATAAAGTATATAAATTATGGGAAACTATATCAATTTACTCTATTAGATTATATCTATTATTATTATATTTCAATTTCAATGAAGCATGTAAATTCTTATATATATGAAATTTTTTAATAATTGAAAAATACCAAAAAAATATCACTTGAACCAACTAATTATCTACATAAATTAAATAACACATAATCAACAATTTTAATACACATCAATTATAATTATATCACACTTCCATAAAGAAGAAAAAATGAATTTGTTTTGGAGATGCAAAGACCTTACTATAATATGCTCATATTTGTTTCAATAAAAAGGTGTACCAACAGAAGTTCCACACTTTACCTAATTTTCTAGACAAATATTGGGATCTTTCAAAATAAAACAACATCATTAAGTATCTATGTAGATAAAAACAAATTTTTTAATATCCACATATATTGGCTAGAAAATTTTCCTCCAACAAAGACTATTATAAGTTTTTCATTTTTCCCCATCAAGGAATCACATTTCAACAACATCAATAGATTGGGATGTTTTACCCCTTTACAAAATAAAATAATATTATCTTGTGGACACCACTAAAAAATCTCCCTAACATAACATAAATACAATTTAATACACATCACACATCCGTTAAAACTATCTATATCAATCATAATGTAATCAAGATTATCCACATCAAAAACTATTTTTTCCATAATCAGAATCAATGGTCACATATCTAGTCATATCATTGATATAAATAAAATATTTTCAAAAAGGATTATGAACTTAACTATATAGTTAATATCCAACCCATGACACCAGAAATAAAATAATACAATTTAATTTAATTGAAATATATTTTTATAAATTATCTCTACCTAGGTTGACCAAAACCCATATCTCATGGACTGAATTACTATAATAATAACATTCCACATATCATGTGTATAGTAATGTTCTCAAAACCTCTTTGCGAGTAATCTATTACCTTTAGTTCACAATGTATTATTTATTTATAAAACACCACCATCTATATATATAATTATCCAATCACATAATAGATATTAAAAAATTATAAAAGTTTTATGAACCTCATGCAAAACAGATATGTAAACTTTGTACCAAACTTCCTCTCATCATGTCACTCAACATTTGGTGAAAATTTATGAATAGTAACACCCCATGATATTTTGGCTTCCCCCATACTTATTTAGAACCATCCCACAATTGGATTAGTTTATATATTATGAATATTTTTTACATGTGTGTAAATGGTATAATACCATAATATCTACAGATTAGACCACCATTATAATTTTAAAAAATCCACCCTCCCACGTCATTTTCATTTTCAAAAAATATATCACTTTCTTATTATTAATAATACCAAAAATATTTATAAAAATATAATATATAAATAATTATTATTTATCATTTTTATTACCATATTAATTATAATTGATAATACATTTCCCTTTCCACAATATTTTAAAAATATTTTCATAAAATGTTATCGATAACAATTTTCATAATGAAAAACTTATATAATAAATCACACATTTATGATAACCATTATTCAAAACCAATTAATATATTTGATATACATATCGAATATTCTTCATTTTCAATTATTATTTTACTTTTATTCAAATCAATTAGTTTTTATGATTAGAAAATTAGATTACTAGGCTTTTAAACATATCAATTTTATCATTATGGATTACCTTAAGTAAAATAATTTTCAATTATTTTAATATGAACTATCTAATTCATATTAAATATCATTCAAATTATTGAAAAATATTAATAATTATATCTATTCCATGTCCATTAAATATTTATAATTTTAATTTCCCTATTTTCTCAGTCATCAATATTATAATTATTTACCAACTAATCCTGGAAAATCAGAAACATGAATGATTTATTATGATTATAGAAATGATTTTTTTTCTTTTTATATATCATAAATTTAGAAATAGATCAAGCATGAAACCTTGGATGATTACCAAAAAGAACTTATGAAAACACATTCTTGATTGTTTTTATCTTGGCCATCCATGAGACTCCCTCCAAGGATCATCATTATCATAAAATTGACTAAATTTGAAATAAATATGAGTTGAGGTCGGTAGAAAATATTTTTCCCATCATTGAATTCATTCTAAATTTTCCAGTCAATCCTTTGTAAAAATAATTTAATTATATGACCATATCTAACTAGAATTATGGTTATTATAGTGGTTGTATGTGACCTTAGTTTCACCCCCTAAATTTTCAAAAATTGTCTCGTTACAACAAGATGACGATGTAAGTATCGAAAAACAGAACTCCTCATAAAATGGAACAAAAAAAATACTAAAATGAAAAATAATTATATGAAATCAGACTAATCTAAATTAAATACATAAAATATATTACTTTTCTTAATAATTTATCATATATTTTCGTTGAAATACAATTAGAATTTTGTCACATGAAACCATATACATTGGGACCATTAAATGAGAGGCTCATGACCTATATTAAACAAGATGACAGAGTGACAAGGATATTGAAATAAATCATGAGTCTCTTAGTGGGTTTCCCCAATCACTATAAAGATACTCCATCCTAATGTGGTGTTGTACATGTAAATACACATTTAGAAATGAAATAAATGATTTATTCCCACCATAGTACACATCTAAAGACAGAGAATAAATCTTCAAAGGAACAGGAAATTTGGTACACTGTACATATCAATATATTAATATGTTCATATAATATAAAATTAATAATCAATCACATACATAATGAGAAATTATATAATTTAATTTTGTTCTCAAAAATCCACCACAGCACATGATCTCACCTATCATGGACTATATTGTTACTCTTATCTGTAATAGCGACGTAGCATAGCAGAAAAATCTGAAAGTATTGTAAAATATTAAAATGTATATATGTAGAAACCCAATATGAATGGAACTACATAGAAAAACCAATGTAGCTGAGTATCCAAATATACTTGAAACACATCTTGGAGTGGTATAATATAGTTATACCAATGTACAAGAAAACCAAATTATAAAGGAGTGTCATAAACCAACCTAAGTTCACATTCATCACTTGTAATTTAATTTATAATAGGATAGGTATAAAATATCAAAGACCATATATTAAAAACCCATATTGGAACAATATAACAAATAGAACCATATATAATTGATCCTTTTAGCAGTTTTTTCAAACAATATGAAATATTTTTCTGCTGTGTCACCATATATTAATTCATAAAATTTATAGACAAGAGTAATTGTCATATTAAAAATGATCAAATTAGTTATTGAAAAATAACCCATATCATAGTGGACAGCGTGTAACCCATCCATTCCTAGAACACTCATAGGGGAATGTGGTAAGAAAACCTATCATCAATGACGTCATCAAATCCTGATTATTACTCATAAACTATATCTAGAACTATCACCTATAATACATATGGACCCATTACATGAAAAGAAATATATATTCACCAAACCACTTTTTATAATATGATAAATCACCCTATTATTTATGTCTCATACCATGAAACATAATCTCTATTCAAAAAATACCTTACATTCCACTAATTCAATTTCTGAACCACATTTCAACTATTTGTCATTGGGTCCAAAACATAAATTACTCTTTACACTCATCCATTCCAATCCACATGAGGTGGAACGGATCATTAACCAGCCCCTAAACCTAAACTATGGTATAACCTCTACACACACTATAAAATTCATTAATGGATTCATGAGAATATCCTAAGGATAAAATATCTTAATTTTTCTAGGAAATGATGTATAATACCATAATTAAAACATAATTACCACATTCAACTACATGTGATGTTAATCAAACTCATTATAAGTTTTTACTCTGACCAAACACTATGTAAAACCCAAACACAGAAGCACACTATGTAGAATTGAATATTAATAAATTACTACACTAATTATGATAGATTAATATTATGTTGTGGGATACTGTAGAGGGAATTGCATAACCCTAACCATTTACATATCACATTCTTTACTAGAAACTATATTAAGCCCCTTCCTATAAACATTAATGAATAAGAATCCCATTATAGATCCACTTTATATCATCCAAATATACAAATAATTTACTATATAAACCAATACAAAATAGGGGTCAGTCTAGCAGAACATTTGAAACTTATCCATGTATATGTAGGCTTTTAAAATTTTATAATATTCTAAATATATATAGTATAAAAACACATATTCTAATAGGTTTTACCCAACAATGGTTAACCATTTTATTATCTACACCATTTTCTCATCATAACCCTAAACCCGTAAGCGTACACATTTAATCAAAAACATAATTAAAAATAATTAATAATTAATGTGACCACCTGCCATTATATCTTAGTTATTTTCCTACATAAATGATTACCTTAAGTCATTAAATCATTCACTGTTATTTTCCATTCCTATGATACATTATATCACACAATAAAGATTGGTAAATCTATTAAAAATTAATTAATTTTTTAGTGTTCTTTTTAAAGCCAAAGACATGAAAAAATCACTTAATACCACGTTTAAAAGAACCTCAAAGAATATAATATTGGTTTTCCATGCCATGATTCATTTACCATTTCTCAATAAATACATATGAACTAATACCAAAATAATTTTCAATTTAAAAAATGGGATGTATTGAAATAAAATAATTATTTGAATTATATTTATCAAAATAGTTGGAAATTGGTGGAATTCATACTCATTTTTCTATAGAAATCAAACCAGGATTCAAAGTGTTTTGAAAATGGCTCAATTATGATATGATATAATCTTTAATAAAAACCAATATGGATTCACCATACATCATAGGGATGGAAAAATAGAATGATTATGAAAGGAAAAGAAAACATTACCTTAATTCAATATGAGAAAATAATTAGTAATCATGTAATGAATGTATCAAAAGGGGATAAAATGGAAGAAATAAGGAGGGGTAGGGATGGTTAAAATTTCCCCCCCAAGAGTCACATAGGTAGAAGAAGTTATGGTCCAATACTAACATGATATAACATCCTCTACTTATGAAAACACCATATGAATCTACTGGGTACCTAGCTTACTAGAACTAGATATTCAATCCCCTATAAGCCACCTGGACTATATCTACTCTATAATTGATGTTCATCTCAGGTGGGTTTCCCCAAAGAGTAGTCATCACGTACCTAATGTGCATTAATATTTATTATATTGTAGATTTCTCTTTTTTAGTAGCGGCGATAACATTACTCTAGTCCAAACATCTACTGAAAGTAACAACAAAAAAGGCCACCATAAAAATTAATAAATTTATTTTAAAGGCATCAAAAACCCATCCAGAACAACAATAAAATATCCCTTATACTATAATTATTCAAAATATTCAATATTCCTTATAAAATAAAAACGTTTAGTGACATGAGTCCTTGAAAACTCACCACAATAGGGTTTCTTATCCCTAAGAAGAATGAGTAAATACCATTAGTTATCCTATTCATCTATTGGGATATGATTCCCCTGCTCATTTATTGTTTTATATTGTTAATTATCTTATAAAATATATTATTAAGCCAATTGTACTAGATATTTATGAAAAAACCTTAATTATTTCATAATTACACTTTTTTTATTAAAAGGAAATTCATATTTCTTTGTCAACTTCGTTAAACTCAGTTGTGCACTAAATTCAATAGCTAATTCTCTTTCCCATAAACATACTCAAATCCATTAAATTTATTTCAAAATACCAATGTACATAACCATTCATGATTAATTGAAATAGGTAACAAAATTTAATTAATCACCTCCAACTATCACATTCTCTAAATAATGCACCTCATTAGTTACTAAATTTACTAATGTTGTAAAAATCATATTTCAATTGTACATCCTGGTATGGTCATTGAACCAAATACAACCCTTCATGCATCCATCCATACACATGTAATCATAATTATACCAACTCATATGTTAGGAATGATATATTAAATTCACTTTTTCCAGAGTAGCCCATATGTTTAACCCCCCATGGGGATTCAAATATATCCACAACACCTAATCTAGAATAATTTGTGTAATGAATCTAACAAGAACAACTTCCCATCTACTCCACAAGGCACTAAAGTAAACTTACAACCTTAGAAGCCTTAAAGAGTGATATATGGACTCAAGAAGCCCCTGAATTGTATAATCTAATCAAAGATACCCTAGTTGGTAACTAAAAGACGTAAACATGGGTGAGACATTAATGACACATTAACTCTACCTGGAGAACTCACATTCTATAATATGTAATATGGTAAAAAATTCCCCATGAAATACCTACTTTAGCACTATCAATTATCTGAAAAAATATTAAAATAAAATTAAAAATAAAACTGAAGGAAAATGTATAATTTCTATCATTTTATAATTGTTTGATAAAAAATGTTTAGAATTGATTGAAAGTCATTAATATATTTATCATGTCTGAAGATAATGTTTTTATACTCAATAGTATAAAGGATAATGGGAGGACAAGTATTTAAATTATTTAGTGGGACACATTTTTAATCATTGATATATCTTTAAAAGTAATCAAACTTAAATGTTTTTAATTGACAATGCTAATTCATTAACTATTACAGTAATGGGTAGTGTTTAATTGAACAATTTTAGAGATTCTACATTTAAAACTGTATAATGGTTACCTTATAAATTTTTATATTTTAGATCAACAAAATATTTTATATCTCCTATGTTTTATAGGAAAATTATGTGATTATCTGATATATTAAAGAATGAGATATAATTTAAACCACATAGTAGATATATTATATTAATAAAATTTTAATTGATAGGCTTTATAAAAATATTTTAAGGTTAGCTAGTAGAATTTTATTGTACAAATGGTTTAATTTTTCAAAATTATTTATAATGAGTATCTTATGTAGTATAATTAATGTATATTCAATGAATATATAATGATTAACATCATTGAGAATAGAAATGAATCAATAGGTTTTAGATGAGAACAATCATTTCATATGATGTGTTTATAACTGCATAAATTTTATAATATTTATGAAAATAATAGATAAAAATGTGAAAAAATGTAACATATGGAGGATATTAATATTATAAGATTATATGGTGTACCGAAAATATTATATTTCACCGATTCATTTCTTATGGTATTTCCTACATATCCTTCAGATTCTGAAATTAAATTTCTTGTTGACCTCATCACTAATGAAAAACCCATATTTAATCAACAAAATTAATGATGAAATTAAACGTTTTTCATAATAATTTTTTCATAAAACTTATTATCTAACCATTATGATAAATTATCATATTTTTAAATAAGAAATAGTATCCTATGATGTTTTACATTGATGATGAGGAAATAAATTCCATTAATACTGAGAAAAAGTACCATCTATATAATCTTAATGTCTCTTGTTAACAAAACTATGTGGATCTAAATCTTGAATATTAATATTAATAATATTTATCCCCCATTAAATTTTTCAAAATATAAATTTATTAGATCTATCCTATATTTAAAATGTAGGGAAATATATGTAAATGGTAATTCTTTTAGATAAAAAATCAACATTATGTATTTATATATCTACAAATAGACTAATTAAGGATCAATATTTGAATTTTTTTATTTAATTATTGTTGATTTGTTGATACTCTTTACATTTATTTGTATTCTAAGAGATATTTAAAATTTTTAACAAATACATATATAAAATTGAGTTTCATAGAAAAATATTTTACATATGACTTTTTTTCAACAATTTTCATTTTGAATCAATACATTGTCAATTAATAGAATATCTATTGAGAATTTACTGAAGTATATGTTCATGTAATGTTATACCCAAAAATATAACTTAAATATGATTCTTCCTTGGGGACCATGTATCTATATGCAATTCATTGGCACCATTTCATTGTTTGAAAACCTTTTGAACTACTTCACATGTAAATGGGTTAGAAACCTATGGTTAATGGAATATTGATAATGTTTTATAGAACTAATAAAGATATTAATCAATTCACATGTGTTGGATTTAATAATATTTAATGAAGGATATGTTTTATGCAGTGATAGATTAATGAAATAACTGGGGTGTGTCCATTGATAAGTTGATAAAGTTAATCCTTATTAATCATTGAAATTTTGTAATCATAAAAAATTTATTCCACACTTTACTTATTATATGGGATCATAAAATTTATATTGAAGATATAGATACACTATATATATTATTAGAAATTTCACATATATATGTATCATAAAATTATAATTTATATATTCATAACAAATAATACAAACATGACATGAAGGGGATGGTAAGCAATACTCAGATATAATGTATATGGAATTCACTAGTATCCTACAAAGAAAAATAGTTTTCCAGATTTAATGAATGGGAAGGATCATAGAATATAATACATAATAAATATGAAAAAGGATCAAATACTATTGGATATTATAATATTTAATATTTACATTTTTATAAAAATGAAATATTATTCCCCTTCTATGTAATTTAAAAAACACTATTACTATATAAAATATGAAAGTGTCAATGGGAAGAAATGTTTCAGTCAAATATTATCAGTCATTGAATGATGGATGAATAATGGAATTCAAGTAAAAAATATACATTTTATCATTTGAAATAAATTTTGTTATACTATCTTAATAGAGATACATAGGCACCCTATTGATGGAGATATAATTTATATTTCTTTATACACTATCATAGCACACAGATGAATTGGGATTTACAAAATGTATCTACTGGGATTACATGAATCAAGAAAATTCATACTATATTTCATGATTCTTAGCATTCCATAAATGATATATAAAATGGAAAAAATAAAATGGGTGTTATGAAAATTACCCATATACCAATGTTGATATAGTAAAATAAATAAATAGACATTTTTATTGAATTTTTGAAGGAATGAAAGAGGAATATGAAATGAGGTTTATCTTGTAATTCTAATAAAATAAATAAATTTTATATAATTATGTGGGGATATAACCATGTAGTTACCTTGTAAAAAATTGTAATAATACATTTTTGAGTCTTCATGGTGGTCCTCTACCATTTATATCATTTCGAGACACACATTTATCGTTTAATTTTTAGTGGAGTCATTAATTGTCTTTAAACATTTTGATATATTCCATCACTAAATTTCACAAATAAAATCATGGATATTATAACAGTATTATCAAAATTTGAGGTCATATATTATGTTTACAGTCACTAATATCAAATTAACATGGGAGAAACATATAAATTTTAATGATTTTGTAAAATAATTAATCCAATGTAGGACTTACATCATATAATGTTCTTTGTGGTACACTATTTAATAATCTATCCTATTATGATGGAGATAATGAGAAAATCTTGTTGGGTAAAAACATTTTAAATAGATAATTATAAAATTATGGTATATCAATAAAAATATCCTGATATCATAATATAAATAAAAAATTTAAGCCAATGATCTTTTATATGAAATGGGGTTTTCTATAAGGGTCACTTATTACTAATGGTGTTACAATGTATGTGAGTTATAATTATTGAGAAGAAGGGGTAACCTATGTTTATGAAATCATATATCTTATAATTGTATCGATTGAATAGTTCATTTTGATTTTCATTATATTATTACATTCTAGATCTTTAAAAGTTCTTAATGACTACCAAGTCATAAGATTTAAGATTTTCATACCAGAAAAACCATATATAATCACCATAGAGAAATATATATAGATCCTGGATTTTTCATTAAATAAGTGCATTCATATAATCATGTCATTAGAGAGGATGTTTTATTTAATAAACAAATAATCTAATGAAGGTAAATTAATTACAAAAAATTTGGTATGTGTTATCTAAGCGCGAGGAATTAATGAAGAATATTTAACCTCATTGAATCACAGATTGAAATCTATCTAAAATTATGATGTTGAAATTATTTAATTTTGGAGATTTAATACCTAGGATTATACTCTAATAATAAAATATTATTAAGATACCCATTATGTAACAGAGGAAATTTTTTTCATCATAGTAGTATGATAGTAATATAGATAGTTAAATTCAATGGAATGACTATAAATAGTATTTAACAACTAGTAAAAATATTGATATGAAGAAAAAAATTGAACATCATAGGATCTTATAATGTAATGGACATAAAAAAATAAATTGTGATATTATAAATAATAAGATAATAATAGAATGGATCTAATAGATAATACAATAAAATTATATGAAAGATTTTAGATGATATATTGATTTATAATTGTGAGGGATAATATAAACATTTGAAGGGTTATATTACCATTGGAATAGAAACATAGTGATATGAATATAATTATAGTAATGTAAACATAAATTATAACATACTTGTTTAAATAAATTATAAAACATCATTGGTAATATATTTATATATAATTAAAATAATATTTTTTATTGAATTATTATAATTTAATTTTATAAAAATATAGAAGAATAATATAAAATATATCAAAATTGGATTTTATATTTTCTACCCAAATAGTATTATTTTAAAATACTCTTACCGTTTACTTTGGAAAATAAATTTGTCATATAAAAACTATATACTATAAAATGTACATAATAATTATAATTAAGAAATTAAAATTATCTATTATGTTGTTTTTTATAATTGATTGAAATGGATTGTTTTTCAAATGTATACTAAAATAATGTACGCTTATATAGAATATATAATCCCTAAATTATCATATAAGTAAATTTAATAATTAATAAGAATCTATCAATTTCCTAAAATATTTTTATTTATTAGAATAGTTTGTTTTAATTATTAATGTAAGGAACCAACCATAAACATCATATATTCTAGTGTACTTAAATAATATTTAATATTCTAACATTACAAAATATCTTTTAGGGTTAGAGATTCAGTGATTTATGTCCAAACTATTCGTAGAAGTCCCATATATTACAATGAAGAAACCATTACTCGATATCCATTTTATACAATATTAATATTCTTATATAAAAAATTATATATTTTTATGAAACCAATTCCCAAATTTGAAATTTATTTCTTCATTTCCTTAAACTGTACATAAGTGTTATGATATATTGTAAAACATTGGAAGATAACAAAAGGATCAGTAAGGGTCATAAAGAAATAAACATGTTAGTTTAGTAAAAAACATGAAAACACATAAATATTTTTCAAAAAAGGATAAATTATTATCCAAAAGGCCAATTTTTTATTTATAAATGTCTATATGTTATCTTTTAAAATCAATTATTTCCATGAAAACCCATTAGCAATAATACTAAAGTCGTGTAGGTTCCAGGGACATCATCATCTTAAAACCCGTACAAAAACATTACAATTATATTAACTGTATGACTGACTCCAAATATAATTATCTAGAGAAAATAAGCATTACAATATTCATTTGAGAACCATCTAGGTGAAACCATTATATAATATATAACATCACCACTCATTTTTATCTATGTTTACCCATAGTAAAATCTATATTAAGCTTACTTATGCTCTATAATATAGTTCATCCCATTGTAAATAATGTTAAACGACCATATCATGAATAAAAACCATAAAAAACCATCTGAAAAACATATAAGATATCAGAATACCCATTCTTATTAGAAACAAATTTTTAGAAACAAAATACATAGAAAATTGTAAAATGAGTTTCTTTGAAGAAAACATAACAACTTATAGAGGAATAAAAACATAAAATAATTGAATGATGGTGGAAAAATTCTGTATCATCCTTTATTCTAAAATTTAACCATAATTTTTTCCATTTGTAAAAAATTTCAAACATCCCACCAAAATTTTATTTTTGAAAATCTATGAAAAAAATCAAACGGGGAAAATGACAATTTTTATAAAATATAAAAACTTTTCACCTAATAATGAATCCATTTTCATTAGAAAGAACCTTAAAAGTTATAATGTAAACAAAAAATCATTGAGGTATCTTGAATATGGGTAATTATGTTCAATATTTTTAAGTAAAAAACATTTCTTTTGACTTCTGTAAAAAGAGTTGAAAGAGGAACATTAAAATATGATTCTTAAAAGAAATCATCTTTCCTCGGGTCTGAATCATCAGATAAATTATTTATCTTCAGTAATAATAAACATAGGTTAATTTTATAGATTCATGAGATTGTTTTTCAAGTTAAATATGAATTCTTTTCATTTCATATCATGTTATTGACAATTACATCATCAATTAAATTCACTACACATATTTTTTACGACATTTGGATCATATGAAAAAAAAATGAATTTGGTTGGTAAACTATAGTTAAAGAGGTAATTGTTAAATCATCTCTAGAATAATAATAATAATTAAATAAATATATATTTTATAAATTAACTATTATTTTTATTCCATTAATTAAATATGGTTATGAAAATTGAACTTCTGTATAATCATTGACATAAAAAGTCGTATGCCTGAGTAACATTTCTATTTTTAATGATAATTATGAAAATAAGGTAACTATTATTTTACCTTTATAGAATTATTATAATATCATAAAAATTTTATAACTCCTTTAAATATAATAATATATATTATCCATGTGATATGTTGATATAAAAATTAATTATATAACTTCATGTAGGTGGTTGTTCACATGTACAGCAAAACAAAATTATCATTTTTTAGTGAATGGAATGGTAAGAAGAAAAATTATAATTATAAATAAGTCAACAAAATAATATTTAAATATTAATTCCACCAATATAATACATCCATTATTAATGAATATATAAAACTAATTACATTGGTTCGTGAGGTGATAGTTCACCGCACAAATGAATAATGCTTTTGCTTCCAATTTTATACAATATGAGATGAATATATTTAATTATAATTACAAAATAACATCTAACTATATGAATAATCCTGGTTTTTTTATTTTATCTTGGTTAAATAGTATTTTTTATAGGTGGAAAATGAAATAAAATAGAAATTCATGATTAAAAATGATACATCCTCTTCAAATTATATCATTTACTTAACCACTTAAAACCACAAAGGTTAGTGTTATGCCTAAAAAAATACCTCTAAAATTACGGTAGGTATTAATAACATTTATATGGGTTGGTATTTTATAAATCTAATCAGTTTTTACACGTGAATTAATGATAATAATTTTTACCATTTGTAAAAGAGTGGAGGGGAACTCTTAGAATTCCTCAAAATAATAAATTATAATCAATTTATTTTAAAATTAAATTGGTTTAAAACTAGTTTATTTATAATTTTATATCCTTTTTTCTATATAATATCATGAAATATTTTTTTACTTATTTAGGACATATTTTTACCATTTTTATTTTGTTTTAATCCTTTATTAACCCCTTTAACATTTATTGTGATAACAATGATTTATACTCTTTAAGAGTTAATATTAATAATATAAATGAAAATATGGCCCATAAATGGACCAAGGTTGATATTATTGAAAATATATTAATGACCTGAATGAATTCGAGATTTCTATTAATTTTATATCTTTTAGATAAATATCATTTATTATAATATATCATTATTGTCAATGTTTAGAACAATTAATTACCCTTATTTTAATATCACCCTAAAAATAAATAAATTATAAAAAAATTTAATACACCCCTAATATTTAATTTTTATCGAGGAAGTTTTTAGATCATACTAATTATCTCAAATTGAATTATTTTTAATATTTGTCTTATCATTTATTTTATTTTACCATTAATTTAACAATTACTAAATCGACATTGTTTTAATATTTGAGTAAATTATTTTTTAACTAAAAATTAAAATTAAATAACCCAAATAAAGAGAAATATGTTTTATTTTAAATTTAATTTATAAGGGAACATATAACCTAGTTATCCCAATTTTAAAAAACTATTGTTATGGAAGAAATAGTGTGAAATTTATGGATTTTCCTAAAATAAAATATTATAAAATAAATTATCTTATCTAAAAAAATTAAAAATACCAAATAAAAAATAATGGTTGATTATGAAAAAACTATGCCCATAGAATAAAATTTAGGGATTTTTTAGGGCCATTCTTGTCCTAGTCATTTTGTTTTTAAATTTGATTACTCTATTTAACCATTAACGTGGTAACAAAATTTAAAAAGGTTAATATTCATATTTATAAACAATAAGTTGTAAATATTTTAAAAAATGAGGACCCAATGATTCAAAATATGGAATCTATTGTTTTAAATTTAAACCAATTAAGAGAAAAATTTTAATTTAAAATTAAACCAAAAAACAGAATAAAAAATAGTTTTTTAGAATCATTTCTGTTTTAAATATAAAATTTATTTGTAAAAAATTCAATTATAAATTCATTTCAAAATTGATAATTTTATTTATTTTAAAAATTACTGAAAAAAATTAACTTTAACACTAAATAAACATTAAATTATACAGTATATATTCATTTAAAGAGAATAATGTCTTCATTAAAAATTATTATTTTCACTGTTCACTAAACATTTCAAAATACTCTCAAAAAAAATATTATAAGATAATTCAAACATGCTAAAATTAGAAATGATGTTCATTTATTAAAATTAATATGGTATAATTAAAAAATATATATTTCAAATAAAATCATACAATTCTTGAAAACCTATTTTGGTTAGAAATAATGTCTTTTCCTTTTGATAGAAAACTTACTTATTATTCTTAAAATAAATATAATTGTACAATATCTGACTAATAAATATTTATAAGAGATAAAAATTATTTACTCTAATATTACATGGGTTTCTTCATTCATCCCATATTTTAATTTTCTTCCTTACAATTTTATATACATATTAAACAAGTGGGGATAACTTTCGATCCATAAAATTTTAGATTCCCATATTTCTTCTTCCACCATATGTTTTTTTCTAAAAACATTAACCAAGTTAATTCAATTTCATTATAATTCTTTATTTCAATCATAATGAATATCTATATGGTGATCTTAATAAAAATTCTTCTCTTAAAATTCAATTACCTTTGAGATGATAACATAATATGAATCTATTCCAAAAATCATTTACATCGAAACATGAAAAATATTATGTACATAAGATAAAATATGGGGCAAGATCCCTCAGTTAGAATCTGGTCCAAATTTCTTAATCATTTCATTTAGTCCATCTGAATGTGGAATTATCTACCCCTTTTTACCCTAACACATAACACATTTCCATGGAGATACTTAAGGAAAAAATGATCACCTGCCTCAAAATAAAGATCATTCCTTTGGTTATCTAAAACAATACTCTCCTACTCTCAAACTATCTGCATATGTTACTGAATAATCATCTCCATCTCAACAATTTACTCCCCAAAATATAGTCTAGTACAATTTATATCTCCTAGTTCATCCCAAAATTCAAGAATATCACATCACATTCTATTATAGCCTCAAAAGTCTCCATTTTTATACTAAAATAAAAACTATTATTATAAGAAAACTAAACTAAAAAAAATCTAATCCAAACATCCTTATTAATCCATAAAACTTGAATGAACCTTGCCTTATAAATTATAAATTTTTATTTTGGACTATTAATAAATTAACAATGAAAATATGTTCTGAAATTTACTTCAATACCCAAATAATTCTAAAAAACATTAAAATCAATTGATGTTAAAATGGGATTACGATCATATTAGATGGAGAGGCGAATTGCATATAATTGGACAATCTCCTTAAGACACAATTAAAAAATATTTTCCAAATAAATAGAATCTAAAATGGGATTGAAATGCATTGATTTAGCTAATTGATCAGAAATAACCCAAATTACATTATTAAATTTATATTTCTTTGGTAATCACACAAGGAAATCAATGGATACATTTTTCCCATTTCCACACTACTAATAGAAAACGATGAAGTGTCCCGATTATTAAATATAGTTGTTCTTTAACCTATATAAATGTGTAATGTTTCATGGTAAATTCAATAATATATATTTTCATTCCCTCTATTGAGGTAAGGAAAATGAGCATCGACAAATTCAAAAAGGAAGAAATACCTGAATATGGGAATTATTTTCCCACAAAAAAAACAAAGTAGAAGGTGGAAGAAAGCCACAAATCTTGTGAGCCTTTAAGAGACTCACAATCACACGACCATCACTAGGTCATGATAAGGAATATAGAGTATCACGTAGCCAACAATAGTTCCCAAAAAGTCCCCTTGGAAACGTCCTTATGCTCTCGTAAAGGCGACTCAGAAAAACAATGGACCAATGGTGGTTGTCGGGTAAGCTCCCCTAGGCCACACAGTTTTTCAGTAGAAAGAACTTGACAATCGAACCTCATATCCTTAAAAAATGGGAGAAAATATGTCCTAAAGTTGGAAGCCCTCATTGTTCATAATGGTCATGTGACACATTACTAATAGGAAGGGTAATTATCCTTGACAATACCTAAGCAATCTAAATTGACCATTAACCTTTGTAAAAAAACAAAATAAATAAATGGGAGGAGGAGGTAGAAACTCTTGATCATTAAATAAATTTGATGCAACCTTTCTAGTATAAAAGACACCGTGAGTCCCTAGAAATATACCCACCTCATCTCATGAAATTCCTTTGGCTTCTTAGCCTCATCTCACAGAAATCCTTTGGTATATCTAGGAAACCATGAACTCATATTTTGGAACCCTAAATAAAAATGAATTGCATTTCCATGAAATGATTTTGAATCTCTCATAGGACCCTATGTGTCAAACTATTCATCACCAGGGAATATAATATTGGTACTAGAAAATACTCATGAAACCTCGCATGACTCCTGAACCTTATTAAACAAACAAAGGATCCAAAAGAGGGAGGACCTCTAAGCATTCATGGTTCAAAAATACTAAAATGTGCTATGGAATTCTACAACACAACCCCATGATACTTCTAGATGTTCTTCCATAATCTAAGGGAGACCGCCGAACAGGCCACCCTTGCCTCACGAAATGTCTTAGTGAAGGCATCGAGAATCTCATGGATGCCTTTCAATAGACACTTTGATCTCTCAAAGGACACTGGACATGTCAATATGACAATGTGGAAGTCATTCAATATTCCAGTGTGATAAAAAGTATCCACATTAATATAAAATAATCCAATAATGGAGGCATTGATAATAGGGACTCATAGTAACTGAAAATAAATTGATTCCCTTGGAGTGATCCCCAATGAAGTCTCCCAAAAAAATGTGACACATGACCCCTTCACAGTGTCCAACTTGGATTATCTCTAGATATGTCATGTAAACTAGTGACCAATAAGGGTATAAATGACTATAAATCCCCCACCCCGTCCTCGAATAATATTGATTGGATTTTCAAATCTAGGTGCATCAGCACACCCAATAACCATAGTGGATTTCTCAGAGTTAATGATCTCACAAACGGAATACCTCTCATCAGGTAATATGATGGTGAATAAAATAATCAATCATGTTCCATTCATAAGTCACCTCACATGATCATTAATATCTTACGTGATTGAAATATATCTATATGTGAAATGATCATTCCACACATCTTCCAAATATTGCGAGACACAAATGAACTAAAGAATTCAAAAGATAAATGTCTAGAACAAGGATTAAAATTGTGACACTTAAATGAAAAAAGTTCATTGGCACTCATGTTATATTGGTGAGTCATCAAAGACACCTAAAAAATAGGACATGTCACTTAGATATCATGATGCCCCTTCAACATTTTATTTGGGTCATTCTGAATCTTTTAGACAAGTCATAGTAAGTTACATGTTCAGCCTAGGAACACCACGTTAGTCTAAGAAAACCCTATGGGCCTATCACTAAAGCCTCATTAAATACTTCAAATACATTTTTTGACTCATATAATAGTTCCATATCATTTCATCCATGTATTTTTATTTAATATGTTCATGTCAACTAATCTCTTGTGATACCTTCTGGCCATGTCAACTAAGACTCATGCTTCCCTCTAGACATGTCATCTAGATCTCGTGATGTCCTACAGGGGTGTCCTAAGAGACACACGACACCCCCAAGACATATCATACTGACTCTCATGAGGCCCTCCATGTGTATAAGAAAACTCTACAGATGATACCAGGGAAAGATGTATGGACCATGAAACCCCCTTTACATGTCATCCATGTTATGCGATGACCTCTAGAACAAACCATTTGGAACATGATATGTCCTCTGGACAAATTAAACTAGGTCATGTGACATCCTCTAAGAAAGCATACCATATCACTAGTGAATCCTAGGACATGATAAATTTTCTTATCCTTAGTGTGTAAGCCTTGATTAGTAGGGAAGCCTCAGGGTGTATGCCCTGATAAAGGGAACTATGGAAACTTTGTTTCCTTCCATTGTTTGGATATGTAGTCCCCATCTCCCTATGGTTCAAGCTCCATGTTATTCATTGAGGGAAATCAAAACATTTATGCCTCTTATTCATAATAAATTAAAATAGTTAATTTCCATCACCTGTTTCTCACACGGTGCATAGCTCTTGGGGGCATATGGAGTTTCAATGGTCATATCATCTGCACAATGAACATCAAAAATAATTGGGAAACAACAATGTGTAAGCTATGATCTATTATCCTATGAGGACTCTAATTCCTTCGATGACCAAATTATGTAGGAATACTTCCTAAGGATAGATCCCAAACTCGAAAGAGACATCCACCTCAGTGTGTGTCCCATAATATATATGATGTTTCAACCATATACACCCAATAATTCCCATGGTATGATCATCATCTTTTAAAGGAATGTGAAATCAAGGGAACTATGAGAACTCAGATTCCTTCCATATTAATTATATGTTTGACATCTCCATGTGGTCTGAGCTCCATATTAATCATCTCAAGTGGTGTCTTAGTGCATTATCCCCATATCTGTATGAAATGAGGTAGATCGCCTATTATCCTTTTTTTCTCATAAGGATCATTGATCATGTGGGATTAGGGAGATATTATAGTCACATCATTCACATCATGAGTGTCCACCATCTAGGTAAATTCTAGTATGTAATCCTTGATAAGTTGGATAATATATTTATCACTATACAATGGAATTTACCTTGGGGATAGTCATAATGGACTAATTGAACTATGAGAACTCTGATTCAAAACATAACCAAGACACATAGAACTCCATTCAATGGCCCGACCTCAAATAAATATCCCTTTCAATGAAATCCCTTTTATGAATTAGACATCTCATTAGTTGGGACCCAATCATTTCTATGGGATAATTACTCTATCTCATCTATTAGTGAACTGAGAAAAACCATGAACTATATAAATATTTATTCTTGCTATAATCTGGATATGTAGGGAATCCCCTAGAGACTCGATCTTGAATTTTTGGTGTCTTGGATTCCCCATATATGTCTTCCTTGAATGACGTTAAATTCCATGGGTTTGATGAGCTATGCTATTTTTTATTCCGGTCATAACCAGTATATGTAGGATTCAACATAACTGCTCAATCCCCTCCTCATAATATTAACTACCTACTTGTGTGGTAGAAAATTCTAAATAACTTTTTTATACGGTTTCAACACACGATAATCTTTGAATCTTTGTAAATGGATGGAGAACCTGCAATACATTCAGATGGATTCATAAAAGAGATCCTAGTCTTTTTCACCTAAAATGATAATTAACATATAATCATTTTTATGGGTTCATTGGTCTCGTATCAGTGTTATGAAGAGATTAATGAACATATCTTAAATATATATATTGTGTCATAGTAGGAAACATTCCCCACAAAAGGGTGCAATGATCCCAACCTCTGATACTCTCAACTAATTGTAGCCTCGAAGTGCCAATGCACCTGAAAATCCAACTGATTGTCTACCTTTTGTAAGATGGTCTATACCCAGTTACAAATAAGGGAATTGTTGGTAGATTCTTGGGAAGTCATGAGAAATTGTAAAACAAACCTCTATCAAACCATCAGAAAGAACCTATCCACAGAACCTATTTTCTCGACATAATTTTAATGGTGAACCCAGAATTAATCTCTCTAACCAAAAAAATGATCAATTATTATTTGTCAGACCATTTTGTTTTCCCAATACATGAAAACATAAATGGAGAACCCAACATGAATCTATGTGATAAAAAACAATTGAGTAATAATCCATCGATCCACATTTTCTTCACAAAATTGGAAAACGAGAATAGAAAATCCTGCGTGATTCTCTTAAATAACAAAATAATCCTATATAAGACAATTTTTTTTGGAATACCCTTTATAAACAAAGAAGTGAAGCATACATTATCTTATAGAAGGTCTTATGTTACTGAGGTTCCTATAATTCCATCATCACATTGAAAAGTCCAAGAAATTATAATAGATGGATCTAGAAAACATGAAAATTGTGTAAACCATGCATATCGGATTTATCACATTATGCATTAAATATTTCATTTATCAATAAACTTGTTCCATGTTGTATGAATGATTTTCGATACTACTCTCATCAATAGTATCCCATTCCATGAAAATTTTGTCCTCATCTAGCATTATCTCTGGTAAATCATTTAAGACCGCAACCCCTGTGGGTCGCAAAATGATTTCACCTAATCGAAAACTCTTATGTTGGATGGAAACAACAATGGTCAAAGAGTTCCACTAAAACTATACAATCCTTGCCATGGATTCTACATTTGAGGTTCTCCAATCATGGTAGTTGGAGAGTCTGTATAGCCCAGGGAAGGCTTATACTATTCTAGTAGCTCCTTTTCGCACGACCAACCACTTTGGGTACCTATCCTCAAAGTAAAAAAACCAAAACCTTAAATATTTTATAAAGATGGACCAAGAAGACCAACAAAGCTCCCATAAAATTCAGGGGCCACCTAAGGGAAAAACATTCAACTATTGTCACCAACAACATCCCACTGGTACCCATCAGTCTATAGTTGAGTGTACCACTTGACACCCTTTGACCTTCGGTTCCCATGTATGGGTTGTAATGAAGGATCATTAGGGGAGGATAGAGTTGGATATCCAGAATAGGGCTCATGTCCCCTCTCCAAGTGATGGTGCAAGTTGTCATCTTCTGGCCCAAACTAGCAAGCATGCTCATATCCTTACTGACTCAAAATGGGTCTATGGGAATATTCCCATAGAGGGCATGAGGGATGCACATATCCCTACCCCCGTGTAATAATCCCATCAATATATTTCTATAGAACAAGGAGGAAAAGAGTTCGTGTATATCTCTATATAAATCAAATACATTTGCAAGTATATAATGGAAATGACACATGTGAAGGATTATATCCCTACAAACACTTTCCTTAATTGAAAATATATTTTAGAAACAATTGATGTACTTTATTGGAATATTCCAACACTATTTCATTTAGAGGGATAGATTTAAACTCCAATCTCTATTGCTAGGGATACTAAACACTCTAATAATCGTGAAAAAGTGGTAGTATCATAGAAATCACACACTCTTTCTCCCATCCGTGAGTAATTTTAACACCCCAAGCTTCCACGGTATGCTTCCCTTTGAATAATGCAATTGTGTGCATTGTACGCAACTTCGAGATTCTAACACACCAGAACCATTTAAACTAGCCATTATGAATAGTAATACCTAATTTTTTAAATTTTATAAATTTTATCTTTCGAAATGGACTTCATTTTTGGATTCGTAATATCGAAATTAGCTTAGGGTGAAATTTTTCTACTTTTTGGATAACTTTAATATTATGATGAATAGTGAAAATTACAAAATTTTAATTAAAAACAACTTTTTTAATCGAAATAATTATTAGTGATCAATTATTAATTTTAGTGGTTTAAAGAATATTTAGAATATATTTTTACCATTTTATACAATGTTGGTATTTGGAAGTAATTTCACATTTAAACTAGACATAAACAAGTGTCAATCTTTTGATAGTTATTATCTCTTAAAAACATGCTATTTGTTTTGATGACGGGAATTAATTTTTAAATTAATTAATTCAACTGAAATGTTTTGAATTTGGTAAAATAGAAATTATTTTTGAATTCATAATATCAAAAATATCTTAGTCCTAATTTTTTGTATTTTTCTAGAATAGTTCATTTTTTGATGAATAGTGAAACCACTAAGTTGTAGTTAATAAACTGAATTTTGTCCTAAAACTTAATTTTACCGATTCTATGAGTGGAATTTATAAAATCTAAGACAAACGGTTAATATCAAGGAGTATAATTTGGTTCAATGAGATGAATTTTTTTTGGTGAATAGTAAGTTTTTACTTTTATTTACCACGGTTAAAAGTAAATAGGGTAATTAAGGGTAAAAATGATATTAATATTTCCCTAACACATGTCCTAATTCTATTGGACAAGTGTATCTCGATCAAAAACAACCTTAGGAGTAAAATTTTATCATTTAGGTCCACTTGTATTAGATTAGGGCATTTATTATTATTTAATTCAAAGAAGAGTTAAAAGAGTTAAAATGAAAGTTTATTTACTAAAACATTTTTATTATAGTGTTATACATAAGATAAATTCGATTGTAAATATTAATTAGAAACCTAAAAAGATTTAATACATAATGGTATTTTATTGATAATTTTTAGACATTAAATAATATAACTTATTTATTACACAATGGTGATGCAGTAATTACCTAATTAATGAAATATTAAAATTATTGATATTATAAATATAAAATTAAATGTAATTTGAGACTTTTTATGAATTCCACTATTATTCCAGGTTAATATTACATATTATTATTGATCATATAAATTGTATTCGAAGTAATAATGCTGTTATGAATTTATCAAAAACAAAATACCCAATAGTGTCAATATTGACATAAAAGCGTTTTTTTTAAAATATTATATTGTTAATTTATATTCAATTCATAAAAATCTATGATTCTTCAAACAGACTTATATCATGATAGTTGTATCATTAATGGACCACTCGGGGGTCGCTAGGATGTATATATTAAGTTTATTAACCATATAATATAAAAATACAAAGAGACATTGTAAAAGTGAAACTAATTAACTAAGAGTTAATACTTAAAGATAAGGTTAATACAATGACCCAAACCTATCTAAATTATATTTATTGAGTGGTTTTCGACCCATCCACACCTTAAAATTTAAATAATCCACTTTGGAGCCATTAGAAACCAAATATGAATTTATTATAAAATAATATTTTTATCTTTTCTAAAGGTGCCCCTCACCCCTCTTATAAAAGGGCACTCCCCCTTCTCACTAATTCACACATTCAAAGCCTTTTGTCTCGGCCAAACCCTGCCCAAATACTCAATAAACTTCCCTCACTACAACCTGGAGGCCTTATTTTGATCATAAATCCAGCCTAAGGAGCCCTATTTATCAAATGAAATGGAAGAACCCAAAGAAGAGATAATGTTTTCACCACCCTCTTTCAAGTTCCTTTATTCTACAACTTCTTATTTCTTTGTTATTTCTATTCTAAAATAATAACTCTCATATCTTCTATATACTGTGATGTTATTATAAATATGGTACAACCATATTCATTATTCTATCCATCCTTTGAATTGCATGTCACCATATGTGCGTACGTACGGCTTACCGTCTCCACGTCGTGGTGTAATTGTCATTCAATAAATTATTATTTGGATGGGTATAATAATGATGTGTAATTCATTTAAATAATAAATATAACATTATAATTATTATTTAAATATGATATACCATCCAATTATATATTATTTTAACATCAAAATAATGATATTGTTGCTCGTGCGTACGTACGGACTACCGTCTCCACGAACATGATGAGATTAATTATCCATCGTATCCATTCAAGTATAATTCTCATTTGATGATTATAAATAATTTTTAAGGACTTGATATAATTCTGGATGTGAATAAGATACAACCTATCCATAACAAACAGAGCTTACGTAACAAATAAAATAAAGGAAAACGAGTAAGTTAACACCCGAAATGACGATAATACTAAGATATTATTAACAAATCAATGTTAACAGATCATATATGATGTCATATTAATGTAAATGATTCTTGTATAACTCAATAACAATTATTTCACCATTATATAGGAGGTTAACTTGCCGTCGACCAAGGTAAAAGTACAAAGTAAGGGGTTTCTTATCTCACTCTTAATTTCGTGAGATTTCCATTGTGCGCCACTTATTTATTGCATGTGGTGTATGTGTATTGCCCATGATTGTATTAATTGAGTAATATACTTGAATTTATGTGTATTTACATCATCATTTTATGATCCTTCTTTCATGGTTGTATGTTTCTTATGTTACCTAATCGATAAGGGAATTTGAAATTTCAATTTGCACTCATTCGGCTTCAGGCATACTTCATTGATTATTTTACTCCAAGATTATGTGTGGAATCACTATTAATTTGATTATATCATAATTTCCACTCCCCTTTCTATGGTTATAATTTTAATACACATAATCACTCCATTTATAAATTCTCAAGTCATCAGTATGAACCTGATAAGAGTAATTTTAACTCAATCTCCATTTGTTGAGTTAAATATCCAATTCATTGGTGTTGTTCTTACATGAATATGGGTGAATGTCATTTGATTGATTTACACTAAATACCCAATCATATTGAGTGTATTTATATTTTTCACACATAATTGTTTCGTTGATTTATCCTTAACCTAAGGATATGGTCTTTATAAAAGAATTCATCTCAATTTACATTTCATTGAGACTTCTTTGTTGTTATACACCAAATCACTTCTATATGGTGTATATAATGTACTTTGACATAGTATATCATGAATCCCTTTATTCTCATGATATTATAAAGTTTTGATTACCTCAATTATTTGTATTCAAGTGTCTCTCTTTTGGTTAGAAACTCTACCTAAAATACATTTTTAAGTGTCTTAAGGATTTATTCTTCTAAATATTTCTCATTAATGTCCATGTTTTAAAAATGGGTTTAAGAATTTATTTATATCGAATTTAAAGTTTTAAAATTAAAATTACTTTTAAAAGTTTCAATTTGGTATGGGACACTTTGATTCAAAAATCTATTTTTAAATGTCTTCTTGACAAATAGTGTGACTTTTAAATCATTTCAAGAAAAATCGGGATATTTCTCTCTAATAGTTTTGATGATTATTTTCATCTATGTCAATATCCTGCATTATTCTTGATTAAGATTAATCTGATACAATACAATCTTCCATATTGTATAGAATGAGTTATGTTTGACTATGGATGTGATATTTTTATACCATTCATGGTTTGTCGATTAAGTATTGACATTTTGTATGCTAGTTTAATACGAATGTATATGTCATATTTCAAACTTTTCATATGAGGAATGCATTGGACTTAGTAAGTGGCGGGTGGAACCCGCTATAGCTCCTCGATGCATCGGTAGGTCTCATGAGACAGGCTTGTGTCTTGGCATGAGGCTTTGACAAAATCTTATTTGTAGTCTCGGAACGAGGCCTTGGATACGTGGTTATGATAGTCTGGCATTATGCATTCTGTCATTATGAAAGTGGTTATTAATATTTTCATGTGATTATTCGACTAGTAGAATATCCATCTGAATAAGTAAATGGATTTTTTATTTTTATCCTTACCATATTATGCTTAAGTTCATGTTTAAAGGGCTTTTGTTTTAGTTATACATTGCCTTAAATTATTATGTTTATTTATAAAAGTTTCTACTATATTTTTATCCTTACTGAGCATCTGAGATCACCCCTTTAAATGTTTTATTTTTCCCAGAATGTGAAAAATTATTTTATGAATGACCTACAGGGATAGTATGAGGGGATATGAAGACAATATGTTCTTGTAGTTTTTCACTTATTGATGTAATGTAAACTTTATGAATATATATAGTGTTTCCAAGGAAACTAAACTAATTGGTCTTTCAATACTTGATCTTTCTTGTGATCATGCCAATGTTATGTAATAATGCACCGACTCTGGGTATCTATGGTCGGGGCGTTATAGTTGGTATCATAGGAAGTTTAGTACAAACCATGGAAGCTAGATTTAGATAAACTATGATTAGAACACATAGACCTAAGATGAACTTTGAGGATTATTTTAGATGAACTTCCTAGAATTTTGGTATTGTAGAGATTTTGTGAGTTTTCCGAGCAATACATCCCTGTCTGCAGACGAGCAGGTAGAGTCGGCTCTGGAACAGATGTACCTAGGGGTAAAACCCGAAAACACTGATTTGAGCTAGACTCGAACGAGAACTGGTGCATGACAACGGGACTTGCTGCACTCTTGGATACGACACTCCCGGGGGATATTCTATGGATAATTTAGATTTTCTTTACAAACTGATTTAAATTATTATATATATAAGATGAGATTAAATGACCTTAGTTAATCCTAATGTGTTTCAAATTGAGAATATGGTGACATGTTAATCTCTAAATGATTTTATGACTACTGTTACTCACACAATTCTTTCTGGTTTCAGTCAATGGTTGGATTCCAAGGAAGTCATAGTGACTTTGAGAATGATGTACAAGGTGGGAACAGTGGTGGAAATGAGCAACAAAATGGAATGTTGATAGGAATAAAATATATCATATTTATGCCAAATAAATTTTCCAAAAATATGATCAACAATATATATATTAACTAATTCTCGGACACAACAAAGAAGAGAAAGTTGATGAATGATAAGAGCTCCAGCAGTGGAGAACATGGAGAAAGGAATCCTCAATTTCCATCATTCAGGAAATATGGAAGGAGACACCCAGGAAAGTTTCTCAATGGGACAAAGAAATGATTTACAAGCGGGAAGGAAGCACATAAAGTGAACAATTGCCGAAGAAAAATGACGAGTACTATGGAAGAAGATAAAAATCGTCCTAAGAATCCATTTACAGTCATTTTCTGTAAATGTAGGGGACCTGGCCATTACACGAGTGAATGCCCTATTCTATAGGATATTTTCTTGGTCCAAGAAGAAGCTATGTGGGAATAAATGGTTGGAGAAATGTTTAAAAATTATTAGTGCTCCTTGTTGATGGGTTTACATTGGAATAATTTTCTCTTGTATTTTTAACCCTGCAGTTTTCCATGGGAGAATGATATTTGAGGAAGAATTATCTTTTCTCTTGTGCATATAGTTATAAATAACCATTTGGTTTTATATGACCGTTGGGTTTGAGGAAATTATAATCTATTATAATTTGGGATGAAAATGAAAGGCATGAGATAATATTTGTGGTTAAATTATGTTATGGTTATTTTGAGGAATTTATCTCATTTTGGTAATTTTATAAAATATTGTTTCTGAAAAAGGACAACACGCATACCGTGTGACAACCCGTCGCGTTGGACAAAGCTGTGGAAATCGAACCCACAACCAAAGTGGGATAGGGATTTATCGCCTACCACTAGACTACGTGAAGTCCTGGTTAGTGTGACTATTATTTTTAGTTAAAGGATTTTATTGATCAATAATAATTTGATTTGGGATCTTATGTCTTATCAAATGAATACCCTTAGTTTAGGAAACAGATTTGGTGATTAAGTGATAAATGTTATTTTGGATGTTGTTCACATTTTTGTGAACACTATATGCCGAAAGTAAATAGAATATTATGGGATTTAAATTGAGGGGTGATGGTGGATTTTTATCTATGTTTTTATTGTGGATTTATAGTGATTTGGGTTATTTATGGAAATGATTAGGTTAATTACTTTTATTTATGGGACCTTAAGGGTAATTAATGTCATTTGGAGATAAAATTTAACATGGAATTCTACATTCATATAAGTTTTGGGTTTCAAAATTAGTTTGGATTATATTGAATGATTTTAAGGACAATTGATTATTGAATGGTATTTATTTAACTTTGGGGTATTGATGGTTTAATTTTAGAAATTAAGATTACTGTTTTTTTTTCTCTAATGGAATATCCATTTGGGGGATCATCAGATATTATACTAACCATTTTGGTTTTAATTAATCTCTAAATACAAGGTAAATATATAGTTTATCCTACATGGATCATGTATTTTTATAGATGTTTATTCTTGCTCTTCCATTGTGACCAAGTATTCTTGAATACTCATTGTTAAAAAAAATGAGTTAGTGGTAAAAATTTATTAAAGAATGAAACTATACATAAAAAGTACGTATATCTCTTTATGTTCTTATTCAATATCATAAATTAATTCCTCATCCTTATGTAATGTAACTTAAAACAAAAAATGTTGTCTGTTTACTTTTCCTACTGGGAGACTAATGACCGTTTATCCCAACAAAAGTTTGTGATTTTCTTATTGATAACTTTCTCCTGATCATGTTTTATATCCATCTCGATCAGAACTTAACACTTAGTTTATCGTCCATATCCATGTTTTCTTACATGGAATCCTAGTATGGGTTATCTTGGGTGACCTTTATACCTCTCTTCCTTTCTTTTAAAGTGATAGTTTTATTGTCTCTTTTTCCGATGTGGGACTTTCCATTATATTCTCAAGACCAATTTTTAAAAAAAATGTGAGGAAGCAATTTATTGAAGGAGGGGATAATGTAACACCCCAAGCTTCCATGGTACGTTTCCCTTTGAATAATGCAATGGCGTGCATTGTACGCAACTTCAAGATTCTAACACACCACAACCAATAAAACTAGCCATTATGAATAGCAATACTTACTTTTTGAAATTTTATAAATTTTATCTTTCGAAATGGACATCATTTTTGGATTTGTAATATCGAAATTAGCTTGGGGTGAAATTTTGGTACTTTTCGGATGACTTTCATATTTTGATGAATAGTGAAAATTACTAAATTTTAATTAAATACAACTTTTTTAATCGAAATTATTAATAGTGATAAATTATTAATTTGAGTGGTTTTAAAGTATATTTATAATATATTTATACCATTTAATACAATGTTGGTCATTGGATGTAATTTCACATTTAAACCAGACATAAACAAGTGTCAATCTTTTGATAGTTATTATCTCTTAAAAACACGCTCTTTGTTTTGACGACGGGAATTAATTTTTAAATTAATTAATGCAAATGATATTTTTTAATTTGGTAAAATAGGTATCATTTTTTAATTCATAATATCAAATATAGCTTTGGCCTAATTTTTGGTATTTTTCTGGAAACATTCATTTTTTGATGAATAGTGAAACCACTAAGGAATAGTTAAAGAACTGAATTTTTCATAAAACTTAATTTTACAACTTCTGTTAGTGGAATTTAGAAAATCTGAGACACGTTTAATATCATGGAGTAAAATTTGGTTCAATGATATGAAAATAATTTTTGGCGAATAGTAACTTTTTTCTTATATTTACCACGGTTAAAAGTAAATAGGGTAATTAAGGGTAAAAATGATATTAATATTACCCTAACACATGTCCTAATTCTATTGGACAAGTGTATATCGACCAAAAACAACCTTATGAGTAAACTATTACCATTTAGGTCCACTTGTATTAGATTAGGACATTTATTATTATTTAATTCAAAGAAGAGTTAAAAGAGTTAAAATCAACGTTTATTTACTAAAAGATTTTTAATATAGGGTTATAGATAATATGGATTCGATTGTAAATATTAATTAGAAAGATAAAACGATTTCCTACATAATGGTATTTTATTTATAATTTTTAGACATTAAATAATTTAATTTATTTATGACACAATGGTGAAGCAGTAATTACATAATTAATGAAATATTAAAATAATTGATATTATAAATATCAAAATAAATGTAATTTGAGACTTTTTATGAATTCAACTAATATTATTGGTTAATATGACATATTAGGATTGATTATATAAATTTTTTTCGAAGTAATAATGTTGTTATAAATTTATCAAAAACAAAATACCCAATAGTGTCAAAATTGACATAAAAGTGTTTTTAAAACAAATATTATATTATTAATTTATATTCAATTCCTAAAAATCTAAGGATAGTCCAAGAGACTTATATAATGATAGGTGTATCATTCATGGACCACTTGGGGGTCTCTGGGATGTATATAGTATGTTTGTTAACCATATAATATAAAAATACAAAGAGACATTGTAAAAGTGAAACTAATTAACTAAGAGTTAATACATAAAGAAAAGGTTAATATAATGACCCAAACCTATCTAAATTCTATTGGTTGAGTGTATTTCGACCCATCCCCACCATAAACATTAAATAATCTACTTTTGTGCCATTAGAAACCGAATATTAATTTATTGTAAAATAATATTTTTAGCTTTTCCAAAGGTGCCCTTCACCCCTCTAATAAAAGGGCACTCCCCCTTCTCACTAATTCACACATTCAAATCCTTTTGGCTCGGCAAAAACCTGCCCAAATACTCTCTAAACTTCCCTCAATACAACCTAGAGGCCTTAGTTTGATCATAAATCCAATCTAAGGAGCCCTTTTGATCAAATCAAAATGAAAAACCCGAAGAAGAGGTAATGTTTTCACCACCCTCTTTCAAGTTCCTTTCTTATTCAACTTCGTCATTATCTGTTATTTCTATTCTAAAATAATAACTCTAGTATCTTCTATATACTGTGATTTTATTATAAATATGGTACAACCATATTCAGTATTCTATCTATCCTTTGAATGGCATTTCACCATACGTGTGTACGTACGGCTTACCATCTCCACGTTGTGGTGTAATTGTCATTCAATAAATTATTATTTGGATGGATATAATAATGATGTTTAATTCACGTAAATAAAAAATATAACATGATAATTATTCTTCTATATGATATAACATCCAATTATATATTATTTTAACATCAAAAGAATGATATTGTCGCTCGTGCGTACGTACGGACTACCATCTCCACGAACACGATGAGATTCATTCTATGGACATTAAAGTTTTAAAATTAAAATTACTTTTAAAAGTTTCAAATTGGTTTGGGACACTTTGATTCAAAAATCTATTTTTAAATGGATTCTTGACAAATATTGTGACTTTTAAATGATTTCATGGAAAATGGGGATATTTCTATCTAATAGTTTTGACGATTATTTTCATCTATGTCAATATCATTCATTATTCTCGATTGAGATTAATCTGATACAATAGAATCTTCCATATTGTATCGAATAAGTTATGTTTGACTGTGGATGTGCTATTGTTATACCATTCATTGTTTGTCGATTAAGTATTGACATTTCGTATGCTAGTTTAATACGAATGTTTATGTCATATTTCAAACATTTCATATGAGGAATGCATTGGATAGAGTAAGTGACGGGTGGAGCCCGATATAGCTCCTCGATGCATCGGTATGTCTCATGAGACAAACTAGTGTCTTGGCACGAGGCCTTGAAAAACTATTATTTGTAGTCTTGGCACGAGGCCTTAGCTACGTGGTTATGATAGTCTAGCATTATGAATTTCGTCATTATGAAAGTGGTTATTAATATTTTCATGTGATTATTCGACTATTATAATATCCATGTGAATAAGTAAATGGAATTATTTCATTTTATCCTTGCCATATTATTCTGAAGTTCAAGTTTAAAAAGATTTTGTTTTAGTTATATATTGCCTTAAATTTTTATGTTTATTTATTAAAGTCTCCACTATATTGTTATCCTTACTGATCATTTGAGATCACCCCTTTCAATGTTTTATTTTTCCCAGGATGTGAAGAAGTATTTTATGAATGACCTGCAGGGATAATATGAGTTGATATGAAGACAATATGTTGTTGTAGTTTTTCACTTATTGAGATAATGTAAACTTTATGAATATATCTATTATTTCTAAGGGTACTAAACTAATCGGTCTCTCGAGACTTGATATTTCTTGTGATCATGCCAATGTTATGTAATAATGCACCGACTCTGGGTGTCTAGGGTTGGGGTGTTATAGGAATATTGGATTATTTTGATAAAGGATGAGGCATCAGATAGGGATTGTACTCTTATTCCAAATAGGACCACAAGGTGAGAGTGGCACCAGCTTCATGAATGGGGCACATTCCTATAATTAAATTCAGGTGGCATTTTCCAAAGGGTCAAAATTAAGATCATATACCTATTTTGGATGGGGATCACAATGCGAGAGGGGAATAAGCCTTGATAAAGTATCGTATTCTTATCAAAGAAGTATGTCATCATACTTCAAAGTCCATTTATTGGACATATATCCCCATTATGGCTGGGTATAACCTGGTCATAATGGAACAAGCCTTTGTATGTACTGATATTCCTATTATAGATTATTCTTGGAATATTCTAGAATATCACTTAAACATGGAATATATTCCTACTTCCACTAATTAATGACTATGAAAACATCATTCCAAGGCAATAGAGGATGAGGATAATATTTATTGTCTATTTATGGAGGCCCATTGGAATATTCTGGAAGGAATTCATATTCAGACAACAATCATATTCCGGTTCCAATTGGGTCTCACTAGGGGAGAGGGGAACATGCCTCATGAAAGCCTCCTACATCTTCTAAGATAGACCAGTAGAATATCCCAAAGGCTCATTATTAGGATCGTATTATTTCCTTGATAGAGGACCATCAAATGATAATGAAATAATCATCCCGACATTCTCATATTTCTTTCAATAATGAGAAAACTCATCATCATATTCCCATATATTCTCAGCAGTGGGATCATAACCACTTTTCCCTAGATAGTTATATACATGTTCTAGAAACTATTATATAGTGTGGTTACATACCTACAAAATTTCAAATGATTTCTCAACAAATTCTGACCATGATGCAGAATGTGGACCATATTTCTAATTTTTTCATTTCCAGTATACTTGAGATTATTTGAGACACATTCTCAATACCCTGAGGGATCGTTGACTCTTTTATAGAAGTGGAACTAGAAGGCATTACATACCATGAAACTCCTCACGGTAGCATGAAGATGAATCACATAGACTCTGTGCCTTACAACAACCATAGTAAACCTCCCGACAACAATATCATCAATGGACAAGGATATCCTCCCCTATACAAGACAACTCTGTATAAATATGTGTTCAAAACTCTAACACCTTCGTACATAGTGGTTCTTGAAACATCGGGGTCGACTTTATATGGTTCCCCATCAAATTCTAGCATCAATCCACTCCCTCCACTAAGAATCCATCAAATCCATCTGATATGGTCCTACCAGATGGAGGCATGTAAATCAGATGAAGAGGAGGCTGACATCAACATATGGATAGAGTTTTTTATATAAAAACTCCCCATAATGTTTTGGCCCCACTCTACTTATATTTATGATATCCTAAATTAGTTGTAAGAGGAGTTCATTCCTTATATTCGCCAAAATATGTGGGCAACTCATCAGCAACTTAAGGTTGGACACCACCCTTATCCAGGATATGAGAATCGCTTTATGAAAAGAAAAATAATCTATTGTCAGCTACATTTGGCTACAATCTCCATGGCACAAGATCCCAAACTGGAAAATAAAAATGAAAATTTATAACATGCTTGCCACTATTCCATCCTAACCCTTCAACAACTGATCTTTGAATCCATTGCATGAATCCGTATTTGAGGATGTAGATAGTTTGGAGCGTTACAAATTGCTACACACATTGTACAATAGAAACCCTCATATTTAGCATCCTATAAAATTGTATCCTCTCATGAAATCAGGGGACTAGGTAACTCTCAAGAAAGTTATTCACTACAATGGAATTCCCTCGATTAAAAGATGCTTGGACATCTTGAACAGAGGTAGAGGATATCCAATATAACATCCAACTGGGCCCCTTGAAGCAATGAGAATACTTTTTCAACATTGAGAATGAAGTCTTCATCATTCAGAAAACTTCTTGTAAATAATGGTTCTCATCATGGAATTCCATCACAATCAACCCCCATGTGAGCATTGAAACTCCCCATCATACGAGTCACATTAGCAGCTTCCCTAATATCTATCCAGGAGAGGATGCAACATAGAGGTCCAGGATAATATCTCCAATCACCTCAACCTATCAAATAATAAATTACTAAGAGGATTGAAGACACATCAGCGACAACTACTAGAAAAACTTGGAAAATTATTCTAAGAGAATATATATCCCAATCACCATCACCATGTTCATCTTCCCCTGAGAGGGTCATGGGGTCATCAATGGTGATTCCATCTCAACCCCACCCTACTTGACCAGGATCATTTATTTCCTTATGTCCTTCACGAGATTCATAAAATTTCAGATAAGAATCATTAATTCCTAAAAAACATGACCGGTCAATGCCAATTGGGGACCAATGTTGCCCTCACCATACAAGTTGGGGGGATTTTCCATCATCAACTTCACCACAGAGGGAATTAGTTTTCTCTAGGATGGGAGGAAACAATCAATTTTCAACATACCACCTATTCCTCACATCGCAAGACAACCCTCTAATGGTCAGGGCCCTCTTGGAAATCAATACATGGAAGTCCCTGAATGTCACCATTAATAATAATATACATAAGGATCATACAAAGATAGTGATTAGACCCCTTAAGGGTTGTAAGACGAAATAGACCTATATGGCCTAGGGTTTGAATAAAGACCTTGATGAGTGGTGTGAAGAATCATCATGTTTTGTCAAATTAAATGACACAATCACTGTTGCCTAATATGTCTCTTTGATTGTGATGTTTATCAACATGAAAAACACTAATCCAGATGAAAATTTTGAGGCTATAAAAATCAAAAATCTATCCTACAAGAAGGGTGACCTAGACGCAACAAACGAGGCCACACACACCCAAAATCGGAGAAGGCTCCAAAATTGGGCACCTATGAATTCAAAGTGGCAACCTCCCCAATGGTATAATACCAATGAAAAAGGGAATGGTGAGGCTAAATCCGAATCACCATCCTGTAGAGTTGAGGTTCATTCAATAGAGGAACAGTTGTCACATCATGAGAATTAAATAAAAACTCTCTTATGACGTAACGAGGGGATACTTGTAAGTAATATTCCCACTAGGTATCTTATTTAGGTAGAGATAAATATTCTCATTCTCATGGATTATTCTCTAGGAATAATGGTATCTTAGCATCAAAATAGCTCAAAATATAGATAATCAATCTACATAAATGAGGAATTTTAAAATGATAGTTACATCCCTCTATTGAGGAGACAGTATCAACCACTTTAGAACAATCATTCATTCATATGATGAGTCAAGCATCTATAGGAGATGAAGGCAATACCACCTCATCTACCCCCCTCCCACTCTCAGTATATGATAGGTGGTACAGATATTAGTTCCCCTTAATTTTTTTACATCATAGAGTCCCTGGATACTCGAATAGAATCCATGTAAGGGAGACAGACACCTGGTTAACCTGAAAGGGTGCCATATGTCGATGGGCTCATGATAATACTCCTCCCACCAACATCTGTAATCCTATATTTTTTATATTTGATGGTGTTATATATCCTAAAAAAACATCACACCCTTTGTATCTGTATGGGGATCAATGATGGTACCTCATGATCAATATGAGGTTAGTAACCTGAGGTGTTTGATACAGACACTAATAGGGAAAAACTTTGTTTGGTATAGTAGTCATCCAACGGGATCTGTTACTGGATGAGAAGAAAATCATCATTATCTCCTTTATTAGTTCAACTCTGCACTAATAAATATGAAGATCTTAGACCTGAGGAAATGAAAACAATGTGAGAATGATATGGTCTCTGATTTTATAGCGAGTTTTAGAGGTTTAACCTATTTGATAAACATCCATCTCTTCTAGGAGAAACTGCTGGAACTCTGTACTAAAACTCTCAGGGTTGAGTTACAGACACCTTTGGTCCCCATGATGTACATATGTGTATTCCATGTGTTTTTTGAAATTACACAATTTCTAGAAGAAACCATTCAGTTGACCATATCCAAGTCTCAACTCATGTCCATAACACATAGGAAAATTCTAGTCAGGGGATAAGCTGTAATATTCACTCTCAATCCATTAGAAATAGCCATCGTGGAACCTATGGAGGTTCGAAACAGCCCAACACCTCCATCGAGTGGTGAAAACCACATAATCTCAATCGTCAAAAACTCTAGAGAAATCAATATGTCTAAAGATTTGAGAAATAGATCGAAAAAAGTATACACCTTCTGAAATAAGAAAGTCCCCAGTTATTTCTTGTCAACCATAGATAATAACCTTATCTAGATTCCATAACCTAGGAATCCTAATGAGATCAACCTCATTTACCGTCTTGACTACTGACTATTCCATTTAAGGATGGATCATAATATATAATATTTATTCATCTGCAAAGATATACTTAAAAGCATGGCTTACTCTAGATAGGTGGTGTTAGACAACTCCCCAGAGAACGGTATTTTCATAACCATTGTCAGGTCAGATGAAGAGGATGGTTGGAAGATTGTTTTGGCTATGCATGCACAAATGTTTGACAAATGGATTACTTGAAACAAAGTTGATTGATCTCATGCCATAGAGACACCAAAATGGAACATACCCATAATATCTCCACCACCTGATAAGGAGACATAAGAAGTGCTTCTCAAAGGTGGGAATGACCACCCAAAAAATGAAGAAACTGAAGAAGAGGAATCAAACTATGCTTCAACGTAAGACCCCAATCTTCCATATTTCATCACAGAAACAAATGAACCATGGGAACCAACCCACAAAATGGAATCCTAATCATACTAAGAGCTCATATTTGGTTTTTTGAACATGATACACTTCTAATAATCCTTCGTTGATGATGAATGTTCCCCAGAATATGAGTTTCCCCACACAAAGCTATCGAACAGGAGGTGGAATTTTCCAGAAATTGATATACAGGGGACAACATGGAGATAGTCAGACCCAATAATCAGGCCATATCCCAATGGAAAACATATATGCATTGGAGACTCATGGTAAAGCACCCCAATAGTACCAAAATGATGGGAGGTTCCCCAGAGAACTCCAGTAGTATTCTGTACCCAATTGTCTTTAATTACCACCTAGTGGGAGTTCAATTATCTGATTAAATGAGGAAATGGGGAAGGCTGCCATGACTTGAACCACTAGAAGAAGATATTCCGAGAACTCCTACACAATCACCATAACCATCCATGAAAAATTCTTTATCTCTTGAACCGCAAGCCCAAGAGTAACCCCATATATTCAATCTTCGAACTATGGGAAAAAATTGACGTTTTCAAATAGTTTGAAATTTCACCAGCCAATTTCTCAATCCTTGATGTTTTAATCATTCAAAATAACTCAGGGAATCACTTGTTTTAGACCTCTAGATCCCACGGGAATTCGAGATATAAGTCACTGTAGATGAGGTTAGTCGCATGGAGATCAAATATTTAGAATGTCATGTCAGCATCTCGTTCACTAACCAATATTAGGAAGTGGAAATCTAAGGCCAAATAATACCCCTATATGCTTCGGACTGACTCAATAATGTCGATGTCTAAAGGGCCTTAATTGATAAGGTTTCAAGGATCAATCTCATATCATTTAAAATCATCTGACAATTAGTATATGGAGAGGAAGATTTTTCTCCCATAATTTTGGACATTCAATGGTATAATATGTGTGATTAAAGACCAATTTAGAATATCAAACTTGAGTATCAGTATAGGGATATAATTTATTATGCTATGTTATTGTTTATTCATAAAGACACTACATATAATTTATTTTTTGGGAGGCTCTGTCCCCATATCCACTTCGTCATACCCTCAACATTCCAGTAGTGTTTTATGTAACCCATTGATGGAAAGAGTTGGCATACTTAATAGTGACAAAACCCCCTATGATACATAAATATCCATATACACTGAAGTGTATTTCTATAATAATGGAGGTAATAAATTAGTAGAGAATGATAATATACAGTTTACAAACCCTAATAGATTGGTAATTGGTCCTATAAATCCATAGAGTTTGCTCGAGACCAACTATGTACACCCCATAAATCTTGTCGAATTAACATATCCCATCTGAGAGATCCAAGCCCCTCCCATCCTCAGTGACAGTGTAAAATCTAGTCATCACTAGCATCTCTCTATAATGACATAGATATTGATGGATTATGATGACTCTTCTAATATCCTCCCTCATCGAGATTGTGAGGAAGAAGTCACAATCTTTCAATATTCATCAAAAAATGTCTCCACAGAATAATAAATTGAAGAGAATGAGGATGACCTATTGAATGATCCTCCATCATTCAAGTAAGGTGTTTCCACCACCATAGATAATCTCCAAAAAATAAATCTAGGAATTGAGTAAGACCCACAACCTACTCTAATTAGCTTGGCCATGCCCCTCAGTGAGAAGAAGATGTACATTGATGTTCTAAATAATCATTGGAACATGTTCTCTTGGAACTATACAAAAAATCTTGGACATAATTAAGATGTGGAAAAGAACCGTATCAGACTACCTGATGAGCATCTTGGCTTCACGAAGACAGTTAGGATGATGAAACCCTCTCATGACACTAATATAGAGGCGAAGGGAAAAAATATGAATAAAGGAAACATTTTTTCAGAAGTGAAATTCTAGATATGTTTTTCCATCATTTTCCCCATCAAGAAATATAATGGGAAGATTAGGGTCAACATTGATTTTAGAGACATAAATTGGAATTTCCTGAAGGTGTATTTCCCATTATATATCATAAAACCCTTAATTGATGTTACTTCTGGATTCCAAGACCTTTCAATCAGGGATTAGTACATGGGGTAAAATCAGATGAAGATGTCACCAAATATGAAGAATCCACTTTCTTCATATCACATCAAGGGACCTTATACTATCAATTTGTGACCTATGGACTAGTGAGTGCTCATGCTACACACTATAAAACCATGCATAACATCTTTAAGAAATTCTTAGGAAGGATATCTGAGTGTTATGTCTACAGAATTATTGTTAAATCCTGACAGTTAAGTGATCACTTCACAGATCATTGAAAAATATTCTACAAGCTATGACAACACAGTTTAAAGATGAATCCACTGAAATGATCATTCAGGGTAACATCAGGAATGTTCCATGGATCTTTGGTATTCCAATATTGCATTGAGTTTAATCTATAGAACACTATTTATATTTTTGCAATGTCAGCACATATAAACCTTAATGAACCTAGGGGACTCCCAATGAACCTTTAATATATTATGTGCTTCATTTCCAAATTGGATGGAAATGATATCCCCTTCACTAGGCTAATAATTAAGGGAAACTCCTATCAATGTGATTCTGAATACCTAGAATCCTTCAAGAGTCTAATGTAGTATTTTTTACACCAACTATTACTAATGTCTCACGTGGAAGGGAGGCCACTCGTTTTATAAGAGCCTATCAAGGAAGGCTCACTCGGCACCCTCTTCACATAGAAGAAAGATGTATGAAGAAAAACATTCTATAGTACCTCAGTCTTATGATTCTAGGTAGCGAGACTACATATTATTACTTCAAGAATAACTACCTCTCACTCATATTTTCAATGAAAAATAGGAGGAATTACGTGGTGCACCATGAAGTCCATATAGACGCCTGCATTGATCCACACAAGCACATTTTTTGTCACCCAATGTTGACTAGACACTTGGTCTGATTGGTAGTCATTATAAATAAATATGAAACATCTTTCATATCTCATAAATTAGTGAAATGGAAATCCCAGACTGAAAAACTAGTGCATCCTTCCACATAAAATACACTGGGGGACACCGACCATCCAGAAGAATAGGTCTTAAATCCCCCTACCACTCCCGACACATGGGAGATGTATTTTGATAGTGTCTCTCAAAGGAATGGTAGTATAGGGATGGATAACCTATAGATCAATCAGGTTGGTCTATGTGTTGAGTTTTTCTCTCTAGACATATTAGTTTTTTCAGCTCTTTCTCATTGTTTGAAGGCTGCATAGACTATGAGGCTGAGTATAAAGACCTCATTGTTGGATTGGAACTAGATATACAACCACACATAGTAAACCTGAACATCATTAGGGACTCAAAATTATTGATAATGTTGATGGATGGTGTATATTCCATAAAAAATTAATAACTGTATCCCCTCACTGTCTAAGTCAGGTCACAGATGGAATAGATCCTTTTTGATCCCACATTTCATCTTGTTATCTGATCTGAAAACTCTTGCGTTGATGTACTGGCTAATATAGCCACCAACTTGGCAGGCCTAGATCAAAAGGAAAAAATCATCTGTATCACACGTTGTAGAATTTTATCATCAATCATCATATATGATATGGAATAAATGAATCAGGTCAACACCACTGTAGAATAATATTAACCAATGACCACTCCTTGATGGATGGAGCCCATAATTTGTTATCTTCAAAATGGGAGTCTCAAAATAAACTGAGCTCATAGAGATTAGATTCAGCACCACACAATGACATTCACTCTTCATGATTTTACAAATGTGAAAAGGTAATATATAAAAATGGATTTGATATAATAATCATATAGTGCATAAAATAATTAGAAATTTTTTACACCAAGGAAGTAGTCCATGTAGGATTCTACGATGCCCCTAAATCTGGCACCAGGCTCTCCCACTAAATCATGTGGTTGGAATATTCCTATAAAAAATGATACTAGACTTCATGGAATTCAGCAAGAAATGTAAAGCATGACTGAGGAAATAACCCTCAAGGATTTGAGGATGAATAATATCATCAACTTCGTGAATACCCATATCATCTCCAATTTCGGGGTCCTTCACACAACATTGATGGATAACTGTACCATTTTCGGTTCCATAAAGATGATGAAGTTGTACCATGAGTACAATACTGAGTCCAATCACTCATCTCACCATCATGAAGTGGAAGATAGACAGATTGAAGACATCTATAAGACACTATCAAATATAATCTAGAAGATAGTGAACAAGGATCATATGTCTTGACTGGACATGATTCTCAATGATTTATGGGCCTACCATTTCACCGTGCAAACTACCACACATGAAACACCACACTCATTAGTGTATGGGATGGGGGAAGTGTTACCCACTAAGTTCTAGCTGACATTTCTCTCAATAGATATTTACAGACAACTCTATGAAGATGAAAAATCAAAAACCCATATCGATGAATTGAAATGGATAATGAGAGCATGTTGAAAAAATTACACAACCTAGGTGTTCATTAGAATTAGATTGCATGAGACTTTAATAAAAGGGTTAACCTTCATTCGTTCCTCCAAGGAGAACTGGTGATGGCTCTCAGAACCCCAATGATACTAGGAATGAAGCCCCCAATATTGAAACCCAAATGAGAATGACCTTACATTATATGTATGATCTATCATAATGGAGCCTACTCATCATACAATATGGTTGGGGAGCATGTTAGACCACCCACCAATGCGAGGTTTCTTGGAAAATACTTTTCATAGACATCATTATATTGGAATCTAAATCAAAGTAAGCCCCACCATTATTCCTAACCACATGATGTTAAAATGTAAAAATATTTCCCTGAACACATGACGTTAAACTATACAGATCTTTTCTTATAAACACGATGTTACAATGTACAAAGATGTCTTGGAAGAAAGACTTTAAAATATATGTCATCTCACATATTTATCGCATTAAAAAACAACATAGATCCATAACATCCATATTCATTCATGTCGATTCACCCACATCTTTACCAAATAACGTTACACTACATGGGTTTCCTAGAAAAATGTATGGATTGATTCTCCTTTCCAATGGGATATATTGAGATGCTCTGATTCTATATATTTGTAAAACCATTTCATGATACAAAATTCCCCTATCATGATATTAAACACTTCTTCATGGTGAGAGGATCTGTTTTCGTTCCTTCTTTCTCCCATAGAAGATAGGCTACATGGGCTTAGGAATCATGGTAAGGGACTCCCTTAATAAAAATAAGAAATATATTTTAACAATCCCATGTATATCCTTAATACATGAACATATAATGCATACCATGAGTCAAAAATACATGACATTAAACTGTATAGTTAATATCCCATGCATGACCTGAAACTACACACTCATGTGGTCCTCACCTAAGAGGGCCACTATAATTGTTGTTGGTCTTACACCACACCTCAAGCCATTAAATCTGTCTTTACGTCTCGGAGACCATGTTCGATCTGTATGATGTTAAACTACAAGGTTCTTAATAACAACATGTTTCTTGATTGTCATTTTCATGAGATACATTGAGACGCCCAAACTTCTTCCTTGGCCCAAGCCCCAACATCACCACTCTTTCACATCTGTACAATTTCATCTTCTCCCTATGATGTTAAAAAACATGGTTCCTTGATAACAACATGTGTCTTGATTTCTTTCATCACATTATATGTAGTGAAATCTGGGTCATCAATCCAGAGCCCAACCATAACAATTAACAAAAATAATTCCCACCAATAATTATGGGGAAGAACTACATTGAGTATTTACTATTAAGAAACTATGTGTGATTTTATTCTTACCCTTATAGGATACACAGGGATGTCCTGACTTCCCACACTAGGCCTAGTCCCAAAAAATCAATATTAATATTCCCCCTCATAATATATAGGATATACCTATTCATGGAGATTCATTAAGAACTATCTGTGGATTGATTCTGATCACCATGGGATATGTATGGTCACTCATAAATCCATTCATGGACCCATATTCAATACCACCACTTCACATCAGGTGATCCACATCCTCACCACAATATGTTAAAATGAAAGGATCTTCAGGAACAACATGTGGTTTGGTTTTCATTTTCATGAGATATGTAGTGACGACCATACATCTACCCTAGGGCCCAACTAATATATTTATTTCCATTTATGTAGGTATATATTCATCCTCACCGCAGGATGTTAAACTTCACATGATTCTAATAACAATGTATTTCTTTATTCGCATTATCATGGAATATGTAGTGACGACTGGATCTCTAGTCCAATACCTATCATCAACATTCGATAATAAATTCACCCTAAATTCACCAGAACCATGTTACATAAGATAAATTTCCCAACATATGAGCTAGATATACATAAGAATTATTATATACATAATTTATCATGAGGAAGGTTTTCTCACTAGTTTCCACGTCATTAGAACATGATAATAAAAAACACGAGAGTACGTCCTTACCACATGACATTAAACTGCAAGGAAAACACCTTGGTCACATGAAATTAAAATTGCTCAACAAATACATCTTTACATCATGATGATATGATACCTGAAAAATATACTTATCGCATGCATTTTAACATCATGGAAAACATCCCCAATACCTGATGATAAATTGTGTAGACCATCACCCATTTTTCATTCCATATCAAAGGACCACAGGAGGCTTACCTTGGTCAACCACAGTCCTGGGTTCTTCCTCCACCATTTAAAATCACCTCATCCCATGTTACACACACCGTTTCATGACTACCTCGGGTTTCCAAAAGCCTTTCATAACCCTTGGAAATGATAATTGATCTCCCAGTTCAGCCATACTATCAACGAGGAAGGACATGAGACCCATCGACTAGTCAAATCATGGGCCAATATAAAGGTATTTTTAATTAGTGTGGTTCTGAGTTCATTGAGGAAGAAGTAAACACGTTAGTTTGATCTGATCCTCTAGCCATATTGCCCTCCCATATCATTACACAAGACCTAAGATACATGATCTATGATTTTAAACATTTCTATCCCCCGCTTAGATGGATATTGTAGTTCTCTTGACTTCGGGTATCTAGATTGGGGTCATTGAAAAATCTCACATATCATGTCCATGTGTGTGAGGATATTAAAGTACCTACACATTGGTCAAATCTGTAAAACCACGGTCTCTATCCTATGATGGTCTAAATCTTCAGACCATTATCTATGAGTGATAGAGACAAAAATACATATCATGTTTAAAACTGACAGAGGGATGCTTGATCGAAAGTAAAGTATTCATTTTTTAAACTCTACATCTAAAGAGATTCGGAAAAAATTAGGCTGCGAATTAATAAGTCATAATTCTCAAAAGGGATGCTTAGTAACCTTATTAAAAGTAATGTTATGCACACTAGATCCAAATGGTTCAATAAAAAGATAGAGTAATGATTTTTTCAAATCTCCTCTCCAAAAGAATATGACTGATAGGCAGTGACACAACTTTCAGGGTACTCGAACACATCTTGGATATTAAACAATCCCAAAATCACAATTCATGATCTTAGTGCCTTGGATCACCACAATCATCCATGTACACAAGAAAATATATATGAATTCATGGACCCTTTTCATGACTATTCATACAGAAGATTAGATTTTCCATATGTGCCTATGGTCGTCAACCATGTATATCACTTTTTAAAGAGGGATTTATAATCCTTGTGGGACCTCACACCATTGTTGGAGTATTCAACACCATAGTTTGATCTACACCTCTCCTAGTAAGACAGGCCCATATCCCCCTCCTGTTCTGAGAACATTGGGACATGTTATTCAATACTCACACCAAAGTATCCATGTCGATTTGACATCCTTAATATTTCATCACCATGTTTCACACCAATTTTCATTTCCAAACTACGATGCACCATTCCCTATCATTTGATGGACCACACCTCTTGATTAAAAACCACATGGAGTAGAGATAAAGCTTTATAATCCAGATTTAAACTGCCCTAGGGGCATGAATCCATCCTGGATAACCTAGTCTCCATACCCAACTTCATCATATAGATTTTAGTGTCTTCATAAATCATTCATGACACTCAGAAAGAAGTGTAGACCAGATTTTTTTTCCATGATATCAATGAATAAGGGATTAGAACCACAAACTAAAGGAATCACCTCCTTACAAGAAAGCATATTTAATCCTTCTGAGCACCAATAACTCTATAGAGGAATCTAGAGCCTTAGAGTGTTGTGGGTCATCCCCTCTATGATGTCTCCATCCAGTTTTCACAAACACTATATCTTGAGTTATGATTTATATCCCCCACATTCCAACTATCTAGGAGGCCCTTGAATCTCTAGTATTTCCCCCTCAATTGATATTAATTTCATAAATCATCAATGGCCCTTTATAAATGAGTGGCTATCAACTTTTCTTGGCCATGATATCAGTTCATAAGGGATTCAACCCGCTAACAAAATGAATCTCCTCCTTGAAAAAAAGGAACTCCAATCCCTGTGAGATTTAGCAACACTATGAAAGAACCTATAACCATAGTGTGTTTTAAGTTATTCAAGTAATTTCATCACCATATTCCATGGATGACAATATTAGTTCTGAGCTAAAATAACATAAACTATTGTACATTAAGTTCTGAGAAAAAAACCATAAACTAGATCACATAAATGGTCATGCTAAAAGATCCTAAACTACACAACATCAATGTACGATCTAAAATACACTAAACTACAACACATGAATGTCTAAGATAAAATACCATAAACTATAGAACATAAAGGTCCAAGCTAAAAGTCCATGATCTAAATAACATCATGGTCCAAGCTAAAAGATCCTACCCTAAAAAACATTAAGGACTAATATTAAATACCCTAAAATACATCACATCAGGGAACAATCTATGAGACCCTAAACTAACCCTCATCATGGTCCGAGCTAAAAGACCTTAATCTATAGAACATCACGATCCGAGTTAAAAGACCCTAAAATACTTCACATCAAGGACCTAACTAAAAGGACATTAACAATAACACATCACGGTCTTAGTTAATGTCCATAAAATATAGGACATCAAGGTCTAAGATAAAAGACCATAAACTATAACACATCAAGGTTTGAGTTAAAAGAACCTAAACTAGCACATATCATGATCTGAGATAAAATACCCAAAACTACCACACGTCAAAGTCCATGATAAAAGTACCTAAACTATATTGCCTCATGGTTCAATCTAAATGACCATAAACTAATTTAATATAAATATGAAGCTAAAATACATTAAACTATAGAATTATAATGTCCCGGATAAAACCCCTTAAACTAAATAAATATCATGTCTAAGTTAGCAGGACCTCAAATATAGAAATTTTTTTCCAGATCTAAAGGGCCCAAAACTACATCATAAGACAGATTTATTAGGTGAGGGTTTTAAAGGCCTTCCATATAGCCCTGGAAAAATCAAGATAGGCTCACCAAGCCTGTCCAATTTAGTAAAAAAACACCTTCTGGTATACCAAGCATCACCTGGTAGAAAAATGTCACCCAATATTTCAATTCAAGACCACTCTAATGTCTCTGAATTTCATTTAATGTTCTCATTATCAAGCCCATGTCCCAACGAATGTTGCTCCTGGTAGGGAAATTTTTTTATTCCCACCAAATGAAAATTAACAATATCTAAAATGATGAAGTACCAAAATATGGGTATTATTTTCCAAAAATAATAAAAATGGAAGAAGAAGGTGAAAATATATCACAGATCACATGAGCCTTCAAGAGATATGCAATCATACAACTAATATAATGTCACACAATGAACTGAGTATAGATAATAGCCTAAAGTAGGTCCTAAAAATACCCATTTTACAAGTCATTTTTCTCTCACAGAGGCACCTGAGACCAAAAATGGACACACAAATATATATGGGTAAGTTCCCCTAGGCTGTGTTGTTTTTTATTATCAAGCACACGGAAGTCCAATAGAAAATACTTTAAAAATGGGGGGAATGATGCCCAAAATATGGAGGACCCCATTGATCATGATGATAATAAAATGAATCATCAATGGGAAGGGTAATTAAGCTTGAAAATATCCTAGAAATATTTCATGAACCTTAACCTTTGTAGGAAATAATCAAAGAAAATAAAATGGTGAGGCATGAGACATTTGCAGTCGTGAAAGGAACTTTATGCAACCCTAGTGGTCCACAAGAAATCATGAGTCCCTAGAAACATACCCACATTATCTCCAAAAATCACTTTGTCTTGTTATCCACATAAAAAAAGCCTTGGGTATTTCCTTGAATCCATGATCTCCTCTTTTGGCTCCCTAAAGATAGATAGATGTGTTTGTCGATCAAATTTGTGTTCATCTCTCATAATACCTTCTTGGTAATGTGGCATATCACCCATAAATACATTATTTCTCCTTGAAAATAATCAATAATCCTTACATGAATCCCAAACTTTGTAAAATAAATAATTTAACTAAAAGAGGGTGTAGGTGGAAGCACCCTAGATTGTAAAACTCATGTGATGCACTAAGGTTGTCCGCAACGTGGTCTCGCGAGACTCTTGGATGAGCCACCCTGATCTTGCAGACACCCCAAGACTAGCCACACATACCTCATGAAATGACCTAGGAAATGCATCAATCATCTTGTAGACAACTTTTAATTGGCGTATTGATATTGCGAAGGCCATTGTATATGTCAATATAACAGTATGGAAGTCCATTAACATGGTCACATGGACAAAAAAGTTCCATTAACTAAAAATAATTCAGTTATTGTTTTTTTTATGATAAGTACTTGTGGTCAATAAAAATCAAGAGATTCCCTCAATGTAGTCCAAAAAAATTCCGGATAAGGTTCAATGAGCTAGACCCCTTCACTGACTATATTTAAGATCATATCAAGCAATGCTGTTAAAAAAAGAAAACTATCTTGGTGGAAAGGCCTATAAATCCCCCACACTATCATTGGTGAAAATTGGTTTTCTTTTTCGCATCCAAGAGCATCAGAACACACAAGAACTAGAGTGGATTTCATGGATTTATTGATCTCGCAACATCAAGTTCTTCTGTCAGGTAGTATGCCAATAGATATATAGAGTGATCATGTACCATGAATAAGACACTTAGAGTGCTCATTCCTAGATCATGCGAAGAACTACTATAATGACACTCAAATATCATACCGCACATATTCCATGTCATGTGAGATTCAAAAGAAACTGAAACTGAATAAATATAAAGAATTTATAATATAAAATGTCTAGAAAAGAAGATTAAGAGTTGAATAATTAAGAGGAAATCATGTTCATTGGAATTTGTGTGCTTCACGTGAGTCATCCCAGACATGAGAAAGCACTGAGAAATGTCACTTATATCTAGAGACAGTCATTCATCATTCTATTTGGGTAATGAAAAATAGTTTGGATATGTCTAAGAAAGTCATAAGGCCCCCCTATGAACACCACTTTTGTCTTGCGAAACCCTCTAGGCCTATCACACAAGCCTCAAAAAATCCTTCAGATGCATCTACTAACTCATATAAAAATTCCTTATCATTTCATCTAAGTGTCTCGGTTGCATATGGTCATTTAAAATATTCTCTTGTGATGCCTTTTGGGAATGTCAGTTATGACTTTCCCTTCCTTCTAGGCATGTCGTCCATATATCGCAATGTCGTTTGTGGGTCTCATCCAAGACCTGAGACAACCCCATGACATGATTTATTGACTCTCACAACAACCTCCATGTTTATCAACCAACTAAAGTATTGATATGAGGGAAATTTTTCTAGATCATGCGACACCCTTGGAAAAGTCACCTAGGCTATGCCCTGGCCTCTGGAGTAAACCATTTGGATCTTTTGATGTCATTTGGACAAGTCAAATGGGTCATTTGACTCCCTCTAAACTATAATGGTATGTCACAATGGATTCCTAGGACATGATAACATTGTCCTTCCTTGGTGTGTAATCCCTGATCGATATGAAATCTTCCATTTGAATGCCCTGATAAAGGGATCAACAATGACTTCGGTTCCTATCATATTCAGGATATGTATGACACAACTCCTTGAGGTTCGACAACAAACTGATCATTGAGGGTGATCCAAGCATATATCTCCCGTATTCACAAGAAAAGGCATTGATTACTTACCATCCATTATTTCTCACAATGTTAATGGATCACATGGTCTTAGGGAATTATAGTGGTCATATCCTCTACACCATGAACCTCAAGAAAGAATAGGTGAACCTTAGTGTGTAATATCTGATCTATTTGATTATGAGGAATCTGATTCCTACAATAACCAGGATATGCAGTGCACTTTCATAAGGCTCATTCCTAAACTGAAATGGGACATACACCATTATGTAGGTCCCACAATATCCTTGATGTTTCAACGATTGGCGCCCAATTATTACATTTGACAGATCATTCTAACTCATCCTTCAATGGACTGAGAAAATATGTGAACTATGAGAACCATGATTCCTTCAATAATCTGGATATGTTGTACATATCCCTCTATGCTCTATATTAAAAATCTCACAAGGTTTCCTAGTGCTTCATCCCTGTATCTATATGCTGTGAGACTAACAACATATTATCCCCTATTTCTCACACCGAGAATAGCTCACGTGGGCTTAGGGAGTTTCATTAGTGATATCATTCACATCAATAATATCCAATATCTAGGTAAATGGTAGTATATATACCTGATTAGTGGATTAATTTATTCACCACGATACAAAGTCATATACCTTTGGGATAGTCCCAAGATCATGATTGAACTACAATAATTTTAACTGCAACTATATCCTAGATATGTAAGATGTATTTCTAAGGATTGAGATCAAATAAATACCCCTTTCAGTACATGTACTTTTACGACTCTGAAATCTAAACCATCGGGATCCAATCATTCCTAGGGGATGATAACTCAATATTATCCTTCAGTGAACTGCTAAATCATATGAACTAGGTAAAATAAAATTCTTTCTATAACTGGGATATGTAGGACCTCCCCTAGGGGCTAAAGATTGAATGCCTAGTTTCTCGAATCAACAATATATGTCCACTCTACAGGATGTTAAACTACCCAATCATAAAGAACTATGTAAGTTTCAATTCCATCCATAACTAGGATATATGGGACTCCTCATAACTCCTAAATTCCCTCCTTGGATTATTAACCACCTCCGTTCACAACCAAAAATTATAAAGATCTTGGTTATATGGCTTCAACACATGTTCAAAAATTCATTACTGAAAAAAGATGGAGAACCTCAGAAACATAAATATGGATTCATAAATGAGAACCCAATATTTTTCACATAAAAGACAATTAACCTATATTAATTTTTTAAGGGTAACTAGTCCCATATCTATATTAGGAATAGATTCATCAACATATCATAAATATATAAGAGAATACTGGAGTAGGAATCAATTCCCTCCAAAAGGTGTGATGAGGCCAAGCTCACATCATCTCATCTAATGAAAGTCCCTAAGTGAGTCTATGCATAAACACCCAAATAAACATCTCCCTTTGGAATGTATGTCTTTACCCAGTTATAGATGAGGGAACCGTTGAGTGTTTATATTGAAGTCATGACAAATGCAAAATCACCCTCCATTCAAATTGTCATGAAGACCCCATCAATGTTTCCTATTATCCCCAAAAGACACCATCCCACTAGAAATATTCATGACGGTCCCTCTATATCATCGTAATTCTAGTAAGAATGAAAATTATGTTACTATTATCTTCACTCAATAATTATATATTAAATAGGTAATCTCAAGACTCACATAATCAATTTTCAAAACTCAATAAATCTACATTATCAATGTTAACATCATGAAAATTATCCTTATTAACCAATTATATCTTTTCCCATAACTCAGGGTCTTCCTTTTGATCTTTAATAATTCTATCTATCAATGTCAACCACACTGAACCCTAAAACAAAATAGAATAAGTACTTACATCTATACCTTCTTGGCTAAAATTAATAAAATCAGTAATCAAAGGGTCCTTTTATAAATATATAATAGTTAATGTAGATTTATTTTTATTACCCAAAGTATCGTCTACTTTGTTTTCCTTTATAGGATGACAAAGAATCATTCATTCATAGTACTTTTCCAGTTCATTCCATATTCTCTATCTCAGATTCAAATTATTATGAGTGAATATATACATGATGTTTTTATTATTAGTATATATATATATATATATCACACATGGATCCATATAAATTATGCCTCCAAATTTTTAAATAAAAAAGATATTTTTTTATTCATGTTCATGTGGATAATAATTTAACCATGGATGTTTTTGATGCCATGAAAAATAAGAAAATAACTAAATATTCATCCTAATAAAAAAACAAAGTCCCTTCAACAAATAAAACATTTATATAAAAAATTCATAATTTGTATTGGGTATGAGGGAAAACGAATCATTCACCAATATAATTATTTTACATCATGAAAATTGTCATCGCCTTTTATTTGAATTTTACACCACTTTGAGTTGACTTAGTCGGTGGGCTAGATAACTGAACAATGTTTTCAACAAATATATGTAGTAACATAAAAAAACTATAACACTCTTTAACATTGTAAGGTCTTGGATATTCATATAGAACATTATTTTTATTTTCTTCAATGGTAATTCCATCATTAGAAAAAATATGTACATCAATATAATTTTTTACAAAAAAAATCACACTTAATAAAATATTTATATATTTTATTTTTATTAAAGGTTATAAAAATAGTCCTAAGGTGTCTCTAATTATTTTCATAACATTTTTAATACCCCAATATGTGATCAATAAACATAACCACAATTTTATCCAAGAATTTATGGAAAACTATTTTAATAATATTCCTAAATATAGCTAGCACATTAGGCAACTCAAAGCACATAACTACAAAATCATAGTGCCCATATATAGTATGAAATGTTGACTAAAAATAATAAATTAGATCACCTTAAACTAATGGTATATTTCCCTAATATAAATCTTAATAAAATTATTTTTTTCCCGGGATCTAATCAAACAAATCAATAATATGTGAAATAGGATACTTTTTCTAAACTCTGATGTAATTTAAATCACAATGATCAATGCATAGTCCCATGGAATCATCTATATTTTTAAAAAAAATAAGAGTATCCTAAGGTGATGTACATGGAGGATTAAATACTTTATCTAGATAATCATGAAATTGAGTTTTTTTAAAAGTTACTTGTGAGCCCTTCGATAAGGCTGTATTGAAATTATCTTAGCATTATGTACTAAGTTAATAGTAAACTCAACAAACTAGTTATAAATAAAACCTAGTAAATCATCATGATGGATATCAATTTATTTATTCAAATATAAGAAAACTCTATTCTGTACCATCTCTTCTTTTCAACAACTTGTGTTAAGTAACTTTTAGTTATATATCTAGCCAATTTCTAATATTCTTAGTCGGATATCATAGGTATGAAATCATTAAAAAAAATTATTTTCTATTTAATCTATCTTATTACGATAATCTGAAAGCCAACATGTACCCAAAATAATATCAGACTCTACTATGGGTAGTTATATAATATTTATTTGAAATACTATTCCACTAATAATAATAATAGGATTTATATAAATCTTGGTAACTTCAATATTTACATCTTGTGTTTTCAATGAAATTTATATCATAGTTTCATGATGTGATATTATAAGAATTCCAAGAAATTACTCAACAATGAGTTCATATGAAGAACAATTTATGAATAGGGTATTGCTATTATTTGAATAAACAGGTAACATAAATTTCAAGCGTTTCTTAGATGTATTTTCAATAATCCTAGTTGTAGAAAAATATTTTTACACACCATTTTTCTTTCATTCTTGATAATTTCCATCCCAACAAACTAATTCCAGACACATGTTTGAATCAAACCCAACTCATTTTAACAAAAACATATAACTAATGGATTTCTATTAGTTAACCCGTTATTTTATTACTCAGGACACTTTTCCTTATATTCACGATCCCTGTGACCAAACATACCACAATGGTAATTGTTTCCATAATTTACCTAATATTCCCTTATTCTGCTTTTAACACACTTATCACAATATGAGATATTAATTTTATTACCTCTGGGTATCATTAATGAATTATTCCCCATTGGATACCATCCATATGTTTTTTCTTATTGTCGTGGAATATATGATCCTTATAGAACTCTATTTCTACATTCCTAGAATGCCAAAAAAATTATCATAACATTTTAATTCATGTGAATATAATTCTTTTAGATGTATATGTTTCTCCCATAATTATAAATGACTAATAGTACTATCAATACCCAGTATAGAATATAGTATATACCTTTAAAATATTGTAAACTGTTATTCATTTGTAGATATATAATCATCATATTTTTCCTCAATTACAAGATGTATTTCTCCATAAAGAGTTGAACAGCCATACGTAAATATTTCACATTGATTATATGCTTAAATGTGTACCATTTCTTGTAATGAATATCATATATTTCTTTGTTATTTTTAACCAAATACCACCATTGGTTAGCTTCACCTTTAAAATGATAAATGTTAAGGGGTAACTTTTCACATTCCGAACACCCCCATGACTTTGAATATCATTTCCCAAGAATTCATCCCATAGTTGACTACAAATGGGTAAAAAGATCCAATCAATTTTAGATGATCATTTCTCATAAAATGATCTAATATCATTATGTTTCTCTTTGGTAGATCTAGATTCTCTATAGAATAAATTCTACAATAACTTATATCTTTCATCCACTGGTCCATGAAAATAAAAAACTTTTTAGTTCCAATTCTAACCGTTCTAGGATACTAATTTGGAAGGATATCATCCCATTGGAATCTTCCAACTACAACCTCACTACTTCATCTATCCAAAACCTTTCCTAGCAAACAATGTTTAGTCAAATAAATATGTAAAAATTAAAATTATGTATCCTTTCAACTTATCAATTATGTAAAATAATATTGGGTTATTCTATTATATTTATCCCAACCCCTAAATTTATCAAAACCTTTCTCTAATACCAACTATAAGGACCTGACTTTAAATATAATATATTTGATTTTTTGTAAAAAAAATCAATTTCTTACATTACAATAGATATTTTGGGTTTAGATAATTACAGAGTTAGTTTTTAGCAATTACAAAACAAACCCATATATTTTGAATAGGAAGCTTCTAATTAGTATCAAATTTTTTAAAATAAAACTTTTAAAATAAAAAATGATTTATTTTTATGAATAATCATCCTAAAATTAAACATGACTTATTAATTTCCATTACCAATCATTAAGAACTATGATTTTTTAAAAATTTTGGTATAAGAATAATTTTTTTAGTAAAAGTCATATGTAAAATAAAATAGTTAGTTCTGTTAAAAACCTAAAAACCCATAAAAACATTTTCCTAAAGGAACCCAGTTTTATCAAAAAAATTGAATAATTTTTTTCCTTATAAAATATCATTACCTTACCTTTTGAAATATATTTTTCCCATTAAAAATAATTAGATATATTATAAAACACTAATAGGATCTTCGGAAATCATCATCTTAAAACCATAATTAAACCTTTATAATTTGAATAACCATTCGAAAAATATCCAATAAAATTTTCAAGAGGACATAATAACTACACTATTTATTATAGAACATTCCATGCACATCAATTTTTATAGCTACATTGGGCACACCCTATGATATAAGGGAACACCCATCAAATAATATTTATCGGTCTTACCCATAAACTATAGTTGGGATCAACCGATAGAAACAATATCCAAGGACCATTCCATGAAAAAAACCATGAAAAACACTTTTTAATCCATGTGAAGTACAATTAGGATATCAAAACACCCTTTAATCTTAGAAACTAATTTTTAATAAAAAAATGGCCACAAAAGGGGAGAGGGGGTTTTTATTTGTAGAAAAAATTAATGATTATTGAGAATTATAAACTTCAAATAATGACTATGCTCACATGAAATGTAATTCTCATAATATATGTTGAAACATAACCTTTAGTTTGTATTTTGTTATGATATTAATACAATCTCTAAAAATATTCTTTTTTAAAAATCATTAGAAAAATATAATGAGTAAAAATGAATATATATTCTAAAATTTAAAAACAGTGAGTGTATTAATGAAACCATTTTCTTTGAAAACAAACATAGAAAATTATTATAGAAACATAAAATAATTTATTATCCATGATGGTGAAAAATTATTTTCATGTTGAAAATGTTAAAAAATAAATTCCATTTGACATTTGTAAAAATATTTGAAAGATGAACTTCAAAAATGATTTTAAAATAAAGTCCCTTGCCTTGAGTCTGAATCATCACAAATGTTATTTATATTCCTAAATAAAAAAAATTATGTTAATTTTATACAATTCTAAGAAGACTTTTCATTTTCATTATTCCTTTTTTTCATTTAATAACATGTTATATAAAATTACTTAATCAATTAAATTCATGTTGGCCATCTTGATGATATTTAACTCATATGTCAAAAATGACTTTGGTAGGATGATTTTGGTATATTAGTTCATTGGAACATACTATCTAAAATAATAATCATTAAATAATTATCTTTTGGAGAAATAGATTATAGTTTTAAATCTAATTATTAAATAATGTTATGAGAAATTAACTAGGACACAAGAATAAAGATGGTTGGTTGTAAGTATACATGTGTAATATTTCCATTTTTCAGTGATCTCTATGAAAATAAGGTAAGTAATATTTTATAATTATATAATGATAACAATATCATAAATATTATATTAATACATTAAAAATTGTTTTATATTTCATCCATGTGATGTGGTGATGGAAAGATAATCACATCATTTTGTGGAGGGGTAGTCCACACATACACACAAATGATGTTATAATTTTTTAGTGAATGGGAAGGTAAAAATATATATGATAAGGCTAAATATGTAATTAATATTATATAGAAACATTTATTTCATCATTTTAATCCATCCATGATAGATGGTGGAGGAAAAAGAATTATACTAGTTTGTGAGGCAATAACCCACCATATAATTGAATAATAGTTTCGATTCCAATTCAATTGAATTGGAGATTGATATAGTTTATGATATTAACATAATAACATATCACTCTATGGATGATACCTAAGTTGTTATTTTATTATGATTGAAGAATATTTCAAGGAGGTGAATAAGAAAGAAGATAGAAATTCTTAATTAAAAGGGACCAATTTACATAATTTGGACATACATATTCTAGATATGGAATCCAATTTTGAATATAAAATGCATAGAACTAGAATATTTAATGTAAAATTAAATATGAAAAACACAATATGAATTAGATTTTGCGAAAAATGTCCTTTTAAAACATAAAATGTTAATTCAAGTATAAAATTTGATTCCAAAACTATAAATCGATTATTTAAAATTTAAATAAACTAATTTAAATTTAAAACTGAATCTATATTTAATTATACATTAATAATAATTTAAATGAAAATATGTTTTTCAATAAATATTAGAATTTTCACTATTTGGATTTTTTTTAGAAAATTCTCAAAAAATCATCTTAAGATATGTAGGACATTCTAAGTTGATAAATTAATTTCTTTTTATCAACTTAAAATTCTATAATATGGAAATAAATATTTAAAATATAGCCATATAATTCATGAAAATCTAAATTGGTTAAAAATTATTATTTATCCTTTTGAGTGAACAATTAAATATTATTATTATAATGAATATAACTCTTTAATATATAAAATATTGAATTTTTATAAGACATGAAAATGATTTATTCAAAAATTACATAGATTTATAAAATTAAGTTATTTTCTACGCCTATGGTGGACCTCTTAAATTATAAATTGTATTTTAAAATTTTAAATAAAAATTATTTTTGAATAAAAGTATTTTCAAAAATTAATATAATATTTATTTTTCAAAATTTTAACATAATAAAAGTTAAAAAAATGATAAAATATTTATATTCAATTATTTCAAACATGGATAAATCCATAGGTATTCCAAATTCCATTTCCTAAATTTCCAAAAGTCTATGAATGAAATGTAATAAAAAATAAAATATCATTTTCTATTATCACAAATAAAATTTCCCATTCCCCTTCTCTCATCAATTATTGGGAAATATTTACCATCGTATTTTCCACTACATAATTTTCAGTGAATATAATGACGTGACCTTAAACATTATATAATATTGAGATTTATTGTCATGATTTATATTTATTACAAAAATGATGATCATAACAATTAGGATTTTTACAAAGTGGGAAATTAATCATTAATTACAAAACAATATTTTACAAATTTGACACCTTTGATCTGAATCTACGTTCCCTATAAAAGAAAACCATTAAAAAGGTACATGTTTTATTTTCATAAAAAATCTTAATGACTTCAAAAATGAATTGTAAATTACTCATACTCGCCGTTAAACACTATGAAAAATAATTTAATATATAGGAATAACACAAAACTATGAGATTGAGGCATAAGAAAAATTGGATAACCTTGTTATTCCTTTTTAAAAACATTAAATCAAAAACAATTTCCTTTAATATAATAATCATAGATAAAGAAATAATAAAAATTCATTATAAATTAAATCATTATTTCTAAAAATGGTTTTCCAAAAATAATTTATAATAAATCATAATGTAAAATATCATAACCATGAGGTATTAATAGTTAACATTAGAAACCATGGAAAAAGTTTTATTAAAAAAATAGTTTATTACCCAAAAGGGTGTAGCCATTGATTTAAAATGATATTTATCATAAATTTTGATATAAAATTATTTTAACGAAACCTCATAAGAAATTATATAAATTTAATTTAGGGTCCCATTTACACCATATTCATTGAACCCTTACAATAACAAATACATGAAAAAAAACAAAACAATTAACTTCCAACATAATTATTGAGAGAGCGTTATGATAACCCAACACATTAGAGTTGAATCAAGGTGCCCTCATTATATAAGCTATATTGGGCTCACCCATCATCCTAAGATATATCTGGATCACCAATAAACACAAAAAAAACTTCCATATACTAGATAATGAATAAAACCCTTGAAAATCTATTTTAATACCACATGAAAAACACATTTGGATTTTTATATACAATTTCCATTTAAAAATCCATTTTCAAAATTAGAATACATAGAAAAAGGGAATGATGGGTTTTAATTATATAAAAAATGGAATATTATAAATTAATTGAAATATAAAATAATAGTAATTGCAGAGGGAAAAAATTAATTAATTTTTTGTCAAAATAGAACATTACTTCTAATTGTTTGTAAGAAATGTCAAAACATTTTCTATAAAATACATAGGATGATTACTTATAAAACCCATTGAAATAAATAATATATATATATATATATTTCATATTTTTTTAATTTCTTTATCAATATATTTATGAAATAAATTTATCAATATGGAATTAGAATATATGTATTTTAAAAATAATTCTTGAAAAAATTGAAAACAAATGTTTAATTTTAATGTGCCTCTTACATAAAACTTTATAAAGAATAAATTTTAAAAAAAAAATTAAACAAATAAAAATAAGATATAAGGACATTTATAATCCATTTATGCATAAAAATAATTTTATTGAAACATTTATAAGATCATGGAAATGGAAGAATATGATTTGGAAGATAAACATTAAAAAAGTATTTCGTTCACGAATGTCCCTTACCTTGAGTTTGATTTATCATATATATTACTCTGAATAATAAACATATGATAATTATTTACTTACTTTTGAACCTTTTTTATTTTATTATTCATCTTATCATGTTATAAAATATTACTTAATCAGTTAAGTTCTTGTCAGACGTTTTAACGATATTTGACATATATTTCCAAAATGATATCTGTGGATTGACTATAGTCCAAGAGTTAATTACTAAAACATATAAATTATAATAATCATGGAGTAATTATCATTTTTAGGTATCAAATATACTTTTGAAATTAATCATGAAGGATGGTTAAAAAAAAGAGCTGTGTTCCAATCATGGAGACGATAGGTCATATGTAAGTATGTGTAACATTATCATTTTTTCAACGGTGATGTGATAAATAAGTTATTTATCATATTATCATTATTGAATTTTTATTATGTAAAAAATATATAATATTTATTTAAATTATATATATATATCATCCATGTGATTTTTTGATGAAAAAAGAATCACATCACTTCATGGAGGTGGTAGTCCACAAGTACGCAGACACGAAGTTATAATTTTTCATTGAATAAAAATTTAAGAAAATAAATTTTATATTAATTCTTTATAATGATAAATATTTCATGAATATAAATTATATATATATATTAAATAAATTATTATAACCATCCATGATTGGTGTTGGAGGAAAACAAATTACACTAGTTCATGATGATGTAATCCCCCTTACACAGGAAAAATGGTTTCATTTCATATTTGATTAAAAGGAGATAGAAATAATACATTAGATATAAATAAAAACATATCAGTATATGGAATATGCAAGTGTTATTATTTAATTATATTTGGATAAATTTTGAAGGATTTATAATAAGAAAAAAATTAAAATTCTTCAATAAGAACTATATCGCTTCTTTCTAAAACCTATAAATTTTTAATCCAAAAGATTTCCAAGGACAGTAATTTGATCAATATGAGGACTATATGACTTGTGGAGGGAATTAATGAAGGTCTTTTTTCTGGAATTTTTTGATCCAAAGTGGATTTTACATGTGGATGAAAGTGGAGAGGATGAGAGTTTTTATAAGGGAGCAGAGGGGAAATTTTGGAATTTTTTAAAGTATTAAATTATTATAAATTAATTTTAAATCTCAAATGGATCAGTGTCGATAAAATTCCAACATAATTTTATAAAAAGTGTAAATCCTATAATCCAATAAAAATTGAACTTATTTTGATGATATTTTTACCTTCTATCATTTTTTTAACACGTGTTAACTCTTTTTAATAATTATCATGACATTGAAGTTTTTACTCTATAAGGGTCAAGAAAGTTACTATACGATGAAGGATGTATCATAAATGGACCATGGTTTATAGATACAACATATACCATTTTTTTAGAATATAGTTTTTCTATAAATTTATATCATTAAATAAAAAAATATTGATTATAAAATATTAACACTAATATTGACTCTATTGATTTAATTTGATATTAAAAATAGTAAGAGATATATAGAATTAAAATACGAACCATTAACCCACCCAAAATAATTTATAATTATATATATAATTTTTTTAACACACTAATTCATTAAATTATATTACTTTTACTACTTTAAAAATCATTTATTTTATTTTTGTTTTACTAAATAAATACTATATCAATGTTGAGTTTGAATTTCAGGTAATTATATAATCAATAAAAATTAAAAATAAACTACTATTATAAAAATAATTTAATTATTCATAACATAACCACTAATATTCATTCAAAACATAATTTTTTCCCCTTTTTAACTCATAAATTATATTTAAAACAAAGTGGGTGAAATTTTATCTTTTTCTTTATTTAAAAATATTATATTGGCCAATTTCATGGATAAGTGACCCATAAAAAAATAAATATTATTACTAAGGTTACAGGGTTTTAAATAAAATCATCAAATAATATTGAAGATGAGAAATGGTGGTGTGATCAATTTGTTTACCCTGTGTTAACTTGATTTACCCTTTTACCATGGTGATCAATTGTTACTGGTTTTACTAGTAATTATGACCACAATTTATGTTGAAATTAGTAAATAATATTATCTTTTATGAAAAAAATATAATCAATTTTACCAATTTCAATATCTATAATTGGAATAAATTCTTTTTATAGGTATCTCGCCCAACACAATGGAAACTGGTTTTCTGAAATAAAAAAATACCTTTTAAATTTAAATTTATTTGTATAACAAAATATCATATATTATTTAATATTATATATTTATTTCTATTATTTCTAACTAGAGGGTATTTATATTAATTTAGGGTAAAATTAAAAAATTTATTTGGATTTTTTGTGAAAATAAATGATTGAGTAGGACCCCTAGAAAGTGTATTTTTAAAGAAAGTGTATTTTTAAAGAATAAAACGTCTTTAATAATGTTTGAGTTATTATTTAAAAAGAATTTATCAACACATTTATTTTGAGTAGGACCCCTAGATATTTCAAAAATCATTTATTTCTCCCCAAAAAATCCAACGAAATTTCTAGGATATAATTTTCATATTTAAATAATAATATTTCCTGTTTTTTTGGATTGATGTGGTGAACCGTATATACTATCAAACAACGTTTTCATTTTTAAATATCTAGGAGATACATTCTAGAACCTTTAACATTTTCATACACTTAGTTTGAACAACAGCTCAGTAATAAATTCTTGGAAATTTCCAAATACCTTTCATGAAATTTCACGTCATAAAAATGGTTAATAAAAATTGCATATTAAATTATGAAAACGAAAATACAAAGGTCACCTAGAATAACAAATAACATGGTTTCTAAATAGAATAAAATCAGGGGGAAATAAAAATATAGTTATGGAGATGAAGAAAAGTGTCCAAATATTTATGGATAGTGATAGGTATCATTTATCATAAGAAAATGAATGATTTAGATAAATGTAATGACTACAAAACTATAAACTAATGAGTAGTGAAAAATACCATCAATTCATTTGGAATTAAAGTTATATGATTACATTTTTGTTTCAAGATATTTTTTATGAGTTGGTGAAATATATTACCATCTAGATAAAAGACATAAGAATCTATAAATACTTTATATGTATAATTTCAACATTTAATCAATTTGTACCACAATATCATCTTTTTATACAAGGAATGGGTTTTAAAGATTATGTTTTTTATTCCTTATTCACTATAAACATCTTCTAATGGATCAAATAATGAAAAATTATTATATTATACTTTATCGAACATTATAACATAACCAAAAACATAATCGTTGGAAAAAGATAAAATATCAAAATGAATAACCCATCATATAAAAAATCAAAACATTAATCACCAAATCCTCAAAAATAACACCCGAAGTTCAACATAGATCTTTAGAAAAATAACGAAACAAAAAAGTTTTCAAAATATTATAGACTAATATTGAAACAAATTGATTTTAGTGATTTGAAAATATATTCTTCTTTGATAAAAAATCTAAATTTATTTCACAATTACATCAATTATTTTCAATATATCATACCAAAAGTAAATATTCCCTAATCATATAGTCACTATTGTATGATAATAATTACCATAAATTACATGAATCACCATAAAGACACATTAAACTCATATATTATTCTAAAATATCATTCAAACATTACTCCTCAACAAAAATACCAAAACATAATATAATTTTCCCCAAAATTATTCTGATATTCTTCCGAAATAAGGTTAGTCTTTTAATCACAAAATAACCTTTCAATTCCATGTTTATCTATATTATAAAAAATATGTTTCTAAATTAAAATAACCCTAATTACTTCAATATCAAGGATCATAAATCCCAAAAGGTTATCAATAGGTTTATAATTATACCTAAAAAATGAAAAGGCATTATTCCTCAAATATCCTTTAAAAGTAAATATTAAATTTTTTAATATACATCCAATATCTATTAATAATAAATAAATGTATCTAAAAATTATCACAATTTCACCATACCAATTTTCAATGGTGTCAATTCAATTTATTATAGGTTCAAAAACTTTTAATAAACACCATATATAGAATAATCCTTATGTGTTTCAATATTTTCATAATATTTAGAATATATAAAAAAATCAGTAATTAAATATCACTATGTAAATATATTGACAAATAAATACAAAAACAAATCCTTCATTTGACATCATTCTGGAAACTTGAACCATGATTCATTAGCCTATTATTTAATACTTAACAGCCACAATCAATTAAATGAATTATGTCATTATGATTCATCAACATCAACCCAATTATGTTTCATACATGAAATAAAAGAATATAATTCAAACCTTTAATACATAAATTATGGTTATATTTTAGGTTATTGAGATTCCCTTTATCAATCAACACATAATCCATTTAAAAAAAGAAAAAGTCATGTCTTATGTGCTATTTACTGGGAATTTGAGATGGACAATAAGAAATTTTTATATCAAATAAAATAGATTATAGGACCTATATAAATTTTTTAGAAATGAAATTGTGTTATACATATCAAATAGTTTCTTATGTGGGTTTTTTATTTTCCACAAACGTTCATTATCATTTGAAAAATATTTTTCAATGATAATGATGATTAAATCGTCTATAAGGGATATAAATGTTGTGTGAGGCCAAGATTCATTCAATTTGGAGAAATACATTTAATTTGGAGAAAATAACATCATTAAAACATAAAATAAATTATTTCCTGTTAAAATGAAAATTGTATTTGTGATGTCAATACACATGGAAATTATACAATACATTAACCTTAAAATCATAAATAATTTAAATAACTTAATTATTAAAAAATGATTTAACTTAATGTTTATGTCATACCTTTCCTCTTACATATCTATAAATGAAACAATATTAATTTTAAATAATCCATCGCATTATACATAAGGGTTACATATACCTCAACCCAACAAAATGCCTCCAAAAATATTATTAATTACCTAAAAATTAGATCTCTTAATGTCTATAAAGGTGTGTCAAAGACATTTTATTTTTTATAAAACATAAACTCATTAACCTATGATGGTATCCATAAATTTTAATTTATCCTCAAATGAAAACAAACTAATCTCCAATGATATCTAAACTTTTTATTTGGTAATAATTATATGGACATGACCTTAAAAATCACTTAATATAATGTTCTTAGTTTTTAATTTATTTTCTTACATAACAAAGTATCATTATGGTTTATTATTTTAGATAAGTATCTTATAATTCATATATAAAAAACCAAATTTTATAAGTGTACACTTTTGATTAGTATCCACTTTTATCAGAAAATTAAACCTTTTAAAAGAAACACATTTCATTTTCAAGAGAAATATTTATGAATTTCAATCTGAATTATATGTTCTTACCCATCCCTAAACCCTATTAAAATCATTTTAAAATTTTGGATGAGCACAAAATGATTAGTGTATCGCATAAAAAAATTGATAAACTCATTAGTCTATTTTAAAACTATTATATCATAAAAAGAAATTTCCTTTTTCATTGAAAACATTGGGCTCAAAATAATCATTTACATACAAATTAAATCATCATTTATTTTTAATTACATACATAAAAAAATTATAATAAAAAATAAAGTATAAATCATAATAATGGGAGTTTCTTAGTAAACATGCGAACCCAAAAAAATTATTTTCCAAAAAACATACCTTTTTACCCAAAGTGAATAAACATTTATTTAATAGTATATTTAGATTAAATTTAAAAATTAAAAACTATTGAAGAAAAATAAAGTAGGTATAAAAAATTCTCTATAGATTAATTGGTCATTAACTTCGTAGAAACCTTATATATAGAATAACTATTATGTTCCACATTAAATATAATACTATGTAGAACATTATTTCTACCAGATGAACTAGAGCACTATTTTGGCTTACCCGTTGTATAATATATATATGATCACCCATCATCGTGAGTAATATAGGTATAACCCATCATCTGAATCAATTTCGAAAGACTATATCAGGATTAAAACCCTTGAAAAACTCTAATAAACATGCCTGAAAAAATTGGATAAATAATATATTTTACTTTTAAAACCCATATTCAAAACATAAATACCCAAAAAATGGAAAGGAATATTTTTATTTTTAGAAAACATGCAATATTATGATGTAATCAAAATATAAAATAAATTTTATAAAAATGGGAAAATCATTTGACTATGTGTATATAAAAACAAACCATTTTTTTTATTTTGATTATTTGAGTCAAAATGTTCCATATAAAATATATAAAAAGATTAATGTTAAAAAACTAGTCAAATATGGAATATAGAAAAATAAAATTTCATTTTTAACTATTTTATTTATATATAAATATATTCATAAAATTGTTTTATGAAAACATCAATGAATGAGAAATAATTTGAAAATAAATCTGTTAATAAATTTAACATGAGGTATTATGTTAAAGTTTTACTTATAAAAAAACATATATATATTAGTCTCATAAAAACATTGTAATGAATGTCAAATATGGTTAAAAATGACCTTTATCACCCATTGAAGCAGAAATTATAATTTTCTTGAAACATGAAAATGAACATGGACCTTGAAGAAAAATATTTTGAATAATAACTTTAATAGAACATTTTTTAGAGAATATCTTTTACCATATGTCAGACTCATCATGTATATTATTTATATTCCTGAATTCAAAACATATTTTAAATCATTGTTTTGTTATAATATATTTTAGGTTTATTAACCTCTTATCATGTAATAATAAATTGCTTGATCATTTAAATTCTCGTCAGATGTTTTGATGATATTTGACTCATATATCCAAAATGACATCGGTGGGTTGACTATGGTTAAAGGGGTAATTGAGAAATCATATATAGAATAATATTCATGATTTAATTATAGTTTATGTATATAAAATAAAATATTAAACCCCAAAATTAATTATCATTATGAAAAATGAAGTACGTTTTAATCATGAAGAAGGTGGGGCGTACATACACATGAGTAACATTTTCATGTTTCAATGATCATTATACAAATAAGGCAAGTATTATTTTATCATTATAAAATTATAAAATATAATTAATTTAATATTATTTCTTTAAAATTACTTATATATATAATCAATATGATGTGGTGATGAAAAATGAATCATATCACTTCATGGTGGTGGTGGTCCACACTTATACACGAATGAGGTTGTCATTTTTCAGTGAATAAAAATCTAAGAGAATAGAAGTATCACTAAATATAAATAATTATAAATATTTCATTAATATCATATATATACATTTAATATATCATTTTAACTATTAATGATAGGTATTAATGATAAATGAATTAAATCGGTTCGTGAGAAGGTAGTCCACTCTAAGCATGAACTACAGTTCAATTTACAATTTTATCAAAGAGGATATGGATATAAATCCTGAAATAAACAGAAAAAAATCATTATATTGATTATACTAGTTCTATTGTTTCATGATTTGTTTGTTAAGTTCAAAGGAGTTTCACGAAGAAAAAAATTAAAACGCTCGGTTAATTGTTGTACCTCTTCTATATGACTACCTATTATGGAATACAAAAAAAATATTATATGTTTGAATAATTATTAAATCATGGCCTGTATGATTTGGGTAGATATGTTAGAAAGGTATTTGGGTTGTTATTTTCAGAAAAAAAATTTCCTGTGTGTGATGAAAATAAGAGAAGAGGTTCACTTTTATTAATGAGGGGGAGAAGCACTATTGGAATTTCATAATGTATTAAGTTAATATAAATTTATTTCCATTTTAAAATTTCTAAAAATTGATAATTTTAGAATATAATATTACGATAAGTTTAATTTCTCTAATAAAACAAAAATTAGAAATGTTTAGGTGATTTTAGGATCCTTAAATATTTTTTTATTCTTTGTCTACCCATTTTGAAATTTATTACAGTATTAATGTCTTTAAACTTTAGAGGTCGTTAGAGTCACTAAACAATTAAAAATGGAAACTTAAGTTATTTTTATTGATATTATAAAACATCTCCCATTTACATATCTTAATGTAATATTTTATGAGTTTTTAATCATTTAATTTAACATTATTTATTATAAAATATCATTAATGTCAAATTTGACACTCATAATTTTTTGAACATTAAAAACATTAATAAAAGGTAAAAAAGGAGATATAAACCATTTGAAAATCAAAAATAGGTCTCAATTTTGTATAAAATTTTTGTAAAATAATTATTCATTCACATTATATTAATTATAATATTTTTGGAGTCATTATTTTTATTATATTTTTATTAAATTATTATTACATCGACATTGCAAAAAATAAGGTAATTATATTTTTTATAAAATCTATAAATAAATTTCCATCATTAAAATAATTTAATTTTTATAAATATGACTATAAAAAATCATTCAAAGCATTATTTTTACCCTTTTATAACATAGAATAGATATTTAAATTTTATAGGATGATATTTTGTCTTTATCTTCATATAAAATATTATAAAGGTCACATTCCTAGAAACGTGTCCCATAAACATATTAATATTGATAATAAGTTGATAATAGTATAAATAAATTCAAAAAATAATATTTAAGATGAAATATTATATCCATATCACTTAGTTTTAACCTATGTTAAACTGATTTACCATTTTATCGTGGTGATAAATATTTAAAATATTTATTAGTCATTATGAACAAAAATTATGTTGGCCTTATTAAATAATATTAGTTATATAATTCTAAATATATAATCTATGTTATCAAATATAATATTTATTAATGGTATTATTTCCATTAATAAGTATCCTGTAATGCGCTATGAAATCATGTTTTTTAAAAAAAGCATATTTTTGTCAAAAAGTATTTTTTACCAAGTTCACATATAAGTTTGATTATTTCTTATTTCATCATATTAATTAAAAATAATGAGTAAATTTATTAATTTATGATTAAATTATAAATATTATTTAATTTTTTAATGAAATAAAATGATTTTTTTTAAATAATCATCATTTTTTACTATTCACAAAAATTCCCTATTTTCAAAAAAATAATGAAAATTAATATATCTATAATTTCCAAATTCAAATTTAAATAATTATATACACTACAAAATAAACTTTCTATGATTAATAAAAATTTATTACAATATTTTCTCACAAAAAATTAAAAACCATATTTATGAAAAATTATTTGTGACGAATAAAATGACTTTACCAATATTTGAGTTATTATTTATTATGAATCTAACAATAAATTTTTATTGATTATAACCATTATATTAATTTTATAAATATTTAAATAATTTTCAAACCCACCAATTTAATGGATAATTTATAATGGTCATATTTAAATAATAATATTTGATGTTTTGTTTTTTCTCTCTGTTACTTGTCGTATACTTTATAGAACATAGTATTTTTTTAAATATACATTTCATATAGTGAATAATTTTATGTTTTAAGAATATATTTATCATGTTTTAAAAAAGTACTTTATAATATATAGGTTGTTAATATATTCTATTCATTTTTACTTCTAATCATTTTCAATTCATTTACATTTCCATGTAAAATATTGTTATTATTCCCTCTTTAGGAATCCTTCAAATTTCATTTCAATTTAAAAATATTTCCATATTTATATACTACATTATCGAATTCCCAATGTATGTGATTAATATATTATATTATAAATACATTACATAAAAGTGGGGTAATTTTCTAAAGATGGTTAATTGTGAAGTTTTATAGAATGCTGATTTTATGTCCATTGTGGACTAAACATGATTTTAGAATAATTTCTCATATAATATAAAATGGTAAAAAACTATTTGATTCTAATAAATGAATATTTTTCCATAAAATATTTAATTGTTTCACATAGTCAATTATTAGAGGAAAATTTTCTAATATAGTGTTTATTTATGACCATTAAATACTATTATACTTATTGATATATCCTTATTAATGTTCTAGAAAATTAATGCAACCAAAAAAAGTATCACTTTTTTTATTTGATAATTGATGCTTTCAAGACATTGGAAATAAAATACTGTTTCTTATATATTTTACTAATTTTCACCAAGATATCCATATTTGATCATCACTATATAACCCTTAAAATATATATATATATATATACATTAACTCTACATATAATATTATGGAATACATACACCTAATTACATATAAGGGAACATAAGAAATATTATTAGTATTTTTAATTGCTCTTATAATATGATGGATACATTGGACAAAATATGCGGTATGTGGGGGCTAGAAAATATACCCCTTGATGTATTAGAAGTTATAATATGGAAAACTAAATTAATATAACAATAGTTTCATTAAACATTATTTATGATGTCTTTGCATAAAACCATGATAACAGGTTTATGTTGTCTGATACAATTCATTCCTTCACTATGAAATATAATATTTGTATACATTTGATTATTTGTTCCCATTATTATTCTATATATGTATATGTTATTCATTTTGATATAATTTATATGAAATTATTAATTATTTATTCCTTTCATATTGTGTTTATCATGTTTATGTTGTTTTGTTACCAAATTTATATGAAACCATAAATAGTGTTTTAGCTTGGTAGTGATATTTTGTCCCAACTTCCCCATGAAACCGTGAAAATTAATATTTGATGCATAAACATAATCATGTAAAAATAATAAATTTTGATGAAATATTATATAATACTTCATGTTTATATTATATTTGAATGTTCATGTATGTATCTTTTTTCATGAGTCTAATGTATCATTACATCCTATTTTGTTTATCTTATGCACAATTTATAAATATATTTAACATCCAAGGGATATGTGTTACAAGTGTCCAGATTTTTACATTCCCACCTTAAGAAAATATGAATGTGAATGTCATATTAATGTATACGAATGCTCATATGTTTTCAAATTATTGGAGGAATGATAAATTATATTTTAAAATAATACCACAAATGACATGTATTTTACTAATGTTTCTGTAAAATCCGTAAAACATTTTCTAATCATTCAAAACAATTAATCAACAATTCACTCTATTTAAACATTTGTATATTGAAAAAATCGGCTGTTAAATCTTATCTGGGTACTAAATGGAATGTTATAATCCTTTCTACCTTGTTGATGTAATCCATGAATCGTGATTCGAAACATGCATCCTTGTAACTCTATAAATATTCAATAATTTTAACATATTAATCATCACCAAATAATCCCCATATATCACTTTTATAGTTTTTAAGAAATGTTAAAATATCACCAAACATTCAATAATTACCCAAATTATACCAAATCTATTAATGGTATAAAGAATCCCCATAACAAATACAATGAAATATATTCCCAATTCATTTATGGAATTTTAAATGGTTGCAAAAACAACAAAAATAGTTGTTGTTTTATTTCACATAATAGTAGAAAATACATTGGCGAATTAACTAAGCTACCACCTTATTGTATACACACCATTATAACCACTTCTTCAAAGAATGATAAATTATCCAAACACCCAATAATACAAAAAATGAAGAACATTAGAAATCAAAAAAAAAAATCCCTTATACATTGTGGATGAAAATAACATCACATAGAAAAATAAATAATGTTCCTCATTCTTGGACAAACTATACATGGAATCACTATTCAAAAATATATCTCTTTATAGTTCAGCCACATAATCTACTGGTTGAAAATCATCTACTTTCTGAAAATAAAATTATATTACATTCATGTGATGAATATATAATCTCTCAAAAATATCATTATTGGAATGATTTAGGGATAAAAAAACAATATCCTTCAATTTCTAACAAGTTAATTTAGAGTACGGACCATATGAATTGGAAATCAAAGTTCCATATATTATATTACACATTTTAAGAGAATTTATTATATATAAAATTTAAATCATTGATAAATTTAACTAAAAATATCTAAAAAACATAAAAAAAATTAACAATTAATATAATTAGGTATTTAAGATAAGTATAAACTAAAATAATATTGTAAAAATAATACATCTAAATGTTAATCCTGATCATGATAACCACAATCACCGAATATTTTATCAGAAAAGTCATGTTTATGGAGAAATAATTTAATAGAGATTCAAGAAACATATTTACTATAATTCATAAGAATATAAAAAAACCAAGTAGAATTTATCATAATCTACATCATAAGGAACACCCACTTCCAGATAATGATGGATTAAAAAATATATTTTAGCACCCCCTATTTTGACGCACATCTATATTTTATGTTTTTTATTTTATGATTGGAAAGGTTAGGCTGAATTACTCAAGTTTTCAAGAAGGATAAAATAATGTAATTAAGAATCTGGATATAAAAAATTGTTCACACCATTAATTATTTTTCTCAAAAACATTGGATTTTGGATATACAACATGAAATTTATTCAATGCATGAATGATTTTATAGGAATTTTTTTATTGATTTCGCCTATGATCCTTTACTAAGTGAATGGTTTTATAGTATTTTTAGTTGTAGTGAATTGAATTTTGCAATATATGGTATCTCAAAGATTCATGAGGGAAACTCATATGCCACATCATGAATGATTTCCGTTCAATTCAACTTATTAATTTTAGTTCCCTTAGTTCTTCAATTTTTTTCGATAATTCTACATGAACCAATGGAACCTTTAGGGGATGTTTGGGCTATATTTTACTGAGATACATTTTTTTCAATTAATCAAGGGGTGTAAGTCCTTGGATAAAACTGATAGGGATCTCTTATTTCATTTAAATCAATATCCACCCATTTTCTGTTAAAAAAATTAAAAGCAGGAGTTGTTCTAGTTGAATATATTCGATCAAAAATGTTTTTATCAAATATTTTTATTATTAATTGAAGTAATTAAATGAATAGACCATCCAATTTATTTCGTTTACATATTATTCATGATTAACATATTGGAGGTATGTGGTTTCTCCCACATTTGAAATTTTAGGGGATGAATAGTTTCTTTGGTTTTCCACCAGATATTGGTTATGAATTTGTTGATAAAACTATACTTTAATTTCTCTCATTAGTTAGTTTATGAATATTGGTTTTTGGGTGATTCTAATAATATGTTTGAAATGTTTTTTAAATGGTTTTCCAAGAGAACAAAATTGTTTTAAAAGAGTATGTGGAATAATGTGGTTGTTGCATGTGTTCATGCCCATTTGGAATAGGCTATGAACATAAGTAACCTAAAAATGGGCACATGTTGTGGGATAAACATGGGTCTCCCAATAATCTATCTATAATGTAATAATCCCTTCTTGTGACTCTATGTAAGTCTAGGGGAAAGCTTTGGTGTGTTTGTGTGTGTGAGAACATTAATGGATTTTCCAAGATGATTTAATTCACTATTTCTATAACTTTTAAAGGGAAAATTATTATGGTAAAACTAATTTATTTATCTTATTTCCCATTTTATTTATAAGTTAATTAAACAATATGAATTCCATTTATATTCCTCTTTCATGGATTATATAAACTATGAGATGGTTATATTCTTACTATAGTGTCTTGTTAGAAAATAATCTTTGGGTATTCTTACTGGGTGTTATTAATAACCCAAGGATAATTCACTTTGGTGCATATGAAGACATTGTATTCCATGAAACTGAAAGGGATGATTGCATATTTTCCTACAAGATCTTCCTGAGGTTTTATGAATAGATAAATTGAGTTAGTATTTTGAGTTAGTTTGTTCATAGAATTTGGGGTGGATCCACCTAGTGGCATGTATCCTATTTTTGTATGTCTTATTTTTTCTATATATTTTTATTTATATTGATACTCTAATATAATTGGTTTATGGTATTATTGAGTTATAGTTTTTTCATTACATTTTACTTATAGAATTGTTTTGAAGGATATAATTATTTTTTGAAGGTTGTTTCTCTAAAAATTGTAAGATGTTCCACCATAATTCTTGTTAAACCCTTGACATTTCTTAAAATAATTTGGTATTTAGGTAATATAAATTGAGGTCAGTGTAACATTATCACTTTCTATGACAATAGATAAGATGATTTATTATTAATAGTATCTACATTTTCCTTCATTGGTTAGGATGGAAGGAACGATACAAAACACATCAATACATGAGACATATAGAATTAGATTGTGTAGTTAATTTTTTTGTGTTGAACATCATGTTACCATTGTGGAATTATTACTAAACGTTTTTTAATACACATGTAGTGATGTTGTTATGTAGTCTTCATGGGTTTACCTGATGATTGTTGGGTATCATTCATTGGTAATGTGACATCCCACCATGATTAAATTATTATATGATTGCAATATTTTGGAATTGATTTAGTATAATTTTATAATGTTTTGATATGATATATCTTATAAAACTGGATAAATCGATAGTAAAATAATTAGTTGGAAGTTATCACTCTGGTTGTAGAATATAAATGGAATTAGTGGGGTAAAAGAGAAACACAAATGGGTATTTAATAGTGATTGTGATACTGATTGAACCACATGTAAACCAATGGCTATATTAGATTATTTTTAATCTCTTATAGTCTATCACAAAAAGGGAACATGGTATAAGGTTTCACATCATGTGAGTAACAACACGAAATTCTAGAAATAAAATCCAAAGACATTATGGGATGATAGATACATGAGGAAGAATATTTATAGCTGGGTAAGATGAAAAATAAATTATAATTCCAAGATCCAGTAGAAAAGGGGAATTTTAAAATAAAAACAGACATTTTTTATTAATTGGTGCTATAATAGTGGGACATGACAATTTCTGAGGTAGTGGAATATATTTTTAATTAGGATAGGTTTAAGTAATTGTTCAAAAAAGTTTTTATCTTTACACATTCTAGATAGTGAATATAAGGATTTTATTTCAACTAAAATATGGAAGTATGTATGTGACAGAGTACACTTCCCAGTTTACACATCTAGTTTGATGTTCACTAGAGGTATTAGTATATGAATTACTAATGGTAAGAATATTCAAGTGATGTCTACTACATAATATTCACTAAGAATTATTCATGTCATATACTATATATTTTATAGATATAGTGAGTAATTAGTTTGTCATAGTGATAGATATTTAATATATTAATAGTGTATGGGACATATTAATTAATCCAAAAACTAGTAGAATATCCACAGAACAGATTAAGAGAAACGGGAGAGCTATTCTCATGGGAAAGCCACAAGATAATCATTATGTGGGGTTAGTATTTTATCCACCACATCACAGTAATATACTGGGTTATGTTTAGTGTGACTCTATTTAAAATAGAATTAAGGATTATACATCCACATCATGATTTTGTAACAACTTCTAAAAAAGCGCATCTCAAGATATATTTCCTTTAAATTCTAAATTTTCTAGGAGGAGATATATAAAACTAGTCTCATATATCATATAAACAATCTAAAAAATCTAAGAAGAGTGGTTATCTCCCTCAAAATTGGAGAAAACATGATGAATACTAGTACACCTCAATTTTATAGATGATACCATATAAATGGAGAAGGATATATTATACTTGATCGGACCAATAGTTAAATTAAGTTACCAGTGATTTTTTGACTGATAAACCAAGTATGCTGATTCTTTGAGGTTGAATTATTTAGATCTTGACCGTTATTAATTTTTTCATTAATTCTTTTGTGGTAGATTATATTAATTATTCTCAAGTTTTTTAGCATTTGGGATTTTAAATGGCCATTATTCCTCTTGCCATTATTATCAAAACACCTCTTAGTTACTAGTAAGGTAGAGGCTTCAAGTTCCGATCTTGTAGCATTAAAATTGATGTGATGTAGTACCAATGGGAGATTACTATATTAGAGATCAATTTTTCCATGGAATCTTTAGAATATACTATTTTTTTTAATTCAAAGGTCATAATGATTTTAATCGTCATGAAGTAACTTTAACATCCCTAGATGAAGAAAAAATATTATTCATTATAGATGGGGATGTTAATGAATGTAGAGTATGTGGTTTTGTGGAATTAGATGGAACATTTTTGTAATGACCCTGAACTTCCATTGATTTTTTTTTAATTCATGGAAATTCGATGAGTCCACAGTTTCTGACGACACTTGATTCCGAGACCTGGTGTACCTGGAATGAATTTCTGATGTTTTGTTCAGGTACGTTCAGTAAACGTACGAGCATGGTTTTATAACTTTTGAACCAGTGATCGGAATTAAAATCTAAGGGCACCGTTGAACTTGCAGCATTGGTAATTTCTTAGTGAGACTTTTACCGCTGTTGAATTCTTTCGAGATTGGAAGATAGTTTTGGTGTTTTAAAAGAAATTAAATAAAAATAAGGTGTGATTGTTTTTAAATGTGGGTGGTTAAAAACTCCAAGTGGAGGTTGGATCTGGGGACCACCTGCACATAACCTCCCTTGAGAGGATATTATTAGGTGGGCCCACACAAGCTTTAAACCTCCTTGAACTCCCCATAATTGGGGGAAGGCTCTTGAACTCCCTTCATTAAAGTGCCAACCCCCTCTATTAATTAATTATGCTCCATCAATTAATTAATTAAAACCCATTCGATTTATTTTGAATTCTTTTGTCCATCAATTAAATAATTGGTTAGCATAACCCATTATTTTTGTTGGCACTTTCTTTTTGGTGGAGCTTTAGAGAACCCTTGGGGAATACCATCCTTCCAACGAAGAACACCACTCACCATCAAAGAACTACGAACACCTTCATCATTCTTCTACTGTGCCAATAGATAAAGAGCCGACCGCGAAGAACGTCGATGACGCTTCTTCCTCAGTCTCCTACCACAGATGCATTCCGACATCGATGAATCAAGGTCCTCTCTTTTCTGACTTCTTCAACGAATGAAAAATACAAGGTAGGAGGATTTATGTTTTTTTCATTTCTATTCTTCCCCTTTCAATATTTATTGTATTGTGAGTTTCTGATTGTTACGGTCATAACGATGAGGGATCCGACCGCACGAACACGGCCCGACCCTCCCCCTTTGTTGTTCACTTTGTTGTCGACAGTGGCAACACAACACTACCGCGACGGAACCGGTGGCACAAGGTCGTCAGATCACCAAGATGGAATGACACAGCCATTCCACACGGAAGGAGAGGGGCGGCCACGACGGGCCGCGGTGGAGGTGTGCGGTACTGTCATGCTGCGCGGAGGCCAGCAGAGGGCCACAACGGAGTGTCAGGGTGTTGTCACGTCGTGCCGGAGGTGCTAGTAAGCTGCGGCCAGGGCTTCCCGTGATGGAGGGGTATGGCGCCGGCGCGCCGTGCCGGTGGCGTGGATTTGCTGGCCGCTCGGGCCAGCCAGGAGGAGTGGGACCTCGTCGGTTCCCACGTGTGCTGGAAAGGCGCCACCTAGCGCCAGTTTCGGCTCACACCCGAATGGCAGATCCGTTCGGGTTCCAGGGGGCACGCGCCTCCCCCCTGGGCGTGGTTGGGGCAGGCCGCCCTCAGTCAGGCGGCCCTCAGACTGGGTCGGACCCCGGTCCGGACCGGGTCAGGCTGGGTCGCTCCGACTGGTTCAGGCCTGACCCAGACCCGCTATGGCCAGTTTACACATTTTTCCCAAATCCTGGGCTACGGGTTTCTGATCGACGAACCGTCTGCAGCGATGGAAATTTTATAGCATGAAAGATCTTTTAGACCACCCCACTAGAGATTTGGTAGCAGTTGGGGTAATGTCGGGTTGGTTTGAACTTAAAAACCAATCGGGCCCCTGGAACGGAAATGCCAATAACTCATAGACCGCGCATCCGATTGACTTTACGCCTGCCGCGTTGGGTTCCTTATAATGAGACAGAACTATGAGATATATCATCTTGAGACTTTGTGTTAGTTGACATATCAACACATGGCTCGAAGTGCAGACCCTCCCGGAATCGAGCGTGTTGTGCGTGGGAACCCTATGGGTGGCTGCGACTGAAATGATAGGATCCTACATGGACCTAAAACTGTACCAGGATCCTCCATGGGTTCGACAATGACGATACTGTACCAGGATCCTTCGTGGGTTTGACCATGACGATACTGGATCGGGTTCCTCCGTGGGTTCAATGGTGATGACTTCTGTACTGGGATCCTTCGTGGGTTCGATGGCGCAGATACTGTTCCATGATCCTACGTGGGTTTGACATAAGAGATGATTCATTGGCTAAATCTAATAATCTCTACCAATATACATGAGTTGTATACCAATGTGAGCTGATACTTGTCTTTCTGTTTTTATCCTCGAGATGATTGACTTTACCTCATTTGTGGAATGGGTTGTGCTTGGGCACGAGTGTTGGATCCAGACTGTGATTGGTAACTTAGGTATATGTATGGTCATATAACTATGTAGGGGTGGATGATACTTCGTGATTTTATCTTACTACTGTGGTTTATCCTAAGTGGATTATGGGAGACCTACGGGGGTCTCAGGTTCCCCTACTGAGTATTTTTATACTCACCCCTGCACGGGCTTCGCCCACACCTTGTTGTGTTCTCGGCAGATGATGGTCAGCAGTGATCGAGGATGAGGGTGACGGATGGGAGACTGCACGGAGCTGGACTAGAAGGGATGTACCTCAGGGATGAGTTTTTCATGATATGTACCTACCTTTCAGGTATGATTCCTCGGTAGACAATCTAGGAGCTGTTTTCCCTTTTTACTTATACTTTTATTTGCTGTTCGGTTGGGTTTGTATAATGGCCCACTTACTTTCAGGACACCTTTATTTTCTATATTAGTACTTATTCATTCTATTTCTTGTGTTTAGAATGTGTTTGTTACAGGTTTATAGGAAATACCTTCCATTTTTATCTGGGATTTGTCTTTGGTGCTAGTCGCCAGCCCCTGATCTATGGAAGTTGGTCTTGGTGTAGTCATGGCACGGGCCTCGAGGACAGGTCATGACAAATTGGTATCAGAGGAGTCGGTTCTACCATAGAACATGGACTATGATTCTTTTAATGGAAATAGTGTTAACGGTTTTGGGTGTGGTTATCAGTTTAGGGAAACCGGTGTTGGTGCGGCGACCGATGAATCCATACACTAGGACTATGACTTCTGACTTCCGACTCAGTGCACGAAAACATTGATTACATCTGTGTTTCCATTGTAATGTTTTCGTTGTGATTACATTGTGTTATCTCACTAGGTATATTGTTTTGACCATGGTGCACCAGTTTCCTTTTTAGATGGCCCCACATAGGCATCTAGCCAGGGTTCCGAGTTTTGTACGAGATGGTATCCCACCAAGCGATGAGGCCTATGTGCAGGGCCCCATCACAGCAGAGGTACCAGTGGTACCACTACCCATTGGGCCACCAATACCACTAGCTCCAGCAGTAGGGAGTGCATGCCATATGAGTGCGTTACAGAAGTTCCAGCACTAGAGGCTACCCAGGTTAAGGGGATAGACAGACCCACAGGCAGGTGAGGATTGGCTTGAGGCTGTTGTGAGTATTTTCAGATTGGTAGGGACACCAGTTAACCTCCTGGTGATCCTTGCCACGAGTCTCCTCCAGGTAGTAGCAGGAAGATGGTGGAGCCCAATTCTCCAGGTGCATGATGAGACATCACTACTCTGGGATGACTCCGAGAGTCTCTTTCGGTCAGAGTTTGTTCCAGCCACCCTTCGTGCGGTGCAGATACAAGAGTTACTGCATCTACAGCAGGGTAGCATGATGGTAGCTTAGTACTCTGCGAGGTTCAACGACCTCTCACACTACTCCACAGATATGGTACGATACCCATTCTTCTAGGCTCAGACCTTTGAGAAGGGACTCAAGAATTAGATCAAGGCTTTGATGATCTGCCTCAATATTCCGACGTAGGAGGGGGTGTTATAGAAGACCCTTATTGTGGAGAGTTTTCTTAATGAGAACTCACCAGCAGCGAGACCCACTATAGGGAGACATGTACCAGAGTCTTCTGCAGTTGGCAGTAGACAGATGTCGCAGAGGACCAAGCAGACCAGGGCATCATGTGGGTAACCCCAGGATACAGGTATGGTTGTGCGAGGCACATGAGACAGATCCATCCATACAAAGAGCAGGTAGTGCTATGCGTGAAGTGGGCAGGGTCACATGGCTCGTGACTGCCCGACCCGCCATGCAGATGAGCAGAAGACAGTAGAGGGACCCCCCAGGAAGAGGTATAGGTCGACCATGGTGGTCCGCTAGGAGCAAGAAGACGAGGCACAGGAGCTGGCCGAGAAGCAGGTGGTGGACGATGTTTCAAGGTCCTACCACCACCACCACCATGAGGTCCACCCTGACCACAGGGAGCTGGCAGACAGGGGCGGGCTCAGCCCCAGGCAGTCGAGACCTACTACAACGGCGCACCTAAGATGATATGAGTTACTATCTGTGTCTAATCCACCCTTGTTGTAGTACTTATAGACACTGGTGTGAGTCATTATTTTATTGTCGCTTCCATCATTTGGATCTCGGAGATTTCGATGGAGCTGTTGGCTCAATCTTTACGGGTAGAGACTCATACGGGAGAAGACACGACGATTACGCACTAGTTCTGGTAGTGTGAGCTTACTCTAAGAGGCGGGAGCTTTGGATGGGATCTCCTCGTAGCAGCGTTGATGCCTTATGATGGCATCTTGGGTATAGACTGGTTATCCACAGTTCATGCGCAGATTGACACCATTAGGTGGAAAGTGCAGTGTGTCCATGAGTATGGGATGAGGTTTAACTTCACCGGCGAGAAGGGATCCTTTTCAACACAGGATTGTCTTATTCAAATGAAGGGGAAGCCGATCACACATCAGTTGGCTTGCCTCATTCTTAGAGCGGTTAATGTGTGGATTCCAAGTTTTCCTTTTTTTGTCGATCAGTACGCGAATATCTTCCCTGATGATATTCCAGGACGACCTCCTCACAGAGAGGTAGGATTTTACATTGTCTTTTACCTTGAGATGACACCGATATCCACTCCAGCATATCGGATGTCACCCGCGGAGCTTCATGATCTACGAGTATAGCTGGAGGACTTGTAGGGGAAGGTATTTATCCGACCCAGTGTTTCACCATGGGAACCCTCGATTTTTTTCGCCAAGAAGTCGGATAGGAGCTTGTGTCTTTGTGTTGATTATCAATGCCTGAACTAGGTGAACATGAAAAACAAGTACCCACTCATGTTGATTGACGACCTCTTTGATCATCTGAAGGGAGCATGTTGGTTATCGAAGATAGATCTTCGATCAGGTTATCACCAGCTAAGAGTACGAGATGAAGATGTGTAGAAGACGACCTTTAGATGCCGATATGGCCACTATGAGTTCTTGGTTATGCCATTCAACATATCCACGACACCAGCAGTATTAATGAGACTCATGAACAAGATCTTTTAGTCATACCTTGATCGCATTGGGGTAGTCTTAATCGATGACATTCTGATCTACTCAGCTACTGGGGAGGAGCACGCCTACAATTTGCAGGTAGTACGGGACACACTCCGAGAGCACTAGCTTTATGGTAAGATCTCGAAGTTCCAGTTTTGGATTCAAGAGGTTCACTTCATGGGACACGCCATCTCAGAGGCTGGAGTTGAAGTAGATCCAGAGAAGATTGAGACAATACTTGCTTGGGAGCCACCCGGGAGTGTGACAGAGGTATAGAGGTTTCTAGGACTGGATGGGCACTATCGGAGATTTGTTTCAGACTTCTCCAATGTTTTATCACCACTTTCAGCATTGACGAAGAAGGATAAAACCTTCATGTGGTCAGAGAGACGCCAATAGAGATTTCAGGAGCTGAGGTAGAGGTTTACTAGTGCCCCCATCTTGAGGAATCTAGGGGAGGGCGTAGGGTACGTAGTATACAGCGATGCATCAGGGAATATACTTGGGTGTGTCCTGATGTAGGAGTGAGTAGTGATCGCTTATGGTTCTCGGTAGTTGAGACAACACGAGAAGAACTATGCTACCCATGAACTTGTTTTAGTAGCATTGATTTTCTCCTTGAAAATTTGGCAGCACTATATGATGGTCGAACTTTTTACCATGTACTCTGATAACAATATTCTCAAGTATATCTTCTCTCAGAAGGACCTGGACCTCAGACAATGGCGTGGGCTTGAGTTCCTCCAGGGCTCTGAATTTTAGATAATCTATACTCCTGGGAAGGGTAATGTCGTAGAAGATGCTCTCAGTATAAGATCAGGCATTCAGCTGCTAGGAGGGGCGACAGAGAAGCTGGCCGCGTTGAAGATATCCTTTGTGGATCAAGATGTATTAGCCTTTCTATAGTCTCTTACAGTCACACCTCCACTTCTTCAGAGATTGGGGGAGGCGCAGCATGGGGATGTTGACTGCGTGGCTCGACTCGAAAAGATATCCATAGGGAAGGAACCTGATGGATTTTTTTTAGGTGGGGAGCACGTCATCCTCTTTTGAGAACATACCTGGGTACCAGTTGCACTTTAGGAGGTTGTTTTGATGGAGTACTGCACTTCCCCACTTGTGGAACATCCAAGAGTTGCAAAGATGTATCAGGACCTTCGACGACAGCACTGGTGGCCAGATATGAAGAAGGAAGTAGCATATTTTTCCCACGATGCCTCACTTGTCAACAAATGAAGGAATAACACCATGTACCAGCAGGCTTGGTATAGCCCTTAGAGGTCCCAGACTGGAAGTGGAATGGGATATCCACGGACTTTGTGATGGGTCTCCCACGCACATCGAGGAGTCACGATTCGATATGGGTGATCTTAGACCAAATTACAAAGTCAGCCCACATCCTACCAATCAGATAGTAGAGTTCAGTACAGATCTTGGGACGTCTATACGTGCGAGATATCGTACGACTTCTTGGTGTTCCATTGACGATCGTCTCTGATCGAGATAATCGTTTCACTTCTCGGCTATAGAAGGGGATGTAGGAGGCATTCGGGATGTAGCATCACTTGAGCACCGCCTTCTATCCTCAGATAGATGGTCAGACTAAGAGGACCATTCAGACCCTCAAGGACATTCTCCACGCATTTTTTCTTGACTTTGAATGCAGCTGAAAGGACCACTTACCATTGGTGGAGTTTTTCTACAACAACAGATATCACTCCACCATCGGTATGGCACCTTTTGAGGCCTTGTATGGTCGACCTTGTAGATCGCCACTGTGCTGGAATGACCCAGGGGTGTCAGCACTAGTGGGTCCAGAGATGGTGCGGGCTACCACAGAGAAGGTTCAAATCATCCAGTAAAAGATTAAAACTGCACAGAGAAGGCAAAATTCCGATGCTAATACGATAAGAAGACTACTAGGGTTCTAGGATGGAGACAATGTCTTTCTATGGGTCTTAACTTGATGAGGTCTATAGAGATTTGTCCAAGGCGTAAAGTTATATCCACAATTCATCAGAACTTTCTTGGTCCTCAGAAGAGTTGGCGAGGTTCGTGTCCGCTTAGCTCTTCGACCTTAGTTTCACCTGGTGCACGATGTCTTCCATGTATCTCAGTTGAGGAGATACCTGCACGACCCATCCCATATCATCAACCATGGAGAGCTGGACATCTATGACGGGGTGACTTTAACGGAGGTTCTAGTGGAGATTGAGGATCGACAGGAGCGGGTCCTTCATGGATAGTCGATACCTTAGGTGCACATTCACTAGCAGCACAAGAACCTTTATGAGAGCACATGGGAGTAGGAGGCTCAGATTCGTGCTCAATATCCACATTTTTTCCCTTAGTGTGAGTTGTACATTACGGGGATGTAAATCCCTGAGGTGGGGAGAATGTAAAGACCCAAGAATTCCGTGAATTTTTTTTCATAATTCATGGGAATTTTACGAGTCTGCACTTTCTTGACGACACTTGATTCTGAGGCCCGGTGTGCCCAAAATAAATTTGTGAAGTTTTTTTCATGTACGTTCAGTAAACATAAGAGCATAATTTTATAACTTTTTAACCGGTGCTTAGAATTGAAATCTGGGGGCACCGTTGAACTCACAGCGTCGGTAATTGCTTAGTGATACATTTACTAGAGTTGTGTTCTGTTGAGATTGGAAGATAGTTTTGGGGTTTTAAATAAAAATTAAATAAAAATAAGGTGTTTTTATTTTTATTTTTTGGTGGTTAAAACCTCCAAGTGGTGGTTATAGGTGGGGCCCACCCACACATTACCTCCCTTGGGAGGATATTATTAGGTGGTCCCACACAAGTTGTAAACCTCCTTGAACTCTCCATGAGTGGGGTAAGGCTCTTGAAATCCCTTCATTAAACTTCCAACCCCCCTCTATTAATTCATTATTCTCTTCAATTAATTAATTAAAACCCATTCAAATTATTTTGAATTATTTTTCCCAACAATTAAATAATTGGTTAGCTTAAACCATTATTTTTGTTAGCACATTCTTTTTGGTGGAGCTTTGAAGAACCCTTGGAGAACTCCATCCTTCCAACGAAGAGCGCCACTCACCAACGAATAACGACGAACACCTTCATCATTCTTCAACCATCCCAAAAGAGAAGGAGTCATCCGTAAACAACACCGACGACGCTTCTTTCTCAGTCTCCTACCACGGACACTTTTCGACATCTACGAATCGATGTCCGTTCTTTTCCGACATCGTCAACGAAAGACAAATACGAGGTAGTGGGATTTATGTTACTTTCGTCTCTATTTTTTCCCTTTCAATATTTATTGGATTGTGAGTTTCCAATTGTTAACGACATAATAAGGATGGATCGGACCACACGAACACAACCTGACCCTCCCCCTTTGTTGTCCTTTTTGTTTTCGATGATGGCAGCGCAACACTACTGCGACGGAACCGGCTGGGCAAGGCCGCCAGATCACCAAGAAGGCACGACACCACCATGCCGCGCGGTAGGAGAGCCACCACCACGATGGGCTGCGGCAGAGTCGTGCGGTGCCACCGCGCCGTGCGGAGGCCAGTAGAGGGCGGAGATCAGGGCGGGCCGTAGCGTAGGGCCGTGGTGCTGTCGCGTCGTGCCGGCGGTGCACGGAAGTCGCGTCCAGGGCGGGATGCAGCGGAGGGGAGTCGTGCCGATGTCATGGAGCGGCTGGCCACTCAGGCCAACCGGGAGGAGAGATACCCTGTCAGGTCCCACATGTGCAGGACTAGCTCCACCTGGCACCGGTTTCAGCTCACATTTGAATGGAAAAGTCATTTGAGTGCTAGGGGGTACATGCCTCCACCCCCGGGCATGGCTAGGGAAGGTCGTCGGGCTACCCTCGGCCGGGCCGCCATATTCTGGGTCACCCTCTGGCCGGGCCGCCCTCGGCCCGGCCTCCCTCGGGCCCTCGGACTGATTCAGACCCTAGTCTGGACCGAGTTTGGTCGGGTCACTCCAACAGGGTCGGACCGGACCCGGACCCGCTATAGCCAGTTTACACCTTTTTTCCCATAACCGGCGATACGGCTGTCTGATCGACAAACCGTCTACAACTATGGAAAGCATAGATAATTATGGATCCTTTGGAATACCCCACTAGAGTTTCAGACAATGTTGGGGTACGGTCGGGTTGGTTTGAACCTAAAAACCAATCGGGCCCCTAGAACGGAAATGCCAATAACTCACAGACCAGGCGTTCGATTGATGCGCCGTCTGTCATGTTGGGTTCCTTATGATGAGACAGAACTATGAGATACATCAACTCGAGACATCATGGTAGTTGATGTATCGAAACATGGATCGAGCATCGGACCCTCCCAAAATTGTGTGTGTTGTGTGCGAGAACCCTATGGCTGGCTGCGACTGAGATGATATGATACTACATGGACCTACTACTGTACCAGGATCCTCCATGGGTTCGACAACGAAAATATTGTACCAGTATCCTCTGTGGGTTCGACAGTGATGGTACTGAACCAGGATCCTTTGTGGGTTTGACTGTGATGACTTCTATACTAGGATCCTCCATGGGTTCGACTGTGCAGATACTGTTTCCAGGATCCTACGTGGGCTTGACATAAGAGATGATTCAATGGATACATCTAATCATATCTACCCCTCTACATGAGTTGTATACTTGTGTGAGATAAGTCTGGTCTTTTAGTAGTTATCATCGAGATGATTGACTTTACTTCTTTTGTGGAATAGGTTGTGCTTGTGCTCGAGTGTTGGAGACGGACTGTGACAGGTAACATAGGTATATGTATGGTCATATACCTAAGTAGGGATGGTTAATACATTGTTATTGTATATTACTACTTTGGTTTATCCTTAGTGGATTATGGGAGACCTTCGGGGGTCACGGAGTCCCCTAATGAGTATTGTTATACTCACCCCTGCATGGGCTTCGCCCGCACCTGGTTGTGTTCTGTGCAGACAATGATCAGCAGTGATTGAGGCTGAGGGTGATGGACAGGTGGCTGCACAAAGTTGGACTAGATGGTACATACCTCAGGGATGAGTTTTTCGAGATCTATACCTACCCTTGAAGTAGGATTCTCCGTTGGATAATCCAGGAGCTGTTTCCCCTTTTTTACTTGTACTTGTACTTTTTTTTCAGTTGGGTTTGTATATTGAACCACTTACTTTCATCACACCATTCTTTTCTGTATTAGTACTTGTTCCTTCTACTGCTTGTGTTCAGACTGTGTGTGTTACGGGTTTAAAGGAAATGCCTTCCCTTTTTATCTGGGATTCGCCTTTGGTGCTACTCGCGAGCCCCTGGCCTATGGAAGGAGGGCTTTGGGTAGTCATGACACGGGCCCCGAGGATGGGTTGTGGAAATTTACTAGTTATATGGAATAAATTAATTTAGGTGATTTTATTGAAATTATTGTTAGTTTTTTTCGGGGCCCGCAGCGGATGTCGGTGGGCTGGGGCATTTAAAATTTTCATTGGCGGAACGACGATACTTGTCATCGCCGACGATCTAGGCCCTGGAGAGGTCCAAGGATCTTGTGTAGATTATTAAGAGCACAAAATTAAAATGGAAATGTACCCATTTCAAATCCGAAGTTTTAGTCGACTGCTACTATCTGATGGTGATAGTCACTTGAGGGATCCAAAGAAGGATCCCTCTAGATTTTCCACACACGCTCCAAAAATTTGCAGGAACGCCGATCATCGAACTCTGGGTGCTAGCCCAGTGATCCGAAAATGCTCTTGACGTCCCAATGATCACTGCATCGAGAAGCCTTTAATGCATAAGAGAGATCATGATCCGAGCATCTTGGATCGAGTGCTTCTCTCTCTAAGAAGCGGTAGGAGAGAGAGGCTCTCAAATTTCATTCCATGCAAATGAATGAATAGTGAATTGCACACACAAGAGAGAGAGCCTCCTCTCTTATTTATAGAGAGATTGAAAAATACCTGATAGGGTTCCCTGACCCCCGTTAATATCAATGTTCTCTAAATAAATAATTTCAATGAACATAACTGCGCCAATATTATTTATTATTTTATTACATACTTGTAATATATATGAAACATATTACGTGATAAAATCCGAGCCATTTAACTCGACTCGCTGTCCTGCTTAATATTAAACGAACCTTGAATATTAAAATAATATTCGTTTGATTAATATTTTTCTCGTATTTACTAAACTCATAAATACATTAAATAAATTCAATACCAAATATTTGTAACTTGAATACTAATGAATTTATTTAATTCATTTGGTGATCGTCAACTTGGACAACGCTCGAACACTATGGCGGGGCCCACTATGTCTATATACCTATTCAACTGAATAGGTGTGGATTCTTGAATGTGTTGTTGTGTTTGACCCTCTAGGCCCTTATCTCGATAGCAGTGAATAAAATCCACAGACCAAGACTAGAGTCTAGAAACTCATCAAGTCCCCCTAAAGAGATAAGGATAGTCATAGAAACGACTACCATCCTACGAACACTGACTATGTACTATAATCTCTTTGTCATTAAATATCTCATAAAGCTGGACGCACTCTTGTGTCATCATCCTTATCTTGATTTATTATTTATTGATCTATCCAGATGGATTTTCCTTTCTACTGCTTTGGGAAAAGTCTTATGAAGGATGCACCATCCTGATCAACTTGGCCTGAGATCTAAACTTCCTAAACTTGGAAGTGACAAATCCTTTATTGACCATTCAACCAACGTCATACCCCCAACGATGCACCCAACACAAACTAAATCGCCACGAAATTACTTCCATGGCTTTCGCCTTGCATCAAAGTACGTAATTAAATGATATAAATTGGTAATGTTCTTAAGTCAAGAGACCAATACACATGTTCGTTGATAGGAACAACCAATGACACCCAATACATGTGATGTTCATATTGACGGGTCTGTCCTAATGATCTCACTAATAGAGATCACCAAGTGCGAACTTCATGAGAAGAAGTCTCAATACTTATGATCCCCCAATACCTGATCGTCAGACATTTACTGTGTCCAGTCAGTAATATGTATCTATACTATAGAACATATATTTAAGATCAATGTCATTGTATCTTGAGGTTCTCATTATAGCCTGGGATCTGCTATAACCTCTTGACATGACAATTAACCTGAAGACATTACTATTATTATAGTGGATATAGAAAAGTCTGAACTATAATGGTATGATATCATCATGCATATCTAACTGTACACATGATACGGTAATCAAAAGTACTACATAGTTGGGTCTAGGGCCCCCACTATTTCAACACTCCCACTTTCACTAGATCCAACTTGCTAACTAAACACGTTAGCTACTCACATGATATATACCATGCTTCTGCTAAGTAATGGATTTATCTTCTGGGCCTGCCACATATTCACCGCATGGCATATCTGCTATATGTGACCTTATATGATTGAGTAAAACTTATCAAGATGAGGTATCTCCGAGTATATTGATTTTTTTCATTGTCATAACTTGACAACATGGCTAGTAAGAATATCATTTTTCTCATTATGATAATACTTTTCTCACTAGGTGAGAATCAAAGAACTAGAACTAATCGTTGGAAATTTATAACTGCTTCTTTGCTATCTTAGAAGCTGCAACAATCCCAGTATTTATAGTTATGGATACCACAATATTTTATGAGCTTGACTCGCTCATATCATTTGCCTAACTGTGATACTAGATCAAATTGATCTATGGATTACTAGTTTGTGTCCCACAATAACTATTATACCTTCCTCTCCATATTCCAGGTACATATCAATTGTACTTGCCTAAGTACAAAATGATAGTTCTTACTGCATCACTTGCAGTGCTCCTGGATATAATTGATATATGCATATTATATCCTGGCAGTATCAATTATTGTACATATTATGGAATATGTGATTAATCCATCGCAAAAGCATATGGTATCAATTCAAAACATTAATCTCTACATATGCTCCGAACATATTAACCTGGAGAGATTAATCCATGTGACATAGGCAACAATTGTTAACATGAATTGTTCCAACTTGTACATTTCAATACAATGTCACTTTATATATGATTGACTAGGACCAAGAAACCATTGGATCTTCCTCAATGGATCATGTTCCCTGTAGCAGAGGTTTCTACTTGAAGTCAATCATTGGAGAATTGATTTTAACCTGATCTTATCTAACTGTAAGATCAAAATCTGTTTTCCATGTATTTCCGAACATATTTCATTTGGAAAACATTGGTGCTCCCACTAACCTTTCATAGACACAAGGCAAAGATTAATTTCTAATGACTGCTCTAAGATATTGTTGCTTACATTAATCCAGAATTTAATTTTAGTAACTTTCTACCCTTATTGGCATCATTTGAAGTCATCATCTCTTTCTGGTTGCATCGTATAGACACCTTCCACGAAAATTGATCTTGACATCCAATGACAAATAAAAAGAACTTAGAAGTTCATCTATGACAAGTAAAATTATAATAGATTTAGGCGTACCGACTTGGTATAACCAATCGAGCCTTATTTCTACCATACTTGTACCATCCATGTATCATTTCATTTGAATACCCACTGCAGTATTCAATTTATAATCCCCTTTGAAATTTGATACAGGGAATCCATTATTGAATTTCAGTTGATCGTTTCAATCTTATCTTGTTTCCATATACTACTTACATGTAGGATTTATTATTCTTAATGAATAATATATCACCGACTACGGTAAATATAAAACCATCACCATGATTTCACACTTCCTACACAGTATGTGTCTCTAGAACATTCCTATTCCACATGTACATGTGGAACTTGTTCCCTATGCAAACAAATTGTGCATCTCAAGCATTGACTAAGTCCAAGTCAATTCAGCTCCCACTATCTCTAATATAGATGTGCACCCTTGTATAGAAATTTAGTCTTATACTATGACTCGTATGATATCCATTTGTAATTTTATTTGGCATATTGGTTATGAGTTGAATCCATTATTTGCAAAGCACATCATGAAATATAATGGAAGTTTCTATAGGTTGTAACATTGATACAACTTACATCATTACTTTGATGTATATCATATGAGGTTAGGAATTGCTTCACGCTACATGTTTTTTGACCACTGCTAATATGTAAGACTGATCATCGATCCTCCTTATGAACATCAATACGGTGATCTAGATAAGGTAACATGCGTTTAGGAATTACTCCACGCTACATTATCATGATCGATGATTTCTTGGTCAAGATATTCTCCAGCCTGCCGATCCGAAGAAACTCATATATTCTGACCAAACTTATACTTCATTGGTTCATTCCATAATGACTTAAAGGAAACTTATGATGTATCTTTACCTCTTTATTTATTTGGAATAGTTCACACTGTCTTTTTGAACTATCCTCAGAAAGCTTTGTGGCATAACTTTATTTCTAAAGGGTTCCTTGTCTAAACTAAGGATGTAAATTATACCATAGGTGTTTAGATGTGCTGAGCCTAAATACCATATATATTTGACGTCTTCTTTTAGTTTTACTTGAAAAAGAATCACATTTAAACAACTGGGTAGTTTTTTCATTTTGTATTCATCATGTATTGCCATTGATTCAAATAGTAGTGAACTATTTGTTGAGTATGTTACCTCAAACAACATTCATTCCAAAACATGGAATAATGTCTCATCATGACCAAATGGGAACATGAGATAATTTTTTTTGGTTATAATCCACAACTTGTTCAATTTGAATCAATCACTTGGCAATTAGATGTTATGTGTTTCTCCCCACTAACTTAGGAATCACCCTTTCTCAGCTGTTTGAAGTTGACACTTTACTTATAGTAATGTTTCTCAACTTAGTTGGTTATTGTATTTCAATACATATATGTGAAAATCATATTGTATTTTAATACCCAAGAAGTATTCGAGAAAACAATACCTTTATTTGATGAATATAAACTGAATGAGAAGCGGGTACTTGCTTCTTGTATTTCAGTTATTAAACATTCATGAATTTATTTCATTATGTAATGCAAATAACCTTATATTAAATAACCAACATCTTTTCATTGAAGGACATGATGATGGTTCCTTTAGTGTAACTTTCCATAAGTCTTTTCACCTTGTTATTCAATTTATTCACCGTAAGAATAAAAGATGGTGCTATCTCTAATATTCTTATTACTTGGCGAATGTTACCTTAAAGGTAATGAAGTGCTTATTCTATACGGTTCATATTTACTTTTAATTGAAACTAGAGTAATTGGGTGTAAAAGGTATAAGAATGGGATGACATGAAGGATTGTGAACTGTCTTTCACTTTACAGAATCTGAGTGCAATCATCACATTCAAATCTTGCTTCACTTTCTCCTTGAAAGGATCTTGGAGATGAGACTACATGTAGCATCATCCATGTCCTGAGGTAGCGGATGCATCTAACATCAGAATTTGATGATAGAATTATGACAGAACCATCATATGCTTGATTCATGAGTCTCTTTTAAGCAGTTTTACACCCTCGCTTCTTGAGGTGGCATAACAGGTTGGGACACAAGCACCATGAATTTCAGATATAGTAGTAAGGTGTGCAAGGGCCTATACTACACTTGGAATTTCATGCTTGTTTGGACATTAACTTTGTCCAATGTTCATCGTAGTTTTATTATGGTATTGATTTCCATTATCTACAGATATACATTATCAGATTGTACTTTTATGTGATTACCTAATCTGACATTACTGATTATTTAATCATTAAATGTCTCCCACTAATTTTTCGAATTCTAGGAACCCTCTGTACCAGAATCAGAATACTCTGAGTATTCTAGTGGCAATGATCCCCGAACCTCCCTCATAGTCTACTAGCTAGGGCTAATCCACTACTCGGAGGGTCCAAGGTAGTCTTTTTAGTAGAAAACCGCATTAACTTGCGTTTCCTTGATCTATTGAGTGAAGTCCCAGCTTCAAAAATCATTTACATATTTACTCAACACTTGCCTCTAAAATTACAACAAACTAGCTAAGGCTATATCTTTGCTGCAATTTTAGTTATGTTGACCCACCACACAAATTAGAACTCCCTGGTAGTAAGAGGCACCCTTAGATAAACCATGAACTAGAACCTCGAACACTCGATTTTGTTCAAACTTGGAAAATGGAAGGTTGTTTGTGACTTAATATTTTCTTTGAGGGTTTTATGTTTTTCTATCGACGAATGTAATCCATTTCAATTAATCTTGTTCATCTATGTTGTCGTGCTCACAACTTAACCTAAATAGAAAAACATATTCCACTTCTTTATGCATTTTATTGTCTATTATTTTATGTATTTTCCCCACTATTCTAAAATGAGTAAATTAATAAATAAATGCATAAAGGTAAACTACTACTTGACATGTCTTGAGAATCTAAACGACCTAAGGGGAATCATACCTCTATAGAAACATGACACTAGATGCATCTCAACCCATGTTCTATGTCTGCTTCTCATTTGGAGCATCACCTCGTCTTGGCGGAGTCCATGTGTCGAGAGCATCGTCAGATCAACGTGATCTGCCTCATCTTGGCGGGGTCGGCGTCACTCGTCGTCTTCATCCGAAGTACAAAGAAACTCGCGCGCAGGTGAGGGGAACTTGGGTATAAATTTACATCAGGTAAATTGGGCGCACATGCCCTTATACATTTTAACAAAAACAAAGACGATGCGCAGACCGTCATTTAATTAATTACACACATCACACGGTGTTTAAAATAATTAATTAAATAATAATAATTAAATGCATACATATAAATGTCGATGCTCAAGACCAGACAGCGGGTAATTTACAGTGTGATAAAACTAAAATGCATAAATAAGTACGTGGGTTATTTAATTAAATTAATTTAAATGAATTAAAAATTGAAACAATTTAATTATTTATCAGGCATGTAATTAATTTAATTTTAATACCTAAAAATAAATAAATTTATTAATTAATTTAATTATAAAAAATAAATTAATTTTAACCTCAGGTATTAAAATTTATTTATTTATAACCATAATTAATATATCAATTAATATAATTTTATTCAGTAATTAAATTAATTAAGTAAATTAATTTTAATATGACTCGGTTCAGGAAACCTTAAACAGACACATCGTGGGTTGCACTGAACCTGCGCAGACTCGTAACGGGTCAGGCAGAGCCCGTGCTCGGCTTAACTAGGTCAGACAGGTCCGCCCAGACCCAAGCTTTCTCGGGCTGGTCCTGTTTCGAGACAAACCAAACCCTGTAAAAAAAGAATCATGGTTACCTCCACCTGGGTCCATCGTTTCGAGGGCAGTCGTGCCGGCAGAAGGCGAAGGGCGTCGGGGCAGCGGTTGGTGTGTAGCCGGGAAGCAGGCGAGACAACGATCCGGCGCTGCCAAAGGCTGGTCGATTGCGGGGTGTGGTGGCGAGAGCAGGCCGTAGGGTGTAGAAGGTCTGCATGCAGTTCTTCTGTGCACCATGAGGAAGACCAAGGTGGACTTTTGCGGAGGTCGAGTGCGGCTTTCCTTATAAGAGGCGGAAATGTGAAGGCCTGTTGCGACAGCGCAGGGAAAGGAGCCGGTGGCCAGGCGCTACAGCAGGAGTAGGGCAAGGAAGGAGGCCAACAGGGGTACGCCTCCTGTTCATGCAGCGGTGAGGCCAGATGTGAAGTGGTAAGGCCAGGGTGTGGAGGGCGGCGGCCTGCCCGTGCGGCATCCCTCTCTCTACGCCGTTACGGGGCAGCAGCAGGGTGAGGGGCCAGCAGCGGCCAGGGTTGGGTGAGGCGAAATGGTGGGGAGCCACCTTCTCAGCGTCGTGATCTGCTGCTAGGGCAACGCATGGGTTGCACCGTGCGTTAGGCGGCCGTCGGTTGCTGCTGGGGCATGGCTCTGCAAGCAGGGCGGGCTCATTTGTGCCGTGCAGGGAGGAGGGGTCCGCTCGGACCCCTGCTTCACATTATTTTTTTTATTTTTACTTTCTGTTTTCCTGTTTCCACCCGCAGGACCCACCCCCCTTTTAAATAAGACTTCCTTTTGAAGTCTTATTCCACCATATTTTTTTAAATAAATAAAAAAAATTTAAGACTTACATTTAAGTCTTTCTTCCACACAAAAACTAAAGGCTACATCATATCCTTTTAATTAAATAATAATATAATTATTATAATGAAATAATAATTTATTATTATTACATTATTATAATAATAAATAATTATTACAATAATAATAAAATTATTTTGAAAATTATGTTATTTATAAAATAATTTCGACAATTAATTTTATTTTTAATGAACCGATTAAATTTTAATCGGTTCAACAAAATTAAATAAAATTAGAACCCGAGATCCAACCGTGAATTTGATCCAATCCGAAAATTTAAACTGACCATAACATGGTCATTTGATACCGGATTGCCACGCGGTTTGAACCATTGGGACTGTCTTTGAACCCTCCACTTAAATATTTACCAAAATTAATTTTCTAGGCTTAGAAAATTTATGTGATCGCTCTGATACCATTGTTATATTTTCTGGAGCCCGCAGCAGAAGCCGGTGGGATGGGGCGTTTAAAATTTTCATCAGTTGAATGATGGTACTTTCCATTGCCGACCATTTGAGCCCCAGAGAGGTCCTAGGATCTCGCATAGATTATTAAGAGCACAAAATTAAAATGGAAATGTACCAGTTTCAAATACGAAGGTGCAGTCGACTGCTACTAGCCGATTGTAAAGACCCGCAAATTTCAAGGAAATTTTTTTCTTAATTTTCTTTGGAATTTTACAAGAGCGCAGCTTCAGACGGCACCTGATTCCGAGGCCCGGTGTGCCCGGAATCAATTTCCGAAGTTTGGCTCGGGTACGTTCAGTGAACGGACGAGCGGGTTTTTCTATCTTTTGAACCGGTGCCCGGAATCGAATTCTGAGGGCACCGATGAAATCGCAGCGCCGGTATTTGCTTAGAAACGCCTCTTCCGGAGTTGCGTTTGCTCAGACGTGGTTTTTAAATTTTACGGCTTTAAGTCAGAAATAAAATAAAGTTTGTGCGACAACTTTATTTTATTTCACTTAAGCTGCTTGGAAGCCACTTGAAGTCACTTAAAGACGGCTTGAACTGAGTTGAACTGGATAGGATGCTATCCAGAAATATCCTACCCCTTGGTAGGATATTTGTGCGGTGGGACCCGCACGAGCCCCGCCGTTTCTTTCGCTAAGTAACGCACCCGCAAAAACCCGTCAAAGTAACTGAAAAGTCAACCGACGCGTTTTCTTTAATTCTTAACAGACCATTTAATTGGGCGGTTTATTTCGTGAATTAAATGGACTGTTTCTTCGTGAATTAAATGGGTCGTTTCTTTCGTTGAATTAATTCAACGAATTGATGGATCGTTTCTTAACCGGTTTCGTGTTGGCATGTTTATAAAATAAGACCAACATAAAAATCCTTGGAAAGGATTTGAGAGAATCTTCGTTCCTCCACCCTCTCCGCGAAGAACGCGAAGAACGCGAAGAACGCGAAGAACGCGAAGAACGCGAAGAACGCCGGCGACCGGAATTCGACGACGCACACCAAGATCTGCGACGTCGACGAGATCTACCCGCGACGTTCTTCGGCGACGTCTTTCTTCCGCGGCCGATCCTCGTTCGGCAACAAAGGTGAGAATCGGATCTTTTCTTCTCCCTTTTTAATTTCAATATCAACGGATTTAAACTAATTAAATCCGTTTGATCTTGATCCGGAGATTGGCGACGCGACGCCGGATACCGCGACGACGCGACGATCTCCTTCCTCCGCGACGAGCGATTCCGCGACGATCCCTCGTTCGGCAACGACAGCTGCGAGGTAAGGGATGTTGGAATTCTTTTTAAAATCCCGTGTTTATTCTTTTGAAATATAGAACCCGATCACGAAACAATTTTAATTTATTTAAAATTGTTGATTGGTTTCTTTCCTGTTTCTCCCGTTGATTATGACTAACGCGGAGGGTGCGGGTCTAACGAACAAGACCCGGCAACCCTCCGTCGATCTTCCTTTGTGTGCGGATTTGGCGAGCGACGGCAAAAGCGCGACGCAAGGGCCATATGTTGATTCCGCAGTGGAGGACGCATCCCGGGAGGAACAACGGCGCAGACGGGAGGCAAATCGGGCCACCGGAGCACCTCCGGCGGCCCGCGGAAGGAGGCGGCGGCGCGGGTCGCCGGCGCGGCGGCGCCGGCGACCGGGGGCGGCGGCGCCCGGCGCGCCGCCGGAGGAGTCCGCCGCGGCCGAGCCGCGGCGGCGGCGAGCCGCCGGACCGCGTCCGCGGTCCGGCCTTCCAGCACGCGGCCCGCGCGGGCCGCGTTTTCTCCAAAGCCGCGGGTTTGACCCGCGGCGGCAGCGCTTCGGCCGCTCGGCCGAAGCCGAGCCGGTCCGGTCGGCCGGGCCGCGCCCAGGCCGGACCGGACCCGGCCGAGCCGGTTCGGGCCGGGTCGGGCCGACCCGGTTCGGGCCGACCCGGTTCGGCCGACCCCAGGGGGGGGTTCGGGCCGGGTCGCCCCGGGCCCAGTACCCCCGTTTCGGGCCCTCTTCGGTCTTTCGCCCATATCTTGGGCCTGGGACCTCCGATTGACGAACCGTCAGCGGCTACGCGATCCTTGGATCGAGACGGTCGTTTCGGTATATTATACTCAAGGTTTCGGAAGACTTTGGGTTCGGCCGGGTTGGTTCGTACACGAAGCCAACCGGGCCCTCGGAGCGGAAACGCTCATAACTTGAGCTACGGACGTCCGAACGACGTACCGTCAGCTGTGGTAGTTTCCTCTAAGTGAGACGGAACTTTTGGCATACTCCGCCCGAGGATCGGATACAGGCGGAGTACGGTCGGGTTGGTTTTGCCCTAAAAACCAACCGGGCCCCTGGGACGAAAATGCCAATAACTCTCAGACCGGGCGTCCGATTGACGCGCCGTCTGTCGCGTTGAGATCCTGTTGTCGATACGGAACTTTTGGATACATCAACTTCGGACTACGTGTCAGTTGATGTATCAGCCCCTCGGCTCGTGGAGCGGACCCTCCTAAACGAGCTCGCTACGTGCGGGAACCCTAGCGCTGGCTGTGACCTCGACGACAGAGCAGAGATCCTCCGTGGACTGCGACGACGGCAGAGCAGAGATCCTCCGTGGACTGCGACGACGGCAGAGCAGAGATCCTCCGTGGACTGCGACGACGGCAGAGCAGAGATCCTTCGTGGACTGCGGCGACGACTGTGCAGAGATCCTCAGTGGACTGCGTCGACTACTGCACTCAGCGATCCCACGTGGATCAGTGCTTCAGGTTCTGTGTGAGCCCGATCCTCCGTGGGTCCTTACTACCGGTTCTGTGTGAGCCACTGCCTACAGGTTCTGTGTGAGCCCGATCCTACGTGGGTCTTTTTGCGGGGGTTAGTACCTATCGATCCTTCGTGGGTCCGACGACTGAGACGGATCAGTGATCGTCTTTGACGTCATCTGAAAAAGTATACCTGGTTGAGCTGAATCTTATGTTACTCTCCTTTGTGGATTGTGTTGAACTATCCTTTGTGGATTTACTGTTTACTCTCCTTGTGGATTTGAGTCTTGCTTTCCTTTGTGGATTGAGTTGTTCTTGAGCTCGTGAGCAGAGCTAGAATTGGGGACTTAGGTATATGTATGGGCATATACCTAAGTCGAGTCAGATGTTACTTCGTGATTGCATCTTTCTTTTGTGTTATATCCTTTGTGGATTTCGGGAGACCTTCGGGGGTCTCGGGGTCCTTACTGAGTAGTTGTACTCACCCCTGCACGGGCTATGCCCGCACTTCGTGGTGTTGGTTGCAGACGACGGACAGCGCTGATCGCGGTTGGGGCGTGGAGCAGGACGGTACCTGGAGGTGGACCACTGGGCGGGACGTGCTCGGAGCGGACGTGGGACCCGAGGAGCCTGGAGGCTATCTGTACCCACCCTTCAGGTGGGATTGCCAGTGGACGACACGAGGCCGCCGTCTTTTCTTCAGTTGCTGTTCTTTTTCTTTTCAGTTGTACTTTACAGTTGGGCTTGTATTTCCGGCCCCTTTACTTTTCTGCACTTTACTTTCCGCTTGCTGACTCTGTGTGGTTGTTACTTATAAAGGCAATGCCTTCCCTGTTTACTGGGATTTTACGCCTTGGTGCTAGTCGCCAGCCCCTGGCCTATGGAAGGCGGGCTTGGGGTAGTCACGGCACGGGCCCCGAGGACGGGTCGTGACAAATTGGTATCAAAGGCGGTCGGTTCTACCGCAGACTCTGATCGTCCTTTCTTTCTATGTGAAGCAATAGTGTTTAGTGTATTGAGTGTGGTTATCAGTTCAGGGAGCCCAGTGTTGGTGCGGCGGCCGACGTATCCGTACACCAGGACCCTGACTCCTGATTTCCGACTTAATGCATGAAAACATTGATTGCGTGTGTGTTTCTAGTTTTCTTTGTGATTACTTATGTCAGCTCACCGGGTATACTGATCTGCTTTATGAAAGTCTCAAGTTTTCCTTGTGATTACTTGTGCCAGCTCACCAGGTATACTGTTCTGACTGTGGTGCTCTTGTTCTCCTTTTCAGGATGGCCCCGCGACGATTGCCAGCTAGGGTTCCGAGTGTAGGGCGCGACGGCAGCCCACCGAGCGACGAGGCCTCGGTGCAGGGCCCTTTGCCAGCGGTGGCACCGGCGGTAGCCTTACCCGCCGAGCCACCGATGCTACCAGTACCAGACGCTGACGATGCACGTCGCCTCAGGGCACTGCACGAGTTTCAGAGCCAGCGACCGCCCAGGTTTCGCGGTGAGGCGGACCCCCAGGCCGCCGAGGACTGGCTAGAGGCGGTGGTACGGATCTTCAGGCTAGTGAGGACACCAGCGGATCTCATGGTGATCCTCGCAGCGAGCCTCCTGCAGGCGGCGGCAGGACGATGGTGGAGCCTGATGCTCCAGGTTCACGATGAGGCGTCCTTGCTCTGGACGGACTTCGAGAGCCTCTTCCGCTCCGAGTTCGTCCCGGCCACCCTCCGAGCGGTGCGCATCCAGGAGCTTCTCCAGCTGCGCCAGGGCAGCATGACGGTCGCTCAGTATGCGGCGAGGTTCACGGACCTATCTCGCTACTCGACCGACATGGTACGGGACCCCTTCTTCCGGGCCCGGACCTTCGAGCAGGGCTTGCGACAGGAGATTCGTGCGTCGCTGATCTCCCTCAGCATTCCGACCCAGGCAGGAGTGCTGGAGCGAGCCCTCCTGATCGAGAGCTTCCTGGCAGAGCCTTCTTCAGCGGCGAGACCTAGCGCAGGGCGGCAGGTAGCTGAGTCTTCGGCAGCAGGTAGCCGACGGATGACTCACGGGTCCAGGCAGACCAGACCCCCACGCAGACGGCCTCAGGACACCGGCTCAGCAGTACGAGGCACACAGCGGAGTGCCAGCCTTTCGAGAGGCAGGCTGTGCTACTCTTGCGGCGGGCAGGGTCACATGGCTCGTGACTGCCCGACTCGCCGACCAGAGGAGCAGCAGACGGTGGAGGGGCCACCCAGGCAGAGGCAGAGGGTCGACCGTGGCGGTCCGCAGGGAGGAGGCGGACGAGGCCGAGGAGCTGGCCGAGCAGCGGGTGGTGGGCGACGCTTTCAGGCTCTACCCCCACCACCACCAGGAGGGCCACCTCGACCACAGGGAGCCGGCGGGCAGGGACAGGCCCAGCTCCAGGCAGTGGAGGCCTACGACCCCGACATGCCAGAGATGATTCGAGGTACGATCTGTGTCTATTCCACCCTTGCTGCAGTACTTATAGACACAGGAGCGAGTCACTCTTTCATAGCCTCTGCCCTTGTTCGGAGCTCGGAGATTCCGACTGAGCCGTTGGCTCGATCCTTACGGCTAGAGACTCCTACGGGAGCAGACTCGACGATTACGCACTGGTGCCGGCAGTGTGAGCTTACTCTAGGAGGCGAGAGCTTCGGCTGGGATCTCCTTGTAGCGGCGTCGAGGCCTTACGACGTCATCTTGGGCATGGATTGGCTATCCACGGTTCATGCCCAGATCGACTGTTTTAGGCGCAAGGTGCGATGTGTTCGTACCGACGGGAGCAGGTTTACCTTCACCGGCGAGAAGGGAACCTTTGCAGCACAGGATGGACTTCCGCGGAGGAGAGTGCAGCCCATCTCACATCAGTTGGCTAGCCTCATCCTAGGAGCAGTGGACGTGCGGAGTCCGGCTTTTCCTGCAGTGGTGGACCAGTACGTGGACGTCTTTCCCGACGACGTTCCAGGGCTACCTCCTCGTAGAGAGGTAGACTTTTACATCGACTTGTACCCCGGGACAGCCCCGATATCTACTCCAGCATATCGGATGGCCCCCGCCGAGCTTCGAGAGCTGCGGGTACAGTTGGAGGACTTGCAGAGCAAGGGGTTTATCCGACCCAGTGTTTCACCCTGGGCTTCCCCGATTTTGTTCGCCAAGAAGGCGGACGGGAGCTTGCGACTATGTGTCGACTATCGTCGCCTGAATCAGGTGACGGTGAGGAACAAGTATCCGCTGCCACGGATTGATGACCTCTTCGATCAGCTCAAGGGAGCGCGGTGGTTCTCGAAGATAGACCTCCGGTCAGGCTATCATCAGCTCAGAGTTCGAGACGAGGACGTGCAGAAGACGGCCTTCAGGTGTCGGTATGGCCATTATGAGTTCTTGGTTATGCCGTTCGGCGTAACCAATGCTCCAGCGGTGTTCATGAGCCTCATGAACAGGATCTTCCAGCCATACCTCGACCGATTTGTCGTTGTCTTCATTGACGACATTTTGGTATACTCGACGACTGAGGAGGAGCATGCCTACCACCTGCGAGTTGTGCTAGACACACTCCGAGAGCACCAGCTTTATGGCAAGCTCTCAAAATGCCAGTTCTGGTTACGTGAGGTCCATTTCTTGGGGCACGTCTTTTCTGAGGCGGGAGTTGCAGTGGATCCCGCGAAGATCGAGGCAGTGCTAGCTTGGGAGCCACCCAAGAGCGTGACAGAGGTGCGGAGCTTCTTGGGCCTAGCGGGATACTATCGGAGATTCGTGCCAGACTTCTCCAGAGTTGCAGCACCACTCTCAGCCTTGACGAAGAAGGGGGAACCCTTCGTGTGGTCAGACAGATGTCAGCAGAGCTTCCAGGAGCTGAGACAGAGATTGACCAGCGCACCTATCTTGAGGTTGCCTGAGGAGGGAGTTGGGTACGTAGTTTACTGCGACGCATCAGGGACTGGACTCGGGTGCGTCCTGATGCAGGAGCGGGCCGTGATCGCCTACGGATCACGTCAGTTGAGGCCGCATGAGCAGAACTACGCCACTCATGACCTGGAGTTAGCAGCAGTGGTCTTCGCTCTGAAGACTTGGCGGCACTATCTGATGGGCGAGCGCTTCACAGTCTTTTCTGACCACCAGAGTCTTAGGTATATCTTCTCTCAGAAGGACCTGAACCTGAGACAGCGGAGATGGCTTGAGTTCCTCCAGGACTATGACTTTGAGATAGTCTATACTCCTGGGAAGGGGAACGTGGTAGCCGATGCCCTCAGCAGGAGGACGGGCATTCAGCTGCTTGAGGAGGCGACGGAGCAGCTAGCCTCCTTGCAGATATCCTTCGTGGATAGAGACGGAACAGCCTTTCTTCAGTCTCTCACAGTCTCTCCTCCACTTCTACAGCGGGTCAGAGAGGCTCAGCGTGGGGACGCTGACTGTGAGACCCGGCGTGCACTGATATCCTCAGGTCAGGCGCCTGATGGTTTCTCCCTTGGAGCAGAGCACGACATCCTTTTCAGAGGACGTACCTTCGTACCAGTCGCTTTACGAGAGGAGGTGCTGAGAGAGTTTCACACTTCTCCCTTGGCGGTACATCCCGGAGTGGCGAAGATGTACCAGGATCTCAGGCGACAGCACTGGTGGCCGGGCATGAAGAAAGCTGTGGCAGAGTTCGTTTCACGATGCCTCACCTGCCAGCAGGTGAAGGCAGAGCACCAGGTACCAGCAGGTTTGGTACAGCCCTTGGAGGTCCCGGAGTGGAAGTGGGACGGCATATCTATGGACTTCGTGACTGGACTTCCACGCACTTCCAGAGGTCACGACTCCATTTGGGTGATTGTCGACCGACTCACCAAGTCGGCACACTTCTTACCCATCAGAGAGCAGGGCTCAGTAGAGAGCTTGGGACGTCTTTACGTCCAGGAGATCGTACGGCTTCACGGTGTGCCATCGTCTATCGTCTCCGATCGAGATGCTCGTTTCACTTCCAGGCTTTGGAAGGGGTTGCAGGAGGCGTTCGGGACGCGGCTCCATCTGAGCACAGCCTTCCACCCTCAGACGGATGGACAGACGGAGAGGACCATACAGACACTCGAGGACATGCTCCGTGCATGTGTTCTCGACTTTGGTCGCAGCTGGGAGGACCACCTACCCTTGGTGGAGTTTGCGTACAACAACAGCTACCACTCCACCATCGGGATGGCACCATACGAGGCGTTGTACGGCAGACCCTGCAGATCACCGTTGTGCTGGACAGACCCTGGGGAGTCAGCACTCGTGGGACCAGAGATGGTCCGAGCCACGACAGAGAAGGTCCAGATCATCCAGGAGAGGATGAGGACAGCTCAGAGCCGGCAGAAGTCATATGCTGACAGGAGGCGGAGGCCACTAGAGTTCGAGGATGGCGACCACGTCTTTTTGCGTGTCTCACCTCGACGTGGTTTACGGAGATTTGGCCAAGGCGGCAAGTTGTCTCCACGCTTCATCGGGCCTTTCCAGGTCCTCAGCAGGATAGGAGAGGTGGCTTATCGCCTGGCTCTACCACCTCAGTTGCACCGGGTGCACGACGTCTTCCACGTGTCTCAGCTGAGGAGATACGTGCACGACCCGACGCACATCATCGACTTTGGGGAGCTGGACGTGGACGATGGGGCGACCTTTGCGGAGGTTCCAGTGGAGATCGAGGATCGACAGGAGCGGGTCCTACGTGGGCGGGCGATTCCTCTTGTGCGCGTCAGGTGGCAGCACGGGAACCTCCAGGAGAGCACTTGGGAGCGGGAGGCTCAGATTCGTGCTCAGTACCCCCATTTGTTCCCCTAGTTTTTGATGTATCTTTACGGGGACGTAAAGCCCTGAGGTGGGAGTAATGTAAAGACCCGCAAATTTCAAGGAAATTTTTTTCTTAATTTTCTTTGGAATTTTACAAGAGCGCAGCTTCAGACGGCACCTGATTCCGAGGCCCGGTGTGCCCGGAATCAATTTCCGAAGTTTGGCTCGGGTACGTTCAGTGAACGGACGAGCGGGTTTTTCTATCTTTTGAACCGGTGCCCGGAATCGAATTCTGAGGGCACCGATGAAATCGCAGCGCCGGTATTTGCTTAGAAACGCCTCTTCCGGAGTTGCGTTTGCTCAGACGTGGTTTTTAAATTTTACGGCTTTAAGTCAGAAATAAAATAAAGTTTGTGCGACAACTTTATTTTATTTCACTTAAGCTGCTTGGAAGCCACTTGAAGTCACTTAAAGACGGCTTGAACTGAGTTGAACTGGATAGGATGCTATCCAGAAATATCCTACCCCTTGGTAGGATATTTGTGCGGTGGGACCCGCACGAGCCCCGCCGTTTCTTTCGCTAAGTAACGCACCCGCAAAAACCCGTCAAAGTAACTGAAAAGTCAACCGACGCGTTTTCTTTAATTCTTAACAGACCATTTAATTGGGCGGTTTATTTCGTGAATTAAATGGACTGTTTCTTCGTGAATTAAATGGGTCGTTTCTTTCGTTGAATTAATTCAACGAATTGATGGATCGTTTCTTAACCGGTTTCGTGTTGGCATGTTTATAAAATAAGACCAACATAAAAATCCTTGGAAAGGATTTGAGAGAATCTTCGTTCCTCCACCCTCTCCGCGAAGAACGCGAAGAACGCGAAGAACGCGAAGAACGCGAAGAACGCGAAGAACGCCGGCGACCGGAATTCGACGACGCACACCAAGATCTGCGACGTCGACGAGATCTACCCGCGACGTTCTTCGGCGACGTCTTTCTTCCGCGGCCGATCCTCGTTCGGCAACAAAGGTGAGAATCGGATCTTTTCTTCTCCCTTTTTAATTTCAATATCAACGGATTTAAACTAATTAAATCCGTTTGATCTTGATCCGGAGATTGGCGACGCGACGCCGGATACCGCGACGACGCGACGATCTCCTTCCTCCGCGACGAGCGATTCCGCGACGATCCCTCGTTCGGCAACGACAGCTGCGAGGTAAGGGATGTTGGAATTCTTTTTAAAATCCCGTGTTTATTCTTTTGAAATATAGAACCCGATCACGAAACAATTTTAATTTATTTAAAATTGTTGATTGGTTTCTTTCCTGTTTCTCCCGTTGATTATGACTAACGCGGAGGGTGCGGGTCTAACGAACAAGACCCGGCAACCCTCCGTCGATCTTCCTTTGTGTGCGGATTTGGCGAGCGACGGCAAAAGCGCGACGCAAGGGCCATATGTTGATTCCGCAGTGGAGGACGCATCCCGGGAGGAACAACGGCGCAGACGGGAGGCAAATCGGGCCACCGGAGCACCTCCGGCGGCCCGCGGAAGGAGGCGGCGGCGCGGGTCGCCGGCGCGGCGGCGCCGGCGACCGGGGGCGGCGGCGCCCGGCGCGCCGCCGGAGGAGTCCGCCGCGGCCGAGCCGCGGCGGCGGCGAGCCGCCGGACCGCGTCCGCGGTCCGGCCTTCCAGCACGCGGCCCGCGCGGGCCGCGTTTTCTCCAAAGCCGCGGGTTTGACCCGCGGCGGCAGCGCTTCGGCCGCTCGGCCGAAGCCGAGCCGGTCCGGTCGGCCGGGCCGCGCCCAGGCCGGACCGGACCCGGCCGAGCCGGTTCGGGCCGGGTCGGGCCGACCCGGTTCGGGCCGACCCGGTTCGGCCGACCCCAGGGGGGGGTTCGGGCCGGGTCGCCCCGGGCCCAGTACCCCCGTTTCGGGCCCTCTTCGGTCTTTCGCCCATATCTTGGGCCTGGGACCTCCGATTGACGAACCGTCAGCGGCTACGCGATCCTTGGATCGAGACGGTCGTTTCGGTATATTATACTCAAGGTTTCGGAAGACTTTGGGTTCGGCCGGGTTGGTTCGTACACGAAGCCAACCGGGCCCTCGGAGCGGAAACGCTCATAACTTGAGCTACGGACGTCCGAACGACGTACCGTCAGCTGTGGTAGTTTCCTCTAAGTGAGACGGAACTTTTGGCATACTCCGCCCGAGGATCGGATACAGGCGGAGTACGGTCGGGTTGGTTTTGCCCTAAAAACCAACCGGGCCCCTGGGACGAAAATGCCAATAACTCTCAGACCGGGCGTCCGATTGACGCGCCGTCTGTCGCGTTGAGATCCTGTTGTCGATACGGAACTTTTGGATACATCAACTTCGGACTACGTGTCAGTTGATGTATCAGCCCCTCGGCTCGTGGAGCGGACCCTCCTAAACGAGCTCGCTACGTGCGGGAACCCTAGCGCTGGCTGTGACCTCGACGACAGAGCAGAGATCCTCCGTGGACTGCGACGACGGCAGAGCAGAGATCCTCCGTGGACTGCGACGACGGCAGAGCAGAGATCCTCCGTGGACTGCGACGACGGCAGAGCAGAGATCCTTCGTGGACTGCGGCGACGACTGTGCAGAGATCCTCAGTGGACTGCGTCGACTACTGCACTCAGCGATCCCACGTGGATCAGTGCTTCAGGTTCTGTGTGAGCCCGATCCTCCGTGGGTCCTTACTACCGGTTCTGTGTGAGCCACTGCCTACAGGTTCTGTGTGAGCCCGATCCTACGTGGGTCTTTTTGCGGGGGTTAGTACCTATCGATCCTTCGTGGGTCCGACGACTGAGACGGATCAGTGATCGTCTTTGACGTCATCTGAAAAAGTATACCTGGTTGAGCTGAATCTTATGTTACTCTCCTTTGTGGATTGTGTTGAACTATCCTTTGTGGATTTACTGTTTACTCTCCTTGTGGATTTGAGTCTTGCTTTCCTTTGTGGATTGAGTTGTTCTTGAGCTCGTGAGCAGAGCTAGAATTGGGGACTTAGGTATATGTATGGGCATATACCTAAGTCGAGCCAGATGTTACTTCGTGATTGCATCTTTCTTTTGTGTTATATCCTTTGTGGATTTCGGGAGACCTTCGGGGGTCTCGGGGTCCTTACTGAGTAGTTGTACTCACCCCTGCACGGGCTATGCCCGCACTTCGTGGTGTTGGTTGCAGACGACGGACAGCGCTGATCGCGGTTGGGGCGTGGAGCAGGACGGTACCTGGAGGTGGACCACTGGGCGGGACGTGCTCGGAGCGGACGTGGGACCCGAGGAGCCTGGAGGCTATCTGTACCCACCCTTCAGGTGGGATTGCCAGTGGACGACACGAGGCCGCCGTCTTTTCTTCAGTTGCTGTTCTTTTTCTTTTCAGTTGTACTTTACAGTTGGGCTTGTATTTCCGGCCCCTTTACTTTTCTGCACTTTACTTTCCGCTTGCTGACTCTGTGTGGTTGTTACTTATAAAGGCAATGCCTTCCCTGTTTACTGGGATTTTACGCCTTGGTGCTAGTCGCCAGCCCCTGGCCTATGGAAGGCGGGCTTGGGGTAGTCACGGCACGGGCCCCGAGGACGGGTCGTGACACCGATGGCGATCGTCGCTCAAAGGATCCAAACCAAGATCCCTCTAGATCCTCCACACGAGCTCCAAAAATCCGTAGGAATGCCGATTGTCGAATTCTGGGTGCTAGCGCGGTGATCCGACGATACTCTCGACGTCCCGACGATCACCACATCGAGAAGCCTTCGATGCAGAAGAGAGATCATGATCTGAGCATCTTGGATCGAGTATTTCTCTCTATAAGAAGAAAGAGGAGAGAGAGGATCTCATCTTTCATTCCATGAAAAAGAATGAATAGGGAATTTCAAACACAAGAGATATAGCCTCCTCTCTTATTTATAGAGACATTGCTAAATACCCGGTAGGGTTCCCCGACCCTCCTTAATATCAATGTTCTCTAAATAAATAATTTCGATGAACTTAACTCCACCAATATTATTTATTATTTTATCACATACTTCTAATATATATGAAGCATATTAAGTGATAAAATCTGAGCCATTTAACTCGACTCACTGTCCCGCTTAATATTAAACGACCCTTGAATATTAAAATAATATTCATTCGATTAATTTTTTTCTCATATTTACTAAACTCTTAAATACATTAAATAAATTCAATCCCAAATATTCATAACTTGAATATTAATGAATTTATTTAATTCATTTGGTGATCGACAACTTGGACAACACTCTGAACCCATGGCGGGGCCCACTATGTCTATATACCTACTCAATTGAATAGGTGTGAATTCTTGAATACGCTGTTGTGTGTGACCCTCTAGGCCCTTATCTCGATAGTAGTGAATAAAATCCATAGACCAAGAGTGGAGTCTAGCAACTCTTCAAGGTCCCCTAAAGAGATAAGGATAGTCATAGTAACGACTACCATCCTAAGAACACTGACTGTGTACTATAATCACTTTGACATTAAATATTTCATAAAATAGGATGCACTCTTGTGTCATCGTCCTTATCTTTCTTTATTATTTATTGATCTATCTAGATGGATTTTCATTTCTACTGCTTTGTCCAAAGACTTATGAAGGTTGCACCATCCTGATCAAATAGGCCTGAGATATAAACTTCATAAACTTGGAAGCGACAAATCCTTTCTTGACCATTCAACCATCTCTATACCACCAATGACGCACCCAACACAAACTACCTCTCCACGACGTTACTGCCATTGTTTTCACCTTGCATCAAAGTACGTGATTAAATGATATACATTGGTAATGGTCTCAAGTCAGGAGACCAATACACATGTCCGTAGATAGGAACAACCAATGACACCCAATACATGTGGTGTTCCTATTGACGGGTCTGTCCTCATGATCTCACTACTAGAGATCACCAAGTGCGAACTTCATGAGAAGAAGTCTCAATGCTTATGATCCCCCAACACCAGATAGTTAGAAATCTACTGTGTCCAATCAGTAAGATGTATCTAGAATATATAGCATATATTTAAGATAAGTGTTATTGTATCTAGAGGTTCTCATTATAGCCTGGGATCTACTATAACCACTTGACACGAAAATTAACCTTAGGATATTACAATTATTATAGTGGACGCATAAAAGTATGCACTATAATGGTAAGATATCATCATGAATATATAACTGTACACATGATATGGTAATCAAATGTACTACATAGTTGGGTCTAGGGAACCCACTTTTTCAAAAATTATATGTATGAATCATCTTAATATAGTATACTAATAACTGTATATCTTTTAGAATGATTTCTATGGGATTCCCCTTGAATGGGAAATTGAATTATTTATAGATCTACTACTAGAAAAATGTTAAATTTTTATAGAATCATAAATAATGACTCATATATAGTTATATTATTTAATGTTATACCTAGATTAAATGGAGGGAATTAGATTTTATAGAATAAGTACATTTAATTGAATTATTTTGTATATTTTATTCACAAAAGAATTTGGTTTTCTATAAATGTGTTTCGATTATCATAAACTAAAATAATTAATGAACATGAATTAGTATCCTCTTCCATAAATATATCATCTATTTTTTCTATTAATTGGAGAAAATTTGACCTCCATGATTTATCTATGATCATGATATTATCAACACATGTTCTAGAAATATGATATTCTAAATGATGCATTTTGTAGTTGATTTAACCACTATGAACACATTATATTTCCCTTCACTCTAATGAATTTAAATGAAATTTTTATTTCTATGGTGAAAAGTATCTTCTAGAAGTATTTTTATTCATTAATCATCGTATTAGATGATGATATTTTGGTTTACTCTTGATGAAGGTATTTCAATTATCAGAAATTATTGATTATATTTGTCACATTATGTGATCTCTGACACAATACTAAATTATCTATGAAATTAGGATATAAGAAGTTCATGTACCTGGTAATGTCATTTCTGTACAAGGAAACTAGGTAGAACTATGAATATTGAATAAGTAATTTCATTATTACCATCATTGAAATTATATGAGATATGGATTTATCTAGGATTAACATGACATTATCATCGCTACATTCAATATTTTGTCCAATATTTCTTCAAATGGATATTAATTGATGAGAAAGGGAATTTCATTCAAGTTGATTGACCATTGTTTAAAATCCTTTCATTATCTCAATGGTTTTATTATCCTAGATTATATTATTATCATACATGATATAGGAAATGTCTATATTTTCAATTGCATTTTTTTTTCAAATTAGGACTTCAATATATTCTTATGTAGGTAGATCCATTTTTTGATTCTGTATTGAGGTATTTGATAGCATAAAAGACTAATTAGCTAAGGAATTATGTAGAACTTGATTTTTTGGTCCATGAAATAAATTCCCGGTTAGATATTTTTGGGGAAATTTTAACACTAATCACTAATATGAAAATATAAATATATATTTTCCCTAATATAGACCTAAATATAAGAAATGACATTGTTTTTAGTATACTAAAATGTTTTCCCTCATCATAGTTTTTAAACTAGGTAAATGGAAATTATTTGTTGACAGTCGGGTTTGGATTTCTTATAATGAAATGGTCAGTGAATTTGAAGACCAATGATAGTTTATATGAGTTATTATTGATATACAACTATAAATTTCTGAAAATAAGGAATGTATAATTTTATTCCTAGTAACTCTACTTCCTATGATGAGGGATATAGTTAGTCAGGCTCAAAAATTATATCCTGAGTATATCACTATTAGGTCAATCATTGATGGAGGGGTGGCAATGGATGGTTGGGAATAGGATAAAAGTTTAGAATTGAATTTTCAAAACCAAATTATAATAGCCCATTCATTATAGTGAACAATTAATTAAGTATATCACCATTCAAAATTAGTTTTAACAAGAGTACATAGATAATTAACAAGGAAAATAAATTCTATTTGTGGTGGTCATGTTTGAAAAGGAAGATTATAGAGCATTCAATTGAGAATCTCAATTATGAACATATAAGACTTGAGGATAAACTCACTACATGTAAGCTAAAATCCATTCCTAAATATTTTTGAAATGTGAGCAGATTGCCTTATAATTTTACACAGGTTTACCTCAGATGCATCTGATGCATGATTCTATTTGGGTGAGTTTGGATCATCTCAAAATTTCAAATAACCTCCACTAAAATCATGAGTTAATGAATATAATATATAGTGATATTTTTTCTATTCAGTGTGATGTTTTGATGAATGGATTAAAAACTTATATTATATATAATATAGATCCCCATTGTACTTCATAGTTTTGTTTCCCCAAGTAATATTCTATGATAATTTCAGATATTATGTGCCTGAAATATCATCCCCAAATATATGGGACGTAATAAAAATATTATTAAATCATTTAATTATATGATTAGGTCTTGTTTCATTAACATTTTTTTTCCAATAAAAAGATCATATCCCATTAGTGGTGTTCTATTAAAATTATAGTTTTCATGATATTGTATATATGGGTCTGCTAAAAAAAACTATGTCACATCATATATATCTCCACTAATTTAGACAGAAATATGAGAAAATCAATAATTAGGCCTAGTATTTTTATAGGATACTAAATAAGAGATACATATATCCAAGGGAAAATATTTATGGAAGGGAGTCTATAGAAATCATAATCAGATCATCATCTTCTTCCATTACTATTATATTTTGGTGACCATGCATTTATGAAATATTTACTATGATTCGGCCATTGATTATTGGTATTTCAAAGAAAAAAATATCACCTCAATATGTGGGACCTTTTTAGATTCAATAATGTTTTTAAAATTCAATAAATTGATGAGATTTGATATAGACATTTGGTGTTTCGGATAATTTCTTCCTTGTCTCTCAATTAAAGATGTTACAACAATATCATAATCATGTAATTATATGGGATCATGTTACATTTGATATGGATTCATTTTTTATCAATGAAATAGTTTGGATTATGGATAGAAAGGAAATAACCTTCTGAGGGAGATAAATTTAATTGGTATTAATATTTTGGCCACATTGATAGATCTAAGCAGAAACGAAGAGAAAACATAAGTTTACGTTGGAGTAGTGGTATGAGATTTTAAGAATCGTTATTATCCACTATCATTTCAATGACTGATATCAAAATTTTGGGGGTAATATAGCACCCTCAGTTATAGGTACGATCATATTTTATGTTATTTTATTTAGTCTTATAGATCCTTGGTTGAATCGTTGGAGGTGTTTAGAGGGTTAAATAAAGAGAGTATGTAAATTGGATGCATGAAATATTTCATTCCTTGAATGGTTATAAAATAGGTGAATGGTTTCTAGGAATACACCATTAACATTATTTATGGTGTGAATGATTTTATATGAAGTTTCATTGATAGAGCGCTGTCGTGGGTTCCCTCAAATGATTAGTGAAATTTGGGGTACTTAGGTGGAGTAGAGTGGCTGACCAAGGTCGTCTCTCAAAGGAGGAAGTGAATTTAACAACTTATTAGAGGTATTCTAAAAAAATAAAATAGAATAAAATAGAATAAAAACACCACTTTAAAGGATTGGGGTTTTTTGTAGTTTATTAATCTAGAAGAAGATTGCTGGAATAAGATATTATAATTTTTTTTTGTTTTTAGTTTTGAAATGAATTTCGATTAAAATGACACAACAAGAAGATGTTTTTTTAGAAATCTATTTAAAAGGCACAATCAATCTAACTCTACCTCTTCACTTTATTATTAATCACTATCATTTAAATTAACATTCACTTAATTATGATCCCTTAATTTTTTAAATCCCGAACCCTACGAGAATTAACTTTACCACGAAGATGATGTGAATTTAACCCTATGCTAACTTCGGAACATGCAATCGCAACACCCTACTTTGATTGATGTTCTAAGATTAGATTATGGTCAGTGGTAAATTAAGGCTCATATCCATTCTGGAAATGAGGATGAATTGGGTTTAGGGATTATATTTGAACTCTACAAATTTATCCCGTGTGGTCTTCTATTACCGATTAAGATCGCGCTCTCACAATTTACACAAAATCCCGACCTCGCGTGTTTTTATGTTAATTGTTCCATTGCTTGCTTAGTTTCTTTTAATTTAAAAACACAATTCATGGATCATATTATGTGAATTACAGTAGATCATTGATTCAAAATAAATTAATGAAAAATGATAGTGGTCGATCGATTACTAAAAAGAACTACTCTTCCATGGGTGGCGTAATCATCGTAGAAGCGTTTTGCATGTGCAAAGGTTTAAAATCGTTATAACCCAATAACGCTTCTACTCAAGAATTCTAGCCCAATTAGGAAGATTAAGAGAAGAATAAATTTAAACAAAACATAAGAAAAGAGAAGAAATAAAAGAAGAACAAAGAAGTTTATTACATAAACAAAATCATTACAACATGAAGGAGAAGAAGAAGGCTTCGGCGAAGGGATCCTTGCTTCAAGAGATTCCCTTATTGAAATGGTTGGAGAATTGGAGTGGATCCACTTCTCCTCTGCCCTAAACATCCCAATGCACGTCCCAAACCCTCCAAATAAGAAAAACTCCAATTTATAGTGGGTAGGGGAGGAGAGGTTACAAGTGGTTTCAAGTGTGAATGTGGAAATTCGGCCAAATATTTTAATGCAAATTGCACCGCCCATATGACCACCACAACGCGTGACTTGGCCGGTCTTCCAGAAGGATAAAATGTGAGGATATGGGTCCTCTATCACCTATCCGAATTTGGGATCAATAAAAGCCCATATGTAGGAGTTATGGTCTAAATACAGAATCTTATCCATTCTAGAGAGTCCAGCCCATCTTTTCCTTTATGTCCCAATTACTCCATTAAAATGCATTCTTTTGATCTAGTGTCCTGAATAAAAGTTGTAGATATGTAAGTTAGGAACGCGGTTAAAAAATTTAAAATTCAAATAATAAATATAATAATATTTATATTCGAAATACTACGGTGCACTATTAGGGGTAAAACTGTAATTTTCACCAAATTTTCAAATGAATAATCAAATCCCAAATATTTTATAAATAAACATATTTAACCCAATGTGAGGATATTATATCTTTTATTATCAATAAAATATTCAATAAAATAGTGTTTTATCAACTCCCCCACACTTACCGTTTTGCACACCTGGGAAAAACCTCATATCAAGTAAACATCAATATCAAATCAAAACCAATTTTAAAACACAGATCCTTAAGATCAATCAATTTCATACCAAGAATCAAAAGATATCATGCCTCATAAAAAACCTTATTTCAAGTTCTCCATTTATATCATTCAATATATTTCCACTTCATTTATCGTCCCATGCAGAAAACACTTACCTCATTGAATTTTCTCTCATCACTCAAATATCAATTTTTTTGCAATGTCTTTCTCATCCAAACTCATACAAGGGTCACCATAGGCTTGATAGATTCCTACATCACTATCCGATGTGAGTCAAGGACATATGTTTATCATGAGGACTTTTTAGGGTTGTTCTGTGGCTTTCAGTTGGTAGGATTAAGATGTGAAAAACTCTGAGGCTGAATGAGGAGGGCTTGACTCTTTTGAAGCAAAATTGCATTAATCTAATTTTCACTTAAATATGGTCTTCTCTTCAATCCCCATAGTATCAATTCAGCTCCATCATCATGAAATGTCATGAAAGGTTTACAGAATTCATCATTTCAGCATAAAAATGTCAATCTTCTCAAACATGATTTTCTTGAAAGCTCCAGATGGGCACAGCTTTCCACCTCAATTAGAAGCTCCAGAAAAGGCACAGCTTCACTTATCATGAAAGATCCAGAAAAGGCACAGCTTTCAATATAATGACTTTATTTAGCAGCAAACACATCTCTTCAGAATTTAATTTTCCACCCAAAGTATCATAGAATGTGGTGGCAAAACCCAAGACAGCTTCCCCCACACTTAAGCTCGACTAGATTATGCAATTTCACTTCAAGAGTTGGTTGGATAGGGAAAATTGGATTGTAATATGGATATCCTAACAGGCTGTGCATGGCTTCTAAGGGATACATGGATTAAATATACAATGTAGGCCATTATAAAAAAAAGGATTCTTTGAAATAGGGGCTTTAATACCAAACAAATGCCTCAATCATTTAAACATAAGTACCTCAAACCCTCAAGTTTTGACAGGAATAGATCAAATTCTAGTTAAATAAAGCATGGTTTGGTTCTCTCAAGAAGTGAGGTGAATGTAAAGAATATGAAAATATTGGTTTAGAAGCCTCACAAGAAAGTGATTTCAAATATTAAGACAGTGAGATTGTCATGGGATTCAAAATTCAGCGTACTTTTCATGAAATTACTAAATATTTGAACTTGAAACAAAGTCATTTCAGCATTCATTTAAGCTTAGTTTCAAGGGGTAAATTGTTTCACTTATTGATATGGATTTAAAAATGGTGATGAGAATCATTTCAGCCCAAAAGTTTCAAAAACACAAAGAAAATTGTAAAATAAACACACAAAATTTGAAAAGCACACAGATTTTTTTTGGTTTTTTTTTTTGAATAGGAAAGCAATTGAAATTACTAAACTAAAAGGTTCCCTCCCCCACACATAAAATATTGTGTTGTCCTCAATGTGAACCTATGAGATGATATATGCACATGAGATGCATAATTTTTAAATAGGACAAATAATATAAAAGTGAAAGGGTTAGGAACATCCTGATGTGCTCAAGTGATGATGGGGTCATGCAGTGTGATAAAATCCACTGCATTAGTAGGAAGTCCCTCAATGTATCTCTTCAAACGTTGCCCATTGACTGTAAAGCTCCTTCCAGTGTCCTCTTGTGTGATCTCCACAGGTATCAACTTCCGTCGTGAACTGTAGAGGACTTTCTCTCCAACATGAAACTCCCTTTGTTGGATCATTTTGTCATGAGATGCTTTTGATCTTTCCTTGTAGAGCCTTGAGTTCTCATATGATGATAATCTAATCTCCTCAAGCTCTTGAATTTGCATCTTCCTTTGGATTCCAGCTTGGGCCAAATCCATGTTGCATTTCTTTATAGCCCAATAAGCCTGATGCTCGACTTCCACTGGGAGATGACATGCTTTCCCAAAAAAAATCGGAAATGGGGACATACCAATGGGGGTCTTGTATGATGTTCTATAAGCCCACAATGCATCATCCAAGCACTTGCTTCAATCCTTCCTATTTGGCTGCACGGTTTTTTCCAAGATTTGTTTCAACTCACGATTTGAAACCTCAGCCTGGCCATTTGTTTGGGGTGGTATGGTGTTGATGTTTTGTGTGTCACCCCATACTTTCGAAGAATTGAAGAAAAATTCCTATTGAAAAAGTGTGTCCCTTGGTCACTGATGATGGCCTTTGGTACTCCAAACCTGCAAAAAATTTGATCCTTGACAAAATCCACTACAACATGAGAATCGTCAGTCCTGGTGGCCTTGGCCTCCACCCATTTACTCACATAATCAACAACAACCAAAATATACAAAAATCCAAATGAACTAGGAAAAGGACCCATAAAATCAATGCCCCATACATCAAAAATCTCACAGAATAGTATGCGTTGTTGGGGCATCTCATGTCTCTTAGTAATGTTCCCAGTGTTTTGGCAATGAGAGCATGACTTACAAAACACATGGGCATCATGGAATAAACTAGGACAATATAATCCAGAGTCCAAAAGATTCCTAGTTGTCCGTTGGGGTCCAAAGTGTCCACCATAAGCAAGTGTATGACATAAATGCAAAACAGACTCAAACTCATGATCAGGAACACACCTCCTAATGACTTGGTCACTACACATGTGCCATAAGTATGGATCATCCCAAACATAAAATCTTGACTCAATATTTAATTTTTGGACTTTATGTTTCTTTAAATTTGCAGGGATTTCAGAAGCAACAAGGTAGTTAACTAAATCAGCATACCAAGGATGCGTACCTGAGATGGTATAGAGATGCTCATCAGGGAAAGTGTCCCGAAGTGGTACCTGATCCAAGGTGTCATCCTCTAGTGTGTGAGTAAGCCTACTCATGTGGTCTGCCACCATGTTTTATGACCCATTTTTGCCCTTTATCTTGATGTCAAACTCTTGAAGAAGGAGCATCCAACGGGTAAGTCGTGGCTTTGCATCTGGCTTCTTCAGGAGGTACCTCAAAGCTGCATGGTCAGAAAAAACAACTACTTTAGAGCCCAATGAATATGAATGGAATTTATCTGAAGAAAATATGACAGCAAGAAACTCCTTTTCCGTGTTTGTGTAGTTTGATTGGGCTGAATCCAATGTCCTTGATGCATAGGCAATCACATGTGAACGTCCATCCACCCTCTGAGATAAGACAGCTCCAACCGCAATGTTGGAGGCGTCACACATAAGCTCAAATTGAAGGTCCCACCGTGGGGGTTGTATGATAGGTGGAGTGGTTAGAAACTTCTTCATCTCATCAAAAGAAGTCCTACAAGAACCATCAAACACAAAATCAGAATCTGTTTGAAGTAATCGTGACATAGGAAGAGCGATCTTACTAAAATCTTTGATGAAGCACCGATAAAATCCTGTATGCCCTAGGAAAGATCTAACATCACGCACACATGAAGGATAGGGTAAGGATGAAATAATGTCTACCTTAGATCTATCAACCTCTATCCCATGTTTTGACACCACATGCCCTAAGACCATGCCATGCTCTACCATAAAATGACACTTTTCAAAGTTCAGGACTAGATTCTTCTCAATACAACGATTCAACACCTTTCCCAAACTACTTAGACATTCATCAAATGAAGACCCATACACTGTAAAATCATCCATAAATACCTCCATGAAGGTCTCAATAAAATCAGAAAAAATACTCACCATACATCTCTGGAAGGTACCTGGGGCGTTGCAAAGTCCAAATGGCATCCTTCGGTAGGCAAATGTGCCAAAGGGACAGGTGAATGTAGTCTTATCCTGATCCTCTGGAGCTATAGGAACCTGAAAATATCCAGAAAATCCATCCAAGAAACAATAGTGTGTTTTCCCAGCTAGTCTCTCGAGCATTTGATCAATAAATGGGAGGGGGAAATGGTCCTTGCGAGTGGTCTGATTTAGTTTCCTATAATCAATACACACACACCAACTGTTTTGCACCCTCATTGGAACTAAAGCATCTTTCTCGTTTTTAACAACAGTAAAACCAGTTTTCTTAGGCACAACCTGAATTGGACTTACCCACTGAGAATCTGAAATGGGAAAGATTATACCTGCCTCGAGCAATTTCTCAACTTCTTTTTTAACAACTTCCAGGAGGGTGGTATTGAGTCTCCTTTGTGGCTGTCTCACCGGTTTAGCCCCATCCTCCAAGAGAATCCTATGCATGAAAATGGAGGGGATAATACCTGATATGTCAGCCAAGGTCCACCCATTCTCCCTGATGTTCTCCCTCAAAATATTCAAAAGATTTTCTTCATGTTCAAAAGGGAGATTGTTAGCAATGATAACAGGTAATCTCTCACCACTCAACAAGTATGAGTATTTCAAATTTGGTGGCAATGGCTTGAGTTCTAATGACGGTGGGTGTAGTATTGATGGAGACATTGAAGGAACTGAAATATGTGCACAAAGAGCATCAGTATCAGAATAGACATCATCAAAATCAAAGAATAAAGCATCAAATCCATCAGCATACTCAACAACAATTTCATAATCAGAGTGAACATGATCAAAATCAGAATATGATTCCATTTCAAAATCAAATCTTAGAGAGTCTTGTTCCTTATAAACGGGTGTGGAATTACTCTTATACATCAAACTAGAACCAATACTCAGAATCTCCCTAAGCATAGGACAATCCAATTCCATGATGTTTTTTACTTGGTGGTTCAAAATGGGAGATAACAAAAGTAGAATGGTCCTGTGAGGGGTACTTCATGGAATCCATAACATTAAATATCACAAATTCATCTCCAAACTCCATGGAAAGTGTACCCTCATTGACATTTATGATAGTTTTTGTAGTTTTGAGGAAGGGTCTACCTAAGATAATGGGGGCATGAGAACTTACCTGATCATCCTCCATGTTAAGCACATAGAAGTCTGCTGGAAAGATCATGTCTCTTACCCGAACAAGTACATCCTCAAGAACTCCCGCTGGATATGTCGTAGCTCTATTCGCCAATTTCACCACTACTCTTATTGGCTTCAACTCACCAACCTACAAGGAAGAGAATACAGACTAAGGCATCAAATTTATTGAATCTCCCAAATCACAAAGAGCATCAGATAAGTGCAACTCCCCTATGGTACATGGGATGGTGAATGTCCCGGGATCCTTGCACTTTGTTGGAATTTCTAGAGTTGGTGTAATGAGTGCCGAGACATTCCTTCCAAGGTTGATCCTCTCATTTCCCTTGATCCCTCTTCGATTGGTACAATGTTATTTTAATAATATCGCATACCTTGGAATTTTCTTAATGGCTTCAAGTAAAGGAATCTTGATCTCCACACGCTTGAATGTGTCGAAAACCTCCTTTTTCATTGCTTCTTAAGCCATCTTCTTGGTTTGAACAACCCTGTTTTGAAAAGGAAGGGGTTTAGGAGGTACATCATCAATCTTTTTCTTACCTTTATCTTTCTCCTTGGATTTCTCATCAGTTGGTATGGAATACGGCTTCTCTAGAGTAGAGGTGAATCCCGGTGGAATGTTAGGTCCAGATGTATCATTCATTTGCTTCCCACATCTCAATGTGATGGCACTAACATTCCCCAATAGATTTGGTGTGGGTTGGGAAGGTAGATTTCCAGAATTCTTACTCACAAGTTCATGGAGGGCGTTGGCGATCTGACTCATTTGTGTCTTCAACTCTCTCAGCTCCGAACCTTGACTCTTTAGCTCATTCTGTTGATTAAGAACAATTTGTTTCAAAAGATTATTAGTGTTAGAGTCTACCTTTTGTTGGATATTCCCTTGTTGCTGACTTGTTGATGTTTGAGCTTTGAATCTCCTTTGGGGTTGTTGGAAACCCTGTTGGTAAGGTGGAGGCTGCTAGAAGTTTGGTTGAAAAGGGGGACTTTGTTGTTGTCCAGAGCCATACCTCATGTCTGATTGATCTTTCCACCCTTGGTTGTATACTGTATCAAACTTCTTTTGGGGATATGGTTGTTGTTGTTGCTGCTGAAATGGTCTCCCAGGGAACACTGCTGCACAATCTTCTGTCTCTTGTAGTTGTGGGCAACAGTCAGTTGGGTGGCTTGTCTCAGTGAAAATGCCACATGGCCTTGAAGGAGGGGGTTGGGATGTCTTTTGAGCCAATGCAATCTGCCTCACCATAGTTGTAAATTCAATCAAATGACTTTCAAGAGAAGAAGGGATTACTTGATGTACTCCTCTAACATGTGGTGTACCTCTATCGCCAAATTGTTGGGAGTTTTGAGCCATCTTGTCGATCAATGCACGTGCAGCTGCTGTTGTCTTATCCACCAATGCTCCTCCAGCTGCGGAATCCACCATGATCCTCTCCATAGGTGTGAGTCCTTCATAGAAGTACTGAATGAGGAGTTGCTCATTGATTTGGTGATGTGTACAGCTTGCACACAGCTTCTTGAATCTCTCCCAATACTCATACATTGACTCCCCTTGTGATTGCTTGATCCCCGATATCTCCTTTCGAATGGATGTGTTCCTTGATGCTGGAAAAAATCTCTGTAAGAAAAGACGTTTCAAATCGTTCCAACAAGTTACATCTTCGGGTTTTAAATAATACATCTAGTCTTTTGCAGCTCCATCAAGTGAGAATGGGAATGCTCTTAATTTGATTTGATCTTCAGAAACATTTCTTGGTTTAAGGGTTGAGAAAACCACATTAAATTCTTTCAAATTTTTATTAGGATACTCACTAGAGAGGCCATGAAACTTTGGAAGTAAGTGAATTAACCCAGATTTTAGTTCAAAGTCTGATTCGAGATTTTTGTATGCAATACAATTTGGTTGATAGTTAATATCAGGTGCAGCCAATTCTCGAATGGTTCTATTAAGTTCATTTCCATTGTTTTCAGCCATTGGTTCCTCTTTTATGTTTAAATTTGAATAGATTCCAATTTCAATGTTTCCAGAAGAGAGGAATTCACTAACTGGTTGAATATTGAAACTTCCCGTAGACTGAGAATTTCTGATTCGAGCCTTAAGGCTACATTCAATCTCAGGGTCAAGATCTAAGAGATATTCGGGATTAGTTCGTGTCATAGATCAAATAAAAATGAAAAGAAAGAAAGTGGACCATAGTAAAATAAAAATGAGAAGTTTTAGTTGATGGTCCAAAAAGAAGTAGAAGAAAACAAAAGAAGAGGAAGAAAAATCAGATTGGGTACAGAAGGAAGAAAGAAGAGAGGAAGAGAATAAAATGTAAAATAAAATAAATACCTCTAATTGGTTGAAATAATTACCTGCCTCCCTGGCAACGCTGCCAATTTGATAGAGCGCTGTCATGGGTGCCCTCAAATGATTTGTGTAATTTGGGGTACTTAGGTGCAGCAGAGTGGCTGACCAAGGTTGTCTCTCAAAGGAGGAAGTGAATTTAACAACTTATTAGAGGTTTTCTAAAAAAATAAAACAAAATATAACAGAATAAAAACACTAATTTAAAGGATTGGGGTTTGTTTTAGTTTATTAATCTAGAATAAGTTTTCTGGAAGAAGATTGTATATTTTTTTTGTTTTTAGTTTTGAAATAAATTTCGATTAAAATGACACAACAAGAAGATGTTTTTTTAGAAATCTTTTTAAAAGGCGTAATCGATATAACTCTACCTCTTCACATTATTATTAATAATTATCATTTAAATTAACATTCACTTAATTATGATCCCTTAATTTGTTAAATCCCGAACCCTACGAGAATTAACTTTACCATGAAGATGATGTGAATTTAACCCTAGGCTAACTTCGGAACATGCAATCGCAGCACCCTGCTTTGATTGATGTTCTAAGATTAGCTTATGGTCAGTGGTAAATTAAGGCTCATATCAATTCTGGAAATGAGGATGAATTGTGTTTAGGGATTATATTTGAACTCTACAAATTTATCCCGTGTGGTCTTGTATTACCGATTAAGATCGCGCTCTCACAATTTACACAAAATCCCGACCTCGCGTGTTTTTGTGTTAATTGATCCATTGCTTGCTTAGTTTCTTGTAATTTAAAAACACAATTAATGGATCATATTATGTGAATTATAGTAGCTCATTGATTCAAAATAAATGAATGAAAAAGGATAGAGGTCGATCGATTACTAAAAAGAACTACTCTTCCTTGGGTGGCGTAATCATCATAGAAGCGTTTTGCACGTGCAAAGGTTTAAAATGGGTATAACCCAATAATGCTTCACCTCAAGAATTCCAGCCCAATTAGGAAGATTAAGAGAAGAATAAATTTAAACAAAATAGAAGAAAAGAGAAGAAATAAAAGAATAACAAATAATTTTATTACATAAACAAAATCATTACAACATGAAGGAGAAGAAGAAGGCTTCGTCGAAGGGATCCTTGCTTCAAGAGCTACCCTTATTGAAATGGATGGAGAATTGGAGTGGATCCACTTCTCCTCTGCCCTCAACTATCTAATGCACGTTCTAACCCCTCAAAATGAGAAAAACTCTAATTTATAGAGGGGAGGGGAGGAGAGGTTACAAGTGGTTTTAAGTGTGAATGTGGAAATTCGGTCAAATATTTTAATGCAACCTTCACCGCCCATTTGACCACCAAAACGCGTGCATTGTCCGGCCTTCCAGAAGGATCAAATGTGAGGATATGGGTCCTCTATCTCCTCTCCAAAGTTGGGATCAATAAAATCCCATATGTAGGGGTTATGGCCGAAATACAGAAGCTTATCCATTCTAGCGAGTCCAGCCCATCTTTGACTTAACGTCCCAATTACTCCATTAAAATGCATTATTTTGATCTAGTGTCCTGACTAAAAGTTGTAGATAATTAAGTTAGGAAAACTGTTACAAAATTTCAATTTCAAATAATAAATATAAAATATTTATATTCGGAATACTATAGTGCACTATTAAGGGTAAAACTGGAATTTTCACCAAATTTTCAAATGAATGATCAAATCCCAAATATTTTATAAATAAACATATTTAACACAATGTGAGGAAATTATATCATTTATTATCAATACAATATTCAATAAAATATTTTTTTATCATTCATTAAGATGTAGTCTCAGGTCGTTGATGTCATTAAATTCAATTCATGATATCGAGAACCATATTTTGGGAATCTGAGATTAGGAAACATATACATTGGATTATGTGACATTTTGATGATTTAAGTCATGAACTCATATGTCACACTTTGAATGATTTCACTTCCATAAGATTTATTAAACTCAGTTGTTTTCTATCCCGATTTTTTTTCCAATAATTCCACTCGAACCTATGGAACCTCTAGGAGACCATTAGGATACCATTGACTTACATATACAAACATTAAAGGATCATTAGGTGTTGGACCTTAGAATAAAATCTCCAGGGCATCGTTCTCACCATTAAATATAAATCCACTCATTTCCTCTTGAAATAAAATGTATAAAGGTTTTTTTATGAACATATTAATTAGATAGAATAATTTCTTTATCAAAACTCATTATGATATATTTCATAAATGGAAGGAATATTACAGACCTATGAGATACAATGGATATTCTTCATGTCGAACAAATTCAAGGTTGGATGTTTTTCTCCCTTATTAATTTCTATGGAATGTTAAAACTATTATGGTTTTCCCAATGATATCCTATTTATTTTTGTTAATATTTCCATACTAAAACTCATATAGAATTTCTAAATTTGATTTATAATACTGAATGGGTTTTGGGGGATTCCCACAACATGTTTCAAAGAATTATTTAACTGTTTTCTATTAAATAATGATATATTTTGAGTAATAAATTTTCATAGTATTGTTTTTGAATGTGTTCATGTGGATATGGAATGAACTACAGATTGAAGTAACATATCCCCAAGTTCACATTAAGGGAGAAAAAAATGTAACTAAGAAATTTCATAGTTAAGGATGATTGTCCTCTTGCGAGTATTGGGAGGTCTAGTGGAATGAATGGGTGTGTGTGTGATATAGCTTAATTAAGTATTCTGAGATGATTAAGTTAACTTTTTTTATTTAATAAAAATAATGTATTCTAATAAAACATAATTTGTTAAATTTTTTAATGTTTTATTTTTTAAAATAAAAAAAAGTATTTTATTTATTTTGAGATAATTATTTTATGTTGCTTATATATTTTTAAACCACCTAATTCTTTTTCTAGTGGATTGTCGGAATAGTATTTGTGGTTTCCCTGCTTGGTATGATTACTAAACCCCTTTATATTCACTTTGGTTATTATGAATTTTTTTTTCCAAAATACTAGAAAGGGGTTGATTTTTTATTACTCTAGTACATATTTTAATCGTTTTATTTACATATATCTGGATTCAAAGGATGGTGTTAGTTGGTTCATAATGTCTTGAGTGGTGCTACGTTTGTCCATAGTTTTTATCTTTTTTAAGCCTTAGTTGTTCTATGTATGTTTATTTTCACTCTTAATATGATATTATTGTCTCTTGTAATTTTTTGTTAATTTATCTACATTACATTCATCATATAGTATTTTTTTTGTTCTTATTATTATCTAGCAGGATATGTATGTCTCAAGGATAAAAAATTCCCCACTAATTTTTTTCATACCCTATACATTTACTATGAATCCATGGTTTCTATGGAATGTCCCCTCATATCTTTCCAACATAATGGATGGGGTTCTATATCTACACATTCCATACTATATATAAAACATCAATTTTTAACATTATTCTCTTTCAAAGATGGAAAATAACCCATTTATTTTACAATGATGATAATTGGATCACAATATGAATAAAAGAAATTATAAATATCATATACAATCCATCCAGTAAAATAATTCCATAATATTGGAACATTAATTATTATATTTTCTATAAAAAACGTCATCCATTACTTGGATTGGAATATTGTGACCCAGGAATTCACCTCACATGTCTAAAATCGATACTTTTATCTCTTTGGGTAAAACTAATGTACCTATAACAACTCCATATTGAATCTAAGATTCCTAGTATGGTCTTCCTTGATCTCTAGGTAAACCAAAATATAATTAATTTTGACAACCAAAAACCCATTGAGATATAGTTAAATCATTGAATTTATAAATCCAAAAAAGGATTTGATAATTAATATATATTAGTGGAACTACCATTAACTAAAAATGTATATAATATGATCGTGAGGCAATATTAGTAATTAATTTATCATTAAATTTATATAATGATAGAAAATCACAACTATAACCAAAAAAAATATTACCCACTTTAATAGGTGAAAATGTTCATGTATCTATGGAAAATGATTGTGATTTTTGACAATCACATTACTCAACAAGAAGAGAACTAAAATGAATGTTAATCTTACATTTACCTTTTATAGACCATAATAATGTTTCCCATGGGGATATATTATAACTTATAAATCATTATTAAAACCACACTTTTATAAAAATATTAGCCAATTGATTCTACACATGATATATATCAAATCATGTTACAGATATAGGGAAATTAATATGAAATAATTGAAATCAAAATTCAAACTATCACATTAGAGGCACAAGTGTAACATATTTAAAAATAATCAATATAATATAGTGCCCCATTCGATTTAAATATAATATTACATGATTTTTAGCATTGATATATATTAATACAAAATAAGGATTGAAGAAGACCTATTTAGTTTATAATACAAAGTTCTTAATATTTAAAACTAATCCAAAATGTCAAATCATTGTTTTATTCTTGATAGCGAGATTCTAAAATTCATATACGCTTATAAATAAACATAGGATAACCCAGGGAATACATCTAATAAATTAGTGAGATAAAATCCCAGTAATGGAGTAAAAATTATAAGGTTTCATAACATGGGAGTGAGAGGTATACCATATCATAAAAGAGAAGGTAGAAGAGTAATAAAATCGAATTATAACATAAATGGAATGGTATAATTATATAATGAAATAATGATAAAGTGGAAAGGATATAAAAAGTAACAGAAACATAAGTCCTAGATAACTTTCAAGATAGCACCACATGGTAGAGAGTTTCCCATGATGGATTTTTTCCAATCCTTATTCCCATACATGATGTCTCATGAGACTAAACATTTACCAAATGCTTTTGTGAGATATATAATTTTGGGTCCAACCTTCACATTCATGTCATGTATATGAATATTCATCCCACATAATGATTTCCAAAATAAGGAATATACATAATAATTACTAATTGGAATAAAATAGGTTTCCCAATCCTATCCCATATTATAATCAAATGTCATTTCATAATAGAGACATTTAGGACATGATCATAATTCATGTATTACCCTAACAAAGGATGGAAGGGTGAGTCAGGTATATTTTTGAGAGACATATATATATATATATATAATTTATAATCACTCCATATATTTAATTTTTTTTCATTTATAATATAAATAATTTTAAAAATATTAAAAACATTATTGAGGAAAATAATATTTTTGCTTAAAATATCAAATTAAAAAAATCAAAAAATATTTCATAAATAATATTACATTAATATAACCTTAGAAACATATATTGTAAACATCGACAAAAATAAGTTTCATGATGGTGGAAAATATTTTTCATGTCATACATGTTAAAACAATGATTCCTTTCACATTTTCTCTAAAAATTCAAAATTTCATTGTTTAAAAAACTACACGAAGATAAATTTAAAACCATTTTTTTTAAAAAAAAACTAAACAAGGATAGAAATAACATTATAAAATCATATAATAATATTATAAAAATTAAAACTCTTTAAAGTAAACATGTACATGAGGGAAAATGATTTTGGACAGAAGATAGAAATGGAGACAATTTCCCATAAAAAATTTCTCAATATTATTATGTACCAAAAAGAGGAAAATGGTAATATTACATGAAAATTTCACGAAACAAAATGGGGGAATAAAACTAAAGGGTTGTATTGGATAATGTTAAAATTATTTCCATAAATGGAAATTCAATAATGAAATGCTGATAAAAATTTGATTGAAACATTATCCATGACCACTTTGGTAACTTCTGAATCAAAACTCCCTTGAGTGAAATAAATGAATTTTAATTTAAAATATCATGAATTATGAATAATTAATGATATAATATGTAAATTTGTAGTGTATAAACCATTTAAAATAAATTATGCACATAAAAGAACATATGTCTCAAAGAAGGGAGTTTTGAGTCGAAACCCTTAACTTCTGCCTGAGTCGTCACATACATTCCTTATCATCCTGATTAATAAAATTATGTAAATTTTTAAAAAATTTATAATAATTTTAAATTTTATTATTCATTTTCTTACCATTTCATATTTAATTACATAATAAATTAATTTTACATTGGATGTTTTAATAATAAACAATTCAAATGTCCAAAATCTCTTTGGAGAGTTAACTAAGGTCAAATATATTATTATTTAATCATATATAGAATGTTAATAATTACATAACTATACTTTTTATACATAAATTATATTTTCTATACCAACCATGAAAATTGTTTATTAAAAATTAACTATGTTACAATCATTAAGATGGTAGGTCGTACCAACAGATGAATAACTTTTAAATTTTCAGTGATCATTATGGAAAGAAGGTAAGTATTTTTTTATATTTATATAATTATAATTATTTTATACATATCAAATTATTTTTGTAAATAAACATATATACTCCATCCATGTGATGTGGTTATTCAAACCAATCACATCGATTTGTGGGGCGGAACTTCGTCATACACACGAATGACGTTATCACTTATATAATATATAGAAATGTAATAAATTTTAGAATATATTTATTTTAAGTAAATATTAATATTTTTTTAAAATTATATATAAAAATTAAATTAATCATTTATGTCTTCCCTACATATCGTTTGTGAAAAATTAATTACATCACTTTGTCAGGAAAAATTATACCGTACACACGGTCGGAGTTATTATATTCTCTAGAGAATGAATCTTTAAAAGGTATATGTTATATTATAATTCAAAAATTAAAATAATATAATTAATATACTATATGAATATTAAATATATAATTATCTCCAAACATGATAAGAAGATATGGAAAACAAATTTTGTCGATTTGTGAGGCAGTTGTCCACCATACACATGATAAATGATTGTGTTTCCTATTTAAAGGATGTGGTGATGGATTTAGGTCATGAAAATAACATAAAAAACATATTAGTATATGTATTATAATATCTTTATTATATAAATAGGTCTAATAATATTTAAAGTTTTGGAAAAACGAGATAAAATAATTCACTCGGTTAAATACATTACCTATTCTTTAGACAGCTTCTTTAGTTTGGTATCAAAATCTATTATAGTTTAGATTTATGATCAAAAAAATATTCTAGTATAAGTAGATTGAATCAATAAATTTATTTTCTTAGTTCTTTTCTGAATCAATGTTTTTTGGATCTATTTAATGGAGAAGGGAGGGGGTGTCGTTATATATGTGGCAAAGAGGATACATTTGGAATTTTTTAAAAGATAGAATTCAACCCACATTTTTATCATACAAAAAGGATAAAAATGTATCATTTTAGAAGAATAAAAATAAATAAATTATAAATATGACTAAGAATAGTAATTATATAACTTTTGGGAAATTTTTAACCCTTTTTTTAATTTAACCCCCGGTAAACTCGTATTAACCTTAACTGTAATTTTTTTTTCAGTTTTCAATTTTCATTTCGGTCAAATTTTTGTTGAAATTATTATATAACATAAATTAATCATATTTTAAATATATAATCCATTTTAACAAATTATTTTCATCTAATTCATTGAATTTAATATAATATTAAACCCACACATGTGTTGAAGAAATGGGTTTTCAATAAATCCATTTTTATGGAAAAACGATTTTATAATAACTAAATAAAATTTCATAATAATTAAATGAATTTAAATTCATATATATATATATATATGTCATTTATAATTTTTCTTTCGTAAATTTTCTTCTTATTTTACTATAATTAATTTAAATAGAGAAATAAGAAGCACTTGAAAATAGTTTTCAGAAAAAAAAAATGTGTTTTTAGACTAATAATAAACATAAACTAAAATCCACTATAATTTGGATTTAATTGTAAATAATTGATTTTATTATTTCTCAATAATACTTATTTTAATTTTAAATCAAATTTAAAGAATAATTGTATTTTTAAATTTATAATCTTTTAAAAAGAAATGATAATTATATAAAAATCAGCATTATGACTATTCACTGAAAATGTAATATTTCCTGAAAAATCCTAAAATTTAACCCAAAGATAATATAAATATGATTATTTAAAAAATTATTTACATTTCATCGAATATTTTTTCAAAAATAAGAAAAAAATATTAATATTAATTTTTCCCAAAAGGAGTAAAATTCACTTTTTGAAAAACTCATATTTTCGATGAATAAAATGAATGTTCTTATAATTGAGTGAATTATAAATTAAAATTTATATATAAAATTTTATTTATTAGTAACTTTATATAAATTTTATAAAGTAGATAATCAAATTTGTACCCACCAATTTGAAAGATAGGATAAAATGATCACATTTAAATAATAACAGTTTGTTGTTGTTCATTTAAACTCAGTGTTTCCTATTGAATATGATATTGAGAGTAGTGATTTTTTAAAATATTAGTTTGAAAAATTCAACCCCCCCTCCCACATAAATAAATATCATTCTTATAATTTGAACTTATAATTAGTAATAAAGGGATATACATTAAATAATTTTTTTGAAAAACCAACATAAAAAATGGATTTATAAAACATCAACTTAAAAAGAGGGAAGGGGAAAGAAAAAGGACATCCTGAATAACACATAAATGGGGTTCTAAGTTTTATAAAATTTGTGGGATGTGAATATATAGATTTGGAATAAAATCTTATGTATTTTGGGAGTTTATTTGAGATCATTGATCATAAGAAAGTGAATTATGATGAGAAGGTCAAAAACCACAAAACCATAAATCATGGGTGAATTAAAAGACCATTGATTGATCATATGTGAATATAATATGATAACATTTTTGTTTTAAGATCATTTTACTAGATTAGACGGGTTATTTTTCTATAAAGGTAGAAAACAATAGAAAATATAATATATTGATATCTTTTTAATTTCATAAATACAATTAAATACTTTCTTTATGCGTTGATCAATTTCTATATAACTTAAAAATCAAATGAATGAATATACACTAGGAATGTTTTTTCCAAATAAATAAAAATGAAGGTTTAAGATAGATCATTAATTAAAAAAATAACCCTATATCTCAAATAACCTCAAAAAGATACACTTGAAATATGGTTTAACATCAAAGTTTATATCATACACTTTTAAATTATATCCCCAAAAATAATACATAATACATTCAAAATAATTAGTTATGTTAAACCTACAGGTTATATATATATATATATCTTAACCAAAAAAAATGTCCCAAAATATCATTAATCACCAAAAAATAATTGAAATTATAAAATAATTTATCATATAATAAGTTTCCAAAAATAAGTATAAAATATATTTCTGAAAAAATTTAACGTAGAAAAATTTATACTAACAAATGCATCACATAGGCCAGTGGTAGTAACTACAGATTTATTTCCCTTCAAATGTGGGTTCAATACCGATGGGCTTTGCGGATGTTTTGGGTTTGTTCTAGCATTATGGTTGTTCCTTTTCTAAAAAATTGGAAAACATATGTTATAATTTATTTTATAATTCTCTATGATATTATAATATTTTCAATAATAAGATTAAAATATTAAAGAAAAATCATCAAATCACTTTATTTTACCCCTAAGTTACACTATATATCTTATTATTTCCAAAATATAAATTAATTATAATAGAATATAATTACCTCAAACTAAAGCACATCTCTATGATTATCTTTAGCTGAAATATTTATTTTTCTATAGAGTATGATCATAACATAAAATCACCTTTATAGATCATTAGTATCATTAAACATATTCTTGAAAACTTTTAATGAAAAACAATCGTGGAATGATCCATATACATTTCCTGATCCTTGTAACCAGAATACCATTGATAAAAAATAATGATATAATACGAATCTAGAATTATAAAACCTAAAAAATAAATAATTCCACTTCAATAATTGTTAAAACATAGTCCCCTAGGAATTATTCCATGGATTAAAGAATTTACTCGGATAATGACAATGTTGCACAAATTTACAATAGTGGACTGTTAGTGGTGCCTAAGGTTGAACAATTCTATTCCTACATCTTGTTAATTATAATCTTTATTTTACTAATGTAATAAGCTGACTCCCCCCTTTACCCAACTACATTATCTTCCAGTTCCTTTCTTGCAATTTCCATGGTGTCTCTTCCTGCATTATTTCTATATAGGAAATTGAATCTCCTTTTCTTTTCAATATTTATCCCTAGAACATTAACTAGATTACATCCTTATCATCTCTAAAATGATTTGAAATTAATCTATGTTTTAGTTGTTGATTGTAATTTGAGGTTTCTCATTTAGAATGATTAAAATATGTAAAAATGTTCTTCCCATTAGGTTTGTCGTCTTAGTATAAAAACATTTACATTTCCCATCATATTGGTTGTTGACATTTTTTCTCATATTTACCATAATAATATAAAATTATTAAAATAAGAAACATGATAATGAATTAACCAAAAAATGGAAACTGATAAACCTAGAATAAATGAACTATAAATGATAAATATGTCTTACTTATGGGACTTTAGGTTTTACTCTACATTATCCACAGTGATGTTTCCTATTAGGTTTTCTATGCTAATAATTAATTAAAGTCCTTTATAGAGGTTTTGTAAATAGTTTGTGAATTTAAAAATCATATCACATAAGAGTTTAAAACTAGGTTCATAGTAAGGAAAATTTTCATATACCCCGTTAATAAGCGATTCATGATCAGTGAACATTTTTTTAGAGTTTTTACCGTAGGTAGATATGTTCCTTAACAACGTCCACATATAGTATCCAGACAGGGATGTAATTACTTGGAAACCACTCTCTCGCTCCTTCACCAATATTTGAAGATATTTTCATATAATTAGAATTATCCTGGGACTTATTTCTTAGGTTCACACTAAAGGTTTATCAACATTGTTTCCAAATGGTAATAAAATATTTTATATAATATCAATAATTAAAACCTATGTAATTTACATAAATTATTATATGATTATTAACATAAATATACATTAACATAAAACAAGGGTAATAGTTTCCTATATTATTTTGAAGACTAGGTTAATAATACATTAAATGAATTTAAAACATTGAATACTTATTTTAGTCTCCATAGTGAGGTCTTAAAATCCATTGGAAATCTTAAATTTTCATATGATATCCTGAGAAACACCTGAATGAAATAACTAAGCTAAAAATCTTAGTAAGTTAATAAACATGATAAGGAAGCATAAGATTTTGATTCAAATGAATAACATGATACCAAAAAATATTTGGTACATGAGTTTTAAAATTTCAGAATAACATAAAGGGAATAGTATCATAAGATCATGGAACCATGGGAATTTGAAAAAAATATCAAATAGGGCATAACTACAATTTAATTCTAACTGATAAGACAACATCACATGGTGGAGATAGTCCCAAAATAGATTAGTTATACTCCCAAAACCCCTAAAATATGTTTCATGGGACTAAAAAATTACTCAATTCATTTTAGGGATATATAGTTATAATCACACATGTCACGTTGATTTTATGTACATTCATATCTATTCCACATATGGATGTTAATAACAAGTAATAAATATAATAATCACCCATGGAAATTAAATTGGTTTCATAGTATTATCCCTTATCATAATTATAAAAAATTCATAATGAATGAATTTTGTAAATGATCATAAAGAATATAATACCAAATAAAATAAAGGTAGAGTGTGATATTTATATATTTAAGATACATATATATATAATTATAAGTTTTACAAAATAATAAATCTTTTCTTTTCACTGATGAATATAAATAGTTTATAAAAGTTTTAAACATTATTGAGTAAAATTACATTTCTACATTAAAGTTACTTTTGATTAACTACTGTGCGAAAAAAAATTGGATTTCATTTAGTTTTAAAACTAAATTGTAATATTATAGAGGAAGTGTCAATTAAAATAACGGTTATGATGGTGAAAATTATTGTTCATTCCATACACATTATAACAAATATTCCTTTCACATTTTTCGGAAAACATTTAGTAGTACCTTATATGAAAATTGGAAAAAGAATATTCCTTTAAAAACATTTTATTTTAAATTAAATAGGGGGTATTAATGAATTTATAAAATCATAGAATAATATTAATATTTTAATACACATTAAATAAAATATGGGCATGTGAGAAAAAAAATTTCGACCGAATAGAGAAATGAAGTAGATTTTCCATTAAAATATTTTCCCAATCATTATAAGTACCAATGTTGAGAAACATTTACAATAAATTAAAGAATTAATTAATAAAAATATGAGAATAAAACTATTGGTTTTTATTATTAAATTATCAAATTATTTCCAACAACCTAAATTCAATCATAAACAATCCTTATTAAAATGATATTGAAATATAAACACTTACCAATTTGGTAATTTTTGAATAAAAATACAACTAATTAAATTAATGAATTATATCATGAAATATAATTATATATGAAGGAACCAAGATATAATTTTAATTGGTTATGTATATACAAAATTTAAAATAAATTAGGTGCATAAAAGAACATGTCTTTTAAAAAACAGGTGATTTGCGAAAAAAACCCTTTCCTTGTTCCTAAATCATCTTGTATGCTCTCAACCTTCATGAATTGTATAATTATGTTAATTATTTACTGGATTAATAAACATTTTCATGTTTATTATTCATCATTCTTTATATGTTAAAATTTCATATTCCATTATTTAACCACATAATTACACATTAGATTTTTTAGAGATAATTGGTTTATATGTCCAAAATGACTTTGGTAAGTTAACTATAGTCGAAGAGAATATTATTAACTCATATTTAGTATTTAAATACTGAAATAATTTTTATTTTTAGAAATAAAATATACTTGTAAAACCGACCATGATAAATGGTTATAAAAAATGAACTATGTTATAACCATGGAGACGGTAGGCCACACATACGCATGAGTAACGTTTCAATTTTTCAACGCTCATGAGGGAAATAATTTAAATATAATTTTATATTTAAAAAATTATTATTTTATCATAAATATGAAATTATTTATTTATATAATCTTACATATACCATCCATGTGATGCTGTAATAAAAATGAATCACATCACTTCTTGAGGTGGTTGTCAGTTGTACACCCAAATGACATTATTAAACTCTCAATGGAATGGAAAGTAATATGAAATATGTGATATTATAATAAAATAAATATAATTATATCATAATCATAATATATACATAATAATTAAATAAATATATCCATCCATGAAAAGCGGTTTTGGAAAATAAATTACATTGGTTCATGAGTATGTTGTCTTCCAAACACATATTCAATTGTTTTATTTCCCATTTTAGGAAAGTGGATATGGATGTAACGAATTAAAAATAAAAAACACTAAGAGTATTTAATATAAAAAAGTTAATATGTGATAATGTTTTAATAATTTTTGAAGGAGGTGGAATATTTCATAAAATAAATCGCTTGGTTAAGGAAATTACCTCTTATTAGGACATCTTCATTAGGATTGCACCAAATTCCATTATAGGTTTTATTTGTGATAAATAAAACGATTCTAGGATGAGTATAGGTAAGTAAAATATTTATTTTGGTTGGCATGCCTTGAAAAAATGACTTCTAGAGTAGTGGAAAGGCGAGGATAGGGTGTGACCTTTTATAAGTTGAGGAGAAGAAATGTTTTGAAATATTGAAAAGAAACCATTAAACCCACGTTTTAATCATTAAAAAATTTGAAAAACTGGACCATTTTTGAAACATAAAAGGAATAAAGTCAAAATATTACCAAAAAATAGTAATTATAAATGATTTGGATCATTTTTAACAATTATTCTTTTATTTTAACTCCTTTGTTAATCCTATTTCTACCATGACCACATGAAATAAATTTTACAATTTTCTCTATTAATTTTAGTCCAAAATAAAGATGAACATATTATATAATATAAATTATTATTACTCAAAACATGTAATCCATTTTTCATAAAGCTAGTAATTGAATTAGAAGAGTTTTATTTAAAATTAATCCCATAGACATTTCAAAAAAGATGTTTCTTCAAGAAATTCCTTTTTATGGAAAACATTATTTTATAATAACTTTATCACAGGTTGTAATAATTAAATAAATTTAATATTTTTTTAGATATGTATAATATATCAATTTAATTTAAATAATTATTTATTTGGGTTAATTTTAATTAAATATTATTGAATTATATTATGCACTTTAAAACTGTTTTCAAAACAAAAAGATTGTCCTTAAGGATAAAAATAAAGGTATACACAAATCCTTTATACTGATGAATTACATATAAAAAATGAAACACATATCACTTAAATAATGCTTTGGTTTATTATAAGTCCTATTAAAATAATAACAGTAAATTTAAATTACTTAATTTATTAAATATAAATAACAATTTTTGAAATAATAGTATTTTACTATTCACATAAAAGTACTATTTTTTAAAAAAATCCAAAAACATTCAAAAAGTTAATAATAAAGCAATAATTTCGTATTTTGTTACATTTTATCAAATACATATTCTATCAGAGAAAAATAATTAAAATATTATTTTCTCACTGAATGCCGGAAAAATCTGTTTTTCAAGAAAAAATATTTTTGAGGAATAAAATTGATTTTATTAAAATTGAGGGACTAGTTAATTATAATTTATAAATAATTTTATATTTAGTAACAACATTATATAAATTTGATAAATTTGATAATATTTTTGATTTAGAATAATTTAACGACTAGTTTAAAATGATTACATTTAAATATTAGAATATTAATAATATCTCCTAGTTTATTTAATCTGAACATTGAGTGTTGAATATGATATAAACAATGGTGATATTTTAAATAATCCATATGTTACACAAAACCCATCTAAAATAAGTGTTAATAATTAATTTCAATATTTTATTCTTAACCCTTCAAACTCACCATTGAAAATATAATACGTTTTTGATCCATCCACTTTTTACCTAAATGGAAATATAATATCATAATAAAGTAAACATGATATATAACTATTCTGGAGAAAATAAATTTTTTATAAAACCAAAGATAATCATATAATGTTTACAACTAAACAATTCAAATGGAAACACTATAAATTTATATATACAATAAGACTAGGTTTCAGCAAAGATCACTCCACATAAGTGCATCACAACTACATACGTCATCAATCCTTATCCGACCACCATTGAAAAAAAATCATCATCCCTAATTTTCTTATCTAAATCATTTTTAAGATATAAACTATTACATAGACTTTAAATTAATTAATTACCCATGTATTAACCAAAAAAGATGAAGGCGTGTAAATGAAACCAGTACTTGAACCGCATCTAGTCTCTCTAAATTTTGAATATCCAAGGCTTGTGGTTTCCCCTTGAAACCTCCTCCACCTTAAAGTCCCTCATTCATTAACTAAACCTATAATAGAAAATTAATTTTTATAAAATATTTCTCTTTAAATAATTTTATTTCTTCAACGTCATGGGTTACATGAAGAAATGAGATTACATGAACCACATAAAACTATTAAAATAATATATATAAATTGTCACCTAACAATTGGATTTTTGGTTATTAATAAGAGTAACTAAATAATAAAAAATAAATAGTTCATAGATTTATAAAATTAACTCATTACTTATCAAATGTTTATAATAAAAAACAAAAATGACATTAAAATAAATGTGATGTTGTTTCTAAAAACTGTTTTTATACACACAATGTATTTTATATTAATTAATTTGATTAATCATTTGCTGAATTAATTTAGTGAAAGGTATATATTTTTCATATGATCAAATATCTTAATGTTTTTAAAAATATTTTTCTAGGCTTAGGTTAAGAATAAATCCAGTTTTATTTATAAACAATTTTTAGTTTAGAAAAATAGTATTTGTCACATTTTTTTAACATACATTAAAATCTATTTATATAATTTGTATGAATTTAATTAGATAAAATTAATTACATATTTCAAATCATGAGTCTATATTTTGATAAATATGCCACATTTATTTTTGGTCGATATGAATAGTAATTGTGGTAAATTTTATCCCCTTGATAAAAATTAAATCAGGTTAATCTTTGTAAAAACTAAGTTATTAGGTAATAATATTTTAATTATATATTAATTTTATGATTAAAATTATCCCATTTTTACCATAGCCTCTAAATATAGTTTTAAATGGAAACTTTTCCATTAAAATTAGTTATATATTATTTAAATCAATGTAATTAATAAAATTTCACCCTCTTTGTTTTCAAAATCCTTTACATAGAGGAAAAAATCAGGGGTGAATAAATCATAATTGTGAATAATGAAATTATAATCATAATGTAATTCAATTTATAATTTTCTGGTATTATATAATACCATAAAATTCTTACATAATGAAAATTTAGAACTTATTTAATTAATGGAAAAAATAAATGATATTAAAAATATGAAAAGAGATATAATTTGAGTATTTTATAGTGTTCTGTGAATTTAATATGGGGATAATATAACATCATGATATTTTATAAAGAAACACTATGTACATAAATGAACTTCTAAATACAATGTGACCTTTATAAACTAACCATTAAACATAACTTTTCTACTTCTGTGTTTTAAATTTTGAAAAACGGACATGCACGGTTGAGATCAGTAATTTTTTTGGAGTTTGATAGAACATACTCAGTTTTTGGTGAATAGTATGCTTATATTTAAATAAAATTATGATATGTCTATATCTTGTAATAAGTCAATAAAAGTATTAAATTTTTTATTTTTTTAATAAAATATTAATTTTTTAACTAAATTTCACATATTTAGAATATTATTTTGAGAAAATGGAGTTAATATTTGGATTCTACACTTCAAAAAATAGTTAGGTGTTTTTTTGGTAAATTTCGAAAATACATGAATTTTTTGTGAATAGTATAATATAGTAATTATGGTATAAATACATTATGAGATAAATACACTATTCTATGTGTCATGGATGATGTAAGAAACCATTAGTTTGAAATCAAATGCACTTACTACAGTTTTTTCTCTTGGAATCATAACTATTTTTTTCTCTTGAAAAAATAATAAAATAATAATTAAAATAAAGGAGGACTCCTCCTCTCCTCAACTATAAATACCACCCATTTCTCTATCTTCCTCCCACACCAATCTAGACTTGAGCCTTACCTAGGTTCTATAAAATACTTCTCTCAAGCAACATCCCTACATTCAAGGCCTTCTAGTCTCACAAAATGGCCAGAACCAAGGGCATAAAGAAGGATCTCATGGAGAATAGATCAATATGTAAACATCAACTTTTTCTTTCTTTCTTTTATTTTATTTTTCTTTTCTATTATTTTTCTTTCCTCACCTACCCTTATACATGAGGCATTAATGATATAGTATCATACATATTCTTGATTACATAATGTTTATGGAAGATTCACTATTATACTTCTTCTCATCTACCACTAGTTCTAAAGATAAAAACATTGTCCATGATGTGTTGGTTTAGCAACATTGTGGACAATGTGATTTCAATTTATTTTACATCTTCAAATACTTTTCATTAAACTATTTTTATGGCTGGACCAGATTATATTTTTTGTATTATATATTATATAAGGGTTTGGAATTATTTACTACATATTTTATTAATTTATAAAACAAAATGAGTTCATTATGATCGAAGAATCACCAAAATGACATAAATAAATATCAATAATGTTTTAACTTATGAATCATCCTCATAGAATAATTCAAAATGATAAATTTTATAATTTATGTTTTTAGAAATATTCAAATAAAATTTTATTCTAACTCAAGAGTTTCACTTCCAATCAACATGAATATCAATCATGAACTGATCTTGGAAACCATGGGAAGAATGCACCCGAAAAAAATGAAATAAACCAAAAATTATTAATGATTGGGTGAAATGATGTTATAAAATTATAATGAGAGGTGTTATAAACATAAATATGTTTCGGTAAAATTTAAATAATAGTTTTTTAACCTTAATACATGAGTTGTAAACACATCTTAGCAAATTATAACATGAGGTAAGGGATCCTCTATTTCCCACTTTAATTCAAGAATCACCCCTATGTTATGCTCTTTAATTTCAATTTCCTAAAGGTGGTGTTTGTTTTAGAACCTCCCACATACTACACTTGTGATATAATAATGATGTGATACACCATTTCTATCTCATTAATCCCTCTCATGCACTTCCATTACCATGTCGAAATTTTTTAATTTCATTTTAAACCAAATTTCTATTCTTTTGGTTAACCTCCAAATTAAATGATTGTTATCATAATAATATGAAATGAGAAATTTAATTTGATTTTATTTTGTTTATATACAGTATATCTACAAAATAATTTAATTTATTCAATTCCAAATTCAATGTTAATGTATTTGTAAGTAACATTCCTCTTAAATCCTTTTAAATGTATCCTTTATTAAATAAAAATATATTGTTCTTTTTATTAATATAATTAGAGTTATATTCTTTTTTTATGATGTTTTATTGCTATAATATCTCCATTATATTTTATCATCATTACTCTTGAATAATATGATTTAATTATTTTGTGTGTGATGTTAATATTAAAAACTATTTTTATACAAAAAAGGTTTTTTGAAATTGTGATTTTGTTTTCCTCAAGCATGTAAATGAGTTAAGAAATGTTTTTTCCATAATGTTTTCCTTGTATATTATATATTATAAGTTGAGAAAATTATATCTCAAGATATTTTGGTTTTATCCCATTATAGCTAAAGATATGATGGGTGAGCCCCATTTTAGCTCTTCAATGCATTGGGTACTCCAGAGATGGAAGTCAAACGATTGGTTATTCCATGTGTAAGGGTGATTGAAAGATTGATATGGTAAATATGACCCAAGGGAACTACATAATGTTTCTATGAATTGTTATGAGTTTTTGAGAATAGGGGTTATATTTGATTTTCATGTTTCTAGTGGACTAACAAGTTTTCATTGTTTATGTACTATACTGAGCATTTTTGGCTCCTCCCAATTTTTTTAAAACAAAATCACATGAATACATAGATGATCACTGGACAGATAAGGTGCCAATGCAGATGAATCCATTTATTTATATTAGCTATTATTTTTTGTAAACTATGATTGAATATATATAAGTTGTTGTCTGACTCTCCAGATACTAGACCGAAAAATGTCTTCATTTGTATAATGTACTGTGTATTTTTCAATTATCTATTATAAAAAAAATACATAACATATTTTTGTACTGAATCCAGAATTGATGGTTTGAGGATTTTGAAATAAGATATATTAGTATTTTTATTTTATATTTAATTCCAATTTAAACATTTTAAATATTCTATTAAGTCAAACTAAAATAATAATGTAAAAATTGAAAATAATGATATTTTGACAAAATAATATTTTATTAAATTATTCAAAAATTAAAACGAAATATTGAAATAAGAAGATAATGTTGTTAAATGGTCTAAAATTTCATAAAATTACCATTTATGGTTCAATTCTAATATTATAAATAAAAATAATAACCCTTTAATATTGACAACTACTGACTGTTGTTGTGGCTGAAGGTATTATTTTCTCAACGTCCCAAATTAATTATTACCCACTCTTAAAACTTTAGTATAGTTGGAGTGCGGGGTTGATCCACATGGAATATTGGCAGTGCTTTTGGTTTAGTTGAGTTTATAATTAATTTTGTGAAACATGTAGAATTTAGATTGGATTGGTTGGTTTAGATTAAGTGTAACTGTTTTAGTTACTTTAAGAAAGTTATTAATAATTAAAATGGAACAATAAGTGATTTTAAGGTGTTTTAATAGAAGGAAAAGTGTATTGGGGATGTGGTGATTATGGAGTTTTTATAAGGATTGATTTAATGGTTGTGTTGTTCATTATAATTCAATATTATAGATTTCCTTTTATCACAGGATTTCCTTGTTCTGGTTCCTCTTGTTTGGAATTAATGAAATTGACTCTATGGTCCGGTAGTCAGTGTTTCTCAATTCTTAATTTGGTTTAGTCCATTTATGAATCGGTGAAACCTTTTCAATGGTCATGAAAGCTTTCACTGTTACTCTTCTTTTATATCGCTGAGAATTCTTCGCTTGGTCCGACTCAGAATTCTCAGTAATATTTAGCAATTAATTAAGAGGAGTAAGGATAATTAAGAAGAACAAACACAACTAACTAAATCAATACAACATAAAAAAATCCTTCATCACCCACATCCCCAACACAAGGGGATTAGTTACACGTGGAATGTATGATAGGAACAACACACTCAATACCCGATGAATTCATCGTGTAAGCTTCGTGGAGTGTTGTCCGTAGGTGGAATGGTGGAATAATGGCACCACGATGGCTCGAGAACGGCAGTAGATGAACTTCTTCTCTCCTCCAATGGTTTGTAACTCCAAAATCTGAAGGCCAAGGCCTATTTTTATAGAAAAATAAAGTACATGGTGTGTATAGAAAGTACACACCGTGTACTTCCGTCAACATGCTTTGAGCGCCATTTTCTCCACTGGTAGGAGGCATAACACACTGTCTTTGACTTCGAACATGGCACCGCCTGATAGTTGAGTGTACATGGTGTGTAGCACCGCCCTACATAGTGTTTAGTATCAAAATTTGGCCACCAATCCCCTTCTAGAATAGTAGACACGGTTTGTAGAAAAGGAACACGTCGTATCTCCTTCAACGACCACATGGTCGTGAAGACTATTCTCGGAAAAAACCATTTCTAGAAGGTAATACACGGCGTGTAGTGCCACCTCACACGACATGTAGCTTTCTCCTGGTCACATGGGCGTGTACTCCCTCCTTCAATTTGTGTCCCAGTTTGGATGTACACGGCGTGTATAAAAAGTACACGCTGTTTAGTTTTAAAATTTTCACAGACTTCCCTTGATTTGTTTATTTTAGCTAGAAATCTACTAAAAGTAAACAGAATCTCCAAAATCAATGAATATGTTCATGAAACAACATATATTTTCTGAAAACATGTTTTTATTTTCAATAATATATATGGAAAATGTATACACAAATTGGGTGCATCAAATTCCCCAACACTTAGTCGTTTGCTTGCCCTCAAGAAAAATCTCAACATCTAATTAAAAGAGCTTATACTTTTTAAAAGGAAGGCAATTAATTAGTCAAAAATATAAAAGTTAAAGTTACTGAGAAAAATTCTAAAAGTCACAAACAAATTCAATTCATAAGATATTAAAATCATGCCTCATATATACTTCAATTAACTACTCTCATCCTCTTTCAACACATTTTTCAACCTTTCAAAAATAAGCATGCCACTTGATGATTTACCTTACCAGTTAAAATCACACTCCACACTCTAGATATTTTTATTCAGAGTTATGCTCAATCAAATATCTATACACTCTGTCCATAGGTTTTCAAGTTATCTTGTTCTCTACTTTATAAAAAATTGAATTACAAAAATCATGAGGGTTTTATCAAAAAGGTTCAGATGTGTCTGTGGCTAAGGGTTGGTAGGTTTAGATGTGAAAAATAAATTCTGAGGCTTGAAAAAGGAAGGCTAATTCCTTTAAACAACATTGCATGATATTCAAAATAAATATCAATGAAAATTTATCCTTCATAAGTGCAGTTGAATGTTGTTGGAATCACTACCTCTTCCTTAGGCAAGTAGGGTGCATGAGTAAATAAGCATAAGGTCCCCTTATTGTTTGTTTTTTTGTACAAGGGAAACACTCATGAATACAATGAGTAGTTGTTTGGAAAACATTCTTCCCCAAATAATAAAGAGGCACTCCCCCACACTTAAGTTCATGATTGCGCACAAATAAAATACCATGTATTTCCAACTCCCTCTTTAATTCTCGAAAATGAATAATCAAGAAATGTTCAAAAAGAAATAGTGTAGGAAGGGAAATAGGATTGTAACATGGCTTCCTATAGAGGCTGTTCATGGCTTATATGGTCTTAACGAAGATCAAAAGTAGGGTAGGTCTCAAGATAAATGGGTTGAAACAATCTAATGCCTCAATCATTTTAATGTAATTCAAAAATTTCTTCATGTTTTGAAAAGAAAACTTGAAAATTCTGGTAGTGATGTATATCCTAAGAATCTCTCAAGAAAACGGGTATTTAGAAAAGAAATACGAAAAATGGTTTTGAATACCTCTTAGGAGTGGAAACATAATAATGGGAGAATCAGGTCATGACATGCATATAAATGATTAGCCTAATCAATGTAATTAATCAAGGATTAAAAGTTGCAACTGAAACTATATCAGCAATCATTTTAAAACACTCACAAATCAAAATAAGCATGAAACCCACAAAATGTTCATACTGATAACATAAGCATTTATAAATATGATTTAACCAAAAATTGCTTCAATTTTGAAAATATATAATCTAATAATGGTGTCTCTTCAATTAGTTAAAGGGCAAAGACTAAGGTGAAATAGAGAGAGGCTCCCCCACACTTAATACCGCACATAGTCCACCAAGTGCAATACTAAGGTAAAGATTGGGAAAGGGGGAGATATGGGGGACCAAATAAGGGAAAGCAGTGGAAGAAGTAAATCCAAAAAGAAAGACAATAGAAATGGAAAAATAATCCCCTCGTGAAAAGTGATTCCCAAGGCGCTCCATGATACCTATGACTGTCGAGGAAAAAGAAAACTGAAAACATGCATAACATCACAGTACAGAAAATGATAAAAGAGATATACAAGACAAAAAAATGTCACTATCATGGGGTTGCCTCAGGGGATGGCGCATCCAGTATAGAATCGGCTGGAAGAGACATTGTGGGAGCCGTTGAAGCGGGAGGCTCGGATGCTGCACCGGGAAGGGTAGCTGGAGAAGTAGGAGACGTAGGTTCTAGACTTGAAGAAGGAAGCTCAGTAGTAGGCCCTGGAAAGGCAGTAGTGGTGGCGGCAGGAGAAGTTGTAGCAGGGCCTTCCATAGATAGCAGAATGGAATTTCTGGCCTGCATAGGAGAGGGCGGTGGAGCAGCAGTATATGGGCTAGAAGCGGAGGCATCGAAAGGTGGAGGAGGCAATATAAGAACAAGAGGCTGAGAAATATGCACCAACAGCTGCTTCATACAGTCATGGAGGTTGTCGAGATGAATCAAGTGCTGCACAATGGTGTGCTGGCGGCCGATGATACGAACGAGTTGCTGCTCCATCTGATCCTGGCGGTTGTCCAAGTGACCCAAGACATGCTCCATCACGGCTAGGTGGTGGGAAAGGGCAAGATCGATAGAGGGTGTGGGGGTAGGTGGGATGGGTGATGGGATAGAAGAAGGAAGGTCAGAAGAAGCGGGGTCAGTATGAGGTGGGTGAGGTGGAGAAGCTGGAGGGGGTGGGGAAGGAGGAGCAGGGGCATCAGCTGGGGCAGGTGGGTTAGCAGGTGGGTCAGCAGGTGGGTGGGGGCGGGCCTGGGCAAGGATGTAGGCACCCCCTGCTTCTGGACCATCCCCATGAAAATGAGCATGCAGAAGTCCATCCACTGGGGTGAATATAATAGGTCATGAGGTAAAGAGGGCTCTAATACCCCATGGTGGTGGGTGAGACGGGTAGTGTAAAACCTGTCGTTTAGGTTTCCCTAACGTCCAATAAACATGGAGTGGAAATAGGAGGTGGCTAGATAGGGGAGGTCCGGGTAGTTGTGTTGGATGACATAGGTAAGGAGCTCCATGTCACGGCCGTTCATGACCCCCATATCCTCATGGAGGGGAGAAAGGATGTCGCTAAAATACCGGTGGGAAAAGTGGATGATGGGGTCAGCGATAAGGGTACTCTTCTGGGAAGTGGGGGAGTACCGGTGGTCAGGCCCAACGATCTCCTGCCACATAGTGACGAGCTCAGAGTGCTCGGGCGTGGAAAGGGTAGAAATAGGGGGTGGGGTGATAGGATGGAGGTAGAAGCCGCAACCTCGGCCAAACACAGTCATAGTGAGGGAGAAACGTCGGCCGCCTATCCGGAACCGTACCACGGGCACCGCATCACTAGTTTTGTAACACCCCAAGATTTCATAGTGTGTTATTTCTTCAAAATAATACAATAACTTGCACTACACGCAACACTGAGTTCACGCACACCATGACTTACCAAACAAGCCGTTCAAAATAGGTTATGAATAGTATTAACTAAATTTTAAACTTTATATAATCCTTATAATTTTAGAATCCATATTATGAGTTTCATAGACATAATGTAAGAAACAATTCATTTTCAGTATTGCACTTTTACCAACATTTAATAGTGAACCCTTTTTAAATACTATATTTTAATATTTTTGACTAAATGGGGACATCAAAAAAAATTTAAAATGAAACATCCCAAGCTTCCACGGTACGCTTTCCTTTGAATAATACAGTAGCGTGTGTTGTACGCAACTTCGAGTTCTAACACACACCACAACCAATCAAACTAGCCATTATGAATAGTAATACTTACTTTTTGAAATTATATATATTTAATATTTCAAAATGGAATTAATTTTTGGATTCGGAATATCGAATTTAGCCTAAGGTGAAATTTTGGTACTTTTCGGATAACTTTCATATTTTGATGAATAATGAAAATTACTAAATTTTAATTTAAAACAACATTTTTAATCAAAATAATTAATAGTGATAAATTATGAATTTGAGTGGTTTTAAAGTATATTTAGAATATATTTTTACCATTTAATATAATTTTGGTCATTTTACATAATTTTACAATTAAACCGAACATAAACAAGTGTCAATCTTTTGATAGTTATTATCTCTTAAAAACACGCTTTTTGTTTTGACAGCGGGAATTAATTTAAAATTAATTTCTGCCACTTCTGTGTTTTGAATTTAGAAAAATGGATTCCATATTTGGAATCAGGATGTTCAAATTGTGTAAATAGGTAACTTTTATTTTTATACATTTTGAATAATTACTGCGGTAAATATTTTATTTACCATGGTTAAGGGTAAATCCGGTAAATAAGGGTTAAACAAATAATATTATAATAATACTAAATTACCATAAAACATGTCCTAGCCTTATTGGTTGATACATGTTCGACCATAGTCATCTTTGGGTCGATTTTGGGACCCCATGGTGCCACTTGTAGGTGATAGGGACACTTTATTTTAATTAAGTTAAAATGAATACAAAAATGACACAAGCATATATCTTTTAGAAAAACAATTTTTACATAGGGTTATATATGTTGGATTTTAGATTATAAATATTAATTAGAAATATAAAAATATTTCATACATAATTATATTTTATTTATCATTTTTAGACATTAAATAAGTTAATTTATTTATGACACAATGATGATGAAGTAATTACTATAATAGTGAAAAATTAAAATAATTGATATTATAACTACCCAAATAAATATAATATGAAACTTTTAATGAATTAAAATAATTTTCTAGGATAATATGATATATTAGGATTGATTTAATTTACTTTTTTTGAAGTAATCAATGTGTTATGAGTTTCACAAAAATCAACTATTGAATAGTGTCAAAATTGACATAAAAGAGTTCTTAAAACAAATATTATATTATTAAGTGATATTAAATTCCTAAAAATCTAAGGTTCGTCCAAGAGACTTATATAATGAGAGGTTCATCATTAATAGACCACTTGGGGGTCGCTTTGATGTATATAGTATGTTTATTAACCATATTATATAAAAATACAAAGAGACATTATAAAAGTGAAACAAATTAACTTAGAGTTAATAATTAAAGATAAGGTTATTATAAGTACCCAAACCTGTCTAAATTCTATTGGTTGAGTTATTTTCGCCCCATCCCCACCTTAATATTTAAATAATCAACTTTGGAGCCATTAGAAACCAAATATGAATTTATTATAATCTAATATTTGTAGCTTTTCCAAAGGTGCCCCTCACCCCTCTTATAAAAGGACACTCCTCCTTCTCATTTCTCCACACCTTCAAAACCATTTTGTTCGGCAAAACTCTGCCCATATACTCTCCCAACATCCCTCACTACAACATATAGGCATTAGTTTGATCAGAAAGCCAACATAAGGAGCCCTTTTGATCAAATCAAAAGGAAGAACCTGAAGAAGAGGTAATGTTTTCACCACCCCTTTTCAAGTTCCTTTCTTCTTCCACTTCATCTTTCTTTGTTATTACCATTCTAAAATAATAAATCCAGAATCTTATATATACTGTGATGTTATTATAAATATGGTACAACCATATTCAGTATTCTATCCACCCTTTGAATAACATGTCACCATACGTGCGTACGTACGGCTTACCGTCTCCACGTCGTGGTGTAATTGTTATTCAATATATTATTATTTGGATGGGTATAATAATGATGTGTAACTCATTTAAATAATAAATATAACATGTTAATGATTCTGTATATATGATATACCATCCATTTATATATTATTTTAATATCAAAACAATGATATTGTCGCTCGTGCGTACGTACGAACTACCGTCTCCACGAACGCGATGAGATTCCTTCTCCATCGTATCCATTAAAGTATAATTATCATTTGATGATTTAAAAATGATGTTTAAGGACTTTATATCATTCTGGATATGAATAAGATACAACCTATCGATAACAAACATGGCTTATGTAACAAAACATATAAAAGAAAACAAGTAATTTAACACCCGAAACAACGATAATACTAAGATATTATTATCAAATCAATATTAAAAGATCATATATGATATCATATTAATGTATATGATTCTTGTATAATTTAATAACAATTATTTCACCATTATACAGGAGGTTAAACTACCCCAACCAAGGAAAAGTACAAGGTAAGGGGTTTTCTTCTCACTCCTTATTCCCGTGAGATTCATGCCATATTGCAACCATTACCTTTTGTGTGGTGTATGTACTTCCCATAATTATATTTTTTGTGTAATACACTCTAATTTATGTGTATTTACATATTCACTGTATGATACCTCCTTCATGGGTTGTATGTTTCATAAGTTACCAAATTGGTAAGGGTTATTTCACAATCTCATCATTATCCGAGGTTGTTTATACGGAATAATCTACTGGGATCTCTTTATTATCCACATCCATGTTTCTTAATAATGTATTTCAAAATATTTTTACTATTTACAAGAATATGGGTAAAATTAATTTATACCCATATGTGTTTCGAAAGGAATATTTTCGACGTTTTCCAAACAAGGCACTTTTAACCTTTTCGATAAATTTAAGGTAAGAATGTTTTTTTAACTTATACGGCGGGTGTGGCTATTTACCGCCGTTATAAAATCGTCAAAGCTTCCCTTAAAATCTTATAAGAATATTTTCAAATTGAATGTATTATTTTATAATTATGTTACTTTTAAAATTATTTCAAAAAAAAGAGATATTTCTCTAAAATAGTTTTGATTTCATCTATGTCGACACCCATTGATGGATTTCAAGCTTATTTGAAGTTGATTTATTATGATACAAAAAATCCCTATTTTATTGAAGGTTTTGTGATATTTTAGAATGTGGATAAGTTATTCTTATGTCACTCATAGTTTTTGTTTAGAGTATTGACATTTCATAAGTTATTTGTAATCCGAATGTTTATGTTATATTTCAACCTTTCATTCAGATGAATGTGTTAGACAAGTATGTTCCCGGTTGGGGAAGGTAAAAGTAAGCCCTCCGGTTTGGTCTCCGGTTATTAGAGGAACTCCGGTTTGGTCTTCGGTTATTAGAGGAACTCCGAGTTGGTGTCAGGTTATTAGAGGCACTCCGGGTTGGTGTCCGGTTATTAGAGGCACTCCGGGTTGGGTTCCAGTTACAGTTAGCCCCAAGGTCTTGGGATGAGGCCTTGACAAAGAAATTAAAGTTCCGAATTATGCATTCCATCATTATGAAAGTGGTTATTGATTTTTCATGTGATTATTCGATTAGTAGAATATCCATGTGAATAAGTAATTGGAATTATTTCATTTTATTTATGCCATACTATGTTTAAAGTTCAAGTTTGAAAGACTTTTGTTTTAGTTATACATTGCATTAAATGTTTATTCTTATTTATAAAAGTTTCCGCTATATTGTTATCCTTACTGGGCATTTGAGCTCACCCATTTTCTATGTTTTATTTTTCCTAGGAAGTGAATAATTAAATTATAAATGACCTGCAGGGATATTATGTGGGGATATGAGTGTGGATTATGGAGACAATATGTTTTTGTAGTAGTTTTTCATTTTATGATGTAATGTAAGACTTATGAATATATCTAGTGTTTCCAAGGCTACTAAACCAATCGGTCTTTCGAGATTTGACCTTTCTTGTGATCATGCTAATGTTATGTAATAATGCACCGACTCTGGGTAACTAGGTTCGGGGCGTCACAGTTGGTATCAGAGGAAGTTTAGTACAAAACTTGGAAGCTAGATTTAGATAAACTCTGATTAGAGCACATAGATTTAAGATGGACTTTGAGGATTAGTATAGAAGAACTTCCTAGAATTTTGGTATTGTAGAGATTTTGTGAGTTTTCTGAGAAATACATCCCTGTCTGGATACGGGCAGGTAGAGGCGGCTCTGGCACAGATGTACCTTGGGGTAAAACCCGAAAACACCACTTTGAGCTAGACTCGAACGGGAACTGGTGCACGAAAACGGGCCTTGCTGCATTCTTAGTTACGACACCCCCGGGGGATAAGCTTAAGATAATTCTCATTTTTGTTACAAACCATTATGAAGGGTTGATGTGGATTTACTTCCTAAAAGGAGAAATTCTTATGATTATGGATTATATCCATAAACTATTTAATTTATGTTATGTGTCTTACAAGTTTGGGATTAGGTATTGTTATTCATAAACTAATCTAGTGTATGCCATTGTTTAGAAATGGCGCCCAGTAGAAGGAATGAGAACTCCAACAATGCACATGATCCAAAGAGAAAGAATGATCATATATTTCATGGTCTTAAGCCAGAATTTATAAGAGAAATAGTCTCCATGTATTATCATCATATGAAAAATAATAATATCATGTGTTGATAAGATAAGTAAAGATTTTACTGAGTCCTATGGCTTTGAAGGGAAGCAAGAGAAGAAAAGGATGGAAGAGAGAACGATGGATAAAGGGAAGAGGGAAAATATGAATTTTCCCATATGTGATAACTGTGAGAAGAAACACCCTGGAACTTTCCTGAAAGGAATGGGAGTTTTTTATAAGTGTGGAGGAAAATGGCATAAATTACGTGACTGCAAGGGTAAGAAAATGGTTTCAAATGTACAATTCTTCATTTGCAAGGAGTTTGGACACTACACGAACCTATGTCCTAGTCATCAGACTATGCTGCAAACGATGCTATTGGATAATAATCAAGTTATGATACTACCACAGATGAAGAGGAATGATTAGAGTTCTTATGTTGATTATGTTGTTTGAGTGTTGTATCAACAATGTACTTGTTATAATAATTATGGAGTATATAAGGATTGTACTGCAGTACTATTTCATTAAGGACTTGAGATTATGTGGAACAAGGAAAAGTGACTCAATAGCAGGATAAATTTTTGGAAAATATATGGTTGAGAGAAAGATAAACTATAATATGGTTCTGATACCGAGGTAGTGATTTTAGAATAATACATGATTGATTTGGATAAATTATATTGGATATTCTTGACTACATTGAAGCTGATTAATGATTTGTGTATTCCATCATTATTGGGGTTTAAATCATTTTTTTATTGATGAAGTATATCCAGCATTCTATATGGAATAAGGGAGAATGAATGTAATCAATAAGTATTATGGTAATTCAGGATGTTTCAGTGTTTTAAAAGAATACATGATGAAGGTATTCATATGCTATTACAGGGAAAAAAGATCTACATTAAGTTTACCTTCCTTATAAATATTGGACTGTGAGTTTGGACAGAAGCATTTTGGATAAATTCTAGTTTGAGATTAATTTTTGATTTCCATAAAAGGACAACTAAGAGGTCGGGCGGCAACTCGTCACGACCGACAAGGCCGCGAGACTTGAACCCACAACTGAAGAGCGACAAGGGTGTATCACCTACCACTGGCCCACGAGATGTCCTGGATTAAATAATGTAGTTTTTATTAAATGATCATGTAGTTTAATTATAAATTCGTTTATTTTGTAACCCTATACGAATAGTGTAAATAGAATTTTTTACGTTCTATTATCTTTTAGAGTGAAAGATGAGTTTGTGGTAGAAATTTATTAATGGATAAAACTCTAATTATAAAGTAAGTATATCTCCAGATTATTTTAGCCAATATCATAAATAAATTCCTCAACATTAAGAAAAGGAACTTAGAACAAAAATTTTGTCTAGATGGTACCTTAAACCATCACTAATTTATGGCTTTGGGATTTTTGGCCTTTTCATAGCCATGTTCTCTACCACTATCCATCATATAATTGATTGTTATATTTTTCTTCCATATCCATATTTTCCTACATGGAACCCTAGTATGTGTTTTTTTCGGTAATCTTCATACTTTCCACTCTTTATTTTAAATAGAGGCCCCATTAATTCATTTTTTGATGTGGGATTTCAACTAAGATATTTTGAAAGGTCAAAAATGTGTTATCCTAATACCCTATGTTTTGTTGAACTGATGGTATTTCAAATCATCATAGATTGATGAATTTAAGGACCTCAATTTTAAACTTGTTTTTGATTGATGACCTCAATCACTACCTATAAATATTTACGTTTTTCCTCCAATTATATGTCTCTAATTTCCACCAATGTTCTCCAAATCGAGATCATAATTTGGTGGTGACCCTTTCATTTCTCTTTTCCTCATATTAAGACTAAATTTTAGTAACCCAATTTCCGATGTGGGTTTTCCCCCAAAGATATTTTTTATTTTCAACCTTTTATTTTCGAATAACAATTTCAAATTGCGAGGACGCAATTTATTGAAGGAGGGGAGAATGTAACACCCCAAGATTTCATAGTGTGTTATTTCTTCAAAATAATACAATAACTTGCACTACACGCAACACCGAGTTCATGCACACCATGACTTACAAAAGAAGCCGTTCAAAAGAGGTTATGAATAGTATTAACTAAATTTTAAACTTTATATAATCCTTATAATTTTAGAATCCATATTATGAGTTTCTTAGACATAATGTAAGAAACAATTCATTTTCAGTATTGCACTTTTACCAACTTTTAATAGTGAACCCTTTTTAAATACAATATTTTAAACTTTTTGACTAAATGGGGACATCAAAAAAAAATTTAAAATGAAACATCCCAAGTTTCCACGGTACACTTTCCTTTGAATAATACAGTAGTGTGTGTTGTACGCAACTTCGAGTTCTAACACACACCACAACCAATCAAACTAGCCGTTATGAATAGTAATACCTACTTTTTGAAATTATATATATTTAATATTTCAAAATGGACGTAATTTTTGGATTCGGAATATCGAATTTAGCCTAAGGTGAAATTTTGGTACTTTTCGGATAACTTTCATATTTTGATGAATAGTTAAAATTACTAAATTTTAATTAAAAACAACTTTTTTAATCAAAATAATTAATAATGATAAATTATGAATTTGAGTGGTTTTAAAGTATATTTAGAATATATTTTTACCATTTAATATAATTTTGTTCATTGTACATAATTTTACAATTAAACCGAACATAAACAAGTGTCAATCTTTTGATAGTTATTATCTCTTAAAAACACGCTTTTTGTTTTGACAGCGGAAATTATTTTAAATTAATTTCTGACACTTCTGTGTTTTGAATTTAGAAAAATGGATTCCATATTTGGAATCATGATGTTCAAATTGTGTAAATAGGTAACTTTTATTTTTAGACATTTGAATAATTACTGCGGTAAATATTTTATTTTACCATGGTTAAGGGTAAATCCTGTAAATAAGGGTTAAACAAATAATATTATAATAATACTAAATTACCCTAACACGTGTCCTAGCCTTATTTGTTGATACATGTTCTTCCATAGTCATCTTTGGGTCGATTTTGGGACCCCATGGTGCCACTTGTAGGTGATAGGGACACATTATTTTAATTAAGTTAAAATGAATACAAAAATGACACAAGCATATATCTTTTAGCAAAACAATTTTTACATAGGGTTATATATGTTGGGTTTTAGATTATAAATATTCATTAGAAAGATAAAAATATTTCCTACATAATTTTATTTTATTTATAATTTTTAGTCATTAAATAATTTAATATATTTATGATACAATGATGATGAATTAATTACTATAATAGTGAAAAATTAAAATAATTGATATTATAAATACCCAAATAAATATAATATGAAACTTTTAATGAATTAAAATAATTTTCTAGGATAATAGGATATATTAGGATTGATTTAATTGACTTTTTTCGAAGTAATTAATCTGTTATGAGTTTCACAAAAATCCACTATTGAATAGTGTCAAAATTGACATAAAAGAGTTCTTAAAACAAATATTATATTATTAATTGATATTAAATTCCTAAAAATCTATTGTTCAGAAAAGAGACTTATATCATGATAGGTTAATTATTAATGGACCACTTGGGGGTCTCTTGGATGTATATTGTATGTTTATTAACCATATTATATAAAAATACAAAGAGACATTGTAAAAGTGAAACTAATTAACTTAGAGTTAATACTTAAAGATATGGTTAATATAAGTACCCAAACCTGTCTAAATTCTATTGGTTGAGTTATTTTCGCCTCATCCCCACCTTAAAATTTAAATAATAAACTTTTGAGCCATTATAAACCGAATATGAATTTATTATAAACTAATATTTCTAGCTTTTCCAAAGGTTCCCCTCACCCCTCTTAGAAAAGGGCACTCCTCCTTCTCATTTATCCACACCTTCAAAACCTTTTGGTTCGGCCAAAATCTGCCCAAATACTCTCCCAACATCCTTCAATACAACCTAGAGGCCTTATTTCGATCAGAAAGCCAACCTAAAGAGCCCTTTTGATCAAATCAAAAGGAAGAACCTGAAGAAGAGGTAATGTTTTCACCACCCCTTTTCAAGTTCCTTTCTTCTTCCACTTCTTCTTTATTTGTTATTACCATTCTAAAATAATAAATCCAGAATCTTATATATACTGTTATGTTATTATAAATATGGTACAACCATATTCAGTATTCTATCCACCCTTTGAATAACATGTCACCATACGTGCGTACGTACGGCTTACCGTCTCCACGTCGTGGTGTAATTGTTATTCAATATATTATTATTTTGATGGGTATAATAATGATGTGTGACTCATGTAAATAATAAATATAACATGTTAATGATTCTGTATATATGATATAACATCCATTTATATATTATTTTAATATCAAAACAATGATATTGTCGCTCGTGCGTACGTACAGACTACCGTCTCCACGAACATGATGAGATTAATTATCCATCGTATCCATTAAAGTATAATTATCATTTGATGATTTAAAAATGATGTTTAAGGACTTGATATCATTCTGTATATTAATAAGATAAAACCTATCGATAACAAACACGGCTTATGTAACAAAACATATAAAATAAAACAAGTAAGTTAACACCCGAAACAACGATAATACTAAGATATTATTATCAAATCAATATTAAAAGATCATATATGATATCATATTAATGTATATGATTATTTTATAATTTAATAACAATTATTTCACCATTATACAGGAGGTTATCCTACCCCAACCAAGGAAAAGTTCAAGGTAAGGGGTTTTCATCTCACTCCTTATTCCCGTGAGATTCATTCCATAATGCCACCATTACCTTTTGTGTGGTGTATGTAATGCCCATAATTATATTCACTGTGTAATACACTCTAATTTATGTGTATTTACATATTAATTGTTTGATACCTCCTTCATGGGTTGTATGTTTCATAAGTTATTAAATTGGTAAGGGTTATTTCACAATCTCTTCATTATCCGGGGTTGTTTATACGTAATAATCTACTGGGATCTCTTTATTATCCACATCCATGTTTCTTAATAATGTATTTCAAAATATTTTTACTATTTACAAGAATATGGGTTAATTTCATTTATACCCTTATGTGTTTCGAAAGTAATCTTTTCATCGTTTTCCAAACAAGGCACTTTTAACCTTTTCGACAAATTTAAAGTAAGAATGTTTTTTTAACTTATACGGCGGGTGCGGCTATTTACCGCCGTTATAAAATCGTCAAAGCTTCCCTTAAAATATTATAAGAATATTTTCAAATTGAATGTATTATTTTATAATTACGTTTATTTTAAAATGATTTAAAAAAAGAGATATTTCCCTTAAAATAGTTTTGATTTCATCTATATCAACACCCTTTAATGGATTTCAAGCTTATTTTAAGTTGATTTATTATGATACAAACAATCCCTATTTTATTGAAGGTTTTGTGATATTTTTGACTGTGGATAAGTTATTCTAATGTCACTCATGGTTTTTTTAGAGTATTGACATTTCATAAGTTATTTGTAATCCGAATGTTTATGTTATATTTCAACCTTTCATTCAGATGAATGTGTTAGACAAGTATGTTCCGGGTTGGGGACCGGTAAAAGTAAGCCCTCCGGTTTGATCTCCGGTTATTATAGGAACTCCGGTTTGGTATCCGGTTATTAGAGGAACTCCGGGTTGGTGTCTGGTTATTAGAGGAACTCCGGGTTGGTGTCCGGTTATTAGAGGCACTCCGGGTTGGGTTCCGGTTACAGTTATCTCCAAGGTCTTGGGACGAGGCCTTGTAAAAGAAATTAAAGTTCAAAATTATGCATTCCATCATTATGAAAGTGGTTATTGATTTTGAATGTGATTATTCGATTAGTAGAATATCCATGTGAATAAGTAAATGTCATTATTTCATTTTATTTATGTCGTACTATGTTGAAAGTTCTAGTTTGAACGGTTTTTGTTTTAGTTATACATTGCCTTAAATGTTTATTCTTATTTATGAATGTTTCCGCTATATTTTTATCCTTACTGGGCATTTGAGCTAACCCCTTTTCTATGTTTTATTTTTCCTAGGAAGTGAAGAATTAAATTATGAATGACCTGCAGGGATATTATGTGGGGATATGTGTGTGGATTATGGAGACAATATGTTGTTTTAGTAGTTTTTCATTTTATGATGTAATGTAAGACTTATGAATATATCTAGTGTTTCCAAGGCTACTAAACCAATCGGTCTTTCGAGATTTGACCTTTCTTGTGATCATTCCAATGTTATGTAATAATGCACCGACTCTGGGTAACTAGGATCGGGGCGTTACAAGTTGTCTCCCGGTACTTCTCTCTATCAAACTCAAACGAGGCCGCGAACTCCAAAAATAAACCGTGAAAAACAAGAGTGTTGACCTGGAAAATAGCTAGGAGTGGGGTGTTCCCATAAGATCCTACAAGTCCTACCAAATACAGAGCTGTTGCGGAATGCCGCTGTCGATGTATCGGTCACTCAACGGTATCGGCCGATGAGAGAATCGTAGAAACCTGTCATATGCGAGGTCGGTGACCGGGAATACCATGCAGGGATAAGGAGCACCTGCAGGTCCCGTCCCAGCTGCCGGTGTAGTAGCAGGGGCTGGCTCTGTGGGTGGATCTGCTGAAGTAGAGGGTGGCTCGGTGGAAGGTGTGCTCGAAGAGGGACCAGCTTCTATGGAAGATGGCGCAGGTAGAGCATCAGCTGGTGGAGCAGAAATGGTGGTGCTCGGAAGCTCAGTGCCGGATGGTGGAGGTGCAGCAGAAGTAGGCTCGGCCTCCGCTGAGGGAGTGAGAGGCGACAGAATGGCCAATGGGGGTAGGTCGAAGACCGGAGCGTCGGGGTATGGCTGCGTCAGTGGGTGGAGTCGAATCCGCCGAAAAATGGACTCCTCGCCCTCTGTGGTGGAAGCCGGCCGCTTCCCTCGGGAAGGATCATGATCTTCCATAACCTGGAAAAAAGAAAAACCAAACAAAAGAAAAATAAAATAAAACAAAACAAAAAGAAGAAAATGTGAGAAAATAGAAATAAGAAAAGTACACGGCATGTACATCCAGAGTACACGTCGTGTAGTGGAAAATTTATAGTATCTCGTGTTCTCTGGATAGACACGCCGAAAAAAATAGACCATGTAAAAGTACACAGCGTGTACCGAACATACACGTCATGATTACCCAAAGTGTAGGTGGTCGTGTGTTAAAGACAACACAACCATGTTTTTATCAGTTCAAATAAAAACTACACACCATGTAGGTTAAATACACGGTGTGTCTTTTACTCGAGGTACATGGCCATGTAGGGGGTGAGACACGGGCCGACCGAAAGAAATACAAGACACGGTGCGTACCAAACATACACACCGTGTTTTGGAACATTGGGTGAGAGGTCGTGTTATGTGCCACACACAGAAGAGCCAGAGGAATTGAGACACACGGCGTGAACCAAACACACACACCGCGTATGGTAAAATGGTGTGTGAGGTCGTGTGCAAAAGGATACCCGGGCACCATGGGGAAAGGTACACGGTGTGTACCGAACATACACACCGTGTATATTCAAAAAGTATTTCGTGTGTGTCCATGTACCAAACTACACGGCGTGTGTTCTTCATTTCAGGGCCATGTATTGGCGGAATCCGAACGGTTGGTCGATCCTAAAAGCACCCTAAACGATTCTAGAAACTTGAAATAGAGTGTGTAGAACGGCGTACCTTGACCGGTGATCACAATTCAACAGAAATCAGAGCCAGAAATGCCCTAAATCGATGGATCTGAGAATGGTGGTTCGGGTGGCGTTTGTAGAGACCCTAAGCATGACGTACATGGACATTACATTACTTTTGCGGAATACTTAGTACATAAGAAAAACAAAAACACAAGGACCGTAATAGTTTAGTGTCTCTGAAAACTCGGAATATAATCTTCTAATCATGGTGAAAGATCTTCAACATCTCCCATAATGATCTTCCCCTTGTTTCTTACCTAAAACCTTTCTTTATATCCTAGGGATAAGAAAACATAAAAGAGTGAGCTCAAATGCTCAGTAAGGGTAAACAACAGAAATATCAATCACATCATATTCATAAGAACATAAAAATTGGAAAATATTACCTTGCAAAAGAGATCACAATTTCATAACATGAGATAAATCATGGTAGTGAAATGTAATCACAATAATCATAAATTAAAACATGAAGCTTTGTGGCATACACACATAATCATAGAGAATCATTTCTTATTAGTCAAGACTCATTTCCAAGACTATCTTAATGGACAAAGTCCATTTCTGAACCGAGTTCATTCCTCATTTCAGTCCTGTTTCACTGAACCGGTTTAACCCACCGTTCCAGCCATATTTATATCATGAGATATAAAATCTTTACCCAATGCATTGGAGGGAGATATAGGTCCCACCCATCTCATAATGATACCATTCATATGTGTGCCACAAAATCATAAATCATACATCATTGCATAACCCATGTAATAAAAATGGGATTCTTAAACAACATGACATCATAAAACAATTCATATAAGATAAAGGAATCCATAAAAATAATTCCATCACAACATAATCAAATCAATGTAATAATAGGGATATAAACAGAACCCTATATTATCATAGATGGAAAATAACTTTGATAAAACACTTGAACTCCATTCTGGAAGAAAATATCCTTTCTACTTCAAAAACATTTTCCTTTCATAACATGTCATACTATTTTAAACTAAAAGAAGTTGATTAAAATAAACTTGAAAAAATGTAAAGGAAGCTTCTTGGCAATAATGTTTTAAAAATACATTCATGCCGTATAAGTTAAAAAAACATTCTTCTCGTACTTTTGTCAGAAAAGTCAAAAAGTACCTCATATGAAAAATGAAAAACGATTCCTTTCATATCTTTTACTATAAACTCACCAAAGGGTAAAAATGGATTTAAACAATTGTAGGTGGATTTAAATAGTATTACATATTGAGGAAACATGGATGTGGATGATAAAACACAGCCCATTAAATTCCAAAGTATAAACAATCTCGGATAAAAATGAGATTGTGATATTTCCCTTACCTTAGGTCCGATTTGCTTCGTAAGTGTCTGAACCTCGTGTATAATGATTTAAATAATGTTATTGATTTATTCCAGAATCATACATATTTTTATGATATCATATATGGTCGTATTATTAGCTTCTAATTAGTAATATTTCATTACTACTTGTTATTCGGGCGTTTATTACTTTTTGTTCTTATGCGCGTTTTGTCGAATAAATTCTTATTTTTTCTTTTTATGTTATAGATACATCATATACATAATAGTATTAGTGTAATATATATCATATTCATTAACTCAATTCATTTATATAATCATTATGCAATGAAGATCATGTATAACGAGTCGCATCACATCGTGGAGACGGTATTCCATGCGTACGCACAAGCGATGATATCGTTCCCATGATCATGGAATTGTATTGGAGTGTATGTATACTATTTAAGAATCAATATCACTTTACAATAATCATATATAGTAATTATCTACACCATTATACCCATCCAAGTAAGGTGGTGGTGGAAAATAGATTACACCACGGCATGGAGACGGTATTCCGTACGTACGCACATGTAGTGATTTCATTTTCCGTAGGATGTATAGATGCTGAAATAGGGTTGTTTCATTCTTATAATAACATATCATTATATGAGTGATACTGATGTTATTACTTCATAATGAAACAACTAAAGAAGAAGAAGTGGTAGAAGAAATAAAGATGAAATAATCGGTAATGGGCATTACCTCTTCTTTAAAGCGCCTCTCTGAGACCTCCTCTTAGGGAACTAAAATTGGTCATTGAATAATGACAGGACCTCTCGGATGTTTCTAGGGAAGTGGAGAGGAGATATAGGTAGGGTCTGGCCGAGCTTGAAGGCTCAATGTGGTCTGAGGAAGAAAGGGAGGAGGTGCCCTTTTATAAGGGAGGAGAGGGGCACCTTTGGAATAACTAAAAATATTATTTTATTATAAAGTCAAATTAGGTTTTTAATAGATCAAAATTTATATATTTATAATATAAGGTGGGGATGGGTCGAAATCCTCTCATCCAATAGAATTTAGACAAGTTTAGTTATCAATTTTAACCTTATCATTTAGATTTATCTTTAAGTTAGATAATTTAACTTTTACCGTGTCTTCTTGTTTTCTTACACTATATGGTTAATAAACTTACTATATCAAGCCAAAAGAACCCCAAGTTGTTTATTATTAATATATATAACCTTATATAAGTCATTTTTCCAATCCTTATATTTTTAGGAATAAAATAACAATTAATAATATATTACTTGTTTTAAAAACTATTTTATGTCAATTTTGACACTATTTGGTAATTGATTTTTGTGAAAATAATAACAAAATTATTAGTTCGAAAAATTTAATTAAATCAATATTAACATGTCATATTAACATATGAAATTATTTTAATTCATAAAAAGTCTCAAATTAAATTTATTTGGGTATTTATAACATCAATTATTGCAATATTTCATTAATAAGATAATTATTGCATCATCATTGTATCATAAATAAATTAAATTATTTTAAGTCTAAAAATTACAAAGAAGATACCATTATGTAGGAAAGATTTTTATATTTCTAATGTATATTTATATTCGAATTTAACATATTTATAACCCTATATTAATAATGCTTTAGTTATTAAACTTTGATTTTAACTATTTTAACCCTTCTTTAAGTAAATTGATAATAAATGTCCTAATCTAATCCAAGTGGGCATAAATGGTCATATTTTATTCCTAAGGTTGTTTTTGGTCGAATTAAGCTTATCCAATAGAATTAGTACATGTGCTAGTGTAATAATAATATCATTTTTACCCTTAACTACCCTATTTACTTTTAATCGTGGTAAATAAAAGTAAAACGTTACTATTAACCAAAAATTATTTTCATCTCATTGGACAACATTTTACTTACTGACATCAACCGTGCCTCTCTTATTTTTTGAAATTCCACTCTTAGAAGCGGTAAAATTATGTTTTACGAAAAAAATCAGTTTTTTAACTACCACTTAGTGGTTTCACTATTCATCAAAATGAAAGTTTCCGGAAAAATACCAAAAATTAGGCCAAGCTATATTTGATATTATGAATTCAAAAATGATGTTTATTTTACCAAATTAAAAACATATCAGTTACATTAACTAATTTAAAAATGAATTCCCATCATCAAAACAAATAGCATGTTTTTAAGAGACAATAACTATCAAAAGATTCACACTTATTTATGTCTGGTTTAAATGTGAAATTACATCTAATGAACAACATTGTATTAAATTGTAAAAATATATTCTAAATATAATTTAAAACCACTAAAATTAATAATTTGTCACTATTAATTATTTCGATTAAAAATGTTGTTTTTAATTAAAATTAAGTAATTTTGACTATTCATCAGAATATGAAAGTTATCCGAAAAGTACCAAAATTTCACCCTAAGCTAATTTCGATATTCTGAATCCAAAAATGAAGTTCATTTTGAAAAATAAAATTTAAAAAATTTCAAAAAGTGGTTATCACTATTCATAATGGCTAGTTTTAATAATATTTTAATAGCATATCGTTGTTTAGTGAAACTCGGGATTGCGTACTACACACGCTATCGAGGGAGGTCAGGATTGCGTGTAATGCAAGGCAAGTCAAGGATGTGTGTTGTGAAATCTCCTTTTGGTGTATCTTACAACACAAGACATTAATGAAATTAAAAGAACATTTTTCATAAAATATCCGGGTGTTACATTCTACCCCCCTTAAAATGAATTTTTCCCTCGAAATTCTTCAGAGTTATAAATGGTTTACTACTCGAAAGTATCTTTAGTAGAGACCCACATCGTAAAAAGGAATACCAAAACCAATCTTTAAACACAAAATTATTAAACGTAAAGTTTACCCAAATAAACTGATCATTGGGTTTCCACATAGGTGAAAATATGGATATGGAAGAGAAAACTAACCATCATGTTCTGATGGAGAGTGGTAGAGAACATTGCTATGGAAAATACAGAAATCACAAATCCATAGATTTGTGATGATCTAAGGTACCGTCTGATTCATCGGATATAAGGGCACTAGGACAACATTTTTTGTTTTCAAGATCATTTCCCTAAAGTTGATGAATTTGAATTAGAATAAATACTTACTTTATTTTGGTACAATCTCACTGTTGTTCGTGCTTTGAACAATTTACACTTTATCTCTTAACGAAATGAAGTTGAATTTGTTATTCGTGAATTGTTAACAGATCATGTGATAGAATGATGTGTCATTCCATCTGTTTCAAACAAATGGTTAGAAAAAGTTAACAAATATACATAAGTCTATCTTTGGTGAGGTTAATCATATACGATTCCAAGAATGAACCTATACTTCATATATCATACCGCGTAATAAAATAAAACTATTTTATACTAACCAGGGACTTCCTGTAGGCCAGTGGTAGGCGATAAAGGCCAGTCTCACTTTGGTTGTGGGTTCGATTCCCACAACCTTGTCCGACGCGATGGGTTGTCGCACGTCCTGCAGGTTGTCCATTTTCTAAAGCTATAGTACTATAACATCCCATCAATAATATCGAAAAAAGTTCTATCCTTAAACAATACTAACTTATGTCCAACATAATCCATTCCAATATTTAGGCTTATCTAAAATACTTCGGTCCAAACTCATAGTATAAAGAAAATGATTACTTGAAATGTCACATAACAATCATGTGAATGCCATCATTTATCCCCCATATATCATATGATATATCTTGTTGGTCAAATTACAAACATGTGAATACCTTAATCATGTATTCTCTTGAAGAATGAATACCCATTGAACCTTAGTGAAAACATGAATGTAGTTAAAAGTTAACAATTCCCACAAACCAAAATGCTAAAAATTCTTTATACTCAAACCATGATATCACTTTGACCTTATATCAATCATGAGCTCGTGAATACAATCAAACATCTCATTATCTTCTTATCCCTTCACTATGAGCATATCATCTGCTTACCAAAAATATCTCAATCACTTCCCATGGTTACTGGTACCATAAAATTATTGAAAACCACAATAGATCAATACATTAATATTCCAATAATCCATGATACTATATACAAAATTATTTTTGAATCCCATTACATAAACACTTAATCATTCCACCACATCGTTGTCATATTCAACATCGCCAATAGTGATCATATGTGACTTCCCTTTGTCATTTTCCTTAAGTTTTTTCTCATGTCGATCATCATTAACCCTTGGATTAGGGCATTAATTAGCATAATGCCCCCATTTCATTGCACTTGAAGCATTGAAGTGTTGTTGGTGCGTTCTCTGCAGTCTTTTCATTATTCACACCATTAGTAACCATTTTTCCATTATTTTGACACTCAGCTGCTCGATGACCTTCTTTTCCACACTTAAAACATTTTCTAGTCCATTTAAGACAATCTCCATCATGATTCTTTCCACACTTTGAGCATAAGGAAACATTCATCTTCTTTTCACCATTATTTTGAGATTTCTCCTTGAACTCCATCTTTTGTTTCTTGTCAAAACCATGAGATGGATATGTAACACCAACTTACATTTCTAACTTGATAGCACAACGCACAATTTCTTCATAGCTACTGAAGTCTCTTATAGCTAATGCCCTTTGAATATTTGGTTTTAAGACACTGAAGAATCGATCAATTTTACTTTCAGGTTGGATGATAAAGCCAGATGCATACCTTGCAAGCCTTGTAAAATTTTCTTTGTATATACCAAAAGATTCATCATCCTTTTGCTTTAGTTCGAGAAAATATTTCTCCATCTTTGTTCAAAAAATACGAGGGAAGTACTTATTGAAAAATTAGTTCTTGAACTCGTCCCATTCCATGGACTCAATTTCATCTCTTGGCCTCGTATTCTTGATAAGATTCCACCATTGATCAGCATCACCTTCCAAACGATATACTGCTAAGATGACTTTATCATGTTGAGAACATTGAAGAACTGAAAATATCTTTTCAGTGGTACTGATCCATTGTTTAGCAACAAGTGGATCGGAAGACCCACTGAAAGAAGGTGGGTGTTGCCTCATGAAGGACTCAATAGAATATTGTTTCCTTCTCTGCTCACTTGGAAGTCCAGAATGATTCATAGCTTAAGTAAGTATAGCAATAAGATTTTTCACTCCATCTCCCAAAACATTTTTTTGTTCAAGAGGAAAATCATTGCATTGTCCATTACCTTGATCAACACAGTTCCTTCGGGTTCCAGCCATTGTCTAAAACCCAAGAAGAATAGTGTGAGAGGAAAAAATCACGCTAGGAAAAACAACATAATAAAGGGGGAGTACAATCAATATCCTATGATTAATTCTAAGATGGTTAGCGTAATTCTAGGACTATAACATATACTTAACCTTAGGGACATCCTTAGAAATATCTCTAGGGATCTCACTAAATTTATCATATCCTAGTTTCCAAAGGTTGACTAAACCTTTCCTCTGATACCAAATGTAGAGACCCTATGCTTGACGTACATGGACATTACATTACTTTTGCGGAATACTTAGTACATAACAAAAACTCACACATAAGGACCGTAATAGTTTAGTGTCTTTGGATACTCCGAATATAATCTTCTAATCATGGTGAAAGATCTTCAACATCTCCCATAATGATCTTCCCCTTTTTTCTGACCTAAAACCATTATTTATATCCTCGGGATAATAAAACATAAAAGGGTGAGCTCAAATGCTCAGTAAGGGTAAACAAAAGAAATATCAATCACATCATATTCATAAGAACATAAAAATTTGGATATATTACCCTGCAAAAGAGATCATAATTTAATAACATGGGATAAATCATGGTAGTGAAATGTAATCACAATAATCATAACATAAAACATGAAGATTTGTGGCATAAACGCATAATCATAGAGAATCATTTCTTATTAGTCAAGACTCATTTCCAAGACTATCATAGTGGACAAAGTCCATTTCTGAACCGAGTTCATTCCTCGTTTTAGTCCTGTTTCACTGAACCGGTTTAACCCGCCGTTCCAGCCATGTCTGTCTCATAAGATATAAAATCATTACCCAATGAATTGGAGGGAGATATAGGTCCCACCCATCTCATAATGATACCATTCAGATGTGTGCCACAAAATCATAAATCATACATCATTGCTTAACCCATGTAATAAAAATGGGATTCTTTAACAACATGACATCATAAAACAATTCATATAAGATAATGGAATTCATAAAATAATTCCATCACAACATAATCAAATCAATTTAATAATAGGGATAGAAACAGAACCCTATATTATCTCAGATGGAAAATAATTTTGATAAAACACTTGAACTCCATTCTTGAGGAAAATATCCTTTCTACTTCAAAAACATTTTCCTTTCTTAACATGTCATACAATTTTAAACTAGAAAAAGTTGATTAAAAATAAACATGAAAACATGTAAAAGAAGCTTCTTGGAAATAATTTTTTAAAAATCCATTCATGCCGTATAAGTTAAAAAAACATTCGTCTCGTACTTTTGTCAGAAAAGTCAAAAAGTACCTCGTACGAAAAACGACAAAAGATTCCTTTCATATCTTTTACTATAAACTCACCAAAGGGTAAAAATGGATTTAAACAATTGAAGGTGGATGGAAATAGTATTACATATTTAGGAAACATGGATGTGGATGATAAAATACACCCCAGTAAATTCCAATGTATAAACAATCTCGGATAAAAATGAGATTGTGATATTTCCCTTGCCTTAGGTCCAATTTGCTTCGTAAGTGTCCGAACCTCCTTTATAATGATTTAAATAATGTTGTTGACTTATTCTATAATCATACTTATTTTTATGATATCTTATATGGTCATATTAGTAGCTTCTTATTAGTAATATTTCATTACTACTTGTTATTCAGGTGTTTATTACTTTTTGTTCTTATACGCGTTTTGTCGAATAAATTATTATTTTTTCTTTTTAGGTTATAGATACCTCATTTACATAATGGTATTAGTGTAATATATATCATATTTATTCACCAAATTCATTTATATAATCATTATTCAAAGAAGATCATGTATAACGAGTCGCATCACATCGTGTAGACGGTATTCCGGACGTACGCACGAGTGATGATATCGTTCCCATGATCGTGGAATTTTATTGGAGTGTATGTATACAATTTAAGAATCAATATCACATTAAAATAATCATATATAGTTATTCTTTACACAATTATACCCATCCAAGTAAGGTGGTGGTGGAAAATAGATTACACCACGGCGTGGAGACGGTATTTCATACGTACGCACGCATGGTGATTTCATTATCCGTAGGATGGATAAATGGTGAAATAGGGTTGTTTCATACTTATAATAACATATCATTATATGGGTGATACTGATGTTATTAATTCATAATTAAAAAACTAAATAAGAAGAAGTGGAAGAAGAAATAAAGATGAAAGAATCGGTAATGGGCATTACCTCTTATTTGAAGCGCCTCTTTGAGACCTCCTCTTAGGGCACTCAAATTGGTCGTTGAAGAAAACCAGGACGACTAGGATGTTTCTAGGGAAGTGGAGAGGAGATATTGGAAGGGGTTGGCCGAGATTTAAGGCTCAAAGTGGTGTGAGGAAGAGAGGGAGGAGGTTCCCTTTTATAAGGGAAGAGACATGCACCTTTGGAATAACTAAAAATATTATTTTATTATAAAGTCAAATTCGGTTTTTAATAGCTCCAAATTGATATATTTCGAAGCTACGGTGGGGATGGGTCGCAATAATCTCATCAAATAGAATTTAGACAAGTTTAGGTATCAATTTTAACCTTATCATTTATATTTAACTTTATGTTAGATAATTTAACTTTTACCGTGTCTTCTTGTTTTCTTACACTATATGGTTAATAAACATACTATATCAAGCCAAAAGAACCCCAAGTTGTTTATTATTAATATATATAACCTTATCTAAGTAATTTGGCCGAACCGTAGATTTTTAGGACTAAAATAACAATTAATAATATAGTATTTTTTAAAAAAACTATTTTATGTCAATTTTGACACTATTTGGTAATTGATTTTTGTGAAACTCATAACAGAATTATTAGTTCAAAATATTTAATTAAATTAATACTAAGATGTCATATTAAGATATAAAATTATTTTAATTCATAAAAAGTCTCAAATTACATTTTTTCGGTATTTATAACATCGATTCTGTCAATATTTCATTAATATGATAATTACTGCATCATCATTGTATCATAAATAAAATAAATTATTTTAAGTCTAAAAATTACAAATAAAATACCATTATGTAGGAAATCGTTTTTTCTTTCTAATGGATATTTATAGTTGAATTTAGATTATGTATAACCCTATATTAAAAATGCTTTATTTATTAAACATTGATTATAACTATTTTAACCCTTATTTAAGTAAATTGATAATAAATTTCCAAATCTAATCCAAGTGGGCCTAAATGGTCATATTTTATTCATAAGGTTGTTTTTGGTCGAATTACACTTATCCAATAGAATTAGGACATGTTTTAAGGTAATAATATTATTATTTTTACCCTTAACTACCCTATTTACTTTTAACCGTGGTAAATAAAAGTAAAAAGTTACTATTCACCAAAAATTATTTTCATCTCATTGAACCTCATTTTACTTACTAAAATCAACCGTGTCTCTCGGATTTCTTTAAATTCCACTAACAGAAGCGGTAAAATTATGTTTTATGAAAAAATTCAGTTTTTTAACTACCACTTAGTGGTTTCACTATTCACCAAAAAATGAAAGTTTCTAGAAAAATACCAAAAATTAGGCCTAAGCTATATTTGATATTATGAATTAAAAAATGATATTTATTTTACCAAATTAAAAACATATCATTTACATTAACTAATTTAAAAATTAATTCCCATCGTCAAAACAAATAACATGTTTTTAAGAGATAATAATTATCAAAATATTGACACTTGTTTATGTCTGGTTTAAATGTGAAATTACATCCAATGAACAAAATTGTATTAAATTGTAAAAATATATTCTAAATATACTTTAAAACCACTCAAATTAATAATTTATCACTATTAATTGTTTCCATTAAAAAAGTTGTTTTTAATTAAAATTTAGTAATTTTCACTATTAATCAGAATATGAAAGGTATCCGAAAAGTACCAAAATTTCACCCTAAGAAAATTTCAATATTCTGAATTGGTGAAACCTATTCAATGGTCATGAAAGCTTTCACTGTTACTCTTCTTTTATATCGCTGATAATCCTTCCCTTGGTCTGGCTCAGATTTCTCAGTAATATTTAGCAATGATTTAAGAGGAGTAAGGAGAATTAAGAAGAACAAACACAACTAACTAAATCAATACAACATAAAACAATCTTTTATCACCCACATCCCTAACACAAGGGGTTTAGTTACACATGGAAATCATGATAGGAACAACACACTTGATACCTGATGAATTCATCGTGTAGGCTTCGAGAAGTGGTGTCGGTAGGTGGAATGGTGGAATAATGGCACCACGGTGGCTCGGGAATGGCTACAACATAACTTCTTCTCTCCTCCAATGGTTTGGAACTCCAAAATATAAAGGCCAAGTCCTCTTTTAATTGAAAAATAAAGTACACTATGTGTATAGAAAGTACACGTTGTGTACTTCCTTCAACGTGCTTTGGGCGCCATTTTCTACGCTGGTAGGTGGCCTAACACGCAATCTTTGATTGTGAACACAACGCCACCTGATAGTTGAGTGTAGACGGCGTGTAGCGCCACCGTAAATGGCTTGTAGTATCAAAATTTGGCCACCAATACCCTTCTAGAATAGTAGACATGACGTGTGAAAATGGAACACGACGTGTCTCCTCCAACGGCCACATGGGCGTGTAGACTCCTCTCGGCAACAACCGCTTCTAGAATTTAACACAGGGCGTATAGCGCCGCCTCACATGGCATGTAACTTTATCCTGGTGACATGGGTGTGTACTCCCTCCTTCGATCTGTGTCCCAGTCGGGATTTACACAACATGTATAAAAAGTACACGCAGTGTATTTTTAAAATTTCCACAGACTTCCCTTGATTTGTGTATTTTATCCAGAAAGCTCTTGAAAGTAAACAGAATCACCAAAATCAAAGAATATGTTCATGAAACAACATATATTTTCTGAAAACATGTTTTTATTTTCAATAATATATATGGAAAATGTATACAAAAATTGGGTGCATCAACAACATTGTTAATGTAGTTAAAATAAAAATTGGTTAACTAAGAGTTAATAAAAGTGATATTGTTTAAAATGGAACCCAATCCAGATTAAATTCTATTGGTGCATGAAATTACAAACCTATCCTAACTTAATTTCGAATACATGTCCATTTTGGGGAATTTGGATTGATAATTAATTAATTATTATTTAATATGTCAAGAAATTCTAAAAGTGTTATTCACCTTAATTATGAAAGGCCACATCCTCCCCCACTTCGTTACACAACTTTGAGCCTTAATGGTTGTCCCAAATATTTCATTTTCATTTATATACATCCATAGAAACATCCTCTATATTTTTATCTTCCAAATAGAAAAATCATAGATCCATAAAGATGTGATTTAAAGGATTCATTTCAACAAAGTGGCAATCACTTTATCCAATCAATTTATTTTTTACTCTTCTTTACATCCTCTGAATATATTGTATTTATCATCAAATATTAAATTATGTATAATCAATATTCAAAAATAGTATTATGATTATTAATGAAATCTCGAAGTCCATACAATGTTTTTGGATAACCACCTTTTTAATGGGGTTGATGGTAAACCCTTACATGACCCATAAGTCCAATAGGCACATGGACTAAGTACATGACCCTAAGACCCCAAATATCTGACACCAACAGAACTTTCCAACCACTAGTATATTTTGACATATCCTAGCACTTATCCTTACATTCTTACTATAGAAACATGACCCAAGAGACGTTGATAATGTACCTACTATCATTACATTGGAACCAGATACAAGGAATTTAATCCCAAATGACTGAATCATTTTGTAGTCTTGGTAAACTAGATACATATGTTATTTCATAAATTAAATTTTAACACAAAAATTAAAACATAATTAGTTTTATAATATCATTATTCTCTCTATAATATCCCTACATATCAGTCATAGTATGCTTCCTCGAATATCAGGGAACAAAAAATAAATTTGGGTGAGCTCAAATGATCTGTAATGGTTACGTATGATGATGATATCTCGAATCAATAAGTATAATCAACATGGAATAAAAAATTACTATGAGAAAATTCCATTTAAAAAATTGGGTAATGAATAATCATTATGGAATGATAAATAAGTGAGCACAAATTCTATGTAAATAGTCGGATGAGGAGTAATCAATATAAAAATGTAAATAACTGTAAAAACTTCCATTAAATCAATAATAGGAAAAAAGAAATGCATCCTGAGATAATATTTTAGTGAAGATGTAAAAGATAATAATAATCTTTCTAATTAAGGTGATACCTAATTATTGGAAATCATGTGTCAGGGACATGATACCTCAATCATCAAGACTGTTCATAGTTCAATTTAAAATACATGTATAAACTCCTTTATTTCTAGCTTAATTGATTTGTTTCATTAGACCTACCAGTGCATCAAGTTTAAATAGAATACTTGTAAGCACCCATCACATTACCCCCAATTCATTATTAAATATAAAATAATTGATTTATTTAATTAATCAATAATCCTTATCATCAAATATGTATAGACCCAATTTTCTCCTTGTAAAACATTGAAATATTTCTATATATATTCATAGAGTTAGGCGCAGAGACGACATGAAAATTAGAGTCCCATTGTACCTGGATTAAATTTTATAAAAATATATTGAGTGTATTTTAAACAATATACCTGAAGGAAGCATAATAAATCATGATAGGTATCCCGGATTGGACATTTGTGGGCACACTTGAGTCTCGAAAATGGCGTTTACCCTTTATGGTTCATTGAAAGAGTGCTGTCGTGGGCGCCCTTAAATGATTAATGTGATTTCGGGGTACTTAGGTGCAGCAGAGTGGCTGACCAAAGTCGTCTCTCAAAGGAGGAAGTAGATTTAAAACAACCTTTTAATGGTATTCAAAAAATAAAATAAAAGAGAATAAAAACACTACTTGAAAGGATGGGGGTTGGTTATAGTTTATGAATCTTGAAGAATTCTTCTGGAAGAAGATTGTATTTTTTTCTATTTTTTGTTTTTAAATGAAGTTCAATTAAAATGACACAACAAAAAGATGTTTTTTTAGAAAATATTTAAAATACATAATCGATCTATCTCTACCTCTTCAATAATTTATTAATCATTATCATTTAAATTAATATTCACTTAATTATGATCCATTAATTTGTTAAATCCCAAACCCTACGAGAATTAACTTTACCACGAAGATGAAGTGAATTTAACCTTAGGCTAACATCAGAACATGCAATCACAACACCCTGCTTTGATTGATATTCTAAGATTAGATTATGGTCAGTGGTAAATTAAGGCACATAACCACTCTGGAAATGAGCATTAATTGAGTTTAGGGATTGTATTTGAACTCTACAAATTGATCCCGTGTGGTCTTGTATTACCGATTAAGATTGCGCTCTCACAATTCACACAAATCCCGACCTCACGCATTTTGTGTTAATTGTTAAATTTCTCCCTTAGTTTCTCATAATTTGAAAACTCAATTAATGGATCCTGTTTATTGAATTATAGTATATCATTGATTGAAAATAAATTAATGGAGAAGGTGAGAGGTATATCGATTACTAAAATGAACTACTCTTACATGCGCTGTGTAGTCATCATAGAAGCAAATTGCAATTGCAACGGTTTAGAATGGGTATAAACCAATCACGCTTCTACTCATGTGTTCCATCCCAAAGAGGAATATTAATTAAGAATAAAAATGAAAAAAATAGAGAAAAGTAGAATAAATTAAAGAGGATCTATGAAGTTTATTGAAAGAGAAAAAACATTACAACAAAGAGGAGGAAGAGAAGAGAAATTTCAAGGAGATCCTATCTTGAAAGCTTCCCTCCTCCAATGGTGAAATTAAATGGAAAGGAACCACTTAACCTCTGATCCAAATCCTCTAAGCCACGTACCAACCCCAAAAAATGAAAAAAAAACCAATTTATAGAGTGGTGGGGAGGCTAGGTTCAAAGTGGTTTGAAGTGTGAATGGGGAATGTCGGAAACATATTTTATGCCAACTTGCACCGACCATGTGACCACCAAACGTGTGAATTGTCCAGAATTTCAGACAGATAAAATGTGCGTATATGTTTCATTTATATCCTCTCTACATTTGGACTCCATCTAGGTAGAGATGAAGGAGTTATGGCCGAAATACAGAAGCTTCTCCATTCTGGCGTGTCCAGCCCTCCTTTTCCTCTATGGCCCAGTTACTCCATCCAAATGCATTAGTTTGATCTAGTGTCCTGAATAACAGTTGTAAAAAATTACGTTAGGAAAACCTTTACAAACTTTCAAGTTCAAATAATAAATATATAAATATTTATCTTCGAAATACTACAGTGCAATATAAAGGGTAAAACAGGAATTTTCACCAAATTTTCAATTGAATGATCAAATCCCAAATATTTTATAAATAAACATATTTAACACAAGGTGAGGAAATTATTTCATTTATTATCAATAAAATATTCAACAAAATAGTGTTTTATCAACTCCCACACACTTACCCTTTTGCACTCCTGAGCAAAATCTCATATCAAGTAAACATCAATATCAAATCAAAACCAATTTTAAAACACATATCCTTGTGATCAAACAATTAAAACCAAGAAACAAAATATATCATGCCTCATAAAAATCATTATTTAATGTTCTTAATTTATATCATTCAATATATTTCCACTTTATTTATCCTCCCATGCACAAAACACTTACTTCTCTTGAATTTTCTCTTATCACACAACTATCAATTTTTTTTGCAATGTCTTTCTCATACAAACTCATAAAAGGGTCACCATTGGCTTGATAAATTCCTACATCGCCACCCGATGTGAGTCAAAGACGTATGTTTATCATGGGGACTTTTTAGGGTTGTTCTGTGGCTTTCGGTTGCTAGGATTTAGATGTGAGAAATTCTGAGGTTGAATGAGGAGGGATTGACTCTTTTTGAATAAAAATTTCATTAATCTAATTTTCACTTAAATATGGTCTTCTACACAATCCACATAGTATCAATTCATCTCCATCATCATGAAAAATAATGTAATTTTAACACCATTAAACATTTCCACAGTAAAAATGTCAATCTTCTCGAACATGATTTTCTTAAAAGCTCTAGATAGGCACAACTTTCTACATCAATTAGAAGCTCCAGAAAAGACACAGCTTCACTTATCATGAAAGATCCTGAAAAGGAACATCTTTCAATATAATTATTTTCTTCAAAAGCAAAGGCATCTCTTCGGAATTTAATTTTTTACCCAAATTATCACAAAATGTGGTATCACAACAGAAGATATCTTCCCCCACACTTAAGCTCAACTAGATTATGCAATTTCACTTAAAGAGTTGGTTGGATAGGGAATTTTGGCTTGTAATGTGACTAACCTAATAGGGTATGCATGGATTCTAAGGGCTAAAATGATTAAATGTTCAAGGTAGGCCATTATAAAAAGGATTCTTTGAAATAGTGGCTTTAATGCCAAACAAATGCCTCAATCATTTAAACATAAGTACCTCAAACCCTCAAGTTTTGACAGAAATAAATCAAATTCTAGTTTAATCAAGCATTGTTTGGTTCTCTCAAGATGTTAGGTGAAAATAAATAATATGAAAATAATGTTTTAGAAGCATCACAGGAATCTGGTTTCAAATATAAAGACAGTGAGATGTGGCATGGGATTCGAAATTTAGTGTAATTTTCATGAAACTACTAAATATTTGAACTTGAAACAAAGTCATTTCAGCATTCATTTAAGCTTAGTTTCAAGGGATAAATTGTTTCACTCATTGATATGCATTTCAAAATTGTGATGAGAATCATTTCAGCTCAATAATTTCAAAAACACAAAGAAAATTGAAAAATAAACCCACCAAATATGAAAAAACAAACAATTATTTTTTTTGTTTTTTTTTAAAGGAAAACAATTGAAATTACTAAACTGAAAGGTTCCCTCCCCCACACATTAAATATTGAATTATCCTCAATGTGACCCCATGAGATGATATATGCACATGAAATGAAGAATTATTAAATAGGAAAAATAATATAAAAGTGAAAGGGTTGGGAACAGCCTGATTTTCTCAAGTGATGATGGGGTCATGCAGTGTGATAAAATCAACTGCATTAGTAGGAATTCCATCAATATATCTCTTCAAATGTTGCCCATTGACTGTAAATCTCCTTCCATTGTCCTCTTGTGTGATCTCCACTACACCATAAGGAAAAAAATTAGATACAATATAAGGACCTAACAATCTGGAACGCAACTTACCAGGCATCAGCTTGAGTCATGAACGGTAGAGAATGACTTTCTCTCCAACATGAAACTCCCTTTGTTAGATCATTATATCATGAGCTACTTTTTATCTTTCCTTGTAGAGCCTTGAGTTATCATATGAAGACAATCTAATCTCCCCAAGCTCTTGAATTTTCAGCTTCCTTTGAATTCCATCTTGGGCCAATTCCATGTTGCATTTCATTATAGCCCAATATGCCCGATGCTCGACTTCCACTGGGAGATGACACGCTTTCCCAAAAACAATCTGAAATGGGGAAAAACCAATGGGTGTCTTGTATGTTGTCCTATAAGCCCATAATTCATCATCCAAGCACTTGCTCCAATCCTTCTTATTTGGCTGCACGATTTTCTCCAATATTTGTTTCAACTCACGATTTGAAACCTTAGCCTGGCCATTTGTTTGGGGGTGGTATGGTGTTGATGTTTTGTGTGTCACCCCATACTTTCAAAGGAGGGAATCAAAATTCATATTGCAAAAGTGTGTCCCTTGGTCACTAATGATGGACTTTGGTACTCTAAACCTGTAGAAAATTTGAGCCTTGACAAAATCCAGTACAACATGAGAATCGTCAGTCCCGGTGGCCTTGGCCTCCACCCATTTACTCACATAATCAACAGCAACCAAAATATACAAAAATCCAAATGAACTAAGAAAAGGACCCATAAAATCAATTCCCCATACATCAAAAATCTCACAGAATATTATGGGTTGTTGGGGAATCTCATGTCTCTTAGAAATGTTCCTAGTGCATTGGCAATGAGAGCATGACTTACAAAACACCTGGGAATCATGGAATAAGCTAGGACAATATAATCCAGAGTCCAAAACATTCCTAGCTGTCTATTGGGGTCCAAAGTGTCCACCACAAGAAAGTGTATGACAGAATTGCAAAATAGACTCAAACTCATGATCAGGAACACACCTCCTAATAACTTGGTCACTACACATGCGCCATAGGTATGGATCATCCCAAACATAAAATCTTCACTCACTCTTTAATTTTTGGACATGATGTTTCTTTAAATTTACTGGTATTTCAGAGGCAACACGGTACTTCACTAAATCAGCATACCAAGGATGTGTACCTGAGATGGAATAAAGATGCTCATCGGGAAAAGTGTCCTGAAGTGGTACCGGGTCCAAGGTGTCAATCTCTAGTGTGTGAGTAAGCCTACTCATGTGGTCTGCCACCAAATTATCTGACCCCTTCTTGTCCTTTATCTCGATGTCAAACTCTTGAAGAAGGAGAATCCAACGGATAAGTCGTGGCTTTGCATCTGGTTTCTTTAGCAGGTACCTCAAAGCTGCATGGTCAGAAAAAACAACTACTTTAGAGCCCAATAAATATGAACAAAATTTATCTAAAGAAAATATGACTGCAAGAAACTCCTTTTCTGGAGTAGTGTAGTTTGATTGGTCTGAATCCAATGTTCTTGATGCATAGGAAATTACATGTTAACGTCCTTCCACCCTCTGAGATAAGACAACTCCAACTGTGAAGTTGGAGGCATCACACATAAGCTCAAAAGGAATCTCCCACTGTGGGGGCTGTATGATAGGTGGAGTGGTGAAAAGTTGTTTTACCTCATCAAATTAATTCCTACAAGAAACATCAAACACAAAATCAGAATCCTTTTGAAGTAATCTTGACATAAGAAGAGAAATCTTACTAAAATCACTGATGAAGCGCTGATAAAATTCTGCATGCCCTAGGAAAGATCTAGCATCTCGCACACATGAAGGATATGGTAAGGATGAAATAATATCCACCATTGATCTATCAACCTCTATCCCATGTTTTGACACTACATGCCCTAAGACAATGCCATGATCTACCATGAAATGAAAAATTTCAATGTTCAGGACCAGATTATTCTCAATACAATGATTAACCACCTTTCCCAAACTAATTAGACATTCATCAAATGAAGAACCATACATTGTAAAATCATCCATAAATACCTCTATGAGGGTCTAAATAAAATTAGAAAAATACTCACCATATATCTCTGTAAGGTACCTGGGTGTTACAAAGTCCAAATGGCATCCTCTGGTAGGCAAATTTTCCAAAGGGTTAGGTGAATGTAGTCTTCTATTGATCATACGGCGATATAAGAACCTAAAAATATCCAGAAACTCCATCCAAGAAACAATAGTGTGTCTTCCCAGCTAGTCTCTCAAGCATCTGATCAATAAGTGGGAGGGGGGAATTCTCTTTGCGAGTGGAATGATTTAGTTTCCTATAATCAATACACACACGCCAACTATTTTGTACCCTCATTGGAACTAACTCATATTTCTCATTTTTAACAACAGTAACACCACTTTTCTTAAGCACAACCTGAATTGGACTTACCCACTGAGAATCTGAAATGGGATAGATTATACCCGCCTCAAGAAATTTTTTAACTTCTTTTTTAACAACCACCAAAAGTGTTGGATTGAGTCTCCTTTGTGGTTGCCTCACTGATTTAGCCCCATCCTCCAAGAGAATCTTATGCATGAAAATGGAGGGGCTAATACCTAATATGTCAGCAAAGGTCCACCTGATTTCCCTGATGTTCTCCCTCAAAAGATTCAAAAGTATTTCTACATGTTCAAAAGGGAGATTGTTAGAAATGATAACAGGTAATTTCTCACCACTTAACAAGTATGAATATTTGAGATTTGGTGGCAATGGATTGAGTTCTAGTGTAGGGGATGGTGTATGGATGGAGACATAGAAGGAACTGAAATATGTGCACAAAGAGCATCAGTATGAGAATATTCATCATCAAAATCAGAGAATAAAGAATAAAATCCATCAGCATACTCAACAGCCATGTCATAATTAGAGTTCACATGATCAAAATCCGAATATGATTCCATTTCAAAATCAAATCTTAGAGAGTATTGTTCCTTTGAAACGAGTGTGGAAGTACTCTTAGACATCAAACTAGAACCAATACTCATAATCTCCCTAAGCATAGGACAATCCAATTCCACGGTGTTTTTACTTGGTGGTTCAAATGGGAGATTAAAAATGCAGAATGATCCTCTGATGGGTACTTCATGGAATCCATAACATTAAATATCACAAGTTCATCCCCAAATTCCATTGAAAGTGTACCCTTGTTGACATTTATGATAGTTTTAGAAGTTTTGAGGAAGGGTCTACCTAAGATAATGGGGGTATGAGAACTTACCTGATCATCCTCCATGTTAAGCACGTAGAAATCTGATGGAAAGATCATGTCTCTTACCCGGACAAGTACATCCTCAAGAACTCCCGCTGGATATGCCATAGCTCTATTCGCCAGTTTCACCACTACTCTCATCAGCTTCAACTCACCAACCTGTAAAGAACAGAATACAGAGTGAGGCATCACATTTATTGAAGCTCCTAAATCACAAAGAGCATCCGAGATGTGCAACCCCCCTATGGTACATGGGATGGTGAATGTCCCGGGATCCTTTCCATTTGTTGGAATCGCTAGAGTTGGTGTAATGAGTGCTGAGACATTCCTTCCAAGATTGATCCTCTCATTTCCCTTGGGCCCTCTTTGATTGGTAAAATGTTCTTTTAAGAATATCTCATACCTTGGAATTTTTTTAATGGCTTAATGTAGAGGAATGTTGATCTCCACACATTTGAATGTTTCCAAAACCTCTTTTTACATCGCCTCTTCAGCCATCTTCTTGGTTTGAACAACCCTATTTGGAAAAGGAAGGGGATTAGAAGGAACATCATTAATATTTTTCTTACCTTTATCTTTCTACTTGTATTTCTCATCAATTGGTATGGAATGCGTCTTCTCTAGAGTTGAGGTGAATCCCAGTGGAATGGTAGGTACAGATGTATCGTTCATTTTCTTCCCACTTCTCAATGTGATGGCACTGGCATTCCCCTTTGGATTTGGAGTGGGTTTGGAAGGTAGATTTCCAGAATTCTTACTCACAAGTTCATGGAGGGCGGTGGCAATCTGGCTCATTTGAGTCTCCAACTCACTCAGCTTTGAACCTTGAATCTTTAGCTCATTATGTTGATTAAGAACAATTTGTTTCAAAAGATCATCAGTGTTAGAGTCTACCTTGTGTTGGAGATTCCCTTGTTGTTGAGTTGTTGATTTTTTAGCTTCAAATATCCTTTGGGGTTGTTGGAAACCCTGTTGGTAAGGTGGAGTCTGCTAGAAGTTTGGTTGAAAAGGGGGCTTTTGTTGTTGCCTAGAGCCATACCTCATGTCTGATTGATCTTTCCACCCTTGGTTGTATGTTGGAGCAAATGAATCAAACTTCTTTTGGGGATATGGTTGTTGTTGCTGCTGAAATGGTCTCCCTAGGAATACTGATATGCAATCCTATGTCTCTCGTAGTTGTGGGAAACATTCAGTTGGGTGGATGTCTCAGTGAAAATGCCACAAGGCCTTGAAGGAGGGGGTTGGGATGTCTTTGATCCAAAGAAATCTGCCTCACCATAGTGTTCAATTCTTCCAACTTGGTATCAATCAAATGGCTTTCAAGAGAAGAAGGAATTACCTGATGTACTCCCCTGATATGTGGTGTACCTATATCACCAAATTTTGAGAGTTTTGGGCCATATTGTCGATCAATGCACGTGCGGATGCTGGTGTCTTGTCCACAAATGCTCCTCTAGCTGCAGCATCCACCATGATCCTCTCCATGGGTGTGAGTCCTTCATAGAAGTACTGAATGAGGAGTTGCTCACTGATTTGTTGATGTGGACAGCTTTCACAAAGCTTCTTGAATCCCTCTCAATACTCCTATATTGACTCCATGTGTACTTGCTTGATCCCCGAGATCTCCTTATGAATTGGAGTGGTCCTCGATGCTAGAAAAAATATCTGCAAGAAAACACATTTTAAATCGTTCCAACAAGTTACATCCTCAGGTTGTAAATAATAAATTCAATCTTTTTCAGCTCCATCAAGTGAGAATGGGAATGCTCTTAATTTGATTTGATCTTCATAAACATTTCTTGGTTTAAGGGTTGAGAAAACCACATTAAATTCTTTAAGGTGTTTGTTTGGATCCTCACTAGATAAGAAATGAAATTTTGGAAGAAGGTGAATTAACCCAGATTTTAACTCAAAGTCTGATTCGAGATTTGGGTATGCAATACAATTTTGTTGATAATTAATATCAGGTGTAGCCAATTCTCGAATGGTTCTATTTAGCTCATTTCCATGATTTTCATCCATTGTTTCTTATTTTATGGTTGAATTTGAATTACTTCCAATTTCAATGTTCGGATATTGGATTAATTCTCCAACTGGTTGAATGTTGAAACTTCCCGTAGACTGAGAATGTCTGATTCGTGCCCTAAGGCTGCGTTCAATCTCAGGGTCAAGATCTAAGAGATACATGGGATTACTTCATGTCATAAATCAATTAAATATGAAAAGAAGGATAGTGGACCATATTAAAATAAAAATTAGAAGTTTGAGTTGATGGCCCAAAGAGAAGTAGAAGAAAATAAAAGAAAAAAAATCAGATTTGGTAATGATGGACGAAAGAAGAGAGAAAGAGAATGAAATGTAAAATAAAATAAATACTTCTAATTGGTTGAAATAATTACTTTCCTCCCTGTAAACGACACCAATTTTAAAGAGAGCTGTCGTGGGCGCCCCCAAATGATTAATGTGATTTTGGGGTACGTAGGGGCAGTAGAGTGGCTGACCAAGGACGTCTCTCAAAGGAGGAAGTAGATTTAAAAAAACTTTCTAAAGGTATTCTAAAAATAAAATAAAAGAGCGTAAAAAAAATACTTGAAAGGATGGGGTTTTTTTATAGTTTATTAATCTAGAAGAAGTTTTCTGGAATAAGATTGTATTATTAGTTTTTGTTTTGAAATGAAGTTCAATTAAAATAACACAACAAAAAGATGTTTTTTAGACAATATTTAAAAGACGTAATCTATATAACTCTACCTATTCAATCATTTATTAATCATTATCATTTAAATTAATATTCACTTAATTATTATCCCTTAATTTTTTAAATCCCGAATCCTACGAAAATTACCTTTACCACGAAGATGAAGTGAATTTAACCTTAGGCTAACTTCAGAACATGAAATTGCAACACCCTGCTTTGATTGATTATCTAAGATTATCTTATGCTCAGTGGTAAATTAAGGCACCTGACCACTCTAGAAATTAGGATTAATTGAGTTTAGGGATTTTATTTGAACTATACAAATTGATCTCGTGTGGTCTTGTATTACCGATTACGATCGCGCTCTCACAATTCACACAAATCCCGACCTCACGCGTTTTGTGTTAATTGTTCAATTGCTCACTTACTTTCTTATAATTTGAAAAATCAATTAATGTATCCTGTTTAGTGAATTACATTAGATCATTGATTCAAAATAAACGAATGAATAATGTGAGAGGTAGATCGATTACTAAAAAGAACTACTCTTCTATGGGCGGTGTAGTCATCGTAGAAGGGAATTGCATTTGCAACGGTTTAGAATGGGTATAACCAAATCACGCTTATACTATTGACTTCCATCCCAAAAAGGAATATTAATTAAGAATAAAAATGAACAAAATAGAGGAAAGCAGAATAAATTAAATAGGAACTAAGAAGTTTATTGAAAGAGCAAAAACATTACAACAAAGAGGAGGAAGAGAAGAGAAATTTGGAGGAGATCCTAGCTTGAAAGCTTCCCTCCTACAATGGTGAATTGAAATGGAAATGAACCACTTAAACTCTGCTAACAATCCTATAAGGAACGTCCAAACCCCACCAAATGAGAAAAACACCAATTTATTGAGTGGTGGGGAGGCTAGGTTCAAAGTGGTTTCACGTGTGAATGGGGAATCTCGTCCAAATATTTGATGCCAACTTTCACCGCCACTTTGACCACAAAACGCGTGAATTGGCCAGAATTATAGAAGGATCAAATGTGCGAAAATGGGTCCTCTATCTCCTCTCCAATGTGAGGATCAATCTAGGCCCAGATGAAGGCGTTATGGCCGAAATACAGAAGCTTCTCCATTCTGGCGTGTCCAGCCCACCTTGGCTTCTATGGCCCACTTACTCCATCCAAATGCAATATTTTGATCTTGTGTCCTGAATAAATGTTGTAGACAATTACGTTGGGAACACTGTTACAAAATATCAAGTTCCAATAGTAAATATAAAAATATTTATCTTCTAAATACTACAGTACACTATAAAGTGTAAAACTGGAATTTTCACCAAATTTTCAAATGAATGATCAAATCCAAAATACTTTATAAATAAACATATTTAATAAAATGTGAGGAAATTATGTCATTTATTATCAATAAAATATACAAAAAATAGTTTTTTATAAGTCATAACTTTTTTCGACATCAAGATTCAATGAAAAAGGAAATTTGAGGATGTAATCATCAATAAAAAAAATTAAAAGTAATTATTTTTACCCAAATTTTGTATTTAATAACATTTGAATAAGGACTCAAATTGGAAATTTGAGACCTTCATTGAATTCTTAATTCATTGTTTTAACTAAGTGAGACATAAAATTAGGGGGCCTGGGCAGTTTAGATCCCGCGACCATTGGCAGAGTGGTTTCGCGGATACCCTAAACCTAATTACCTATTATTAATAGGTGATTATGGGATTTCATTAGGGTTATCCCATAATTCCACTACCACTGAAGAACATCCTCATCTCCTTCCTCCTTCAATGAATCAATGAAACATATTCTGCAGTTATGTTTGTCACAAGTGATCATAACAAAAAATGAGTTAGGTATCTTGTTGTTTTTAACCCCCTATTTCAATTCATAATGTTATTTCGTATTTTTTTCATTGATTTCACTACTTTGAACATCAAGGATATGTCCAAAAGAACATGACCATCATCTGATATTTGTTTTGAATACCCTTTTTTCACATTCTTCTCTGTTATTCATCAATAGTTTTTTCTACATTGAAATTCTGAAGAAACATTGAGCTTTCCTGGATCTATGAAAATCCCTCAACCAAAGGTTTCTGAAAATGCATTGGTTACAAATTATGGGTAGCCGAAAAAGCCTGGGTGGTCCACAGAAGATACCCCCAAATATCCAACGGTGGTGGCAGTCGAGTGAAGCATGGAGACTATATGGGATGACAAGAGGTGTGTTGCGGGGCTAGACAGGGATGGCGGCACAGATGGTGTGGGAGGTTCCGACGAGTAGGACAGCGAATCATGATCTCATGACTAGGTGCATGACAGAGCCGCGGTAGATGAGGTAGTAGACAGATGAGCTGAGGCGATTGGTGGAGGGGGCGAGATGAATGGTGAGACTTAGGAAGCAGCAGTCACCAAGAAATGGGGGGAGGCGTCCAACTGTGTTGACTCATGGTAGGCGGATGAGATGAGGTAGGCCAAAGGGACAGTGGGCCGCCGAAGAGAGATGCCCAGGCAAGCAGGCCAGGCAGAGAGTAAGGGGACATGCCGGGAGCATGCGGTCTAGACCAAGAGCATGAGGAAAAGGCAGATATAATGTCGGAAGGATTAGGCCAGAGCAATCCAGGTGGGCTAGAGAGGGCTTAGTGGTCCAAGCTAGGCTTAGCAGTCCTAGAGAGTCTTCAGATTGCAAAAAAAATCAGCCTATCTCCAAAATAGTGCACCCTTTTTATGGGTTATCTACTGAAGCCAGATCCTATAATCGGGAAGAACCTTTTTAGCTGAGTTTGGGAAATTTTTATACATGTTCTCTAGGCACTATTTCACAACACACTTATGTTAGATAATAATAATATAATTACTATTGAGAAATCTTGTATCAGACATATGTTCTAAAATTAATTTCCAATTGACATGTCGTAAGTGGTGTTATGATGCAAAAATTGAAATTGTGGTGGACGATTCATGATTCATTTCAAGTGCTTAAACCATAATCATGTTTCATGTCTCCTAAGGCTCGGTTTGGGCGTTTGAGGTGGAATGGGACTTTTTCTCTAGGTATCCATTTCGGATGAATGAATAGTAAATTCCATGATTTTTTTCATGAGAGTCGAAATGGAATGATTTATATAATTTAGTTCCGAATAAATGTGTTGGACCTACAATACACCATTCTAGAGTGATGTGGTGACATACAATTTTTCCATCAAATGTCCAACAGGGACAAATAAATAGTTGATATTGCATGTTTTTTCACAATGATCACAGTAGTGTGATCTATTTTGATAGGAATTTCCTTATTTTTGATCTATATAAATGTGGAAAATGAAAGGAATATTAGTGGAATACACTTTTAATAGGATTTAAGAGAATCCATGACACTGATCAACCCGTGACCAGGCGTCATTCAGGAAAATTATCATACGCTTCTTTCTGGGTGTTGATCCCCCTGACACACTAGGGTAAAGATAACTAATGAACAGAGTGGAAAACCCTTGAAACATTAGGGTGTGGGTCCTCAATAGCTACATTTTTGGGTTGTACCATCCATTTTATTACCCTTTAGCGGGGCCGGGCAGTGGGTCTCTATTGACTCCCTGGTGTTGATCCTACGGACGCACTAGGGCACGGATCCTCGAAGACTAGAGTGGAATCCCTCTAACGCACTAGGGATATAATCCCTTAATACCAGACCATAACCCCCCTAATGAATTAGGGTTTCTGTCCTCTAGGGATATTATTAGAGTGGAATCCCCCTGACATATTAGGGTGCATGTCCTCTACTTCTAATTTTCACGCTTCAACTATGCGGATCTGCGGAGAGATAAGGGTTAACGTACCATTGGACTCATGATAAAGATGGATGCTTTCCCCACTATGATGTTTCCTTGTATCGCGACCTAAAACCGTGAGGGTGAGTCAGTGAAATACAATGCATATAGTATTATGTTTTGGTGATTGAACCCATTTGAATTGTGTGTTCGGGATAGTTGAATGTAATGTTAGGCGTAATTATTGATACTTCATTGACATTCGATGAGTCTTATTCTTAAGCTCAGATTTGAGATGGATATCCCCTTACTCTCTTGATTGGATTTCTTTTTTACTTATAATATATATATATATATCCCATTTCAGTACCCACTCCTTGGTGTTTTCTTACTATCCTTCTAGAAGAAGCGAAGATGCATAGTGTATGCTGTGTGCTCCCAATGTCTATCTTGTCATGGATGGATGATTCCACTCTCCTACTATGGGTATTTAATAATAAATAATATCTTCATCTTCTCACCATTCCTAACTCCTTCTATTTTTATTATTTTACTTCACTCTATTGTTGGTTTGAGATTCAATATTTAAATATACTTTGTTCTATCTACTGATTTCCACTTCACTATATCTCTTGGTTATCACCCTTCACCTCTTTTGGGAATCCTACTATGAATGCTTATACTCACCCTTGTATGGGATTTTCCCACACATATTGTGCCTTATGCAAATGAAGTATAGGTTTCATCATGAATTTCAAGGATCTCACAGTTATGGGATCTTGGACTGCATACGGTGGTCCTATATTGGGATCCAAGATTAGGTCTCTCTTGACGATTTTAATTGTTAGTTTCTATCAGGTTGGGACACATTTCTGGTTGAGTATGTATTTTTCAACTTTTATCCTTTAAATTTAATTTATATTAGTGATACTATTTTGTGGTATATTCATGTTTGGTTTAGTTACCTCAGTGTAGTATCTTTTACTCTATTGCCTCTGCACTTATTCATTTATTGTTGGTGGGCATGCGTACAGGTACTTACGAAAAGGCCTCCATTAGTTTTTTGTTCCTTCGGTGCTTTTCACCACTACATGGCCTATAGAGGAGGGATTGGGGTAGATTCAGAAGGATATCTGACATGGGTTGGGTCATGAAAGATTGGTATCAATGGTGGTTCGAACCATGGGATGATGTTCAGATGTTTCCCTAAACATTTATTGGTTGGGTTTTAGGGAAACAATGTCAACATTTCATGGGAGTGTAACCTCAGGACAAGGAGTCCAATGATGGTACAAGAAGCTGACATATCCATTCAACATGACCCTATTAACCAACTTGTCGACTCAGCACCGTAAGACACTTTTTGTAAGAAAAAATGGGACATGCATCATATAAGATCGAGTCTTTGAACTTTCATTTTGATTCATCTCATCATTTATATATATATATATATGTTTGTGTTCTCATCTGTCCATGACACTCCTTGATAACATTCCGGATGCCTAATCTATGATATTCATCCAAGATACCATCTCTAGTTCATGAAGACAACCTTGTGAGTGATGATGCATTAGTTCAGGGTCCATCATGTAATCCCCTTCCTCCAAGTGGTCCAGTAGTTGTACCCACAAATGTGGGGAATCATATAGTCCCAACAAGGTAGGATGATGGAGAGAGTAGGTAGATCACCCTCCAAAAGTTTCATCACAAGAGACCACCAATGTTCTATTGTGAGAGAGATAATCCCATAGTAGAGGGTTAGCTGCAGTTGTTGATCCATGTTTTTAGTCTTATCTATAAAATGATAGATTAGATGGTTTCTATAGATCCAAATATTTTCCATGGGGAGGTTGGATGTTGGTGGATCTTGGTTACTGAAATGCACGTGGAGTTGGTGTTCTTATGGGATGAGTTTCAATTGTTCTTCTGTGAGGAGGTCTACCCATCTTATTTAATATCTATCCAGATTCAAGAGCTTCTAGATATTTGGTAGGGAGATATGACTATGGAAGAGTACTCTAATAGGTTCAAAGACCTAAATAGGTACTGACCGGACATTATCTGTGATGGATACTTTAGTTCATGGAAGTCCAAGAAGAGACTACGTAGAGATATCTATTCCAGCATAGTTCCCTTGTGCATCCCCACCTATGATGGGGTTCTATAATGACCAGTAGTGACATAGGTATTTCTATCTTAGGGGAGTTAGTTAGTCGGGACAAGTATTGGACGTTTCAGAGCTGAGACATATGAAAAATCTAGTACACATCAGTTGACATGATTTCAGAAAAGTTGGATTCCCAATGAACAAGATCGATCACATGGTCAGGTAGCACCAAGGTACCACCGAGCATCGGGTCATCCTGGAGCTGGCCAATTGAATGTTATGGATGAGAAAGGTTACATGGTACGAGATTACACAAATAGACGTTCCGAGAATCCTTGGTAGATAGTATATGGACCACCATGGTAGAGACAACATTGTGATCGTGGATCCCCATGCAGGGATATGGTGGTCCCCAGGGTGTTGGTGCCTATAGAGGGGCAAGATGAGCTGCAGGTGGAAGGAGAACACTATGATATTCTCCCACCACCACCACTAGGTAGCCCACGTCAAGAATGAGGAGCTGGTTGATAGGGTTGTGGAAAACTATATGTTATGTATGTCTGTGATCCTGCAACACATAAGATTATCTGAGGCACACTATGTCTTTATTGTAATATGGCATCAGTATTGGTAGACATGGGAAATAGTCGCTCTTTTATTTCAGTACTCACATTATAGGATTTGGAGCTTCTAGTATTGGCACTAATGCATCAGCTTTTTCTCAAAGTCTCTAAAGGGAACACTACATTGGTGTATTTCATCTGCCGGAAGTGTGAACTTTCTCTTGGAGGAGAGATGTTCACCTTGGACCTATGGTCATCCCAATATAACACTACGAGTTCATCTTGGGAATGGATTGGATTTCCATGGTTCATGCCCAGACCGATTGTCAGCAAAAGTTATTCAGATGCCTACGCAATGATGGGACGCGGTTCTCCTTTTTTAGTGAAAGAGATCTCATAGCAGAGAAATCAAGTGTTGTGATCAGGAGGCTACAACCATATACCCACTAGTTAAATATCATTACACATGGTGCAATAGATTCTCCATGCATCTGGGATCCTTTAATTGTAGAGGATTATATGGGAGTATTACCCAAATATGTTCATAGACTACCTCTAAGGTGGGGGTGGTGTTTTTCATTGACATGCATCTAGAGACTGCCCTGATATCATTTGTGGAATATCAGATTGAAATCATCATGCACAATGAGCTATGGTTACAATTGGAGGACCTTCATGAGAATGGTTTCATTAGGGCTGGTGTGTCCCCATTGGTAGCTCCAGTTCTATTTTTGATGAAGGAATATGGGAGATTAGGTAATTCTGTAGATTATCATCACCTGAACCAGACCACAATAAAAAGAATGAAACCCTTTATGAGGATCAATGACCACTTTGACTAGTTGGAGGTTTGAGGTGGTTCCCCAAAATTGATCTCAGATTCAGCTACCACCAGATATGGGTTCTCAAGGATGATATATCAATGTTTTCTTTCTAATGTCACTATGGAGACTATGAGTTCCTATTTATTACCTCTAGTGTGACCAATGCCTCCACCGTATTTATGGCATTAATGAACAAGATAATACAAGGTTACTTGGACCAATTTTTAGTTTTCCCCATCAATGAAATAATCTTCTAATATGTGTTATAGGATGATTATAGGGAGCACTTCAGGATGGTTCTTGAATTACATTGAGAGCACCATCTTTACAAAAATCTTTTGATGTGCTAGTTCATGATGCAAGAGGTTCACTTCCTGGAGGAGTGATGTTTTTTAAAATGTTTTATTTTTGGATACAACAATGATCAAAGTATTTATTTCTTGGGATCCACCCTAGATTGTGACAGTGGTGCAAAGATTTCTTTGTTTGGTGAGGGTACTACCATATATATATGGAAGACTTCTCAAGGAGTCCATCCCCTTTGATCCCTATGATGTGGAAGGGACAACTATTTTCATGGTCTAAGAAGTGTTAGGAGGACTCTAAGGTGTTGAGGCAGAGGCTGACAATCATTGTAGATTAGAGAGTACCAGAGGAAGGTATTTTCTTCGTAGTGTATTATGATGAAATGATAGCTAGAATTGGTTGTGTACTGATTCAAAAACAGGCAGTCATTTCATATGGGTTGAGGAAGTCAATACCCATTGAGCAAAACTATGTGACCCATGACCTTGATCTGGTAGCGTTAGACTTCACCTTGAGGATGTGTAATTACTACATTTGGGTGCCCCTACTCACCTATTATATGCGGATGATATTATCCTTTTTATAAAAGGAGACCAAAAAAGCCTTCATGCTCTCAAGAAAACTATATCTCACTATGAGGATGTTTCTGGTCAAGCTATCTCTTGGAACAAATCTTTCATCTATTTTGGCAAGAATTTTCCTGTCAGAAGAAAATCTGATATTATTAATTATCTGGGTATCAAGGAGGGTCTCTTACCTTTCACCTATCTGGGTGTTCCTCTATTTTGGGGTCGTCCCAAAGCTACCTATTTTTCTAATATCCTTGCTCAAATCACAAATCAACTAGCTAATTGGAAAGGGAAGTCTCTCTCCATGGCTGGGAGAATCTGTTTGGTCAAATCGACCATTGTTTCTAAAATGGTTCATTCCTTTATGGCCTATAAATGGCCCATCGGTACTCTTAAAAAAATTAACACTTACATCAAAAACTTCATCTGGTCTGGAAGTATTTTTGAAAAGAAGCTGGTTACTATTCCTTGGAATACTTGTTGTAAACCCATTGCTAACGGAGGAATAGGCATTAAAAATTTAAAGCTGTTCAACGATGCCTTACAGGCCTGCCTTACATGGCGCATCATTAACTCCACTTCTAAAGCTACTGATTTTCTAAAACTTAGATTTTTTTCTAAGATGTCAAAAGGTAATCTTAATTTCATTAACTCTTCTATCTGGCCTTCCATTCGGGACTCCTTTCACAAAATCATGCAAAACTCTAGATGGATTGTCAGTGCTGACTCCTCCATTAATTTTTGGTGTGGTAAATGGTGTGGTAACCCCCTGATTTCTTTGTTGCCTCCGGATCTTCTTCCTGATGATACTCAACAATCTATAAAGGAGGTCTTACAATCCTCTGACTGGGATTTCCCAGATAGCATTATGCAAGCCATTGAAAATTATGCTTTTTCTTCTGCTGGTGATTTCCTTGTCTGGGAGCCTTCTCCCAATGGCATCCTGGATTCAAAAAAATTTTATAAGCATAATTTTTCTGATCCTGAATCCATTGAAAATTATGCTCTTTCTTGGGTGAATCATTTCAATAAACCTTACATCAAGCCTTCTAGACTCATCCTTATTTGGCGCATTGCGCACAACAGATTACCCACGGAAACTGGCCTCCAAACTTTTGGCATCTCTCTTTGCTCTAAATGTCGTATGTGTAACCAACATAGGGAAGATGCCAATCATCTCTTTCTATCTTGTGCGACGGCCTCTGCCCTTTGGAATTACATCTTTGATCTTTTTAATTGCAGATTTCCCATTACTGATTCTATTAACTTGTTACTAATAAACTGTACTAGACATGATGCCTCTCTGCACGTTAAAAATCTCTTTCTGGCGGCAGTGGCAGAACTTCTTCATGAACTCTGGTATGTTAGAAATGATATTATTCACAATAATCACTCTTTCTATCTTAATGCAGGGAAATCCCGAATTCTCCTCGCGATTCATGAAGTAGCCTCAATTCAAAAAGACTGTTGCAACAACTCGGTTGGTGATCTTATGATCCTCCGTCATCTTCATGTTCCTGGTATCTTCCCAAAGCCAAAATGCCTCTTTGAAGTTTTTTGGCAACCCCCGATGCCAGGATGGATCAAGGTGAATGTTGACGGCGCTTCCAAAGGTAACCCTGGTCCTTCCAGTTGCGGTGCTATCTTCAGGGACACAGCTGGGCATTGCCATGGATGTTTCTTTGTTGGTTGTGGCCACTCTTCCTCTCTGGAGGCGGAAATGCTCGGCGTTATTCATGCTGTTGACTTTGCTCTTCAAAGAGGTTGGAGAAAGCTTTGGATTGAAAGTGATTCAACCACCATCATTAATGCCATCTGGACTGGAAACATTCATCTATCATGGTCGCTCACTGCTCGCTGGTTGAACTGTCTCAATCTACTCTGTGGGATCGAGTTTATAGCTACTCATGCCTATCTTCAAGCAAATGCCGTTGCTGATGCTCTTGCCAACAAAGGTGTCCATCAAAGCATGACTTGGATGGACTCTATCCCCCTGATTTATTCCATCTTTTGGATAGAGATTGTAAAAAAATCCCGTCTTTTCGCTTCATGTAATCTCTCTTTTGTTTCAATAAATTTTTGCTTTGGTCTTAAAAAAAAATATCCCTTGGTGATGCACTAGATATATATTCCAAAGGGGGTACTCACCAGATCTTATTCTAGGTGTCAATAGTTAATCCAGTTGTGATGCGATAGAAGGTGTTGAAGTAGTTCCACACTTCTCTCTTTGATGTACATATCGATGTGGGGAAGATGTATATAGATCATCAGTGGAAGTTTTGGTGGTCCAGAATGAAACTAAGCGTCTTTGTGTTCATCTCATGATGCCTCACCTATCAACGGGTGAAGGGCATGAATCATGTTCTAGTGGGTTTGTTGTAGTCCTTTTGTGGTTTTGAGTGGAAATGGAATGACGTATCCATGGAATTCGTCATAGGGCTTCCATGCACAAAGAATATCCATGACGCCATCTAGGTGAGAGTAGACCAACCCACGATGTCTGCACACTTTCTAGCTATTAGGGAGTAGAGTTTGGTGAAGGGTTTGTGGTAGTTGTACATACGGGTGATCTTCCCACATTATGGGTACCCTCTACAATTTTATTTGATCATGAAGTGCGGTTTCTGTTACGATTGCGGAGAGACCTACAAGAGGAATTTTTGACCTAGCTATGAAGGAGTACATAATTTCTCCCCCATACTAATGGGAAGACCGAGCAAACTATCCAGGTTTCAGAGAACATGTTGAGGGTTTGTGTGTGGGATTTTGGTTAGAGATTGGAGGATCACATTACATTGTTAGAGTTTTCTTACAAAAAAATACCGCACTACCATTGGCATGAAACCTTTTGAGGTCTTATAAGGGAGACCTTGTAGTTCACCTTTCTGTTGGATGGAGGTTGGGGAGTCATCCCTCGTGGGCCAAGAGTGGGTGGAAGAAATGACGGAAAAAGTGCAGTACATTTGCGAGTTGATGAGAATGGCACAAAGTAGATATAAAAACAATGACGATTGTCATTGTAGGCCCTTAGAGTTTGGGCAGAAAGGCCACATATTCTTGAGATTCTCCCCATTATGATGAATGAAAATGTTCATTAGGGGTGGCTAGTTATCCCAAACGTTTATCAGGCCATTTGAGATCGTGAGGAGGGTTGGTGAGGTTTCCTACTTCCCTAGTCTACCTCCATAGCTATATCAGTTGCACAATGTCTTCCAGGTGTCGTAGATAAGGATATACGTTCATTATCCTACCCATGTCATCAACTGGGGAGATCTAGACATTGAAGATGGATCCACCTTCGCAGAATACTGAGTGAAAATTATGGATTGACAAGAGAGAACCTTAGGTGGATGGACCATCCCTTGGGTTTGCGTGTTGTGTCGAGTTGAAAATGTATAAGAGAATTCCTAGGAACAGTAGAGCCATATGTGACCTTAGTATAAATAGTGTTTTTCCAGGTTATTCTTTTTCGGGAGAAAATATTGAAAGATGGAATGATGTCGACACCCATTTTCTCCTTTTAATACTTTATAGAGATTTTTATATATTTATCGAGCTATGAGATGAGCCGATGTGCAATTATGAGGCCTAGTGTGCCAGAAATTAATTTTATAAAAAATATCGAATATATTTTATACTATGTATAGGGTAGAAATTAGTAATTTGAGGGCATGGTTGTGTCTAAATTGTGGTGTTTAACCTAGGCGATATATAATTTTTTTGGGTGTGGGACTTCTATGGGAAAAGTCAGCAGGTGTGTAATTCGCAATAAAATAGTTAAAATTATTTATTTTATCTCATGTGTCATATTGAATAACATTTTAATGGGAACTCGGATTAGAAATATGAGACCATCGTTGAATTCATAATGAATCATTTTACCTAAGTATGACCTAAAATGATGGTACACGGGATGTTCGGATCCTGCGACCATTGGAAGAGTGGTATAGAGAATACTGAAATCCTAATGACCTATTATAAATACGTGATTATGGTATTTATTTTTTGTTATCCCCTAATTCTATCAATTTCAATTCCTATGTTTATTCTTGAATTTGTCATTGATTTCACTACATTGAACATTAAGGTGATGGAAAAATGAACATTTCTATCGTATGATCTTCATTTTGAATCCTCTTTTTGTCATGTTCTTCAACATTCTTCATCATTAATTTTTATTATGTCGAACCACTAATGAAACATTAAGAAGATCCTAGTTCTATGAAGGCATTGAATTGAGTTTTTCGAAAATTCAATTGTTGCGGATTTGGGGTAATGGGAGGAGCCTTTTGGGTCCTCAAAAGGGACCACCGAAGAGCCACTAGTGACTTCACATGATGGAAGTTTCGTTGTGGAATAATGTGGATAGAGGAAGAGAATGTTGGTGGGTGGTGGGGCATTATTAGGATGAAAAAATGGCTGGTGTGCAGGGGGTCCAATGAGTAGGAAAACTGTGTACATGGAAAGACATGGTGAATGACCGAGCCGTAGGAGTTTAGTTGAACAAAAGATGATCCAAATTGGTAGTAGGAGGAGTTGAAGCGGATAGTAGGATCGATGTGGAATCAGGAGCTCCAGAACTAGGGGAGGCGATCAACCGCTTTGACTCGCGGTAAGTGGATGAGGAGAGGTAGACCAGAGGGACAGTGGGCTGGTGAAGTGTGCCACCCAAGCGAGCAGGCCATGACGAAAGTAAGAGGGCCAAGCTAAGAGTGCGTAGGCTAGGACTAGAATATGCAGACCAAGCCGAGAGAAGTCAATCCAGACTGAGATAGAGAATTCTAGGATGGTTAGAGTGGCCTAGGCAGTCCATGCCGAGCCGAATAGGCCTAGAGATTCTTCGATCCATGGACCAAATAATTCTATCTCTTAAATGAATCACCCTTTTTATGTAATTTATACCAAAGCGTGATCCTAAAATTGAGATGGTCCTGTTGAGGTCAGTTCTGGAATTTTTAATGCTTGTTATTGTGGCTGAGTTTTAAGAAGTTCCTATGTTTGATTACAATAATATAATTATTATTAATGTGAAATATTTTATTAGACATATCTTTTAAAAATTATCTCTAATTAATGAATGGTCAATGGTACCTTGTCCCTAAAATTGAAGGACATGTTTCATTATTGATTTGGGGTTATTAAATCAAAATCAATGTTCAGGATCCATGAGGCTCAGTTGGGGTGTTTGCAGTAGAATGTGAATTTTTCACCGAGTGTCCAATTCAGACGAATTAATAGATGATTCCTTGTGTTTTTTACTTGAGGATCAAAATGGAAAAATCCATAAAATTTATTTTAGGATCAATGTATGGGACTTAATAGATTCCATTCGAGAGTAATGTGGTGAGATATGACTATTCCATCGGATGTACGATATGGGAAAATGAGTAGTCAATCTTGGGAATTTTTTTCAAGGATTAAACTATGTGATCCATTGGGATGATATGATACTTATTATTGAGCTCATTCGATGTGGAAATATGAATGCAATATCTAGGAAATATCATTTTGATGGGTTTGAAGAGAATCCACTAGAGTGATCAATCTTTGATCGGGCATCGTATATGCAGATTATCAGAGGCCCGTTTTTGGGTGTTGATCACCTTGACGAACTATGGTGAGGATACCTGAAGAACAGAGGGGAATCCCCCTAATTAACAAGGGTGCAGGTCCTCTTCAACTACATGTATTGAAGTATGCACAAAGGTATTATCCTTCAGTGGGGATTTGTAGTGGGTCCCCATTGACTCCTGGGTGTCGATCCCACCTGATGCACTAGGGCGCGAATCCCGAAATACTACAGTAGAATCCCCCTAAAGTAATATGATGCAGATACATAAAGACTATAGTTTAATCCCCCTGGCACACTAGGGCGTCGGTCCTCTATGGATACTTTTAGAGTGAATCCCTATGACGTACTAGGGTTCGGTACCTTTACATATTGTTTGTACCATTTGACATTGTGGATCAGCGTTGATACATGGTTTGATGTACCTTTGGACCCCTGATAAATAGGGACACTATCCCCACCGATACACATCATTGTTTCATGTCCTAAAACTATGAGTGAGGGTCAGCTATGCCCAAATTGGATAGTATTATGGTGTGTTGATTGATCCCCTTTGAATTGTGTGTTCGAGGCCGACATATGGGATGTCGGGCATTGGTGATGGATACTTCTAGAAATGATGGTGACTTTTCTTCTTGGTTGAGCTGTGTGATGAAGATACCATTACACTCTTGTTTGGATTTATTGTGATTGAGCATATATATACCCCATTTTAGTACCCACTCCTTGAGTTTTGGTTACTCTCCTTGCAGGAGATGTTAAGATGTGTGGGGTATGCCATGTTCTTTCCGGGTCTTGCTCATCTTGGTTGGATGAGTCTAGTCTCCTACTACTGGAAGATAAGACTCAATGAGAAGTTAATCTTCTCGCCATTGGTATCTACTTTTTTTATGAGTTTAATTCACTCTCTTGGTTGTTTGAACATCACTCTTTAACTATACTTGGTTCTATCTACTGATTTCCTCTTCAGTGTATCTCTTGATACTCCCACCATCCATTTTTTGGGGCATCCTACTGGGTATGTTCATAATCATCCCTACATGGAATTTTCTGACACATATCATTACTTATAAACCTTATGGTCATGTTTGATCATGAAATTTGAGGAGCTCCGAGATACGGGAGCATGGACCGTGTACGGTGGTCGTAGCTTGGGATCCAAGAGTGGCGTCTCTAAGTTATTTTACTTTTTAGTTTTTGTCTAGTTGGAATACATTTTCTGTTGGGAATGTTTTTTAACCTTTTCGACATATAGTTTATCTTTTTTCTTCTAGAATTGGGGATGATCTCATTGATTTAAGATTGAAACATTCCAAGTGGTTTCTAATGGGTTTGTTCGTAGAACCAGAAACATCCAATGATTCCATATCCATTTGGACCTACTTTCCAAAGGTAGGTGCTCATTAGTTATGAACTGATGAGACTTATGAATTTGAATTGGTTGAGAGGATGGGAGGTCAGACTCATCACGCCATTTTGAGGGGAATTGTTGTCAACTCTTGGACTCTCTTTATATATTTAAGTTATGTTCGTGAATCCTTATTACATTACCAAGTATAAAATGAGATTTTCGTTAGATCTGACAATCAATGATTAAATATGTAAGAAATTTAGAGAATATTTTATATGAATTCGAGGTTCTTCATTGATAGAGAATCATCTTTATTTGTTTGATATTATTATTAAATGGTATCCTTCAATAATTAAAATTATGTTGGTTATTATGATGACCATACTAGTTTTAAAGCCACTCAGTGGGGAACTTGAAGTTTATTTTCATTCAGAAGGACATGGATTATTTTAGAGTTGGGATCGTACCTGCAGATGGGCTACCTACATATCCTTTGTTTAGAAAAGGAATCAGAACCCACGTAGTTCGAGTAAGGTAGTATGATTTTTATGTATTATTTGTGGCTCAAAGAAAGATTTCATCATTACTTTTACACTCTAAGCTCATGTGATTCATGCTCATTGTGAGAAACATGAGGTATTGGTAAAACCAGACAATTGTGCCATGAAAGATGCAATCATACGAAATGATTTAGGGCTCATGTATGTATTACTTCCCAAATAGATGAATATTAAGATTTAATTTAGGAAAGTAATACTAGAACAGGGTCCATAAAGGTATATGTACTTTATGGATATTTAGATACTCTAATCATGGGGCTTACTCCTAAGGAAGATGCCCAAGTTAAGAGGTGACTTATGATTGGGATTTACTTTTGAGAATGAATCCCAGATCAAAAGTAAATTTGGACTGGTTAAGAGAAATTAAGACTGAGGCTTAATCTTAAGGAGGAGGCCCAGGTTAATGGGATTGGAAGACTGGTACTTACTCTTGAATAGGAGGCCTAGGTTAAGGAAATTTTTAGAATTTAGGGACTCAGGGCTTACTCTTAAGGAGGTTTCCCAAATTAAGGAGGACTTGGGGCTTACTCCTAAGGAGGATGCCCATATTTGGGAACATTGAGACTGGTGCTTACTCTTGAGGAGGATGCCCAAATTAAGGAATTATGGTTGGGGCTTACTCTTGAAAAGGAAGCCCATATTCAGGAAATTATAATTGGGGCTTACTCCTAAGGAAGATGCCCATGTTAGCAGATATGGGGTTTACTCCTAAGAAGGATGCCCAAATTAATGAGAATTTGAAATGGGACATACTCCTCAAAAGAAGGCCCAGGTTAAGGATTCTATAATTTTAAACGATGAGGTTGAATGAATTAAATCTCTAACCTTAGTGACATAAAGATGTGTAAATCACTAGGTTTTGAGAGATGTTCCACAGAATTCCTTTAATATAAGGAAGCCAACAAGGAAATCATGCCATGAAATGCTTTGGAGATAGATCTGAAGGCTTAATCTTGAAGAGGAGAGGTGGATAGGTATAAGAGGGGTGAAATGGGAAGGAAGGGAACCCAAAAGGTGAGGGGCATGCATGTCCTGCGTGGGCGCGCAAGTCTTGCGTAGGAGCGCAAGTCTTGGTCGCGCAGGTGTACCTGCACGACACATGTGTACTTTTGCGCCAATCAACCCTTAAGGTAGAACATGGGAGAGTCTTACATCAAGCATTTAGTACTATTCATGAAATCATCCATTAGCGGGGCACGCAAGTTCTGCTGAAGGGGTAAGATGGCTCGCAAGTGTGAACATTTCCCTTAAGGGATGGCCACTCAGGCATGCAAGTGTTGATGAGTTTTAACACTTAGTACTTACCCCATCTATTTAGATCTTCCATTCTAGGTAAGAAATTACCTTATAAGTATTTGGAAGCTTTGAGAAGATACTAGGGCGCCGGGAGCTCAAATCTGAATTTCTGGAAATTTCTCCTCTCTGAAATGGGGGGCCCATAGGGGTATTTATAGGCTGGTAGAAGACCCTGGGTGAATTTTTAAAGAGGGAATGCATGTCACCTGCACGACCCATGGGATGTGCGCAAGTATACTTGTGAGACCTTGGTGGAACTTGTGCGACCCAAGTGGGAATAAATTCTTCTTCATTCATTTGTCGATTTTTGATGTCTTAAAAGGATGAATCACTTTGGACTAATGTATTTCCCTTTTTTAGTCATTAGACTATGTGATGGAAAGGAGCATCAACAAAAGTCCCCCCTCAGAGTTGGATCCAAAGAGAAAAGAGGATTTAACTCTGAGGTGATAAGGAACAAGAAATCTGGCAGTTTAAAGTCAGGCATGTCAGACATATAAGGCTAATATTTAAGGTCAAAATAGCTTTGACCTAATGGATTAAAATTGACTCAATTCCTTGACAATTTATCTGAAAACATATTACCACACTCAAGTACGAGGGAAAACATGTAAACTATGACTTAAGAAATCTTGAATCTGAAGAATGATATGAAAAGAATGGACTAAGAGGAATTAGAAGAATTATTTCCCAAGAATAAAGTTACCACTATTTAACAAACCCGTTAGGGGATTGAATTATGCATGTCCACCTAAGGGAATTGGCTGGATAGTCAAATAATAGCATCTTTTGGCTGACATGTCCGGCACGTGTTGCATAGTTAGGAAAAATAACTCTCAAAAATTTACTTTTCTACTGCTAAAAATCCAGTGGAACTTTATGGAGATTCAAATTTTCCAAAGCATAGAGTTTGCTGTATGGAGAGAGGTACTTGAATATGGAGAAGATATTTCCAAACAATATTGTCTAAGAACTAGATGAATTTTACTCTTACGAAGGTCTAACCCAAACACAGGGAAGGGAAATATAAACCATAGACTTGAATATATTCAGATCATGAAAAAGAACATGGGACAAATATGTTAAGGATGGCTATTTTTTCGGATCCCTACATATTATCATTAAGATCAATAAGTACAAAAGAGGTTTTCCTTCCACGAATGAATTTACCACTATTTAACAAACCCGTTAGGGGGTTGAATTATGCAGGGCCACCTAAGGTAATTGGCTGCAAAGTCAAATAATAGCATCTTTTGGATGACATGTCTGTTATGAAGACTACTTATGCAAAGCCGCCTAAGGGCACGTGCTGCATAGTCAAGCAAAATATCTCTTAGAAATTGGACATTTTGTGACCAGAAGTCCGGAAAAAGGGTATGGATATCTGAAAATATTTAAGGTTAGGATTATGGCACATAAAAATGGCTATTGTTCATTGTACGTAGAGATACATAGATCAATGCGAACAATAATCATGTTGTGGCTGGGTCCTGAATTGAAATGTTGGACTTCACTACGTATCCCATATGGATGGGAATCAATCCATACGTAGTTCTTGAAATATATTTTAATGTCATGTGGGATGAAAGTGTAAGAGGTCTTAGTTTAGGGTCATAGAACTCGGACAATTATAAGAAATACACAGTGTTTGTTTTCGTAGGGACTTTTCAGCATAGGGACTGAAAGTGGAATTTGGGGTTAGGCCCGAAAGACTTGGGGCCAGATTCTAGGGACACTTGAACATTCCTACGTATCCCATAAGGATGGGAATAAAGCCCACATAGTTCTAAAAATACGCTCTGTACAGATTTGGTTCGTACATGTGAAGGGTGAAAGGGGACTTTAGTGCAATTATGTTTTGACCCAAGATAAAAGGTTCATGCATTGCCATGTATGAGATGGAGGGGAACTGATGTGAAGAGATTGGTTTTGGGATTGAACCTCGGGAGGTTGCCTATGTACCCATCTTAAAAGGCAAGGATCAATGTCCGCGTAGTTCTATTAATAAAATGAATTAGTGATCAAGTTGTTCTTGGAGACAACTACCTAAAAAATGGTGTCGATACTTACGCATGGTTAGATGCCCAGAGAGGGTATTATGGTTGAAGTTTTCCCTAAGCTCTCGTGAGTAATACTATGTGTGAGAAACAAGAGGTAGCAACAAACCTAATGATGCACAATTTAATGTCATGTAGGACATATAAAGGGAATGTGCAATTTAAAGTCTTGCATTGAGGACTATTGGTGCTGCACAGTTTTGTGTCATGTAAGAGGGAAAAAATATTGTTTAATGTAATTTAGGACATATTAAGGGATTTCTATACAGTTTAGTGTCATGTAGTTAGGATGATGGGGACAATACAGTTTAATGTCATGTTGGAAAAAAGGAGGACTGTGCAGTTTTAATGTCATGTAGTAAGTACAAAAGAGGACACAGTTTAACATCATGTTTGACATATTATGGATTTTTTTCCACAATTTAACGTCATGTTGGACGATGGAAAAGAAATGATACAGTTTAACGTCATGTTGGAAGAAAGTGCGAATAGTTTAAGGTCATATGCATGGACCACAGATGGTGCAGTTTAATGTCTTGCTGGACATGAGAGAAATGAAAATAGTTTAAATTCATATGCATGGACCGTAAGGGGGACACAATTTAACGTCATGTTGGATGAAAGTGAGAATAGTGTAAGGTCACATGCATGGACCATAGATGGTGCAGTTTAACGTCTTGCTGGTCATGAGAGAAATTCAAATAGTTTAAGGTCGTATACATGGACCGTTGATGATGTATTTTGTGTTAATAGAAAATACTTCATCAGAAATCTCTCATTGGTTGGAGTAGTGATGAGTTCTCCATCCATTGAGACTAAAGAATAAGCTCCATTGGAATAGACCTTATTTATTGAGTAAGGTCCTTCCTATTTTGGTTCATGCTTGGGAGATTTATTTCCTGGTATCAGTGTAGTTCGGAGAACCAATACCAATTCTCCCTGAATGAATGAACAAAGACGAACTTTTTTGTTGAAAGCTCATGCTATTCGATTCTGGTAGACTTCCAAGTGGTGTAGGGTCCACAATCTTTTCTCATCTAACCATTCGAATTCATTAAATCGCTTTTGAGGTTGTTCATCTGTAGATTACTGATCACAAATGGCTACTCTTAGCGAAGGTAATTGAAATTCAATGGTAAAGACTGCTTCCATTCCATATACCAGTGAATATGGAGTTGACCACGTTGCAATGCGGGTGGTGGTATGATAAGCCCATAAAGCATGAAAGAGTTTATCAGGCCAAGAACTTTTATCTTTATCCACCAAATTTTGTAGTATGTTTGAATGAGTCTTGTTGAAGGCTTATATCTGGCCATTGGCCGCGGCATGATACAGAGATGAATGGTTGGAATTGATGTTGTATTCTGGATACAACTTTCTCACCTCAGATGAATAGAAGTTGGTGCCATTGTCCGTCAGTATGGTATAAGGGACACCAAATCTGCTAATGATGTTACACTTGATGAAGCTAACAATTCTTTTAGAACTAACTTATTTGAGAGGTATTGCCTCTGCCCATCTGGAAAAGAAGTCAGTAGCAGTAAGAATATACTTAAACTGCTTGGTTGTAGCTGAAGGGTAAGTTCCCACCACATCCTTTCCCCATGTGGAAAATGGCCACGGGTATTTAGCTGTATGAAGAAAATTTGGGGGTGGATTAATGAATTCGGCATGTACTTGGCATGAATGAAACTTCTTTGTGAAATCAACACAATCTTTTATCATTGAAGTCCAAAAGTATCCAAGCCTTCAAATTTGATCAGACAGTCTATGTACAGACTAGTGGGCACCCCAGACTCTTGCATGCACTTCTTTCATGACAACCATTGTCACCTCACCATCAATGCATCTGAAGAGAACTCCATCAAAACCACTCTTGTAGATAACTTTCATTAGGCGATCTGGGCTATCATAAAGAGTAAAATTGACCACATGTCGCCAGATTTGTTCTTTCCCAGCTCTATTAGGTGGAAGTGTTCAATTTTTAAGGTATTCCCTGATAGGTGTCATCCATCCGGTAGTATGACCATATGGTTCAGGAATGGGACTAATTTCATTGATTTCCTCTATTCTTATTTGAACATAAGATGAAATTGTATGATGGTGGGAAATACTGATAGTTGTCTTGTCCCGATTTCTATCTGCCAGAGCTGTGGCTATATTAGCCAGTGCATCAGTTTGGGCATTTTGTGACTGGGAGACATATGAAAATGTCGGTTCCATAGTAAATTCCTCCATTAACTCTCTGGCGTAATCATACAAAGGGATTAGTTCTTCTTTTCTAATGGCATAATCCCCATTGACTTCATTGATTACCAGGTCTGAATCACCATTCACCTTTAAGTGATTCACTTGTTCTTGAAGAGACAACTCCAAGCCTGTGATGAGAGCTTGGTATTCTGATTGTTTATTTGTACCGCCTCCCAAAAATGAGAAGGAATAGGGTAACACTTCCCTTTCTGGAGAAATGAGAACAACTCCTAACCCAACTTTGTTGAATTTATGATTTTCCTTTTTCCTCCATGTTGGACTTCTGGAAGCACCATCGAAGTACATTTCCCATGTTTGAAGACTATCTTGAATAAAGAATACTTCTTCGTATGGAAGTTCAATATCTGAAGTTGTATCTTCTACTGAAGGGTGTTCAGCATGGAAATAAGCTAGAGCCTAGCCCTTTATTGCCTTTTGAGACCCATACTGAATGTCAAATTGCTGCAAAATAACTGCCCACCTTTTCAGACGTCCTATAAGCATTGGACAACTAAGGATGAATTTGAGTAGGTTATTACGAGATATCAATTGGACCTCGTGATGTTGTAGGTAGTGTCTCAAATTCTGAACTGCAAAGATTAATTCTAGGCAGCACTTCTCAATATTTGAATATCGGGTTTCTGCTTCAAGAATAGTCCGACTAAGATAGTAGAGGTTGTTTTCATTCCCAGTATCATTCTTCTGAGCAAGAAAGGCACCCAATGATGGCTCTAAATCTGTCACATAGAGGATAAGTGGTCTTCCTTCTATAGGTGTCATTAACACCAGTGGACTAAAGAGATACTTCTTAATAATATCGAATGCTTCTTGATATTCTTCAGTCCACTGGTAAGTGACTCCCTTCATCATCAATTTGGTGAGGGGTAAACTTTTTCTTGCCAAATTGGCAATGAAATGCCAAATATAGGTTAAGTGTCCTTGAAGTCCTCTCAATTATTTCAAATTTCCAGTAGGTGACATGACCAAGGATTTACTTTGTCTTCTCAGGATCGACTTCAATACCACGATGGCGTACAACAAAGATGAGAAATTTTCCTGAGGTTACCACGAAAGCACATTTTAAAGGGTTCATCTTCAAATTATATTGACGAAGTTTAAGGAATATGACTTCCAAATCCGCCAAGTGATTAGAGCGTTGCCTAGATTTTACCAAAAAATTGTCCATGTAGCATTGAACAAACTTCCCTAAATAGGTTTTGAAGATATGATTCATGGCATGCTGATATGTTGCGCCTGCATTCTTCAGGCCAAAGGGAATTACCCGATAGCAAAACACACCCTGAGGGGCTCTGAAGGCTGTCGTTTCCTCATCTTCTAGAGACATTCAGATTTGATTATACCTGGAATATCCATCCATGAAAGAGAGTTCTTCATAGTCAGCTGTTGCATCAATTAATAGTTCTGTAATCGGAACTGGAAAATCATCCTTAGGATAATTCCAATTAAGATATCTGAAATCAATGCAAACTCTAATTTTCCCATTCTTCTTTTTCACTGGGACAATATTAGCCAACCACTTGGGATATTTAACTTCTCTGATGAAGTTATATTTGATAAGCCTATCCACTTCAGCCTCACTTTTGGAAGCATAGGTTGGGTGTGTTCTTCTAACGGATTGTTTGAATTCACGATGTTCTTATAGAAAACACAAACGATGAGTAGAAACATCAAGATCAAGGCCTGGAATCTCTGTATAGTTCCATGCAAATATATCTCGATTTTGTTTTAAAAATGAAACATACATCTCTTTCTCTTCAAAAGTCATGGACGCACTGATTAAAGTGGGGCATGGATCTTCTTTTGTACCCAGATTTATTTCTCTGAGTTTATCCATGGTGCTAGAGAGACCCTCTTCAAATGCTGGAGGAGCATCCATGAGATTCTCCTCTTCTTCTTCAACATGTGTTATTTCTTATGTTTCTACTTGCATAGCAGATGATGAAGTAGAATTTTCATGATCAGAAGAGATGCTAAAATTTTCACATCTTGAAGAAGAAGCTTCCATTTCCAACATGATTGATGATGAAGGGTCTTCTTTGGGTAATAAAGAGGAGATGATAGATTGAGAATCGACATCATCATTCACCTCTAACATTTCTATAAATTCTTCTTGCCTGGTTGGCGAAGTATAGACTCGCTGTATTTCAGCAGATGAAATGAATACATCTCCATTTGAGCTTTCATCATTGCTTGGTGGATCACCATTTTCTCCCATTGTGTCTGGCTTGATTGTCATAATTTACATTATGGAGGTTTCCATAAGAGTATTTTAATTTGGGTCTATCCTATCAATTTGAATGATAGGCAATACAAAATCATTACTCACATGTGCTAATGGGTTTAATGGAATCTTTTCCAAACCAAATGGATCATTAAATTTGGTAATCTCCTTTGTTGTGGATTCCACTTTTCCCCTCATATGATAAAATTCCGCCTCAATGTATTGAGATTCACATGTTTTGAACATGGACTTATCACCATACAATGTCCAAACTTGACCATCAAAACAATATTTGAGACATTGATGATATGATGAAGGGATAGTGTCATGTTGATGTAGCGAGAGTCTTCCAAGAAAGAAATTGAAGGCTGAGTCTTGATCAACAACCATGAAATATGAATTGGATACAAGATCTTCAAACTGAGTTCTGAGTGTGATCCTGCCTAGGGGTTCTTGTTCATTTTTATCATATCCTTGTAACATCATAGTAGACGGAGATAAATCAGATTTCATGAGGCCCAATCGATGAAGTGTACGAATGGGCATGAGGTTGACTCTTGAACCATTATCAATGAAAACTCTTCGGATTTCTACACCATTGACCTTTCTAGATAAATATAATGGTCTAATATGTCCATGAAAGACATCATCTTCATCTTCATCTTTGAAAGATATCACTACATGGCATTCTGAAAAACTATTCTCTACATGGTAGGCTTCAGCTGCAGCAATTTCAGTTTCAAAATCTAAGGGACTTGACAAAGCCTCAATGAGTTCCTCCCGAAGATCCTTTGATAAATTTATGGAATCCAGAATTGATAACTTGGACGGTACTTGGGCCAGGTGTTTCAAAACATCATACTTTTGATCCAAAGGTCTGCATTTCCAAACAAGAACTTGTTGTTTAGCAGGTGGCTTGGAAGCTTATGCATCATGTATTGGGGTAGGAGTTGGTAATACTACTAGATTTGGAAGATTAGACCGATTAGGTCTATTTACTTGCTGAGAGGAAGAAGGTTTAACTTCCAAATAATCTTCCACAATAACTGTGCTAGGACTGAATCTACCCTATGTGTATAAACTTTCTTGTTCTTGTTGAGCTCATGGAAGGGATCTACTACGAGTTTCTACCACATACACAGTTCTAGCAGGGGTAGAATTAGAATAGTGTCCTCTGAAAGATCCATGTCTTCCCCTATACCCTGAGCCTCTGGAACTTCCTCTGATTCCTCTGTTTGATACGGGGAACCCAGGTTCATCGAATTCAAAATTGTGATTGGCATAAGGATCTGTTAAGTGCATCATATTAACAGAACCAAATATTAACTCTTCATCCGATGTAGATTCTGCCTAACTAGCCAATTTAGGTTGTGAAATTTGATGGGGCGGCGCCCGTTGCTTCGAAGTAGATGGAATAAAATTTTCCAGAGTCAAGGACAACTTGGGCTTTGAAACATACTCATATTTTGCTGTTTCTTCTTCTTTCTTTGAATTATGCCGTTTCTTTGAGGATTTTTCCTCGGATGAAGAGGGTTTTGCTGTGAAATTCACGGCAGAATACACAATTGGTTTCTTCAATTATGTTCGTAAAATAGCATGAGTTCGGTTGATTGTTTTTCTGACCATCCAATCATCATATTTTTGTCCATTTTTGTTCTTGACTTCTTGCCACTCTCCTTCCACCTCTGGATCTATAGCAGAAACACATGCTACCTGAGATGAAGAACCTTTCAGTTTGACTTCTCCCAAGGCGACCATTTTTTGTAGGAGGTCCTTGAAGACAAAACACTCCTGAATGGGATGCCCCAACATTTGATGAAATAGTAAATAGTTGGGAAGGTCTTCATCTCCTTCTTTGTTTGGCCTCTTAGGCCTTGGTAATTGAACCAAATTATTTTCCAGAGCCGAAATAAAATAACCAGGAACATGTTCATTTCGGAAAGAGTAAAATTTTCTCTTAAAATCCTCAAATTGTTTTCATCTTTGATCTATTTGATCATCTTGATGAAACGACCTCTATTGTTGGTGCTCCGAATGTGGATCCCTTCGAGAAGATGAAGGTTTTGAAGTAGAAGTAGGTACAGGTGCTTGTTTAAGCCTAACTGTAGCAGTCTCTACTTTACCCATTCTCCTTCGTGGAGCTGATGGAATTACACAAGCTTTATCCTTAGTATTTATAAGAGAATATTCAATCTGTTGAGCGATTGATGCAAGGTCTTGAAACCATCCTTTGTATTTCACAGTGATCAGCGGTGTGCACAACTCATCACGTAAATTTTCCACACATATTGGAAAAAATTCCTCTTGAGGGAGTGCTAAGATTAGAGAATTTTTTAATCCTTTCCAGTGAGCAATGAAATCTGAGACCCTTTCATTCTCCCTTTGGTTACAGTTTGTAAGATAAAAAATTATTGCCTTTAAAAACGTTGATTTGAACCGAAGATGGAATTTTTGACGAAGATCCTCCCATCCGGTAATTGATCGGGATTGCAAGCTTGTATACCAGACAAAGGAAAGTCCTTGTAATGACTGTACAAAACACTTGATCTTAACTGCTTCCTTTTGTTGAGGGATTCCCATAATAGGATCAAAACGAGAAACAAAATATGTTAAGTGTTTCTATGGGTCTCTCGAACCATTAAATATTAGGAATGTGGTACTTGAAAAATTTGATGGGGGAGGAATTGCATTAACCCATTTAGGATAATATTTATTTTCTGGTTGAATTTGATCACGCATTCCTTCCATAGCATCCAACTAAGATGTTAATGACTCAATAATGGTTATTAACTTTTGAGAAACATCCGGTTGAGCTTGGACCTAAATAGGTGCACTGACTGGAGTTGGTAAAAATGTGGCAGCTGGTACTGAAACTGATGGCAGCACTTGACCCATAGGATTAGACCTATGAGGTTGTACTGATAGAGGAGGATACTCTTGATCCATCTCAGTAGCCACAACAAATTCCTTTGACTGAATGACTGTAGCACGCTCAGGAGGAAGACTACCCTGAAGTAGTTCTGCATTCATCCTCCTCAATTCCTTCATTTCTTCCTCTTGTTGTGAAAATATTTGCTCTAGTGAGAGCAATTGACCATCTCCAGAGGAAGGGTATGTAACCTGATTCTTTCCTTTCCCCTTATTGGATCCCTCTCAGAGAGGGGGAAGTGGGTTACTTGAAGGAACACCCATATTCTGGGTAAGACTTTGATTTCGTGTACGCACACCTTCTTCATTTGTGTCTGTGTGTACAACTTCTTAAGTAGGAACCTCTTCATCTGATCCCTCTGAGTGAGCCTCATCTGGTGGCTCATCAACAACAGAATTGGTGAAATAAATTGATGAATAACGCATCACATCTCTTCTATTGGAATTTCTACGATATTGTCTTCTTCCATGCCTTTGATGAGACATTTCCTTTTGTTGATTCGATATCTCATGAACTTCTTAACGAACAGTAATTTAGAGGGAATATCTTGATAGTTTGGCTCTTCGTTCCTCTTGAGTCTTCTTACCTAATCGAGAGAAGACTGAATTTCTCTAAGGAAGAGATTGATGATTTAAAAAAGTCCCCAGTCTGGTGGACTGGGGTTGTTCCTACTCAACTCCTCGAATCCTATATGTTTATTCTGAGGGTTGAGTTAAAAGAGTCCCCATTCTGGCAAGCTAGGGTGGCTCTTAAGTTGCTTTATCTGAGAATTTCATGAAAGATATTCTAATCTTGCAGACCTTAGTCCGGAAATTAGCTGGATGCATCAACCTGCATCCACTTTTATCACCCGGCTCAAAAAACCGTTTGATGATTTTTGACACTTCTGTCACTTGGTGATGTTCTTGCTCCAAACGAGAGGCCTGTTGAATATTCTCATTTGCCTAATGCAGGAGTAATTAATCATTTTTTTCTCTGTATGATTGATTTTGAGAGGAACTAGTTGAAGCTTGTTCTTGGGAAAGCTTTTGATTACAAACGAAACCTATTGACAGTGGCAGTCCATGGCCAATAACATTACATGAAACAATTTTCAGTGGGCTTTGCTGACTAGAGAGAACAGTGAAATGTAGTTCTCCATGAACACCAAATCCCCTAATATGAATACTATATGGGGCATTGGCAATTAACTGGAGCAATATTCTTAGTGCGCCAAGGCATGAACGCTGAAGGGCTCTCTACTGCTTTTTAGCCTTCAGATATCGAGAAAATGAGAGAGAAGCCAAGTAAATTTGGCATTGTAACCCTTCTATTATCTTGATATGATTTTCATATTCATCATAAGATAATATTTTTTTTCAACTAACAAAGTTTTTTCCATATGTTGAGACTAATATCATGAATTCCATCTTCCATCAACATCTCTGGAATGTCATTCTGAGAGTCGGCTGAAAGCCAAAACATGACTGGAACATCACATTTTTGAAATTGATTTATCATATTTAGTACTCCATCTTTATCATTCAATGGAGATTCTTCTACCTGATTGGACTAGAGTTGGTGCTTATTTGTTGTTTCATCGGATTCAACAAGATCGGTAGAGAATTTACTGATCAAACTAGAAGATGAACGACCGATGGGTGGTTCAGATAATGACCTATACCCCGAGATATCTTCTAATTGAGAAAGTATTTCACCTATTAGCGGTGAAGCATCATACATGACTAGATTCTCATTTGCAAGTGCCTCAAGATAAGAGGGCTTTATCATCACTACAATGTCATTTGAATCATTTTCTAGGCAATGTGCATTATAACTGTGGAGAGAACTTTCACAGCTAAATTCATCATCATGGGGAGGAACACCATGGTGGGTTACAACAAAAGATGAATCATTTTTTACCATGGTCTTCTGGCCACACAGAGGGTTCTTGTGGCTCTCATCTAAAGATGAAACTTCGAGATCGACCGAAATGTCATGAAGCAAGCCTTCATGAGAATGTATCTGATACAGAACTTTGGAATTAATGTTCCCATTATTGGGAACTGAGAGAGAAGAATCTTGAGTTGCAATAGATAATTTTCTGAGTACATCTATAACTTCATCATCGAGTTAGGCCTTGGTAGAGATTGGACCTTGATTTCATGACTGTTCTGGGCGGGTCTTCTTCTTGGATGCCTTCTTACTCACATTAGTAACCACTTGTTGATGAAAGTGGTTATTATGATCAGTTGTATGTGCCTGCTCAGGAGAAATGATCAGGTTAGGCTGATTATCTCCGCTCAAATCAGGTGTATATGCCAGACTTGGTTGTCTGTATGATATGCGGGAGTACGCCCCACAACCCTCTTGGACTGGAACAAAGGCGTGTGGCTGTTCTAGAGTGAACTGTTGATGTGTCACTCCACTGGTAGGGATAGATTTATGTGTCTTTCCCTGAGATACTGCTGAAGCTGTTATAATATCCTTGCAGGCATCCAGAATATGAGCATGGATTTTCTACTGCTCTGTCACCATTGATAGAATATGCTTGGTGAATTCAGTTGCCGGAATGGGGATATACATCCATTCCATGCTTGGATTAAGTGTATGTGCCTGCTCCTGTCCTCCATTTCCTGTCAGTGAATCCTGATAGTTTTCAAGTGTGGGGGCAGAGAGTTGAGTCTGCCTCCTGTTTGTCCTCAGAGCTTTCCGACTAAATTCTCCGAATTCTACCAAACGAGACTGTTGGTAGGCTTGATCAATAATAGAAGGTGTATGTGCCTTATGATTTCACTCTTCCGAAAATGGTTGACGAGCTTCCTTCAATACTGATAGACGAGGCTATTGGCGGGATTGATGAGTGTAAGAAGGTGTATGTGTCTGTTTACCAGTTGTCATCACATTTGGTTGGCGTGCTTCATCGTATGTAGTCAGACGAGTCTGCTGACTAGGTGATGATTTATAAACATGTGTATGTTCTTGTCTATAGTACTCCACTGGAATTGCCTGGTGGGATTGGCATGTTGCTGCCAGATGAGTCTACTGGACAGCGGAATTAAAACGGACGGGTGTATGTGCTCGTTCGTTGCTTGCCACCAATTTAGGTTGGTGGACATCTTCAGAGATGGAAGAGATGAGAACCTGATCACTATTCACAGATTTCACCTTGGGCATTTCGCCTTGCCTTCTTGGGTTCGAGGAACTTGAGCCAAATGCCTGGAGTCGATACCCTCATCATGTTGAGGGTGCACTGCCACACGAGTCTGGCGACGATTGTTGATAGGAGCCTTTGGGAAGGAATCATATCTCCTTGAATTAAGTACCTGAGGGTACTACTCATTCACCTCCTTAGAATATGGGAGTGAATGGTGATTGCGTTCAATGGATAACAACCCAAAACGGTTGGAGATGGTGGTTGGCACCACCTGCTTCTTGATCATTGGTCGTCGCTGTCCGAACGACCAGGGTGAATTGTTCACTGGGAGGGCTTGTTGAGCAGCCTCCAATGTTGGAATGGTACCGTGTTGACGATAATCCTTAACCAGTTCATTCGATACCCAACGTTGAAGATGCTGAGTAGGTGATGTCGTCCTCAGAGCGGACGACGATTCAGTAGGAGCAGTAGAAGATGCATTAACAGCAGAGGTATTCACAGATGTGAGATTAAGAAAATCCATTCTCGTAATGCAGAAGATCTTGAAAAAGAGTGCCTATTTGATATAAAAGTTGTAATCAAGATAAGTCTGGCCACTACACCATTCAGATAGGAACATATTTTATTGATTGTTTTGTTGGCCCTCTCATTGAGTGTTAAATAGGGGACTAACAAATAAGTAAAACATCATTTTAACTTGGTTAATAATTCATGTCGGGTTCACCATTTTTTGTTTCCTATAGAATTGGGGATGATCTCGTTGATTTAAGATTGAAACATTCCATGCGGTTTCTAACGGGTTTGTTCGTAGAACCTGAAACATCCAATGATTCCATATGCATTTGGACCTACATTCCAAATCAAGGTTCTCATTAGTTGTGAACTAATGAGACTTAGGAATTTTCATTGGTCGAGAGGATGGGAGGTTGGACTCATCACACCTTTTGTGGGGAATTATTGTCTACTCCGGGACTCTCTTTATAGATTTAAGTTATGTTCATGAATCCTTATTACATTACCAAGTATAAAATGATATTTTCGTTAGATCTGACAATTAATGATTAAATATGTAGGAAATTTAGATAATATATTATATGTATTCGACGTTCTTCATCAATAGAGAATCATTTGTATTTGTTAGATATTCTTAGTCAATGGTATCCTTCAATACATAAATGTCTATTGGTCATTATGATAACCATACTGGTTTTAAAGCCACTCGTTTGGGCACATGATGTTTATTGTCATTCAGAAGGAAATGGATTATTTCAGAGTTGGGATCATACCCATAGATGGGCTACCTATATATCCTTTGTTTAGAAAAAGAATAAGAACCCATGTAGTTCGAGTAAGGGAGTATGATGTTTATGTATGATTGATGGCTCAAAGAAAGATGCCATAATTACTTTTACACTCTAAGCTCACGTGAGTTATGCTCATTGTGAGAAACAAAAGGTATTGGTAAAAAAAGACAATAGTTCCATGAAATATGAAATCATAAGAAATGATGTGGGGCTTATGTATGTATGACGATTATTATTTAATTCAGGGAAGAAATCCAAGAAAAGGGTCCATAAAGGTATATGTACTTTATAGATATTTAGATAATCTAATATTGGGGACTACTCCTAACGAAGATTCCAAAGTTAGGAGGGGACTTATAATTGGGTTTTACTCCTGATAAGGAAGCCCATATCAAAAGTAAATTAAGACTGGTTAAGAGAAATTAAGACTGGGGCTTACTCCTAATGAGTAGGCCCAGGTTAAAGGGATTTGAAGACTGGTGCTTACTCCTGAAGAGGAGGCCTAGGTTAAGGGAATTGTTAGAATTAAGTTACTCAGGTCTTACTCTTAAGGAGTATGCCAAAATTAATTAGGACTTAGGGTTTACTCTTAAGGAGGATGCCCATATTTGGGAACTTTGAGACTCAGGCTTACTCCAGAAGAGGATGCCCAGATTAAGGAATTATGGTTGGGGCTTACTCTTGAAAAGGAAGTCCATATTTGGGAAATTATAACTGGTTCTTACTCATAAGGAGGATTCCTAGGTTAGGGGACTTGGGGCTTACTCCTAAGGAGGATGCCCAAATTAATGAGAATTTGAAATGGGACTTACTCCTGAAAAGAAGGCCCGGGTTAAGGATTCTCTCATTTTAAAGGATTAGGTTGAATGAATGAAATCCCTAACCTTAGTGACATAAATATGTGTAAATCACTAGGTTTTGAGAGATGTTCCACATAATTCCATTAAGATAAGGAAGCAAACAAGGAAATCATGCCATGAATAGATTTGGAGAGAGTTCTGAAGGCTTAATCTTGAATAGGAGAGGTGGATAGATATAGGAGTGGTGAAATGGGCAGGAAGGGCACACAAAAGGCGAGGGGCACACAAGTCCTGCGTGGGCACACAAGTCTTGTGTAGGCATGCAAGTCTTGGTCGCGCAGGTGCACCCGCACGACACATGTGTACTTGCACATCGCTCAACCCTTAATGTAGAACTTGGGAGAGTTTTTTCTAAAGCCTTTAGTACAATCCCTGAAAGAATTCATTAGAGGGCTGTGTATGTTCTACCAAAGGGGTAAGGTGGTGCACAAGTGTGACCATTTCCCTTAAGCGCTGTCCACTCAGGCGTGAAAGTGTTGATGAGTTTCAACACTTAGGCCTTACCCCCTATTTTTAGGTATTCCTATCTAGGTATGAAATTACCTTATAAGTACTCTAAAGCTTTGAGAAGAGACTAGGGTGCCGGGAGCTGAAATCTGAATTTCTGTAAATTTCTCCTCTCTGAAATTGGGGGCCCACAAGGGTATTTATAGGCTGGTAAAAGACCATGGGTGAATTTTCAAAGAGGGAGCACAAGTCACCTACGCGACCCATGGGCGGCGCACAAGTATACAAACGCGACCTTGATGGAACTTGCGCGACCCAAGTGGGAAGAAATTCTTCTCCATGCCTTTGTCGATTTTTGATGTTTCTTCAAAGGATGAATCACTTTGGACTAAGGTATTTCCCTTTTTCATTCATTAGACTCTGTGATGGAAAGGAGCATCAACATTTTATATACTTGTAATTTTTAGTGGTCCATGAATATTTGGATTATTTACAAGAGTGTATTAACTATTACTCCTTTACCTCTCAACTTTTTTATTAGTGGTTGTGTGCATGTGTACATGTACATAGGCAAGGGACTGACTATGTTTTTGGTGGATTCAGTGCTTTTCTATATCCCCTATCCTATGGAGGTGGTTTTCGGGTAGTTTTTTCTTGAGACGCGACATGGTTCCTTCATGGAAAAATTTCTACATTGAGTAAAAGTTAGGGATTTTTCAGTTTTCTCTATTTAATAAAATATCATTCAATGAAATTATTTTATGTAAAATTTGGTATCCATTAATGAAATATTCATATCAATATTTAAAATATATTTATATTTAATATAAATTTAATAATTAATGAAATTTTAATAAAAAAGAATTCCTTTTTGATAAAGTTACCAATCACAAAATAAACTGATATTCTTCAATTACTTTTACCACTTGGTTATTTTTATGTCACATCACCATGAATGAAATAAATCAAGATAAAATATAAAATACCATGAATTATGAATGAATCATTATATTACATGTCCATGGGGGTAATATATACACCACATAAGAGTTAATTGGTTCATAATCACAAATAATTCTCACTTCAATGTTAATTGTGACGAAATCCATTACATTATGATTCCTTTTGGATGGCCATTATTTTATCTTTGGTATAGTGGTTTTAAATTTGTTATAAAATTATTTTATCACTATATTAATATTTATAATATAGTATATTATACTTTTGTTACATATTATTATTCTTTCATTAATAATCTTTCATTATTTTCAATGTTTTAGGTGTTAATTACCTTGTTTCTCATGAATGTTTTGAAATAAATGTTCCATTTCATGATCATATTATAAAATTATATCATCTAAAGATTAAAACTAATTACATAATTCTTATATTCTCATATAAAACTTCCTTATAAAACCAATCAATAGTGATGGTTATCAAAAAGTATATATGTTACGATCATAGAGACGGTAAGTCGTACAAACGCATAAGTAACATTTCCATTTTTCACCTATCATTATATAATAGAGGAAAGTATTATTTTACCTTTACAAATTGATTTTAATGTCATTAATATCATATTACGTACATATATATTTCTTCCGTGTTATGTGTTGATAAAAATATTGTCACATCATTTTGTGAAGGCAGTCGTCCACACATACACGAACAAGGTTTTCATCATTACGTGAAAGAAATGGAAAGAATGGAAATGATATATATTATCATTAAATAATGATAACTATTTCATTAATATCAAAATTAATTATTTTTTATAACATATAATCTTTATATTTATCTTTTTCACCTCCCATACGAAGCGTCAGTGAATGAATAATCACCTGGCGTAGTGAGGCGGTAGTATAATGTACAGACGAGCGATGTTATTGTATCTCCTATGAAATGGAAAGTAGAAAGATAAATATGATATAATCTCAATAAATGTATAATATATTATAAATATAATTGATATACATCATAATATCATACCTTGAATTATGGTAATGGAAGAACAAACAACATTGGTTCGTGAGGTGATAATCTGACGTACACACGAAGGATGGTTTCTTAACCCATTTGATAGAAGTGTGTCTTGTTTTTGTTTATAAAATTAATATAAAAAATATATATAAATTAAATATAATGAGGTTATTATATTTCATGGTTGGAAAATAAATGAAAGAGTTGGATAAGAAAGTAAAAAGAATATGCTCGTTGAAGAACATTGCTTCTTTTCTGGTATCCTCATTAGGTTTACACTAATACCATCTCCGGTTAGATTAATTCTTGAAAGAAGTATTATATGAGGAGGTATAGATTTTGGGAATTGATTTGGGTAGTAATGGTTTATCCAAATTGGATTGTCTGTTTTCAGAAATGAGGATTTTACAAGTGTGGGAGAGGAGACACTTGGTATGTTTTAAAAGAAATAAGCTATCACACATTTTTATTGTGGAACAAGGGTCCAAATAACCCATTCTAGAACAACAGTGGTGTAATGGTCGAAATATTTCCATTAAATGCTTTTTTAATAGTTTATTGTCTATTTATACACTTATCATTTTAGTTTAACCCCATGGTAAATCAAATTTTACCTAAACCGTGATAATTAATTATTATTATATTCATTATTCACCAAATCCTTAAAAAGGGATTCTTTTATTATATTCAATAAAATGGGATTTAATATAAACCATTTAAAAAATACATTAAAACAATTCAAATTATAATTTACTAATAAAAATTATTTAAAGGAAAAGAATTTTTGGAATTAAAATTTGGTATTTTTTTCAATTCTTTAAAAACAAATCATTAGAGAAAAATACAAAGAATTCCCCAAAAGATAATTTTGATATAAAAATTTTAAAATATATTTTATTTATTCATAAAATTTTTATAAATGTGGTAAAAATTAATTTTAAATTATGTGAACATAGAGAGAATAATACTTCTTTTAGAGAAATTTTTTTTTCATAAAAGATTTATTTTTATATTAAATTATACTTATTTTATAAAAAATCAATAGATAATTAATAAAAATGATTAAAATATATATGTTCACAATTTATTTAATCATATTAATTCTATTTATTATTACCTATTGGAGAAAACTTTAATATTAAATAATAATATTAATTCTGTATTGTTGTTCGGTAACACCCGATCATGTGTGTAACACAATACCTCAAAGATAATAATAATTGTGTATTTAATAATATATCAATGAAATGAAATTTTTTATAAAGTAAATATATTTTAATGTATTGGGGTTTTATATTATTTTCTAACCTTTATTTTGTGGGTCCAATATGCTACTAACTAAAATGCTATTCTTTTGGAATTTTGGGGCATTACATTCTTCCCACTTTAAAAACATTGTGTCCTTACAATGTAAAAATGATGTTTATAATAAAATTGATAATTTAAAATACATTTAATGAAATACCACAATGAAAAATTCATAATAAAAAATCCTCTTAAAAAGATAGAAAAGTATTTATGAAAGTAATTTGGAATAACACATATATATGATTCATATGAGGAGAATATTCATGGGAAACTAAAATATGGGCATGTAAGAAAAGAATAAATAGGTATAGAGACTGATTTAGGTAATTGATCACAAGAGAGTAAATTTTATATATAATGTTAAGGGGAATAAAACCATAAATCTTTTATGACTTGAAGGACCATTTAATTCTTTTGATAAGAATGTAATAACATATATTATTTCAAGATCATTTTATAATAGTTGATAAATTCTTTTACTGTTTGTGAATATATTGAAATACACATACTTGATATGTTTCTTTTTCATGGAAACAATTTCATCCGTTGGGTTTTCTTCAATCACCTACTCTATGAGATGCATATCCAAAAATATATTTTTTATTACTTAAGAACTAAAATTAACTTTTATAAGATCATTATATCTATAAAGCGTGATACGTTTTCCCATATACCTCTTAATATTTACCAAAACCCAAAATTTTTATCACCTGTTATCATGGGTTATTCTCTAAAAATACAAAGTAAAACCATTTTTTAATCATTATTATATATTTTTTTATTATTTAACTAATGAAATATCAACTAGGACATCACATAGGAGGTTGGTAGTAACTAAAAACTTATCATCATTAGATCATTGTTTTAAGATCTACGACAATTCCAGATTCATAGAGATGTCACCCAGAAAGTTGTTTACACATTTTTTAAACATAGGACAGTCCCACGAGTGGTCCCCAAGATCTCATGGGCTTGGTAAATAACCCAACTCAGGGAAAAAAATGCTACACACCCACCATAACACTAACCTAAACACATTTCTCCCCCTCATGACTTCTGTTCTCATCGATGCCATCATTGCAGTAAGCAAGATCTACTCTCCCGTATAGAAATGTGCTCACCTCTATTGGTGTCTCCCAATAACGCCACCATGATCCTGATGTAGACTACAATCTCTCCTGACCCCACCCTTGTCGCTACCCTCCTTTCTCTCTTCTCCCTCTCCATATTTCCCACCATCCGTTGAATCCCAACTAGCCAGGAGGAGCCACAAGCTTGTTTCTAGTTCCGGCTTACGAATGGCCAATTCCTCCTAGGAATAAGAGAATCCCCTTCTCCCTATCTGTATTACTATGTCATTGGTTTTCATTTTTCATAATTTTGATTCATCATTTTTATTTTTTATTTTTGTAAATTGTTTTCATTAAAATTTAGGAATTGTCTAAATAAATTATAGATTGACCAGTTATGTGTGAGTCTAAATTGCAATTTGACATTCTAAATATCAATTTGATATATTTTTATCAGGTAATTAGTGTTATTTATGATCATTTTTTAAATATAAATTTTATTTTTCTATTAATATGAACTGTTTTTTTATATTTTAAAAATTTACCAAAATTTAAAATTTAATATTATCATACATATCAATAGAAATTTAGTTATTTAAATTTAAGGTTTCATTTTTTACATATTTTAGTGTTATTTATAATTAAATTAATTATCTTTCTTATTTTTTTTACTTTTATTAATTGTTTTTTTTGTAATTTTCAAAAATTATCTAAATTTATGGTTTTCCAGTATCTTACCCCTCTCAATTATAATTTGTCAATATCACATTCAATTTATGATTTTTTTATTGGAAATAAGAGTTTTTTATAATCATTTCATGATTATCATTTTTATTTTATTTATTTTTATTAATTGTTTTTTTTTATTTTTTATAAATTATATATTACTATGGGTTGAAAGTTTTCAGTATCGTATCATTTTTTAGAAATGAAAATGAAAATAAAATACTATTAAAATAAAAGAAATATAATATGAATTTGGTTTTCAAAAATATTTATTTATTAATTTTTTGAACATGTTAAAAATTATGTCACTTTAGTTTCTTCATTAAATTTTAATAGCTAAAAAAAGGAATACCAAATTTATTTTTCAAAATCAACTCCAAAATTAAAATTTAGTGTTTTAAAGTTAACTTATTTAAATTTAAATAACCTCTTTTAAATTTTATGATATAGTTGATATCAATTTTATTTTATATTTGTGTAATTTTTGTTGTGAAATTTTTTAATTAATATATATATATATACATATGTGTGTGTGTGTTTTGTTAGAGAAATATTCACTACAATTTTTTAATATTAAATAAAAAATAAAGTATATGAAATATATGATTTCATTTTGGAAAGAAAAATATTTACATAAAATATCTTATAGATTCAAATTAATTATGAATATTTCAATTAAAATTTATATCTTGTGGGAATTACACTAAAGATAATTCAAAATTTTGGATCTCAAAACAGATAAATAAATCAAAGAAATAATTAAATATAAAAATAACTAGTGTGTTCGATCTCTAAATTATTTGTAGAAATAAGTAAAAAAAGAGAGTTCTTATCTTCAATTTAATGAGAAATCTATATTAAAAAATGTTTCTGATGTTAATGAACAATATAAAGAAGAACCTATAAGTCAATATTTTGGTGTCATAAATGAATTTGTGGATGTGTATTATAAGGAGGATGGAAATAAAAATAGTATAAATATGATTCAGGATCGTAGAGATCAAAGAATGATTAAACATTAAAAATATTAGGATGTGAATTATGATCTAGAACAATGGGGGATATATAAATGATGTTTAGAGAATTTGGTTGGTTTGGTGTGGCCTGATTAAAATACTAAAGGAAACTAATGAATTTCCAAAGGATGTTAGTTATGGGGGAGACTTTATGTCTAATCATTATTTTTTTCAACATACTAATGTTTCAAAACATGATAGGAAGTTAATTGTGTGTTATAATGGGTTGGACAAGGTATTTTGTTTTTGATGTATATTGTTTAAGTCAAAATCAATGAAAAGTGATTTGAATGAAGGATGATCTAATGATTGGAACAATATTTCAACTAGAATCAAGAAGCATGAATGAAATTTTGAACACATTGAAAATATTGTGTTGTGGTTGGACTGTGAGAGAGGACATGAAGTAATTTTATAATGATTAATAAAAAAAATATAACAAAAATTATGATAGGGGATGAATATTCCAACACTCCCCCTCAATCTAGATGTACCGATCCTGGATGCATAATTAATGAAATTAAAGCACATAATACAAATAACAGTAGAAATACTCCCCCTCAACCCCAATATATCCATATTGAAGAAAAAAAAGATGATGCATAAAAGAAGAGGAATCATCCACAATTGATGCTCCCCCTCAAGATGAAAAATAAGTAATATGTAAGATGTTTCTGAAATATCCAGATTACATCAGTGGAATGAAAAAGCATTGTGGCACACTAGAGGAACTGCGTAGGGCGGGAAGGTAGATGGAGTGTCACAATAGTCGAACAAGTTGGCTGAATAATGAAGCTTGGAGAACACTGCACAAGCGGGGCCGGTAGACAATGTTCAAGAAAATATTCACTAGTGGGTATGATTGATGGAGTTCCAGGAAATACTCACTTACGGGGTCTATCTTTGGGATGCAATGAAATCTATAGAGAATCCTCACTTTAGGTCGAAGATGATATAAGGCTGTGGATGTGATCCATCGTAGGAAGCCTCTAATAAGGGGATGTCTAGGGGTGCAGGGGTGCTGAAGATTCTGCATGAGTAGGTGGAGGCGGGAACTATCGCATGTAGGCAGGGCATCCATCTAGATCCATCCAGATCAGGGAGGGAAGCACACCAGTACAGGGAGGTCGATGGGAGGTAGGGTTCTGGACTCTGTTGGGGCCTGCCATGGTAAAAATGATAGTGGTTGGACAGGTATGTAGTGTCAAAAGTCAAGGATGAAGGGAGAGGTCTCATCGGAGGGAGCATATGGTGGAATGGTGTCACATGAGAAGGATGGATTCTAGAAAATGTTCATTGGGAGGGAACGGTTGAGAGGGCACCCACGGGAGGGAGCCAATAGGAGGGAGTTATCGCACACCGATAGATAATGGTTTTTTTAAAACAAAATTATTGAATTTGATGGTGAATGTGATCCATTTTTGAAAGAGCATGTTCTTTGTGTTGTTTATAATGAAATTAGAAATCATTATCTTAGTCATAAAATTCAGAATGAATTGATAAATTTTAAAGAAAATGTGATTAAAGAATTAATCTTGATGAATATCATAAGAGAAATGTATTTTTTAATCATCCCATATTACACTATGGATCTATTTCATAAATAATAAATGTTAATTATTATATGATGTGTGGATTTCAAATAATAATTTAGAGTTAATATGGAATAATTTTTCTCATGGCTTCATATGTCTTGATGACACATTCGGTCATTGGATTTTCAAGTCACTTGTAGATGATTTGGTTGATCTGAAACTAAATATTGATGACAGAAGAGGAAAAAGTTATGTTAATGGATCAAACATGAAAGGTAAACATAAAGGTGTCAAAAAAATACTTCTTTATGTAAATCAAAGAACATTTTATACTCCATGTGGATTTTATAGCCTGAATCTTTCTATATGTGAAATGGAAAGTCTAGTGTGAAAGCCAGATTTTTTTTGAAAATGTGAAAAATATTTATACATTGTTTTAAGGTTCACTACATTGATTAGATGTTTTATTGACTTATCTGAAGTCTTTTACCCCAAAACAATTATATATAACTCATTGGGAAAGTCACATAGAGAGTATTAGAGCTATAAAAATACAAACACCTGAGTTATGAAATGTATTGGTTAAAATTTCTAATCATCTAAACATGATGATTTTGTGATGTTGGATGCTAAAGGATTTTGTTCAAATTAATAAATTAATTTCAAATTCATCATTATATTATGCATTAGGCAACAAATTTTCGATAAATTCAATCATATCAGAATAATAATTCAAAGGGAAGAGATGTATATCAAATATTTAACTTCAAAAATAAAGGAGTAGATTTTTTATTTAAATAACACAGAGTGTAGGGGATTGAAGGGTAAATGAACGAAGTGAAATAACATGAACATTAAGTTGGTATTTATCCAATAATTTATGAAACAATTTTTGTTGTTAGGATGAAACTATTCGATGAGGTTGTGGAAGATGATGCTATTAGAAATTAGTCTACAGAGGAAACATTTAGAAAAAATTATTTCCTTTAAATTATTGAACAAGCTCTTATGTCATTGAGGAAACGTTTTATGCCATTTGAACACTTCAATTAAATATTTGGATTTTTTCTCAATGAAATATTATAAATTTTTCTAAAGAATAATTGAAGGAATATTTCACAAAATTTCAATCTTTTTTGAAACACAATGAACTTGATGATATGTTTTGAGATGAATTTTTCCAGAGATCAGACATTTGAAGTCAATATTTCCAAGTGAACTGATAAAATCAATTGATAAACATTATTTTATCAATAAATATTGGAAATATATAGGGTTTCAAATGAAATGGGTGGCATATCAATTTTTTTATCAATACTAATTATAGTTGCTTTAGCTGAGGGATTTTTTTCTATATTAACGTTGACAAAAGAATATGATCAGACTACCATTTCACAAGAGAGATTATGTGCAATGGATATTATTCCAACTAAATAGGTATATATGGATATTTTGAATTATGAAGATTAGATTGAATAATTTTCACACAAAAAATAAAGGAGAAGTTTTCTCCTTTGAAATGGATTGTAAAGTACCATAATCGAATTCCTAAAGTGTTGCATCATAATTGGGTATGTCATTCTCTATTTCGTTGTAATTTATTTATTTTCATTGAATTTTATTATCTAAACTTTTTGACTAAAAATCACTATCATAATTTCAAAATCGGAATAAAATATTATTGTTGAATGACATTGGTAAAAGAAATATAGTTGTCACTTTCTTCAACCAATAAAATATAATTCTTGATTTTTATATGATGTATCCTTCGTGATTTTACACTAACTTATAATGTTGTTATCTATTTAGAAGTGTGTTTTTAAATTCATCTATTATGTTATATTCAATTTTTTGTTTCAAATTTTTATAGGTTTAGTAGAAGATGATGATAGTGATGCAGATGAACATGGTGATGATTTATTCTTTTCTTCAAAGTGTTAATAGCTAAGTTTTATAAACATTAATTCCTTTTGGATTGTTTTTGAAGTAGTTTAAAAGGGTGAAATGTGTATATTTTTTATCTTTTTGAAAATATTATTGTTTTTCATAGTTTTCATGCATACAATACTGAAGTTCTTATATGAATTAAATCCTAGTATGATATTATTTTTTATTATTTTTTCATGAAATACAGTTGTAGGTTTAAGCATATATTTTTGAATTGTTTTTTTTCTTTTTAATAATACATGGACCAACATATAAATTTGTCTATAGGTAAAGTAGAAATATTTTTAGCTGTCTAAATGTAATTAGTATTTAAATGGATTCATAATATTATTCCTGCAAATCCTAAATTTGATCTGGTTTACTCTGGTATGATACATTAGCCATAAATATTTAAATGGAAATATTTTATAATTTTTTTCAGGAAAAAATATTTTTTGGGCCATTCCTATTTAAACATTATATAATTCCAATAATATTCCACATTAAAATATAATGTATATCCTTGAAATAAAATTAATCATTAAATAACCATCTTATGATGGTTTCCATTTCAACATTTTTTTACAAATCATAAAGATATTATTTTACTAATATTATAATGTCACTAATGTTCATAGTAATAAAAAAGGATATCAATTCCTTCAAACTTATGTCTATAAAATCTGAAGTCATTATTACTCAAATAACATCTTTCACTAAATAATATAATTAACTAATGAGAAATATTTCCCTAAATTTCTCCCAAAATATCCTCAACCATGTTATATTCCTACAAAAAAAAATTAAAGGGATTTTTAAGAAATTGAACTTATCATCAACATAAAATTTTATATCCCTTGATTTTATACATAACTCTTAATTCAGTGAAGACATATTTTATTTTAACATAGTCCAATGATGTTTCATGAATTGTATAACCAAAATATCATTGGTAAAAATGCGTCTAAATTTTATTTTTTGGAATCTAAACACATAAATACTTTTTTAGTTTTATTTCCACAATGATCCTTCCTTGTTCTAGTGTTTATTCTATGTCATCCATTGTTATTGTATATTAAAATATTTCATAATTATTTATAAAAAAATGCTATTTATTTTGAAAATATCCATCAATAGCATCAAAGCATGTGTACTGCAAGTTCGGTTGTTGGGTATCGTGTAATGCTCGAGTTAATCCTTACACACCTTTTTTGGAGTTGTTAACCCTATATACCTCTATGCTATAACAACAAGAAATTTTAGTATCTAGATAGTGATGTATTTATAAGAATAACCACATAATATCTTCCTTACCAACTCTTTATGATGTTCTTATATCCTTATCATAAATTGCTATCATATGTTTATGTTTTCTAATATATGTTTTCCTTAATCTAGTTTTGAATGTTTGTACTAAACATACTTTGATACCAACAATAGAATCCAAACCCTAGAAACCCAGATCTAGTGTCTGGTAAAATTAAATTTCCATATGATAAGATAAATTTCATATTGATGGAAAAATAGTTTAGTAGTTATTATATACAAGATACATACATGATGACTTAAAATACATTTAAATAAAAAAATTGCAACATTATTTTTTTTTGAATATTGTTATTCCCTCCAGTATATCCATTATTACCATTCTTCATAAATTTCATTTAATCCTAGGGAAAGGAAACAAAATAGGTGTGATATGAAATTCTAAATAAGGGTTATATATAGTGGAATCTATGAGGAATCATTGAGAAAAATCGTCATAGAAAAGTAATTAACTAAACACACATTCCAATAAAATAACTCGACTAGAAATAATCAATACAAAAATGTAAATAAATGACTACACATTCCATTTAAATATTTTGATATGGAATAATAAATATGGACATGTAAATATTTAAGAACACATTCAATTTAAATAATTGGATAATGTATAATCAATATGGTAATGTAAATAACTGAACACTGATCTCATTTAATCTATAAACTGAAAATGAAATGAATCAATAGATAATATCTTATTGAAAATATCAAAGATATTAATAATTATATTCTAAATGATTGAAATTAAAAATTATTTGATATTATATCACTGGTATAGATACCTCTACTAACATGATTGTCCACATGATGATTTAAACTACATTTAAAAACAAAATTTATTGATTCCTTAACCGATTTGTCTAATGAGACCTACTGATGAATCAAGGGGAAATATAATATCTGGTCCCCTAGTCACTTTAGGTCCAAATATTTCCTCATTTATCTAATAATTTATTTATTTCATGAATAAATAAGGCTTATCTTCATATATCCAAATTGATTAAAAGACATATATTTATCAATATTTCCTCCAGTTAATAAAATAATTTTCAATATAAATAACATCTATAAAAATAGGTATTGGATTTTGGAAATAATAATATCCAAAATGGAAGAATTTGATTATTTATTATAAATTTAATAAAAAATTAATAATTATTACAATTAATTTATATTATTCATGGAAGGTTAACAATCAAAAAAGAAAGTGTGATTGTTTAATAACTTTTACACTTAGTAAATTATAGGTCAGATATTTTTGGATGAAATAACTAAAATTAAAACATACAATACCAGGAAGTATTAATGAATAATTATATTACATATAAAATGTTCTGTATATACACCATATAAAAGTGAATTGGTGAATAATAATAAATAAGACTCAATGGAATGTAAATTGAGATGAAATCCCCTACCTTATGATTTATTGTGGTTTAAATTGATTTAATCTCGAGTATGGTGATTTTAAACAATTTATTAAATTATTATAGAACCATATTAATATTTATAGTATTATATATGATCTTTTTACGACATATTATTACCAATACATTAATAATAATTCATTACTTTAATTGTTTTGGGTTTTAATTACCTAGTTTTCTCATACATGTTGTGTTATGAATGTTCTAGTTCTTGTGCATATTATATAGTTAAATAATCTCCAGAATTATAGTGCGGACATACTTATCAAAATTGTACATAAACATTAATATTAATACCAACCATGAATTTTGGTCATGAAAAATGATCTATGTTACGATCATAGAGATAGTATGTCATACGTACAGAGGAGTAACAATTACATTTTCTAATGATATTATTTGAAGGATGTTAGTAATATTTTAAATTTAAATAATAATAATAATATAGTCAATATAATATTATATACTTATACATATCATCCATGAGGTGTGGTGAGTAATTTAGTGTCACATCGCTTTGTGAATGCATTATTCCACACTTACACGAACAATGTTATTATCTTTAAGTGACTGAAAAAGAAGAAAAAATATGATATATATTATTTTTAGAGAATGATAAATATTTCATGAGTGTAATAATTAGTTAATTTATGTAACATTTAATCATAAACATTATATTCATATCCATTCATGTTAATCGTTAGTGAAAGATGAATCACATTGTTTCGCAAGGTGGTAGCCCACCATTCAAACGAGCGACATATCATATCTCTAAAAAATAGAAGGTAACAAGATTTATATGATATAATGAAAATGTAGGAATAATATTTTATAAACATAATATATATCATTTAGATATATCATCACACCTGACTGTAAAATTTTTCACTGGAATAACGAACGATAACGATTTACGATGTGATTGTCCACCATATACATGGACAATGATTTTGCAACCCATCTTATGGAAGTGTGTAAAATTTTCTGTCATAAAATTAAAATAACAAAATCTAATTATATGTAAAATACTGAAGTTATCGTATCATCATTGTTTGAAAATAATTTGAGGAGGTGGATATAGATGAAAAATAAATATGCTCGTTGAAGAACAATGCTGCTTCTTTGGGTATCCTTCATTTGTTTGTATTTATGCCAACCTTGTGGGATTAATGCCCAATATAATGATTCTAGGATTATTAGAGGGATGTCATGAATTGATTTGGGATGTTATTCAATTATAAAAGTTGGTTTAGAGGTGTGAAGAACATAATAGACGGAGTGGCCTTTTATAAGTTGGGGATATGGCACATTTGGTATTTTTGAAAATAATTAAGTGCTCCCATTTCTTTTACGTGGATAAAGGTTAAAAATAGAGCATTATATAAGACTAGTGGTCTAATTATTTAAATATATATATATATATATATATATTATTTTAGGATAAGTTTATCAGTCATTTATGTCCTCTTTATTTTAGTTTAACCTAAGGGTAATTCCATTTTTATCTTAACCGGAGTTGTTATTTTTTAATGTATTTACAATTAATTTTGGGAAAAAAATTATTTTAAACATAATATAAATTATAAATTATTATTATTAAAAAAAATTAATTTATTTTTCAAAATTCAATTCATTGAAGTGGAAACTTGTAATTTAAAATTAATCAAATAGACGAAATGAGAAAGATAGGTTTTAAGATTAAAATGATCAATAGATTACAATATTTTTATATCTAATTCATGATTAAAATTATTCCAATAACCTAAATTTGATTAATATATGTATTATTGAACTAATTTTAATTAAAAAAATTAAAAACAATTATCTAAGAATATAAATTATTTAAATAGAAAGGTTGTTTTCAATTAAAATTCAGTATTTTTCACTATTCATCAAAAAATGAAATTTCAATGAAAAATGTTAACAATTAACCCAAAGATTTTTTTGGGATGACTATTTAGCAATGAAGATTAATTTGTCATATAAAATTTATAAAAAATCTAAAAATTAATTTAAATTATGTGTGGATAGCATGACTAATCCATATTTAGGAAAAATTCATGCTTTCAGAATTTTTTTTACTTTTAAATGATAAATTTTTATTAAATATAGATAATTAATAAACATATATGAAATATATATTTACATAATTTAGTAAATCCAATTCATTCTATCCATTCTGGTGGCTATGCGATTTCTATCATATTAAATAATAATATTAGTAGTATATTTTTGTTAAGTAAAATATTGTCTTGTGTCTAACACATGCTATCAAAGAAGCTCATTGTTGTGTATATCATAATATTTCAATGTTATTATATATATTCTAAACATATATATTTTAATTTCTTCATTTTTTGTATTCTTTTATAAGGTAGGTTTTTTGTGTTATAAACACTATTTAATAAAATTTTCTTCCTTTGGAATTTTGGGGTTTTATAGCTCCACAACATTTATTGTCTCGTGATGAAATGTATGGTGCATGATAATAATAGAGATTCCATACCCTATTGTTCATCCCAATCAGGAATCCCTTAAAATTTTGGTCAACTTATTTAAACCAATGATTGGTCTACACTTGAGGTAGAGTCCTACTTTTTTTCCTCCCTAGAAGAAACCATTTCTCTTCCTACTACCGATTATTTCCACCTATGTCACTGAGCTCCACCCTCTATTGACAAATAACCACTATTAGTAGATGTCATTGACCGAGAAATCCCTTCAGCGTAACCCACAGAATCTGTAGCCGTCGATTGAATTGGATTCCAACCACATAGAGCACGAACACCATAGATCTATTCCAAAATCTGACTTCACAACCTACCATGATAGTGGCATCATGACTAGAATCAATTAAAACCTCCTTATAATGACACCTCAAAACCTCTTTCATTGTAAGTAAGGCTTCAAATATTTTTTTAACCACAAAAAATATTGGTCTTTTCCAAGATTGAAACCATATCCTGATGCAAGTTTATAAGGATATTTTTTCCATTAGAATGATCCCCAACTAAAATTGATATTATGATTATTAAAGAACCATTATTCAACCATGTTCCATTCAAAGGAGAGGTGAATGTATCACTCATTTGTACGTATAAATTACCATCTTTAAGTAGTAATACAATCCAATTTTAATCACCACAATTTATGGATTGGTTTTATAATGGGTTTAATTTTTATATATGATATTTCTGAAACTATTATACATTGGAAATAATTGTATCAAATCTACTTAAATACCATCCAATCATTTTTTTAAATGATATCATCATTCATTCATACATGTGGACTAGCTCCTCAACGAAGCGATACAAGTTTTTTTAGTTATATTTCACTTAGATTGTAATTATGAAGACTTTTATGAAGATATATGATATATATGACATAATAATGATATTATAATGGTGAATTAATATTTATGATTCATTCATTCCGTCCATCAAAAAATGAAGAAATTATTTAGCATATGTATAGCCTACCATATCCACGAACTATATAATTCATTTTTAAATTTAAATTTTATAGATGACTCTGAATATGTATATATAATGAATTTATATGATACTTATATCATTATAAATATTTTTATATGATAGAACTAAGAAAATTTACAATAAATAGAACAAATGAACTAATATACTCATTACAAATGAAACAATAAATACCTATAAATAACAATTTTAATAAGGAATTATTGATAAAAGGGGGATATTTAAATGTTATAATGGGATAAAATATGACATATTTAGTAAAAAATGAATCTTCCATAGAATAATAATAAATTTATATTTATAATATAGGAAGCTAGAGTGATTTTAAAGATAAATGAACTCTAAGAAAGTATTTTACTGAACAATCTCTTCAATATTGGGGATATTTTGTATTTAAGTATCATCTATGGAATACTGTTATTCCCTATGGTTTTTATGATTTTTTATAGAAAGTTCTTAACATTCATCTATGATATTTTGAATTCAGTTTTACCTATTATTAAATTTATAAAAAATAGTCTGAAAGGAATATTTTTGTGATTTTCCAATTGATGTAATTTGTGACTTTTCCAAAAAAAAATGTATTGATGAAATTATTTTTAAATAATCCAACATGAATTAATTTTCCATCCATCATGATTATATTTTTTAATCTTTCTTTATTATTTTATTTAGTTCCTTTCAAATAAATATTTTTTCCATTGTAATTATGTAGATTTATAAATAAGTGATTTAAAAATTGAACGGTTATTTTCCTTAAAAATGATTAATGATATTTTAATGGTACATACATTCATAAAATAAAAAAACCAATGATAGAAATTACTATTTACTGGGGATATTATCCCAGGATACCATCCATATTTTTTCTATGGATGGTTTATAATTATGATAGTTTGTCGTTTATGAAACTCGTTCATTTTATATGAGTTATGCTATGAGGAAATGTTTATGAAAACCATTTATTCTCATGGGATATGATATAATGAATTATTTTTGATCTCGTGCTACACAAATGAAATATTTTCAAAATGTGACAAGTGGGAGCTATATCTCCATGTACTTTATTTCATAAATACTCATGTCACATAAGATAAACTAAAATAGAAGAGGGGGTGAACCCTGTTTAGTAAGGGACTATATCAACTATGTTATTCTTGAGAGTGAACCATGACTACTAAAGTTGTTTTGTGAGTGAACCCATTCAACTAGGTAGCCTTGGAAATGGTCCTTGACTATAATGAAAATTTATTTCTAGGCTTATTTTTATGAAAAAAATAAATGCCTTATGACCATGTTAATATTTCATTGTTCATGTACATTGATTCCCTTATGATTCATGTCTTATGAAATGTTAAACTTTATTCCATGACATAATATTATAATCTATGATATTCTAGTTATGGTTTTTAAATGTTAATATCATGTTTTTTGATCTCTATGATCATGTTATACATTTGTGATCAATGATATCTCCCTTGATTACCCTTATTCAACATCTGAGATCATCTTTTTCATATGTTTCCTTTCCCCATGTTATGATGAAATGTATTAAGTATGATATGTCTATGAAGGATTCAATTTATGAAGAAATATATGGGATACATTGTATATAGTTTTTCTAAAATTTGTTTCTACATCCATGTTTCCAGAGATACTTTACCAAATGGATTCTTGAGTGGATCATCACGTAATCTAAATTATATTCATATATTTTTATGTAATATCTGTTTATAAATTGAATGGGTTGAAATTTTTAATATGAGATCCCTGTTTTAGTTTTCCATTGGAAACTATGATGACAAATATTTATTAATAACCCTTGGGATAAGCCCATTTATATTTTAACTTCTTAATGATTTGGTAGTGATCAAGAATGGAATAGTCTAAAACATAAGTGTCATAAAATAATCTATCATGAATTAAACATAATAATAATTATTTTTCATGATTATGTTGTTTCCCACAGTGATTTTCATTTCTCACTCTATGATTTTTTGTTTTTGTCATTGGTTGGAACCTGAAAGAATAATGTTAATGTTGAATGTGATGAACAATGCAATGCTTTTCAACCTGAGAATTGGAATGTTATGGGATATGGAATGAATAATTATATTTTTATGGTGAAAAAAGTTGAATAATCTATGAACAACACTGATAATACAAATTAGTAAATAAGGGAAAATGATTTGTTGAGTCCTCTATGATGAAACTCTAACATTATTTTACTAGGTCCCCTGATCCCTAATCATTGAGAAATTGAAATGCACCATTGATAAAATATTTTCCATTCATTAGTGTTTAGGACATGATAAATTTATCCCGTCTTTATTTCTTTATGAAGTTGGAGAAGATCAGTAGTGGACTATTATAAAAAACGAGGGAACATAATAAAATTTACATCATATAGTGGGATACAATTAAGCGATTATTTATCAATAAGGACCATGATTATATATTTTGTACAAAAATGGATATGGAATTGTTTTAGTTAATATAGAATAATGAATAATACATTGGTACCACTGAAAAAATTTTAAAAATATTTATAATTTATGATACTGGTATCGTCCAACCTGAAATTATGTTTAATTTATTCTTCAATCATATATAAAAGATTTTGTGAAGGGAGTTATACATAAGGGACTTCAAAAGATATTAAGAATTTATTTGATGTGATCTAAAGGTGGAGATAGTTATTAGAGTTTCCCCTCACTATCGTGTATTTGATATTAAAGGAAACATTGAATTCAAATTCAATTATAAAAAATATAATGAGAAGAATATGATATTTCCTTTTTGGTCAAATTTTGGAAAGAAACATTTGGGGAATAATCTTAAGGGAATTGGTAAATGTGTTGTGTTTGGAAATGAAGTTCAATGTGTAATCTAATATCAATGTGATGGGATGTAGAATGTTAATGATTCAAATTGAGAGAAATCTCTAAAAAATGCACCACATATACTTTAATGTTTTAAATGGATATAGTAGGGGAATTATTCTAACTAGTACCCAAATATAAAGGTTAATAATGAAATTTTATATTAATAATCTATTAATCCCATATACAAAGGTAATTATTAGGTGATCTCTATTTCTATTGATGGGTATGATAATGATTTGGAGAAAGTTTACTTTCCATCCACCTAAGAAATACTAATTAATTATTTGATTCTAGATGTACCCACTAATTTATATAAATATAATTTTCTAAGTGTATCACATTAGCACCTGAGAAATTAGATCATGGGATCACTGTAAAATCCCCTAATGTTATGATGATCACATACCAAGATTATTATTCATCTTTATTTAATGTTTGTCATAATTTCTTTCCTATAAGTATTATCATTCTTCATCTACTAGATTCGATGTTTTTTAGGAATGGAATGGTTTTATTAAATAAATCCCATATAAATTAAAATGGAATTGAAGTTAAATTTTATATTCGGAACGAACATTAATGTTTCTATTATTTTATTAAAAAATTAAATTCCCAATGGAAATTCTGTCAATTGTATGGGTAATGAGACCTATTAAAATTGTAATTTTGTCATGGATGGTTGGGTTGAAACTCAACATCAACGATATTATTATTGTTTATGATTTTATTTTTGTCTTTTCAGAATATTTGTTCAGTCTTCCGCTGAACGGTGAAGTTGAGTTTTCAATAGAACTCATACTTAGTGTTACACCTACTTCGAAGTCTCTATATAGAATTTCCTGAATTAATTTGAATTAATTTAATAATTAACTCTAGTATAATCATGATTAGGGATTAATTTTATGATGTTCATCATTATTGGGTATACCTATTCTATTTTTTCATAAATAATATGGATCAATGCAACTCTATAATGACTATCAAGAACATAAAAAAGATCACTATCAAGAACAAGTATTCCATTCCCTGTATTTATGAGTTGTTAAATCCACTATATAGATCTCAATACCGTTCAAATAATTATCTTTATTCTTAATATCATCAATTTAGGGTAAAGAAAAAGGATATAGCCCATACAACATTTTTTAAAAGGTATGTAAACATTGAATTTTTAGTGATGTAATTTGTTCTTATTAATGGCCTTGTTATCATCATGTATTTAACGAAAAGAGTATTTAGAGATTTCCTTGATAATTTTGCTGTATTATTTTTAAATGAATTTAATTTATATTCAATGAAAATTGAGAGAAATAATATTACATGGAAGATGGATCTTATTCTCATGGAAGGGGTGATCCTCTGGAGATTTATCAAATATTTATCTAGATTTCAAAAATCATTCCTTTCAACACCAGTTTATCTCTCAGATCATAGAGTCATTTCATCCAGATTCAAAAAATTATTTCCTAAAACTGGTTTTTTCATATTAGGTGATCAAAATAAATGTTTTGAAAACCTTAAAATTTTCAGGTCCTTGTGGATTTCGAAATGTAAGGGAATCCCCATTTTGGAGGTTCTCTGAAGAGTGGAATCTTCCTATAATGAGATATCTAACCCTCTAGTTTTCAAAAAATAAGATGAAGGGGTATTATATATTATTTAAGATCTAGATTCATTGTACAAAATAACTGAGTTATGAAAATTATCTATTCATTGAATTGTTACATATTCAAAGGGATACAAGTTGTTTCCTTTATTGTAATATGATCCCTATTGGATAAGGCTTATTCTATATCATTATGGGAATTATAATGATGTAGAATTGGTATGGAAGACTGGGATTGTTCATCTAAAACATTTATTTTATTTATTTCTGAATGGGATATCAATTTCAACTCATTTACTCCAAGGAATTCAACAACAATGATTTGGATCAAGATACATCTTAGTAATTCGGTGTTTTTCATCCTATGATTATAAATGATCGTTCTTCTGGTATTGGTGTGAACATAAAAAATTGACAACCATACTCATGGTGGTGGAATAGTATTTAATTATATATATTAGTTTGATGTAAAAATTGACCAAATTCATCTTGATGTGACAGTTTTTATTGATAACAATCACAAAACCAAGGTAGGAATCAAATATAAATATATCCCACCATTTTGTTATGTGTGTAGAGGTTTTGGTCATACCATTTCCAACTATAGTTTTTGTAAAAATAAATAACCACATCATCTAGATGTTAATGAATGGAAATAGGTTAATTGAAATAAGAATTTAAAATATTTTTTCCTTGATAAATATGATCTTGGAATGAAATTGGATACTAGAAAATGGGTGAAAACCCCCAGAAAATTTCATTTCATTAAAGAACGATAGTGTAAAATATTTGGAATCACATGATGAGTAAGTTTAAAATGATTAATCTAAGTCTCCCACTATAAAATAATAATATTCAATAACCTCCTTTTGGAAATGTTGGCTGGAATGGTATATTAAAGTAGCTACCCTAAAATTTCACTTAATATCATATCTTTTTTTGAATCCATAGTTGAATAACATCCATGATTTTCATATGATATGTAGTAGGGTGTTATTACTTATCTGGATGCTTTACCATAAATATGTATGATTATAAGATCCACAGTGAAGTTATAATAAATGACAATGTACATTTATAAGAAAATGTGAATCATGATGTCACTACCCTTAAGAGAATTCTAGATCAGACTATAACTAATAAGCTTGAAGAAAATATTATCTATATAGGATTAAAAAATGATAGATAAATAATTCTGTAACCTTATGGGAAATATCATACGTCTTTACCAACTAAAAAAGATGTGTATTTTCTCACTAATAATACATCTGCGAATTTTGGTGAAGATTTCATCAAGTATCCTACTGAAAATCCAAATTTCATCTTACAAGTTCAAATTTGGCAATATGTTGATATTGTTGAATATGATGGAATTTGGAATTTTATTTCCTCTCAATATATTATTCTATTCTAGTATTTATTTACTATTGAAAAAACTCTAGAGACACCTATAAAATATTTCAATATAAATATTATTCCACATAAATAGAGTTTTTCAGGGAATGGTGGAAATGTCTGGGATAATTTTATCACTATTATCAATCAAAATAATTCTCCAAGAAATACATTGACGGAGGAAGACGAACATTTCAGTAGTGGTTCACTTGAATCTATGCCCATGATATAATAAAAGTGTTGTTTAGATGTGTCTACAAAAGGCCATGAATTTTAGAATTCTAAAAGAACCTCTATTTTCATTCCAGTGGATGTACAATATCCTATTATGGGAACTTTTTGAAACCAAAAACAACTATAAGTAAGTTCTAAAATAATAATTTTGTGATAAGAAAAAGTTGACATACCTAGTTATAAGGAGAAGAAATCCTTACGAATTAAAAAATCATTCTAGCACAAATAACTATAGTGTAATGAAAAAAGGTTTTCATTCTATAAAAAACATAAATGATGATTATTGTTTTTGGAATTTTCATGGTATATCAAACCTAGAAAAAATTACCTCCCTTAGGATATTTATATATAAACACAAACCTTTTCTCCTTTATATATATGAACTTATGGTATTTTTTTATAATATGAATTATTCTCTTCATTATCTAGGAAAACATATTTTTAAATTAAACTATGCTAGTGATTATGTTTAATGATTTTGGGTCCTTTCTCATTCAAGGAAGGATGGATTTTCAAAATTTAATTCTACAGAGTATATGGACACAATATGTTTCAATGGTATGACCATAAAATTACCTATTATTACAATTGATATAACGAATAAAGGTATCTATTAAAGAAAATTTATGTTCTGAGAAGCTTTATAATTAGTCTATGTGCACTCTATAGATTCTTTAATTAGATTAATAATCCTAATGAAAGGATTGGAATGGTCAACACCTCTATATTGATAAGGGATTTTATGTCTTGTGTTGAGAATAGAAACATTCACAAGGTTTACATTGGTGGTACGAAATACACTTTGTATAGGAAACATGTCAATAAATTTGTGCCTAGAAAATTAGAAAGAGTTTTAGACATTGATACTACCTGAATTTTTTGGGCCTCCATATCCTCCACTTCCATTGTGATAATTTACTTAGATCATCATTTAATTTTGTATAATATTTTTAATCAATAGGTTAAACAAACATTTCATTAAATATTTAATAATAATTTGATCTCACATTGATATTGCAAAGAAGTGGGGTCAGACACTTGGATGTTTTTTAATTTGAGAGGATTCCATGGGTTTTGTATAAATTATCAATGTGTTGAAGAAAAAATGAATGAATGGAGCAGAGATCAATTGAACCACATCAATGAAGACATTAATCATCTTGAATCCTTCCTCATATCATTCAGAAAAATAACATTGGGAGGAATTTTTCAATAGCTCTTGAACTTAAAAAATGTTTCACAGATGACCTCAATGTCGTTATTAACCTTAAATAATTTATAAAAAGGGAATCCCGGAAAGTCAAATGGATTCAATAGGGTGATTTTAATACTAATGTTTGCAATTATCTTCAATGTTTTAGAAAATTAAATTGACTATTGGTAATTCTTATTGATGGTGGAGAGTATATTTAGAGTAGTTATTATTTTTCTTCTCAAGTTGTTACTTATTACATGAATCTCGTTGATGGAACAGGAACCAACTTTTAATATATATAAGAAATAATTCATATGGTTTTCATAAATTAGTATAACTGAATTATCACTATAATATTTTATGATTTTGAGATTAAAGAAGTAGATTTTGGCCATAATTCTAGTAGCTACCCTTGACCGTATGGGTTTAGAATCTATTTATTATGAGAATTTGAGATATTATTCATGGATATATTTTCAAAATTATGTCGTATTATTTTGATGTTTCCTATCTAACACAAGGAATGAATGCTCAATTTGCTTCTCTAATTCATAATGTGGATAATGAAAATGAGATCCAAATTTTTCAGCCTCTAGATCTTATCAATACTATTTATAATGTATTTTGGATAGTTATTTCTAAGAGGTTGGAAAAAATTTATAAAATTATTTTGACATAAAATTAGTTTGGTTTCATTAAAGAATGAACTATTCAAGATTTCATTATGAATCCTTTAAAATGTATTAATATTCTCAAGAATTCCCCCAGAGGAGGTAACTTTTCTCATAAAATTGGTGTGAAAAAAGATTTTTATGAGCGTGATTGGTGATCTATTGGTAAGGTATTATCAAATTTATCATATATCAATTTTTTATTAAATGTGTATAAATATAACTAATATCATGAAGCATTTTTTACTCATTAATGACTCTCTTTAGGGATACTTCACAGGGTCCATATGTGTTAGATAGGTTGACCATCACTCAGCCATCAGATATGGAAGTAGTCTTTATTCCCCTACACATTTAATTTATGCATATGATATTTATATCAAGGTGATAATGGAAGTGTTAATAACACCAAAAAGGCTCTCCTCTATTATGAACAATTCTCAGGGTATGAGATCCATTTAAAAAAATAATATGTTGAATTAGTAACAAATATTCCTACTGTAATAAAATTTAGTATTATAAATGTGTTATAGATAAGATAATATATGGTTCATTTCACATATCTTGGTGTTTCTTTGTTTTTAAGTAATCCATTTGTTTCTCGTTTCTTTCACATTGTGACTCACATCAAAAATTAGTAGGCTTCAAGAAAGGGAAATACGCTTTCTACGGAAAGCGTGATCAACATTATGGATGATGTTATTTTTTCAATTTTTCTATATTATATTATGGTCTATAAATGTATTTTTTATCTATTTAAGAATATAAATACATCCATTAATTTTTTTTATTGAGTTGTATAATTGTTTATTTGATACATTATACTATTCCATGGAAACAATTACGTGATCCTATTGATTAGGGTGGTTTTGGTAGTAAAAATATCAGAAAATTTAATCAATCATTACAATCTAATTTTATGTGGAGGCTTATTAAGGGAAGTTCATATGGAAAAAATTTTATAAGACGCATTTTCTTGGGAATTATTAATGTTGTGAATCTGAATTATATTGATTCTTAAATATTTCATGCTCTCAATGCATCCATTGAAATTTTCTTATGAAATCATATTGGTTATCCAACACCAACTCATTACTAAATTCTTGGCCAAACAACTAGATAGGTATTATCATTATAAATATATTAAATTCCACTATTCCTTTTCATAAAAAATACATGACCATCACAGGGAGAGTCGATATTACATTAGTCAGTTTTCCTACTGAAATTTGCGAAATTGTTATGATTTATAATATCATAAATGGTGATGTCCTCTGGGTTTGGAAACCTTCCTATAATGGACATCTTTTATCAACATCCTTCTACTATAAAGTTATTAAAGGGTATTTTAGAAAATGGTATGTTTTTTAGTAGACAATATATGCTTCCATATATATTCGGTCTTACATGGAGGGTGATGCATTCTGAACATCCCACAGATGATTTCACATAGGATGTTGGAATTAATTTTAGATTAGTATGCATCCTATTTAATAAACATAAGGATCATATTGACCATCTATTCCTCAGATATTCTACCACTATTATATTATTTACATCTACTATTGATATATTCGATGTGATGTAACAATGAACTACTAGAATTCATGGTCATATTTTTTATTTCACCAATATTCCATTATCCAGAAAAATTATCAATCTTTTCTTGGTGCCATTATCAAATATTTTACATGTTCTATGGACCAATAAAAAAATATCCCTCTTGAAAATATCCTTTTCAATTTATAGTTGGCTTTTACTCAAATCTAAATTGTTATTAAAAATTATAATTCAATTTAGAATTTTTTTTGTTAATTCTATTCATGATTTTACCATTCTTATGCACCATGGATTTATTGGAAGTTATTATAATTCTTCTAGAACCTTAAAATTCATGTGGTTAACCCCGTTACTGGGATTTTTAAAATGTCGTATGTATTTCACTTCTGGAGGGAATTTGTGTACATCTTTTTTGGGTGTAATTTTCAGAAATCATAATGGCGAAGCATTGGGATGTCTATATAGTCCAGGTGGAATCAGAACGTCTCTTGATGTTGAAATTGTTTCTATATTCCATTCAATTTAAATGTAAAATTAATAATTATGGATATAATTTTGGAACAAATTTCACTCCACCTCTATTGTTCAAGATATTAGAAATCAAATTATTCACCATTCATTGAAGTTGACCACTAGATGGATGAAATGCATGGAATCACTTTATTCCATGAATTTTATCGTCACACATCTCTATCAGGAGGAATATTATTTAGAAGATGGGTTGTAAAAAAATGGTTTTTAAAAATGAAATATCTCAATGACGTTCTTTCTAAGCTATATTATTTTAATCAATGTGAATTTATTACGAAACAATATATAGGACTTTTTAGAATTTGGATTTATTCAAAAAAGGTGACTTTTCCTTTTGTAAAAATTCTCATTATCTTAAACAAATAATTAAGTTCATTTTAGAATTGTGCTAAAGACCATAAAGAAAGAGAATCTTTAATAAAAATTTATCATATGTGAATTTGTTCTTAAAATATCTTTATTCATGGGTCGTATAATCTCAAGTGAGTGTTTTTAAGTTAACTCTTCGAAGATAGAAGTTATTGAACATTATCCTAGGGAAACCACTAATATTATGATCTTTAATCTTCATGGTTTGGATTTATATTATCAGTACATTAGGGATATGTTTACCAGACTATCAACTCCATTCACTATGTTAACTTTGAATGGATCAAAATTCCTTTGGTCAGATGAGTGTGAGGAAAGTTTTAAGGATCAAAAGAAAATGATAGGTATTGAACCTATTCATACACGACCCTATAGCTGAGAATGAATTGTTTTTTATATTGATTACTTAAATAATGTATTTAACTAAATCCTTATGTATAATGATATGGTTATAGATTTTTCATTATGAAAATAGAATCTATGTGAGAAAAATTACCCAACTCATGATTTGGAGTTAGTTGTGGAAATGTTTTCACTAAATATCTGGAGGAATTATATTAATAGAGAAAAGCATTAAATATATACTAATTAAATATGTCTAAAGAATATTTTAATTAAAAAATAGTTTAACATCAAGTATATAATATGGTTGAAACTTATAAAATATTATGACTGGTCAATACTTTACCACATAATGAAAGTGAACAAGGTGGAAGATGATCTTAGTTGAAAGGATCATGTGAGCTTGTTTATAATGAGGATCCAAAAAGATATTATATTTATGGACTTACGAAGGATAAATAATGAAATAATAAATGATGTTGTGAAATATTATCTTCTCCAAAATTGAGTTTAACCATCTATCTATATAAATATTAAAGAGGAATAAAAGAAAGATATTGAGGAAGAAAAGAAGGTGAGTAATGTTCTTTAACTGAACCTTGATTTTGATGGAATGATAAGATTCTGGAACTATGTGTGTGTCACATTGATAATAGATTTGAATAATTATTTTATGGATGACACTTTCCATTCCTTATTTTCAATCCATCTCAGATGAATGGAGATATATATAGGGTTAAAATAATATTTTTGTGGGTTGGGTGAATTAGATATTTGGAAGAGTATAATTATATGATCTTGGAATATCATCGTGTAAAGGGTAAGAGACAAAATTCCCATGGGATGATAAAACCATTACCCATAACATAGTTGAAATGGAAAAACATATTCATGAATTTTTTCTTTGGAGCCCTAGAAACATCTAAAAGAATAATTCTATTAGGATTATAGTTGTTTTATTTATGAAGATGGTACAGTTAATTTACATTATATATGATTTATAACTTGTTAAACTTACTCGGTTATACATTAAGTAACAGGTAATATATCAGGGTTTACCACTATCAACTTTTTCTGATCATTATATGACGTTTACATAAAGGATTGGGAGATTTATTTAGTAATATTTGAACAAGGAGTTAGGTTTTGTCACTACTTCTCATCTTAAGACATATGGTCAGTTTGAGAGGACCATTCAAAATCCTGATGATATGATGATAGATTGAATTGTGTAGTTGAAATATTGATTTTATCAACACATTTATTTAGTAGAATTTTCAAACAATAATATCTTTCCCTTGATCTATCATATGGATCTTTCTGAATCCCTTTGTGATAAGACGTGTCGAACTACAACATATGAGAATAAACAAGATAAAAGAAATAAATTATTTCTATATCTAGATGTGGAAATAAAATATAATGTTAGATATATTAAAAGAGACATAATATATTCTCAAATATGACAAAAATGTTATGATGACAATAATCCGAACTATATTGAGTTCGATGTTTGTGATAAGGTATTCCAATGAATATATCCTTATAAGAGGGTGATGAGATTTGGAATGAAGGGAAAGCTATGTATTGGGTATATTTTTCCTTTTAAAATTATTTATCACATCATGGTGGTAGCTTATTGATTGGAATGTCCATCAAATATCTCTCAAAATAATGATGTGTTCTATATATCTCTTCCAACGAAGTAAATACACAATTCATCACATTTACTGAACTCTGTGGTCATACCACAAGAGAAAGATATTTCACATAAATAAAAAAGAGTATTGATTTTATATTGTATAGATAATGTGCAATGACACAAGATAACTCATCTGGTTAATGTTTTGTTGTAAAATTGTGAATTTGAGGAAGCTATGTGGGGACTAGAGGATGTAATGAAGAAGAATTATCCTCAATGGTTTATATCAGAGTGAATAATTTAAAAGGATAAAAAATTATTATATGGGTTATAATTTAAAATTTATTTTTTTAAAATATTAATCTTTAAATAATTTAATTAATTTGATAGCTTGCACAACACGCAAGAACAAGTTTTCAAAGAACTATGTAACACAATTAAAATAATATGTTTCTTTTACCACCTAGCCATTTAATTGAAATTTATGAATAATAATTATTAAATTATAAAAAATATATAGTATACACATTTATTAAATTAATTCATTAGCTATTAAATGATTAGAATTAAAAAATTGAGTTATTTTAAAATAAAATTGGCGTTTTTTCAGAAAAATAGTTTTTATACATGTGATGTATTTTATATTAATAATTTAATTATTAATTGGTGAATGATTTTAAGGAAATATTTATATTATTTTCTTTATAAATTTTTTTAAAAATTCCAAAATGATTCTTCATGGCATAAGATAAGAAAAAATCTAGTTTAATTTGAAAAAATGTATTTTTTTTCTTCTGAAAATCAATTTTTTAATGTTTTATAAACATAAATTGAAATTATATAATTCAATTTATAGGAATTTTATGATAAAAATTAATTAAAAATTTATAATCATGAGCTTATAATTTTGTAAATAATCCTCTTATATTCTATCAATAGGAATAGTAACCTTGGTAAAATTGATCACCTCATTATAATTTATATATGGTTAATATTGGTTAAAACTTAGTTCTAATGTCATATTATTTTCATTAAAACATTGATTATATGAGTTAAATTCAACACTAACCACCTTAGGATCAAAATTTTGTTTTTAACCTAAATGTTTCCATGAATATGATATATATATATAATCATATAAATTCACATAATTTCATTAGTTTTATTTTTTAATATCCTTTACATGCTCATAAAGGGTAAAATCACTTATGAACTATTGTTATTAAAATTTTTTTAATCATGAAATTATATTCATATGGAAATGGATATATTCTTTTTGGATAGTATATAATTATGCTAAATGCTTACATTACGGTAAAACAGTATTTATTCAATTAATGGAGAAATAAAATAAATGATGTTAAAAATATTAATAGTGTTATATTTTGAGAATTTTATAGTGTTAAACACATTTAATAGGTGAATATTAAATATTAGGGTTTTCTAAAAAGATTATATTTGAAATAAAACTATTTTATTTATACATTTAAATTGAAATTAAATTAATTGTGTCAAAATTGACAATAATGATACTTAATCAAAATAATAATTTATGAAATTATTTAAAAATCATAAAAATAATGAAAAATACAGGGTGGTTAAGGATGATTTCGATTTTATACTAATTTTACAATTTATGGTATTATTTTCACCTTATAATTAAAACTTACAACCCTTTAATATTGAAAATGTTTTTAATGTAGTTACAATTATAATTGGATAAATAAGTGTTAATCAAAATGATAAGTCTTAAAATGGCACCCAAACCTACAAATTTTTATTAGATGATGGTATTAAAACCATATCCTTCCATATATTCAAATACATTTACATTGTGAGGGATTTTTATAGAGAATATATTTTTTTGTTTCATCTTTTAAGAAATTCTAAAAGTTCCCCTCACCTCAATTATAAAATGGAACCTCTTACCTCAATTATTTACACCACTTTTAGCCTTTATTATTGTCTAAAATATACTAATTTAAATTATAAAATTACCTAGCCACATCCTTGATATTGTTCCCTTCTAATATACCTACCTTAGATCCCTTTGTAGTAAATATACAAGATTTGTTTTAAATAAGAGTTAAACGCCTTGACCAATAAATTTTATTTATACTCTTATTTTCCTTTAATAAATATTTTATATTTATCAATAAATAATATATTAATTATTCAAAATGTTATCAAATTTTATTATAATTATGGATAGACCATTATTCCCGGAATTTTTCATCGACTGAGAAATTAAAGTATCGCTCATGCATATAATGAGTTACCATCTTCACGTAGTAATACAATTCAATTTGTCATCACCATTTTTTATGGATGGTTATTAAAAATGGTTTAATGTTTATGAATTATATTTTTTCATTATTATACTACTGAAATTATTGTATCACATCTAACAACTTACCATCCAATCCTTTGTAAAATGATAATGATGTGCATGCGTATGTGCGGATTACCACCTTCACAAAGCGATAAGATTCATTTTTCATTATCATTTTATATGGATGATAATAAATCATAAATTGACTAATATATATTATTTATATTATAAAATTATGATCATATGTAGGTGAATTATTATTTACAATTGTTTAATTCCCTTCATCAAAAAATGAAAGCAATGCTCATGTGCACATACGTTCTATTGGCCCCATGAATGGTGTAATACATTTTTCTATCTCATACATTTATCGATGACTATAAATATTAATATAATTAATATATGTGATATTTATATCATTATAAACATTTGATAGATTATTTAACCAAGTAAATTTATAAGTACCGTATATACTTAAGTGATATACTTATGATAAAAAAATTAACACGATAAAAAAAGAATTTTAATAAATAATTGTTGATAAAACGTTGTGTTGAATTTTTTAAAACAAATTATATATGATATTATAAGTATGAACATGATTATTGTACATAAGTATTTTAATTTTTTACATATGACGTTTGATTTCATTAAAAGGAAGAAAAACTAGAGTAAAGGGTTTAATTTTACAATCTCATTAAAATTTTGGAGTGTTTATATTAATGACTCTAGTGAGGAATATTATTCGTGGATATTAGGTTTTTTACAAAATTACTTTAAAAAATGTTTATAATATTATAATATGATTTTAAAAATTAATTCCACAATTTTTTCAATTTTACAAATTTTTATAAAGGAATTTTTTTGTCATTTTCCAAATCAGGTACATTGTGACATTTCTGAAAAAAAGTTTGGAAGAATAATTATTAAATTATAAATAAAGAATGGGTTTTTATATCATTATGAAAATTTATTTTTTAATCATCCTTTACTTGTTTACAATGTTATTTTTTATGTTATGTGTTATTTTATAATTGATGTGTTTTTTAAAAATAAATTATTTTAAAATGGAAAGGTTATTTTCATCAACAGTGATTTAATTATATTTTAATGTTATTTCTATTCATTGAAGACAAAAACCATTGATTTCAATTATAATATACTGGGGATGTTATCCAAGGATACAATCCTTATTCTTTCTTTGAATGGACTGTTTTTATGTCAGCTTGATATTTATAAAACCGTTTCCTTTTCCTTCGGTTATGCTATTAAGAAATGTTTATATACCCATTTCTTTTCATGGGTTTTGATATGATGAATGTTTTATTATATTAAGGAACACATATGTATTATTTTCATTATGTGATGGGTGGGACCTATAACTATCTCCATTGCATTGGGTAAAGATTGATATGACATGAGATAAACCAGAATGTAATTGGGAGTAAACTAAATTAAATAATAGAATATATCCAATATGATAGTCTAGTGAGTGAAGATTGACTACTTAGATTGTTTGGAGATTAAACCCATTCCACTATGATTACCTTGGAAATTATCATTTACACCCAAGAAATTATTTTCACAGCATATATGTATTCCACAAATCAATATCTTATCCTTATGATAAGAATTCGATGTTCATGGTCCTTGATAATCTTATAATTCATGTATTATGAAATACCATGGTTTATTCCATGACTTAGGATTATGACATTGGATATTCATTGTATGGATTAATAATTTTTATATCATGTTTGTATACCCTTATGCTCATGTTATGCTTAAGTGATCATTGGTATCTTTCTTTTTTACCCTTACTGAGCATCAGAGAACCCCATTTTATAATGTTTTCATTATTTATATTCTGAATAATGGTATTATGTATATTATTTTTAAAAATGGATCTAGTTATTATTAAATATGGGGGATATGATGTAGATATTTTATGAACTGGTTGTTTGTGGTTAAAGTTTTTCAAATATACTATATATAAATGATATTATCAAGGATCGGGATATTTATTAAAAGAATATAATATATATAGATGTAATTTATATCTATGAAATGTATCCATTTCTATAAAACCACCATATTATTCACATATTTGATGATTCCCACAATGATATACAAATCAAGGACAACCTTACACTTGTTCTCCAAAAGTACATTTACTATAATAATACTATAGAAATTTCCTATGAGGTGGCAAATTAATAAAATAGTTTGGTCAGTTAGGTATCAAAATATATTAACTCCACCTTTACCCACCATTAAGTTATGTTCATAGAGTGTATTCTTTCCCATACAACAAAAATTAATCATTAATACCCATATGTATCACTATATGGCTATATACTAATTACATAAATAAATGAGACTATATAAATTGGAAATTCTATGTAATTCTACGATCCTTAATAGATTTGAATGTAATATGATTCATCCTATTACTGTAATTTGATAAAAATATTACTATATGTACCGTATATATTTTTTCCAAATTAACTAGTCACATAATGTCTCATCCGTAATCCAATTTCACCATAAGCCAACTAAGAGAATAATCCAAAAACTACACTTGATATCTGGCATCAAGGACTACCAAAAATAGTGACCTCAAAAATATTCATTCAATGAAAAATCATATGAATATAACATTCACATAAAAAAATTAAAATATATTCCAATATATGATAGCTTTTCTTTTGTATCACCAAAACACTTACTACCCCTCAATCCTAACTATCATAGACCTGAACTATTGGATTAAAAACACCTAAAATTGATTCAATTTAATTATAGTCTAATAATTATATAACATGTAAAAAATTCACCTTTAATTCAATGTACCTCACAAAAACCCACCTTTTATTTCAATAACGTATCATTTTCCTATATTTACAAGTTGAAAAAAAATCTAATCGTACTCCAAGAAGAACATAGTCTCATGAATGGAAATGGAACAAAAATATGTTCATTTATTCTACCAATATAGATCAGTTAAGGATATGTTTAACAACAAAGGAAATTTTAATAAGTAATTCCATTCCATTTTTGAATTAATGATTAAGATTTTTGATGGTTATATTCATTATGATAATATTATAAAATATTTCGATAAAAAATTAAATAGTTTTATTAAAATGATTTTCAATTAAGGGTTTTTAGAAGTTTTATTTATAAATTATAGATTTTTAATTTTAAAATGTTGAATTAATTTTTTAAATCATCATTTCGAAATTATTTTTTTGTTGGATTTTGGTAATGTTCGGATGAGATTGATTATTCATTAAAAAGTGAGAAAACTATATTTATAACACTGTCATTTGATTTCATTAAAGAAAGTAATTTAAATGTAAATTTTGATAAAAAATTAACATAATTTTCCTTTAATTAGAAATAATATAGTTAATTATATATTAATAATCATTATAAAATATTTTTATATTAGTTTATTTTTTGTATCTAAAACACATTTTTCAAAAAAACAATTTTTGTTTTGTTTTTAATTTTAAATTTTAAATTAAATTCTAATACTATTCCCAATTTAATTTGATAAAAATTATTCCATGATTTTAATTATCATAATTAAAAAAATATATTACATAATCTTATATATTTTTCATAATAAATAGTAATAACATAAAGAAATTATTACGACGATTAAGGATAAAATAATTTTACTAGGGATTAAACTATTGAGATAAGGGTACGATTTCCAAAACACATCACTTTATCATATTGGATAAATTTTAATAAACAAAGTATCTATTTATGGAGTTAAATGATTTATTTTTAAAAAATAAATTTAATTTTTTATCACATGATTGATTTTGATAATATCAGATATATTTTATATAACTTTAAAACTTTATTTTGGTTCTTTGAATATAATGGCATGGTTGGTAGGTTCCATTTGGTTTTTTGTTTCACTAAATATAATAAAAATCAAAATTTTTATTATTTATACATTTTTTAAATGAATTTATTACTTTTATTCAAGGTAAAATGAATCTTACACAAAAAGAAGTTATTTTCTTTAGAACTGATTTTCATGTGTTTTGTGCTCTTATATTATTATTAATTTATTCCACTTATAGAAAAAGAACGTTATAAAATTCATAAAAAGATTTAAATCACCATTTATTTTTTATTTTCAGATGTCTCCTTTTTTTTAATAATTATGTTATCATAGTAAACAAGATAACTTCTCATGGTTACGGGTAAAATGTGTTTACTGTTGTTTAACTAGTTGATAAGGCATAAAATGTAGCTAAATTTTTTTTAAATGTGATTGGTTGAGTATATATCATCCCTATCACAGCTAATATTATAATTTATGATTCCTAGGTTCCACTTCTCATGATTATGATATATATATATATATATATATATGTATTATTATTTTCATGTTTAAATAATTACAATACCCCATCTATCACTTATAAAATAGCATATCCTCTCCTCTATTCCTCACAAATTTTTAGCACACTTTCTCAGAAAATATGAAAAAATACCTTCAAAAAATAAGTTCCTAGGTATTATATACACAAGTTTTATCAAAAATATTACATAGGAAGGTAGTATGTATAAAGTTAAATAGGTTGAAAAAAGAAGAGGTATACATCTTAACCATGATTTTTTTTATTTATTCTTATAAATAATTATAATAATATTCAAACATGATAAAATAATATCAAAAGTATCTTCTATATACAATGATATTGTTATGTTTATGGAATAACCTATATCTATATCCTTCTTCCATAAAATAGGAAATTAAAATGGCATTCATGTGTACGGCAGACTACCACATCAGGAATTGATTGAATTAATCTTCCATAACTACCTATAAATAATGGTTAGAATGATGGATTAAATGTATATATATGATATTAATGAAATATTTATCATTCTCTGAAAATAATTTATAATCTAGTTTCATAACATTCATTTTGTTGAAAAAAGATAATAATGTTCATTCATTTATATGGACTACCACCTCCAATAAGGGATATCATTCTTGTTTCAAAACCAATAAAAATTAGTTATATATATATTATTATTTAAATATATAATATGATATTAATTATATAATACTATTTTTTAGAAGATAAACTAATACTTTCCTTGTTTCCATACTAATTGTTGAAAAATGGAAATGTTAATCATGTGTATGTATGACATGAATTCATTATGAATGTTTCAAGGATGGTTTGAAATGTATAATTGAGAGTATAAAAATAATTATTATATCATGATTATTATTATGGATATTAGGTAATAATGGACCCTTTGACCATAAAAAATATTCCAATGTCATTTTGGACATATGAGTTGAATATAATCGATGAAAGAAAACTTCATTTAATTGATTAAGTAATTGTATGTAGTATGGTAATAAATAATATAAAATAAATAAAAATTTTGAAAATTATTATTAAGGATTTGAATAATTAGAAAATAATTTTTATTCAGGATGATAACGAATGAACCTGATGAGTCCGACACGAAGTAAGGTTTACTTTAATATATAACCACAATTTTAATTTTTCAAAGATTAATTTGATAAATCATTTTTAACCGTTTCTATATTCCTACAACTATATTATTGATTTATTTATATGTATATATATTATTCATATTGTAAATTTTATATCACTTTTTAATTTCTTACAATTTTTTCAAAAGGAATATTGTTACATATTTTATATGTAATTTGTTGACTATCTATAAAAACGAAAAAGGAATGTTTTGTTTTAACATATAAGATATAAATATTTTACCCCACCATGTAATCATTATTCAATGTTTATACTGATTTACATGATTTAATAATTTCTTCCAAAAAAACCATCCTTCCAGTTTTTAGTAATTTTGGTTTCTAAAATGGGGTCTTAAAAAGAAATAATATTTTAATAACAGATAGTGTTTTTAATATGGGTTTACAAGAGTGTTTGGGAAGGGTATTATGATAAATATGTAGAAGAATAAAATGTTTTATTCTAGAAACTGTAAACGATAATTAAAACATTTATCAGGTGATATCGAAACTACTAAAACTAACAGTTTATCTGGATATAACATATATTAATTAGTGAGCCCAATACATCGTATATATATAGGTCAGATAAATATAGCTCTAATGAATTTTGAACATTATTTTTCTTCAATATAATGAAGGTGGAGTTGATGAGGGTTGGTTTTCCCAAATGATTTTACTGGGATCCTATTATTTCTCTCATGAGGGAACATTGGTAATGAATATGATTATCAAGGATTCCTACAATGGGGTTTTATTTGATTAAAATGGGGTTTAAATGTTTTTATTATGTAAAAGTATTGTGTCATTCATGCGGATATGATTTATTTCCTATGACTAAATAATATTTTGATATACATAACAATTTTACAATGTTCAGGTTTTTCACTGGAATAACATACTTCTTACTTTTATGTCCCTAACTGGTCTTTTTATTCTCATCCCACACTTTTATATGTTTTCAATATAGTTTGTGGTTTTTTTGGAACTAATAATAAGTCATTTTAGAATTCATGAAAATTTTCATGAAATTAAAACACGTTTCCCATTAATAGATTTATATCTGGAAAAAATTAATATTGAGTTAAAGTTTCCCCTATAAAATATATGATCATGTTAGTTTAGAGTTATGTGAATTTTCTATAAATCTATAATCCTAAAATATTATTATGTTTGAATGAAATTTAATTCTAGTCTAAAGAAACCAGATTATGTATTTTTAAGGTTAGTCTTATATTGTTAGTATTAGAGAAAATGTTTATATCACATTATAGGTTATGATAATGTTAGTATAATATTCATGAAAGATTATAATGTATGGATAATTTCAAATGATATTTACTTTGCAGATTATGAATCTCCATCATCTAATATATTTATATTCATATAATTTTTTTCCACATAATAAATATGGAAGATAAAGTAGTAAGGTATCAAGGGGAAATTATCATTACAAATTAGCATCCTAAAATGGTTCGAATTAGAAATTGAAAAAATGTTTTAGTGATGGTTTAGTTTAATTAGAATAGAAATGGTGATGGAATCCATTTAAGAATGAAAAAAGAATTATCATTGAGGATCACATCAATAGATGTTAATATCATGACACATCACCCTCCAAATTTTGATGGTACCTTATATATTGAGGTAATAAAGGAATGGATCAATGCCCTTGAAAATATATTCAATTTCATTGGATTTTTAGAACATCAAAAGGTAAGTCATTCCATTTATTATTTTGATGGTGAATCTGATTGAAAATGGAATTTGGCTAATAATAAAAGAAATAGAGAGAGATGATATTTATTCTAAGGAATGGAATATATTTAATAATATTTTTATTTATAATGAATAACCTATGATATTTCAACTAAAAAATATGAAGCAATTATTCTAATTGGGGAAAAAATAATGTTTAGTAGATATGTGTAATTAAAATTTTAAAGATTCTATAGGTATGGAATAAATTTTATTTAGGACCTTAGGAGAAAATTTAATAGGATTTACTCTATCTTGATGATAGTTTTATAAAGAGATTTGGAGTCAAGAGAATTTAAGTTTTATGACTAATTTTTTCAATTTTTTGAGAATTTTTATTTGGAGTTTTCTAAAACTTTTGTTCCTCAAGATGAAAATGGTAGTAAAAAGTGAAGGTGAAAATTAATAAAGATCATATCTATTATGAAATCTAGTTGTAATCCCTTAACATGTCCCATGTATAGAAATTTTTTTAGAAATTTTTAAAAACAATTGGGAAAGTGTTACCAGTGTGGTATGTTTTGGTATATGGCTCGTGACAATAAAGTAAAGTACTAGAAACACTCCACATACATGGTTACAAGTATCCATACAATTTTATGATTTTTTAGTTATAATGAATGGGGTTATTTAGGATTGCATGTGTCTAATGTTAGTTATTATAGGTGGAGATCCTCATGATTGAGTTTATAAATGTGTGAAAACTTCTTTGGCTACTAATATGGTTGGTGTTGGGATATCTATTGAATTAGTAAAAGGTACATTACTTGTTTATTCGAACTAATTGAATTCAATATTTTACACTAGGTCTTCTCATTCCTTAATTAATGTGAAATTTTTAATTAAAATTGGAAATTAATCACCAGGTAACAAGATATAAATTTTGGTAAAAACATTATGATGAAATATTAAACTAAAAAATATTTATATGAATAATCCTATTACTATTATGGTAATTTTCATTCTGAAAAATCATGTTGAACATCCTATAGTACATTTAGATATTTTTCATTCAATAGATTGTATTTTAGAATATCATGATAAGATAGATTTAAAAGTTAATAAATTTATATTAAATTATTTCATACAGTTGATACCATATCAAGAGGCGGAGAAATAGATTTGAGATTAAAATGAAAGATACGTAGATCCTGTAATTGAAAAAGCTGAAAATTATCGAACTATTGATGTTCTAGTAGTGAATGATTATTTTTATGCATATCATGATTGTTTTCTAGGTGTTATTCTTAATTGGGAGGTTGATTTTATTATTAACTTAGTGCGTGATGAATAGCCAATTTCGAAACCCCTTATCGAATGGATTATGTATAGCTCTTGGAATTGGAAAAGAAATTATTGGAGTTATATGATAATGGCGTGATTCATCATAGAACTTCAACCTGTGGTGATCCTATCTTATTCTAAAAAAAATAATGATAATTCAATGAGATTGTTAATTGATTATAGATCCTTGAATAATCTCACCGTTAAGAATAAGTATACATTTCCCCCTTACAATGATTTTATTTATTATCTCTATAGAGTATAGTATTTTCTACATATTGTTCTCAGTTTAGGGTACCATCCATTGATGGTGAAGGAGGAATATCTACTAAAAATATAATCTTTAACTATATTTAGGAATTATGATTTTTTATTTATTCCCCTTGGGTTATATAATGAATTAGTTGTACATATGGATTTGATGAATGTAGTTTTCAAATAATATTTATAAAAAAATTTATAGTTTTCATCAATGATATAATGGTATATTCTAAATTCATTGAAGATCGTGAATGAATCCAATGTATTATTTCTCAAAACATAAACTAAATGAGAATGTACATAAAATTTAGACTGTATTAATTTTAATTGAATTTTTTCCTTGGGAACATTGATTTTAATGATGACATTAATTTAGACCACGATTAAACACATTTTCTGGAATAATGTAAATGATTGAGAATTTTCAAAATGTTTTTAGGTTTTCTTTTATTTTCAAGTTTTTATCATGGTTTTTTAGGAATCATTGATCGGTTATAAAACCCACATACTATGTTTACTTGAGATAGAGTTTAATTTGTAAATTATAGAGTTGGATGTTCATTTCTAGTAACTAAAAAATAATATTATTAAATGATTAAATTTTCTCCCCACCCTCTTAAAACTGTTAATTTTTTATCTATAGTGATGCTTCGTTGAAGAGACATGGCTATGTTATGATGTAGAAGGATCAATTAATTTCATTTTCTTTAAATTGATTGAATATTCATGAGTTAAATTATCAGACACATGATCTATAATTTTCTATTGTGATTTTTGATTTTATAGTTTTTATCTATAATTTATATTTAACAATGTTATAAATATATACTAATTATAAAATATTAAAGTATATATTCCTTTATAAATAATGGATTATAAGAAATATAAAAATTTTAGAAAGATTAAGTATTATGATTACATGACTCATTACCATCATCGAAAGCCAATAAATATTTAGGATTCTTTGATTCAAAATTATAATGCATAATTGAACATTAAAAATTTGAAAAATTATATTTTATTGTTGATTTAATGAAATATTGCTGAGAAATTATTGATGAAAGAACTTTATCTCTTTTATTTCAGGATTCAAACTATTTGGAATTATTGGGGTAAATTATATAGGCTTAGAAGGAAAATCATGATTTCAAATGAATTTTGGAACTATTTATCAAATGTATGTTACATAAATTTAACTTTAACAAGGTAATTGTTTTATTATTTGGAAAACGTTTTTTTGTGACAAATATATCCAAATTGAAAAAGGAAATGTTGTGAAATTATTTCTGATTTTCCTTTTAGGACTATCCCTATGGTTCCACAATGTATAATGAAAATTGAGAGTTTTAATGGTTTGATAATATAGAGAATGATGATGTAAAGATTACAGAGAATTGTTTTTAAATATCAAAATGATAAATTTTAAATTCAATTACCAATGGTGATGCCTAATAATTTTGCAGTGACATAGTGGAAATAATAAAATATATCTATGTATTTCATGGGACTATTTCAAAATAAATATTGAGGTAATAATAGATTACAATCATTATTGATTTAATACCTAAATCCACCCATTTTCTTATATTTCGATATAATATGTCTTTATATCAACTTTCACTAATTTTCCTCATGATGATAGTTATGGTATATGTAGTTCCTTTCATCATTGAACTTGACCATATCCCCAGATACACATCAAATGTTTTTAGAGTACTTCTAATGATTTTATTTACTCAATAGAATTTCTGTAACACTTTTCATCCTCAATTTGATGAGTAATACCTGGTAATGGTTTAGATTTTGGAAGAATTTATATGTTCGAGTTCAATGGATTCCTAGGAATGTTGGATAAATATATTATATTAGTTTAATATTCTTATAACAATAGATTCCACACAAATATACAGATGGGACCTTTTAAGGCCTTACATGGAAAGCGGTATTGGGATCCATCTTTGTCATGACCCTCTTTCTTTAATATGATGAAAGGGATGAAAAAGTGTCATGATCATCCTTCTTCATGATGGAAAAGAGATAATGACCACCCCTCCCCTAGTCCCACATCCATTGGGCCCTAAGGTGGAGACCATCACAAATATTATAAAAATCATACAAAAATGGGAGGAATTCCCATTTTATAGTAACAAAGATCGGGAGATAAGATGTATAAACTTCAATCAACTCCAAGAAACATATATATAATGAAGAAAAAATCCATCCCATATACATGTTTAATGTAAAACTTCTAGAAATAAAAAGGGAAATTCCAAAGCATGAACAAAAATAAAACTAAGTAGCGACATAACAACTGTCCTAACGTCAATGAAAGTAATGTCCAGAACTGTCCACATAATCTCCCTAGAATCCTAAAAATAGTTTTACATATGTAGGGTGAGCATACAATTACAGTCAATAGGAAAATCCCATTTTATTCATTCACAATTGAGATTATCATACTAATTTCTCTGTGAGAAACTAAAAAAACTCAAAAGTACCTAAAGAGGCATACTATCCACCCCAACATCACCATGGAACGCTCACCAAATAATTATAGTAAATTAATGTAAATAATAAGCACATCGATATTAGGGTACCCTACACCAATTCCCACTAGTTAAAAACTAATCCCTAATGGAGAACACATTGGTGCTACCATGCTTTTCCACAAGACCCATTATCACAATATTCAAACACACACCTAAGACACAAACCAAATTGCATCTCACTCGAAAACACCTAGGACTCAACCATACTACACCATTCCCCAAAATAATTGGGACTTATCTGGAAGACACCTATGAAGAACACCTTTCCCAAAGACACATGGGTGTTATAACCACACCATAACCTCCAGAAAGAGTCTTGGGCTACCAATTACTAGAATAGGGAGTAGAGAAGAGCCAATAACCCGCCATCCATCCTCCCACCAGAATGTTGTAAAAAACAACCTCCCCCATAATTATGGGGTGTTTTTCATGTTATGATCAACATGAGTCAGTTTCGTATAGGAAAAACATGTACTTATAAGTTTATATATATATAGTTACCAAAACATAGACCAATCGATTAGTTTTCAAAACAAACAACCATCCCACACAAAACATTCATTGCTACCAACCCAACATGCTCGTACCACCATGAACAATTATCACTTCTATAAGTTGATAAATGAATAACACTTCACGAAAAGACACAACTAGAATCATACCCCTAAAAAATTCATTTAACTAGTTTTCATTCGGAATTATCAATTTATTTATTTATTTATTCAATTCCTACCTAGGAAACTACTAAATATAGAACACAGAATGTAGAATTATAACCTACTCATACTTCACAAAGGTCCCTGAAAACTCTATGTGAAAGGATCCTGCAATGTAACAACATTATTCTTCAAAGTGATCCCTTATAAACCATTCTCGGCTTCCCCATTGCTTGAGAAGAACTACATCTAGTGAAACAAAACTCAACCAGCTTGCAGTCGCACTACACACTCCCTTTTCATTCATCAAATTCATGCCCCATTGTACATACTCTAAACATGAAGTCACCCAAAACACCTCATCAAAACCACACTCGACATCCCTACTACATAAAAACACAACACTTATCACACCCAGTAGCATAAACATAAAACAACCCGAACCTTCATCCCAAGTGACCAACCACTACCCAGATGCAATCCCACTACAAAACAAGTTCATCCATTCCACAATCAAGAAAAATCTTAACATGAGATTCCATTAAACCATTGCTACCACCCCATACACACATCCACACTCCCGTCCACAACCCAACATGATCACTGCATGAACAACATAGACACAAGTCCAATCAAAACCACACACAACACATAGCCACACCAACAAGGAAATGATTATTCAGATTTAGCAACACCGGTGCTTTAATTCCACTTTGATAAAAGAGGGGTTATCATAGATAAAGAAATATCCTAGTGAATCCATCTATTTAACTGAATATATGTTTTTAATCAATTTCATAAATGTATGGTAATTTTTGGAGTATTAATAAAAAGTATTCACATGCTATGTAGGTGTGAAAACAGAGACCACAAATGACCATGATTTTTAGAGGGAATACATCCTTATGAAACATGACGTAGATCAAGGATAATAGATAATAACAATGAAACCATTATCATATCTCTCCTATCCCATCATTTATTGTTTCGGTAAATTTCGGTTCAGCCATTTTTAGAAGGGGACATGTGTACATGCATAGCGAATGATACACAAATAAAAGTGAAACGAATGAATTACTACTAGGAACAATAGATTATCAAGAATTCCTTGTTGTACAAAAACAGGGGGTCGCGTGGGTAGCAAGGATGAATCAAGGGGAAACTGAAAGGAATTCTATAGAACAGGTGCATGAATCTGTGGGGATAAATGGTTCTCAATTCACAAAGAGAAAACGTAATTGTTCAAAGGAAGAGAGGATATCCGCATTATAAAATTGAGATCATATATCTATGGAATGAAAATGGTGTTAATGGATATTACGGTAGGATCATGGCCAAGACCACATGATTTGACTATTTAAAAATCCACCAAGAATTAGGATATTATTGATATAATTAATATCCTCTGAATCCAATTTAGAAATGATAAAAAGGGATTTAAATTTAATTTACATCAAATAAAACATAGGAGGAGAGAAAATGTAAAAATTAGGAGAATTTGGGAATAACCCACTGATGGGTGAGTCACTGACATGACTCCTCAACGTAAATACACTAATGAGAATCATCGATTATGAGTCACCGATATGACTCACTGACACCTGACTCACTAACACCATGATCTAGTGATGCATCATCATACCGACGCATTGACTTACCGATGCCTTGACCAACAGACACCACGACATGCTGATGCTTCGAACCACCTAACCCTAGACCTATTGATGTCTTGACATACTAATACCTTGACCTACGGATGCCTCAATGTATTGATGCCTCGGACTACTGACACCTCGACCTACTGATTCATTGACCTACCGACACCTCGAATCACTGATTCCATGACCTACCGATGCCCGACCTACTGACACGTGCTACCGACTCCATCTATCGATGCAAATCTACCGAAGGAAAAATTGGAATGTTTTGAAGACTCTTTAAATGAGCTACCATTGCTTCCTAGAACACCCAAAACACTAGATTTTTACGAAGTAACGGAATATGGAGGTATATTCCATTAAATTTTTTTGGGGATGAAGCTTGAGAAAGATTTTTTTTGGGAATATAATTTGTAGAAGAAATGGTTGAGAATGATAATATAATTCAGTAACATATGAGGAGAGATTAGAGAAGGAAGGAAATTTATGAGGATAACTGGATGAAATATCACTCTTTTGAGGAAAGTGATAATGTTTTTCTAAAAGTATTTTTTGTTAAAGTGTTATACATTTTGATAAAATGGGAACAAATTATACACGTTTTATAAAAACATGTGAAATATTGTGTAATGGTGGATTGGTTTTCTACTGATTGGTTTTTCATTTTAGTATATCAATGGTAGAAGATATTTTTCATGTTTAATTTTTTTTAAAATATGTGTTGATTACATCTCATGTTTTAACGCATGAAATAGTTCATCAAGAAGAAATCCATTATTATTAGATTCATGACTATAGAGAGAATGTGTTAAAAATAAGGCAATTCATCATGTTATGTATTTTTTTGGAAAACAATATAGTTTAATAAGATACATGGGTATCAAAATATTTTATAAATTAAAAATAATCCTTGTTTTATATGTAATGAATAAAATTAAAAGGGAACATTTTCCCAAAGTGGGGAATAATGAGAAATATTATGTAATTTTGATAATATATTTTATGCCTTACTAGTATACATACTTTATTTTTTTAAAATTTATAGTCATTATAATAATATTCAATATTTTTTCAACGAAAAAGGAAATAAATTTTAAATTATTTTTATATACAGTTTTTTTTAAAATAAATTGAATGTTTAAAAATTTTAAATGACAAAAAAATGACATCATATTAGGAATTATTGTATGAAAATAATATTATTGTGGTATTATTATATTTTTATGAAAACACAAATTTTTCATTAAATAGAGAAAAATACAAGTTTCTATCAAAAACCATTCATTTTCATTATACAATGTATTATAAAAGTCATATTAAATATTAATGTAATATAATTATTCTTTAATTATAAATTATCTAATTAATTTCATATAAATACTAATTATAATTTATTTTGGTTTATATTTAATATTGGAATTAAAAATTCATTTTTATAATAATTATTTTTCATTGCATTTGTGTTTTAATTTCAAATTATACTCTTCCACTTGTATGAATTTAATTTAAATAAATGGATTCCATATTTGAAAACATAATAATTGTTAAAATATAATGTAGTTAACTTAATTTAATATTATAATGAATAGTAAAATTAGTAAGAAAAAATGTTAATATAGTGAAGGTTAAAAATGATTTACTGGGGGAAAAATAAATAGATAAGTGTTAGAACTACATTAACGCATACCATTATCCAATTTATGGATTTTTTACAAATTATCAATTTAATAATATATATTATTTATGTAAAACAATACACTTAATTTTTTAACACCAAATTATCTTTTGAGAAGATATGTTATATTTTCATTAAATAAAAAAATATTTTTTGTCTTTTCATTAAATTGATTAGTGGAAATATTCCATTCGTTGTTGCCTTTTTTTAAATGTCTAATAACTACCTTTTAAAATTTTCATTGATTTTTTTGTTGAAACCAATTTGTTACTTGTTTTTAAGTGAAAATTATATTTAAACAAAAATAATAAATATTCCAAAAAGCTATTGTTCATGTGTTTTGTATTTTGATATTAAAATTAAATTATACAAACAATAGAAGTTTATTATAATAAAAATGATTCTAAATTGGGAATAATAAGGATAAACAAAATTTAAGGACCCTTTTTCTCCACTAATTATGTTTTCATGGTAATAATTTATGTTATAACAGTTAAAGATAAAATGAGTTTAGAGTTGTTTAACTTAGTGATACATACTAAAATGTATAAAAAAAACAAGTATAAAGTTTAATGGTTGAGTTTATTTATAAAATACAACATATTTTATATGAATTTGGAGTTCTCTTATTGGAATTGACATTATTATTATAGTATATATATATATATATTACTTAATCATTTAGGTAATTAGAAAAATGCCCTTCCCCTCACTTAAAAACGAAACCTCCCATAATCTCTCCCCAAACATTATCACCAATCTATCTCAATCAAGATATATAAATATACCTTCCTAACATCCATAAAGATTTCCTAGAGTCCTAGTATTGACTAGAAACCCTACCTTGAAATATTTTATGTAAAAACCTAAATCGGTTTTCTAATGAAAATTAATAGTTCTTAAAAGAGCATTTTTTTTTATTGTTCTACCTCCATAAAATATTTTCAAAACATTTAGGTATAATAAAACCACAATTTTACTTATTCTGATATGTTTATATTTTAATGGAATAACTAATATTTGTCCCTTTCCATCCAAATGGGAAATGAAACTATCTTTCTTGAGTATAGAGAATTGTTTCCATATGAATAAATGTAATTCATTTTATATCTCCACATTTCATACATTATTATAATGATAAATTTAATGTATTAATAAATTATATTCTTGAAATATTTATATTTCTTGAAAGATAAAAGACCTTTTAGATTATGAAATTTCCATCGGTTGAATAATGATAATTTCCTTTGGGTGTACATGGGGACTACTACCTCCACGAAGCGATGATATTCGTGTATTATCACCACATCACATGGATGATATATATAGGTTTATTTAAAGATTTAATATTATATTAATGATATATAAATCATTACAGAAAGATATACTAAATCTTATTTTTTTCATTAGGATATTCGAATAATAGAAGGGTTACTCATGCATATATACAACCTATCATCTCCATGATGGTAACATAGTTCATTTTTTAAAGCCGTCATTCATTGTTGGTTTGAAAATTACAATTCATGTAAAAACTAGTACATATATCATGAATATTATTATGTAGTTGATAGAATAATTACATTTTTTTTACCACAGACTACTTACAAATGTCACTTTATACATGTGAACCCAATATCATCAAAACATACAATGTGAAATTATAAGATTATGTAATTATATATAACATGGAAATAAATAATATAAAATAATTAATAAACTCAAAAAGGTTCTTAATAAATTAAATAATTAAAATATTATTATTATTTTGGAAAATGGGGAATGAACATGATGATTCAGACCTAAGGAAAGGTACACACTAACTTAAAACCTCGAATTAAATGTTTTAGTGATTTATTTTCAAATAAATTTTCTTCCGTGAGAAAAAAATAAAAAAAATTATATATTTATTTTTATTTTTATATGGATGTAAATGAGTTATTATGTGTAATTTATATAACTTATCAATTTCTTATAAATGATATCAAAAGGAATTTGTTTGTATATTATATATAATCTATTGACTTTCATTATAAAAGGATAATAGAAATGTTATTTTTTAATGAATATGGAATCAATGTTTGCATTATTTTATGTTTGGATTAAATCAAAATATTTCATTTTTTCATAAAATTAAAAACCATTATACATTTATTCATGGTATTCATGTTTTTAAAGTCGTATTTAAATGGAAATGAAATTTCAATAGTTGAAAGTGTTTTTCATATGTGCTCAAAATAGTTTTATCAAGGGTATTATAAAAAAAAGTGGAAGATTAAAATGTAATATTCATGATTTTGTACTTCATAATTATATATGATAACATGCGGTCTTGATATATCTTGCACGAATGGGTGATCCTATTACAACTTATACAACGGTGTGAGCCAGATACAGTTTATTTGTACAGGTGAGCCCAATATAGATCTATAATTCTATAGTTAATGTTCTTTATATATAGTTGAAATAAGTAGGGATCTCACTAGGGTTTTTTAATATGAATTTATCTAGGTTTCAATTTTTTTACATGAGTTAACATGGGTTATGAATATAACAATCTATGTTGAATATGTGGGATTTTATTCCATTCCTATGGGTTTTAAAGGTTTTATTTGAGAAAAAGGTTTCTCATATGGATATGACTTATTTCAACTCTAAAATAATTTTTTGAGGAACATAAAAATTTTATAGTTTTTCAAGTTTTTTCCTCAACTAGTGTTTTTTTAATTTTAGGTCCCTTACTAAACTTTTCAATATCATCCCACAATTTTAAATGTTGCTTATAGGTTTTAATAATGCGTAAGAACAATAAAGAGGGAAATTTGGATGTCATGGTTATTTCTCATTAAAGGGAAAATTCATTTTAAAATTGTTACCAAGAATATTATGATTCAAGAGATCCTGCTCCTAGGAAAAGAAAAAAAATTATAAAGTAAATGACCAGACATTACAGAGCCTCTCTACAAAGATGAGTGTAAACCTCTCCACAATAATCAACATTAACAAGACAATGACTATACTCAGGAAAAAAAGGACCAATTTGAGGTGACTTCAAGAATTTATCATTTTGGGAGAGCATCCGCCACTTGATTATCTTCGCATTAAACACGTATGACTTTAAGGGAGAGAGATTATAAAAGATGAAGGCAGCCAGTCCAGACTGGTCATATCTTCCATGGAAAATTCCTTGAACAATAATTCATAAATAGAATGATAATAGACAAGTCTGACTCTATCCATAAATCATGCCAACCAAAAAGGACAACATAACTAGTTTCTTTAATTATATCCTAGAATTTACTTCAATAAAAAATAAATTTCGAATATAATGGAGGAATCAGACATTCAAAAAACCTCGAGAGGTACAGAAGACACCAGCACATTCAAAGGGCCTTAGAGCACAAGAGGAATCCCCATCAACATTAACCTTTATCCACCGTGGATGGTGCGGTATCCATCAGATATAATTTTCCATAAATGGATTATTCATCCTACCATTAACACCAAGAGACCTCAAAAGAACATGTTCAAAAACATAATTTATCATAAAACTAATTTAAATGTTAGAAAACATTCAGATAACATTATGCATAGATAGTACACCAACATGAAATGATGGGTTGATGTTACTGAAGATCAGATCTTTACTAGGATTATATATGAATTCTAGAATAGTAGATTTCAATACCAATAGAAGAGCATGGACCTGCTCACTACAATCATCCTTGCAGAGTGACTGTAATAGTCCATCGACATATCGAGAGGAAAAGCTTAATTGGAAGATACCCTGTATATAAGACCAAAACCTACCAGAAAACTTGAATGAAACAAAAATGTGAGATATGGTTTCATATTCTTACAAGAAGAAATTGAATACTACGGCAATATATAGTCTAGAAGGTTGCAGCAGAGCCTACAGCGAGAACATATTTCTACATATTCTCTAGATAACTAGAGATCGAGATGGAGGAATAAACGGTTTATTGAAACTTATAAACCAATATTATGGATTCAGTGAATCACCACAAAGTAAATTATAACATTCCATTGTGGTGAAGATTCCATTCTAGTTGGGCATCCAAAATAGAACATCACAGTCATTAAAACAGTATTTGTGGCTACCAAGCACAAATGACTGGGAAAAATTCCATAAAGCTCTAGATCCTCATAAAACATTGTAATAATTTTATGAATAATATATAGTGTAATGGTAATGTCATCAAATACAGACCGAGAAAACCAATTTGTAGTCCAATAATTCAAATAGGACTTCATAAACACCACCCATTTCGATCAAGACATAATATCAGAGTAGGCCTTCTTTAATGCAGTCCAGATAGAGGATCTTATGTAATTAACATACCCATTCTAAAATTTTTCGACAAATCTAGTTGTTAGAAAATATATATTAGAATCATAACTTAATAGAAGTTTCTAGGTGAACATTATAATAAAAGTTCCATTAAAGAGTATGATATCTTTACTTCCCAACCCACCCATTTGAACTAGTTTGATATAGTATTTCTAGGTAAATGTGATCGGTTTCTTCTCGTGAATTGGGCTAGTCCATACAATGTTTCTGATTATTCCTCTTATCAAATTAATCAATGATTTGGTCCACCTATATAGAGAAAAGGAGTAAGCAAACATTGATGTAATGACTGAATTGACTAGGCATATTATCCCAAATGTGACATATTTTTACATTTCCAACATTCCAACTGATTGGTGATTATCAAGAAAATATTTTCTAAATGAAACCTTTTGACTCTTCCCTAGAAAAGTCGAATTCCAAGATAATTAAACTTGAGAGATCCCCTTTTAACCCTAATCTACATATCTATTCTATTTTTCTTTGATATGACAATTCCTTCACCAAAAATCACAGATGATTTTCCCCAATTAATGAATTGACCTGCAACCTATTTATAGTGTGAGAACATTACCTTAATACAAGATATGGTACCTTTATCCCCTATTCAAAATAGAAATATTTCATCAGCATAAAGTATGTGTGAGGGAGATCACAAATTCCTCATAATTTTAATTCTATGATACCACCCAAAATTGACATGATCAGTGAGGCACAAAAATTAATACTATTTTGCAATAGAAAAAAGTATACCAGAGAGAGGTTCACCCTGCCTGACCCCTCTTGAGCATTGAAATAATCCTCTAGGAGATCCATTGACAAGAATAGACAACCTAGAACTATCGAGTATGGGTCCAATTAGATCGATTGACCTCTGAAAGAGACCATGAATATTGAGAATAATGAAAAGAAAATTCCATATAATTGTACCAAAGGCTTTATAAATATCAATCTTCAAGGACATGTTTCCATATATAACCATTATCTTCATTAAATTCACACACATAGAGGCAGTGGGAAGACATGTTTATATATTTTGTGTTGGGACAAAACCAAACTGATTCCCAGATATAAGACCCTTCACAATCTCAGTTAACTGTTGAGTCATGATTTTACTATTGAACTTTGGTATAGTGTTACCAATAGCAACAGGTCTGAAATCTATAATGTCAAGAGAATTATCCTTTTTATGGATTAAAGAAATAAAGTTTGAATTCATCCCAAAAGGCATATATGATGATCAAAAAATTTATTCACAATTTGTTTTACACTAATATGAAAAATGTCCCAGTAAAACATGACTCATTTATTGGTAAAGCCATCCAGACCTTCTATACTATCAATATTCACGGAAAAGAGGCCATTATGAATCTATTTTTCACTAGGGATACCAAGAAGTGTCCAATTCTAATCATCATCAATTAAAGGGTCAATGCACTGAATACTTTTTTCAGAATTTTCAGTCCTAGTATCTAAATAAAACTTCTCAAAGTAATCTATCACAACATCAAAAATAATATTCTCGGAATCAAAAATATTTTCATCAATGATAAGGGAGTTAAGAATATTATTGTCCTTTTTTCTCTATTTATGCTATGAAAAAATATATAATTTTTTCCCCATCCATCAGCCATGTCATGTTGAATTGATTCTGAACCAGTTTTTCATAATGGGTCAATAACTTTTCCAAATTTGAACCAGCCTGAAATTCTTCTAGATAAGGCAATTCTTGAGAAAGATTAGTATCTTGATATCTTGACTGAAAATTTTCAGCCTCTCTAATGTCACTACCATGGGAGGAGAATGATTCCTTACTCCATGAAATCAAATTTTCCTTATCTAATTTTAGTTTACAATATAATATGTGGGAGGGACTCCCCAAATAAACAAATTTTCCAGACATCGAAAATAATGTCTCTATACCTAGGGATAACAAGCCAAGTGTTATTAAACATGAATGGAAGGAGAATAACCTTACTTTTTTTATAAATACATCAAGAATTATGGGATTGTGATCAGAATGAAATCTTGGTAGAGTTCTCCCAGACACATCAATCGCCCCATTCTTATCATCCACTTGTACAAAGCACCTATCCAGTTTACATTCCAGCCTCCCATTAATAGTATACCTATTCCATGTATAGTCAGCACCAAAAATTGGAAACCCAGCTAGAACCCATTTATAAATGCAAGAAAAGATATCAAAGGATGAATACTGACAGATGTTATCATCAGTCATTTCATCAGGCCTCAGGACAGTATTAAAATCACCATGGATAACCCAACTATTAGTCATATTCTCTGAAATATCAACTAAACATATCCACAGTTCACTTATAATTGTATAAATATTAAAGTCATAGAAAAAAGTTACCAATAGAGAGGGATTACCAATGCAACATGAAATATTAATATATTGGAAATTAGTCAAAGAATAATTAAAAATAAAATTGGCTTGTTTAATCACCCACTGGGATTCACAATTTCTAGTAAATTGGTTTTTCGAAATAATATAATAACCTAGAGAAGCCTATTTAAAGGAGATCCAGTTTTCAAATTTCAACATTGGTTCTGCAGTACTAACGAATAATGGACTATTTTTCTTAATAAGTTGTCTAAGGGTTCTGATCATGGGAGGATTCCCAATCCCTTGACAGTTCTAGAAGAGAATATTCATTTTTTAGACCTGATCCTAGTTCAAGGCCCATAATTAAAATGTGTTAAATCTTTATTAGAGGAAATAATTCTAATACCAACATCAATATCTATAATTTTATCATTATATGGAGGTCCAATATCCTCCCCAATAGTGTTTAGCATGGAGAATCTATTGGTCGAATCAACTTGAGAAGACAACAGGCTATCAAGTAGTTTCCTTTTTGAATCCTTTTCAATTTGGACCCAAGAGATGTCCCATGGGTTAGAAGAGACAGAACCTAGATCTGCACCAGGAGGAGGATCTGCAATAGGGCCTACATCATGACCTTTAATTACATGATGATCTAGATCTACAGTAGAATTTGCACCAAGTCCTTCACCAGCCTCTATCATACATTAATGTCTTCTCTAATAAAAAGGTATGCCCATGGCTTTGGGGTGTATGAAAAAACTACTTTTTTAGCTACTGAGGCAAGGAGAAGTAGATCAACTTTGGTGGTCATTCTGGAACCAAAGCAGGATCATGGAAATATCAATGGTTTTGCTAGGAAGATAGGGTTTGGTTTCAATCTGAATGGGAACCTGGTTAATAAGAATATATGGGCTTTTTGGAAGAATTATCTTCAGGGGGAGATGGTACAGGTGGAAGAGCAGTGTATCATGGTGAAGCTCGGGTTCAACGGTACCAAAGTTTTGTTATCCAAAATCTATGCGAATAATGATGTCGTGGAAAGAACAAATCTGTGGGACTATCTTTGCAAGTTCAACGTGGTAGTTTTACCATGGCTTTTAGGAGGATATTATAATACTATTATGGGAATTTCAGATAATAAAGGTTGTTCAACAACTTTCAATAATATTTTTCATGATTTTAATAAGTTCATTTCCAGGAAGGGACTTCTGGATTTGGGATGTAGTGCGAAACATTTACCTGGTGTTACAATAGGAGAGGTGGTAATCGCATCTGGAGTAGACTGGATAGATGCCTTGCTAACATTCAGGGTTTAGAGTCCTTCTCCAGGACCTTGGTTACTCACTTTTCCCCAAGCTATTTCGTATCATGCACCTCTGTTGGTGGAGCTAAAGCAAGGAAGTTCGAATAGTAATGTGTTTCTATACATGATTTATTGGAACTCTATGGATGGGTTCATGAAAATGATGAGGAACTCCTATGAGTAGGAGCTGGATGGTAGATCCTAGGTTGGTTTATCTAGGTGGCTCAAGTGGATCAAGGGTGAAATTAGCAAGTGGGTTGTGAATAAAACAGCAGGGGTAGGGTATATAGAGGTGCTTCAAGAGGAAATTGATTGGTTGGAAGAGAGGATACAAAAGAGTGGGATGACTCTTCCTTTATCCTATTGTGTAACAAAAAATCATTCCAGTCACAATGATTGTTGGAGGTGAAGAGGGATTTCAGAAAAAGTTCCAGGGTGAGGTGGCTAAAGGAAGGTGATAGAAAAAGTTTTTTTTTCCACGCTTTCTTGAAGGAGTGGAAAAACATAAAGATCAACATTAAGCTTGAGGATGAGACATTTTACTCTAATGTCTAGGTCACTGGTAAGATGGATTTGGAACATTTTTAGTCATTTCTTATATGTGATCGCCTAGGGTATTTGAAAGAGGTGAACTTACAACTCAAACATGAGGTCTTTATTTGTAGTATTTCCAGAAGGGATGAAAATGAGGATAATTATTCTTTATGTTGGGTATCGTCCGATGATGAGGTGTGGGATGTTGTTAGAAGCATGCCACGAGAGAGTGATCCTGGCTCGGATGGTTTCCTGACTTCATTTTAGGTGGCAGCGTGGGAATTCATGGGTGTTGGGGTCATAGATGTTGTACATGACTTCTTTAGGGGGGGTGCTATAGACAAAAGCATATGTTCCTCCAGGTGGTTCTGTTACCCAAAGTTAAAGACCCATCCTCCATTAGTCACTATAGGTCGATATATCTGTGAAATGTTTCATACATTATTTTAGAAAGTGTTCTGGCAAGGAGGCTTAGAATATAGATACTGAGGGTTATCTAACCAGAGCAATACATATTTTTCCAAGCTAGGGGTATCTAGGGGCGGTGGGAGTCACGCAAGAAATGTTGGTTGAATTAAATAAGAAAGTGGTCGGATCCAATGTGATTATCCCGGTGGACATGGATAAGTCATATGATAAGTTGGAATAGAGATTCATCATCACGGTAATGAGGAATCTAGGTTTTCAGGAATGTGTTTGTGATCTCTGCTACCATTATTACTCCTCACCACGAATCACTATTTCTATCTTGGGGAGGAGTTTTGGATTTTTCATGAATGTGTGGGGGGTGAACCAAGGGATCCCCTATCCCCTATTATGTTTATTATTTATCAGGAAGCTCTTTCACAGAATCATCAATGAATCATGAGGGATCAGGGGATGTTGCCTTATAGTGCCAAAGGCTCGGATGGATCTTTCTCACATATGATGTTTGCGGATGATATCATCAATTTGGTGAGTGGCAGTAGATCATATCTGGTTAATTTTATGCGCCTAATGAGGCTATATGGCGAGCTCAGTGTTCAACATATCAATTCTAGGAAGAGCCATGTCTTTTTAGTGAGTAGATGTTCTAGAAGGAGGAGTAGGTGCATACAAGACATTCTTGGAATGCAGCAGAAACAGTTGCAAATGAGGTATCGTGGGGCACCCATTTTTACTAGTTGAGTGAAAAAGTGCTTCTTTAAGGACATCATAAATAGAATTATTGGGTGGATTATGAACTGTATGAATAGGTTTCTCTCCTTCGGGGGCCGAGTGGCGTTGATTAATAGTGTGGTTTCTTCTATTCCAATGCATGTTAGGTATGTTATCACTCCTCCTAAAGAGACAATTTCTTCTATGGAGCAGTTTATGAAGATGTTTTTATGGGATGCCAACTCATCAGGCAAGGATCATTGGGCTTCCTGGCACCAGGTTGCCAAATTGGTGGAGGTGTACGGGATCAGCTTCCGAGACATAGTTTACCCTATGCAGACCGTGGAATCCCAATTGGCATAGGACATTATGGAAGGGAAATCAATGTGTGCTAGAATTATTAGTTTTAAATATGGAATAAATTGGGTGGATTGGGACAGTATAAAGTTGTACAGATTGGTGAAGATTATAAGGTATCATCTTGAAATTCTTCAGGTGTCCTCTCGATGGATTGTGGTGTGAGGTGAGCTTAATTTATTGAGTTAAAACTCAGCTAGGCGGAAGCTGTTTTTCCATTGTGTCCTAGACTAGACATGTCGGTTAGGGTGGCCATCCATTATCCAAAGTTAATTGAATCTATTCTGAGCCCAGATCAAATGGAAAAATTCAATGAAGTTGTGTTTATGGATGTGGAGGACTGATGTTGTTTCACAAAGTCAAATTCTGGGTATTATAATGGTTCTGATTATCGGGGCTTGATCTAGTATAGAGGGGAGCAGGATGAATGGGGGCACGTTTATGGTGTAAAGAGGCCCCCCTGAAGATGTGCTTTCTCAAGTGGAGGGATCTCCACCAAGAAAGTCCCAATAAGGATAATACATAGAAGAAATGCATCCATCTAGCATCCTGATGCTACTATTGTTCTAATCAGTAGGAGGAGATGGTGGTACACAGTTTTATTAGGAGTGAATGGGATGCATGTTTATAGTAAATCATTGATAGATGAGGAGATATGATGGAGATTTCTCATCCATGCAGGTGTTTCTTGCGAATTGGTTTATGGGAGTGGAGAATTAGGGCATGGAAAATAATAGTAGAAGCATCATGGTTACTTCAGTTTTATGGACGTTGTGGGAGGATCGGAATAAATCCATAACAGAGGCACGTCCAATGGTCTGGCTCTTATAGGTGCATATGAAGTATTTTCTTCATGAACTGTACTCTCTAATGAAGGGTAATCACCACTGTCTTCTGTTCGGAAATACCATGAACTGCCAAGTTACCCGGCCAACACCTCAGAGTTTTTGGGTACGATGGAACCCCCCATTTAATGGCTTTAAACTTAATGTTGACGGTTCTTTGATGGGTGGGCTGATTCATAGGGGACGTCTGGTCCGAGACAAGAATGGTTCAATTTTATTATCTTTTGGAAGCTTTCATGCGTCGGGTATTTCAGTGAGTGTTGATGTAAGAGCCCTGCACACGAGTTTAAGGTTGTTCAAAAGGTTCTCAGTGGGGTTATTAGAAGAGAAATCAAACCCTGACGTGTTGATTAGGGCCTTGCAGGGGAAATTTGAGCCGCTGTAGAGTTTGACGTACATTATATGTAGTTCCACCTCATTGATTGCTAGAGGATGTTCAGTTTGGCATATTCATAGAGAGGGCAACTTCACAGCGGATGCTCGGTCTAGGGGTGATCGCCCCAGGAAACCCCTCTTGGGTTTTTATAATTTGGGGATGTTACCACATGAATGTAATGGCTTTTTTCTTGGGGATGCTCTGGGGTTTCATCACTTTAGGCCTCTGTGACTTCTTGTATTATGGGAAGGGTGTTATTTTTTCTTTTGTATAATAAAATAAAAAATCAATTATCATCATCATGTCCTTATACTAAATTCTATTCCTATTTGGTATCTTGGACTACTCAATGAGGGATACTCTTAGGTTCCAATTGAAACTATTATTATTGAACCTTGTGATTATGTATCTAAATATCTAAGACTAATAATTTATAATCAAATATTATCGCTAGGGTATATTTATATGAAAAAATTATAATTACACTACCATGTCATTCAAACGCCTCTGTATTGAAAATCATATTATCTACAACATATACTCAATTATCAAAATATAATATTATATATTCCATGGATAAACAACGATAAAAAATCCATATAGTTTACATAATATCCTTAATGTATTGATATATAGGATTCAAATTCCCTATAAAGTTAACAGAGGACCTTTCCCATCGACATGGGTCATATTATCTACATCAAATTTTATTCTTAATTGATTTTACATCCCTACAACCCATCAAATCCTCTGAAATGAATATATCAAAACCCATTGAAACATAATCACTTAAATAAAAAAATACATTTCGAACTCCCACTGGGACTTCACCAAAAACAAACTTGAAATATATTATGTTTCACAATGAAATTATTCAATAGTTCACATGTTGATTATTAGCATTATTATTATATATAAAAATCATATATCAATGTCATTACTCATTATAAACCTATGTACTATATTCACTTGATGCTGTAAATTTCATATTTAAGGAAGAGGTTTACTTCCATTCAGGTTATTCTAAAGTAAAAAATGTTCAAGATGATAGTGGGTCATTACCTTTGAAAACTAAAACGTGATGTAAATATTACTCTTAATTGAAGAAAAATACATGGTAATGATTATAAAAAAGCATATTATTTATTTAACACTTAAACATGATTTATTACATAAACATGAACTTAATAAAACCTAGAAGTTTGATAGGTCTTGTGTATTTGGGGATTAGGAACATTACATGACAACATAAGACATAAAAATATAACATCTTAATTTAATACTTCTTTTTCCTGACCACAACATTCCTTAATAGTTATCATTTAATGGGATAACCTGAAGACATACATGATAAGAGCATGAGATATGAATCCTAGTAAGGGAGTAAACAAGGAATAACATGAATAATACAATACATGTTTCGAAATAGGTATGTCAATGGAGCATAATATAAAATGAACATAAAGTCAATATATAGCATGATTATCATAACGTGGGGATGTGGCGAAAACATTTAACATGATATTATCATGTGCCAAGGTTCATTGCACATGGAGCAGGAGTAAAACCTCATTGTAGTTGAATTAACATGGGTAAACCCTCATTTCACTTGAATTAGCATGAGAAAACCCACATTTTACTTTATGTATCATTGTACTAATCTTTAACCAACTCATTGGAGTGCTATCGGGGATCACCTTTCTTAATCATCTCATTTCATGCATAAGTGTGCCACATAGATCATACAACATGCATTCATTAACCAACATCATTTATTCCAAAATAAAGAAATGTATAATTCATACATGCGACTCATTAATCAATAATTAAATGTTCATAAAGGTTAATTCCCTTGAATGATAAATTAACAAGGTACTCAGTACACAATGACTTTGTCTTGGAAAATTGCGGTGCAATATCTGCAGCTTAACAATGTTATATAAGAATTCATAAAAATGGTTGATGAGAGAAAAATGGAAATATAATTGTATAAAATTTAAATTTAAATTAATGGGGTTATATATATACATGTCCCAATATATGAAATAAAATTTGGATGCATAATTTAAAATAATTTCATGAATGTAATTGAGGAGAGATAAATCCCTTATAGAATTTTGGCATGGTAAATAGTGTACAAAAGAGAAATTAATGAGATTGAAAGGGGTATATAATCATTCAAAAATATGGAGGGTAGTATATGGGAGGTATGGAATCAAACTCCAACATTTTTAATTGGAATTTAAAAGGAATAAAAAAATATGTAAACCTGGATATAAATATGGAAGGAAGAAATCTCTTACATGGAAGTGTGATCCCTAATGATTGGGAGAGGATTGAGAGAGGCTTCTATGGAGATTAGGGAAACTTGGGAGGATTATAGATAGATGGTTCTAGGGGTTGGTTGTTCTAAAAATGGTTTGAGTGGAGAGGAATTGGAGATTGAGTGGGTTTATATAGGAAAGGAGATGGAATTCTTTACTATTTTGGTTTTGGACACTACACATTAAACTAATCAACACCACAAACCAACCCATGGTTTTTGCCAACGGTTTTTTCCAAAGGGGATTGGAAAAATTTATTTTATATGTACAATTTTCTAAAATAAAAAAACATATTAGGCTTCAATATGTGGAGTTGAGTCACACTCTCATGGAAATCATTTTAAAATGATAAACTATTATATATATATTGAATGGTCCACTAAGGCTCCATAAAATTAATCAAAAAATATAAAATCACATTATATTAAATTTAAAACATATATTTTTCGAATACAACTTTTATTTTATTTTTTTACGTCACTATTGGCTCATTATGATGTCATAAAACAAATTGTATATTTAAACGGTATTTAATTTTTACCCAAAAATTTGACTATCTCAGAAAATAATGAACAATTCACCATTAGATAATTTTCATATCATGAATCCAAAAATAATATTGATTTTATCTAAATAATTTCCTAAATATGTGAATTTTTACTTTTAATAGAAAAACTACAATTTATAAAAAATTCATGCATTTTGAGAAAAAAGCCTTCAAACATTAGTAAAAATTAAATTTAAATTCATAAAAATTGTAAGATCGTTTATATTTAATAAAATTAATTTATATATAATATTTTATTACAATATTATTTAATTCAAAAATACAAGAATTCATAAAAATAGATTTCTTAAGTGAATACTAACTAAAATACTATTTGTTCTTTAAAAACCATTTAGAAACTGACAATAATAAAATGAATATATATTATTTATTCAATATAAAAAATGCACATAATTACAGTGGTAAAGTCTTATAACATAACCCCTTATAATACATTCATAATATCTAATGGTAAGGTGTGCGATGGTGATAGACTATTGGGGCGGTCGGATAACATCGCTCAGGTAGTAATATATATTACCTTTCACTTCTTCCATAGGATGTTCCGTTCAAGCTTAACATGTTGAATCTAGGCTTGTTATTGGTCAATATAGAATCCCAATGAAGGTACCTCCATTCCAAGATCCAAAAAATGGGCTTCGTATTGAGCAATACCGTTGGATAAGGCCATCGCTTCCTTTGTCTGAGTAAATTGGATTTGCTAAATCCCTATATTTATACTAATCATGTGATTACTATTCAATGGATATATTAGCCAAAGTATCAATTATTAACGGTATTTTAAAATCCAAAAACATAAAACCAAGGATGTTCATACGAATTATATAACCATTTTACATAGTAATACATTTAATTAGATCAAGGGTAATTTTCATTAATAAAAGTTTGGGTCATTATAATATTCCCCCCTTAGGAATTTTTACCCTTGAATTTTCCTTTTACCACACTAAAATAGACACAGGTAATGCTGCTTAATCACTGCCTCTAATTCCCACATTTCTTCTTCAAACTTGTGGTTTCTCCACAACACCTTGATGAGGGGCATTGTCATATTTTGTAGAGAATTTTCCATATGATCTATGATCTTCACCAACTTCTCTTCATAGGAGATCAAATTCTCCAATGATACCACCTCTATATTCAGTACATGTGATTGGTTAGATATGTACTTCCTCAAGAGTGACACATGGAATACATCGTGCACTTGAGACCGGTTTAGTGGGGGTACTTGTTGATATGTCAGTTCTCTAATGCGATCAAGGATATCAAAAGGGTCGATGTACCATGTACTAAGCATTACCTTCTTGAAAAATCTCATAAATCTCTTCCATAGAGATATGTGGATGAATACCATATCTCAACATAAAACTCTAGGTATCGTCTATGATTATCGCCATAGCTCTTTTCTATAATCTGAGCAGCTTTAAAGTGATGATGGATGGTCTTAACCTTCACCACCATTTCTTTGATCATACTTGGACCTATGAGTTTTCTCTCCCAAACATCATCACAAAATTCCATTATTATTCTCCTCTTACCATGAAGGGATTCATAAGGTTGCATTTGGATGCTTGAGTGGAAGTTGTTATTGTAAGATAACACATCCAAAGAAATATGTTGATCCAATCCTCTTTTGAAGTCCATTGAGAATGCTCTCAACATGTCTTCTGGTGTTTGGATAGTTCATTTAGATTGGCCAATATTTTGAGGATAATAAGATGTAATGAAGTTCATCTTAGTATTTAGAGCATGTTGAAGACTCTTCCAGAACTAATAGGTGAATATTGGATCTCGATTTTATACAACAGATAGTGGTACTCCATGAAACCTTATCACTTCTCTAATGTATATCAATGCCAGTTGATCCATTGAGAAATCCTCTCAAATCGCAATGAAGAGTGAGTCTTTTTAAGACGATCCATAACATCCCAGATATAATTGTTTCATTTGGATGACTTTGAATGTCCGGTAACAATGTCCATGGTGATGTTATCCCATTTCCACATTGGTATGGGTAACAGTTGCATCATCCCCTTAGACTTCCTCCCCTCATCCTTAACATTCCTACATACCATGCACATTGATGAATATTCAGCTATCTCCTTCTTCATGTTATCCCACTAATAAAACTATCTGAGATCTCGGTACATCTTTGGGTTTCTTGGGTTAATGGAGATTTTTGAATGGTGTGCATCATCCAAAAGTTCATTCTTTAACTCTGGATTTTCTAGAACACATAGTATTGACCCGTATCTCACAATTCCTTCTTCATTAATATTGAAAACTGACTATTTCCCTTTTATGATAATTTTCTCTTCATTTTTAACTCCCAAATAATCCTTTTGAGCATCCATTAACCTTTCCAAAAGAGATGTTTGAGAAATAATTTGTAAAAGGATTGATGATGTTCCCTTTATAATGGTTCCCATATCTATATTCATCAAATATAAAAATATTGGATCCTTTTCAACTCTAATCAATGATATAATTGATGGGTCCTTTCTTCATAGAGCATCTTCTGTTGGGTCGAAACAAACGAGGAATGATGGCAAGAGGGGGGGGGGAATTGCCTTTTAAAAAATTGATTAACAAATTAAAAATCAAAGTAAAGTGCAGCGGAAATAAAGAGGCAAGACACACAAAAATGATAACGGAGTTCGGCCAAAAACCCGGCCTACGTCTCCGCTCCCAACTCAACCGTTGAGAGATTCCTACCGCTTGCTTTTCAATGGTTTTAGAAAGAAACCCACTAGGCTTTGAGGTAGCACTAGGACCTATTACAGCTTGCTTTTTGTGGTTTAGCAAGAACCCACTTGCTTTTGATGGTTTAGCAAGAACCCACTAGCCTTTTTAACGGGTGAAGGCTAGCTCACCGAAACACAAGCCTTTTAAAAGGAAAGGCTTGAAGAAACCTCTTCACACCTTAATGGTGATGTGAAACCCAAAAGAAAGGGGGATGAAGAAAGAGTTTGGGGTTTGTAGGAACAAACCCAATTTTAAAGCTCAAAATGAATAAACAAGAAAAACCGTAGTTAAGGAAGACTTGGGCGCCAATTGGATAGATGGAGTTGATGTAGAGTTCTCTCCCAAGCTTCTTGAGGTGCTCCTTGGATTGGAATTTGGTTGGAGCACTTGAGGATCCTTGAAGGTGGAGCGCCGGAGGTTCGCCAAATGTGCAACAATATGTCCGGGAGCTTGGTATATGATCCGATTAGGTTCCGGGGCTTCCTTGGCCTTTATTTATAGGCATGGAACCCATTGGGGGCCTTCGGAGCCGTTGGAGAAGTCCTCGGAGCCGTTGGAGGCCAAAAGATGGTTGACTGGTCAAACCCAACGGCTAGTTTGACTGGGCTACCGGCTGGCCGGTACAGGTCCACCGGCTGGCCGGTGCCTTGGCAGTGAAGGAGAATTCTGGTCCAGGCTCCACCGGCTGGCCGGTGCCAGAGCCACCGGCTGGCCGGTGGCAAGACAGTAGCAAACACTGTGCTTGCTGGGTGCCACCGGCTGTCCGGTGCTGAGGCCACCGGTTGGCCGGTGGTGAGGCAGTAGCCTCCTCTGCTGAGCAGGTGCCACCGGCTGGCCGCTGGTGTGCCACCGGTTGGCCGGTGGTCTGGACAGAAGGATGCCTTCTGTCCAGGCTCCTATCGGTTGGCCGGTGCACTTCCATCGGTTGGCCGGTGGACTGAATTTCAGTCCACTTTGCCTCCTTTCTTTCTTGGCCCAATTCCTTGGCCCCCTGAATTGATTCCTATCATCCAAAAACACTTGAAAGAGGATTAGAAAAATATGAGGGTGATTGTGATCATGAAAATAAAACCTTGAGGGGTTCGAGAGGTACAACAATCTCCCCCTATTTTGATGATCACAATCACCAAAACAATCAAAGTAAAATACTGAAATTGAAAGGAAATGCTAAGCATAATGAAAAGGATTCTCCCCCAATCAATCCAGAGATTTCTCCCCCTTTGTGATTATCAAAATAGATTGGGGCATAAAACTTGATTGAGGGAAATGAGAGATTTTAAACCAATTGAAATTTTTGAAAATTGAATTGAAAGTTTTGAATCAAAAATTTGAATAACAGTTTTAATTGAATGTTTTGAATCAAAAACCAATTGAATTTTGAAATTTGAAACCAAATGTTGAAATTGAAAGTTTGAATTGAAAATTCTGAAATCACAAAAAAAAAACTTAAAATTGTTATGCACGGATTTTCCCTCTCTTCTTCCGATGAGTCTAAGTGGACCACCATAGACATTGCAAACTTCGAGCTTGATGGCAAAGCCATGAATGCTCTACATTGTGGGTTAGATAGAAATGTTTTTGATCATATTTCTTCTTGCACATCTTCACATGATATTTGGAAATGTTTAGAGCTAACCCATGAAGGTACTAGCATGGCTCAAAAGCAAGAACCGGCTCAAAAGCAAGAACCCGCTCAAAAGCAAGAATCCGATGCAAAATCCGTACCCGCTTGCCCACTTCACAAGAAAAGGGCCAAAAAAAAGGAACGAAAAAGGTCCTCAAGGCGACATGGAGTGACACCTCCTCATCCTCCTCCTCCTCCTTCTCCTCGAGCGACCAAGGTACAAAATTCCTAATGGCATTCCATGAGGTAACTTCTTCCGACTCCTCTTCCTCTTGTTCTTCAAATTCCAATTCTTTAAATCATCTTTCTTATGAAGAACTCTCACATGCTAGAGACCAACTAGAAAAAGGTTTTCATACTTTATCGTCAAAATTTGTTGCTTTAAAAAAATCTTTCAAAAAACTTTCCTCCGAAAAAGACCAACTTCTCAAAGAGAAGGAGGAACTCACCCTTAAAATCCAAAATTTTCCAAATGTTGATTCTATGGAATCAACCATCAAAGACCTAAGGGAGACCCTAGCCAAGTTCACCCAAGGTGAACAAAATTTGAACAATCTCCTTGGTTCCCAACGAATTTCAAGAACCACCAAAGGGCTAGGATACACCAATATAGCTTCCTCCTCCCATGCACCCACTGTTTTTGTAAGGGGGAGCTCAAGTTTTAAATTTTGTAACTATTGCAAAAAACCCGGGCACCTAATATATGAGTGCAATTGCAAAAATGCCCGGTACGGCCAACCCAAATCTATTTTCTATTCGGACGAATTTTATAGGAGAAGACCCGCTATGAGACAAGTTTGGATTGAAAAATCCCTTCTTGCGAGTCTCTCCGGGCCTAAAATCATCTCTTTTCAAAATCCCTCTCCCCGGTGACTTTTTGTTTTTATTTAGGGGGAGTTAGGTTTGTTTAAGCTTTTTGTTTCAATTCAAACTTTCAAAAGAAGCCCTTTTTTCCAAAATTTTCGATTCCAACTTTCAATTTCAACATCTTCCACCTTGTTTTCTTTCCTATGGTGCTAATGGATTGAGCAGTCATATCCTTTGATCATCTCTACCAATCTTTGTTGGCGCATCTTCAAATCATTTTTTGTGAATACAAACGTGATGATTTTGTGATCCATGTATATTTCACACATATCCCCAACGGGGTAATGTCGCCTAATATTTTAAGTGAAGATAACTAAATAAAACGTTACATCATGTGTTGGATAGTTTTTCTCATGAACATTAAATTTACATGATGCATAAGAAATGATTTTCATTTCACATCAAATCACAGCCTAATAACTTCTTCGAATAATCCCAAAATACCACAAAAATATATCTACTTATGGGTAATTTGAGAATAGGCATAGTGATAAGCATCATTTTCAACTCCTTGATGCACATTTCGCATTCATCACTCCAAGAAAACTTTACAACCTTGTGAGTAATCTTGGTAAGAGGGTTTGATAATCATGAGAAATTTCTCACAAATCAGTGATAATATCCATTTAATCCATGGATGTTACGGATATCCATCACATATTTTTTCCTCTCCCATCCCTCAAATGAATTTTTCATGGAGGGACCCATAGATATCCCATTGTGGGTGATGATATGACCCTAATAATGAGATATCCTTCTACATGAACTCACACTTTTTGTACATTTCATATAGATTATAGTTTTTCAAGGTCTCTAGTATAGTGATTAAATGATCCTCATGCGCCTCTTTAATTTTGGAGTATATTAGAATATTTTCTATAAATACTAACAAAAAAATTTCTACGTATACTCTAATGACTCACTTCATCATTTCTATTATGATTTCTGGAGAATCAATGTGTCTTAAAGGAATTTCTATGAATTCATAGTGCTCGTACCTTGTACCAAAAGCAGTCTTGGGGATATCCTCCTTCTACACCCTTATTTGGTAATATCCCAACAACAAATCCACCATGGAGATGTATTGTGCTCCATATAGCTGATAGAACAAGTCATTAGTTCATGGCATTGGATTCTTGTTCTTTATCGTGATTTTTTTGAGCTCATGATAATCAATGCAAAGGTGCATAGACCCATCCTTATTCTTGATGAAGAGGACTGGTGCACCCCATGGTGAAGCACTAGGGCATTAAAACCCTATATCTAGATTCTCATGTAGTTTATTATTTAGTTCTTCAAGATCCACAACAGCCATTCTATATGGAGTCTTGTATATGTTCAATTCCCCAAGTATAAGATAAATTGATAATTCAAAATCACTTCTAGGAGAAAGACCTAGAAATTCCTCAAGAAAAACTTCAATGAATTCCCTCACAATATTCATGTCTTCAAAGATGGTTGCTTCTTTATAATCAATCATTTGAGAAAGATAAACATTCTCATAGTGAATAAATATCCACACTTTAGATGTTGGTTCTAAATTATATTCATCATCTTCCTTGCACTTGTACAGAATCTGGGGTTGATTCGCCAAATGTAGATTGATTTCCCTCTCACAAAAATTTATGTTGGATCTAAATAGGGAAAGACATTCCATGCCAATAATTTATTTAAATTATACCTAAGGCAGTATGATGAGTTTATTTGGGACGTTCAAGCCACAAATTATGACAAGGGAGGATTATTATTCATTGGATCTAATGATTTCCCCATTTTTCGTTATCACCAACATCTTTACTTCCATGATTTTTGGTGGTGTCGGTATTATTTTACTAAACATTTGTGATATACAATAATTCATTTAATCATAATAAAAAAGAATGTTCTCTACTTATGAATGCATAACTAAAGTACCTAACACCACTTTGTTTTTGGGGTTCTCTTCAGTAGTAGTGATGGAAAATCCAACCCTTACTGCCTTGGAGGTTCTTGTTTGCCTCTAAAACCCCTTGGTTTAGGGAACTGGTTTGCGATGTGGCCTGGTTCTTTACAGTCAAGAAATGCACACTATGTTGAGGGTCGAACAGAGAATTCTTCTCCTCCGTCACAGTATCAAGTTATTCATTCCGATAGTTAATGGACAGGTGTTCTTATCTTCCAAACCTAAATCATTTCTTCTTCCCCTTCTAGCGATTTCATGGGTTCTTCTTTCCGCACCTTTGGCAAGTTCGGTATTATAATTTCATAGTACCATTTGATTTATCGATCGAACTACTAGAATTAAAATCCACTTTCTTCTTCTTATCCCCATGATAACACTATGATTTTCTGATCTCCATTTCATCTTTGTGGGCACACCGGATAATTGCCTCATAGCTATCGAATTCACGGATCGCCATGGATTCACATAGGCTAGGTTTTAGCCCACCAAAGAAGCGTTCAACACTGAATTTGGGGGGTAACAACCAAGATGGAGGTGTATCGTGCAAGACTTGTGATGTTTTCCTCAAACAATATTATATATTATTCATCTTTTTTTGTGAGGTAAAGTAAGTATCTTTCCATATTAAGTCGGAGGGTGGGAGGAAAATATTTATCGAATTTTTTTTTTCCATAAATCCTTCAATTCCAGCACCACGATCTCTTCCTCAATCTTCCAATTTATGATCAATTTACACCATTTATCAGCTTCACCCAATACAAGATAAGAAACCATAAAAACCTTCTCTTGTTCAGAACATTTTATAGATGAATAAGATCTTATCAGTGGAGTTGATCCATTGTTTAAAGATTGAGGGATCAAATGATCCATTGAATGTAAAAGGCCTTTGTCTCATGAAGCTCTAAATTTCATATTTTTTACATTGGGGGGGGGGGTGGAAAGTTTCTCTTGAACCATATTTCTATTCAAAACCTAATTTATCTTGTAGATTATCCTAAAAAATTCTGATTCCCGCTGCCATCAGATTGGGCATCTCATTATAACAGTCATCACCTTGATCTTCACATCGGTTGTTAACCCATGTCCTCCTATTACTAGACAATGGTAAGAATAAAATAATTGTTAGGGGTAACAAATAAAGGGGAATCCAATTAAAAAGGGATAACTTATAAATTACATTTATTTCCATAACATATAAATTTATAGGCTTCCTTCTATGTTATCCATGATCTACTTCCCAACATATATTCATAGGGTAATTTTTTCCCTTAGTAAAGGTCCATACTAAGCTTTTGAATTTAACAAACCATATCCCCCCGGAGTGTTATAACCAAGAGTGTAGCATTTCCAATTATCGTGCACTAGTTCTCATTCGATTTGAGATCAAATTAGTGTTTTCATGTTTTACCCCTAGAAACATATGTGCCAGAACCACATCTAATTGTTCGTATAAATAAAGGGATTTATTTTCTTGATAAACCATTTACTCTATTCTCACAAAACTTTAGGTCTGGTTTTATTATACTTATTCTTATCCCTAAGGCTTTCACTAGGTATTTCTAATCCTAATACTCAAAATAACTAAACCTATCCTCTGATACCAAATATAATAACCCTGCAATTTATTTCACACTTAAACATGGTTTATTAAAAAAATTTGCACTTAATACAAACCATACAATCAAAAGGTATAGTTTATTTATAGATTAGGAACATTAAACGAAAAAATAAGACAAAAAATACCACATCTTAATTGAAAACATCTTTTACAAGACCACAACATTCCTACATACATAACACTGTATGAGATAACCTGAGGACATACATAAGAAAAGGGTGAGTTATAAACCTCAGTAAGGGAGTAAAAAAGGGACAATTTAAAGAATAAAATACATGTTAGGAAATAGGCATATCAATAGATCCTAATAAAAACATGACCATAAAGGCATTATATATAATGATTATCATAAAGTTGATATGTGAACATTTAACATGATATTAGCATGTGCCAAGGATCATTGCACATAGAGAATGAGTAAACCCTAATTAAAGTAGAATTAAAATGCGTAAACCATAATTTCACTTGAATTATCATGATTAAACCCTCATTTCACTTTATTTATCATGATATTAACCTTTACCCAAATCATTGGAGTGCTATCAGGGTGGACCCGTCTTAATCATTTCATTTCGGGCGGAAGTGTGCCACATAGATCATACAAAATGGATTCATTAAACATCATAATTTATTCCATGATAAGGGATTTTAGAATTAATACATGAATCTATCTAGTCAACAGGTAAATTTTCATAAATGTGAATTCCCTTGATAGAGAAATGTGCATGGTATTCATTACACAATGACTTTGGCATTGAAATTCGTGGCGCTATTTCGACAACATAATGTCGTGACATAAGAATTCATAAAAATGGTTCATGAGGGAGAAAGGTGGATCTCATCATATTTACATGAAATGGACTATAAGGGGGTCATATAGATACATTTACCAACATATGTAATGGAATTTTGATGCATAATTTAAAATAATTTCTTGAATTAAAAGGAAAGATAAATCCCTTACAAATTTTTGGCATGGTAACGGGTGTACATGTGAAGAATTAATGAGAGATAAAGGGGTATATCATCATTGAAAAATAATGAGGGTAGTATATGGGAGGTTCAAAATAAAACCCCAACATTTTTAATTGAAAATAATGGGGAATAACAATATAAGTAAACCCATAAATAAATAAGGAAGAAAGAAATCCCTTACATTGATGTGTGAACCCAAAGGTTTGAGAGAGGCTTGGTGGAGGATTATAGGGAGCTTGGGGAACCATGAGAGGACACTATAGAGAATAGGGGAGGGTTAGGAGAGCTCCAAATAGTTTTATGGAAAATTAATCATATATTGAGTGTGTTTATATAGGAAAGGAGAGGGAATTCATTATTATTATTGTTTTGGACACTACACTTAAAACTTATCAACACCGCAAACCATCAATGTTTTTTTACCATGGTTTTTTCCAAAGGAGAGTGGAAAACATTTTTTTTTGGAAAATGGCCAAACATAAAAATATATTATGATTTCTCATGTGTAAGTGAGTCACACTCTCAAAAAAATCATTTTAAAATGTTAGACTCTTTTATAAGTCTTGGAGAGTTCACTAAGGCACCATAAAAAAATTAAAAAAATATAAAATCACATTATTTTAAATTTAAAACATATATTGGCCGAATAATTTTTATATTATTTTATTACATCACTATTGGGTCATTATGATGTCATTAAACACATTATATATTTAAACGTTATTTAATTTGTACCCAAAAATTCAACTATCTTAAAAATTTATGAAACATTCACTATTAGATAATTTTGACATCTGGAATACAAAAATAATATTCATTTTTTCTAAATAATATTCTAAATATGTGTATTTTTACTTTTCAAATAAAAATAGACAATTATAAAAAATTCATGGGTTTGGATAAAAACTGCTTTGAAACCATAATAAAAATTACAGTTGTATTCATAAAAACTATATGAAAATTTATATTTAATAAAAGTAATTTATATATAATAATTTATTAAAATATTATTTAATTCCACAATCTATTAATTCATCAAATTTGATTTCATAATTAAATATTAACTAAAATTACTATTGGGGATTTAAAACCCATTTACAAAGTACCAATAACAAATTGAATGTATATTATTTTTACCAGGAAATTCTGAACCAGGCGTAAGCCTGGTCCCACAAATTTATTAAAGGAAAAAAAGAGAGAAAACAACCGGTTTAAGGGTTGCCGGTACCCCTTACAACGTGACACAGCAACCAAAGACCACTCTGCATCATACAGTGCAAAACCTGTATAATACCTAATGGTAAGGTGTGTGATGGTGACAAACTCTTGGGGCGACTAGGATAACATCGCTCGGGTGATAACCTCTATTAACCTCCACTTCTCTCATAGGAGGTTCCTTTCAAGCTTAAAATGTTGAAGCACAAGCTTGGGAATGGTACATAGCGAAGACCAGTGATGCTACATCCTTTCCTAGCTCCAACAAATGGGCTTTGTATGGAGAAATTCTACTAGATGAGGCCATATATTCATTTTTCTATGTAAATTGGATTTGTTGTAGCCCTTCATTTATACTAATCATGTGATCACTATTCAATTAATATATCATAAATGGTAAAAATTATTAATGGTATATTAAAATCCAAAAAAAATAAAACAGTGGAACTAAATATGTCTTATATGACCATTTTACATAGTAAGACATTTAATCTGATCAAGAAGAATTTTCATTAATAAAAGTTTGGGTCGTTTCAACGATACTCTAACCTTGGTTCTATAATTTATCAAATGATATCACTGGAGTAATATGTATAAAAAATTCAATGAATATGTTCTTCTTCAGCTCATGCTTAATAGGATTTTGATAAATGGGTGGATGATAGAGATGAAAGGAAACTCAATATGTATGAATATGGACTTATTAGATTTAATACATATACCGAAATATGGAATTTAATGGTATCTAATATTGAGAATGGTATTATAATTAATCTAAATTTAGAATATAAAAACATCACCATGGATTGATTATTATACTACAAGTATGAAGTGGGTATGGGGATGTTTTGATTGTATATGAATGTTTTTGAGGAATTTCTTTTAACGGATGACCAATTAGAAATGTAGAACAGATTGAATAATGTATATTAGATATCATTCTAGTTTGATATTATTTTTTCTTCTTAGTGAAATTTTATATTTTAGAAATAGGAAGAGTGCACATTGGATTGTCTAAGAATGTTCTCAAAAATTGGCATTGGATGCCAGTAATAAGGTGGTTGGTTTATAGCCTCAATCTGTGTAGGTTTCCATTCGGGTTGTTTTAACTATTTTTTTTGGGCTAAATGGATAGTCTGATGTTTATCTAAATGTGGATATAAATTAAATTGTTTGTTTCATGTAGGGATGTAATATCATCTAAAATATATCATGTTTGGTGATTTATGGTTATGGAAACATTCATTTTTTATTTTTTTATTTGTTTTTGGCTTTGTCTATGTAATCACTAATGTTTTACTTATTTGATTTTATTTTAATAAATTATTCTTGTTACCATGGATTTGGTTTCAAACCCATGGTTAACATTTTACCATCACAAAATGAATTCTCTTCCACAACACATATATATTGTAGACCAATACATGTTATGCTATAAAAATGAATACAAAAAATGGGATAGCAACCATAATTATAATAAACTCTTATATACTTCAATAATTCTATATAGAAATATAATTTCATCAACATGTCTCTTATGTCTAGATATAACATCCCCAAACATAACCCATAACTCTATTTGGATAATAAAATAATCGAATATATAAATAAGGGGTGGGAAAATAAATACATTATATTGGTTCCTCATCAAAACATTAATTAGTCTTTTTGAATTTATATTTAAAATGAGGATATTTAATGAATAAGAATTATATATCAGTCAACCAACTAAATACCCCAAGATTCATATAATAGAAAAAATTAATTCCAAACCACACAATAAAAACATTTCATATGTATGTAACTCGTTTTTTAACCTGACACAATATAAACACCCTATATTCTTTACCAAAACTGACCATTAAAACCCCAGTGGATTCCACGCATCAATATACAGTCGTAGTCATATATATGTAGGGCCCTCACAAAAATATAAATTCAAAAACTATGTTTTCATTTATCCACCAAAAACACAAATATATACTTCAATGGAATCTATTATATGTACAATCACATTGAATTAACTAATTATATAAATTTTTTGTTCATACACTAAAAATCTATATAGAATTAGACTCGTCTTCTACATTTCTATCTATAGGGAATGCCCTATCCTTATACCAGAGTGGTTAATATGTTATCCACCTTTGGAGACATCCACTATATTAGTGAGAAACCTACCTCAAAGAATAACCCCTCATCAACCTATGTCATCACTAACACATATTGTATATCATGTTCGGATAGAAATATCAATCACATTATTATAACTATCATCCTCCTCCTCGTCATCATGAAACAAAAAATAATGAAAAATATTTGGTCACAACATTCATATTATTATAACATTAAATAAATTTATTCAAGTATAATATTTTTATTCATTTTTACAACATGATCGTCACCCATGAAATGTTCAATGGGGTTATAATCACACAAAAAATATGTTTTATGACCCCACTTAAATGTACCAAAATCCAAAATCGAGGGATTAATTTAATTTATCACTAAAATTCATCATATCCTAAGAATATATGTGTTCAACAACCAATTCACTATATAAATATTAAAAAACTCAACATGATTCCTATATTTATATATATTCCATCCATTAAAATACATAATTATCCACTCATATTTCATAGATTCTAGAATTCGTAATGTTTTAAAAACCACATGGGAATATGTAATGACACCCATGTAAAACACTACCACATTAGATATAATATATTATTTCATGAAATTTTTTAGAAATTTTTTCACCTCTATTACATTATGGAATGAAACCATGTGGATGTTGAATCACCCAGCTAAAGACTCTGTGTATAGATGACAGTTGTTTTGGTTTAGAGTTTATGAATGTGGAACCTAAAAATGCGAAATTGGCACCATTATTCCAACTAATTAATATTAAAATTCCGTCATTTTAATTTAAAAATACCTTATCACTATTCCTTACTAGAAAATATATATGATGTAATTAAAATTCAAATATACCAATCAATATGAATATTTAACACCAATTACATTATAATCACATTTCAGGATATTTTCACCTTTCATATATATCTACATATATTAATAAATAAGTATTAAATATAATTTCAATTATGAAAATATTTAATAATAATTATCATGTTAATCATGATAAATAATCAACACTAATTAGAAAATATAATATTCAATTCCATTTCCACATTATTATTATTTTCCTTTTTATTCAAATTCTCTAAAATCATTTAAATATAAATATATCAATATAAACATTTTAATTCCATAAAATTCCAATTCAAATTAATATTTAACCATTCCTCAATGTCAATAATAATAATCAAATTCAAAACCCTTTTCACATTAATTTTTAATTGCTAGTCCTAATTATTTCAATTCCATGTTTAAAAATAATTTATAATTTTAATATATACTCATTGTAGGAAATTAAATTCATGGTATGTCTATAGGGATTATATAATATATTTTTTAAGGCTACATAAATTAGAAGTGTGGATTAAATGATTCCAAATCCTTTAGTGACCATTATAACAAATTCTCCAAATCATATTATTCATTATAATCTATTTGGATCTTTCAAAATTCTACATCCAAGTATCACTCCAACAAAAAATCATAATATTTGAAAAGATGATGAATTATGAATATTATATAATTTATTTCCACATCATTTGATTCATAAATTTATTTCTCATAAATCAAACGTATAACAACTCTATAAATTTATATTACAATTTATTAAAACCACTCATTCAAACACCGTATTGATATCACTAACCTAACTTGTAAAATTTATAAATATCTTATTATAAAATATGAAATATTGTATTCATATCATTTTCAACATAGAAAATACCAAACATGATGAAATATAAAATCTCTAAGAATAATCACTAAAATATAAATTACATGAATAAAAAATAAAATATAAATTTATATATAATCACAAATATTTGAGATAGATCAACCATGTACAAATTTTTTTAAAAAATCCTCTCATGGGATTATATCTTCTTTTTAATCAAATAACATGAATAAAATTTTATAATGTACACTTTAAAATTAACACTTTTACATTATAACACAATATGAAAAAATCTCAATAACTACAAAAAATAAACATTTTCATTATATTATATTTAACGCATATTGATGAAAATTTTTGAGATAAATTACATGATAGAGTAGTTAATAAATGATTTAAACATCATTATTTTAATATTTTTTACTCAAGTGAAAAAGGAAGTTAGTTTTGGTTTAGATGACCAATATTAAAAATAATACTTGTTAGAAAAAATAGAAAATTGAAAGAGAAGAGTATGTTATTTTTTATGATGATATTGATGTAAAATTTTATTATATTATGTATATTATCCAAATTAATTTTTAAAATGAAATGAAAGAAATATTTTTATCAACTTTTAATTGAGATGATTCCATTGTATAGTAGTTTGTTACATCATTATTGACTCCCCTATGATTAATCTGATATATTCTTGGAAGAGATAAAATGTCCCATTCCCGTAAATATTTTATTATTAAATATAAATATTTGGAAAAATTAAGGATTAAATAAGGGTATAAACATCACCTATAACATAAGAATGATGTGAATGAGGAAACAAATTTAGTGTGAGGGAATAAAAATAACTCCCATCTTCCATTGTAGGCTTGGAAAATTTATTTTTCAAAAATTTAGCCTCAATATAACTTTGAGTAGATTCAAAATAAATCTTATCTCATAAGGATATACATTTACTCTAGTAAATTTATATTTTCCTTGGGGTAAATTATGATATCTTCCTAATAGTGTTAACTACCAAACTAGAATCACATTTAATCACAAAAAACATCCCCATAAAAAATTCATTTCATAATTAACCACATAGTCAACGACCAAAATAACAGCTCCAAATGAAATAACATTGTTAAGATAATTATTAAAGAATACCTTGATAATTCTAATACTAGTTCTGACGAAATAAACACTTCCTATAGGTCCTTCCATACCATGTCCTTCACTATCCATATTAACATTAACCCAAAATGAGAGTAGAAAATCCACTAGACCTACTTGAGTAGAATGGTTTTATATGGAACACCATTATCAAATAGAAAAATATAATGTAACTTAATAAGGATGGAAATACATATTTTTCAAATATTAATTCTAAGAAAACCAATAACAGTGATAGTTGTTTAACACTCAATGATTAAGATCAAAATTAGTTTATTTGTAATATGCATGACGAATATTTCACAAGTGATGGAGATTAAATTGAAAATACATTGTGTTAATTAAAATATTATATTTCATGTAATTTTTGGTATATTCATGTAATTACTTAAATGGGATAATAAAAAGATAAGGTACAAAAAATAGTAATCACAATTGAGAACATTCTCGGTTAATAGGTAATGTTGGTGGTGAGTGAAGATAAAATTTATAAAATTTATATTTTCAAAATAAATTATTGGTAATAATGTATATTATAAAAAAATAGACAAGTAAAGAGAATATAAAATTATATTACAATATATTTTTTAGGTTGTGGATCATTTGATTATGTTCATGTTTGATTTTGAAAAACCATTTTGAGAAGTTAGTGATTGTTCCAAGATCATTGAGAATCCTTATGAAAAATTTTCATATATTGGTTTTTATATTAATCATAAAATAATTCATATGGATTTATTTTGTGTTTATGTAATGATTGATATAGATAAGGATACAATAATAAAAAAAATATATCAAAAATGTAACCTAAAAATTCAGTGTTTTAAAATATATTTTATAACAAATAAATATTTAAATTTAAAATATCTTATGTCTAGTAATTATAATTTCGCATTAAAATTTCAAATCTCATATTTGATATATTATTAATGTATAATAAATATTATTCAAAAAATAGAGAATTAGATAAAATCAAGATCATAGGTCAACAAAAAAGCAATAGGTTCTGGATGAAAACTAGTATTTTTTTATTACTATTGATTCATTATATTTTTTGGTAGCATAGAATCTGATTCTACATTTATTTGAATATTTATTATCAATTCCATAAGGTATGGATTACTTGAGTTATATAGGTAAACCAATTTTGTTAAAAATAGGTCAAATGTATAAAGAAAAACAAATAACTGAATGCATAGAATAATGTTATAATTTATAAATTAATATGGAATAAAGAAGAACCAATTAGTTTATTTTATGGAATATTTTATTAATATCATACATTGAATGTTTAATGTGAAAAAATATATCAATTAATTATTATAACAAGAAAACAAAGTATTTGTGTCTCTTATTTATGTTACCTTAAAAAAATTGAAAAAGGATTCACCTTGATTATTGAATAATATATGTTTTTTCTCATTTGATGTGGTATATGATCGTTTTTATGAGATTATAGGAGTAAATAGAAGTTACTAGTACATTTTTTAATGATAGATATCTCAAAATAATAAGTTTAAGATAAATATATATTTCAAAAGGAATGATGATATCAAGTAACCCTATATGTTTTATATATTTATTAAAAAACACACATAGAGTTTATCATATGTATGATAATAAGAATTAATTAATATATAATATTATATAATTATTTTTAATGTGGATAAACGACTTTAAAATTTTTATTTAGTGTTTACCAAATAAATGAAATATTACATCAATAGGGGATGTTGAGAACTTTTATTTTTATATTTTGATGGAATAAAGTGATAAGTCGTATCAAATAAATGGTCAATTTAACCAAAGTATCAAGAATATGATGTGTTTCAATACTAAAAATAGTGAACAATAATATGTGTTGTAGTTTCCAAAATATAAAAATATTTAATTTATCATATATAAAATTGGAGATTCAAATAACACAACCCTTATATCTTATTTTCATCAATATATATAGACCATTTTATTGGAATCCAATGCTAGGAGATGTGTGTCCTATCCCACATATTAATTAATTCCATGAGATAATATGTATTATATTTATGTCACACAATTTTGATTATCTAATTTTGTTTTTGAATTTAAAACGAATTTTTAAATGTAGTGTGCCTATTATATAAATAATACTCAATCAAAGGATGTAAATAAATATATGACAAGTATTTATTTATTATTTTAGACAACCTAGAATTTTACATCATTATAGGGTACTATACACCACAGAATGAAATGGTGTTTGATTCTAAAATATGAAATATACTGTGGAATAGGATTGAATAATGGTGTTTAATATAATTCTCATTATATTTAATTATTCTATATTATTTTATAGAATAAAATTTAATTTACTTTTTATTTTCATATAGATTTAGACATGTATCCATATGATATGTGTTATTATTATTCCATAAATTAGTAGTGTGTTGTGTAATTGATAGGTCCATGTATAATCAAGGTAAATGATAAAAACATGAAAAAATATGTCTTACATAATGATGATAAAATCATTTTGGGATATTAATTAAATAAAATAGTATACAAATTATACAAAATGTAATTATTGGATATTATTAAATGATAACTATAAAATGTTTACCACATAATGTAATTATTTTCAATGAAATTGAGCTCTGTAATACATGATTTCTGTTATAATTAATGTTTTAGTGTATAATGAATGGTTTGGAAACCTTTAAAAACATTCCAAATATATATATATATATTATAGAAATAAACCACATTATATTTCAATTTTATTTCAAGATAATTTTTTCAAGAAGAGTTTGAACAATAATAATAGATGGTCGACATTGTATGACATGATACCCATTTCACAACAATTATATATGAGTAATATTAAAAGAATACAATGATGGTAAACCATGTATCATGGGGATGAACATTACGCCAAAAAATCATTTTAAATATTATACTGACTTTTTTGATATATAAGTCATGGATTGAGGAGGAGGACTACACCACAATCATCAGATAAGAATAGTGAAACCCAAAACAAAATTTTGAGTAAAAATAGAAAATATATTATAAAATATGTATATCATTGATGGTATTTTTTATATAATATATGATATAATATTTTGGGTGGTTTCACTATTATTTATAATAATGAAAAATTAATTAATGGGCACAAGAATATTATAGTGAAATGGTATCCATGTGTTATAACCTTTGGTGATAAAATAATGAGTGAAATCGGACGAAAATGAGATTATAACACCCTATTATTTTAGGAATCATATTCTTTTATAAACCATATGTTAATAATTATAATAATTTTTTTTTAATTTCATAAATGGTATTAAAAATGATGTGTAAATAATCTATAGTGTATATAAATTAAACAAAGAACACTTTATTTATTAAAAATTGGAATGTTACAATTAATGAATAGGAAATATATTATTTCAAAACAAGCATTATTACTCACTGTGGTAAAATTACATACATTAGAAGTTCATAAATTAATATAGAAAAATCAATAAAATAATATCATTATCTCAACTATGAAATACCTTAGATCATATTCAACCTTATGGATCATGAATATGAAAAAAAAAAATTGAGGATCACAATTAGAAGATAAATAATTGCTTTAAATATATTGTATAAAATACGAGCTATGCATTGGGAAGTGAGTGTGGCATGAACTAATGATGTGATATATATATATATATATATATATATATATATATGATATCTTATGGTTAAAAATGTGTTAATAGAAAATATATTCCTTGAAGATATGGATATTCAAAATATGGTTAGTGGTTATAAATAAAAATGATTATTGATGTTGTGTATTGTTAGGTATTAAAATTTAAATAATGCAACAAAAAATAAAATAAAAACATGATATTAAGTAATTATAAATATATATATATATATTAATACACTATAAATAAATATTAATATCATTATTGTTACAATATTACATGAATTTAATATAATTATTTTAATATAAATTGTGTAGTGAAATTAATTTTTATAATTGAACTAAAAAATTTTAATGGTATTTATGAAACAGTATTTAGTGAAAATTTAATATTTCTATTTTCCAAAAAAATTGTTTTGTTAAGTATTATATAATTTTTTCTTAATATGTTAAATTGAAAACATTTAAAATATTATTTCATATTAAATATAATATTAAAATAATTTCTATTATAAATTTATAAGAAATAATATTGAGAACACTAAATGTAAAAAAACAAATTTTCTAAGTAAAATTGTTTTTTTATTATATATATATCCATTTAAAAGATATTTTTATCATAAAATATGAATTAGATAAAACTGACTTCATTTTTATATTTAAAATATAAAAATTTGAAAATCTGGATTATTTCATATTTTTATAGATGATTGATTTTTATGATAAGATTTCAAATATTTTTTTAAAAAAATAACATGAATTTTATTACATAAGTATGAATTGGAAATTTATGAAACCTTTTTCAATTAAAAAAAATTATTTTATATGTATATTTATAATTTGTAAAATATGTTTCAGAAATTTATAATCCCATTTTTTCCTTTTGTGCATATAGGTTATATTTTTAGAAAAAACAATTTACTACATTTTACATTTCATATATTAAAAATAATTTTATCACATTAAAAGGATTAATTGAGGAAAAATAAATTCATATATGAAATCATTAGATCAAAATGATATTATAATGTTATATTTTGATAATAGAGGATGAATTTTCTTGGTATGAACATTTTACCGTGGTGAAAAATAGAAATGTAAAAAATGGGTAACCAAAGAGCTAGTGGGAGAAAACATTAAAATACATTTTTAATTGAATTGATGTGATGTTGTTTATAGTGACATGTAATTTTTATAGATAGATATCAAATATATTTAGATAAATATTCATTACGAAACACAAAAAATCCATGACAGAATCATATAGGACTATTTCCTTTAGAAACATGGGAACATAAAAAACTAGTTCCTTAGAGATCTCCATTAACTCCCACTAAGTTTTTAATATCTATAATCCATAAAAGCATATCATACATAGTACCTTTAATCATAACCTAGTGAAATGAAACATAAGAAATGGTGAGATCAGACACTTAGTAAGGAAAATAATGAGAGATATCAATCAATGATCATATTCAGGAATAAGATCATTATGAGGGTACAATATCATAGCCTCACTTACTATGTTCTTATTTAATATAAAAAAATATAGAAAACATGAGTTATGTCATAAAGGTTTAGTATTTAAAAAATCAGAAATCATAAAAATGACAACCCATCTGGAATTGATCATGAACCTTTTTTATGTACTAAACATGTGTGGTATCAACATATGTATATAAACCATTTCATAGGTCATGTTTAACTATGAATACTATCATATAAGGCATCAAACACTATTTCCCATAGTGGATCAAGTACATCGACCTGTTTTTCATCACGGATCAAGAACATCGACTTGTTTCTTGTAAAGGATTAATCACATAGAATTTTTCTCTTATATATATATATATATCTTGATATATAATACATTACCAATCAAATTGGATAGATATACAGGTTCCACCCATACCATAATTAAAAACATACATACGGGTTCCACACTATCATAAAATATTTATCAAATGAAAAACCATGAAATGAAAGGAGTTTCATAAACATTTCATCCTAGCATAACCCATGAAAACAAGTCTCATAATTTTTTTATCATAATCACAATACATTCAAAGTGGGAATAATTATGGTACCATTATTTTATAACCACTGTGAATCATAACTATAATTAATAGAGTTTTTCATTGATAAATAGAGATATGATTAAATAGTCATTAAAAACATGTTGAAAAAAAATCCTTTTCAAATTTATAAATCAAATTTTGAAATTAAAAAAGTGAACATCTAAAAACTAAAATATTTTCATTAAAAAAACTTCTATATTATAAATTAATATTCTAATCATTGAGGCTTAATGATGGCGGTAAATTAAATTCATGTTGTATAATTAAAAGAAACTCCTCTCTAATGTTTTCATAAAAAGTAAAAAATTTCTAAATTATGAAAACAACAAGAAGATTCCTTCTAAATTTTATTTATACAAATTAAATGAAGGGTAATTTTTTAAAAAAACACAATATAACCTGAGAATATTTTTTGTAACCCTTAATAAGTATTTTTAAGAAAATTTATTTTTCACTAAGGAGAAATAAATCATGTTTTTAATAAATAAAATCTTCTTATCTCATAAATAATTAAATTTAGGAAAAAAGGTTAAACATATCATTTTAATATATAAATATACTCGGATATAATGAATGGATTCATAATATTTGTTTCATAAATTTTCATCAATGGTAGTTCATGTATAATCAATCCCGATGAAAATAGTATTGAAACACCAATGCCTTACATTAAGTTTGAATTAATCCATACATATTGGAATATTGTATATAATAAATTTATATTTATTATAAATAAACTATATAACAATAATAAAATATAACATACCATATATGATTTACATATAACCTTTCATCTCACATTTATTAATAATTTTTTATTAAAATCACTCTTTTGGTCGATATCATCTTTGTTTTTCACGCATGTTTTGGCTCGATAATTTGGGTACTTGTATTTTGATCATGGTTACTTCATATAATTAATATTAGTAATGATATAAATATCATATAAATTAATTATATACATATTTATATTTATTCATAATATTGATATATAGGAAAATGAATTTCACCATTCATGGAGATAGTATGCCATACATAAGCATGAATACTATTTTCATTTTTCAACAGATGGAATAAACTAAAGGTAATTAAAAATTATAATTTTCATAATAATTATCGTGGTATATATTTCAAAAATATTCATAAAATTTACCATTATAACAATCTAATTAAAATGAAAAGGAATAATGAATCCCATCACTTTAGGGAGGTGGTAGTCAACAACTATGCATGATTGATGTTATTGCTTTCCAATTGATTGGTAGGTAAATAAGAATATGTGATATTAATAATAAAAAATTATAAACCTTTATTAAATATAATAAATAAACATAAAACCCATTTTAATACTCATCAATAAAATGAGTTGATGAATAATGAATGGTATTGCTACGTGGAGGGAGTAAATTGTATGTACGCACAAGCCATACTTTCGCTTCCCAATTGATTGGAAGGAAGGTGAATTATTTGAATTTAATAATCATAATAAAATATTAATATGTTAATTATAGTTTAGTAATTATGTTTTTTATACCACATGAGTAATGACCCAAATTTTCCAAGTAAATTTGTTTTTAAATATATGGGAATTTTTTCGAGTCAATAAAAATTGACAGTGCATGATTCCAATGCCTGGAGTACCCAGAATGAATTTATGAACAATTTATTGGGTACGTTCAGTAAACGTACAAGCGAGTTTTCCTAACTTTTAAACTGGTGCTCGGAATTGAAATCTGAGTTCACCGTTGTACTCACGACACTGATATTCACTTAAGAAAACTTTCATCTCGACGACAGTGGGTCGAGAGTGAAAGATAGTTTTTGGGTTTTTCGTGTATGATTAAAATAAAAATAAAAGTGTGTGAAATTTTTATTTTTATTTGCAACACCCCTGTGTGTCTTGTAAGGTGGTGTCCACTGGAACTAAACCTCCATGTGAAAGTTGGAAGTGGGGACCACCAGACCTTAACCTCCCTTGAGAGGTTATGGTGGTGGGGACCACCCGAACCGTAACCTCCCATTAGAGGTTATGGTGTTGGGGACCTCTCGGGATTAAACCCCCTAGAAACCACCCTTTAATTGGGAGAAACCCTCAACTCTCTAATAATTGTTGGGGGAGCCTCTTCAACACCTCCAAAATCTTAATTGTGCAAATGCACCTTTTTAATTGTGCCAACTCCCCCTTAATCAATTGAACAATTTTGAATATTATGCCAATGACTTAATAGATATTATAATATATTATCTTCGGTTGCCTTTTCATTTTGGGTGGAATTGGGTAGAGGAGGAACATGGGAGAATGCTCCTAACGATGAACGCCCCACCGACGAAGAATGCTCCACCAATGAAGAACGTCGACGAGGAATGCCTTCGACTACAAATAATGAAATTGACTTAGACATTCTCCTCGGAACTTCCTTCGATGTAGGATGTGTTCGCCTACAAAGAATCGACGTCCTCCTTCTCGCGCCAATGTCAGCCAACAATGGACAAAGTAGGGTTTTAATGTTGTTTGATTATCAATTCACAAGTACACCCCTACTTTTCTTTGAAGGTTGGGAAGAATCTCTGCGGGAGGGTTTGATGTTCTTTGTTCATGTGAACCACTTGATACCGCTCTAAGATAGAGAGTGCAGTCCAAACTAACATGGCTCGTCCTCTCTGAAACCCTTGTGTTGATTTGCGGTGTTCTTCAAAATGGAGGAAGGCGACGAAGGTGGTGAAGGTAATGGTGTCGCCGACCGCGGCCTCCGCAACCTGCGCCTCCCCCAGCCACCCTGGCCTCCTGGCCGAATCGGCCACATGCTGTCGCTGACGGAACTGGCCCCGAGTTGCGCCATGCCTCGGCCATGCCACACCCCGCCTACCACTACCTCCTCGCCGAGCCTCTTGAGCTGTGCCATCCACCGGTCGAGCCACCAGGGCTACTCTGGCCTCCCGGCCGAACTGGCCCTGGTCGCACCACCTTCTTGTCGAACCAGAACCGGTCGTTCCACCCCCATCCCCCAGGCTGAGCTGCCCCAAGCCATGCCCTTGCGGTCCTTTGAGCTGAACCGGCCCCGTGCCCCGGGCCGAACCATCCTCGCGGCGCCCTCCGGGCCGAGCCACCCACGCGGCGCCCCTTGGGCTGAACCTCCCTAGCGCCAAAATGTGGCTGGTCCACACCCTCGTGGACATCCTACACCCTCATGACTCTATGCGGCCCCTCGCAGCCCACTAGGGAGGGCCAATCGGGCCGGACCAGACCCATTGGGTTAGGCCGGGTTGGCCTAGATTGGGTTAGGCCAGGTCGGTCCGACCGGGTCGTACCGGACCCGGGCCCACTATGCCCCTTTAGTTTCTTTTGGCCATATCGTTTCCACCAGAAGTCTATTTGATGAACCATCAATGATGCAGTAAATCATGGAGAGAGATGTTCCCATTGAGTATACTCCACTAGAGTATTGGTTTGATATGGGAAATGGTCAGGTTGGATCAAGCAAGAATCAAACTGGGCCCCCGGGACTAAATGGTTAATAACTCACAGACCGAGCATCCGATTGGTACACCTTATATTATGTTGATACCCCCATGACGTGGCGGACCTTGGTGATACATCTTCGTGGGACTTCGTGAGAGTTAGAGTATCAACCAGTAGCTCGTGGATTGGATCCTCCCAGAGATGAGCGAGTGTAGTGCAGATACCTAGTAGCTAGCTGAGACTTGACAACATCTGACCATTTTGACTCGGAGTGACTCTGTTATCCCTGTGGGGAGGTCCTTGGTGTCATGGGAGTCCCACGGTGGGGAGCGCCTTGGTGTCACGACCAAACCACGGTACTCGAGAGGGGGAGTACCTCAGCAGGCTACGAGGGGGATCACGCTTGGTGATGTGGCAGACCCATGGTGGGGAACCTTCTTGGTGACGTGGCAGATCCACGGTACTTGGTAGGAGGAGTACCTCAGCAGTCCAAGGTTAGTGGGAAGTGTTATTGGTGTCACGGCAGGCCCACTGTACTTTATAGAGGAGGAGTTCTCCAGTAGCCATTGTTTTTTGAAAATTTGACTGGGAATGTTACTTGATACTACCTCTAGAAAAAAAAATTGTTGAGTTGAGTCAGTTTTTTCTATTTTTTGTTAATGATTGATATGGATCACTTGATAACTAAGGTATATGTATGGGCATATACCTACGTATGGTTATTTGTTGATTTCATACTTTATGTTATATCCTTGGTTGGTCTTGTGAGACCTAGAGGGTATTGGGGTCCCTACTGAGTGTCATTATACTCACCCCTGCACAGGTTATTCCTGTACCTTATTGTGTTGGATGCAGACAATAGGCATCGCAGACTAAGGCTGAGAGTACCAGGACTGGACAATACCCGAAGGTGGACCATACGATGAGTCAGTACAGAGAGGGGACGGATGGACGTGGAGTGATGAGGAGGTGATATATACCTACCCTTCAAATAGGAACCTCGAAGGACAATCCAATAGTTGTCTTCCCTTATCTTTCAGTTGTATTGTATCACTGCTGTACTTATACTTTCTAGTTTTGATTTTATTCTGGCTCCTTTTACTTTCAGCACTCTTTGGTTTTACAGTTTACTTTCTATTTATACCATATGTGTGCTTTCTTGTGTGTGTGTTACTGGTTATAAAGTGAATGCATTCCCAGTATTAGGGAATTGCGCCTTTGGTGCTAGTCTCATGCCCCTGGCCCATGGAATGCGAGCTTGGGGGAGTCATGGCATGGGCCTCAGGGTAAGGGTTGTGACAAATTGGTATCATAGGAGTCGGTTGTACCATAGATATTAGGACTCTAATATTTTCTACGAAGCATTATTTTTAAGTGTATGCGTGTGGTTTTTACTCCAGGTTGTCTTTTTTAGGTGCGGCGACCGACGTATCTATCAACCAGGACTCTGACTTCTGATTTCCGACTCAGTGCATGAGAACACTAATTGCATTTGTTTTTTTTCAAATATTGTCTTTAAGTCATCTAACCAGGCCAGCTCACTAGGTATAACCTTTTAACCGTAGTGCACCTGTTACTTTTCAGGATTCCTCCACGCAGACAACCAGCTAGAGTTCCAAGATTTGTACGCACTGATAGCCCACCGAGCAACAAGGCCTCGGTTCAGGGCCCTTTTCAAGTGGAGAAACTGGTGGTACCACTCCCCATTGGGCCATCGATGCCACTAGACCTAGAAGTGGATGGTGCAAGCCCCTTGAACGTGTTGTATGAGTTTCAGCACCAAATTCCACCCAAGTTCATGGGATAGACGAACCCACATGCGGCTGAGGATTGGTTGGAGGCTATGGTGAGTGTTTTCTGACTGGAAAGGACACCAGCAGACCTCTTGGAGATTATTTCTGCCAGCCTTCTACAGGCAGTAGTGGGAAGATAGTAGAGCTTGATACTCTAGGTCCATGATGAAGTGACACTTCTCTGTGAAGACTTCGAGAGCCTGTTTTGGTCAGATTTTGTTCCAGCAACTCTTTGAACATTTCACCTTCAAGAGATTCTTCATCTGATGTAGCACAACATGATTTTAGATCAGTACTCAGTGAGGTTCACATACCTCTCATTCTACTCAACTGATATGGTGCGGGACCCATTCTTTAGGGTCCGGACCTTCAGGCAGGGACTCAGGCGGGAGATCAGGGCTTCGGTGATCTCACATAGCATCGTGACGTAGGTTGTGGTGTTTGATAGAGCCCTCTTAGTGGAGAGTTTCCTCACTATGCAGTCACCAGTAGAGAGACCCACTATGTGTCATTATGTAGCGGAGTCTTCTACAGTTGGCAGAAGATAGATGTTACAGAGGTCCAAGAGGACCATACCTATAGGTGGGAGACCACAGGACTCAGGGTCGGTTGTGTGGGGTACCTAAAGCGGAGATGGACATGCCAGGAGTGGGAAGTGTTTTTCAAGCGGTGGGCAAGGTGACATGGCTTGTGATTTTCTGACCCTCCATTCAGATGATCAGAATACTGTCAAAGGACCGCCCAGGCAGAGACAATGATTCGATCGATGTCATCCACAGGGAGCAGGCGAACGTGGTTGAAGAGCTAGTCATGCAACGGGCAGTGGGAGAAGATTCGAGATATTACTTCCACCAACACCAGGAGGTCCACCCCGACCGCAAGGAGAAGGTGGATTGGGGAGAGCTCATCTTCAGGAAGCTGAGGCTTACGATCATGGCACTCTGGAGATTATTCAAAGTACGATCTGCGTCTACTTCACCATTCCTGCAGTGCTTATAAACACAGGTTCCAGTCATTCATTTATTTCCACTACCATCGTTCAGAGGTCAGAGATTCTAACGGAGCCATTGGCTCGATCCTTACGGCTAGAGACTCCTACAAGAGCAGATTCGATGATTATGCATTGGTTCCGGCAATGCAGGCTTACTCTAGGAGGCAAGAGCTTCAGCTGGGTTCTCCTAGTAGCTGCATCGAGGCCTTACCACGTCATCTTGGGAATGGACTGGTTATCTATAGTCCATGCTCAAATTTATTGTATTAGGCGCAAATTGTAGTGTGTCATCACGGATGGGACCAGGTTTACCTTCACTGGTGAGAAGGGAGCCTTTGCATCACAGGATGGACTTGCTTGGAAGAGAGTATAGCTGATCACTCATGAGTTGGCTAGCCTTACCCTCGGAGCTGTCTATGTGGAGAGTCTGAGTTATCCTATAATGGTGGACCAGTATACGGATGTTTTCCTTGATGATGTACTTAGTCTACCTCCTCGCATAGAGGTGTAATTTTACATTGAATAGTACCCCGGGACGACACCGATATCTACACCAGAATATCAGATAGCTCCCACAGAGCTTCGTGAGCTGCGGGTAAAACTAGAGAACTTATTGGGGAAGGGATTCATCTGGCCCTGTGTTTCTCCCTGGGCAGCCCAAATTCTGTTCATCAAGAAGGCGGATGGGATATTGAGGCTTTGTGTAAACTATCAGCGCCTAAACCAGGTGACTGTGAAGAACAAGTACCCACTTCCTAGGATTGAAGATCTCTTTGATCAGCTAAAGGGGGAATGGTGGTTTTCGAAGATAGACCTCGGATCAGGATATCACCAGCATAGAGTTTGAGATAAGGATGTGCAGAAGACTGCTTTCAGATGTTGGTACGGCCATTACGAGTTCATGATTATGCCATTCGGTGTAACCAATTCTCTATCAGTGTTCATGGGACTCATGAATTGGGTCTTTCAGCCATACCTATATCACTTTGTCGTATTCTTCTTCTATGACATTTTTATCTACATTACTACGAAGGAGGAGAATGCCTATCATTTGCAGGTAGTACATGACACACTCTGAGAGCTCCAGCTTTATTGTAAGCTCTTGAAGTTCCAGTTTTGGATCTGAGAGGTTCATTTCCTGGGACGTGTCATATCAGAGGATAGAGTTGAAGTGGATCTAGCGATGATTGAGGCGGTACTTTCTTGGGAGCCACCAAGGAGTGTGACGGTGGTATAGAGTTTCCTGGGATTATCTGGATATTACAGGAGGTTTTAGCTGGACTTCTATAGAGTTTCAGCACAACTATCAGACTTGACAAAGAAGGGGCAACCCATCGTGTGTTTAGAGAGATTCCAACAGAGTTTTCAGGATCTAAGGCAGAGGCTGACTAGTGCCCCCATCTTGATGCTTCTAAAGGAGGGCGTAGGGTATGTGGTTTACTATGACACATCAAGGACTAGACTCGGATGTTTCCTGATGCAGAAGCGAGAAGTGGTCGCATATGGTTCTCGAGAGCTGATACAACATGAGCATAACTACGCTACCCATGACCTGGAGTTAGCAGCAGTGGTTTTTCCATGAAATTTGGTGACAATATCTGATGGTAGAACGTTTTACTGTGTACTCTGATCACAATAGTCTCAGGTATATCATCTCTTAGAATAACCTGGGCTAGATATAGTGACATTGGTTTCAGTTCTTCCATGACTATGACATCAAGATAGTCTATAATCCTGGGAAGGGGAATGTTGTTGCAGATGCACTTGGCAAGAGATCTGTTATACAACAAATAGGTAAGGCCATGGAGCAGCTGGCCACTTTACAGATATCCTTTGTCGATAGAAACAGAATAGATTTTCAACAGTCTCTTATAGTCACTCTTCCACTTCTTTAGCGAGCCAGGGAGGCGCATCATGGGGATACTGACTGCGAGACACGACATGCTCAGATATCCACAGGACATGATCCTCATGGATTTTATGTATGTGGGGAGCACTTCATCCTCTTCAGAGGAAGTACCATGGTACCAGTGACACTTTAAGAGGAAGTGTTGAGGGAGTTCCCCACATCCCCCTCTAGCGGTACATCCAGGAGTGGAAATGATGTACCAGGATCTCCAATGATAGCACTGGTGGTCGGGAATGATGAAATTAGTTGTAAATTTTCTCTCTTAGTGCCTCACTTTTCAGAAAGTGATGGTGGAGCATCACGTACCACCAGGCTTGGTTCAGACATTATAGGTCTCAGAGTGGATGTGGATGGGATATCGATGAACTTCGTGATAGGACTTCCACGTACATCTAGGGGACATGACTTGATTTGGTTGATCGTCGACCGACTCACCATGTCGTCCAACTTCCTACCGATCAGAGAGCAGGGTTCTATACAGAGCTTGGGACACCACTTTTTGTAGTAGATTGTGCGTCTACGTGGAGTACCTTCGACAATTATCTCTGATCGTGATGCACGATTTACTTCCCGGCTATGGAAGGGGTTGCAAGAGGCTTTTGGGATGCAGCTTCATTTGAGCACCACCTTCCATCCACAGACGGATTGCTAGACTGAGCGGACCATTCAGACCCTTGAGGACATGATACATTCTTGTGTCCTTGACTTCAGTCGCAGCTGGGAGGATCACATACCTTTGGTGGTGTTTTCATATAACAACAGTTGTCACTCCATCATCGGGATTCCACCTTTTGAGGTGTTGTACAGGCGACCTTGCAGATCACCTTTGTGTTGGACTGACCTGGGGGAGTCAGCACTAGTGGGACCAGAGATTGTATGGGCTACCACTGAGAAGGTGAAATTCATCTAGGAGTGGATGAAGACTGCACAGAGAAGGCAAACGTCATATGGTGAAAAGAGACAGAGACCACTGGAGTTCGAGGATGGAGACCATGTCTTTCTATGGTTCTCACCTCAAAGAGGTATACAAAGATTTTGATGAGGCGTAAAGTTATCTCTGAGGTTCATCAGTCCTTTTTAGGCCCTCAATAGAGTTGGCGATGTCGCATACCGCTTAGCTCTTCCACCTGAGTTTCACTAGGTGCACGACGTCTTCCACATATCCCAGATGAGGAGATACGTGCATGACCCTTATCACATCATTGACCATGGAAAGATGGATGCCGATGATGAGGAGACTTTTATGGAGGATCCAATAGAGATTGAGGATCAACAAGAGTGGGTCCTTCGTGGATGGTCGATACCTTTGGTGCGCATTCGCTGGAAGAACATGAACCTCAAGGAATGCACTTGGGAGCAGGAGGCTCAGATGTGTGCTCAGTTCCCCCACTTGTTTCCTTAGTTCGAGTTGTAGCTTACGGGGATGTAAAGCCCTAAGGTGGGGAGAGTGTAAAGACCCATAATTTCCATGTATTGTTTTTAAAATATACGGTAATTTTACGAGTCCTTGAAAATTGAAGGCACATGATTCTGAGGCCTGGAGTTCCCTAAAATAATTTCTGAACTTTTGTTATGGTACGTTTAGTAAACGTGTGAGTAGGTATTCCTAACTTTTAAACCGGTGCTCAGAATTGAAATATGGGGGCAGTGTTGAACTCGCAACACCGATATTCTCTTAAAGAGACTTTCATCTCGACGGCAGTGGGTCGATAGTGAATGATAGTTTTTTGTTTTTTCTTGTAAGATTACAATAAAAATAAAAGTGTGTGAAATTTTTATTTTTATTTGCAACACCCATGTGGGTGTTGGGAGGTGGGGTCCACCAGAACTAAACCTCCATGTGGAAGTTGGAAATGGGGACCACCAGACCTTAACCTCCCATTAGAGGTTATCGTGGTGGGGACCACCCGAACCACAACCTCCCATGAGAGGTTATGGTGGTGGGGACCACCCAGGATTAAACCCCCCAGAAACCCCCCTTTAATTGGGAGAAATCCTCAACTCCCTAATAAATGTGGGGGAGCCTCTTCAACACCTCCACAATTTTAATTGTCCCAACGCACCTTATTAATTGTGCCAACTCCCCCTTAATCAGTTAAACCATTTTGATTATTATGTCAACAAATTAATAGATATTATAATATATTATCTTGTGATGAATTTTCATTTTGGGTGGAATTGGGGAGAGTAGGAACTTGGGAGAAAGCTCCCAACAAAGAACGGACCACTTATGAAGAATGCTCCATCGATGAAGAACACCGGCGAGGAACACCTTCAACTACGAATAACAACCTCGACTTCGACATTCTTCTCGGAACATCCATCGACGTAGGACATGTTCGTCTACAAAAAATTGACTTCCACCTTCTTGCGCCCACGTCAACCAACAACGAAAAATGTTGGGGTTTAATGCTGTTTGATTATCACTTCAAAAGTACACCCCTTCTTTTATTTAGCGGGTTGGGAAGAATATTTGCGGGATGGTTTGATGTGATTTGTTCTTGTGAACCTCTTGCTACCGATCTAAGGTGAAGAGTGTGGGCCAAACCAACATGGTATGTCCTCAATGTAACCCTTGTGTTCATTTGTGGTGTTCTTCGAAATGGATGAAGGCGACGAAGGCAACGAAGGCAACGACACCGGCACCAGCAGCCTCCGTGACCCGCACCGCCCCCGGCCACCCCGGCCTCCCATCCGAACCGGCCCCGAACCTCTACCAGCTGAACAGTCCCCAATCCGCACCACACCTCGGCCACACCAGCCTCTCTGTTTAGATGCCCTAGCTGCGCCATCCATCGGCCGAGCCGCCACAGCCGCTCCGGCCTCTCGGCCGCACCAGCCCTGGTCATGCCACTCGCTAGCCGAACCAGCCATGGCTGCGCCACACCAGCCCTTAGGCCGATTTAACACCCCAAGCTTCTATGGTCTTCTTCTCTTTGAAATAATGCAATAGCGTGTGTTGTACGCAACATCGAGTTCTAACACACCACAACCAATCAAACTAGCTGTTATGAATAGTAATACCCACTTTTCGAAATTTATAAATTTTATTTTTCAAAATGGACTTCTTTTTTGGATTCGGAATCTCATAATTATCCTAGGGTGATTTTTTGGTATCTTTCTAAAAAACTTCATTTTTTGATGAATAGTGAAACCACTAAGTGGTAGTTAAAAAAACTGAATTTTTCATAAAACATAATTTTACCGCTTCTGTGAGATAAATTTTGAAAATCCGAGAGACACGGTTAATATCAAGGAGTAAAATGTGGTTCAATGTGATGAAAATGTTTTTTGGTGAATAGTAACATTTTACTTTTATTTACCACGGTTAAAAGTAAATAGGGTAATTAAGGGTAAAAATGATATTAATATTACCCTAACACATTTCCTAATTCTATTGCACAAGTGTATCTCAACCAAAAACAACCTTAGGAATAAAATATTATCATTTAGGTCCACATGGATTAGATTAGGACATTTATTATTATTTAATTCAAAGAAAAGCTAAAAGAGTTAAAATCAATGTTTATTTACTAAAACATTTTTAATATAGGGTTAAACATAAGATAAATTAGATTATAAATATTAATTAGAAATCTAAAAATCTTTCCTCCATAATTATATTTTATTTATAATTTTTAGACATTAAATAATTTAATTTATTTATGACACAATGATGATGCAGTAATTACCATAATAGTGAAAAATTAAAATAATTGATATTATAAATACCCAAATAAATATAATTTGAGATTTTTGATGAATTAAATTAATTTTTTAGGTTAATATGACATGTTAGGAATGATTTAATTAACTTTGTTCAAAGTAATCATTCTGTTATGATTTTCACAAAAATCAATTTTCCAAATAGTGTCAAAATTAACAAAAAAGAGTTTTTAAAACAAATATTATATTATTAATTGATATTCAATTCCGAAAAATCTAAGAGTCGGCCAAGAGACTTATATCATGATAGGTGTATCATTAATGGACCACTTGGGGGTCTCATGGAGGTATATAGGATGTTTATTAACTATATAATATAAAAATACAAAGTGACATGGTAAGTGTCAAACTAATTAACTAAGAGTTAAAACTAAAAGATATGGTTAATATAATGACCCAAACCTGTCTAAATTATATTGGTTGAGTGGTTTTCTACCAATCCCCACATTAACATTTAAATAATCCACCTTGGAGCCTTTAGAAACCGAATATGAATTTATTATAAAATTTATTTCTAGCTTTTCCAACGGTGCCCCTCACCCCTCTTATAAAAGGGAACTCCTCCTTCTCGTTAATTAACACCATTAAAGCCTTTTGGATCGGCCAAAAACTACCCAAATACTCTCTCAACTTCCTTCAATTCATCCTAGAGTCCTTTCTTTAGTCATAAATCCAACCTATTTTGCCCTTTTGATCAAATCAAAAGGAAGAACCCGAAGAAGTGGTAATGATTTCCCCACCCCTTTTCAAGTTCCTTTTTTCTTCCACTTCTTCTATCCTTGTTATTACCATTCTAAAATAATAACTCCAGTATATTATATATAATTTGATGTTATTATAAACATGGTACAACCATATTTCAGTATTCTATCCATCCTTTGAATGACATGTCACCATACGTGCATATGTACGGCTTACCGTCTCCACGTCGTGGTGTAATTGTTATTCAAAACATTATTATTTGGATGGTTATAATAATGGTTTGTAATTCATGTAAATAATAAATATAACTTGATAATTATTCTCTATATATGATATACCATCCAATTAAATATTATTTTAATATGAAAAGAATGATATTGTCGCTCGTGCGTACGTACGGACTACCGTCTCCACGAACGCGATGAGATTCATTCTCAATCGTATCCATTCAATTATAATTCTCATTTGAAGATTAATAATAATGTTTAAGGACTTAATATCATTCTAGATATGAATAAGGTAAAATCTATCCATAACAAACATGACTTACATAACAAAACATATAAAAGAAAATGAGTAACTTAACACCCGAAATGATAATAATTCTAAAATATTGTTAACAAAGTAATGTTAAAAGATCATATATGATATCCTATTAATATATATGATTCTTGTATAATTTAATAACAATTATTTCCCCATTATACAGGAGTTTAACCTACCCCAACCAAGTAAAAGTACAACTTAAGGGTTTATTTCTCAATCTCTTCATTATCTGAGGTTGTTTATACGTAATAATCTACTGGGACTTCTTTATCATCCACATCCATGTTTCTTAAAAATGTATTTCAAAACATTTTTAATATTTACTAGAATATGGGTTAAAGTCATTTATACCCATGTTGAATTTTATAAGTGGTTTCTAAAGGAATATTTCCATCATTTTCCAAACAAGGTCCTTTTTAACATTTTCGACAGAATTAAGGTAAGAATGTTTTTTTAACTTATACAGCAGGTGCGGCTATTTTCTGCCATTATAAAATCTTAAAATATTCCCTTAAAAGCATATAATAAAATTTTCAAAGTAAATGTTTTATTTTATAATTATGTGACTTTTAAATGATTTAAAAAAAGGGATATTTTTCTCAAATAGTTTTGATTTCATCTATGTCAACATCCTTTGATGGAATTTAAGCTTATTTGAAGTTGATTTATTATGATACAAAACTTCCATATTGTATTAAAGGTTTTGTGATTTTTCTGACTGTGGATGTGTTAGTTATATACCATTCATAGTTTATGGATAAAGTATTGAATTTTTTTATGCTAGTTTTAATACGAATGTTTATGTTATGTCTAAACCTGCTCATATGAAGAATGCATTAGACTTAATATGTGACGGGTGGAGCCCTCTATAGCTCCTCGATGCATCGGTAGGTCTTATGAGACAAACTAGTGTCTTGGCACAAGTCCTTGGCAAAAGTCCTTGGGAAAATAGTATTTATAGTCTTAACATGAGGCCTTGGCCATGTGGTTATGATAGTCTGGCATTATCCATTCCATCATTATAAAAGTGGTTATTGATATTGCATGTGATTATTCGATTTGTAGAATATCCATGTGAATAACTAAATGGAATTATTTCATTTTATTTTTTCCATACTATGTTGAAGTTCAAGTTTAAAAGGATTTTATTTTAGTTATACATTGCCTTAAATGTTTATTCTTATTTATGAAAGTTTCTTCTATATTGTTATCCTTACTGGGCATTTGAGTTGACCCCTTTTATATGTTTTATTTTTCCCAAGATATGAAGATGTAATTTATGAATGACCTGTAGGGATAGTATGAGGGGATAAGAGTGTGGACTATGGAGACTATATTTTTGTAGTTTTCATCTTATGATGTAATGTAAACATTATTAATGTATCTAGTTATTCCAAGACTACTAAACTAAATGGTCTTTCGAGACTTGATCATTCTTGTGATCATGCCAATTTTATGTAATAATTCACAGACTCTGGGTAACTAGGGTCGGGGAATTACAGTTGGTATCAGAGAAAGTTTAGTACAAACATTGGAAGCTAGATTTAGATAAACTCTTATTGGAGCGCATAGACCTATGATGGATTTTGAGGATTAGTATAGAAGAACTTCCTAGAATTTTGGTATTGTAGAGATTTTTTGAGTTTTCCGAGCAATACATCCCTGTCTGGATACGAGTAGGTAGAGGCGGCTCTGGCACAGATGTACCTAGGGGTAAAACCCAAAAACACCGCTTTGAGCTGGACTCGAACGGAAACTGTTGCAAGACAACGGGCCTTGCTGCACTATTGGTTACGACACTCCCGGGGGATATGCTTACGATAACTCTCATTTTCTTTAAAAATAAATATTAAGGGTTTATGAGTATATACTTCCTCAAAGAAAACATTTTTATGATTATGGATTATATCCATAAATTGGTCAATTTCTGTTAAGTGTTTTATAAGTATGGAATTATGTACTTTGATTCATAAACTGATCTAGATTATGACATTGTTTAGAAATGGCGCCTAGTGGAAGAAATGGAAACTGTATCAATGCAAGCACTCCATTTAGGTATTTACCTCCTGGTCAAGATAATTATAGTGGAGCTGGTGATGTAACTGCTGCTGATCAACTAATCACCATACTGGAACAACTCACTCAAGTTATGAATAATAACCTTACCCGTATGGAGCACCCTGATCCCAGCATTGAGGATCAATGTTAGATCGCTTCATGAGGCAACAACCACCAATGTTCAATGGGAGTAAAAATCCCTTAGTAGCTGAGCAATGGATAAATTCCCTAGAGAAAATATTCCAGGCTTTGGGGAGTAATGAAATGGAAAAAGTTATCATGGCATTTTACCGCCTCACTGGAGATTCTAATCAATGGTGGTCATTGATTCAAAACACGAACGAAGATGATGAAGTATAATATATGGAATAAAGTGTGTTCAAATATTTGTTTTTAGAAAAATACTTTCCTCATGACCATCGAGCAGATATGGAAAGACAATTTTTGAGTCTGAGACAAAAGGAGGATGAGAATGTCGTAATGTATGAGGCTAACTTTACAGGGATAGAAAGGTATGATAGAGATTATATACGTAACCTAAGAAGTAAGATTTATTGTTTATTTGATGGGTTAAAACCATTTCTCCGTCGAGCATTAGTCTCACAATCCTTCTCGTCATACGAAGACATTGTATCATGTGCAATCAAGAAAGAGAAATAATTCTCTAAGTCATATGAATTTAAATAAATGAAAGAGAAGAAGAGATCTGATGATCAATCTGGTAATGGAAATAATGGGAAGAAGGGAAAAGATGAATATCCATCCTGCAGTAAATGTAGGAATAAATACCCTGGTTCTTGCTTAAAAGGAATGAGAGTCTGTTACAAGTGTGGTGAAAAAGGCCACCAAGACTGTGATTGCAAGGGGAAGAAGGAAGCTACTGATGTCCAATGCTGTAATTGCAGGGAGATGGGACATTATTCAAATGAATTTCCTAAGATTTAGGGGAACTTACCTCAGAAAAGGCCAAGGGATCAAGGTCAAGCTTATGCTATCACTACTGCTGAGGTAGAAGCTCCGAAAGACGTGGTGGAAGGTAATTTAATGGTTTCCTAAAGTTTAGGAAATGCATTATTTGATTCTGGATCACCGCATTGTTTCATATCTTCCCGGTTTTCTATGAAAATTATATATTTCCAAATTGATTTAACAAGGGAGTTTTCAGTTATAACTCTTAAGGGAAGTATCATTGCAACAATGATTTGTGAATCAGTCCCCATTAGATCACATAAATGTTCTTTATCCGCTGATCTCATCGTCATACCTATGATTATGTTTGATATAATCCTCAGTATGGACTGGCTTTTGGACCATGATGTAAAGATTTATTGTAAGAAGAAGGAGGATACGATTTTTGGTGATGATGATAATGAACACCTTATCATTAGAGTAGAATCGTCACCACCTAATTCTTATATAGATCCACCCCCAGTAGCTCAACTAAATTCAATTATTGGGGAGGAAGAGGATGAAATTACAGTGGGTGAGGAAAGGAATGTTCAAATAGAGGATGTACCTATTTTGAAAGAATATAAAGATGTGTTTTCGGAAGATTTACCTGGATATCCTCATGAATGAGAGGTTGAGTTTTCCATTGATTTAATTCCTGGATCAAGGCCTATATCGAAGACCCCTTATAGAATAGCCACTATAGAATTATTTGAACTAAATAAAAAATAGAGGAATTCAGTAATAATGGATTTATTTGCCCTAGTGTATCTCCAGAGGGAGCCCCTGTTCTTTTTTTACAAAAAGAAAGATGGATTTATGAGGTTATGTATCGACTATAGGGAGATCAATGCTATAACAATAAAGAACAAGTATCCCCTATCTCGCATTGATGATTTATTTAACCAAATGCATGGAGCTCAATTCTTTTCAAATATTGACCTTTGATATGGATACCATCAGTTGTGTGTGAAGAAGGAAGACATTCCGAAAACAGCATTTCGAACCAGGTATGGGCATTACAAGTTTACAGTAATGCCTTTTAGATTGACTAATGCACCCTCCGTATTCATGGATCTGATGAATAGAGTTTTCAAGGAATATCTCGATGAATTTGTGGGGGTATTTATTGATGATATCTTGGTTTATCCAAAAGATACTAAGATCATGAAAATTCCTTGTGCATTATCCTGAAGACTCTGAGAAGACATGAATTATATGTGAATTTTAGAATGTGTGAATTCTGGCTTCAGGAGATTTCTTTTCTTGTCCATATTGTCTCTAAAGATGGAATCTCTATTGATCCTTCTAAGACCAAGGCAATCCAAGAATGGCCTGCACCGATGATTATAACGGAGATACGTAGTTTTATTGGTTTAGCAGGTTATTATCGACGTTTTGTCCAGAATTTTTCCCGGTTGGATAACCCATTAATGAAGCTCACACGTAAAGGGGTTAATTTTGTTTGGAAAAAAGATTGTGAAGAATGTTTTGAATAACTGAAGAGAAGATTAGTCAATGATCCTATATTGACTCTAACATCGGGGAATGATGGGTTTGTTATTTATTGTGATGGATCGAATAAATGACTTGGGTGTGTCCTTATGTAGAATGATAGGGTTATTTCCTATGCATCATGACAGTTGAAAATTCATGAACAAAACTATCCTTCCCATGATCTTGAGTTAGTAGCTGTGATCTTTTCTTGGAAGATATGGAGGCACTACCTCTATGGTGATAAATGTGATATTTATACTGATCACAAGAGTTTGAAGTATATTTTCTCACAAAAAAAAATCAACATGAGGCAAAGGAGATGGCTTGAATTACTCAAGGATTATGATTGTACGATACACTACCACCCGGGGAAAGAAACCAAGGTGGAAGATTCTTTGAGCAGAAAAGACCATGGAGTTTTGAAAAAAATGAGAATTGAAAGGGATCAAATTTTCATGGATCCAGTGAAGATGGACATGGGAATAACCAGGGAAGGTGAAACATCAATTCTTTTTCAAATGGTTTCTAAACCATCTTTACTAGAAAGGATTAAGAGTTCTAAGACTGATGATGAAGAATTTCAAAAGAAGATTAAAGTTGTGAATGATGGGATATTGAGAGACATTGTGTATGAAGATGGAATTTTGAAATTTGGGAAGAGACTTTGTGTTCCTGATATACCTGATCTAAAAAGAGAATTGCTAGATTATGCTCATAGTTCCAATTTCTCTATACACCCTGGGAGCAAAAAAATGTATATAGAATTGAAGGAACATTTACGGTGGGACAACATGAAGAGGGAGATTGGTGATTTTGTGTCAAGATGTATGGTTTGTCAACAAGTGAAAGCTAGAAGGCAATAGCCTGGAGGATTCATGCAATCTCTTCCCATACCGGAGTGGAAATGGGACAATATTACGATGGATTTTGTCATGGGGCTCCCTAAGACTCCTAGAAGGAACGATGAAATATGGGTCATTGTTGATCATCTTACCATGTCAGCACATTTTCTTGCTATAAGGGAAGATTTTCCACTTGAACGACTAGCAAGACTATATATTAATGAAGTTGTGAAGCTTCATGGAGTACCCCTATCGATTTTTTCTGATTGTGATCCCCGTTTTACTTCAAGGTTCTAGAAAAGTCTTCAGAAAGCCTTGGATACTAAACTTCATTTGAGCACTGCCTACCACCCTCAAACAGATGGACGATCAGAATGAACTATTCAAACCTTATAAGACATGTTAAGATCCTTCTCACTTGACTTTCAGGGTATGTGGGATCAATATTTACCTCTGGTAGAATTTTCCTATAATAATAGCTTCCATTCGAGTATTCATATGGCACTATATGAAGCATTATACAGAAAGAAATGTCGCACACCAACCTATTGGGATGACGTTGGTGAAAGAAAACTTGTAGGCCCAGAATTGGTAGAAGAAACGACGGAAAAGGTGAAGGTAATCCAAAACCATATCAAAGTAGCTCAAAGTAGGCAGAAGAGATATACCGATAATCGAAGTAAGGATTTGGAATTTCAAGTCGGTGATCATGTTTTCCTGAAGGTATCTCCATGGAAGGGATTCATATGTTTTGGTAAGAAAGGTAAATTGAGTCCCAGGTACATCGGACCTTTCGAAATTCTAGAACGAATTGGGGCTGTAGCTTACCGTTTGGAAATGCCGCCAAATCTCTCCAAAGTTCACGATGTGTTCTAGGTATCACTATTGAGGAAATATATGCTTGACCCAACACATGTACTCATCTATGAGGAATTAGAACTGGAACCTGATCTGTCTTATTGCGAAGAGCCCGTCAAGATTCTTGATACGAGAGAACAAGTACTGAAAAACTGGATGACTCGTCTGGTAAAAGTCTTGTGGAGAAACCATAAGATGGAAGAGGCAATGTGGGAACCCGAGGAACTTATGATAAAGAACCACCCGAGTATTTTCATGCGGTAGTATTCTTGAAATTTCAAGGACGAAATTATTTGAAGGGGGGAGAATTTAACACCCCAAGCTTCTACGGTACACTTCTCTTTGAATAAGGCAATAGTGTGTGTTGTACGCAACATCGAGTTCTAACACACCACAACCAATCAAACTAGCCATTATGAATAGTAATACCCACTTTTTGAAATTTATAAATTTTATTTTTCAAAATGGAATTCATTTTTGGATTCAGAATATCAAAATTATCCAAGGGTGAATTTTTGGTATTTTTCTAAAAAACATCATTTTTTGATGAATAGTGAAACCACTAAGTGGTAGTTAAAAAACTAATTTTTTCATAAAACTAAATTTTACAGCTTTTGTGGCTGGAATTTTGAAAATTTGAGAGACACGGTTAATATCAAGGAGTAAAATTTGGTTCAATGTGATGAAAATAATTTTTGGATAATAGTAACTATTTACTTTTATTTACCACTGTTAAAAGTAAATAGGGTAATTAAGGGTAAAAATGATATTAATATTACCCTAACACATGTCCTAATTCTATTAGAAAAGTGTATCTCGACCAAAAACAACCTTAGGAATAAAATATATTCATTTAGGTCCACTTGGATTAGATTAGGACATTTATTATTATTTAATTCAAAGAAGAGTTAAAATAGTTAAAATCAATGTTTATTTACTAAAACATTTTTACTATAGGGTTTCATATAAGATAAATTCGATTATAAATATTAATTATAAATCTAAATATATTTCCTACATAATGATATTTTATTTATAATTTTTAGACATAAAATAATTTAATTTATTAATGACACAATGATGATTCAGTAATTACCATAATAGTGAAAAATTAAAATAATTGATTTTATAAATACCCAAATAAATAAAATTTGAGACTTTATATGAATTACAGTAATTTTCTACGTTAATATGAAATGTTAGGAATGATTTAATTAGCTTTTCATGAATTAATAATTCTGTTATTATTTTTACAAAAAACAATTTTCTAAATAGTGTCAAAATTGACATAAAATAGTTTTTAAAACATATATTATATTATTAATTGATATTAAATTCGTAAAAATCTACGGTTAGGTCAAGAGACTTATATCATGAGAGGTGTATCATTAATTTACCACTTGGGGTTAATTTGAGGTATATAGTATGTTTATTTACTATATAATTTAAAAATACAAAGTGACATGGTAAGTGTCAAACTAATTGACTAAGAGTAAAAACTAAAAGATAAGGTTAATATAATGACCCAAAACTTTCTAAATTCTATTGGTTGAGTGGTTTTCAACCCATCCCCACCTTAACCTTTAAATAATCCACTTTGGAGCCATTATAAACTGAATATGAATTTATTATAAAATAATATTTCTAGATTTTCCAAAGGTGCCCCTCACCCCTCTTATAAAAGGGAACTCCCCCTTCTCATTAATTCACACCTTCAAAGCCTTTTTTTTCGGCCAACCCCTACCCAAATACTCTCTCAAATTCCCTCAATTCATCATAGAGTCCTTCCTTTAGTCCGAAAGCTAAACTAATGAGCCCTTTTGATCAAATCAAAAGGAAGAACCCGAAGAAGAGGTAATGATTTCACCACCCCTTTTCAAGTTCCTTTCTTCTTCCACTTAATCTATCTTTGTTATTATCATTATAAAATAATAAATCCAGTATATGATATATAATTTTATGTTATTATAAAATTGTACAACCATATTTCAGTATTCTATCCATCCTTTGAATGACATGTCGCCATATGTGCATACGTACGGCTTACCGTCTCCACGTCGTGGTGTAATTGTTATTCAAAACATTATTATTTGGATGGTTATAATAATGGTGTGTAATTCATGTAAATAATAATTATAACATGATAATTATTCTGTAGATATCATATACCATCCAATTAAATATTATTTTAATATCAAAAGAATGATATTGTCGCTCGTGCGTACGTACGGACTACCGTCTCCACGAAAACGATGAGATTCATTCTCCATCGTATCCATTAAAGTCTAATTCTCATTTGAAAATTAATAATAATGTTTAAGGACTTAATATCATTCTGGATATGAATAAGATACAATCTATCCATAAAAAACATGGCCTATATAACAAAACATATAAAAGAAAATGAGTAAGTTAACACCCGAAACAACAATAATTCTAAAATATTATTAACAAAGTAATGCTGAAAGATCATATATGATATCATATTAATATATATGATTCTCTTATAATTTAATAACAATTATATGACCATTACACAAGAGGTTAACCTACCCCATCCAAGGAAGAGTACAAGGTAAGGGTTTATTTCACAATCTCTTCATTATCTGAGTTTGTTTATACGTAATAATCTATTGGGACTTCTTTATCATCCACATACATGTTTCTTAAAAATGTATTTCAAAATATTTTTACTATTTACTAGAATATGGGGTAAAGTCATTTATACCCTTGTTGACTTTTATAAGTGGTTTATAAATGAATCTTTTCGTCATTTTCCAAACAAGGTCCTTTTTAACCTTTTCGACAGAATTAAGTTAAGAATGTTTTTTTAACTTATATGGTGGGTGCGGCTAGTTTCTGCCGTTATAAAATCTTCGAAGCTTCCCTTAGAAGCTTGTAAGAAAAATTTCAAAGTAAATGTTCTATTTTATAATTATGTGAATTTTAAATGATTTCAAAAAAAGGGATATTTCTCTCAAATAGTTTTTATTTCATCTATGTCAACGTCCTTTGATGGATTTTAAGATTATTGAAGTTGATTTATTATGATACAAAACATCCATATTGTATTGAAGGTTTTGTGATTTGTTTGACTGTGGATGTGTTATTTTTATACCATTCATGGTTTATCGAGAAATTATTGACATTTCATATGCTAGTTTTAATACGAATATTTATTTTATGTTTAAACTTGTTCATATGAGGAATGCATTGGACTTAATATGTGACGGGTGGAGCCCGCTATAGCTCCTTGATGCATAGGTAGGTCTAATGAGACAAAATAGTGTCTTGGAACAAGGCCTTGGCAAAATATTATTTGTAGTCTTGGCACGAGGCCTTGGCCATGTGGTTATGATAGTCTGGCATTATGCATTCCATTATTATGAAAGTGGTTATTGATATTGAATGTGATTATTCGATTAGTTGAATATCCATGTGAATAAGTAAATGGCGTTATTTCATTTTATTTTTTCCATACTATGTTGAAGTTCAAGTTTAAAAGGCTTTTGTTTTAGTTATACATTGCATTAAATGTTTATTCTTATTTATGAAAGTTTCCGCTATATTGTTATCCTTGATGGGCATTTGAGATCACCCCTTTTCTATGTTTTATTTTTCCCAGGATGTGAAGAAGTAATTTATGAATGACCTACAGGGATAGTATGAGGGGATAAGAGTGCGGACTATAGAGACTATATTGTTGTATTTTTCATTTTATTATGTAATGTAAACTTTATTAATGTATCTAGTTATTCCAAGGCTACTAAACTAATCGGTCTTTAGAGACTTGATATTTCGTGTGATCATGTCAATGTTATGTAATAATGCACTGACTCTGGGTAACTGGGGTCGGGGCGCTACAGCCGAGCCACCCCAAGCTGTGCCCACATGGCCCCCTGAGCCGAATCGGCCCCCCCGCCCTTGGTCGAGCTGCCCTCGCGGTGCCCTCCAGGCTGAAACACCCTCGTGCCGACCCGCGGCCGGTCTATGCACTCGCGGGCGGTCCGCGCCCTCAAGGATCTCTGCGGCCCCTCGGGGCATGTTGGGCGGGGCCCAGTGGACCGGGCCAAACCCAATGGGTCAGGCCGGTTCAACCTAAACTAGGTCGGACCGGACCTTGGCCCACTATGCCCCTTTACTTTTTTTCGCCATATCTTTGGCACCGGACGTCCGTTTGACGAACCATAAACGATGCTAGAAATACTGGAGAGAGATGGTTCCTTTGAGTATACTCCTCTAGAGTTTTGGATTGAGATGGGAAATGGTCAGGGTGGATTGAGAATGAATCCAACCAGTCCCCTAGGACTAAATGGCTAATAACTCACAGATCAAGCGTCTGATTGGTTCGCCGTCTGTTACGTTGAGACCCCCGTGGCGGGGAGGACCCTTGTGATACTTCTTTGTGGGGATTCGTGATAGTTGGAGTATCGACCAGTAGCTTGTGGAGAAAATCCTTCCAGAGACGAGTGAGCATAGTGCAGAGACCTAGTAGCTGGCTGAGACCTGATGACAGCTGGCTGTTTTAACTCGGAGTGACTCTACTAGCCCAGTGGGGAGCACCTTTTTGTCACAGTAGACCCACATAGGGGAGCGCCATGGTGTCGTGGCAGGCCCATGGTACTTGACAAGAGTGCACTTGGTGACACGACATATCCATGGTAATCGATAGGAGAGGTACCTTAGTAGTCCAAGGTTAGTGGGACGTGAGCTTGGTGTCGCGGCAGGCTCATTGTACATGATAGAGGAGGAGTTCTCTAGTAGCCCTGGTTTCGACAATGTGACTGGGGATGTTACTTGATACTACCCCAAGAATAAAATCTAGGTTGAGCTGAGTCTGATTTTATGTGTTCATCTCATGATTGAGATGGATCACTTGATAACATAAGTATAAGTATGGGAATACACCTAAGTAAGGTTATATGTTTATTTCATACTTTTTGGTTTATCCTTAGTGCATTTTGTGAGACCTGGAGGGTCTTGGCCTCCCTACTAAGTGTCGTTATTCTCACCCCTGCACGGGCTATGCCAGCCCATTGTTGTGTTGGATGCAGAAAACGGGCAGTGCTGACTGCGTCTGAGAGTACCAAGACTGGACGGTACCCAGAGGTTGACCTTAAGACAAGTCGGTACACGGAGGAGACGAACCGGCATGGAGTGCTGAGGAGGTGATCTCTACCCACCATTCCTGTAGGTACCCCGTAGGACTATCCAGTAGTTGTCTTCCCTAATCTTTCAGTTGTATTGTATCACTATTATACTTGTACTTTCCAGTGGGGCTTGTATTCCGTCCCCTTTTAAATTTCGCACTCTTTTGTTATGCAGTTTACTTGGTGTTTCGTCTAGCTGTGTTCTTGCTTTTGTGTGGGTTACAGGTTATAAAGTCAATGTCTTCCTAGTTTTAAGGAATTACACCTTTGTCGCTAGTCGCCAACCCCTGGACTATGGAAGGCAGGTTGGGGGTAGTCACGACACGGGCCCCAGGGGACGGGTCGTGACACCATGGATTTCTATGAGGAAAAGAAGAAGTATAAAAGGAAGTGACCATTTAATGCTATTAGCTCTTCCTTGAAATAACTCCTTCAAATCTCGTCAAGAGGGCTCTAGGTCAGTCTTTTTGGAAGAAACGAAACTATATATTTTGTGCATATATGTTGGGAAGGTATTTTGGTGGGTAATGTTCTATATAACACACTCAATGTGGTGTAAATAAGTATGGGAGGTGTTATCCTTTTATAATTGAGGTGAGGTGCACTTTTGGACTTTCTTAAAAGACTAAATTATACTAAATGAATTATCATGAAAAATTACAAACAATGGCCATGTAGTAAAATATTATATAATTTTGGGTTTCAATACCATCAAAAAATATAATTTATACATTTTTTGGTTTCATTTTAAAACATATCGTTTTGATTAATCCTTAGTTAACAAATTGTCATTTTAACTACAGTGACCACATTATCACTATTAGTGGGTTGTAAATTTTAATTATAATGTAAAAAATAGATCATAAATAGAATATTTATAAATTTTTAAACCATATAATAACCACCATATAATATTTAAATCTATATATTATTTTTAAATTATTAATTCAATTAAAATTTTGATAAAATATAATTATTTTTAATTTTGGAACTATTTACTTTATTCGACTTTAAATACATTAATATAAAGGTGGAATTCATAGATAATGGTTTAAAACATCCTTAATATGTCATATATATTTATAAAATTTTAGCGGAACATTCATTACTTTAAATTATATTTTTTTAGTATTTATGAAATTATTTATTTTATTTTTCTTTTAAATAAATATTGTGTCGACGTTGTACAATCATTTAATGTATTTATTTAATTCCTAAAATGTATAATTAAATATCTATCATAAAAATATTTTTTATTATTCTTCAATTAAAAATGATATACACAAAATATTTTTTAATTCATATCTATGATATAGAAACATATTTATTATTTTATTTTGACTTTTCTTGCCATGCGTAAGAATTACACAAGAATTTTGATAATCCAATTGTTATATAACTCAAAAAGTCTCGTATAACCATAAAAATCATGTATAGTACTTAAAATTAAATAAATATGTTTATAATGTTCTTATTATATCTCATATAGTAACATTAGGGTACTAAATTTGACTTTTCCTGCACGGCGCATGTTCGATGAAGGCACTGAAATTGATTTTGATATCTATCATGGAATAAATTATTATTAATATATATTTTTTTGAATTATATGTTTAATACCTTTATAATATTTTATCAAAATTCATTAATTCTATAGGTTTCATAAATTTTGATATTATTTTTTGGTCTGGGAGATGTTATAAAAGATATTGAACTTCATAAAAGCTATTCTTAATCTTCACAAAAAAATTATTCTTCTTAAAAAAGAAATAAAATAATCCTTTATTAAATTTGACTTTATAAATCCAAAAATAAATTTTATTTCTTAGAATTAAATTCCTATAAGTGAAAAATGTAAATTTTATTATAAATTCGTAAAACGCAATGAAAAACATGTTTTAGAAAATGTATTATTTAGTATAAAATATTTTTAAACAAAAATTATATTGATTCAATGAACTCATTTGGAATATTAATAATGTAATTGAACAAATTTTAATTTTAAAAAAAGAATTAAAAAAATTATTTTTAACTATGTAAATGTTTGAAATACAAATTAAATTAAATTAATATATTTCACTATTCACTAAATAATTAATCATTCCAGAAATAAGCAAAACATTCACCCTAAGATAATTTTTTTATGATATAAAAAATGATATTATTTTTATTAAATAAAATTTCTATAAGTTCCATCAATTAATTATAATATTTTCTCCCATGAATAATTAAAATCATTTTTTGAAAAATAAGTATTTCTATACCACAAAATAATATTACAAAAAATTAAATGATTATTGCATAATAATTAATCGATGAATTTATTTTGAGATGGATATTTCAATAAAGTAGTTATTAGTATTCATAACCACCAATTTAGTCTCTTGGTTATAACAATTGAGTAATAATATATTAATAATATATCACAGTTTATTTAAACTCAATGTTTCATGTAACACAAGCTATTAAAAACATAAAACTATATAAAGAGAAATATTTTCTAAAATATTAGGGTTTTAAATTATCACTTCCCCTATAAAAATTTTAATACTCAAAATTTATACTTGTTGACATTAATAAAATGTATGATATTTGAAAAAAACACTTCCATTGAAAACCCACATCTTAAGATGGGTTAATAAAACTTCACCTTACCGAGAGGGAAAGGGATGAATGAGGGTAACCAAAAAATAGGTTTATACATAGAAAAGCATTAGTTGAAAGTAAAAAATATATATACGTAATAGAATACTAACACCCAAGGGACAATTCATAGTGACAAAGAACATTGTTAGGATAATGAAAATAATCACAAAACCATGAATCAGTGGGGGGTTAAAACATGATTAATTCATCCAAAATAATGTTTAGATGACAATTTTTTTTCTTCCATTCTTTTTCATATATTTTACATATTCTATTACAATATAGACTAAAAAATTATATAGATATACTTAATTTCCAAGAATAATTTCATCATTTAATCAATTCCCACCATTATCTCATATGTTTCCTCAATAAATGAGTATTGAATATTAGTTTATATGTTCAAAGAAATAAAATAAACTTTTAATAGGTCAAATAATTATATCAAGACATCCCACCTATTATTATGAACCAAACCCAAAATTATTTTCATCATGAAACATAATTCCCAAAATGAATAATCATTTTATGATGAAATACATCATTAATATCCAAGTCCATCATTACCATAATATCCTCTATATAAAATAATGTTTTAATATCAAATTCTATATCATACCCTTCATCAAAAATGTTCATGAAACATTAAATTATTCCCAAATAACATTATTCACCATGATTGATTACTATTTAATATTATAACATAGAAAAATTAACCAACATTTCATGAATTAAATTTAGATACTAACCTAAAATATAATCCTTAACTTGACCATTAATATCTCGATAAATATAACATTTCCAATTAATTACTTTTCAAAAATCAATATTTTCAATATTCCACCATTCATTAGTCTGTAATTAATAAATAATAAAATCATATATCAACCCCAAAGGGTATTTAAACCTCATTAGAGTATCAAACTCCCATCACTTAAAACATAAAAAAGGGGTATTGAAGACATTGAACATACATTCAACCTTAAACATATAAACACATAATGGAATCCATAAAATTTATCTTAACCTCACATGAAGACATACGTGCTTCCAAAAATAACACAATTCTTTTTCCTTCAATAAATCCATATCTATTAAATATTTTCCGAAAATCCAAAAAATCAATAAACTTCATCTAATATGATAGAAATCAATTTTTATCAAATTATTAACGAAATTAAAGATAACCAATACTATAAATTTATATCATCTCTTTATCCAAACTAAATATTAATAACTAAACATTAGAAAATAAATAAAATATTATCTTTTCCCTTAATCACACATTCTAAAAAACTATAACCTAACCACTAAATCAATTTTTTTAGTTATTTGTACCATTAAAAATATGCTTTCAAATTCATAAATAAATAATAATATGGAATAACAATTGGTTTTTTCATGATTTTTATGAAAATAATATCATTAGTACTATACATATATGACATAATTCTTGAATCCTAATATAGAAAAAATTAAATTTCCCAAGTCCTTATTAAAATAATAACTATAATTTATTATCTTATAACCCAAAACATATTTCCTAAAATATGAAATAGGAATAATGTTTTATCATTCATCAACCTCAATTTAATAATTATTCCAAATTTAAATATAATTAATAAAGTTAAAAAATCCCCCACTTTTTATATGTCACTCATAACCTCTTAATCGTCCTTGGTAAAATGATTAAATTTATAATCTCACATATTCACTTCATGAGATTCCACCCTAGGGAAATGATTTTTATAATTCACATAAATTAAATATTAAAATCATACAACCGTTGATGATACCATTGGGAGAATATTTTTCTCATATAATAAATTATCTGATGTTTTCATTTCTTTGGAAATTACATAATTTGTGTATTTATTTTCCGCACTCAGAAAATATTCCATTTTCCCTAAGAAATTCATTTGAGTTCATCACTCAACATTATATACATTTTAGTAGATGATTCTTATTTCTTACATAGTGTTTATGAGACAACATATTTATCTAATTAGGTGTTTCATGAAGCTCACTAATGTTGAGAATGATAATTGTACATAGATATATCTTATTTGGAATACTAATAAGGATTCACCATCCATCTCATATTTCAATTGGTTTCTCTTGAGGATTGAAATCCATTTACTACAAACATTCAATAATAACATGATTATATCAGGTACCAGTCATTGAAAAATCCAAAAATAATCATAGTGAGAAACTGAATAAACATGAAAAACAATTTAAATGAAGTCTAAATTTTGACACATTCTGTTACGAAACCAAATATTTTTCCTAGGTCATTATTTATCATTACCAAAACATTAAGATTGTATCATATTCTTATAATTATCCATATGGTTCTCCCTAAGTTTTATGATATTAGTTTTTATAGGTCACCTGAAAATTTCAATGATACCAACTATGGTGACACATAACATTCATACCAAGATATAACATCTATTATGATTAATATTATTTACATTACATAATGGTCCACTCCAGAAAAATATAGGTCTACATCCTTTCAAAACATGGTCACAAAAATAAAAATTTTCTAAAATATCTAACATTTATCCTACTATGCCCTCTATAAATAGTACCCTTATTATACATATAATACATTGTAATTTTCTTAAAAGCATGGGGAAAGAAAACATAATAAAGTTTTATCTAAGATTCTCACTAAGGGTATGATTTTTTGTTATCACTCATAGATAATATAAAAGCATAAAATAATAATATGGGTATAAGATCATTACCATGAATTATAGAGATTATTGAAAATATGAAAATATCACAAAGATAAGTAATTGATTAAACATTTTGATTTCAAATTACATTAATCATAAGAATAAGAAATATTCATAACATAATCATGAACCATAATTTCAGGTCACAAATTTGTGTACAATCATCATAAGTATAAAAATCATTTCCTATGTTATTGTCAAAAACCAATACCATCATATGAAGAATCAATACATGTTTCTATAATATATCATGTACATCAACATGATTCCCTTAACAGATCAAGCACTTCATCTAGATTCCCATAAGATATCATAAACATTGACTTATTTCCCATAAATATATCATGAGAGAAAATAATTTACCCAATGAATTAGAGGAAGATCCCAAAATTCACACAATGAAATCTATATTTATTTTTGGAATAAAATCATAATAAATTAATCATTATATATTCCTTTAAATAAAATGGGTTCATAATCATTCCATAATAGCATAATCAATGGAGATAAGTTTGATAATCATTTTTCATCAAACTAATAATCCCAATAGAGAAAGAGAATGTATGATTCCTTGTATCATTACTCCAATAAATAATAATAATAATTAATGGCTATTTTTCTTATGAATAGAGATAAAATTAAAAGATCATTAATTCCATCATGTGGAAAATAATATTTCAAAATTAAAATCACTTTTCAAAGTCTAAAAATTGTACATTTAATAGAGAAACCATTTTTTTAAATGACCTTATAATCATTTAATTTAATATTTAAATCTTTTAGGATTAATGATAATGGGAAATTCCATTCATGTTGTATATGCTAAAAAACATTCCATTCACACTACCATTCATAAATTGTCAAAATGTAACCCATTCAAAAAATAAAAAGAATATTTAATGAAATACATTTTTTAATACATAAAAAATATATCTTCAAAAAATCATGGTATAATATTAAAATTATTTATGAAAAATGGTTTATAAAATATGGTTATGGAAGAAAAATGATTCTAAATAGAAAACATAAATAAAGATGGTTTTACTTAGAAATACACTTTTGATATCATTAATAATTTACTTGAGAATAGTGATTGGAAAACATATATTCAAAAAACATTACTAGTGTATGATAAAATGAAACCAATTAATCAGATAATGATCATATAATTTCCTCAATTTAAATTAAATTATAAAAAAATCTGATTCAAATAGGATTAAAACATAAATCCCTTACCCGAGACTTGGATTCATTCATATGCATTGGAATATACCATATAATAAATATACATTTATTATAAATCCATTAAATTACTATAATCATTCATATAATACAATAAATTATTTAGTTATAACGTTGAATCTCATGTTTGTTAACAATTATTTATTAAAATCTATATTATATGTTTTCTTTTTCAGGTATGTTTAGGTTTAACTATTTTGTTACATATATTTTCTCCTTATTAAAATAATATCATGAATATTAATAATTATATAAAAATCAAATATAAATATTATATACATATTTATACTGTTTCATAAAAATTAATTGTAGAAAGTAAATCACAAAATTTTTGGAGATGGTCGGCCATACATAAACATGAATGTCATATTAACATTTCAAAAATGTAAATAAATAAATTTAAATAATAATTAAACCATATAGAATAGTGATTATATTTTATATATCATAACTATTTGTTAAATTTATCCTTATTCCTATATAATTAAAATAAAATGGAGAAACGAATCACAACGCTTTGTGGATGTGGTAGTCCACAGATAAGCTTGAGCGACATTATTTTTGTCTAACAGATTCCAATATAAATAGGTTGATGTTATATTATAATTACATAAATATAATTATTTTTTAATTATAATATACAAAAATTAAACCCATCATACTACTCATTAATAAGATATGTAGAGGGAAAATGAATAGTATCGATACGCTCACTTCCCAATTGTTGGGAAAGAAGGATAACATTATTGGTTTCATAAGAATAAAATTTTTTTAATATCTTTATGATACATATGTTATTATTTCTTTATAAATACTATATATATATGAGGTAAATTATAATTATAAAATAAATTGATTGGTTAAGGTGATTATAATATCCTAGAACCCACACTCCTGGATCTACTGTTAAAATCATAAACATTACATTTCTATCTTTCATAACAATGAATGTGACCTAATTCCCTCCATCAAAAACATATAACATACAATGGAACACCGAGATCAATTAAATACCCAAGTGTTATATAATTAGGAAAAACTTTTTTGCATTAGTAATTCAAAAACAAATAGTTCATAAAGATGAACATCATCTACCACGATACAAATTTTTTTATATTCCTCATTACGACATCATTATCAATATGAAACCCTTATAGAAATAATTAAGTTTTCTTAATTTTTTATAATCAAGGGAAAAGGAAGCATAATAAGGGTGATATAAAATTTATTGTAATGGTAGAAAAATAATTAACAAAAAGATATCATCAGTAATATTTTGATAATAATAAGTGCAAGATGAACTAATCAAAGTGAATAAGAATAACATAAGATAACTGATACCAAGAAATACCTAGATTATCAATCATTAAAACATGTAATAAGGGCTTAATAAAGGAAAGAGTCATTAGAATCAATAATCATGAGCCATGTGATATCAATATCTGATCAAAGGAAACATTTATAACCCGTTGTATCATAAGAAAACTATATTAGTGTATTGGGAAATAATCAACATGAAACACAAAAAAATATAAAACCCCTAATAATGAAATCACCATATAGCCCACATCTGTACACAATTCATTTGAGCGCTATTAGGGTGTACCCATCATATAATTAATAATGATCTCACCTGACACTTTTTAGGAACCCCAATCATAAAAAATTTACATTGACCATAAATAATGTGAATATATATTTAATTTCATCATAAAACTGAAAAAATGATAATTATTACTTTTATAACAAGATTAACTTGTGGATAATAAATGGGTTCCATAATAGTATCATTTAATCATGATTAACTCTTGAAAAACAAAAAAATATTGAGAACAATATATTTTAAATATGATTAACCCATGGAAAATAAATTGGTCACATAAAAATATATTTGAAACATAATTAAACCATGAAAATAAAATAGAGTCCTCAAAAATATCATTGAAACATGATTACCCTGTGGAAAAGAAATGGGTTCCATAACAATCTCCTTGAAACAATCAAAATCAATCAATTGAAATAATGAGTATGATATCAATATAAAATATCCCCTTTGGAGAAAATCTAACATTAAAGGTTTTGTATGTTCTTAAATAGAAATACCATTACAATATCATTAATAACATTTTTGAAGAAAAATAGTATTTTCATTTGGAAATAACTTTTAGAAAAATAAAAATTCAAAAAATATGTCAAAAAAAATATTCCTTGCAACAAATCTTGGAAGCATAAAATTTAATCCTACATGAATATAATAGAGATTATTTTGGGAAAATCTGTCCATGGTATAAATTATAAAAATGAACATTCCTTTCAAAACATTTTTAAAAATGGAGTATAAAGTTACCCATTCAGAAAATGATAATAAATTTACATTTAAATCATTTTAAAATAATATAAAATATTACATATAATGTATTTATGAAATCATTTATTATTAAAATGAATCATTAGTGAAATGAATAAAGAAAAAACAGTTATGGGAGAAAAATATATTTGATCTAAAAAAATAGAAGATCAATGTCACTTAGTAATGACTTTATTTATACTTCATCAATAAATATGACATGTTATGAAATTATACAAGCGAACGAAATTTAAAATCACAAGAGAAGACAACATTTTAGGTTCTAGAAAATAACATCTTGTGATTTTCTCTAAATAAACATTTAACATAAATAATCCCAAAAAAGTGGACTATAACATAAAACCTTTTTCATATTGGTAACATTTAAATCACAATCCCCATGAAATAATAAAATAAAATCATACATTAAATTTCATGAACATAATGATATTCATGATATATAATGTAAACATTAAAGTATATAAATCTCATAAAAGAATATAGGTTCATATGAAAAACATATGAACAAAAGAAAGGGATTTTTGATGATTAACCCTTAAAAGGATTATATCACTGAATTGATTGTTAATAAATTGGGATATTATGTGTAATAAATGTTATTTCACAAAAAAATAAAATAATATATATAAAAGTTTATAAATTAATTCAAAATCAATCATAAAATAATGGATCCAATCAATAAAATTTATAACGAAATAAATAAAATTTCAGTTAAGAAACCCTTTATCACTTGGCAATTTTCAATTCAAATCCCCTTGAATGATATAGTAAAAATTGAAGCACAAAATACAATTATTTTTTATTTATTCCTTATTTCACAGGTATAAATGGAAATATATTCAACATATAAAATAAATTATTTTATTAATAATAAAATATGCCTCAATGAAATAAAATTGAGATAAAGTCTGTTACTACATTTGTAATATATAGATAAAAACCACATAATAGGGAGAAACTTAAATCGATTTTAAAATCCCGATTATTTTCATAAAAATAATCATAAATGAAATTCTTGGGATGAATATAAACCCCATAATAAAAACAAGTGGTGAATATGGAATATGTCTCACAATAAAAAGTGAGATGACAATACCTTACCTTGAGTCGATACTTTCTAGGCGTATCCGTTAACTTCTATATAATAAAATTATATCAATTATTGTATTTCATAAAAAAATAAAGTTTAATAACTTTTTACTATATATTTAATTTAATTTAATTATAATGAAATATTAAAATACTTTATCATTTATGTCCACATATGGTGTTTTGAGGATGTTCGATTTATTGTTTAAAAGTGAAGTTGGTGTATTGAAGATGGTGAAAGTGGGAATTATTTTAATGTATATAGAACAATAATCATGACATAATTAGCAGATTTTAACATAAATCATAATTTTAATTCCAATAATTAATTAAGATTATGAAAAACGGACTAGGTTATATTGATTGTGGCAGGATGTCATACATATGCATGTGTAACCTTTCCATTTTCAATGATTATTATAGAATTATTGTAAGTAATATGTTATATTTATATAATTATCTTCAACTCATAAATAAAATATCTTTCAAAAAATATATTTATATATATCATCAATATTTTTTAGTGATAAAAAAATAATCAACTCTCTTCGTGGACGTGGTAGTCCACATATGTGAACAAATGACATTATCATTTTTTTGTGTAAGAAATATAATAATATATTATGTATTAAAAGTGATGAATAGTTAATTAATATTATAATTAAATAATTTATACCACATATATTCACTAACTTTATCCTTATTACCTTTGATGTAAAGCGTTGGTAAAAAATGAATCACATTTCATCGTAAGGTGAAAGTTTATCACACACATGAGCGAAGTTATTGTATACCCTGTAGAATGGAAATTTAAAATTATATATGAAATAATATTTATAGATTTAAAAATTCATTAAAAATTTCTTATATATAATTTTAATGCATCATTATATAAATCAATCACAGGGGGTGATGGAAAATGAATGACATAAGTTTGCGATGAAGTAGTCTTCCATACACACAAATGATAATTTTGTATCTAGTTTGATGGGAGAGGAGATGAATATATGTTATAACAATAACATTAAAAATATCAGTATATTTTAGATACTTTATTAATTATATAATAAAAATTTGTTATTATTTTAATAAGGTAGAAGAATAAATAAAATAAAGACGGTTGGCTAAGCCTGATACCTTTTCTTCAGACTACCTCCTTCAGTAATCTACAAAAGGATTCACTAGAAAGATTTATGATGAAAATAAGGGATATAAGATATTTTTAGAGAATTAAATAAGATAATTGGTTAGGTATTGTAAGATAAAAACCAATTTCAACATGTAAAGAATAGATGATAGGTGGTTTACTTTTATAAGTATGGTGAGTGGAACACTTTTTATTTTTGAAAAGAAAAATATGTTACAATGTTTTTTTCACATGAAAAAGACTTAAATTGGACACTTATATAGAATTATAAATAATAAAGTTAAAATATTTCCATAAAATGGTATTTAGACATGTTTTTAGATCATTTTTAACCTTATCTTTTTATTGTAACCCCTCGGTAAAACAGTTTCCAACATAACCTCAGTAATTAATTTTTACATTTCTAACGATTTATTTTGATCAATAACTAATTTAGAAATTTGATATTTTTTAAATTTTTTATTCCAAATTTGGAATCTATTATTTTTAAAATAAATTATCCTAATATTAAAAATTTCATATAAAATTAAACCCACAGATGTGATGAAAACGAGGTGTTTCAAGAAGTGTATTTGGAAAACAAAAGATGATTTTATTTTTAATATATGTATAAAAATAATAATTGTATGAATATAAATTAATATATATTGAAATATAATCTATTAATTAAATTTATATAATTCTTCATTAGTTTTTTTAAATCATTAAATAAGAGATACATTTTTTAATTTAAATTTTTTTGTAGAAAAAAACCATTTTTAACCCAATGCATTACTTATACTGAAATCTAAAATAAATATTATTTAAATGTAATTAATTAGATTAAATATAACTAAATAATACTTATTAAATTTGAAATGATATTCAAAATATAATTTTAATTTAATGGAATTTACTAAAAATAAATGGCATTTTTACAAAAACCTTTATTTTTAACTGTTCACTGAAAAATCAATACTTTACAAAAATACCAATGTTTCCCCCAGAGTAAATTCTGATAAGTTGATTAATTAAATAAAACAATTATCAAATACATTTTATTCAATTACCAAAGGTAAATTATAATATCTTTTATTGAAAATAAATACAAATATTTTGTAAAGAAAACATATGAAGAATAAAATTACCTTTTTAAAATATTTATTAATTATTTGTTAAGAATTTATTAATAATATATATTAAGTAAGACATATATAAATATATATATATATATATATATCATATTTTGGTTAATATTATTCATATAGACCAATTGAAAAGATAGTTTATAAGGGTTATATATATTTCATTGGTCGTTTTTGTTCGGTGTTTCATGTTGAATATGCTACCGAACATAGTTTTATTTTCTAAAATCACAAGTTGTGACATCGTCCACCTTTAGTAAATTTTTTACTCACAATTTTACCTATTATCATGGAAATAAATGTTTCTATATATTAAAATACGTTTATTATAAAACCAAAATATAAATATGGGTAACAAAACATACTCTTGATAAAAGAGAAATTGAAGAATGAAGGGAATCTAGAATATTGCATCACTATGGTTAGAATTAGGAAATTTTTTTGGAACATGTATATTTTTACATGGATGAAAAGATTAAATTAATATAGAAATTATTATTTATCATCTATCTAGATAATTTGAATGATGCAGGTAAAGTAAAGGACCTCAAAACCATAAATCTATGTTGAGTTAAGTGGCCACTAGTTTCGTCAAAAAATTATTTTAATAGAATAAATTATTTTCAATATTATATTCCTTGTGTTAAGGAATTACATTACCATCTATACTAATATAATATGGAAATATTCACATTGGATGAGTTGAATTTTATAATTTTATTAATTTACACCACAATCATATCTTTTTCTCCAAATGATGAGTATTCATGATAAATGTTTCATTCCCGAAGCAATAAATAATGTTCGAAAGGTCCACATAATCAAAAAAGGGATAAAATAATATTCCACCTCTCTATATACATTAACCTAAACCTAAACTATTATAACAAGTTAAGGTAATTCCAAATATGAATAGACCTTAATATGATTAAAAAATACATTAATCTCCAAGCATCTATATTAACAACCAAAGATAAAACTAAATAATCCCATATATAAGTGACCCTATATCCCAACATACCAAAATAACATAAATTTTAAATATTTTTTTATCCTTGAAGGTAATATCATACCTCTCATATTACAAGAACAAAAAATATAGCGGTATTCATATAATATATCATTAATCATGTTTTCACCAAATTACTTTGCAATCACATGATTATTAGTACGATAAACCACATGATCCAACAATTAACTCAATATAAAAATTCATATAAAAATAAATTTTATCGAAACCTAAAAATATTTTTCTTCAAAAGTTAAATTTATACATAATGTTATTCCAAGTCTTTGTGTATAGTTCATCCAGAAAAATTATCTACTCAAATTTTTCTAATCTATTAATGGTTATATTAAATCAAATCTATAGATGTGTGACTAAGAATTTTAAATTATGAACAAAATTAATCTTTAAAAAAAATTATTATATAAATATATTTAGATAACATTGTATGAAAACATCATAGTCTCTAAATTTATCTAAACCCTCAATTAATACAAACTATAATTTCTCTGAACCCACACTCCCATATTTGGTACCAAACTCAAAATCATTACATTTTTTATTTGATATTGATAAAGGTAACCAAATTTTATACATAAAATCATTACAAAATAATAAGGTTAATTATTATTCCTTACACACCGAATGAGATTTTGGGTTTAGTGTTTCATAGAATTAAGAAAAACACTTAACATCGTTGATTCAAAAACAATTGGTTCATGAAGATAAGAATCATCTCACGGTATAACCAAATTTTAATATTATATATCATGTAATCAACATCGTCTATATGAAACCCTTCTATAAATAATTCATCTGATATCATTTTTCATAACATGGGGAAAAGGAATAATAAGAAGTGTGGGAGGAAATTCTTAGTAAGGGAAAACATAATAGTTGACAATTGAATGACATTAGTCATATTAAGTTGATCATAAGGGTATGATGAAATAATAATTGTGGATGATAATAACATAAGAGAATTCATACCCACTAATACCTATAAAATCAAACCTAAAAACATGGAATAAGGCTTTAATGAGAGAAGGAGTCATCATAATTAGTTATCATGAGCCATGTGATATCAATCTCTATAAAAGGAAACATTTATAGCACATAAAGGAATATCAAAAAAATATGGTAATGTTAGGACATAATTTTAATTTAACACTTAAAAACCCTTACATAACACTTAAAAATGGAATAAACATTTGGTTGAATTTCATGCCCAATGAATTGTATAACAATCTAGGGGAACCTACTGTATAATATATAATGAGCTTACTAGATTCTATATGGGAATATCCATCATATAAAAATTTAAAATAACTATAAATAATGTTCCTATATATTGAATACCATCATAAAAATCATAAAAATTCAATATTTCTTTCATAACATGATTAAATAATCAAAAGTAAATGGGTTACATGACAATCTCTTTGAAGCATGATTAACCCATGGAATAGAAAAGGGTTCCACAAAAATATAATTGGTACATGGTTAACCCATGGAAAATAGATAGGTTCCATAAAAATAAATTTTCAAACAAGATTAACCCATCTAAAATAAATGGGTTCCAAGAAAATATCATTGAAACATGATTAACCACTGGAAATGGAACCGATTCCATGAAAATATCTTTGAATCTTGATTAAACCCTGGAAAATAAATAGGTTCCATATCAATATCATTGAAACAACCATAACACATATAATTAGTGAATGGTGATATTTTCATTACAAAATATCCCCATGGTTTCATAAGTTACTGTAAGTTTTATGGATGTTTATGAATGAAAATACCATTAAAATATAACTAAAATCATTTTTACAGAAATTAACCATCTTTTTTTTCACATTTAAATAAACTAAAAATCACATATTTTTTGACAATAATTTTTATCTAATTAAAATATCAGAAACATATAATGTACTAATAAATAAATTATTGGACATGAGGTTAGGAAAATCTATTCATGTCGTAAATGTTAAAAATAATCCTTCTTATCAAAACATTTTTATTATGGCAGTTAAAAAGGCACTCATTAAGAATATGTTCTTTAATATTCATTTAAACCCTCTTAAAAGAATGTAAAAGTTCATGTAAAATGGATTTATGAAAAAAATAATTTATATAAAATAATGTTTCGTAACATTTTACAGAAAATGGAATTGTAAGTTAAATATACTCGATATAAAAGAAAATATTGGATCAGTATCAATTAAAAATAAGTTTATTGATGTTTCGTAATCATTAAGGGAGGAAATGTTAATTAACCATGTGAAACACATTCACAAACATTTTAGAATAATTAATAATTAATAAAATAAAATAAGGTCATTTGATTAACTCTAATGTATCCTTGAACATAAACAATCTCGAAATAAAGGTGGTTGAAACATAAATCCTTTTCCATAATTGTAGCATTTCAATCCTAAGCCCGATGAAAAAAGATATTAAAAGGATACCTTGAACATCATGAAATTAATTATATTCGTGAAATAACATGTCAAATAAATAGTATATACACCTCATAAAATAGGATAATGTGATATGATAAATATACGTCCCAAAGTAAGAAATTTCGAATGATTTACCCTTTAATATATCATATCATGTAATTGATAGTTAATAAATTATATGATTATGTGTAAAAAATATTAATAAACACCAAAAAAGTTTAAATAAAGAGTAAAAGATTTATAAATCAATTCCCATGTAATCATATCATAATGGATTCAATGATGGGGAGTAATAATCCAATGAAAGGAATTTGTGTTTAGAAACCCTTAATGACTTAGTAACATTCAAATTACCATGAATGAAATAATTAAAATTAAAATTAAAATACCATGAGTTTTTTAATATTTATGATATTTCTTATATAAGGGGAATTATATATACACCATAAATTAAATTAGGCGTATGACATTAAAATATATCTCAATAAAGAAAAACAGTGATTATGTCCCTTACTCCTTTGGTAATATTTGGATCAAAACCTCATGAACTGGAGAACCTCATAAAATTTTTAAATCCAAATAATGTTAATGAAAATAATAATAAAATACATTAATGTGCAGTATATACACCACCCAAAAAAACATGTGGGGAATATGACATATGTCCCATAAAAATAAAAATTGAGATGAGAAACCCTTACCTCTTGTCCAGGCATTCCATGTGTGTCCTTTAACTCATGTATGGTAATATTGTATAAATTATTTTATTTTTTAAGAACCATTTACAAGTATAATTTCATATAATTAAATAATTTATTTTATTTATTTTTAATGTCATATTAAATATACTTAATGAGTTAAGTATACATTGTGTGTTTTGAGGACGTTCAGTTCATTATTGTAAAACATTCATAGTTTGTCGATCGTTGTCAAATACGTCAATATTTCAACATCTAAAGAAAACAATATTTATATGTTTTTTACATCAATTATAATTTTAAACCCAATCATGATGTTTGGTTATGAAAAACAAACTATGGTACAATCAAGAAGATAGTAGTACATACTTACGTATAAGTAACATTTCCATTATTCAACGGTCATAATGAAAAGAATATATGTAATATTTTATCTTTCCAGGATTATCATCATATAATACGTACTATTTTATTTCATTAAATTTACCTATATATATCAACCATGTGTTTTGGTGATGAAAAAATATTCACATCGCTTCAAGGAGTCGGTAGTCCATACATAGGCCCGAACAATTATATAATTATTCAGTGTAAGAACGAAAATAATTTATTTTATTTTTATAATGATCAATATGTCACTAATAACATGATTATTTAATTTATATCAAATATTTTTATGATATTTTTCTTTTTTAACTATTCATTTAAAGTGTTAGTGAAAAATTAATCACATCACATCACAAGGCAGTGGTCCAGTATACACATGGGAAACATTATTATATCCACCACAGAATGGAAAGTAAAATAGTATATATGATATCATATTTCCAGAAGTATATTTTTACACAAATATCTAATATATAATTTGAATCCATCTTGTATAAATTCATGAGATCCAATGATTTAAAACAAATGACATCTTTTTGCAAGGCGGTAGCCCGCTGTATACACAAATGCTGATTTTATATCTTATTTTTTATAATTAGATATGGATTTATATTATAAAAATAACATAAAACATCTCATATATGATATATACTGGTGTAATTTTATAAGGGAATATTTTTTATAATATCATTTTCACAAAATAGTAAATACATATTTTATATGATATTAAGGTGATAAATTATTATTAGGAATATTTAAGAGAATAAGTTAAATAAAAAATATTTTGTCACGTATAAATAAATCATTTTCCTCTTAATATGTTTATTTTATTTAGTTTCATTTATAATGATATATTATTTATCATATTTCATATAATATTCGTAATTTATATTTATAGAATATAATTAAAATATCTATTCACTAAATCAATTTATAGATCCATACTTGAAATGTGGTGATCAAAAAAGAATAATTACGTTCATTAAGGCAGTAGTCAACACACATGCAAGATAATTTTTTCTATTTTCTTCAATTGAATGGGAGGTCAATAGATAATGGTTATATAATAAATATAACAACATTTATTTATATTATATATACAGATGGAATTATATACAAATGGTTATAAATTTTTCAGAGTAGGATTAATGATAAGGATTAAGAAAGGATCATAATGGGTAAGTAAAACCAACATTGATAATTTGGATATTATCATGAAGAATAATTTGAAAATAAAGGAAATTACATACATTGTTGAGGAAAGAGACTACAAAACATATAGAGTGGATATTAAATAATTAAATATGGTATATTTTAATGGAAGGTTTTAACTAGACATCTATCTTCAAATGAATAGAAGTGGGATCCTTTTATAGGTGAAAAAGCAGGATAAATCTTTAGAAAATAATGTATGTTATAGAGTAAGAATATAATTCGATGAGTTTCATTCGAGTTAGATGGGGAAATGTTGGTGATACATTTATGTGTCAATGTCCAACCCAACAAAGTTATTCTAGAATACCAATGATCCAAATTGATTTACAAAAAATTTAGCCTCATTAGATGACCCATTTTAACACTAACAAATCATGAAAAAAAAGTAATCATGGTAATTATTTTGTAATTAAAAATATTAGATACCTCTTAAAAGAAAATTTTATGCGATAGATGTAAATCTACCATCCATTTAACCTAATTAAATTTCAAAATATAAATAAAATAAAATTTTAAATAAAAAACCAAATGTGTTAAAATAATATTTATGTCAAAAATAGTATTTTTACAATTAAGTGTTGTTAATAATATTTATAATTTTTTAACTATTAAATGATTAATATTTTATTTATATATATTCCCATTCATCATATTATAATATAAATTTAAAATTGAGATATTTAATTTAGATGTACACAATATTTAGAAAATTTTCATTGTTTTAATGAAAATCATTTTACTATGGTAACTAATATTAAACTTCTTAACATAAATTTATACCTAAAAATGATATTCACCACATTACCAAATTTAATTTTTTTTATTAAAATTATTTATAAAATTTTATACTATAAAAATTCTAAAAATAAGAAAAATAATTTAAATATAAGTGCGCATAACACATAATATATGTTAAGCGACATGTGTCTTATCAGCGTAAAATAAATTAATTACTTATCAAGTAATAAATATTTGATATATGTTAAATATTTTATATTATAGTTTTCAATAATTATAATTAAAAAATTATTCAACCATAATATAATTAACTTCATAGCATATTAAATAGAAACTTGTTCATAAACAAATATTTTTAAAAAAATATTTTATTTTTTATTTATCTACGGTAAGTGAATTTTATAAATACATTGATGTTAAAATGATAAATGAAATTTATTTTTATTTCAAAAAATATTTCATAATTCAGTTCACTCTATATTTAAATAAAAATTTAATGAATATAATTTAATAACTATATAATTATATGTGGTTAATTTCAGTTCTCTTTTTGTGTTATAAAAGATATTGAAAACATTTGGTTTGAAAGTAAAATTTATATTTTAAAAAAATTGGGAGTAATATTTTCTAACAATTAGATAAATTTCTCACCATTAATTTTAAATTTCAATCAAGAATAAAATTATTTAAGGTCATATAAATGAAAGGTATAAACTAGGACGTATTTTCAAATAATATGGCTTTATTAATATATTAGCTATGACTAGAAAACATGAATTTTCCCATCACCCTATATATGGGTTGATTCAATTTTATTAGATAAACGTTTTCTATTTTCCCCCTTTCACCACACAAAACTACTCATAATTCCATTGATACATTTTCCTTAGTGATTATTACCATATATTTGACATTGAGGAAATTAAATATTTTTTGATTCATCATATTCATCACCTGAAAATCCATGAGAATTCATCATCCTGTTATTTGGTCAGTTTGGGAATTTAACTATGTATATATTTTTAATCATGATTCTTGAATGGTTTTTTCATAGTAAATATATTTATCACTTTTGTTATTATATAGATTGGTATCTCATTAAAAAAATAAATATATTATTCATTGAACCCATTCTTAACATTGTTCCTTTTGTACCAGGCCTTTACTAAGTCCAAATCGAGTTAACATGAGTGATAAACACAATAACATAATTACAATAACAAAATCACATGAAAATTTCAACAACAAATAGGAATTACACTAAAAATATTTATACATTAGCTTTCAGTTAAACCACATCACTATTCTGTCAATCTAGTTTTTATGGTTGGGTGTTTTTATATTCCTTATCCTAATTACATAACATGATAAAACCTTCATAATTTATTGTACTTAGAATGTGATAAACAAATTAATATCTCATGGGAGTGTCTGGTGATGTGTACAATCATATTCCTACCAATAATGCACCAGGTTCAAGATGAAGTTGATACTCAACCATACTTTTTAGGGTAAATACCACATGGCATGTCTATGCCATAGTCACATCCACTTACTAGTATCTTGACTAGTACATAATTTCACATGGAGGAACACAATATCTATATTACTAAAACTTCTCACAGGTATCTTATACTTATACTTATCTCTTAGACATATACATAGGATTTTCAATAAACATATCTTATCCTAACCCATAAAATATTTATTATTACTGTAACTAACCTAAATGGTTATCTATACTATTACAATTATGATCAAAAATAACTTATCTACCATTTAAATTTCATCAAAGAAATTGAAAAATGTCTATATTTTTCTAAACATTGCTCTGATATCTACTATGTCTCTCCATAGATGGGACTTTCAATAGTACATTAGTTAAAAAAATCATTCATTATGTAAAATCCAAAGACATTAAAGGATTAGATTATAATATAATTTTTACAAAACTGTTACTAAAAACCTGATCTATTTTCAACTAATTGACTTTTATATAATATAAGAGAAGCTTCTTCACTCATACCATGTTTTCAACACCTATAAAAAATTCTACACAAATGATACTCTTCCAAACATATTCTCATATAAAATTTCTCAATAACATAGGGAAATGGAAACATAAAAATTGGGTGATCATAGATTCTTGGCAAGGGATAATAACTAAAAATTAAGAATAAATGAAAATCATTTGTAAAATTTAAGGAAGAATATTGAAATGTGAAAATAAATACATGAGTTATAACATGATGATAATTATATGAATCCTAACTTTTTAATATGTCTAAAACATTAACACAACACATTTATTTTCATATCACAAAAGCTCATCCTAATGGTTTCATAAAATCACAATACCAATGTTGTTTACCAAGGTAACAAACAAACATACCAACGAATGATTCAAATGTATCAAACTATTCCATTTCTCAAGATTAATTTGTTACCCAATGGATTGGATTTCTATAAGGTAACACCCTTCATATTTCCCACATTATGTGTTCCACATAAAGAAATAATACAAAATTCCATCAATCCATAGTTTACCTAAGAAGGAAATGTGTTACCAAATAATAAATAACATTCAAATTAGCCTTATATGAAGAAAATGTGGGTTTTATCATATTATAATATGATTAGAATAATTAAAGGGTGTTGAAATAAATGTAGATTACCCATTTTTGGATCGTTAAGAACAATTATTTGCAATAATAAATATAACAAACCAGGTGAAAAAATTATAATTATATAACTAGGGGGAATCAATTAATTTCTAAATCCTTTAAGGGTAGATTGGAAGATTCATAGAAAAGATAGAGATGTTTAGAGGATGCGTTAACATTGAATAAAATCCTATAATAATATTTTATAAATCATTATAACACTATTTTAAAAAAGATGAAGTTACAAATCCCAATAAGAATTTGATTACTAAAAGGTTAAGTGAAAAAATATAAAGAAATTACCTTTACTAATAAATTTTAAACAATAGATTCGTTAAAGGTAATAGATGTATTGAAATGAAATTTGGGTAAAAATATATAACATTTTATTTTTAAATAATGAAAATGCATTTTTAAATATTTTGTGACATCTTTGTTAGAAAATTCATTTCATTTAAACATTAAAAAAGTTATTTTTAAAATAGGAATTGTTAAATTTGGAGGTCACATGAGATTACACATAATTTTATTTCCGAATATAAAAGAGAACACTGGAAGGAATGGAAAACATGGAAAAGTGGGGTGAACTGTCACCAAAGAGGTTATGAATTATTCTTGACAATTTTATAGATCACCAAAAAATTTATCAATATAAAAGATTTAGACTAAATTGTAATTTTAAACTACAGAGGATTAGAAATTAATATGAAATATATATCTAGGTGGATTAAACCAATCTTAGAAGAATAAGTTATTGAATAATCAATATATCTTAGCAAAGATAGTTGTGTTAAAAAACCCTTAAAACATTGGTATTACTTTAATTAAATTCCATTTTATGAAATAGAAATATATGGCCTATCCAACCCCGTGAAATACATGAATTTTTGAAAATAATTTTAGTATATTATAATCAAAACATATAATATATATCATGATACACAATATGAAATATGTAACAACAAATTTTATTTAAGACAAAGAACCCATAACCATAATTCTAGAAATTCCACGATATCTTTTGGATCTAATATAAAAACTAATATCATTATATACTTTTTAAAACCTTTTCAATATTTATAAACTTTTATAATATTCATTTATAATTTTATTTCATATTTATATTAGTTAGTTATTATCAATTTTCAATATCATGTGTGAGTAATCATGATCGTTTTGAACTAATTTGATAATATCGGTTTGTATCATCATTTTTCTCCAAAATTTCAACATTGCCTAATCATAAACTATTGTATAATTGAGTTTCTAAAATTATTTATATTGATATAATTTCATTTCATTTGTATTTTTTTAATTATTCCTAGTGATGAAATCGGTGGAAGAGCATGTATTATTAAATTATAATGAACAAATGTTGTTATCCTTAATAATGAGTCGAATATTTAAATTAAAATTACTATTCCTATTAATATCCAATATATAGTATCCAGATTCTTCCTTGATATAAATTTATATAATTTTTCATGTATGTGGTTAATCCAACAAAACAAGAATGTGATAAAATCTATGTGTTTCTATAGTTGTGGAAGATATTATATTTCTAAAATATAATTATAAAAAAAGAATAATTATCTTTTAATATTTAATTAATGTGATTAATCATACTTTTTTATATTTTTAATAATAACATAAATGAAAAATTATTTTTCACACATAAATAAATATCTTTCGCTCTTGGTATATTCATTTTAGGCAATTAGTTTTACAAGGATTTCTAATTGATAATATTACTAAAATAATTGAAAATTTATATTTTTAGGGAATTAATAATGAAAAAATAACATATATATTAACTAAAACCATTTACAGATCCATCCATGAATGTCATTGAAGAAAAAAACTTGTCATTCATGGATTTGGTAGTCTTCACTAATGTATGTGGAAATTTTCTTTTTTAAATTTGAATTGGATAAAAATAGCTCATGGTTATACCATAAATATAATAAAATAACAGAATATTAATAAAACTAGACTCATTATATACATATTTTTATAATGGGTTTGTATGTGTCACACCCAGGATTTGGAATTCAGTAAAAATTTGTATCTTATAATTTTATCTGGCTTTAAAATGTTTTGTTGAGGTGTGGGTCGAGTTCGATTTTATTTTTTTGTCATTTTTTGATAAGAGAACAGTATAGCTTGGTATTGTCTAGTGCATGGGAAAGGCATGGTCGAATCCATGAGGATTCACTAGATCACTGTTCGGCCTACTTGGTGTGAGGTTAGAAAATTAATTAACTGAATGTATAATAATGTGAATGCTGAATGAAATGAGAAAAATATAATTATTTTATAGTTATTTTAATTCTAATAATATTATTATTATTATTATTATTATTATTGTTATTATTATTATTATTATTATCGTCAATATTATTATTATATTATTAATATTAATTTGTTGTGGCTATAAAATTATCGAAATTATTATTTATATTATTATTACTAATTATTGTTATTATTATTATTATTATATTTAAGTTGATTTAGTTTTTTAGGGTTTTTATCTCATTTTATATTTTATTTTATTTTTCAATTTTTACCACTTCCCTATTCCTTCTCCATTCTCCCATAATGCTACACCCCCTCCTAAACCCAACCTGTTTTGCAGCTTCATCCACCCCTTGGATCTCCCACATTTCTCGACACCCTCCTCCCGCCCGGTGAACCAACTCGGATTGTCCCATAGAGTCGCATACACACCGCGCCGCACCACCCCTACATCCTCAAACAGCCTTGCCCCCCCCCCTCTCTGCTGAAACCTTCAATGACCCCCTAACACACGGTGCACCTTCAACATCCCCATTCACAGTCGGTCATGCTCCCACACTATTCATGTGGGTGTGTTCTACATCTATTGTTCGTTCTTACAATTAGTAGATTTTTATATAGTATTTCATGTTGTGCATGATATTGAATTGGTGTAACTGGTTTTATGTCTCGTTTTTAGGGACAAATAGAGTTTTTTGAGGTGAAATTAGACTTCATTGGAAATTACATACCAAGATTGTGATGTTCTCCTACACCAGGGTATGTTTTTCTACATATAAGTATTAATTGATGAATTCAATTGCATATTTAATAAATTTAAAATTTTTATTAATATGTTTTTTTGGTGTTATTGTAGTTTTATTTGATATTTAATATGAATTTTACCTTTTAGTAGTGTAATTAAGAGATGACTTCATTTTTCTATGAAAACACATGTTAAGCTATTTATTACTGTTTCATGAAATGTACAGTTGGTTTGTTATAAGTTGAAAGGGATGCAGATAGTCTTTTTTTATTGAGACAATATGAATTTAGTTATAAAAAAATTTGAGTGTTTTTTGGTTTTTATGTCTTGCGATAAATCTTGATTTTGTTTAATAAATTTTCTTAGTGGATTGTTTAATCATGAAAATGGTTTCAATAACTCTGCAGATGGTTTAAATAATTGTGTATGTGATGCAGAGTACGTTTTAAAAACGATTCAGTGTATGTGTGATTTTAAAAGAGGGTTTGGTGTGAAAATGGTTTTTTCTGTATAAAAGCTTGTTTGGTTTGGATACCTGAAAATGATATGTGACATGAACATAGAATTTAAATGAGCCCTAATAAAATCCCTAGTAATAAGGTGAGAAGACAAGGACCGGTGTGCTAGTGATACAGAAATTCCATCGAATCTGTTTCACTTTGGTAGATTGTTGGCTACAACACTAACTAAACATTCATATGATTATTCGATACCAATAGGTAATGGGTGTGTTCCCTACTATTGGCTCATGCACGATAACATAGGTTGTTGTAGTTTCTAAACAACTTTCACCAAGACAGGAGGTTCTAGTGTCCCAATTTTTCTTGTACTTATAGGGCCCCTCCCATATATAGTTCTCTGTGATTATTTTGTTCCCACCATCGTCATGTGGTGTGAAATTTGAGATATTGCAAGTGAATATTTTTTTATTTTAAAAATTTAATTAGTTAAATTTTTTTCCATATTTTTTTCATTAAAACTATTCAAGAAATTAATTATTTTCATTTAATAATTTTGAAAATGTATTTATCATTTAATATTTCTTATTGGAATCAATTATGATTGGAATCATATAGGGCATTATCACATACCCTACTTAAACATTTGGGTGTAAGTATATGTAGTTATACCAGATAGTGGTAAGGGTAAAGCTTTTGGAAAGGGTGGTCCGGGATGCTAGCTATCTTCTTGGCACAACGTTGTGGAGATGACTTGAGGGTGGTGTCTTCTTTATAGGATGAAATCTTTTAATTGGTTTTTAGTCACCCTACCCAATAGTAGTCATTTATTGGGTTTTAAATTAAATATGTCACTCAAATTCTATTTTTTGTCCAAATACTTGTTCGGTTGTGACTTCTTATTTGGTATACTTTATATTAGTTGTTGTTATTTTATTTATATGTATTTGGGTAAATCATTCCCAAACATTATATTTGATATTAGGGAACATGTTCCAGCCTATTGGGATCCGAAACACACTCCGGGCCTTTCTACAAACTAGGTCGGGCATCAGTTGGATGGAGACTTGACTTGGTTCGTGAAAAAATTGTATCAACGTTTTTGTTATGCACATTGAGTTATTTTATTTGGGATACGCCTGGTTAGAGTAGAGGTAGGCATGTCGGGACTTGGAGTTCTGGTTGAGAGTAGGGTTCATGGCTAGTACACCTCATGACATGCCTCGAGTCACCATGGGAAGTTGGGGTACTTATTTGACTTCTCCTCCTAGTGGAACGTGTATGCTACAAACTGCACGTGGACATCAGTTGAGGGAGAAGTGGCTTGGTAGTTATTTAGGTTATGCATGTTTGGCTTACTGATGTTTATTTTTCATGCTTGAATTTTATTTTTTTCAGGACATATGTATTAATGATGTTATTATTTGACTGTTACATCCTACAACAGTAGGCCTCACTTGAAATCTCACTTGCACCCACTAGAGAAAGCCAGAGAGAGTTCTCCCTCACCTATCAACCAAGGGTTGGTAAAAGTTGTAGTCCTGGATATTTAGACTTAGGACAAGGAGTGAATCCTACTCTTTCTCCAACTCTAGCTAGAGAAGATGTGTCTGGTCCCAAGAATGATAATTCTCTATAATTTCTCAAGAACGAGCCTCCTATTTTTCTGGGAAATTTAGAAACTTAGGAAGCAGGGGAGTGGCTTGAGAAAATAGAACTCGTGTTATAATTACTTGAAAAACTTTAGGATAATTGGGAGAAATGTGCCTCATTTCTACTAGAGGGTCCCTGTCACAGGTGGTGGGAATCAATGCTTCAAACTGGGAAGAATGGGCGTATGAGTTGGAAAGATTTCAATACCATCTTCAATGAACAGTATTCTATCATGGTCCTAGATTATGCCACATCATGGGAGTTCAAGGACCCTTCCTAGGGATATCAGTCATTGATGGAATATGATGACCGCTTTGCTGAGAAGGTTCAGTAGAAGCCTGAGATAATTTCTAATGCATCTTTGATTGGTTAGATGTTTGAGAAGGGAATTTGACCATAAATTTAGTCTCGGGTCTTCTTTTTCAAGCAGGGAACATCTGATGAAGTGGTTGATCGTTCTTTCATGGTTGATATTGATCATATTGGAATGTATGGATTCTCTAGAGTGGTGTCTACTTTGGATAGTGGCAGTTCATTAGAGAATAATTATAAACATGATGAGTAATGTAAGAATGGTTGTGGAATCTTAGGCCATCACTCCATGAAGACTTCATTTGTGGATTATGGTGAAAGGTATATTGTGTTCCATTAGTGCAGGAAGGCAGGACACTTACGACCTTCATTTCCCTCCTCTCCCATTACTTGTTATTGATGTGAAGTTATAGGACACATACAACAATGTTTAAGAGTCAAGAACCCATACTAGAGTTGGGAAAGGCCTATTTCTTCGAGGGAAGTGTTAGTTCATTCAAAGCCAACCAAGATCATGGGATATCGATTTAGTGGTCGTGACGGGAGGATTGGATCAACTATTGGGTAGAGCCAGATCAGGATAGATCCATATGCGAGTTTTCATTCTTAGCAAGGAAAAGATATCTACATACTATGGAACAAGCACCAGCTGTATCTGATGCTAGACCTTTGACTATTAATGGTACCATTATAATTTAATCTTATATATATGTAGTTTAATTTTATACCATTGCATCCATTTCCTGTATATCAACTCGTATTGTGAACTTGTTAAACCTACCAACCGAGCTCCAATCTCTTTCAATGGAGTTGGGGACACTGTTGGGTAAGATGAAAGAGAAAGGACATAGGTGTCTGTTGTGTGCGCTTTCTATGTCAGTAGCTGAGGTGGATTGGGATTTTTGTTCCTTGTTGTGGACCTAATTGATGTGATCCTCAGTGTATACTGGATAGTGTGAATTCATGAACATATTGTTTTCAATCGATGGAGAGTTAGTTTTATAGGTATTCCATAGGTTTTTCATGGGTAATGGGATCCTCAGTCGGGTTACACATGACCTCAACATTATGAGCTGGGAAATCATTCCTTTCAGTTATTGTATCTCATACTAGAGGAAAATAGTGGTTCTCTACATGGTGTATTTCCTCTAATAGTAGATGAGTTTCCGGAGTTATTTCCTAATTATTTTTCAGACTTACCCCCAAAGATGGGCATGTAGTTCTTTATTGAATTAGCACTAGGGAAACAGCCTATAACTCTTCTCTAATTTTGCATGGCCCCACCAAATTTATAGAATTAATGATAAAGATAGACGATATGGAATCAAAAGGGTTCATTCACCCAATATTCTCTCATTGATCAACCCCAATATAATTATCAAATAAGGCTGATGAATCTCTCTGATTTTTTATCGATTACTAGAAGTTTAATATGGTAATTTTAAAAAATAAATAACATTTTCCAAGATTAATGATTTATTCGATCAGACGAATGGGGAAAAGTTGTTTTCCAAAATCAACGTGTGTTCAGGTAACCAGTAGGTCAGAGTAAGAGATGAATACAACTTGAAGATGGGTTTCTGAAGTAGGTATGACCAATTTTAGTAGTTGTCCATTCCTTTTGGATTGACGAATTCCCCAACCGTTATTATCGCTCAACAATGTTAATGGAACAGGAAAGGAATGTGTTCGAGATAAGATTATTTTGTGAACTAAAATGTTATTACATGTGATTGTTATGGGATTTCTCTGGGCATTCCTCATCTATGACCGAACTCACCCAAAAAAGGGTGATGTTTATATGCATCCTAAAGTGCCAGGAATACTTTGAGGATTTGAAGATACGGCTGACTACCACACCTATGTTGATAATTCTAGTGTCTTGGAAGGGATATGTGGTTTATAAAGACTCTTTAGATATGGGCCTTAGGTTTGTACTCATGTAGGATAATCATACACTGTCTTCTGGTTCTCTCCAACTCCAACTTTATGAGAATAATTAAATGTTTCCTGGATTGGAGTTAGTAGTGGTGATGCATTCCCTAAAGGCTTTGAATCACCACCTATTTAGGGATAAATTTGTGGTCTAATATGACTATAACTTCCCAACCTAATTCTTCTCACAAAATTATCTTAATTTTAGAAAGCAATGATGGATTATGTATCTATAGGGGTTTGATGTTGATATCATCTATACCTTGGGAAAGGGTAATGTGGTGGATCACACCTTGAGAAGGAAGGTTCTAGTTTAGGATCTGAGGAAGTCCAGTGATGAGTGGACTTTGATGGGGCTCTTTTCCCAAATTCACTTGGAGAACAAGGAGCAGAGTGGGGGTACATTTTTGGATTACATTCAGTTTACTATTTCCCTTCTAGAGTTGATTTAGTTATAGAAACCTAGTGATGAGTTGTATGAGTGATCTATGAAGTTTCTTAGTGGTGAGGAGACTTCTTATGATTGGTCTTTGTCTCTCGAGGGGATCTTGTGATTCAAGGGCCGCGTCGTGGTATCATTGTATCTACGGAAGGTGGTGATGTAGGATAGCCACCAGTCTTAGTGGGTTGACCATCTTGGTACTACCAAGATGTATTATGATGTTTTTCATAATTTCTGGTGACCAAGTATGAGACGGGACATAGAGAAATTTGTATCGAGATGTTATACTTGTCATTGGGTGAAAGTAAAGCATCACAGTGCTCTGGGTTGCATCAGCTATTACACATTCCCACCTGGATGTATGAAGAGGTCACCGTGGAATTGATTATTGGCTTTCATAGTACACCTCGGAGAACGAATGCTTTTTGGGTAGGGATTGAAAATTTTACCAAATCAACAAACATTATTCCAATCAAATATACAACTAAAGTGGATGAGGTGGGCTAATTCTTTATTAAAGAGGTGGTTAGACTTCATGGTGTGCCATCAGTAATTGTTACTGGAAGATACCCCCACATTACCTATTGGTTTTCGGAAGGCCTTAAAATGGAATTGGTATCTCAGATCAAAATGGTCATGACATACCATCCCCAAATAAATGGTGAGGCAGAGTGGGAAAATCATATTCTAGAGGACATGTTTTACGAAAGTGTTTTTGTTTTCCTAGGACCGTAGGATAGCCATTTGGGGTTAGTTGAGTTATCTTATAATAATAGTTACCAATCCTATTTTTCAATGGAGCACTTTGAGGCTCCTTAGGTTCATCAATGTTAGTATCCTTTATGTTGGGAGAGGTAGGTGAGACCTCACTTTTGGGACCGATCCTTGTACTGGAGATGTCTGAAAAGTCATGTTGATCAGACATCGGTTACTGATAAGTCATAGTAGCCATAAATCTTATGTTGATCAGAGAATTAGGGACCATGAGTTTTATGTGGGTGATCTAGTGTTCATGGAGTAGGAATATAATTTGGTCCATCATCATTTGAGAGAGTATATAATGATGACACTGAGGTATGTCAGACCTTTCAAGATCGCTGAGAAGATAGGTAAGGTGGCATACATGCTAGCTTTACCTTCTCAACTGATTCCGATTCATGACATATTTCAATTCATCTAATTTAAAAAGTATAATATAGATCTATCTCATGTGTTTAATAGAGATTATTTGGAGATAGATCATGATTTATCAGTGCTGGATCGTCCAGTGAAAATAGTGGATTCCCAAGAGAGGGTGTTTCACGGAAAGTCCATTCCATTTGTCCAGGTCATATGGCAGTATGGGACCAATGAGCTGGAGACTTGGGAGAGGAATGTTTTGGTGGACCAGGATTACCCATTCATATTCTCTGATCAGTTTTTGAGTTGATATTCAGACGGAAGAAATTTTTCATGGTGGTGAGAATTTTCACACCCGAACTTCAAATTTCATTAATATTTTTTATCTTATAATTTTATCTGGCTTTAAAATATTTTGTTGTGGTGTGGGCTGGACCGATTTTAATTTTTTTACTTTTGCTGATAAGAAACCATTTGGATTAGATATTTCTAGTGCATCAGAAGGGAATGGTCAAAGATGTGAGGCTTTACCAGATCACTGCGCGGCCTACTCAGTGTGTTATTAGTTAATTAATTAACCGAATGAACAATGAAGTGAATGATAAATAAAATGATTAAAAATAAAATTATTTTTGAGTTATTTTAATAAAAATAAAATAATAATAATATTATAAATATTTTCATCAATATTATAATTGTATTATCATTATTAAGTTATTTTAGTTGTCATAAATTTATCGATATTATTATTTATTTTATTATTACTAATTTTTATTATTATATTTAAGTTGATTTAGTTTTTAGGGGATTTATATCATCTTTTTTTTTTATTTTTTTATCATTATTTCATACTTACCTCTTCCTTACCCACTATCACATAATTCTACACCCCTCAAACCCTACATGTATCACAGCTTCCTTCTCCCCTTGGTTCCTCCACATTGGTCGGCGCCCTCCTCCCGTTCGGCGAAACACCTCACACCGTCCAAGCGAGCCGCCCCCACACTTCCTCATTCCCCCACTAATGTCTTGTGAAACCTTATCCCCCCTTATTTAATGAACCCTTCAGTGACCCCTCTAATGTGCGGTGCACCTCCAACAGCCCCCTTAACGCTCAGTCAACCTCATGCTCCCTCACCACATGTGTGTTCTACTTGGATTGTTTGTTCTTAAAATTGGTATATTTTTAATTAGGGTTTCATGTTGTTTTTGGATCGATTTTGGTGTAATTGGTTTAATTTATAGTTTTCATTGACTAATTAGGTTGTTTGGGGTGAGTATGGCATGCAATGTAAATTGCGTACAACGTTTGTGATGTTTTTCTTCTTTGAGGTAGGTGGTCCATATATTAGTATTAATAGATGAATTAAATTTCTTATTTAATTAATTTAGCATATTTATTATATATTTTTTGTGGTACAAATTTATTATTATCTGATGTTTAATCGGAATTTGACTTCTTAGTAGCGTGTTACTGCAATGAGGGAATTTTTCTGTGAAAACCTTTATTGAGATATTAATTATTGTTTTATAAACTATTCAGTTAGTTTATTATAATGTGAAAGGTATAATGTTTGGGTTTTGGTGTGATGTCAGTATGATTTTTTTTAAAGAAGTTTTGAGTGAGTTTTTGGTGTTTTAATTAATTCGACACACCTTTTTTTAATAATTATTGTTAGTGGTTTGTTTCATAGTGAAAATGGTTTCTTTAACTGTGCAGATGGTTTACTTGATTGTGTAAATGATGTGGATTATGTTTTAAAAATTCTTTAGTGTGACTGTGATTTTAAAAGATGGTTTGGGTGTGAGAACTGTGGTTTTGTGTGTTTATAGTGCCTATTTGGGTTTGGATGCATGAATATGATATGTGATATGAATTTTGAATTTAAATGAGAACTAAGGGACACTGAGGAAACTAGTTTGACGGACTAGGACTAGTGTGCTAGTGATACGAAAGTCGCCTCAGCCCATTTTCACTTATATAGATTGACGACTACAACACTAACAAAAAATTTGGATAGTGATTGGGGAGAAGTAGGTTATGGGATTGTTACCTTCTATTTGATCGTGTATGAGAACATAGGTTTTTGTGGTTTCTATACACATTCACCAAGAAATGAGGTTTTAGGGTCCCACTTTTTTCAAGTACATATAGGGCCTCTCCCATATTTGGTGGTCCTTGATTACATTGTTCTTGCTATCAGAATGTGGTGTGACATTTGAGATACGATAAAATAGAAATTGTTTTCATTTTTAAAGCATCAATCCCTAAAAAATATTTTCCTTATATTTTTATTCATTAAAATTATTCAATCATTTAAATATATTCTTTTATTAAAATCGAAACTTTATTTTTCATTTAATGTTTATTCATGGAATATTTTCTCAATGGCATCCTAGTAGAGGTTATCTCACATCCTACATACACCTTTGGGTGTAATTATATTTGGTTATGTTTGGTATAAGTATTGGAAAAGCTTTGGGAAATGGTTAGTCGAGATGTTAGCTATCTTATTGGCATGACGTTGTGGATATGGCTTGAGGGATTTTTCCTCTTACTAGGTGGTCATTTTTGAATTGGTTTTTTATCACCCAACCTAGTGGTATTTGTTTTTTGGGTTTCAGATTTAATATGTAATTCAAATTCTATTTTTTGTATAAATTCTTGTTTGGTTGTGACATCCATATTTGGTTTATTATTTATTGTTGGTTTTTCTTTTATTTATATATATTCAGGTAAATAGTTCCCAAAGTTATTTTTGATACCCAGGCACGTGTGCCAACCCATGGGGAGAGGGAATGCGTTTCGCGCCTTTCCACAGACTGGGTAAGGCATCATATGGATGGAGACCACATTTGGTTGGTGATAGTATGAGTTTTTATTACAATGATAATGAAAGGAAGCTAACGGTTATGTAATACTTACGTTCTGAATTTGGGCCTTCTCTTGTACTATAGTTTTAAAATAAATTAATTTATGTACATTGATGTGGAAATAGGTGTAACATCACGGGTAAATAAATAATTAGACATATTTAATTTTTATTAATATTTGTGAATTAAATATTAATTTTACATTAAGGGGGTTTCTATGTTCGATAGTGTACCCGATACGCAATAACGGGTTTCCTGGAAATCTTACATTGCACACTAATAATATGATATTATTTTAAATGGTAGTTAACTCCTAGCCGTTGTATTGGTGGTAATGAACAAAACTAACTAAAATATGATTATACATGATTGTTAAATGTATTTACATTTATCCAATAAATGTTAGAGGCTTAAAATGTGAATGACTCTAATTTTAATCATAATTTACATTAAAAGGTCGTTTTTCATCCTTTTAATGGAGAACCCTCTTTAAATATATTTTTTCTCACATTAATACATTCTAATTGACCAAATAAAATCCTTCTTTATAATGAGGACATAAAAATTTACTTTGTGTAATTTTATGGAATTTTTCCGATAATGTCTATTTTTACATGAATAATGAAAATATTGTATTTTAATTCAAAACTAAATTTTAATCTAATTTATTTATATGGTTAGATTATCTTTTTAATTGGTTTTAAATTTTAATTAGAAGATATTTTTACCATTTAATCTTATGTTGCTCATTGGAATTAATTTCACATTAAAATTGGACATAAACATGTATCAATCTTTTGATAGTCATTGTTTCTTAAAAACATGCTATTTGTTTCGATAATGGGAATTAATTTTAAAATTAATTAATGCCACTTTTATGTTTTTAATTTGGAAAAATAAACATCATTTTTTATTTTGGAATATCAAATATAGCTTAGGCTGAATTTTTGGTATTTTCTGAAAAGATGCCGCTGCACTCCCCTAGCTCGAAGCGAACCTAGGGGTCCGCCCGATGGACCTCCCTTCCTCCTCCTGCACCTTCTGGCCTCGGTTTTCATCTCCGAACTTGGCCCGACTTCCTTCATCCCACGTTTTTCTGTGGGTACTCAAGGCCTCATCTTCATTCTCCGGCTTCGAACCGGCTATGTCGCTTTCAGCTTGATTCAAACAGGTCTGCAACATTTGCACTTCATCCCCTCATCCTTCAACAATGGCTTCGTTCCCCTCACTGCGATTCCCCGGCGGAGTTCGAAGATTTCGTTTCACGACCTTTGGGTCTTTCGGGCAGTGGATTATTCCTCCTTTCATGGACTGGTACTCATCCCTACCTTAGGACCTGTCATCAGATCTGAGACCCCATGGTTGTCATGCTTCTTTGCGTGGCAGTGAAGGACTTTGATAATTTCTTAGGCTCCTTCAATCGGAGGCTTCTGATGGTTGGAGGTAAGATTTGGATTTTAATTTTGGGGGTTTTCAATTTACTTTTTCTTGCCGAGGTTCTTTGGTTGCTACCTGCTCGGTATGTACTGCTGGTTCGCCTGGTTTGATGACTCTTCTGCTACCTTGATGGTTTTTGGGATGGATGTATTTGTTTTTAGTCCCTGTTTGGATCAATTTTTGGTGCTTACATGGAAGATTTTGGATGTTGTTGATCTTTCATTTCTTTGGATTTACCATTTCTGATTTTTCTAGATTAGACTATCATTAGGAAGCCAATATTATGGTGGGAGCTTGTTTTTTTTCTTGTTGCATTTGGGTGGCGTTTTATATGTTGCAGATTGCGTCAGGTGGGTGACCTCGATAGAGGGATGGGTGTCTTGACACCCAACATTCAGCCTTCTATTCTTTTGGATGGATGGGTACCCTGACTGAACTTTCACGGTGTTCCCTGATGGATGTTGTGGCGCATCAGGTTGATGGTATAGTGAGTCTCTCATCCTCACTGTCTGGGGGGGGGGCTCGAAAGAGAGATAGGTGTGCTAGAACCTATCTTCCTGTCCTTCTCTCATATTTTAGTATGAGTTGGAGTAGTGATATTCTTTCTTTTTTGTTTCCATCATGACACACTTCATCATAGAGGGGGTGACACATCATCTTTGTGGTTTCCATTGCTACATTTTCAATTAGGTGGGGTGATGAGACTTTCTATCTTGATCTTTCTTTGATTTTTTTCTCCTTTTGACTCTTGGATCCGGGTTGTCAGTGTGGTCTATTCTTCTAGTTTTTTCTCATCTGTCTTTGTAATGGTTTCCTCCTTCTTCCCATCAAAAGGAGTTTCTTTCTTGTTCAATAAACGGGGGCTTGTCCCCTTTACCTTTAAAAAAACCTAGTAATACTTAAAAAAACTGACTTTTTCATTTAAATGAAATTTTACCGCTTCTATGAATTAAATTTCGAAAATATGACATACATGGTTGTTTTCAAGAAGTAAAATTTGGTTCAATAAGATGATAATAATTTTTAGTCAATAGTTACTTTTGACTTTTTTTTACCACGGTTAAAGGTAAATAGGGTAATTCAAGGTTAAAAGAATATTTTAATAAATAAAAATTACCTTAACACATGTTCTATCCTTATTGAATGAGTAATGGACGACCATTGGCATCTTTGGGTATATTTTGGGACCCCATGAATCCACTTATGAAATATAATGACACTTTAGATTAATTAATTTAATGTAATGGAAAAATGACATAAACAAATATCTTTTGGTAAATTAATTTTTATATAGTGTTATATAAATTATATTTTCGACTATAAATATTCATTAGAAATATAAAATCATTTCCTAAATCATGGTATATAATTTTTTGTCATCAAATAAATTAAATTATTTATGACACAATAATGATGAAGTGTTTACCTCATTAATAAATGATTTAAATAAATAAGATTATAATAATTAAAATTTTATCCAAAAAATGTCCAATTCTGATTGGAAGATTTTATTTCGAATATTAGTAATCTTATATTCTACTTTAATTATTTTTATACCTTTAGAAACCGAATATCATTATATAATAAAATAATATTTTCACACTTTCTTAAAGAGCCCCTCTTCCACCTTATAAAAGGAGACCATTTCTAACCCATTCCTCACAGCTCTCAATCATTTTTGGCTCATCCAAACTCTGCCCAATTAACCTCCTTACATCCCTATATTCCACCTAGAAGCCTTACCTTATGCATAAGTCACTTCAAGAAGTCCTTTGGTTCAATCCAAAGGGAGTTACCAAAATTAATGGTAACGACTTATCCTAAATTGTTTTCTTTTATTTTACTTCTCCAACCACTAAACTCTTTTTCCATTCTTTTGTAACAACAAAATTATCCTAAATATACTAGAATGTTGTTATGATATGGATTCAAACTACACTTACACACAACTCCATCTAATGGATGAAGAATAGAATGTTTCTCTAGATGGAAAACTAAGGCCTAACAAAATGATGATTGTTCAAATATCTCCAACCGACTCTAATGGTGGCCATTAAGATGAAACTATATTTATATATGATATATATTATTATTATGTTTTCTTTATGATTATGTAATTTCCATTTATATCATACCTTTATGATTTCCAATATGGGTAAACGCAATAATTTTATTTGATGAAGTGCGGACTACCGCCCCCTCAAAGTGATATGACTTGTTAATGACAAATTTTGGATGTATAAAGTATGGAGTTAATGATATTATATATGATATTATATAGGAATTATAATATACCTATGTATCATTATGTTTTAAATCCATTAAATATGAAATAGAAATGGAAGTAGCGTTCAAGCGTACGTACGGCTAACCGTCTCCATGAACGGTGCATTTCATTTCTTACCTCCAAATGTTATGTACTATTATAAATACATGTATATGATGGATATATATGATATATATGATATCAAAATCATGAATATCATTCTGGGTATAATGAACCTTTGACCACATGATCAACATGTGATTATAAGAAGTCCATTTTTGACTCAAGTACCAAATATCGACAAAATGAACATTATTAACTTAAATGATTACATAATGTTTATAACATTGTAATAAGTGATATAAAAGGAATAGTAAACATAAAAAGGTTCTTAATAAAGTATAAATTAACTTTATTTTATTATTCAGGATATTAAAGAACGATCGAGTCCTGTCAGATACGAGTTAAGGGACTTCGTCTCAATCTCCTTACAATGGGGAATATATTGTTATAATACATGATTTTCTTTTATAATATATATAAACACCTTTGACTTTTACTTTTATTAAAAAGGAAACTTTTTTCTTCGAAGCATTTTACTAAAATACAAAAAGAAAATCTTATAACGTAAGCAGGGACAAGAACCTTTTCCGCCGCCACGAGTATTATTTGATCTTTGGCTTACTCAATAAGCCTTGATGTTTAAAAAAAATACCATATACATTTTTATGTATTTTGGTATTGAAAATCATTTTTATAATGTATTTTCTATGTCAATATATTTAGGTGACATATTGTGATTGAAATTTGGAAATTTCTTCTTTCCTATATATTTGTTTTATGTCTTATGATTTTATAATGGTACTTGGACATTTGATGGGTGGTTACATGATAAACCAAATGTCGGGTGGTGCCGTGAATACCCGGATGGGTGCTTACATTATAACATCCAATTCATTTGGTATAGAAGTCGTCCGTATGGCTTTTCCATTTAGTGATATGTGTGGAAGTCGACCGTATGGTTAATCAATTTAAGTATGTTTATGTCCCAAGTTACCTTTATATGTTATGTGTTCTTTATATGGGTTTTATGGTAATCTTTTGGTTAAAAAATGGTAAGTAATGATCTTTTATTTATTGAAGAATATTTTCTACTTCATAAAGGTGAAAATTATTATTTATGATAAAGTATTCATGGTTTACCGGTTGTTTTGAAAAAACTAACAGTTTTCATTCTTTGTGTATCCCTTACAGAGATTTTTATGCTCATCCCAAGTTTTTGAAATTTTTTTACAAGACATAATGTGGAATAGGATCAAGGATGGGATCAAGGAAAAGTCATGTTGTCTTAAACATGGAACTAGACATAACTTTTTTTTAAGAGCTCATGTTTTGTAAAAAATGGAAACTATGTAGAAGTGTCTACTTTGTAATCTTTTGAGACGTAATAGTTATGTCCTAATTCTCTAAAACTCTAAACCTAAAAATATCCTCAATATGAATTATTCATTTAATTCAATATTATACATGGTTTAAGGATGGGTCCTTATAGTTGGTATCAAAGGTCACTTTAGATAACTTTAGGGTTTAGGGTATTGTTAAATAAATGTCCATAAATTAATTTATGGTAATATTGAAATGATATTGCATTTACAGATTACCATGTTGCTTCACCTAAGATATTTCTATGTTTAGAATAGTTTTCCACAGAGGAAACAGAGAAGCTATATTGGGATGACATGAGGAGGAAGACAACCTTCCAAATTATCAACCTGAGATGGTTGAAATCGGAACTGAACAGTTTATTGCAGTGATGGCACAATTGAGTCAGGCTATAAATGGTGGTGGTATCCATGCATGAGAATAACCAGATCAACCATAGAGGAACATGTTATTAGTGGAAAATTTCATGAGGAAACATCCCACATCATTCATAGAATCATCTCACCCGGTGCTAGTAGAGGGGTGGATTAAAGCACTGGAGAATATTTTCGATGTCATGGGTTGTTTAGAACATCGAATGGTTAGTCTCGCTATTTATCGTTTTGAAGGTGAAGCTGATCAGTGGTGGTCGATGGTGAAAAATATCAGAGACCGCAAAGATATTGATGCTCTTGATTGGGATGAATTTAAAGGTATGTTTCATTAGAATTATCTTTCTAATGTGGTTCATCATAGGATGGAAAAACAATTCCTAGTATTGAGGAAGGATGATGACTCAATGGTTGCTTATGAAGCAAAGTTCACTGGACGGGAAAGGTATGCACCAAATTTCATCCGAGATCTTGATATTAAGATAAATCAATTTTACTTAGGACTGAATCCACGATATTGAATAGTGTTAGCCTCCCATGAGATCAAAATTTATGAAAAAATTGTTCGATGTGCGAAGAAGGTGGAAATGGAGTTTGCAGATGATCAGGTGTTCTTTGACAAGAAACAAAATAAGAGGTCTAGTTGGCAGGCAAAGGGGAATAATTCATCAAAGAAGCCTGGAGGTAAGAAAACTAAATATCCATCTTGTGAGAAGTGTGGTAAAAATAATCTTGGAGAATGTTTATCAAAGTCTAGAAAGTGCTTCTGGTGTTGTAAGTCTGGTCATATTGCTCGTAACTGTAAAGAAGATGATCAAGAAGGCAATGAAAATCCATCGGTAATATGTTTTAAGTCTAATAAAATGGGTCATTATGAAAATGAGTGTCCAGAGAAGAACTCAACTAAGGTAAATCAGCTAGACTACAAGCAAAAAGTGGTGGTGAAATTCTTTGAAACTACTTCAGCAGATGTGGGTCCATCGAATGAAGTAGTATCAGGTATACTGTTTGTTTGTTCAGATTATGCCAATGTGTTGTTTGATTCAGGTTCTACACACTCTTTAATTTCTAATATGCTTTCTATTAAATTTGGAATTCCATATCATGATATGAACACTTAACTTATGGTAAAAACACCTGGTGGAAATGTTGAGACAAAATAAAATTATAAGAACCTTCTTGTCCTTGTGTGCGGAAATAACCTACCTACAAACCTTATTGTTTGGCCTCTAGTAGAGTGTGATGTTATTTTGGGAATGGATTGGATTTCTGTTTTTCATGCTAAGATAGAATATAGAGACACAAAGGTTTCTTTTCAGAAAGAATTACAGTTTTTGTACAAGAATGAACCCATTCTTTTGATAACATATCAGGAAGTTGAGAAACTAGTAAAAATAGAACCGGATGTTACCTTGCACATATTGTTGAAAATAAAAGAACTTATCAAATTAATGATGTACCAGTGGTAAATGAGTACCTTGATGTTTTTCCTGATGAGTTTCTTGGAATTATACCTGATCGGGAAATTGAATTTACTATTGACATAGTTCATGATGCTAGGACAATTTCAAAACCACCTTATCGAATGGATCAAATTGAAGTTTTAGAGTTAAAGAAGCAATTTCTAGAGTTATTAGATAATGGTTTCATTCGACCTAGCCCATCTCCATGGGGTTCTCCTATATTGTTTTTTAAAAAGAAAAATGGTTCAATGATACTTTTCATTGATTATAGAACATTGAATAACATCACTGTTAAGAACAAATATCATTTTCCTCATATCAATGATTTGTTTGATCAGCTCCAGGGAGATCAATATTTTTTGAAGATTGGTTTGATGTCAGGGTACCATCTGTTGAAAGTAAAGGAAGAAGATGTTCCAAAGACCATGTTTTGCACTAGATATGGCCATTATGAATTTGTAGTTATGCCTTTTGGTAAAACCAAAGAACCTTCTTTATTCATGGATCTTATGAATATAATTTTCCGTGAGTTCTTGGATAATTTAGTGGTTTTGTTCATTGATGATATTTTGGTTTATTAAAAATGTAAGGAGAAACATAAAAGTCATTTAAGAGTTATCATGAAAACATTAAAAGAAAAGAAACTTTATGGGAAATTCAGCAACTGTGAGTTTTGGTTAAAACAAATTTCATTCCATGGTCACATTGGTTCCAAAAAAATGGCATAACTGTTGATCCTACTAAAACAAAAGTTATTGAATAATGGCAAAGACCCACAAATATAACCATGATTTTTAGTTTTCTTGGTTTATCAGGTTATTACAAGAGGATTGTTTAAAATTTAGCACAGTTATCTAGTCCAATGACTAAGTTAACTCGAAAAGGTGTTAAGTTCATCTGGATAAAAGAATGTGATTATTGTTTTCAGGAATTGAAAAGAATATTATGAATGCTCTAGTTTTGGAACTGCCATCCAGAAATTGTTAGTTTGTTATCTACTGTGATGCTTCGTTGAAAGGACTTGGATGTGTCCTTATGCAGAATGATCAGGTAATTGCTTATGCTTCACATCAGTTGAAACTTCATGGGTTAAATTACCCAACACATGATTTGGAATTGTCTGATGTTGTTTTTGATTTAAAAATTTGGAGGAGTCATTTGTATGGAGAAAAATGTGAAATATATACTGACAACAAAAATTTAAACTATATATTCACTCAAAAATAATTGAACATGAGACAGAGGATATGGCTAGAATTAATCAATGATTATTATTGCACGATCTATTACCATCCGGGAAAACCAAATAAAGTAACTGATGATTTGAGTCAAAAAATTAATGTTTCATTAACCATGTTACGTTTGGAATAAGATCCTTTGGTTTTTGATATGATGAAATTTGGAAGTGATGTTGTTGGTGCAAGAAATTATTCTATTTTGTATCAGTTTTTAGTGAGATCATCTCTATCAGACAAAATAAAGAGAGCGTAGATAGAAGATAGTGAGTTTCCGAAAAATGTAGAGTTGGTTAAGAAGGGTAAGTTTCCTAATTTTAACATTGATAATGATTGTTTTTTGAGGTTTGGAAAGAGATTATGTGTGCCTTGTGATTCAAAGATGAAGATTGAGCTATTATGTAAAGATCATAGTTCTATGTTTTCAGTTCATCCTGGTATTACTAAGATGTACAGAGATCTTCGGGAATATTATTAGTGGGATAGAATGAAAAGAGATATTGCTGATTTTATTGTGATGTGTTTGACTTATGAGCAGGTTAAATCAGAGAGAAATTTACCGAAAATATTGCTTCAGCCTCTACTAGTGCCAAAGTGGAAATTAGAAAATATATCAATGGACTTTGTTGTGCGATTACCAAAGACATCCCGAGGCAATAATTCAATCTAGGTTATTGTTGATCGATTGACTAAATCTGCTCATTTACTTCCTATTTGAGATAATTTGTCTCTAGATCAACTTGCTCGGTTGTATGTTAATGATATAGTCAGGTTTCATGGAGTTCCCCTCTCCATTGTATCTGATCATGATCCCAGGTTTACTTCTAACTTTTGGAAAGTCATTCAGAAGTCATTGGGTACTGAATAAAATTTTAGTACAGCTTTTCATCCATAAAGAGATGGGCAGTCATAAAAAACAATTCATACCTTGGAGGATATGATACATGCTTGTTCACTATATTACCAGGGATGTTGGGGCTAACATTTTTCTTTGGATAAATTTTCATATAATAACAGTTTTAATTCTAGTATACAGATGGCTCCATTTGAGGCATTATATGGAAATAATTGTCGAACTACAACTTTTTAGTATGAAGTGGGTGAAAGGAAGCTGATGGGATAAAAATTGGTAGAAGATATAGAAGAGAAAGTGCAGTTGATTCAGAAGCACATGTGAACATCTTAGAGAAGACATAAAAGTTATGCAGATTACCAGAGGAAGGATCTTTCTTTTGTGGTAGGTGATCATGCCTTTCTCAAAGATTCTCCATGGAAAAGTGTGATGCATTTTTGTAAGAATGGAAAGATGAGTCCGAGGATCATTGGACCTTTTGAAATTTTGGAGAATGTTAGATCAGTTGCATACAGAGTGGCATTACCTATAATTTTATCCTAGGCACCCAATTTTTTTTATGTTTCGATGTTGAGAAAGTATATGCCAGATCCATCTCATGTTTTGAGCCCAGAGGTAGTTCAGTTGGAAGAGAATCTCTCTTATGAAGAACTAACAATCGAGATTCTTGACTGTAGATAGAAAGTTTTGTGAAATAAGTTAATTCTACAGGTAATGGTTTTTTGGAAAACCATATGTTTGAAGAGGCCATGTGGGAATCTAAAAATGATATGGGGGATAAATACGCTCACTTATTTTGATAACTATAATTGCAAGGACGCAATTCCCAAAACGGGGATGGATGTAGCATCCCAGGTGAATAAAGAATAAGGCAAATTTAATATTTATTAATATTTGTGAATTAAATATTTATTTTACTTTAAAGGTGTTTCTATGTTCGATAAAGTACCTGATACCCAACAACCGGTTTCTTTGAAATCTTACGTTGCACACGAATAATATAATATTATTTTAAATGGTAGTTAACTCTTAGTCGTTTTATTGGCTTGAATGAACAAAACTAACTAAAATATGATTATACATGATTGTTAAATGTATTTACATTTATCCAATAAAATTTATAGGCTTAAAATGTGAATGAATCTAATTTTAAGCATAATTTATATAAAAAGGTCAATTTACCGTCTTTTAATGGAGAACCCTATTTAAATATAGTTTTTTCCACTTTAATAGATTCTAATTTAGAAAATTAAATCCTTCTTTATAATGGGGACATCAAATTTTACATTGTGTAAATTTTTTGAATTTTTATGATAAAGTTCATTTTTTAATGATTAGTGAAAATATTGTATTTTAATTCAAAACTATGTTTTAATATAATTTATTTATATGATTAGATTATCTTTTTAATTGGTTTTAAAGTGTAATTAGAAGATATTTTCACCATTTAATCTAATTTTGGTCATTGGAATTAATTTCACTTTGAAATTGGACATAAAAAAATATCAATCTTTTGATAGTTATTGTTTCTTGAAAATACGCTATTTGTTTTGATAACGGAAATTAATTTTAAAATTAAATAGTTCCACTTTTATGTATTGAATTTGGAAAAATAAACATCATTTTTGAATTCTAAATATCAAATATAGATTAGGCTGAATATTTGGTATTTTTCTGAAAAACTTCAATTTTTGATGAATAGTGAAACCATATAATAGTAGTTAAAAAAACTATCTTTTTCATTTAAATGAAATTTTACCACTTCTCTGAATTGAATTTCGAAAATCTGACATACATGGTGGTTATCATGAAGTAAAATTTGGTTCAATAAGATGAAAATAATTTTTGGTGAATAGTAACTTTTGACTTTTATTTACCGCGGTTAAAGGTAAATAGGGTAATTCAAGGTTAAAAGAATATTGTAATAATTCCAAATTACCTTAACACATGTCCTATACTTTTTGGATGAGTAATGGTCGATCATGGGAATCTTTGGGTCTAATTTGGGACCCCATGGAGACACTTATGAAAGATAATGACGCTTTAGATTTATTGATTTAATGTAAAGGAAAAAATGACATAAAAAAACCTTATAGTAAATTAATTTTTATATGGTGTTTTATAAATTATATTTTCGACTATAAATATTCATTGGAAAGATAAAACAATTTCATACATCATGGTAGTTTTTATATAATTTTTACACATAAAATAAATAAAATTATTTATAACACAATAATGATGAAGTGTTTACCTCATTAATAAATGATTTAAATATATAAGATTATAATGATTAAAGTATTATCCAAAACATGTCCAATTCTGATTAAAATAGTTTATTTATAATATGAGTAATATTATCTTCTACATTAATGATTTTTGGACCTTTATAGACCAAATGTAGTTATGCAATAAAATAATATTTGCACACTTTTTTAAAGAGCTCCTCTTCACCCTTATAAAAGGAGAGAATTTCAAACCAATTACTCACACCTCTAAAGAATTTTGGCTAATCCAAACACTGAAAAATTATGCTCCCTAAATCCCTCTCTTCCACCAAGAAGCCTTACCTTAGGCAGAATCCACTTCAATAAGTCCTTTGTTTCAAACCAAAGGGAGTTACCCAAATTAAAGGTAACGATTTCTCTTAAATTGTTTTCATTTATTTTACTTCTCCAACCCCTAAACTATTTTTCCCTTTCTTTTGTAACAACAATAGTATCCTAAATATACTAGGATGTTGTTATAAGAAATACTCTAAATACACTTACACACACCTCCATTTAATGGATGAAGAACATAATGTTTCTGTGGATGGAAAACTAACGCCTCACAAAACGTTGATTGTTAAAATATCTCTAACTTCCTCTCATGGTGGACATTAAGATGAAACTGTTTATATATGATATATATTATTATTTTTCTCTATGCATATTTAGTTTCTATTTATATGATACCTTTATTGTTTCCAGTATGGGTAAACGCGATAATTTCATTTGAGGACGTGCGGACTACCGCCCCCTCAAAGTGATATGACAAATTAATGCTATATGTGGGATGTATAAAAGACGGGGTTAATGATATTATATATTATATTATATTGGAATTATAATATACCTATGTATCATTATTTTTTAATTCCATTAAATACGAAATAGTAATGGAAGTAGCGTTCATGTGTACGTACGACTTACCGCCTCCATGAACGGTGCATTTCATTTCTTACCTCTAGATGCTATGTACTATTATAAATATATCTATATGATGGATATATATGATATATATATGATATCCAAATCATGAATATAATTAGGGATAAAATAAACCTTTGACCACAAGAACAATATGTGATTATAAGAAGTCCATTTTTGACTCATGTACCAAATATCAACAAAACGATCATTATTTACTTAAATGATAACATAATGTTTATAACATGGTATTAAGTGATATAAAAGGATTAATAAAATTAAAAAAGGTTCTTAAGAAAGTGTAAATTAACTTTATTTTATTATTCAGGATATTAAAGAATGATCGAGTCAAGTCAGACACGAGGTAAGGGACTTCGTCTCAATCTTTTTTTATTGAGGAATATTTTGTTTTAATACACGATTTTCTTTTATAATCCATATAAACACCTTTTAATTATACTTTTATTCAAAATGAATATTTCTTTATGAATTGTTTTACTAAATGACAAAAATATTGTTTCTTATAACATAAGTGGTGACAACGACCTTTTCCGCCACCATGAGTATTATTTGATCTTTGGCTTCCTCAACAAGCCGTAATGTTTTTAAAAGAAAATAAATACCATATAATCTTTTATTTATTTTTGTATTGAAAATTGTTTTGATAATAGATTTGTTATGTCAATATATTTATGTTATATATTGTGATTGAAATGTGGGAATGTTTTCTTTCCTTTATATTTGTTTTATGGCTTATGATTTTATAATTGTACTTGGACATTTGACGGGTGGTTACGTGATAAACCAAATGACGAATGGTGTCGTGAATTCCAGAACGGGTGGTTATATTATAACCTCCAATGCATTGTGTATGGAAGTTAGCTGTATGGCTATTCCATTTAGTGATATGTGTAGAAGTGGACCGTATGGTTATTCCATTTAAGTATGTTTATGTCCCAAGTTACCTTTATATGTTACGTGTTCTTTATATGGGTTTTATGGTAATATTTTGGTTAAAAAAGTGTAAGTAATGATATTTTATTTAGTGAAGAGTATTTACTACTTAATAAAGGTGAAAAGTATTACTTATGATAAAGTATTCGTGGTTTACCTGTTATTTTGAAAAAACTAACAGTTTTCCTACTTTGTGTATCCCTTACAGAGCTTTTTATTATCACCCCAATTTTTTGAAATGTTTTTCACAGGACATAATGTGGAATAGGGTCTTGGATGGGAGCAAGGAAATGTCATGCTGTCTTAAATATGGAACTAGACATGAATATTTTTTTAAGAGTTCATGTTTTGTAAAAAAAATGGAAATTGTATAGAAGTGTCTACTTTGTAATCTTTTGAGATGTAATAGTTATGTCCTAATTCTCTAAAACTCTAAATCTGAAAAGATCCTCAATGTGATTATTCATTTAATTCAATATTATGAATTGTTTAAGAAGAGGACCTTATAATAGGATAAAAAATTTATATTGGGGATATATAAGAAGTCAATTAGTTATAGTTTCATGTTAATTTCAAACATTAGGTGTGGCTTTAAATGGGTTTAAGTAATCTACTTTTATTGATGAAAAAAAGGAATAATCTGTTGAAAAGAATATTAAGTAAGGGATAAGAATTTAAAATCATGAGGGTTAGGTGAGTTGTGTGGCAACATTTTGGTGAGACATGTAGTTGTGACTCTAAAATATAAACATTTTATTCTATGATTTCATAGTTTCAAATTAATTATGTAAAATTTGAACCAAGTATGATTACACATTTTGACACTTATTAAGCTTGATTAAATATTAATCAAGGTCATAATTTTGAATAAAATAATATATTATGAACCTTATTACCAAATTTACAGTTGAATAATCCATGTCTCGGGTAAATTTAACCAAATTAAAATTTTAAATATATTAAAATTTACTTTTAAATTAAAACATATAATGTGTTAAGAAATAGTTTTTATCAAAAAATTACATTTCAATAATTATATCATTGTAAAATTATTTAACAATAAATACCATTTAAATGTGTGTTAATATATTTATATTTATTTTTAATCATAATATGATATTATTAATTTAAAATGGATCCCTTTAATTTAATATTACTTGATATTTACAAAATAAATATTCTTTGAAAAATAACTATTTTTCCATAGTAACTAATATAACCATGGTGACTAACTTTTATGCCTAAAAATAAATTTTAAGCTATTAAATAATTCTAAAATGATGATTTTAAATACTCAAATAATTATAAAATATTAGATTTATAAATGTGATCAAAATATATTCTAGTGTACGTCCACATAATTTGTAATAAATAATTTAATAAATATGTATCTTCTAAGTATACAATAAATTTACTAATTACTTAGCAGAAACTGTTGGATAACTTAAACATATTTTAGTTTCTATATTTTCAATAATTCCCATATAAAACATTGTGTAACCATAATCAAATAAAATTCGAATGTAAGGAATATTTTTTTTAATACAAAATATTTTTATGAATAATAGTATTTTTTTGTTATTTGGTTATAAAAATTGAATTTTACCAATGTGTTATCATTAAAAGACAAAATGACACTATTTTTTTAAATGTATTTTATAATTATTTTACTTTTATATTTATTTATAAAATCAAATTCTACATTTAAATTGTTATATAATGTTCCAAATATCATTTTGGTTCTATGTTGCGACAGATGAAAACTATTGAACATAAAATATTTTAATTGAAAATATATATTTTATAAAACATGGTTATTACATCCTATCCATAACATAGTAGAATTGGGTTGAACACATGTTCCCCTTAACATTTTCAGCATGGTTTTACCAAAAATATTCCATCTGGGTCTTATGAGATATAAAACAATACACAATTCATTAGAAGGATATATCATTAACACCTATCACATAATGGTAAACCATAGATATATATCCCATAAGAACATGTAAAAAATAATTCCATTAAAGTTTAACTAACCCATGTAAAATATATGGGTTTTAGGAAAATTTCCATAATAAAATTTCATAATCTATCCATAGGATGTAATACCAAATTATAAATTGAGAATATACATAGTGATGCATAAGAAACATTAAATGATATTTAAAAAAATGAAAAATATTTTTTAAGATGATCAAATATTTCAATGAGAAATGAAAATATATATCCTTTAAATTTATTATAATATATATTTTAAACCAAAAAAATTTATTTTTGATTGTGAATTTAAATTAAATTGGATCACCATAAAAACACATATAGGAATATTTATAAATTACACCAAATAATATGGTGGGATAAATTTTTCATGTATAAGATATTGAAAAAAATTCATTTCATAAATTTATAAATAATGATCGAGATAATAAAAACATACCAGTGTGGGATATTTTAAAAAAAATACTTTTCTTATTTTACAAATTAATTCAATGCTAATTTATTATGTTAATAATAAATCACATAGTATTAGATATGTACATTCATAAAATAATATGAAAAACATTGATAAGGAGTATAATGATTCACGGTCGAATGTAAGATATAAATTGAGTTTCACATACAAGAATCATTTTGTGTGAATTATTATCCAATGGGATGTGAAATTGTAAGAATAAATTTAAAATTCATAATTTAGAAAAGGAGAATAAAATACATTGGGGTTTTGTGAGTAAGAATGTAAAATATCCATAAATGTAAGTGCAGTAATAAACTATCTTGATTTAAAAATAAGATTGTATATAAACATTTACCTTTACTCCTAATTTCAAAAAAGGCATGTATTCAATGTAATAATAAATAAAACCATTTTAATCACTTATTTAAAAACAATATTCTATACTCTTTAATTTTATAGTATTAATTTATAATCATCGATAACACATATATTATTTAGTTATTGTGTATTTTCTTTATCAGATTTTTAATAATCTTGATTATTTAATATAAATATCATAATGGTGTTGGTGATCCTATTTCATTGATGAAGGGATCATAATTATTAAACTTTTTAAGTTAGTTTAATAATTTTTCTCTACCGAATTATTTAATCCCATGTTAATTTGATGGAATTAATGGGTATAATTCATGATAATAGAATCTATAACAAGCATGTTTTGGGAAATTTTATAATAATAAAATGTTTCTTTATAATGAAAATTATTTTTTTTCATCCATCTAGAACATAATTCATAACATAAATCACTCCTTAATAACATGTATTTCCAATATTAATGTCTTCACACTTATTTGTTATCAAAATGATGATCTTGGTATAACGTTGTTCATGTAGGTGGTTGAACTTACCCAAATAAAAACAAGTTATAATAATGAAATTAGTTTTATTTTAGAGTTATATTATAGCAGTATCAGATTCACTGGATAGAATTGAATTTAATATAACATCATTACATTTGGATAGTGATATTTTTAAATATATTTTAAGAATATAATTAAAAATAAAAGTGAAAATAATGGTACTTACTTTTATGAATTCACTCCTTGAAAAGGGTTTCTACAGAATGAACAATTTAAGCCTCTTCATTGGAATAAGAAGAAAAACAAAAAAATAGAAGTATATAAAATAGAAAAGAATGTGTAGATATTGAAGAAATAATCTTTTTATTTAATTATTTTGGAAGGGGTGGTGGATATGTCCTTTTATATGTGAGTTTGAGTTGCATTATTTCAATTTCTTCTAATTGGTTAAGAAAAATATTTTTTAAAAAGAATTTGGTCCCAAAAGTGGAAAAACCCATTAAGATAATATAATCTCTCAATTATCGATTTATAATTGTATTTTTATTTATTTTATACATCATTATAAACAATTTATATATTTTATTATTCATAGAGTTTATTGATAACATACACTATTCACCTCTATTAATCATTCTTTATGTAAACAAATTGACCTAATTACCTAATATGCACACGATGATTAAAAATTCAGGAGATTTTAAATCTTTAAATATTTATAAATATTTGAAATTCAATATTTAAATGAAAAAAAATAATATTAATTTTTTTAAACAATATATTATTAAACTTTATTTATTTTTAATCATATTTCATATCAATAACTAAATTAATTGGTGTTATCATATTAGTGTTTAAATTGAATTTTTTTCATTGATGATCCTATAAAATTGATGAATTTTATTTATAAAAATTTAAATTCACAACACTTAAAAACCATCCTCTGATAAGAAATGACATTTTTAGTATTAAGTGAATTTTATCACATCCAACTAAAATTAATTATTTTTCCTTTAACAATTGTATTTTTATCACTGAATAATTATTATAATATTTTATTTCATTTAATTAAAGCATCAAATATTTCTTTTAAAAATAATAATAGTAATAATATTCATTAAATAGTTATATATATATTAATAATAAAATACTATAATGTATTATACTAATTTCATTCCAAAATTATTTATTATTTTTTTATTATTTTACGTATATTTTTTACTAAAAATTACACAACTTCTATTGGGTACAAATATATATAATTACCATTATTCCAAAAATTATATTTCTAATGACTATATATATACCTATATATATAAGTCATATTTCATTTCTATATATTGCACTACATTTATATCTAGAATAATCCATCGTATTCACTTAAATCTTTCTCAAAATGTCAATTTCATTTCTACTTCTTTTCTTTATTTCAATAGTGAATTTTTTTGTATGATATTTAACACAAACCATGTGGCTAATTATTTCATGGTCAAAAAATCATTAATTAATTCTGGTATTAGTCATTTTTTAATTTTTTAATTGATGTTTCATATTTCTTTATCATCATATATTAATTTTTATATTGTATTGTAATATTCTATAAGATATATCATGGCTAATTATAGTTCAGAAATGACTATGAAACAATCCATTAAAAATAGTATTTATTTATGGATAATACATACTAAAATATCATACTGTATTATTTTAACACCCATAATATAATTTCACACTTGAAGTTTCATTACTCTAACAAAAACAAATAGATGTACTACAACCTCATTATATCGTTGTATTTTCATGTATCTTCTTTAAAATTATGATTACTCCTAGGATAATTAACTATGTGAGTGGTATTCTTTCATAGTATTGTATATATATGATCTAATATTTCTTTAGGTTATTCATTATCATATAAATCATTTTCTATATTTACTACATTTTAATTCAGTGTATGTGGAGGTTCTATTATGTACTTCCTAAAAAGAAGTACATATACGCACATTATTCAAAATGGATAATTTTAGTTTTAGTGAAAAATGATATAATATTTTCTGCATATTATCAAGGACATAAAATGTTCTAATGTATATAGGGTAAAACATTCCATTCTTCCAAAATCACATAACCCACATCCATGGTGATATTGGTAGGAATACCCATTTTCTATCTTTAAAAACCATTTCTCATTGATGATTACTAGAATATCTTATTTTTATACATTATGTAGGATCTGATGTGTCATTGAATGGATTGAATGTTATCTATAATTTTATGAGAGATATCTAGTCCCATCATCTTAAACTATCTAAATTTATCCCATCCTGTTCAGTTTTTTTACACTTACCATAGAAAACCTGATATGGTTCCATTTGAATAATATAATAGAAACAGAAATTATATAAAAACTCTCTAAGTGTAAGGTGATGATTCAAAACACTTTTTGAATAAATTGAACATGGAATCAGTCTATATTATATATTTTTATTGTCTCTTTCATTTTACTAATTATTTCGAGGATGATATGTAGTGTTGAGTATCATCTCTACCTCTTATTCTTATTTAAGACGTATCAAGAACATTATTGTAAAAGTTTTATCCCAATCATATATAATTGATATTTTTACTCCATGAATTCACACCACTTCCTTTATTTATATCCTCGAATTTTTATTGAGCGTGAAACATTCTAAAATATTAATTTCATATGGTCACATTGTAAGGAAATAAACAATAAACCAAATTTAATATGGCCTTTATTGGACTTAGAATGTCCTATAATGAAAACCATGGTTCTTTTATCACATATCCATACATTTATGGGTAATATATGCATCAACACATTAAACATATAACATTCATCATTAATTATATTGAAACCTGAGAAAATATATTTGTATATTGAAATCTACCTCATTATGTTGTCCACCAAAAATGATTCCTGATATCTCTATACATCATTGTGCTTCGGGGATGGATATAGAATAGTAATCTATGTGTATTATATGATAGTTACATATTTTAATCTAGTATGGATGGGATAGATACCTTGGATCCAAAACATGTAACACTATTTCAATCAATATGGAACTATATAATATTTCCATAATTATTTTATTGTTATATATCTTTCTCCTATTTTTCTTGAATCGTCCCATAGATGGATGGTTGAGAAGTAATATTTCGAAGGATAAGACTCATATCCTTTGGTTATGAGTTCAGGGTCCATCCTTTTCAAATACATAAGTGTTAGGAATATTTTAATACTCATTATGGTTAAGTTAACATGATTCTTTCTTCTGTGAGAAATAACCACCTTGTTCTCCTTCCCATGTTCTAATGTATTGCGCAATCATATTCCAGGATCAACTTTAACGATATCAATAGGTGCATATTAGACTCTTTTACTGTGAAAATAATCATTAATATATTTTGATTTGTATATGTAACACAATTTTAACCATACATAAAATACATACATATATTTAATTATAATTTCTGCAATTCTAGATCCAAATCATCTATTGGGTAGTTTTATCATGAATATTTTATTTAGGGGGCACATAAGAAACTACTATATCATTTTTCATAAGGGAACATCATAATACCTTATTTTCTTCATCATTATATATTATAAAACATTATCCACTATAGAGTATAGAGGATATATGTATAGTGAACAACCTTATGTTGAGATCCAAGAATGTTTCTTCACATCCATCTATTTAAAATTACATAACTATTTCTATTTTTAATTGGTTTCAATATTTGATAGTAATGATTGATTTATCACAAATAATCGACAATAACTTGAAAATCCAGAAACAACTATATATCTCCAATACAATGCTTATTCTAGTCTATTATTCAATCACTTATATCTTTTTATGATCAACTAATATACCCCCACTTGTTATTTTTTAAACCAATAATTGAACATTATGTTTCCAAAAATCACTATCGCTAAATTTGGCATAAATTTTATTCTTTCTCTAGGTCATTATCTTAATTCTAATACGATCTTCATTATCAAACTTTCTCTTTTTATATTTGAATCCCATATATAAAGGAAATAAAATAATTATCGAGGAAATATCTAAAAAAAAAATTATCCCCATACAAAAATATATAAAGGGGTCTTATGAGTTTGAATGGAATCAAAATGAAGTTATTGTTTTCAAATCTAATATAAAATTTATCTGGGATAAAACCTTCTTTCACACTTAATTAAAGAAATATATATTGATGGTAAATTATAGAAGAATATTCATCCCATCATTTAATATTTTACAAGTAATTTATATGGTGTAGAGGATATTTGTACTTGACAGTAACATTCATGATAATCAAGGTATATATGCATCAATCTGTCTTTCTTCTTAATAATAAGAACTTATAAACCAAACGTAGATGTACATGGGTTTATAAAATGGATATCTATATTATTTTTAAGTTCTTCCTTCAAATCCTCTAATTCTATAAAGACCATTAAATAAGGAGTATTTATAATGGCTATCAAATTATGTATGAGTTATCATAAATTATCATCCTCATGATCAGTGGGAATAAAAAAATCAATCATGATAAACATCTTATTAATAATTGACATATTAAAAAAGTCAGTTTCTCCCCAAGAATTTATTTAAATATTTCTCATGATTTCTTATTAAGACACATATAATGGAAAAAATTTATCTAGATATTTCATGTTTTGACTTAAACATATGGAAGTTCATATATTGGATTAGGATATGAAATTTGAATTCCATAACTTAGTAGTTAAGAATCACTATATATAGAGAGAGACTATCCTTTCACAAAATTGAATACAATTATAATAATGGTAGAATAATAATATTTTACTAAGAACACTCCCATTAATAACTATTATAGTGGAGTTATAGACATGGTATGGAATCATCATACCACTATAATTATTTACAAAAAATTCAATATCTAGATATTGGGGTTTAGATTTAATTCTTTTAAAAAAAATATCCTATTTAAAAAGGGGTGTGTAGATCTATAATCAAATTAAATATTTATACTTCTGAAGTGGATAATGAGTTCACCTTTCTTAGAAACATTTTCTTTTCCAACTTCAAAATTTATAATTGCAATAGATTTCCATTTTTTCCATTGATTTGGGGTGTTTCTGATGTTTATTTTCATCATTAACACTAGGATTGGTGCCGAAGTTTACAAAATTTTCATACTCCATAAATTTGAATCACTAATTATTGGGTGGTGAATTATTTTGTTCAAAGTTTTATTTCCACATTGCCTTTAGATAATCATGTGTTTGATGGAATTATTTTCCACTATTGAACTATTTCATAATTTCGGTGAGATAATCCTATCATGATTATTTATATATGTTCATATTGTATGAAGAAGAATCATTTTTAAATTCTATAATTTATCATATATTTTTTCATGAATCACATTTCTCTTATCATTCCCCAAAAATAAAAGACTAATGGGTGTATCTAAATTCTATTTACACCTTGATAATACTTCAAAAAAATAAATAATGCTACCAATGTCCCTTGTAGCCAATTCCATGATGGGAAATAATTATAAGAAATAAAAAATATTAATTTTTCTTTTAGAGTATATGATAAAAGAAAAATATTAAATTTAAATTATTTTGATGATTCATTGATATGTACCAATTGATTCATCCTTCTTTTCTATCCCTAGAGATTCCCTCTCAATTTTACTCTAAAGTGTGTTTCATCTAGTACTGTACATCCCTCTTATTCAAGATAGGGAAAAACTCCCATGCTACCTGTTTTGTGATATTATAGTGATGTTGAAGTACCTCATGAGGTGAGTAGTTTTTTATAATTTAGTAAATTAACCAACTAATAATGTTTATATATCACAAGGCTATTTCTAGATGGTTTGGGGAACATTTAAACTCAAGGTCAAGCGAGTTATCACCCAATGTGGAAAATATCATGGTTATAGATATAGTTGGATAATTCACACCATTATTAAACTGGAATGAGATATTGGAGGAAGAATCAAATCCCTTGGGTAAAACTGAGTTGAGTTTTTTTCATCCATTACAAAATTTCCTTCATATTCTTGAGGGGGACTAACTACCATGCCATCTATGGTGGAATATGATAATGATATGTAAATCCCAAAATAGGGTAAGTCATAGTTATGATGGGGTTGAATAAACCATGTTTTAATGATTCATTCTCACGAGGCTTCTTATAAATTGGTTGGGTAGCCTAAAAGTTAATGTTTTGTTTTAATTTTTCAAGGGAGACAATATCAGCGTGGTAGAAATGGCTAGAGTATTCAATTATTTTCTAAACTATTATCAGATCGCACTTTGGATGGGTTTTATTATTTTTCATGAAATTATTATCAATTCATGTAAATATATTGAAAATGAAGTAGTATCTTGTATGTGGATGTATATGATAAAATATTGATCAACAATGATAAAGAATCCATGAATTTTAATGTCTGTGAAGTTTCATCCAAATTTATTGGACAATGTTTGATGAAAATATGAACTAGAAGGAACTGGTCATGAGAAGCTTTATGATGGATTGACCATGGGAGACTGATTTTAGGAAAATCATACATATAGAGAAGTTGATGGTCAAAAAAATATTAGTTCAATGGTTTTTAAAGGGACTACAACTTTTTCAAATGATCTTGTTGAATAAGATGGTATCTCTCTAATAATATATAATGATGAACATAAATAAGAAGAGTTTTAATTTTGTAGATAAAAAGATAATCTTTTATCTTAACCATCAAATATTTTGATATTAGTAATCATGATTTTTTCAATGATTTTCTTTAATAAAGAGTGAAAGAACTAAGAATATTGTAAAAGTGTAATGGTGAAGATTGGTTGTTGGGGGAATAATAATTGAACCCTGTACACTAACCGGTATATCTATGTATGAGATTTCCAATATTGGAAAATATATGTAGTAGAATTCATTGATATGTATCTGAATATTATTGGAATCAAATATCTACTTATAGATATTTTGATATGATACATAGAATTTTAAAAATGGTTCATTTATTAGTATTTGGATATGTGGTAGGTCATGTATCCAAAATCCAATTAATGTAAAAAAATATACAATTATTTTTTATTCTACGTATAAGAATGAGTCATGGATGGGTATTGGGCCCATGTAATATAATTCTATGAAAAATCCATTGTGAGACAGTTATAATTATTAGATCCACATATATAGATTAAAAAACATAATAGAAAATAATTAATTGAGTTTGACCATCCATGAGAGGACCTAATATAGTTATATGATAAGTAGATGAATGAATATAGAATTGAAAAAAAAATTGGGGAAGCTGTATAAATAGTTTTGACCAATGTAGCTGAGTGTTATGATGATAAAAATATGGAAATTTTTTACATATCCAAGCTTCACTATGTATATTTTTCATAATTAAATAATGAGGTATGAGATATAATGTGAATTGGAAGAAGAATCGAGGGTTGGATAAAGTATTTGTGTTGAAAATAGATTTAATTATAATGATTCCATGTATATAGGTACTAAATGAAAATATAAATCATGATAATAATTATCCTATTGTGTTATATTTTATGAAAATGATTGAAGCTATATTTTCTATGAAATATCACTATAAATAAATAATATCCGATTCAGGTTGTTTGATGAATGTAGATGAACAAAGAACTATGAGTTGTGGTCTATAAATAATGTGTTCCCTGACATAAAATGATTTATATTTAAATATACAGATGTAAATTTATAATAAATATATGTTTTTTAGATTGAATTTTGGTCAACATTTCCATAAATCATGGATACAATAAGAAAAAGGATGTCTGATATTGGAAGTGAATTATATGGAGTGATAATTTAATGACAATTACCTATATCATGGACTTAAAATAAGTGTGTAGAACAGAGTCATTATTTATGTATTCATGTAGTTCATTAAAGATATAAAATTCTATTACTACAAAATAATTTATAGTTATTAAGAGTATATATTTAAATATTTTTGATTTATAGAAAATCATTCCAATTCAAAATGATTAATTAATGTGATATTGTGGATATATAAGGGAGAAAATAAAGATTCAACAAAACCAAAGCTATGGGGTATTATTATATTCATTCAAGGTAGAATAAGAATAAAAATAAAGTGTTATTTTTATGGAAAACTATTATATAGAAGGTATTCTATGTTTTCTGAGAAATAGAAGAGCCGACATCATTATATTATATAAAAGATTGTTTTAACAAATAAGAGAACAATTAAGAACCAGTGAATTTTTTAGGAACTAAAGAAGAAGAGGATAAGGTACTTTTCATATCTATTTATAGATGATGAATAATACTAAGAATAAGAATAATATAGTAGAAGAGAAGAGTTGGTGTCGTTCTAATTCATAGAAAGAAGAAGAACAGTGGGCTAATCTAACCATAAGGGAAACAAAAAAAATGTTTTTGTGGATTCTAGGTTTCACAGATTAAAGAGGAGACTTATAGAAAGTTTAATATAATAATAAATTCATAAGAATATATCCTAAAATTGTGAAAGAAATAATTATTCCAGTATACTAGTATGAAGATAATGAACGTTTGGTAGACAATTTTATATAAAATGGAAGAAGAAGAAGAATAGTATATTTCATGACTCGATACAATTAATATAATTAGAAGAAGCTAAGGAATAATAAGGAAACTAAATATATATCTCAAATAGTAAAGGTATTTCATGGAATTTAAAATCAACATGATAAATCAAAAACTATCTATACAGGCTATATAAAGATATAGTTGGAGATTCATGTAGACCATGTTATCATCATTATAGGAAATCATAATTGTTTTCTTTCCACCATAAAAAATTAAGAGAACCACACTATTGTTAAGAATTAATTTTTTTGGAAAACCAATGTAATTATTACCTCATTATAGTGTAATTGGTTTATCATTCATCACCATACCTGGAAAGGACTAGATAATATTTTTCGTAAATAGCCTTCTAAATATTCCTTAATCTAATTTCCATATATTATTTTAAATGAAAAATAAAAAACACTAATATAATAGAGATATTATCCAGTAAAAAATGTAAATTGATAAAATTTTCAATTGGAAAAAAACTTCATTAACCCTTATTTATTAACCTCCATAATCTCATTTTAGAGGATATCCCATGTGGCTTTAATATTTGGTATATGAGTCTAGGTTCACCAATAATTTAAATATACATTTATATTTGTTCTCTTTTTTATTATTTTTGTCTCTTACATGTATTAACAAGATGCATAATTCGAGTGAATATTAATTTTCTTTCCTGGAAAATTCAATCTCTTCCATGAAAATTATGAGTAGGTTAAAGAATTATAATGGTATGCTGATGATGTTATAAATCATGAGTAAATAATGGGATTCTTTTGATTCCCCAACATAAAAAAATATAGGATATAGTTTTGTATAGAAAAATCAATAATTGATGGTTTAGTAGTCTACAAAGAATATAGACAGTTGTTTCACCTCAAGACTTTTAGTTAATCAAGAGGTGTGTAAAAATTAATGTATAAACTACCATCAATATGATGAAAAAAGAATAATTAGTGATGATGATGTATCTAAAATTTCTCAAACATTATTATTTATGGGGTGAAAATATATTCAATGATTTGTTCATATAGATACATTCTCTTTTTTTGTGCAGATTTTGAAAGAATGTTGGAAAACAATCACCCATATTGATGGTGACATATAAAATATATTGAAATATATAAAAATAAAATTTATATGATGTATAAATCTTTCTAAATTTTTTTTAAACAATATGGGAATAATGATCTTACAGAATGTTTCTCTAGATTGGATTACAATTGGATTACATCAATTAAAGATAAAGATTAGTACATTGATGTATTTAAAGAAGTTATAAAAAATAATGAATTGAAGATTCATGCAGTCAAGTTATCTTAGAAGAATTGAATTAATACTAATAATGAACAATTGGATTTACAATCAAATAAGATAAATGAACATGAAAACTTTTTGTTATAAAGAAAATGAAAGCTGATGAAGAAGTTGACAGAATGAAGAAGAGTTGTAAAGAGAAGTTGATTATGATTGAAGAACAAAACAACAAACTCAATATGATGTCTATATAGTGGGAAGTTAAATTATTCAATTATGAAAGGAAACATATTGAGTTTTCAGAAAATATGGATAAGGTATCTACTTCAACTCAATGTTCTGTAGTTGTTTCTATAAATAAATAACCTCCATCATATGAAAATAGAATCACGTCATTTTTTGATTATCTATCTCATACAACTATTAAGGAAAAGGTACTATCAATGAATATCTCTGATGATTTCTATGAATCTATTTTAAATATGGTGTATGTTTGAAAATAACAACACATGTATAGATGAATATCCTGGGTGAGAAGCCTAATAGCATGATCATGGTGGATAGAAGGAGTGAGGAAGCTAGCCCTCCAAAAGAATCCAACAAAAATAAGAGTTATAAATCTAAATGAGAATAAAATAAAGTGAAATAAATATATTTTTAATGCCATTTTTGGTGTTTTTATATGTTTAGGAAAAATTAATTAGTTTATTCATATAATATCTTGAATGCTACATTTTATTGAAATACCATTTCAAGGTGGGAGAATCCAGAGATGAAAAAATATAAAAAAATTAAGAAATATCTATATACATCAAAAAAATATTTAATTCTCAATGATATTTGTGATGTATTAAATATTTATGGAAGCTAAAATGAATCTTGATCATCTAAGAATGTATCAAAATTACATGAGAAGTGAATACCATGAAATTTAGTTATGAATGAAAAATAACCCTTTGATACAAAACCAAGATGATGTTTCAAATAAAAATACTCCCAGCCTTTTCAAAAAGGATAGGTGAGAGGTCATTTGACAAAAGTATCAATTAATACCATATTAAAAACAAGGTGGAAAAATACCAGTAGGATTTTCATATCTAAATTCATATATGTGATTAATAACACTCACAAGTTCACATGTAGAGACTCCATGAATGCTACCAATGTTCTTACTCATTATATAGAATTATTTCTATAATATATAGGGGGAAAAGTATATTATAAGTGGTAAAAGGAAAATAATTTTCTAAAAACAGATAAGAATCTACATGAAGATCCAAAAATTCAATAATAGGTTGTTAATAAAATATTAATCCATTGATAAAGATGTATTATGTATAAGACAAAACATTGTTTGATGAAATCCTGTATATTTCTCCATAATAATTTCTTTTTAAGAAGAGTTCCTAAACAATATGAAAGTTTCGTCATATGATAAAATTTATGTAATCACTTTCCAATAGAAATTTTAAATAAAAATCAATTTAAAAAATGGTGAGATCCATTTTTATAAAAGTGAATCCATGTATGGAAAAAATATGTGTAGTTATGAAGAGTGTAAAAACATGGTTATGAAAACCCAATTAATTTTTTTGTTCACATTGAGAAAAAATGATATCAATTTAATCCCTATTATATTTGTTTTATTTTCCATTTCAATGTATCAAATATAAGGTGATGTGAATTCCCTTGGGGAGAACCAAAGTAGGAGTGGTGATTGTCAGTTCTAGAAAAACAAGATAGTTATTTCAACATGTAAGGTTAATATCCCAATTTTTATTTTGTATAATATGATAATAAGATCACATTTGATAAATTTAAAGGATTTATTTTCTATAAAACAATTTATATAAAAGTCAATTTTATACAATCCTTCTTTGATCTCCCATTTATGTAATTTAAAAGGATGTGTATTAAAGAAGTCCATCCTTGGTGAATATTTGGAGGTTATCAAATATTAATATCAACAAGTATAAAATCTATTTGGGTGTCGTATCAGCATGACACATCATGTCATTCATCTTTTGAATAGATCAACCATTATTAATATCATGTGGAGTTTCTTCTTTAGGAGGGGATAAGGGAATAATGATGATATAGATACTAAAATTATTCATCTCATAAAAATCTAATTATTCTAGAAAGTAATTGAATAAAATTCCATTGATAAGGTATGATTTCATTATCTCTCATCCTTAGTTACTAATATAAAAAATATTAACAAATGGTAGAGAAATTGATTCAAAATTAAAATCACTGGAAAATGTTTTTGAAGATGCTTCAGATATGTTTCGTAGAACTCCAATATTTTGATTAACATTAATGGTTTTTAATTGTATTGTTAATGTATCTATAGGAGTTATAGGTTTCTTCTATAATAGATATATATCACAGTTAGTAACATCCTAAAAAATAGATGGGAAACATTATAGAAAATTAATGTGTTCTCACATTATTTGGTATCATGTTAATTCTAAAATGGAGATATTTGTTGTCCAAATCAAATCTTGTTATTTTATATAGGGAGAATAGATCATGTAAACATAGAATTAGAAGATTTATGAAACATTTAATAATGCTTCATTGATACAATTTTACTAATAAAATTTTATTTCATGTTAATAAAGGGAAGATAATGTTAAATGAAATATTGATGAGAAATTTGGATAGTATAAAAGTATAAAATATATTAAACCATTATTTAGATGGTATTTTCAAAAAATAAAGGGGTGATTGGGGATACCACATTGTTTTAGTTGTATATTTTATAACTATTTACTTTTAAGGAATATCAATATATTTATTAAGAATAAGTATCATTGATAAATATTGTGGTGATGGGGTATTTATTACTGATAAAAATAAATTCATGTTATTTTATGTAAAAAATGTTTCATCTATATGTGTTGGATGATGTTAAATGACAGTGTGATTCATATAGAAGTGATCATGATAAGAAAAAATATGGAGAAATTATTGGGGATATAAGGTGGGATAATAGACCACTAGAATATTGTGGAATTCATAAAATAGTTGTGTTTACCAAAGATAACGGATCCAAAATTGGTAATGAGGATCAAGTGGAAGAAAAATATATGTATCAAAACATATATTAACATTAGAATAAAGATAATGAAATTGAATTTAATTGATGTAAAGCAATGTGTTCTTCTAAAGATTAAATATTATGGTAATGGTTATCATGATTCTTGTAATTATTTTCATGGATATTGATTTAAATAATGAATAATCCCAAAATAAGAAAATAAATGTTTGGATTCCAGTGGAAGAGGTATAGAACCATGTATGAGAAACTATAAATCTAAGTACTAGTTATCTGGTATATGTGAATATTCATATATTATTTCATTTTTTGTATCTGAATATCTATAAAATTTGGTATCCACATATAACGATTTTTGTATGTGAATTCACATAGTTGAAAAGGTATACAAATGATAATTTGAATACGTGATGGGTCATGGTGGAAATATCACAATAATGTATGAAAATAAACATGGATGAATACCAATATGTATGTGAATGATTCAAAAATGGGAATTGATCCCATGAATTAAAATGACATGGAATAGAAAATTTTAGATAAGTTGGAATCTTTAACCTACATAAAAGCTTCAGTGACATGTCAGAAAAGTATGTAGGGATTTTCTTACCATGATCTGACCAATCATATTTTTTCTAAGAGTAAATGGAATTATAGTGCCATGAATGAAGTTAGGGTAGTTTTATAAATAGATTTTATTTATTTCTCTAACTAATATGGATATACACATATGGAAATGGATTTTTTTTCCAAATTACATTATATATGTGTTTCTTTATGAAATAAAGAGTTATGTGATATCTTATGAAGAGGAACAAGAAGAGAGGGTTATAGTAAAGCTTCATTTTATTATGTAATTTATGTTTTAAGAATCCAGGTATAATAGTATTAGATGAATATATGTATCCTAAAAATACTCATTATGCAACATGTTATTTTACTAAAACAATGGAAGATATATTTCTGTGGAAATATCACTACAAATTAAGGAGAATAAATAATCGTTACTTAAATAATAAATATGAATGAAAACTTGTGTTCTAGGTGGTTAAAATAAAGTTATACATGGTACTAACTAATTTATCTTTAAATAATGATACATGAATATAGTTTAAATATTCTTTTTAGATTGAAGGATACCTTATTTTTCCATATATTGTGGAGTGAAAAATAATAAGGATGACTAGAAATAAAAGTGGATTTCATGGAGTGATGAGTCCCTGATAATTTTATACGTCATGGAATGATAAAAGGAATAAACAAGCCATTATCTCATTATTTATGGAATTTTTTTAAAATATCAATTACTATAATTACCAATATATGTTAGGTTTTTGAAGATTCCAAATCATTAGATTTTAAAATTACTAAAAATCTTGGTAATTCAAAGTAATGAATTCATGCATTATTGTTAATAAGGAAGATACATAATAGATTGAAGTAGTTACCAATGATTGTATATATTATTATATATATTCAAAGTTAAATAAGAATAATAAACAGTGTTATTGTTCGTCAAAATTATTCTATAGAGAATATTATTCACGTAACCAGAAAACAAAAATATGAAATAGTGCTTTTCAGATAAATTTATGATTGTCGAATAATATGAGAAGGAGGAAGAACTATTAATTTTTATCAATAAAGAAGAATAAGAATAATATAATAATAGTGAATTAAGTATACATTTTATAATATGAGTAATAATAATAATAACAGAGGAAAAGATTATAGTGTGGTGTAGTTTTGTTACAAGAACCGTAAAGGATGATGAATTTCCCAAGTTGGTAATGAGGATTAGAAGAATAAGAAGATATCATATTTTTATGTTTATGTAGATTTAATAGTGGTCATGAAACTATTTTTAAAGAATAAATAAAGAAGAAGAAAAATTCATACAACTATGTAACAAATATAACATTCCAGTATTTTATTATAAAGAGGTAGAGGGGTGTGTTCACTACTATGTATAAAAGTGAAGAAGAATAAGGGGTGTTTATTTAATAATTTTATAGAAGTAAAATAAGTTGAATAATACAAGGTTTCACTTTTACATTAATTTAATTTCTCAACTAGTAGAGGAAATTCTTATTGTTTCAATTTAATTGAAAAATTTAACAATTGTTTATACATGCATTATAGAGATCAAGAAAGAGATACATCTGGGTGAGGTTATCAAAGTTATAGGGAGGTAGAATTATTTACCCTATTAAATTTTAGGGAATGAAACATAGGTTTGGGATTTTTTTGACTCATGAAACTATAATGGGTACCCCATTCTAGTAAAAAAAATCTATGTATCTATTATCAATATACACAATAAGGATAGACTACTCCTTCAAAGTAGTGAAGGTTATAAATTATCATATTCCATTCTATAATTTAGTTACTATATTTCATATGATAAATAAGTGATAGCGAGATAATCAGTATCTTAATAGGTTAATGAGGTGAATGGATTAATGTTTCAATTGGAACTAAAATGCACCCACACTGATCCCCACCTTCAGTTTGAGTATATCCTAAGTGGTATTAATAAAGAGTTTGAGGAAAATATTTATTGACAAAACCATATTAAAATACTATCATATCATGGAGTTTATGTCTTCATCTTACATCATATTTTTAAACATATTCATCCTCTATTAAACATCACCTTCCAATCAATAAATATCCAAATCAACCATTTCATGATTCTTGAAAGAGAGAATTGAAAATTTCATGTCTATTGTGCAGATACATTTTTTGAAAATATGTGGGCTAGAATACCCACTAAACGATGGTGTATATTTCCACATGAAAGAGTCAATATAGATATAATATTTCATTGGATCTTTGGAGAGTTTATAATTACCAAATTTCATATTCATAACATTATAATTTTGGGTGAGAAACAACAATAAGTTTTTTTATCTAGAACCCATCTTGTTTAGTTATTCGTTTAGAAAATCATTTCATTATAAATTGCACTCATTTTTTACTTCATTAATCCAAGTTGAATATGTTTTCTAAAAAAAATTTAGTGTTAGAATCCAGAAACAATAATAAGAATAAAAAATCATGTCATAATAAAACAAATCCATGGAAGTACCAAATTATTACAACATTAAATCAACCAATGCCATTTTAAATTCATTGTATATCACTTTTCCCTCAAAATATGTTTTTATATGTTTTATCACATTATTATTTTGTCCTTATCCTAAAAAAATGAATCCCCTATATAATATCAACTGAGACAACATGAGCACATAACACATACTTATTACGTCATTTTACATAATAATGCATTACATATAAAAATAGTAACACCAAAAAATATTTAGGTTTAGTGTCTCTAGATACTATATAAAAAATAAACAGTTTTTATAATAATTATTCAAAATAATCCACAAATATTCCTTTCACATGATAACCTTATTAACATATCAAACATGATACTCTAATTTACTACATAGGGAATGGAAACATGATAAGTGGTCACCTTGGATGGCTAGTAAGTGGTAAACGTAATATACAAAAATCAAATATCATACGTGAGAATAATATTATCATATATTTATGAGAAAATAATCATGGTGAATGAATATAAAATAAGGAAATCAAATTGAATAAAATATATATCATAAAACTAGATTCATGGCATATGGATTTTAGAATAACATAATACAAGTGTCATTGAAGTGTGGAAACATTATTAAATAATCATGATCCATGAGAATAATATGTAGGTACTTTAAATAACATAATATTATGAAATTAACAAAAATATAGAACTCATACCATATATTAATTTTAACCACCAAGGCACTCATCTCATAATAGACAACGCTGAAAACCTTCCCATGACATAGTGAACTTATGATAAAATCTTGCTCCACTAAAACTTTAGACTTTGACTAAGCACATATATCCTATCTTGATCCCATGATACATAAAACATTACCCCATGATTTTGGGGGATATATTGGACCACCAATAACATTATAAAAAACCATATATATGTGTTTAACATGAACACGGAAATAGCCATAATCCCATCATAACCTATTTAACCAATGTGAATGAAAGGGGTTTAATGAAAATTTACATAATTCATGATAATAAGACTTCCATTTAAAAATGGTTGATGATATAAATAAATCATATTCCTGGTAAATAAAAATAAACCTTACATCATGTTGATATAGTTGAAAATCATTTTATAAGAGAATTAAATATAAATTTCAGAAATAAGAATAAATATCCTTTTATTTTATATAACTTCTATCTTAAATTAAGATAATATGTAAATAAATTGGAATATAAATTACATTGGAAAACTATAGAAACATGGAGAGTTATTTTCTGAATGAAAACCCAAGATTATGGTATGAAAATTTTTCCATGTGAAAAAAGTATAAAAGTTTGTTCCTTTCACACTTTTCAATATAAAATCATCAAAAATTAAAAATCATCATTTTAGAAAGTATTAAATAGGGATTTCATTAATTATTTTGTAATAAAATTCAAGGAAAATATTGAAATACTTTATTAAATAATATATTTATGTATAATTATATCCATTATATCATATGAAAAACATTAACATCGAGGATAAATTTTCCTAGACTAAAATAATAGATAAGGTTAATTTCACATACAAGAACTATTTTAGGTTAATTATTATACAAAGAGAGGTGAAATTGTAAAATAAGAGTAAAAACTTGAAATAAACTAATAAAATAAAATTATTTCAGTTTTAGAGAGGAAAAATCTAATAATTTCCCTAATGGATGTTTAGTAATAGAGAGTCTCAATTTCAAAGTGACATTATAAATAAGCCTTTAACTCCACTCCTGGTTTATAAAGAGTATATTAAACATATTGTTAAAATTAGAATAAACATATTAATCAATTACATATAAATCAAACTCATATCTATTATTTTTTATACATTTAAATTATAATCAACTATTACATGGATATTAGTTTGTTATTATTTATTTTCATCATCAGATATTAGTAATATTTATTAATTCGTATAAGTTTCACTATGGTGAATGCAATCGACATTAATTGATAAAAAAATTAGTAATTATCAGGTTATTCAATATAATGGAATTATTTCCATTCAATTATTTATTAACTGCCTGAAAATTACTTTTTTTATAAAAACACTTTTAAGGAAAAGTGAGAAACCATGGGATCCAACACCAACCACAAAGTAACCAAAAAAAGAACAAACGCAGAACATGCTCCTCCCCAGCAGTTAAACCATGTCGTAGCCTTCATCAGAGAATGACCCTACGATGAACAGTCATGTGAGAATGCATGGACACGGAACCGATGGAAAATACATACCCTCTCAATGACTAAATTCGAATGGAAATCTCTGGTAATGACTCTGTGCTCCAATCCCCATCTGGAGCAAATACGCATGAAGGGATTATTGCAAGAAAAATATTTTTAGCATAATAAACTGGATAATTGAACCAAACTGAGGTACAGAATGCACAACAGTCCACCAAACCAGCCAAACTCATTAAGCCATCCTAAACAGAATCCTAAAAGAGTATCTTAAGATCACCAGAGCCCGCTTACCTGATCAATTTCCATGATAAAGCTGAGACATGAGTTTCTGGTACCTTAGTAATCAGCTTTTCGACCTCAGAAGCTTGTTTATCCCAAGACTGGATATACTCCTCCATAATGATCAGACCTTTATTTAATCCCCCTACCAATATGAGATCATGTTTTTCAATCCACGATTACTTCTCTTCATTATTAATTTTATATAAGTTAAAGTAACAATATGTGATAATGGAATCCATTATAATCATTTTTAGGTAATTTACAAATAAGAAAAAGTTTCTTTATAATGATAATTAATTATTATGTCATCCTTTTTGGACCACAGTAATAACATAAATTACTCCTTAATATGATATACCACCATTATTAAGTCATGATAATTATTCAGGAACAAAATGATTACTTTAGTAGGGTATCATTCTTGTTGGTGGATGAATAGACCCAAAACTGAATAATTAATAGTAATGAAATGAGTAGAAGTTTACAGTTATATTATAGTTGAATAATTTTCAAATAATCATAATTATGTTAATATATAATCATTTTAGTGAATAAATATATTTTCAATTATTGGATATGATAAATTGACAAAATATTTTAGTGAATAACTAGGTACATTGACAAATTTTCTACTTCTCAACACTGCTTCCTTCAGAATGAAGGATTTAGGCCTTCATCATGAAATAATATTCTACCCAATGTGAATGAAGTATTTAAGAGAGGTAAAATAGTTATCGATTTAATAATAAATTTAATGGGTTAGGTATTGTTGAATGAGTGGAAGAGAGTTACTTTTATTAATGTGTTTCATTGTCATTTTCTAAATTTCTTATTATATAGTGTCTAATTAAAGAAATTTTAAATAGAAAGTTTCAAAATAAGTGTAAAAACAAGGAGGATATATATTACCTCTTTTATATATTTTTAGTTTAATTTTTATATGTTTTGTAAATAATTTTAATAATATATTGTTTTTTTAATTTAAAGTTTATTAATGTATTATATAATCAAACTAGGAATGTTTTATTGAATACAAATTAAAGTAAGGTTTTTATATAATTTTGAAATAATAATTAAAAAATTAGAAAAAATTATTGTAACTATATTTTCAAGTATTATATATTCTAATTGAAAATAAAAACATAAAGTATATAAAAAAAGTGTTTTATAGCTAAATTGAACATTAAGGGTTCTTAATCATAATCTATATCTATTACTAATTAAATTTGTTTTTTTATATTTAGTTATAAATTGATTATTTTTATATATAATATTCCTTTAAAAATGTAAAATTTAATTAATTAATATAAATATCTCCAACACCTAAAAATCATTTGATAATAATTATCTATTTTATATTTAATGATTTTAATCGTTCGCATTTATGTTAAATTATTTATCCTATAACCATTAAATTTTTCTAAATACATTGTTATTATAATATTTACTTATTTTCAAAATAAATAAATAACTATTTTAAATAATAATAACAATAATAATAATAATATTTAATGAAAATATAAATATTTATAATAAAATATTTTAATTATGTATCTTTGTTTCATTTCAGAATTATTTATTATTTTTAATTAAATTATTATTTGTTACTCAAAATTATAGAACATCAATATTCTAATTGGATACCAGTATATGAAATGATCATATATCCAACAACCATATATTCAATGGCTATATATATAACAACAATATTACGTTTTCATATATATCCATACATACATCTCTTGTTTATTTCATCCTATTCATTTACATCACTATAAAAAATCATATTTTTACTTCTAATGTTTTTCCTTTTTTCTATAGGTATAGTTAGATCTATGGGGTATAGTTTAAATTATATAGAAAATTATTTAATGTACATGATTTTCTTATTTACATTTCGGTTTATTCCCCTTATATGTTTCTTAATGATGTTTCATATTACATTTTATTGATTTAGTAATATTTATCTTTTATTGTGACAACGTATTAAATATTTCATTCTTCATTTTTTTTTTATTTTTTGTGTGTGAAATAGTCTATTTGAATAAATGTTTGATTAAAAAATAATAAATATTCAAATATTATGGTGTTATAATTAGAGCATGAACAACTTCATTTCAGGAGTTAAAAATATTTATTACTTATAAGGCCTTGAGAGAAAAACAACATAGTTAATATTAAAAAGCCTTGATCTCATATTCCATCGTTACATAAAAAAGAATTATTCCCTTTGTGGAATAATTGTTTCTTTATCAATAGAACACTAATTTGATGTTAGATGTTTTTGGTTTAATTTATAGTATTACAGTGTGATTTTTTTCTTGTGTAAAACTACTATATTATCTTCAAAAACACCTTCAAAAAATATTTTATAACTACATGATACTATTTTGAAGTATTATATACTATCATTTTGAGAAAAAAAATCAAACTTTTATAAAAAAATAATTTCTATAAAATTTATTTAATTTATTCAATTGAGACTATATTGGGATCCTTTTCCAAGATCACAAAATTCATTGAATTCAAGTTAGTTGAAAACCCTATAATCATGTGAATTAAAATATGGAAACCCTCAATAATATTACAATTCTATTCACATTTTCCATAATCAGATTCACCTGATAAAAGAATGCAGTAATGGATTTTGTTTGGTATATCCATGTTAAACCATTCCTATTCTAAATAACCTACAGCTTTTCTTCTATACCTTTATGATACCTTCATATATTATCATTAACATTACCCTAATGTAATTTTATTATTTCCACTACATTTCATTCATTTAAATTGTGTTAGAAAAGGATCATCCAAGAAAAATGGTTCCTTTTTCATCACCATCAAATTCTTTATTATCTATTTACATGAGCATTCAATATTTTATATTTTCAAAATTTTCATTTATGATAGTCTTGTATATATTTAAATTTATTGATATAAAATTTTCGTTCATTAGATTCTTCTATAGATAAAAATTATTTCCATTAAATATAGAAATCCCTTTATAAATCATTATCTCTATCATATCTATCAAAGAGAGAAAAACTCTTCTAAATTTGAACCTTTCACTCTAATACCACTTATTAGTCATATGTATTGATGATACTCTAATAGGTGTTAATCAAGGCATGAATATTTAAAAATATCTTTACTGATTTTTTCACATGGTCAATTTCACGTCGGATATATTTCTTGACAAATATAAATGAAATTAATGTATACAACACAATATATTTTACAAGGTTCCCCAATTATGGTTTATATCTAAGGAGTATATCATTATGATATCCTGATATACAAAAAATAAATAAATAAAAATATTTTTACATTATTAGTAGTGGACTCACATTACCTCTAAGTTTATAATCTCTTACACTAAAAATCTTGTTCTATTCTTAATCAAGAAACACTCATAATTTTCAATAGTGTGTTTTTTGATCCACGGTAATAAAAATTTAAAATAATAAACATTCCTTATTGTAATAATACAATCCAAATTAATAATTATAAAAATAATTAATCTCCAACCACTTCTTTGGCATAGAGGTTTAATATGATCTAAATATCCTCTGATATTCCAAAATAACTCTCTATTAAATTTCACTCCATATAGATTTATATACACATATTCCATATATGTAATATTTATATCCTCTTGATAAGATATAATTAATGTTTATGATATTTTAAAATATTTTAGATCCTCCAAGATCCAAAAAAATATCCTTCACCATTATAGGATAGTCATAGTTTTATAATAGTTTAATTTTGATTCCTCCTATCCCATAAAAAACATTCATGTTTAAATTAATTTTAATTCCCTAAAATATATAGATAAAATATGTCTTACATTTAAAAAACTAATGTTGCAATATAATCACTTTAAAATTAAATTATCATTGAGAATAATGGCCCAATATATATTATCCTTTAATATTTTTGGGGCTTTCTTATCTAAAACTATATATATGATACTCAATTTGTAATAATAATTATTGTAAATTTGTTATCTAAAATTCATATCCTTCAACCATGGAATGAATATCTAATCATAATGATCTTTCATGGACAGTAGTATTATGAACATTCTTCGAAAAAAAATTAGGGGGTCCTTTTTCCACTTGAATATCATCATGCAATAGATATAGCTTTGTCCATTATTTGAGACTAGAAAAAATCATTATAAAATATTTTTTATTATTATGTAATATTTATCCTTTATTTAAAAAATAAAAACAAAAAATAATTATATTATTCACTACCAAACCAAAGAATATCATTATACATTATAAAAAAATAAAATCATTTCAAAATTAAAATAGAGATAGCCTAAAAAAGAAAACCTAAGACAAAAGCTGAAAACAACTACATCCAAGCATTATGGTGGCCTAAAAAAGTGTAGTCTTAAAGAATCTTCCTCCATGAGGTCCCCCCCACCACCGATAGATAATTAATGTTATAAATTGAATAAGTCCTAGATCTATTTTCGGCCTTTGAATCAATGATGTTATCCACTCTCTTACACTCATGCAAGGAGTGAAGGATATTTATCCAGTTATTAATAAGTCCCATAAACTTTCTAATAAAGTACAAAATCAACCAAGGTATGGTACCTAAATGATGTAGGATTATGTACGGTGTTATGTAATCCATTTTAATCTCCGCTAATCTGATATTATAATAACAGAATAGAGGGAAACCTGTGAACTTATATGTCGCCTTATCTTATAGGTAATCCCCATAGATAAATACCATTGTAAATGTAATGATAATTATCACCCATTAGACATGTAATATCCCTCATCTCTTCACAACAACCATACTATAAATGCTGTTAATGTTGAGTTTTCATCTAGGCAAGGGAGGTTTCCAATGAACCCTGTAACCCTTATTAGTGTTTGCAGAAATACGAGTTGAGGGACTACCTGCTAGAAGGGGATGAGGCATAGGTTTTTTTTCCTATTTAAGGATGAGGCATTTCAGATCGATGAGGAGATATTTGGTTTTAATTACATATTCTCTTTCTGAGAAAGTGAATTCATTCCCCTATGGTTTTTTGTGTGATTTCTTTATAGGTCAAAATAAAATTAATTTCCCCCAATAATTATTAAACATAATAACATGATTTAATGATAGTATTTAATTACTTTTTTGATGGAAGTTTAATCACATTTTCTTAACAAACACAACCAAAAAATTCTCATTTTTTTATCATAGATAAAATCATGTAATAATAAAATAACTAGAATTATCTTCTAGATATATAATATATTATCCATAATTAATTAAATAAATATTCAATTGTATGACAAATTGTTAAAAAAATTAATAAAAGAAAAAATTATTTATGTTATTATAAAGAATAAAAAGACTAGAGTAACAAATATTGATAAAATGGAAGTGTAATATTTTAAAATAATAATCCAAAAAATGAAAAATAATGGATAAAATAAATAGAAATATTTTTATATTATATCGTTTCAAAATTATAAATCATATCAAAACCATGGTGAAGATGCTGAGTGTTATCTTCAACAGTGTAAGAATTCAAAAAATCAATAAAAGTGGATTTATGTATATTAATAATGATAGTGATTTTGGGTGATAATTCATTATTTTATTAAAAAAATACAATTATGATATATATTAGTTTATGTAGTTACTATTTGAAATTATAATTCATAGTAAACTTTTTAATGGTAAATAATTTGCTAAAATTTATAAATTATGAAATTAATTTTTTTGATTGGCATTCCATTACATGGTTAATTGATTTGTTCCATTACGATTGATTAAATATAACATATAGAGAATTTATTTAATGATAAAAGTAACTATCTATAGTAATAATTGTAATATGACCAATAAATAGTTTTCACAGTATTCATAGATGATCCTTGAAAGGAGTGCATATGGTGGGAAAAGAATGGGAAATCGCATTGGGAATTTTATAAAAATGAAAAAAGGAAATTGAATAAGGTATTGGAAAAGTTGTATATATGAGAAAAATTTGACTAAGAGGTGGTGGGAGGTTGAATTAATAGGGTTTTCCTTTGACTAATCCTAAGTTAAACATCAACACACGTTAAACGAATGAAATCGCTTATGGAAGAATATCATCATAGTATATGATACTATGAGAACCATGTTAGTTGAATAACAACCTAAAAATACCACCCTTTTTTTCTAATTTAAAGGGAGTAAGAATATTTATAATGGGTTATGTAAATAAATTTTTTTGTTTTATTTATGTGTAGTTTTCAATGTAATAAAATTTTCATTTACTAGTTGTAAAATGTGGTATATTATAAAAATTTATATTTATGGGTTCACTATCGTTAATTAAAATTTAATTATCTAAAAATTTTGAGATTAAAGAGATTAAATATATTAGTGATATATATAATTAGTGATAATGAAAAAATAAAATATTTGTGAAATTGAAAAATGATTTTTCTAAATAATTAATTAGCTCTAACCTAGAAAACGTAACTTCAAAATATAACGGGCTATTATAATTAATCTTCAAAAATATGTATTTAGATTTTACCTATAAATAAATTGTATTTTATATTTATTATTAGTATGTCAGAATTGATAAATTTAATAAGTATCATTTTTTGTGAAAAAATAAATTTCTCAGTTTAAATTAAAATACTGTAAGGTATAGTATATTACTCATTTTTGTATAAAATTATAAAAAAATAGTTTATGGTGTTTTATATGAGTAAATCATAATAAAAAATTTATTTTTTCTTATTTTTATGCAACAATATAAAAACAATTAATTCATTAGCAACTATATGGTGCATATTTTAAAAAATAAAACCAATTTTCACTTAAAACATTACCCCCACCCTTTGAAAATCAAACCAAAAATTCTACCATAACTCTAATCAATGAACAAATTCACTGTCCTAAAAGGTATAATATTCAAGGAGATTTTTGAAAAAATACATCCAAAAATAATTATAATAAAGAGAGTTACATGTTGAGGTCTCAGATGTTGTAAGTTATAATATTTTTGTAATATTTATTGTATCATATATTTACAACCCTTTTCAGTTGTAGTTAATCACTATAATAAAATAAAAATATTTTTCTTAAATATTTTCTAATAGGGATATAATCATCAAAAAGTATATAATTTGTATTCTTTAATTCTTTTAGATCATGAAATGTAGGATTATTTTAACAACCTATATAAGTGTGGTTATAATATAAAAATAAAAATCTTTATGGATGTTTAATTAATTTTTAAATTTATAATACTTGAATTATTAAATTTATATCATCATTTTTGTTGTTAAAGTAATAATATAAAATATTTATTTAAATATTTCTTTCTAACTAACATAATTTTCTTGATTGAATTAAACACAATCCATTAATGGGGAGAACAAAAATAATTTATCTAATAGAATTATATTAGACTGAGTAAAAGGTAAATTTTTATTTTAAACCCAACATTTGATAAAAAGTGAGTAACCAAACATGACTTATACATGAAAACTATCCATAAAAAGGGCTCAAAAAGGAAAATAGATTTATATCAATACATCAGACCTCATTAGATTAGTATAAATTAATTCCCATACATTTTTAAATATAAATAACTTATTGAAAATGATTTATTGTTTTAATTTTAATATCAATGGAGTCATGGAATAAATCTAATTGGTGTCTTTCAATAACTCAAATAAACTATGAATACATAAAAATAACTAATTTATTATAATAAATAATATTATAAACGTAAATATAAATAAGGTTCTTAAATAAATTTTCAATAATCTCAAGTAGGTTATATTAGATGCGTGAGTTACATCATGAGGTTAGGTGAATCTCTCTCAGTCATCACTTCATAGATTTAATTGTCCCGTATTAATATATATTTATTTTTTTCATACATATATTTTATATTACATGATTATAATTGGAAATCCTCATAAATAAAATAATAAGATAAAATTTGAAACCAAAATCCCATCCTTAAGAAACAACTGGATACCATTAAGGGCCTATGGTATTAAATGCACAAGTTAGAGAAATTTACATCAATTATATAAGACCAATATGTAAAATAAGAAAAATATTTGGCAATGTTTTTGTAAAATATAATAATCAAGGTAAATTTCATGAAAATCATCAATACATGTAATTTCATAAATCTAAAATAGAAATTTATAAACTATGAGTGAAACAATTGTCCCAAAAACATTATGAAAACAAAGTGCCCCAAAAAACAATAGTATACATCAAAAATAGTTTATAGATAATCATAACACCAATATAAATAACCTATTGACCTTTAATTTTATAATGGTACTGGAAATAAACATCTTAATATATGAAAATATTATATCAAAACTAGAAGTTAATACAAAAATAATCAATAAGTTAATACTCTTTCCTTTGTCTTCTCTGGTGTGATAAAATCATACTAAATAATTTATCTTATTAAATTCTAAACATGATGAACTTCCAACTCTTGTGTAATTTTAAATTTATTTAGATAAATCATATCACATAATAATAATACATCATATACATACAATGGTTTATATATATTAACTACCTCAACTAAAATCAACAAAAATAAGGACCCATAAAAATTATTCTAACCAAACATTTAGCATGATACCAATGTCTAATGTCCAAAATCCAGACCACTACCATTTCTAGAAAATTAATCATAATATATATCAATAAAAATGTGTTTATTGGGGTTTATATCCATGATATACCCATCTACCTATCCTAAATACACCAAAATTCCATGATATTGAGAGGCACTTGTCCTTTCCATAATCAGATGATGGTTTTTGTAGTGAATGACTGTTTAACATTTCCTAAATAAAATAATATAAAATGTGTATATAAACACACCATATTTAAAATCTATAACACTAAACATGTTTAAATATAAATCATGATAACCAAGAAACTCATATAACACTACCACTTTAATATTATGCTCTCAATGCCACATGTCATTCCTTAAAACATATAAGGGATTATAACAACCTATACCCAATTTATAGCATGGTTATATCCAAATTCCATATATCATTCTTCTGTATAAATGGGTATGTAAAGATACCCATATACCCCAAATACTACACTACCCTCTACTTAATGATCAAACATCATGGGGAGAATTAATCAAAATTATCTATCCTAAAAAATATAACAGGGATCATGTAATAAAAATATTACAACTCAGATTACAACATCAAAAGGTGACCTTCAAAAAAATAACTTTATGATATAATAATTAATTTCTTTTCACCATGTCACCTAGAACCATCGATGAGGATCATAATGAAACCATTTAAATAAGGTATGTTAGATCACTATCAAAACCATTTAGAAATAACCCATGGGTCAAAACACTTCCTCTAAAACACTCATGTTGGGTTATAAGACATCACCTACAAAAAATTGGCCAATGATTCAGTACATTCCATAACAATATACCGAGACAAAAAAATATTATTCTACTCCATTATAATCACATCCCCCAAATATAATTTTTTTCATTATAATTCTATTGAGAGAGGAAACTGAAAAGACACATTGGAATAAAATTTTGATCACACTATAATTTTACTATTTGAACCAAATCTGACCAACATTCCATATAACAATAACCTCCTTTGATTTAATAATACTATAAATTGAATAAAGGAATCATATGAACAATATATACAATGTTCCCTTATAATAATTTTTATAACATAGTATTCGAACCCACAAGAGAAACCCCAAATAGATGAAAAATAAAACAATACATGAAAATATTTTGAACAATCATACACCCTATAGAAATATTGTTAAGGATGAAACATATTCTATTTAATAATTTATTTATATAAATTAGTAAATCTTCAATAACCATAATCATTCTAGTGTAACGTCTTATTCTTCATTCAATGTAGAAGATGTTTTTTATAAAATATCTAGTTTTTGTTTTTTTCTTCACCATTATTGGTTTTTAAGAGGTATGTTTCTATGTGAAAAAGGCTTGAGAATCAATGGTGGAAGAGTTGAGATAATGGTTGTAAAAATAGTGGTTCTAAAATAGTGTTGGCCTTCTAGTTGACTGCACCAGATCACTAATGGAGTTTCAAAATATCATATTTATTCTTCATATCCCACTGATAAGTAGATGGGGAGTCATTTTCCAGCCGATGGTGCCATTGGCTCTATTATGAGGCTCACTAGCTAAACAGTTCACCCAAGACAAAGGTGGAATAAATAAACCCATATGATTTTAATTACAGTGATTTTAAACCATATTAATTACCTAGTTCACAACTTATATATCCTATTTTGAATTATAGACCTCATATCTAGATATTTTATCCATCTTCTTCATCTTCTTGTGGCTCTTCAAGATTAGACCGATCAAGTGAAATTAGAATTGAGATTTTTTCTAGATATACATGGATTTTCTCTACCCATTTGAGATTTGTTCTTGTATTGATAATGTATTTATAATTTCTATGATAATTCAATGATAAATTATTCATTCCTTCGAAGATCAAAGGTGGATATAGTGTATCAATGTAGTATCATGATCATATCGATATCTAATATTTAATTTGAATATATTGTTCGTATTTTTTATTTTTCATCTTCCTATAATTATTATTGATGCATGAATGATGATAAAACATTAAACCACATATAATCTTTTAGTATATTATTGGTGGAACAGATGTTTCAATCAAATCCCCTTTGATTGAATTAATATTCCTTATGAATAGTGGATGTTTTATTCTTGGTTTCCATATATATTTCTTCTTAAAGATCTTCACTACCTGAATCCCATCTTGGATCTATTATTTAATGATTTATTTAGGGTTGATCGATGTATATTGACTTAAATAATGGTTTTTTATTTATTCGATAAATATTTCAAGAATAATTATTGAATCAACAAAAGATTTAGTGAATTTGAATCCTCTTATTTGATATACATAGAATATTGTTTCATCTGTAGACTCTATGGGTTATATAATTCTAGAACTAACTTATTGGAATGTAAATACACTTTTCCATATTTTCTAAACCTCCTTCTTTCCGATATTAAACAATATATAGGAATACTTATTGTATGACCGAGTTCTCCATGGGTAAATAATATGGTTCTTGATTATATTCTTTGAAATAATTTGGAGTGATTCATCAATAATTATTAGGTTGGAATTTCCTTACCATATAGGGACTTATATATGATATTTTATAGATTTCATGGTTTACGTATGATACCCTTGTTTGATGAATGTTTCATGTGGGTGTGTAAGTGAACCTTGATACCCATGATTGATATGTAACTATATGCTTTTTGTGTGGCCTATTGAAAAAAGTTATTATTATGAATAATTATTCCTTTATAAGATTCATATTATTTGGGGTATTTTATAGCATTTGGAACTATTATTATATTATCAGGGTGATCAATTTTATCATTTTATTCAAAAAGACTCCCTTGAGGGGAAGTGTGATGAAAGGATGATCGATATATATAACAGATTATTTGATGGAATGGGTTTGATTAAAAACACTCAATTAATGTTGGAGAATATCATTCATGGGAACTAAGATTCATTCGATATAGAACGATCTGGTAGAATTCCATGTAGGGGTGATTTCAAATCCAATTACATCCATTATGTCATGTGGGACACACCATTACTTGAGGATAAAGACCATTTAATGGGTGGGGAATGCAGTGTTCTTAATAATGACCACTATTAGTGTTGGTATTGAATTATTTACATAAATATATAACTTGGAATTAAATACATTGACATTCTTACCAGCAACATATTGACGATGGTGGGGTTAGGGTTCGTGCCATCTTTATAAGAACATGATGACTCGACACATGTGTGGTTGTTTTTTATTGATGTATTTAAATTATTCAATGATATAAACTATTGTATATTAGGTGAAATTATGTTAAAGATTAATTGGTTATTCCCTACAAGGTTTATTACTCACAAAATTTTGATGAACATAAAAATTTCATGAGCCAGGATATAGTGAAAAAAAAAGTCTATATGACAAGGTGTTGAGGTGATGGAGGCATGGGGTCATATGTGATGTCCGTACATACCCTAAACTATTGTTACTTAATTTTTTAATTGAAACATTTATTACTTGGATTAACCTACCATATTTGAGGATCATTTTTTATCATATATGACATAAAATACTTATTGTGCCTTTGGTTATAACAATACTTACTTATTCTACAATATTTTTCCATTTTTATTTTCTTTATTTAAATTTTTGGGTATATTCTCCCAATTATTGTTACATAGACCCTCCCTACTAGACATAAGACTTTGGAATATGTGGAGGTCTGTATGTGGTCTTGTGGGCCTCCAACTAAAACTCGATATTCTAGGTAGAGTCATTACACCAAGTTCCACCTAATAAATGTATTTATATAATATTATTCGTGAAGATCATACATATGGTTTACATCCTTCCATAATAAGACTCAAACCCAATGGTTTTACCCTTACAAAAAATAAACTGTAATTCATTGGAGTAAACAAAATGAATATCCATAAAAATAGCAGTTATTTGGATACTCTAATTCCATTATAAACTATAGAAGATTTGACACTCATATAGTCTATAAAATAATGGATACAAAATCACCTACCTCAATGATAGATAACAAACTCTATGGAACTAAAAACCCTATGAAACTAATTTGTGATATACTCCAAAAACCTTTCTCTAAAGTAACCACATTTGAAATTTTACTAATAAGGTGTGTCTTTATCATTTATGAAATGGATCCTCTAAAACCCCATATTTGACCAAAATTTATTAAATGGATATTCTACCATTGAATTTACACTGATCATAAATAGTTAAAATACATATCTAGGGAAAGAACATTTTCAATGTCCTCCAAATGACCTATATAATTTTTAATACATGATTCCTCAAATAAATTATATCTCACTATGAGGAGAATTTTGTGACTTCAAGGTTACTCTTGTAGATTTCAAGTATCCATGAATTGTGTTCAATATATAAATCTAAATTATATTAACTCTCATAAATCCATAAAATCTTCCATTAATAATTAAACTCCCACAACTTATCAATCATCAAATCATAAAAAATATTGTTTTCATTCCCTTGGTACAAAATCCCTCATGAAACCAAAATATCATGCCCTTAAACTCTATAATATTACCCATCAGATGTTTTTTAGTACACTTTTTACATATTTTATTTTTATATACATGTATATTCTCCATTATCTCCTTATATAACTATTAAATTATAAGGATATTTTTTCTCAATCTCATTTGGTTGAATTCAAATTCTATTTATTTTTCTATCGTCTTCCATGGATTGTATAAATCCTCTTAAATATATTTATTATCACTTTTACTCATATTTCTAAGTGATTGAAATGTTATTTAATGTTTCTATAATACCATGATTCTTTGAAAAATATAAACAGGTTAAGTGAATATATCATATTTTTCATTAATATTGTCTCCCCTTTTATTATATTCATTTTGAAACATTTTATATATTTCAAAAGATATTTAGAATACATCATCTAATATTAATTATATCATAATATTTATATACCTATTAAATAAATTTTCATTTTTTTACTCATAATTAATTAAATGAAATGATTATAATGAGATTTATAACTCATTCTATGATTCACATTAAATCATATTTTCTTCATTTATTTCCCCTGGGAACTTTTTATAAGAAATTTTTGTTAAATTTTCAATATAGACTTGTTTCCACATATCATTTTTATAAATACTATATTCTTATATCATCTATTATTATTTTTATTTCTCAAATTACATAAATGTTAAGATAATTCCATCATAATTTTATAACAATTTATCTTCTTCCCCTTTATGAGTCTTATAAATTATTTGATGTCATGTTATAAATAAATATCCAATAAATTGATCATTATATAACATATTTTACATTATTTTTGGAATATTAAAATAAATTTACTACTAATTTATATAATGGTAATATTTATTCACTAACATTTTATAGTTTTGGTAAATTGATTAAAATAAGAGGATCCTGGTGAACAATCAATACATTGGAAGACAAAATGATTATCATAATTAGATGAAAACCATTATTTTACCTTGATTAAAAATTGTATGCTGATATTAGCATTAAATGTTTATGTATCGAATAAAAAAAATATTTAATTTTTTTAACCTCTCCAAAGAAGGAAACGTTGTTCCGAATGATCCATACAATACTCAAGAGGGTATAAATTGAGTTCATAAAATACCTTTTTCCAAGGAAAGTACCATATCTTGAATATTTATAACACCTTATTATTTCCTACTCACATGTTGAATAAGATAATAAAAATAGAACGATAATAAATAGACCAATATATTTATAGTCATTTGGGGAATAAATGTCCACTAGTCTACTCCACCAACCCCATTCTCTAGGAGTTTGGTAAGTTTTAGTAGATCAGTCCTTTTGTTATGGACTCACAAAAAACTTTCTAGGGACTACATGACTCAATGAAATAAGTCAACACTTGTTACCAAATAAAATGAGATATAAATGAGTCTCTAGAATGGATTTAAGATCAACATACATTATATTCTTTTACTAGTAACCTTTAAAGAAATTGAGAAGGGAAAAAAAGATTTTACAAATGTAGTGATAATTTATCATATTAAATTGGAAGAAGTAACCCCCCCCCCAAAGATGATAATAACAACAAAAATATATCAATGTAACTCTTCTAAAATACTTTTAAATATTATCAATATCGCATAGTTATAGATCATGAAGCTTTTACCACTTTTTCACGATAAACAAGGTAGTATTGAAGAGATTTTAAATAGCATTCTTAAACAATCTAGTTGGTGAACCATTATTTTATTTATATCTCTTATTATATTTTGATTTCATGATGTATATTAGATCTATTAGAATGTGTGAAAAAATTATTTCTTAAATAGATATAAGATGATCTATACAAATAAAGACTATAAATACACCTTTATTATGGAAATACCTCACAAATAGTGAAAAATAATAAAGTATCCCAGTATTTTTTTATTTTACTAGTAATTTATACATATCATTTTCAATTTTACCATACTGAGGTAATCACGTATTTATAGTGTGAATGAAAAAAATTAAAATATCACTCATTTTCATCAAAATTAATAAATAAATATTATAGATAAACATTGTATATTTTTTTTAAATCACTTATCCTAATTATATAATTGAATCCAAGTAGCTGATTTGTTGTTGGAATTCATCAGATTTCCATTTTCCATGTACTGAATGTTCTATGTGGCCGAATGTTCTTCACGTCTCCAAATTGATCAAACTATTATTGTAACTCGTGTAGCCAAAACTGACATAGCCAATTGAAACTACGTATCCAATTTCACTACATATCTGATCCATGTAGATGATTGGTCAACATTACTAATTAAACTATGCAGTAAAATTCTCACATAGATTATTTCATTGAAGTATAAAATTTTCACATAAGTGATTATATGAAATAGAATATTTACATTGGAAACTCTTTGATGTAGGGTATTTAAATAGTAGAATGATCATATAGAGATTTCACAATGTATCTATAGGGGTCATATAGAAAAAAACAAGACATACGAAATCGTCATCCAAGGTGTCTAGAATGAGGGCCTAATACAATTAACTACTTAATCGACGGAATAAAATTAAAAACAAATGAACATAAATGAAAAACATCATCAGTAAACTATGAAGGGTGTTTGAGATCATCAAAACATAAAGTATATGGGACATGTTGGAAATACATTAATAGTCAAAAATCTAACCATTTTTAAATTTTAAAAAACCCAATTTATATTAATCAAGATATTTTATAATGGTTTAGCAAAAGTTTTAAGGAATAATATATATATATATCACTTCTAAAATGTAGTGTTTATCATATATTTCTCCCTTTTAATTTGACAAATCTCCCAAATTATATAAACCCTCTATCTCTATGATTATTACTTAGGGTAGAGCACAAATAAATTATCCACCTTCTTGTGTCAATATAAATAAAGGGAAATATATGAATAAAACAAATTAATGTATTAGTGTTTGAGAAATTAACTATTTCATAATGGTTATAAAACTATGTCATGAATTATGTAATTGAGGTAATGCAATTAAAAACAAGAATATTAAAATAATGAAATGGAAATAGTCATTAAAAAAATACAATAAATGAATAAAATCAAATGAAAACAATAACAATAAGTAACTTAAAAATAAACAATGAATTATTTCATTCGTTGGAATAACATAAAGAATATAAATACATTCAACAACCCCAAAATTATAATATAATCCATCAATTTGAATAACTAGATTATGAATGGGGTCGAACTAAGAAGTTTTTTTGGGTGGCGGTAACATTAAGTTTGGATTTGTTGTGAAGGGAGTTGGAGATAGTATTACTGATTTCATTGTAACATTCTTATCTTCTAAAATATATCCACATTTTGAACCAATATTATCCTATTATTTTATATACTAAACATGAAAACTGTGGAAATTTTCATTATGTTAATGAGCCGTATCAAAACGATATGTTCTAGAACACATAAAAGGTACCTTATTTAGAGTATAAATTGATATGGGTTCCCTATAATAACACTCTACATCTAAATTGAAATTAACCTTTTATTAATTTTATAATAAACAGATGCTAGATCATAAGCAATATTTATTTTCTATATAGATCCTCAATAGATTTTTGGAGGATCAAAACTAAGAGGTCTTCGTCATATCGAATTAATCAAGGATTCATCACACATATTAATAATGGGAATAATGGATAAATTTAAAAAATCATAGAGAATGATATAGTCATGATTCTATATATAAAAAACATAATTAAAACAAATTTTGATAATTCCTTCAAAATAATCAAGCCTTCCTGAAAAAACTCAAACGAGAATTAACTTCTTGAGGACTATGCAAAGGAGTTGTATGAGCAACAATAAGACCTAATGACTTTACCACTAAAATGTTCATCAAAAATTCTTTCCACTAAAAATTTTAAGCCAATAAAAATTCTATTTACTAATTTCAACTTTTTTTTCCATGATTTATAATTTCCCTATAAAACCCTTCAAAACCTCCTTCAAAAAAAGGAAATAGGACTCCAAAATTTGAGCACTAACAGAAGGAAAATATTTTTATCTTGACCTATTACCCTAGGGCTTAGAGAAAAAATTGATTTGGAGGAATGGTGCATAAAGGTATATATATAATGAACTCTTAAAATATGACTATATCTATAATTTATAGAACATTAGAAAATTATAAACTCAAACACTATTTAGTATAACTAACATCTAGTCATACAAAACGTCTATAGAATTTATACTAAAAAGTCAGAAAATGTATTTTGTTCTTAGACACTGAACCAAGTGACCAAAAACTAATTCCTTGATTATATTTTGATACATCTAGAATCTACATTGACCTCTTGAAAATAGTTTTCATATTTCTAATGATTGGTTCAATGGATCATTAAACCATGTCCCACACAATCATAGATATGCCCAAGTTTATCTCCACCATTAAACCAAAAGATTCTTGATGATGACCAATATAGTCATTCAAGAACATGTCAACTCTAATATTGAGGTTTTGTTAGTTAACCTTTATTTATGAGAACTGGCCCATGATATCTTTATTTAATTCATGCAACATAACAGGTGTAATTATATCAAACTAATGGTATTGAAGATGAGAGGACATAAATCATAATTCTAATGGCACTTGATGAATTCCACTTTGAAAATCTTTAACAGATTGTGGTTCTAAGGGAGAAGCTAGAATAGTTGGCAGAAATTTATTGATTAATTAGAAACCCAATATCACCACAGTTTTTAAGGTGTTTAATTGTTCCATTATCTATGTATTATAGGACCTCAACTCATCATGAACATGCTCAAATAAACCAGACTACACCACTGAAAGGTTCTGAAACACATATATTTAAGATGAAATGATAGTAAAGATCACTTTAAACACATCCTTGGTAATAGAAACATCCCTCAAACCTTTATATATATATTGAATCTATTCAAGTTCCTCAAAACATTATTTAGAAGCAGGATTAGGATGAACTGAATGAAAAACTAAATATTCTTTATCAATTCTATCTAAGAAGTTAACAACGAAACTATTTTGTCCAAATTGGATTTAGAACTAGAGGACATAGTGAGTTATCATATCTTATATTTTCATGAAACAAGATAAACCTTCAAATAATAAAAATATTCTCTTATAATATCAAATTCCTCAATTGTAGTAGAAGAAAAATATGTCTTATTTGAATTATCTTTGTTCTTACACCAAGAGAGTGCTTCCTGATGAAAAATAATGGTGGTGATGGTGAAGAAGGTGGATTATAATTTAGTGATATACCCATGACTGCCTCAATATTTATTTATCTATCAATAGGTGATCCTGGAAGAACTGGATCCACTATTTGAACTTATACCACCACCTTAGATATTCATTCAGTATCAAAAACAATATACTTATTCTCAAATATTCTTTCCTCGGGAAATACTATAGTTCTCTCAACAACTCACTCATTAGTATGCTCAATAACATTAATCACTTGAGAACCTTGTCTATAATAAACATATTCTTGATCATATACTAGCTCCATAATAGAAAAACATTCAACTTGTACATATGTCTTGGATATGGAAACCACTGACCCCACCAGTTCCTTAGAAGAAATTGTCTCAACATGTGCATCATATATAGGTATCAATATTTCCAATGGATCCCCCTAAGACACACGTTATTGTCCTAATAACATCAAGGAATCTTATTTCATGTCTCTAAAATAACCAATGGTGTTTAATATAAAAAAAATCATGTTTCACACTTTTGAAACATTAATGCAACTTCTTCATTAAGGTCTAATAACTTCTTATTCATAACTAGAGAGATAAACTAACAAAAATGATAACAGTTGATCATACCCTTTACATTTCAACAATGAGGCATAAAGTATATCTTATCCTTGTAAAATTCAATTTTATATTATTTATCAGAATATAAAGAAAATAAATGTTATAGAAATGAAATATCTACATCTCACAAACTCTTTAATATATTATAGTCTACATGAAATTTCACAAAACATTCAACTCAGTTAGAAAAATTCTTATACGATTCTTTTTCAATAGTAGATGTGCTAATGTAAAACATGGACACATATGATGAAACCACAAAACATATACTCACAAAGGTATCATTAAATTTATACACCCCTCATCAAGGTGTTGAAACTATCATTTTTTCCTTCAGAAAGATGAAACAATTGCTTGTTTTTTATTGATGTTCGACGATACTATATCATCTGATTGATTAAACTAAAACTCTGCATTACTAATAAACTCAATAAATTATTCCTCATGTAGAAAACCATGCTTATTTTCATCAAACACTAACTCCCAGCCATAAATCTAAATTACATTCATCAACAAAATCTAAACCATCTTTATATATTCGATATAAATGGATTTCCCATTGAGTACCCTTCGAGACACAACAACATTGATCTTCATTGAAGAATCCAGACATTATTCATCAATTTTAATTGACATTCTAATGGATGACAAGGTCAGTTAAAGTTTAGGACAAGATCAAGAGGCTTGTGGTTCATAGAGATGATTCTACTTTTTGAAGATGATACGTATGTCAATGGAGAATGAGCCATAAGCTGTTTTAATTTAAGGTCATGGAACTGAGTTCCAAAATTCAAACATACCCAAATGGGTTTTTAGGTTAATTATAACTAATTTATAAATTAAAATAAAATAAAATCTAAAAGAAATTATTATTATTTCATAAATTTATTATACAAATGAAAATATAAAAAAATAGACTTATAAAATCTTTATGAAGAATTATAAAAAATATTAAAAGATAAAGAAGATATTAAGTGAAATTTATATTAATTATATTTAAAATAAAAAAACCCAGTTCCGTTTGGATAAATTAAGAATATTTACATGAGAGGGGATTATTAAAAATATCAACTAACAGATTCTCATTAGAATTAAATTCAAGGTTAATAAAAACTTTTTGAGCATGAACCCTTATGAAATTATGCCTCAAATATATATGATTAGTTCTTGAATGAATTTTCATATTCATAACAATATAGATATCAATATTTTTATCACATATAATTGATAATTTATTATAATTGAATTGAAAATCCATCATGTTGGGTTCCATCAATAATACTAGTATAGAGAAACAACCAGAAATAATATATTTTGCTTCGTAGTCGATAGTGAAATAGAGTGTCATTTCTTTCTAGACTAGGATAAAAGGGATATTAATAGAAAATGGAATGTTCAGAATTTAACTTTTTACAACCATAAATATTGTCATATGAATATGAAGTTGAATTATGATCATATTTTTTTTATAAAACTATAGAAAAAAATTGTTCCTTTTAAATATATAAAAAAAAATTGGCGGCTTTTAAATAAGATTTCATAGGATTTTAATGAACTATAGAAAAAATGAGTACATAAAATTAATATATATTCTACTAGAAATAAAATAAAATAAAATTCTATTTATTAATCAATATTTATGTTTTTCAATGGGTTTCCCACATTCAATAAAATTTGTTTTTCATTAGAACACATAAATGTTATATGTACTTTAAAAAATTCAACTCTAAAATATTTTGATTAATTATAGTATTTATTTTCATTGATTTTCATATTACTAAATAATGTTTGATAAATTTTGATACCCAAAAATTATTTAACTCACCCAGAATGCTCATTTAAAATTCATTTATCTTGAGATTTGAAATATTTTTAAAAAATTAATGCCATGGAGATATTTTTTATATTTGATGACTGAATTTGTAAAATAGAGATGTCCAAAAAATAAGGTTGTTTAACATATACTTTCTCTATAATAAAACCATTTATAAATTAATATTTAACATCTATATGTTATTAATTAATATTCATGAGAGATTCTTAAGATAAGAGAATATTAATGACTATTAATCTAACTACAGGTTAAAAAGTATCTTTCTAATCTATACATTCATCTTGAATGTAACCATGAGCTGCCTTTTAGCCTTATTCCTAGTTATCACACTATTAACATCATTTGTACTTATAAAAACCCATATTCTTCATAAAACATTATAGAAATATAGTTTATCAACTAATTTCCAAAACTTTTTCCTCTTGAATTTGTTTAATTACTCTTGTATTACTATAACCCAACAACCATTTATTAATTATTATTATATAGTCTTAGGATCAAGTTGAGAAAGAATGGGGAAAATCTCTACAATTTTTCCTACACTCAATTTATTCATAATCCTAAGATTTACATTTCCTATAACTATTTCAGTAGGATGGTTATTAAGGTTTTAAGGTTTTCTTGGGAGTACAATTTCTATTTCACTGTAATACAAATTTTTTAAATTAATTTAAAAGATTCAAGTTCCATCTATTTATCATTTTTTCATTCAAATAGAGGCTCATGAATCATGTTTTCAAATGAATCAATTAGTTAATTAACTCGAATAATCTTTTGATCAAAAGGATCTCCCTCATAAAATTTCACATGAGTTAATTCTTCAATAATATTTGACATTTTATTGAAAACTATTTCTATATTAGAAGTAGTAGAATATCTTAGAAATATTCCTTCAACATATTTTGGATCAAATTTTCTAATATTATCCTGGGTGTTTAAGAATATAAACCATTAATCCATACAATTTAATGTAAACAACTTTTGTATTTATATTATTCCATACCACATGGGATTTTTCATAAAAATAGGTGAAATTAGAAATATGTGCACAAAATAACACATATTACTCGTAGCTTCATCCCAAAAACATGTATGCAGGTTATATTTAAATAATATTTTCATGGAAGTTTCATAAAAAAACCTATTTCTACTCTGAAAATACCAGTTTTTTAGTGTCCCAAGACTAGAGAAAGAATGTTTGATTCCATGTTTTGAACAATAGTAATTGAACCTGTGGTACTAAAATTATTCCAAATGGTAAGTTATTAATGAAATAATTTTGGCATCATTGTCTTTTTGAACCAATTTGAAAAATCTTATAGAAACATAACATGCTTCAGTTGTAGCACTACAAATGTATAGCGATGTAAATATTAAGAAATCGACAATTAATATATAAGAAATGGATTTCCATTTTGGTAATTAAAAACAATATATCCCTAGAAAACCATATGTTTTATGTATAGGGTTTTAAAAGTAGTAACCTCATTAATTGGTTTATTAGATTACTTTTGTTTCCTGAAAATTTTTCTTTCATCACATAGGTTTGTTTTATTAAATTTATGTTGAGGTAAATCTAAAACTAATTTCATTTTATAAAAATTTATTAATGCATAAACAATATAGTGTCCTAATATTCTATCCCTAACCATGATTCATCTATTTTAGCATTAAAATAGTTCACTTTATTTCTACCCAATGAATAAATATTTATAGTGTAGACATTCTCAGTTCCATGTTCCATAAATTTAAGAATTTTTTCATTGAATGCTAAACACGAATTATTTGAAAAATAAAGAAAATAACCTTCATCAAAAAGTTGAGAAATACTTATCAGGGTAGGCTTTAATGCTTCCACATAAAGTATTTTTTTAGAGGATTGATCTCAATTTTCCAGTTGATCCAAGTCTTATAATTTTCCTTCAGCAATGTCACCAAAAGTTATATGACCTCTGTCAATATTTGATAAGGAGTTGGAAGTAAATAATCCCCAGTCATATGAATTGAAGTAACATTTTCTATAAAAAGTTTATAAATGATCCTATATAAAATTTTTCATATTAAGGACAAATAAACCAAGACATTATTTTGGTAGAAATAGTTTCTTATGTCCAACAATGTTAGAAACTTGTGATTTAAAAAACCAAATATGTTTGTGTTATCCATAAAATCCATAACTATGTATTAAAAAAAGAAATTGAATAAATTTTTAACTACAAAAAACATAGATTTTCTAACTAAATGTTTTTATAATATTGTCTTATCTCACCATAATGATGAAAAGTGATTTTATAAAGGGGTTCTCCCTTATAAAGAGGCAGAAGATATTTTTTTATAGACCTTTGGTTTTTAACATTGACCTCCAATTACAAATTCAGTTTTATGAGTTTAATTATTTCAATGTATTTTTATTAAATAATATTAACCTTTAGTAAAAAAAGTAACAACATCCTTGAATCTTGGAATAACTTTTTTCCATTTTTAAATAATATTTACAAGTTCAACACATAATACAATAGTATTTTCTATACTATTTTAAATTTATGAAATTTCTTATTCATGTCCATATTTTCAATTATCAAATCACTATTGGACTTTTTAAGAGATTTTTTTTCATTTTCAAAGATTCATACATAGTTTTCGAAAATGTACAATACTTATTTAATTTCACATAAGAAAAAAATGTCATTTTCATATTTAGTTTCATGCTCTGAATAATAATATGAATGTACCTTATTATAATGTATCGTAAATCACATGTCTGAAATCTAATTCTGGTGTTTAGATTCTTATCCTTAAGATATAACATCACTAGAATCCTCAAAATAGACCTATGTTTCCCTCAGCGATTTATTTTCTTTTTCTTCTAATTAAACTTCATAAAATACATTTTCTATGAATTTTTTTTATTTTATCTATGGAAAATCTTACTTAACATATAAAATCTTATTTTATTCGAAGAATGTTACTTATTTTTAATAACAATCAAATTTTATATACTTATTGAAAGGTTTCCTCAAACCTCTTATCTTATTAGTAAACTTTTTGAATATTATTGGAAATGAAGAGAGATCACATTCTAAATCAAAACTTCTAGATTTATCCTCATTATAAGAATCTACTTTTTGGATTCTGTTACACATATTTTTATCTTTTGAAGTTAAAACATTGAAAGAATCATTTTCATTCTTAACTAATCTATTATCACTACATTAATCGTCCATCTCAACCTCATACATAATAAGAGTTCCAATAAAATCATTAATTTAAAAATATATTACCTAGATATATTTTATAATAACATCCAAATATCAACTTTAGTTAGGTGGAGAAACTCTTAAAACACTCAAAGAATATAATGGATCAATAATTGGTGTTCCTATAGTATAAAAACTATTTAAAATCAGTATATAACTTTGATTTAATTAGTTGATTATATCCCCTTATATCTTTATAAATATTTCAAAATTAAGTTTTCAAACACCATATTTGAGAGCTATCACATTATATTTACCTTTACATAATTCTGAGATAGTATTCCACATTTCATTGGGTTTTTAACATTGATACACTCTTTCAAATTATTATAGACCAATTAAAAATATTCTGGAACTCATCACTTTATAATTTAAGTCATAATTGGTGGCAGTATCTACATCCCATATTTATGGTTATATTTTTGTAATTTTATAAGGATTCATGACCATCAGATAAAACATTAGACCATGGTTAATAAGAGAAATAATCATATGTGGCTTCAAAATTATATTATTTTACCAATTAATGTAGTATTATTTTATGATAGAAAATACATTTTTTATTATTAGTTATTATATTAATTTTTAAAAATATCATTATAATTTATCCTTTGACAACTTATAACTCAAGAGTAACTTCCATTGATACCATTTTTGTTTAAAAATGACTTCAAAATACTTGAGAGGGGGTGAATTTAGTTCTTGATTTTTTCTTTTCATAAAAAACCATCCTATTTTGAATATAATTGAACTCATGTCCCCTCCTTATCAAAAACAGATGTGGAAAATAAAAGGTGAAGGAAATGAAACATACAAATAGTTTATAGTGGTTTAGGTGATTAATGTCCCATATTTACCTCTACTAAACATCTTCTCAACAAGTTTAGTGATTTTCACTATATTAATCTATTTTATTGGGAATGAAGAAATTTTTTCTAAGGAATACATGAATGACGAAAATAAATGTACAATTATTATAAAATAACATGATATTTTAACCGAGCACCAACAAGGATTTACAAACCACAAAATTCAGGTTCATGAAACAATGTCCTTACAACGAGTGAGATGATGAAAAAAGATTTTACATATGCATAACACAATTGTAAAATACAACAAATAGAAGGAATAAATCACCAAGAGAGAAAATCAAATTATAAATGTATCACGAGTAGAATATTCTAAAACAATAACAATGATAATTGATTTCGCATAGCAGTATATCAAAAGTATTACTTTTCTTTTTCTTAAATAAAAGTGCATCATTTAAGAGATTTTTGATTGAGTTCTTGAATGATCACTAGTATAGAAATGGGATTTGGAGCCCCCTGACAAGGGCGACCGCCTTTGGCGGCTGCTGGCCTTAAAAAAACCTCTGGCGCCCCCGCCCACTCCCCTCGCTAAACCCTACCCGCGTCCTACCACCTGTCCCCTGTCGCCTTCCTTCCTCCACCCTCGCTGCCCATCCCCTCACTGCCCTCCACCCTCCGCCCTCCGACCTCTGCCCTAAGCCCCCTCCGCCCTCCGCACTCCACCATCCGGCCCCCGCCGCCCACTACCCCCTCTGCTCTCTTCCCTCCGCACTTCGCCATCCTCCCTCAGCCCTCTGCCCTGTGGCCTCCGACCTCCGCCCCCTTTTCCCTCCTCCCCCTCGGTCGTTGGCCCTCGGCCCTCCACCATCCTCCCTCCACCCTTTCGATGTATATCCCCCATTCCTTCACCGCCCTCCACTCCAACTCTCTTCCATCCCCTGTCCCCTCCCTCTTCGTCCCCCTCCCTGATCACACTGTCTCCGCTCGTCCCCTCCCTCACTGTCCCCTCCAGTGCGGCACCACCACCGCTAGGTCCCCTCCCTCCCCACACGGCTTCTGCTCATCCCCTCGATGCTACCTCCAATCCACTTCGGCTCCCCGCTGTCCTATGTCCCCTCCCTCATCGTCCCACCCTTGCTGCACCATCGCCACCACACTACCTCCTCTCCTCTGGCTCGCCGCCAACGTCGTCGCCCATCCCCTCCCTCGCTGAACCATCTCTGGCTCCGACTCCCCTCCGCTGCCTCTCCTCTCCTCCGCAGCACCACCTTCTTCTCCCCTCCCTTCCATTTTTTTAGTGTAATCAGGTATGACATGACATGGTCTTTCACTTACATTCCATTATATATTCTCTTGTTTATTATTCAGAGATATAATTTGATTATATTATCAATGGTCTATAAGCAATTGGTTAGTATTTATTTTAAATATATTTGATATGATAAATTCTTGTAATAAGTATTGTATAAATGTTTGTTATACAGATATTATTATGGATAATCATTGGATTGGTCTTCCAAATCGAATGTCTAGAGAATATTTCAATGGAATTATGCAGTTTATTGACTTCACCAGAGGATTTAAAAGTGAATATATTCATTGTCCATGTAGAAAATGTGCTAAAAGATATCAATTAAAATGATATATTGTGTATGATCACCTATTCATTAACGGATTTATGAAGAATTATAAGAGTTTGACTCATCATGGAGAATAATATGTTCTTTGTCAAAATACGGATGTAGTTCAGAGGGATGTAGATGCAGGGATGAATGATCCAATGCATGAAATGACTACCTAAATAGTACGTGTGTTGGATCCTAAAGGCATTGACATCCAGAATCTTGAGACCGGTGAAATAAATCTTCTCTCTGGTGTAGATTGTCATTCGATGAGGTTTTATGAAGCACTTGATGATGCAAAAACAGAATTTTATCCTGGGTTTAATACTTACAATAAATTGTCATTTATCTTGGAGTTGTTGCATTTGAAGACATTGAATCAGTGGTCAGACACATCATTCGAAATGTTGTTGGTGTTATTGAAAAAGGTTCTTCCTATCAACGCTAAGATTAATGAGTCGTATTACCATGCTCATAAGTTGACATAGAACATAGGTTTTACATATGAGACCATAGATTCATGTGAAAACAACTGTATGTTGTTTAGAAAGAAAAATTCTAATTTGGATATTTGTACGGATTATGGCGCTTCCAGTTGGAAAGAGAATAGGGGAAATCAGACTCATCAAAGTCAGATTGCGATACAGTTGAAACTGATTGTCGTAAAGAAAATCTGTTACATTCCCCTTAAACCAAGGTTAAAAAGATTTTTTATATCATCTAAATTTTCTTATTTAATGAGATTTGAAGCAAAAATAATTCATGAAAGCGATATGTTAACCCACCCAGAAGACTATCATGCAAAGAAGGCTTTTGATAAGACACATCCCAATTTTTCTAAAGATGTCCGTAATGTCCGATTGGGGTTGGCAGCAAATGGTTTCAATCCATTCAAGTCTATGGTTGGTGCAACTCATAGCACATGGCCCGTGGTGTTGGTTCAATATAATCTTCCTCTGTGGCTTTGTATGAAAAATCAATTTGTATTACATTCCACTCTAATTGATAGACCTAGAAGTCCATGGGATAAAATTGATGTTTACCTTCAGCCATTGATTGATGAGTTGAATGAATTTTGGGGTGATGGTGTGATGACTTATGACTATGAAATGAACGAAATGTTCAAATTGTAGTCTTCTTTGTTGTGGGAAATCAATTACTTCTCAGCTTATGAATGTTTATTAGGATGGAGTATGAAAGGGGAATCTGCTTTCCCATGTTGCAATAAAAGTAAAAAAAACTGTATGGCTTAACCATTATCAAAAATGGGTATACGTGGGTCATAGACATTTTCTCCCCCCTCAGCACAGGTTCAGAAAGGACAGAGTGGCATTTGATGGTTCAAGAGAGTTCAGCCCGACACCAATGATTATGATCGGAGTCGAAATTTTATCGCAGATTGAGGAAGAAAACATCCAACGGTATATGAAATTTAGGATTTGGTGGATCATCCATTACGTAATATTCCTACTGTGGGTAGGCTGTATCGTCACAATTGGAAAAAGAAAAGTATTTTTATAGTATTCCATATTGGAAAACTAACATGCTAAGGGATAATTTGGATATCATGAACATTGAAAACAATTTTTTTGATAACATATTTTGAACCATTGTAGGTTTCAGTGGAAAATCAAAGGACCATGTTAATGCACATCATGATTTGGAATAAATTTGTATAAGGAAACAGTTTCATTTATAGTTATATGAGGTAAACAATGTATCTTTAACTGTTGTATAGTATACGATGACTAAAAAGGATAAAGATACATTTCAATCTATTTTGAATATTCTTAAGGTTCCTGATGGTTACTCTACTAATATATCAATGTGTTTTAATCTAACGAGAAGGACATTGAAAGGGTTGAAAAGTCATGAAAATCACATACTACTTTAGTAGTTGATTCCAATCGCAATTTTTGATTGTTTATCACCCTATGTTGTTCAGCCCTTGATTGAGATGAGTAATTTTTAGGATAGCTTTCTTTAAGAAATCAATGGAAGAGTCATTTAAAATGTTTTCATGAGTGAATTTTACATACAGTTTGTTACATTGAGAAACCATTTCCCCCATAATTTTTCAATGTTATGGTCCACTTGAAATTGCACCTAACTGATGATGCAATGGCTGTTGGTCTAGTGCAGTTCAGGTTGTTGTATCCTATTAACCGGTGTTTGAGTACATTGAAATGATTTGTACACAACAGAGCTCGTCCGGAGGCATCAATATCCAATGGTTATTTGATGGATGAGTGTACTACTTTTTTTGTAGAATATCTTATGAATGTTGAAACAAAATTAGTTAATCCCACTCGGATTCATGATGGTCTAGTTGGTGAAGGAACCATATTTGATATGGAAAACATCGAGTGGATACAAGCGCATCAATATATCTTGTCCAATACTCCATCAGTTGCACCATTAATGTAGTAAGTGTCTTATAACTTTTATTGTTTAACTTTTATATGTTTTGTTTGCATAATTTGATCATCTAAACATGGAATTATCATTTTCATGAAACACATTAATGAGATGAAAGAAGAGATGTGTCGTGTGATTGATTATCAAATTCAAAAATCTCATTCTGCGTCATTTCATGAGTGGTACAAGGATTATGTACATATAAATTGATTTTCATTATGAGTGAAGTATTATACTAATTTAATTTTGCACAAATAATTATTGAATTCTATGAATTATGTAGGTTCATAAGCTGAGGGAGTTAGGGGACCCTATGCTAACTGAATAATTTATCCAACTGGATGAGGGTCCATCTATAACGGCTCATCGTTATAAAGCTATATATGCTAATGGTTTTCGATTTCGCATTAAAGATGTTGACAACAAACGAGAAACACCAAACAGTGGCATCGGTTGTCCATTTTTCGATTCGGGTTATTACTATGGTCAATTGATAGACATTATTGAAGTTGTATACGCACACAGGTTGAAGTACATATTGTTAAAGTGTAATTGGGTTGATCGAGTGCGTGGATGTAAAGTAGATCAATATCTGTTTTCATTGGTGAATTTTAACTATATTTTATACATAAATGAAAGAGTTGATAATGAACCTTTAATTTTGACATCACAAGCGGAACAAGTATTCTTTGTTACTTTTCCTTAGAATCCATGTTGGAAAGTTGTTGTGAAAATGACTCGGTGAGGAGTGTTTTTATTTGAACAATATGAACTTGAGACTATTCTGTTTGTTTCCCAATAGCATGATCACCATACAGTAGTTCAACGTGAGGAAGATATTTAGTGGTTCAGAGTGTCTGTTGAAGGAGAAATGGTCTATTTTCATGCTTAATGAAAGGTATAACTGTTTTCCCGCTATTCAGTAATAAATTTCATAGAATATCATAAATTATCTAACCATTTTATTAATCCTTCTAAATTTTAATCCTCACTTTTGGATGTTTATTAATTTATAAATATTTAGGGTGATTTCTCTTTTGATATCTTCATGTTATTGTTGGTGTATCTTACCATTGAGATATTCTTCATTTGGTTCATGTGATTCTTTAATTTTTATTAATTCAATCTGAAATTTGGCTATGAATTGATTTGTTTTTTACATAATTTATATATTTGTTTTGTTAACATTAGAATTTTTTAAAATCCATTCACAGCTAATTATTAAATTGCTTTTTTTATTAACAACCATACAAGTTTTATTTTTTTAAAAAAAATCCAAATTTTCTATTGGAAACATTGGATAGTCCCCTTTCTAATGTTTTCTATGACTGTAGGCATGTCAGGGGAAGAGGCAGCAGATCCACATCATCCATCTAAGCCATCTACGTCTCAGGGTCGAGGTATGTTTGAATGTCATTGTTTCTATTTTTTATGTAATTGATAAACACACACATATATATATAACATCTGTGAAAGTATATATAAAACGTTTTTCAACTGGATCAAACTCGACTACTTCTTCCTATCACAAGAGAGGACCTGATTGTGGCATTTTATCATGGAATGCTGACATGATGTTTGATGTTTCCTTTGATGAGTGATTTCAACCTATGGGATTGAAATCCCCTGCATCTATTCGTCAGCTGGGTCATATCATACGTGACCCACATCGATTTCCATTGATCACACGTGACTAGGCTTCTATCACTCGGGACACATTAGATCATCTTTGGAGGGAGGTTCAGGTAAGAAGACCATTTTAATTTCTTCCCTATGTATAAACAATACTAACATATGTGATTTTTTTCATTAATATAAAAATATGAAAGTATGACCCGATGAGTTCCGGACCATGTGTATGAGAAAATGTTGTAAGATGTGGAAATATTATAAAGGCAAAGTCAAGAGGGACCACTGGTTACCAAATGTGGGTGCCCCAAACATTCTGGAAAATGTCCTGAGAGTTGTCCTCCCAGATTAGGGGTGTGAATTAGTTGGAAATTGGTCTACTGAGGGTGTTTCGGTTTGAATATTTATTTTGGTATATATATTTTCAAGAATGTGTGACTTGTTTGAAATTTGAATTAATTGAATGTAGGAGGTGTCACCACGCCATTCTGAGAATCGAGCGTTGTAGGGACCATATCACAGGCACAGGACACATCACGTGTCTCAGATCCAACATGAGGTATTTTTTATTCATTTTTTAATTTATAAATTAATATGGTTTTGTGTTTATATTCTATTCATATACATTTATTGGATTAAGGTGCTCCAACTGATAAAATGTTGGTGTGGATGAGGACTCGTTATTGAATTGATCCAGGGGCTGTAGCAATGATAGTAAGAGCTTGTACTCAGTACCAATACATCCATAAATTTTTATATTAACATATATATATATATAAACACTTCATAAGCTTAATTTTAATTTGAGTTATAACAGCTTCTAGAGGACCATCGACAACTTCCCATGCGAAGGTGTTGGCGCCAAAATTCGGGATGGATAAGAAGCAAAGGAAAAAAGCACTGGGACTGCCTCGCGAATCTATTCCATGAATCCCCCCTCAGCACTACGGCCTCCATGAATCAAAGAGGTGGGATTCACTACGAACTCATTTTATGTTCTCGAGCCCGCCGTGAAGCAAGGTGGTGGGACGCTTCATGAACACATTTGAAGCTTGCAAGCCCACTGCGAAGCAACCAAGTCCCTCTTCGCACCACGTCGTCTCTAATCTGTGGCCCCTCTTGCCTATAAATATCAGGCTCCCCCTAAGCCCAAGGAGTGAACAATCCGACCCTTCGACTTCCCAGCTCCTGAATCACGAAGAATCCTTTTGCTCTGCGAACATTGAGTTGTGCGATGTACTTATGCTCCGCGAAGTGCCTCCCTATTGCCTCGTTTTGATCGCCTCATCTGAGAGGGATGCCTTTTGCGAATCCCAATGGCCCTCATGAAGGAAGGGGATCCCTAAGGGGACCCGGGTCATCGTGAAGAATTTATTCTTCCTGAAACACCCTTCACGTACACATGATCCACACTCTAAGGAAAGGTCATTGTACTTCACGAAGCACATTGCTTCATGACACTTTTCTTCGCGAGGCACCTTTGCTCTGTGAGGCAGTGCTCCGAGAATGCCTTTCCACTTCAAGAATCACCTCCCATATGTGAATCTTCCCTATGCTTAGGCTAAGTCACCCCACTTCATGAAGCACACCCCTTCACAAGTTCCCTTCGCCACGTGGAGCAACAGAGCTTCACAAGGCCCATGTCTATAGACCCCTCTGCTTCACCAATCCTTTTCTCATGCGACCCTATAGGTTTTCATGATGTGAATTCAATGTCCCCTAGATGATATCTATTATTTAATTGCATTTCCTTATGCTTCTTCGCATAGTCATGCTAATGGATATTGCTTCTTCACATAGCCACGCTAACGTGGACCTCTCGATGGTTTTATCCACGACACCCATTTGTTATGGCATTTCCGATCTCTTCCCTTACACAAGGAGCAGAGGGTACCAGTTATTTAAGTCCTAGGGGTGTAGAGTAAACCCACTGCGTCCAAGCTACGGGAAGTTAAACTTCCAAGAACCATCATCCTCACCACATAATGTTAAACTGTGACCTAGCCCCATGCCTCGTACGCAGGGTCCCCCACCTTGGACATTCTCCACGCACACTCGTCTCCACAGGTATGGTATCACCCCTCACAAGAGATGATATCCTCCTTATTGGAGTGGCTTTTGTCCACAGGGAAATGGCAGCCATCTCGGTATAATCCCATAGCCTTTATTGAAGGATACATCATCCTTGCTCCTCCTTTCAACTTCGATCCCAGGTCCAGCAAAGGGCGTTGTAGGGAATGAGGATCCATCATTATTTGGTCCCAAATCTCTCTCCCTCTGCACTTTTTTCCCTCGGGTCACCATCCTAGAGTAATTCCCAACCCCTCTGGGCTGATAACTACGCATATGTCCCCCCTGCTTCCTTTTTGGGATGCTCCACGCGTAAGTCCCTCTTTACATCCCACGGACGCTCCATTCGCGATGTGATCATCAGGTCCTTGCTTCTTCTTGTTTCTCACATTGAGCACGACTCACGTTGGCATAGAGTAGTAAGAATCGACCGTGAAAAACACATTGGGAAGCCTAGAGTGTAAGCCCCATACCCATTCAGAACTACGTGGTCTTTGATCCTTGCTAAGGCAAGGTACGTAGGAAGACTCCATGAGGTTCAAGCCCAACACTGGGAAACCTCTAGTGCAAGCACAACACCCATTCGGAAAAACGTGGTATTTGATCCTTTCTAAGGCATGGTATGTAAGAAGCCTCCATGAAGTTCAAGACCAACACTGGGCATCCTAGAGTTTAAGACCCACACCCATCGGAACTACGTGGACTTTCATCCTTTCCATAGAAGGGTATGTAGGAAGCCTCCACAAAGTTCAAGCCCACCAACCGATCGTTCTGACCTCCTTCATGTCTGTTCACCAACACCTTGGTCAACCTAGAGTGTAAGCCCCACACCCATCTTGAACTATAGGGTCTTAGATCCATGTCATTTCATGGTACGTAGGAAGCCTCCCTGAGGTTCAAGCCCAGCAATCATTGGCCTTGACCGTCTCCGTGTCAATTTTCCAATCTCATGTCCACCAGAACTACAAGGAATTTGATACATGTTAAGCAATGGTATGTAGGAATCCTCCCCGAGGTTCAAGCCCACCATCCACCTGGACCCTGGTCCCTGTTCACATCGGTTCACTAACTTCGCCCCTTCCGAACTACGAGGACTTTGATCCATGCCAAGGAAGGGTATGTAGGAAGCCTCCATGAGGTTCAATCCCACCACCCGATCATTCCGACCTCCTTCATGTTGGTTCACCAACACCTTAGGCTGCCTCATAGCGTAATCCCCAAATGACCCATTCTGAACTACATGTTCTTTGATCCATGTCCAGGTGTCGTACGTAGGAAGCCTCTCTGAGGTTCATGCCCACTACCCGGTCGTTCCCTACATCTTAACGTCGGTTCACCAACACCTTGGGGCACCTCAGAGTGTAATCCCCAAATTCCCCATCCAGAAATACGTGGTCTTTGATCCATGTTATGTCATGGTACATAGGAATACTCCACGAGGTTCAACCACACCACCCAGTCGTTCGGACCATCTTCACATTGGTTCACCAGAACTAGGCCACCTCAGAGTGTAAGCCCCAACCCACCCCGAACTATGAGGACTTTGATCAATTCCAAGGCATGGTATGTAGGAATCCTCCCTGAGGTTCAATCCCAACAACCATTAGAACCCAGGTCCTCCTTCACATCGGTTCACCCATCCTTCATGACGTTAAACTATGGACCTCTTCCTGAGGTATGTCGTTGTGACCCAATCTAGTGGTAAGCCGTTGAAACCCCCAGTCAGTGACAAGCCGTCATCAGATGAACTATGTGGACTTTGATTCCCTACCATGGGGATACGTAAGAAGTCTCTTAGAGGCTCAAGCCCAAAACCATTCTCACCCCATGACGGTTCCATCTCATTCACCATCCAATTCACATAACCTTCCATCATCTATCCTGATTCTTACGGGGGCCGCCACATCACGGTGGGATCATGCCACCCCATTCCCCACTCCCACTTGAAGCATTCAAGAAACCAGCCACATGTTGGCCCCAATATCGGAATTCCTTCCAGGGGTTCCTCCATCTGATCTACTCTTCTGATCAGCCCGATCCATCGCCGCTGGACATTAAACTTGCAGCATACCCTGTGTTAAGCATAAGAAGCTGAGGAAAACCTCGGATACCTTTCCATGGAATACAGTTCCCCGCGTTAGATGTCGGGTGCCTCTAGATTCCATACCCTCGAGAATCCCTATAATAAGGGAAAGAAAGATAGAAACGTCAATCCACTAACGTCCAGACACTCCATTGATTACCCATGTGACTACTCCCCTAACTGAAGGTTTCTACCCTAACCGAACCCCTTAGAATTTCCTGACAGAAGCAGTGAAATTAACTGGTGTCCATGATGATATGGCGCCGAGAAGAGTTTCATGAACAACGTCATATGTCTATAAGGGAGACCAGGACTAGGTGACGAGCTCCGCGGAGGAATCCACCAAAGGAAGAACCAACGTCCCATCATCCCGTTTTGATCAAGGAGCAGAAGTCTCTGAATAAGGAGCGGATTTCGCCCACCTTTGGAAAGAAGGAATGTGGGGAAACAAATGAGCATCCTCTACATGACGGATGTGCGCACCCTGGAGAAAGCGTCAGAAACAGAAATGGTGAACCCGACGTGAATGTCTTCTCCTCAATATGGAGATTAGTAGCACTCGGGGCATTAATAGATTGACATGTCACTAGATCTAGTTATCCTGTGTCGGGTCCCACCAAAAAAATTGCAGCCCTTGCGTTAAGCTCACCAGAAGTTGGGGCAGTAGGACATTGGACATCCCATTCTACGACATTGTCAGAGTGGATCCCTCTTACCGGTCACGGATGTTGTGATGGAACTGGAGAATTTGTCATCAATTCCTTTTCTTTTAGCACTAAAGAGTTCATCTCTCTTCTTCTCACGAATCAGGTTGCTACCGTAGGAATGCGATCACCGCCCAACCGACTATGCAGGGTCAGGGGAAACGCCAGCACAGCCACTCCGCATGACTTCACTGCTTCCGTGACAGCTTCTGTGTCCACCACTGTGGGGCACCCACGCCCCATCTCCCAATCAAAAGTTATCCAATGAAGGGTAATTAACTTCCTTGTAGATCATTATGAGGAGGAGGGCATAATGCCGACCCGGGATATAGCCTGCCAGGATCTGGAGGCACTCAGGCCCCACCGTCAACGCCACCCCCAGGGGCCGCGCAGTGAGCCACTGCTCCCCACCCTAACATTCAATCGTTTCGGGAGCTTGTCCCCAAAATGCCTTGACGACTCCCATCCTTATGCTAATGAGGTGGGTGATGTCCGGCCCAGCCCTATCAGAGTCCCAATCTAGGGGCTCCCAGCAAGGGTTCCCACCCGACCGCATCAGCACTACCGCCTGGCCTTGCCGGGGGAGGAGCGGGTAAGTTATGGGCCTGCAACACCAGCCCCGACTCGTCCAACCCGACTCCAGCGTCGGGCATGAGATGAGAAGGATGCTCACCAAGGGGCGTCAACGTCGATGACTACTATGGCCCGAGCCACCGCCGACACATATCATCAAGTCCCTACATACAATGAGCAGGGGTTCTTATACGCCCAACCAGGATCGAGGCCCCAACCACCCCACGGGCAGGCTGGATCGGCTCTCCAGGTCACAGGCATGAGCAGTGGTCGCCGCAAACCAACCCGCAACAATGCCACTCTGTACGGAGGTCCTCCCCGTACCACAACCACAAAGAGCATGGGCCTTCCCCACTTCAAGGCTCGGCATGGAGGTCCACCCCGTGCTACACCCAATCTAAATGAGGGTTCACCCCACGACAGTGATGTTCGGTACAGAATCCTCTCTTGTGCCCATTACACTGGGTTTGGAGTCCTTCCTCCTGCCCCCGACTGTCGATGTGGGGACATCATCCATCCGGTCTCTCTCTAATGTGGGGATCCTCCCCACGTCTTCTCCGTAGCCAGTGAAGGTCCTCCTCGCCTCGGAAAATAGAGGGATGGACATCCTCGATCCATCTGCTCCAAGAATGGAGGTCCTCCCCATGCTCACATTGGTTATAATGGGGGGGGGGGGGTTTCGACTCTTGAGTTGCCCATAGAGGTCCTCCCCATGTCCCCTTCAAAATTTTCCCGAGTGCTCCTCGCACCTCGGCTTTTTCGGGTGGAAACCCTCTCTGCCCCAGCACCAGTGTGGCCGGAGGACCCCATGTTGGAAATCAGCCCTGTCTCGAGGAACCACCCAGGGGAAGTAAGGTGGGTTGTTGCCGCCACAAAAGGAATCATGGGAAGGACCAGAAAGACATCAAGTCGTTCTTCTTCTCAGACTCTAAAGTGGAGTACGACTCAACTCAGGAACCCTCCCCTTGCTCATCTGAGTCAAGGGTTGGGGCAGGGACGAGGTGAATCAGCCTGGTGAACTCAAAATGAGAAGTCCACTGGTTTCCCACTTCCCTCCATAGGATTATCCAGGAGGATGAAAATCTGGCGACCCTGCTGGTTACGGTCGTGCAGTCACCACCATCGTTGCCGGAAGCACTTTCTACCTCCACAAGAGATCATAGAGAGCTATTCTAGGGACCTATGGCAGGCGATCAGCCTCACGACGTATCACCAGCAACCCTGGCCCCTAATCCAAGAACGATGGTCTTCAGCCTATCCTACCACGACATAGCGGCCAGGTTGCTGCACTCTTCGGAGGACAGTCTGAGTATCGGTGGTCAGTCTACTCGTTCGCCGTGTTCATTACCAGCCGACCTACCATCCCAGTGGTCTGCCTCAGTACCACTGTCATTTCGTCAACCACCCCGAGTTTGCGAGTGGGGAAATCAAGGGCTAGACCCTGAATTTGAGTCGAGGAGCTTCTAGATCATCCTTATGGAGGACCACTTCCTGGTGACGTTCTGGCCTTTGGCAGTGCATGATTTCTTCATACAAGAAACTCTCACCCCAGAAGAAGTTGAGTGTTTCGGCAACACCATATTGGCAACAAATTTCAGTCTCAGTCATCAGTGTGTGGTTTGTTTATGGAGCCAAATGCATTTCAAAGACATCAGTGAGCAGTACCATCTAGTCGACCTGGATGCACTCCCTGTGGCTCAGCGCCCCTAGTCACCAGGTCGTCGTGAGACCCTCCAGTAGAACTGTGTTCAAAGTATCAAGGTACTTTGCAAAATTACCATGGAGGCTACCCCCCATGTGAAAATATGTGGATGAGGGCAATATACTTACAACCTCTTCAGCCCTATCTAGTCACAGCCCAACTCTCTATGAGATATTGAGGACATGCTCCCAGGATGGTCCACGGTCAACATGTCTGACATAGTGGACAAGGAGGATGAGATAGAGCATCTCGATGGAGGCTTACCCCCTGAGGGTGTGCCACCGCTGTTGAACCCATCAGGGAGTATTACCCATCAGCAGAGGAACCTCCTATGTCTCCTTGTGCCCCTCGAGGTGTTGATACTCTGTCGGAATTCCTATAAGGGAAAAAAGCACCTCAGAGCTATCAAGAACTCAGACCCATCTGATTTAGTGCAGAAGACAAAGGAGGACCCCAAGAAGGCCACAATGTGCCAGAAACATGCTGACCAGAAGTGGTTTGTCGATGAACTCTTGGCTAAACGTTTCATAGAGTGACGACCTGACTACGAAAATCCTAGGCTGGGGTAGTAGGGGCAGGAAAAACTAACCCTCGGCAAGATTCCCCCGGGAAACCCTGATCATATCGCTCATGCGGATAGGAAAAAATCCGGAGTTCACGGAAAAAGGGCGCGGTATGTCTCACCAAACTCTCCCGACTGGCGCGAAAATCCAATGAATCCAGCCCGTGTTCCCCCAGCTACCACGCAAGCCGCTCCACCAGCCGATCCACGAGCCAATGATCATGTCTACCATGTCAAAGATCCTGGAAATGTAGTCATGGTTAGGGATCCTCGTCAAGATAGGGACCCCCACCCAGATGATCTAATGGCGGTGCTCATAGCCCGCCTTGAGGCTTTGGAAACGCGACAGGTGGAAATCCCACTAGATGGAAATCCATATCTGGCATGGGTGGATGATATTTCAGGGCCTCTGAGTTTCGGGAATCGAACCCTCTCCCCCTTTAAAGGGACGGGGGACCCGCCGCAGCATCTGTCCAACATCAACTCAAGGTGTGGTCCCATGTTGGGGACTCCAGTGCACTAGGAGGCTGCCATGCTGCGCTGTTTTTTTCAGACATTAGAGGGGCCAACATTCGTCTGGTACAGCCAGCTCCGCGTCATATCTGTGACCAGCTGGGAGGACCTTCGCTGGAAATTCCTTTACCAGTTCAACTCTAACACCTGGAAAACAAGCATCACAGACCACTTCAAGTGCAATAAATGGCATGATGAGAGATTTTCGGACTTTATCGCCCAGTGGAAGGGGCTCACATACTCCCTTGACATGCCACTAACTTAGAAGCAATTACTGATGATGTACATGGGAAATGTCAAGACAGAACATGTTATTTCTTTGATCAGTCAGAACTATCTCGGAGGGTTTTGAGACTTCTCTAAAAAGGCCCATCACCTTGAGGAATCCCTGCAACATGCCAGACATGCATGTCTGTTACCCCCTATAATCGCAGCTAGGAGAGATGCCAGAGCCGAGCCCATTGTGGTGGCCCAAATAGAAGCCCCAGGAAACTAGAATTACAAAATATAGCACTGGACTTACAGCCTCGCAGAGGCCCTCCACCATAGGAACAACTTCCGGTTTAGCAGAATCCTTAGAATCAGCAAGTGCCTACGTGTAATGCACTTCCACCACCCAGACGGAACAATCAAGGTCCACCTCCTCGGAAGACCCCTCTGGCTCCTAATAAGGGACAGGATCCAGGGGCCCCTTATATAGAAAAAAGACACCAGACTTACTCATCCAGTGAGAATTAGGCCCCTGGTTACTTATGTAGCGCCTTAGAGTAGGGGATTGTACGCTTGCGTGAGTGCAGAAGGCCGGGAGAGGCGAATCTGACTAATCGCCCCCACTAATTCCCCTATCATAGGATTCTAGGGAACACCCTCAAGCAGTGTTATGTGTTTAAAGACTGGATCAAAGAATAGATCGATAACAACATAGTTAGGTTGGGCCCAGCCCCATCAGAAGTGGGGGATGTCTTTGTAAGTTCATACAGCAGTAACGACAGCAAAGGTGAGTGGCAGCAGGTTTCCAGCCACGTATCCCAGAACTATGACGACTGGATGGCTCATAAGACGGTTACTCATTCCCATGGCATCATTCGGGCATGCCTGAATTAGGCAGAGCTTTTAGAAGTTGTGGCCACCACTTCTACATCATAATCTCAGCCGGCCTCTTCCCAGAAGAGCAAGCATCGGTGGCGCAGGAAGAAGCAATGTGCCCCACCAATGTCATCATCATCCCGTACTCTCGGCAACTTCATAGCCCCTGAGATTGGGATCCCTCTCAGAATCTGCCTAGTGGAGGATGACTCTTCAAGTGACAGTCAAGGGTATGCTTCAGTTAACACTTTTGAGTTGGTAAACCCTTATATGACTCCCGATGAGGGGGAGCGCCAGGCGAACCTCCCCATTGTCCCTAGCCTCACCAATGTCGGCGGAGCCATGACCATATGGGATGTCAGGGCACATCAATTCACACCTCCATCCAGGTCGTGCTTGCCACGGAGGCTAGGCAACATGCCCAGCGCAGAGCTCAGCACCCGAAGCCTCTTCATCTTGTGTCGTCGGGACCACCTCCACCACTGTTTGTGCTACTTGATCAGGCAGAAACACATCGTCCATGCCATGACTAGCTTCGGCCTACTACAGGATAATCTCAGCCATCTGGTCCTCATCCGATAGCTACTCTTTGGGCATCGACTAGTGAGCAGCATGATATTCCCAGTACCAATTAGCCACCGGTCCGGCCGGCAGGGCCAGCCATGTCTGCTATCACAGAGCAGCTTCCTGCAAACAGAATTTCGCACCTAGAGCAGAAGTACGATGTCCTCAATCACACTGTCGTCATCCCAGTGAGGAATTCCATCCTTGAATCCCTCCGGCTGTTGTCAAATATGTGTGAGGCCCTCACTGAGGCTTTAAGAAGCCCCCTCCAGTTTGAGATGGAGGAAGCAGCTGCAGAATCCTTTCACGCAGAAGTTGTTGAGAATGTCGAATGGAAGGCCATCATTTTGTTCTCAAGAGAAGATGAAGGCTCTCCCATACAGGGGAGCATCTGCCTGCTGTACATCACTAGCCAATTTAATGAAGTGGAGGTATGTCTCTGTCTCATTGACCCCGGATCCAGGATCAACCTTATCCCGATGCGGACACTGCCGAAGCTGGGGTAATCCAAAGATGACCTAACTCCCTCAAATTTAAGGATCTAGGGATATGACAGAAAAGAACAGACCATGGTCAGCCAGATCCATTTGAAGACCCAGTTTGGTGGCCTAGTTTCTAGTCTCAAGATTATGGTTATCTCCCAGGACACCGCGTATAATGCATTGATGGGAAGACCATGACTCCACCTGCACGCGGAGGTCCCCTCATCGTATAACCAATGCCTCAAGTACCCCCTTAATGGTCGAGTAGGCATACTCCAAGTTGATTAATCTCCTTTAACCTCTTGTAAATACCTTTATCTAGACGTTGACAATTAAAAGATCCTGGATAAGCAGATTCTGGCAGGTGAGGTTGAGCCCGCCCCGGTAACATGTGTCCCCTGGGTAGGTCTGGATGACACCTACATCTTCCCGATTAATAGATTGTGGGCCATGACCCTTGACATGGGGAAATGCTTTGTTGTCTCTGGTATGAGAGGAAGGAATGTTCCCAGGTCCAAGTGACGGTGGAAAATCACCTCATACTTCTACACAATCCAGGCTCAGGTGATCCCGTAGCCTCCTACCCCCATACGGTATCGGGACATCTTCCCCATGGAAACAGTAGTAGGTCATACGTATCTGTTCTACCAGGCTGGAATTATCTGGCTCAAGACGACGGGCGACTATTGCTTTGATGTCATCAAGTGTGGCCCCTTGTACTGATGTCCAGATGGGATTGGATCGACGGTCATCATCACTATGGTCTCAGCAGCACGTGAATCTCCTGATATATTTTCCAATGTTGTACAGGCTAGTACCAGCCTCCCGTTAGGTTCTTCTGACATAGGGGATGCTCCACCCACTAGGAATCCCTTCTTTGCAAGTGAAGAAGAGGATCGATAGGATGCCCCCCCAGACTTTGAAGAAGGATTCTCTACCACATTCAATGAACTCGTACAGGTAAACCTTGGTAGCGAGGCAAGACCTGAGACCAACATTGATAAATGATGCCATGTCCCTTGAGGAGAAATAGTGGTACGTGAATTTCTTTAAACAGTACTATGATGTGTTTTCCTGGAGTTACGATGAGATTTTAGGACTATATCATCAGGTAGTCGTCCACCGCCTCGGTCTCCCGGCAAATCATCACAGGTTCAAGCAGCCTCACAGAAAGATGCACCCTTCTCATGGTTCCATGGTCGAGGTTGAGGTTGAGAAGCTCATCAAAGCCAACTTCATCAGGGAGGTCCAGTACCCAAAGTGGCTAGCCAACATCGTTCCAGCTAGGAAGAATAATGGAAAGATCAGAGTCTCTATCGACTTCCAACATCTCAACTGCCATTGTCCAAAGGATGATTTTTACCTTCTAGTGATAGAATTGTTGATCGACACTATGGCTAGGTTCCAAGACCTCTTCTTCTTGGATGGTTACTCCGGATATAATCAGATCCGGATGGCCCCCATAGATGAAGAGTCCACAGCTTTCAGGGTGCACTATGGTACTTTCTGTTACCAGGTTATGCCCTTCGGCCTGAAAAATGCAGGTGCCACCTATCAGTGGGCCATGAACCACATATTCAATCCAATCATTGGGACATTGGTGGAATGATATGTTGATTATCTGGTAGTCAAATCCCACCAGCACCAGGACCATCTCAAGGACCTTAAGAAAGTGTTCGGCTTCCTCTGTTCCCACCACTTGAAGAAGAACCTATTGAAGTGTTCCTTCCATGTCACTTTTGGGAAGTTTCTTGGTTTTTTTGTCAGGTACCAGGGCATCGAGAATGACCCAGTGAAGATCAAGGCCATCAGCCAGATGCCTCCCCCGAGAAATATCTGAGAGCCTATATTTTTTCAAAGATACTTAGCCTGCATACGCCAATTTGTTGTGAATCTGGTTAGAATGTGTAATCCCTATTCTCGGCTAATGAAGAAAGGCTCTACCTATTAGTGGGACGAAGAGTTCCAGACCACATTTGAGGAAATTAAGCATTATTTTCTCTAGCCTCCGATCTAGATGCCACCCATCTCCGGAAAAATGCTAATCATGTGTGTGACTACCTTGGAATGATCCCTCAGTGTCGTTCTCACCCAATAGAACTATGATGGGAAATAAAATAGTCTCTACTACCTCACTTGCATGATCCTCGATAAGGAGACCAGACACTGAGAGGAAATCCTCTCAGTAGATCATGTCGCCCCATGTTGGCATATTAACTTTGATGGAGCCTCCCGAAGCCCCACTGGTAGGAGGCTCAATGATCCTCGACCCAATAGAGTGGGCCTGAGTATCGTCTCCATTACCCTGGTGCAAGCTATTCTGCCATACTCATTCCTGTTGTCAGAAGGCTTCACCAACAAAGAGGTAGAGTATCAGGCTCTTATCACTGGCCTCGAGCTGGCCCTCGAGATCGATGTACCCCACTTTCTTGTGAAAGGGGATTTTGAACTAGTCATCAAGAAGATCAATGATGACTACGTTGTCAAAAATCCAGAGCTCGTTCCCTTGTTGGAACGCGCCCTCCAGCTAATGGCCCAGTTCCCTTCCCGGCCGGAGGTTACCCATGTCCCTCAGTCAGAGAATGGTTGAGCAGACTCTTTGGCCAGCTTAGCTGCATCACTTGCAGAGCTCAAGTAGGATGATCTGATTATACATGTGTCACACCGGAGAGTCATTTCTCCCAGCACCCCAGAGGATGAAAATGGCCTGCGAGTAAGACATATAACCACCAGATCCTCCACATCAGGACCCCTAGGTTCTTCAGATATAGTGGTTGAAGTGACCCCCGACTGGAGAGCCCCTTTTGTCGAGTGTCTCCAAAATGGTTTCCTCCCAGCTGATCAGGCCGAGCATGAGTGAATCTGATGTCGCGTGCTTCCATTTACCCTCCATAGTGGTCCCATTCTTGAGCAGATCCTCTAGAAGAACGGGTTTGATGGTGTTCTCTTCCATTTCATACACGGATTCAAGATTAATCAGGTCATGCAGGAGGTTCATGTTGGTTCTTGCGGTTCTCATCAGGCCGGTCGAAGCTATCCCATCAGATACGGAGACTCAGGTACTTCTATACCTCTATGATCCATGATTGTATCAAGTTCTCCAATAGAGGTCACGCATGCCAAATCCATTCTAACTTCAAGAATCATCTGCCAGAACCTCTCCACTCTACCAAGTCCTCTTGGCTGTTTTCATTGTGGGGACTCGATGTCGTGGGACCATATCCACTGCTGACAGCTCGCCAATGCAGATTCATCCTGACCGCCACAGATTTCTTTTCCAAGTGGGCAGAGGCAGTTCCTCTCAAGTAGGTCAAGGCCCGCTCTATCGTTGACATCATGAGCTCCAACATCATTCACTATTTTGGGTTCCCTCATGACGTCCTCACCGATAACAAAACCAACTTCCAAGAAGCAGAGCAGATTAAATTGTACGCCAAGTACAATATCTGTTCGCACCATACCTCCTGTTATCACGCACAGGAAAATGGATAGATCATGGAGTTCAATAAAACCATCTCTAACATTTTTCAGAAAAAAAGTTGGCCAGAACAAGAAGAGTTGGCTGGACAAGGTCCCCAATTCCCTCTGGGCCTATCAGACGACGACCTACAATTCCATCCAGGTGACCCCATATTCCCTGGTGCATGGAGCTGAGGTTGTCCAACCCATCGAGATCTATCTTCCTTCATTATGCACCGAGGTCTATGACCATCAGGTTCCAAATAAGGTGGTCGAAATTCATCTGGATGAATTGGAAGCACTTGATGAGAATAGGATATGTTCCCTGCACAATTTGGAATAACATCGGAATAAGATAGCTAGAGCCATTAACAAGAAGGTTCGCCTCCGCTCTTTTCTGCAAGGTGACCTTGTATTGGCTCTCTGAGTGCCAATGATCCCTAGCAGGAAACCCCCCAAGTTTAAGACCAAATGGGAAGAACCTTACATAGTCCATAGGGTTTACCCCAATGGAGAATACTCCCTAGTAACCATGAATGGTGAGCATAAAACTCCTCCCACCAATTCCAAGTTCATCAAGCAATACTTTTCCTGAGCCTAGGGGTCCTATAGGACCATAAACTGGACAATCCCACATGACCTTAAATTGTCAAGTCCTACATGACTTTAAACTCCACATCGTCATGCATGATGTTAAACTGCATTTTGAGAACTACGTATGGCTTGATGCCCATCCGCGTCGAATATGTAGGAATGCTCAGACGCCTCTTCTTGAGCCCAGCCCCGAACTCTTCTTTTTTTCTATCCCCCTGGGTATAGTTGTATTAGAGGATCCTTGCACGATATAGTGTAGGCTTCCTTAGCCCCAATCATGAAAGAATTATAATGGTCACACCATGTGCCCAATCCCGTTCTTCTATCCTCCCACGTCTTTACCGCACTAAGTTAAACCGCATGGATTTCAAGAACTATGTATGGCTTGATTCCCATCCGCATGGGAGATGTAGGAATGCACGAACATTTCATCTATTGGCCTAGCCCAAATGCCAGAATCTTCCCCTCGGATCACGAGATACGGTGGAGTGAAGACTCTTTCCCCAATTCATGTTGATCTAAACTCAATCCGGTCATACGTCCCGCTCCCTGGGGATGTTCTCCTCTTTCATAGATGCGTACAACTATGCTTTACCCACTCCTTCATTGGGATGCCATCATCTTCCCCATCCAGAAGGGCCCCTGAATGGTATGGATACCAGAACTAAGGGATCTCCTACCACTTAGAGTCAACTCCCTTGAGGATATTGAGCAACAAGCCGATACAAGTCCTACATTTCGAATATGGTCAGTGGTCGATTCTCAATTGTTGCTCCAATTTCATGTCACTATATGTTCGTTGTGTTTCGAACATGGTCAACAGTTTTCCATGATCATTTGGACCACCCCAAGATGTCCCAAACATCGAGTGTAGTGGTTCATTCTGCCATGTTGTATCTCCAAGTGACGAAATCCCTTCGGGAAATGCCATCTATCATGCACCATTTGACGGGGAGAACCAAGACTGGATCCTTGTTTCCCACACCGAGCACCGCTCACATGGGCTTAAGAGCTGTGATGAGGTTGTAACCATACAAGAGGGCATATGGCCTACCCATACGAGGCCCAGCCTCGGGCCCCTAGGCTATCTCGGGCCCCAGCCCAAATTATCTCTTATGGGTTTGTATGGTGTGGTATAGGATTGTGTACTCATTCATGTTGGGTTACTCATCGTGTTGTCCACATTCTCAGATGAGATACCCTTGATCCTCACTCCAAGACAATAAACTAAAGACTGGTTGGGCTTTTCTGACTGATGCCCGGCCTCAGGCCCCTTGGCCTTTTCAGGCCCTGACCCAAGTTCCTATTTAGGGTTTCACGGTGTGGTACAAGATCATTTCCTCATTCACATTGGGTTACTCGCCACACCATACACCACCCTCATTATGGAGTCTTACCCCTATGTGCAAGTCAAGAACTACGTATGGCTTGATTTCCACCCTCATGGGATACGTAGGACCCCCCGAATGTCTCGACTTCGGGTCCAGCCCCATATCTTGAATATCCCCCTTTCATCTTGGCCCCTCAACCGGTGTTCCTCCATGAAAGGGGTATATGGTGTGGTACAGAATTTTGTCCTCGTTCGCGTTGAGATTGTAACAACCCCACCACGTACCTATTTCTCTTGAGGGTTATCAATCCCCTTGTTCTATCCTTGTTTGTTCAAATTTTCCTCTCTCATGATGATCCCCTCCATCCTCTACGGTCATTCACCAATGTGCCCAAGGGTACCCTGGGTTTAATTTATGTAATGTCGGACTCTACTCGGACATTCTTTCGTCTGTTTCCCAGGCTTCGTTTTCCATTTTATTAGGGCTTACATCACCTTTCCCATCCAGAAGGGACCCCGAACGGAATGGGTTCTAGGCTTAAGGGCTCTCCTACCTCTTCGTATCAACTCCCCTGGGGATGTTGAGCAACAAGCCGATACAAATCCCGAGTTTCGAATATGGTAAGCGGTCGATTCTCATTTGTTGTTCCCATTCCGGGATAACGTGATAGGGATGATGTGTTTAGAACATGGTCAAAAGTCATCCTCCATCATCACGCCAACCCCATTAAGCCCAAAATGTTAGTTACATGATTCATGTCCTTCTCCACCTCACCATGTCCAAGAAGAGCTTTGAAACTCTTGGTATTATTCCCTTGTACGCATCTGCATGTTTGGAAGGAAAAAGTAGCAATAATGTAATCGCTCAGGGCTTCACCAGTTTCCCCTTTTCTCGCATCTCATGTATTGTAAATACCTTATCTTCCCTTGTTTCCTACACCGAGTTCAACTTACATAGGCTTAGGGATTGGGTTATGTTCCGCCTCTACTTGGGATAGTCCTGCTTATTTAGGGTCTGAGTTATAAGACCTTAAAACTAAGATCTTTTCATATTTACCCTTTGCAGAACTATGTATAGCTTGATTCCCATCCTTATGGGATAAGTAAAATCACCCGAACGTCTCTTTTTCGGGTTCAGCACAATGGGAAGCTAGTTTCTCATGTCCCTTACCATCTTACCCCTATTTGGGACCCTTGTCCAGGGGATCCTTTCTCGGAATTGCGTACGGTGTGGTAATCTGGACTCTGGGACCTCATTCACATTGGGTACATTTTATTGCACCATGCACATTCCCCCTTTGGTCCCATCACATGACCCTATACTGTGACTTTATCCTCTTGGTTGTATGACGAGAAACGGCACTGCATCATGATGTCCTCATTCGAGAGGACACTGTGTTTGGTATCGGCCACATGCCATACCATTTTTCAATGCCTGCATATAGCATGATTCTTGTGGAAATACCAGGACTTGTTATCTGAGTCTTTCGCTTCACAAAAAAGAAATAAACATTAACCATAAATAACAAAAAAGATACATCAAATACCACTTCTTTTGTTGTGAGGGCCACATCTACACGCCCCTTTGAACCCTAGCACTGGTAGCTTACCATTCCACCCATAGAACTACGTGAATCTTGATCCCCATCCTCATGGGGTATATAAGAATGTCTTCGAATCTTGCCTCAGGCCGAGCATAACTCTTGGTTTTTGGTCCCTTGACCTAAAATCTCCCCAGGGAACACACAGTGGTCAGAACCCCAGGTTCCCATCCATGTCAGGTTTTATAATTAACTCACCATGTGTCTCTCATGTTCCATACCATCCATGTTCTGAATTCTATGACCCTAAACTAAGATCTCCCCATGGGAAGGGACTCGACTCCCTCTATCTAATATGACTTATTGTCGTATTCAGATGTGTTTTAAAAAAGATCAAGATGTGTGGAATTTTAATGGGGGCATTACCCTCATTCCATGTCCATGATTCGTGATCTTTCTATTTGGATCCTCATCCTCTTCCACATCCAAAATAGTACCTCGGATGGCATGGATGCTAGGCCTAAGGGATCTCCTACCATTTCGGTCCAACATCCCCAAGGATCTCGGACGACATTCGTGACATGTCATGTGTTTCGAACACGATCAATAGTCGGCCCTCATTTGTCTTTCCTCGTTCCAGTCTAACGCAATATGGATACTATGTTTCGAACATGGTCAAAAGTTATCCCTCATCGTTATGACACTATCATTGTGATCCGGGTTTCGAGCATCATGATTCCCACGTTTCCACTTCATCATGTTCAAGTGGAATCCCGATATATTCGTATCTAGTTCTTCACGCATCTAGGGGCACTACATGAACGTGTTAGCATCATGGGGTCGTCATTCACCGAGCGTCCCTTCACCCTAACATGTTCCTACTGGTTTCAGGGAATTCCCACCATTACTTCTGGTTTCCCACATCGAGCATGACTCACATGGGATTAGTAGTTTCTGTAGGATGTGCAGTGGCACAACCAGGCTTTTCATCATCCTGCCTGATGTTAAACTGTGCCTTCAGAACTACATATGGCTTGATTCCCATCCTCATGGGATACGTAGAGACACCCAAGAATTTCACCTAGGGTCCGACCCCATGAATCATAAGTCATGTTCCTCCTCATTTCCAGCCCCTAGCATGACCCCTTGTGGGGAACCATGTAACTACAATTTTTCCCTGAACAAGTTCGAGATGCCCCAAGATGATATTAGGAAGCAATGTCTCCCTCGGCAGAGAGGTCCTGCCAAAAAGAACGAATGATCCATGATCAGACTGATGTGTCCATCTAATGTGATTCTACCACAATGGCATAATTTCGAGAGTTTTGGATTATGTTCAAACAAACCATCCCTCCACATTCCATGCTTTTCATTTCACTTTATTCAGACCCTCATCCTCTTTCACGTCTGGAGGAACCCCTTAACAGTATGGATGCTCAGCCTATGGACCGCCTATTGTCCTGGGCCAACATTCCAGAAGACTAACAGATGAGATTTTGGGTTAGGCCCTGTGTTTCGAACATGGTCATATGTCATCCCTCATTTTCTATCCCCATAGTAGTCTAATACAATAAGGATACTTTGTTTTGAACGCGTTCAAAAGTTATTCTTTATTTCCATGCCACCCCCACAATTTTCCAAATCCCGGGTATCATGATTCACACCTCCCATTCCCATTTGTTCGGATTAATTTCAGTGCCCCTGGTGTTACCTCGTTCGTGCACAAGAGCACACTGGGAAAACAATAATTCAGCTGTTTTGAGAGATTCATTCTCTAGTCAGGTCTCTCCCATTTCCTCACGGAAATCTGGACCAGTTGTTCAAACCCTAGATTTTAGAAGCTCGGTTTGTGCTTCTACATTTGGATGTGGTCAAAAGGTGGTCACCCCTTGTTTCTCACATCGGGCCTGACCCACGTGATCTTAGGGAATGATCATTGTATTCTCCACAAACATCATGAGGATGCAATAAACCAATGTAAACAACGGAACTCATGCATGATAAGACATCAAAACAATTAAAGAATGAAATTACGTTTGAGGGATTGTAATCATTACAATACCTGAGGTTCGACTCCCCCCATGGATGGGTTGACCTCTTCAAAAGAGCATAGAAGCTCCTCTACCCTCCGGATGGTGCCTTCCAAGAGTTGATGTCGCCTATTCAGCTCCCTCTCCTCCTCGGCAGCAAGAGGGCGCAATTCATTCGCCACAATCTGGGCCCACTCTTTGTCGGCCAGGATTGCGGTCATCTCCTCAGACGCTCACTTCTGTCCCTCTTCGGGGTCTACCAACTGGGCCTTCAGTCACAATATTAGCTTAGATTGCATGTTGAGAGAGGTCGAGTGCTCATCTGATTGATTATTTAACCTCTGGACCTCGTCTTCAGCCTCATGGAGCCTCTTGATGTTTACCGCCTTCCTCTGCTACGATCCCACACCGAGGCCATGGTCATACTCTCGAATCTTTTCCCCCATAAGATCTCGGACAAGCATGTGAGGGTGATGGGCATCCACTCTCCCAACACATAGTTCATGTAGTCGCAAGTGAAGTCTATCCATCTCATCCAACCATAGTGCTTGGAGGGTGTCATTGATGAAGTGCGTGATCAGATTCCACGATCGGTGAAAGACTATTTTTCTGTCCTCTTCATCAGAGGTCGTCTCATCCCAATCGCTGCAGTTGGCAGGCTCATAGGCAGGGAATACCCTAATGAACTCCTCAGCCAAGTCCATGTCTGGCATTTGATAAAGCGTGGCTGGGCCTGAACTATCTGGTTGATCCTCATCATCAGATCCCACCTCAATAACCTTAGGAATAGTCCCACTAGAGTCCCCACCAGTGATCAGGAGTGTTGTAGTTCGGTCAGGCTGGATGTCCACCTCCACGATCATTTGTGTGCCTCTGGGAAAGGGGCTACCAGAAGTCCCGACCATCTTTTCCGCATCAGACCAGGCCAATTGAAGGACTGTACATGCCAAAAAGGTGGATGTGAATGTATGTTAACTTGTTCAGGGGAAGGAAATTGTAAATTTGGTAGAGGAGACTTACAAAGGTCAAATCTATGGTCTCGCTCTTGGGATGAGGTCATCGGGACCTCGAGACGTGGCCCCCCGTATATGGTTGGCTGGTCTAGAGACTCCGGGGGAGCCACCTCAGGTGTCCTATCCCCTCCAGACACAGAAGTTGATGCGGCCATAGGTGTGGATCCTAAAGGTCCTGCGTCGTCACCCACTGAGGGGAGAGAACGATGTCTATGCACAAGGTCCTCATGCATAGTGCAGACACTAATAAAGAATCCAGAGTAACCTAAGGGAAGAATCTGAGCAATGGACTGGGGATTTTACCTTGAGGGCCTCCGCAAAATATTTGATATATGTGTACTGATCTCTGAATTCACCCTCCTCCAACGAACTCCCTCCACCGGCATTGTCTCCCCCAAAGAACTCATCCGATTCATCTGGTAAAGGGAACAACTACCTTAGGTCAGCAGCTGACAGTTGTAGAGGGACTGTACGATCCAACAGCACCCTGACTCGGTCTGTCATCGGGATCAGGGCACCCTTGGAGTGGATGATGTCTTCCATTTTGGCCATGTATTGCTCCACCTCCTCCTGGGATACAGCAAAACCGGCTCAAATGGGGCCAATCACTAGAAATTATATCCCGAGATGTTTAAGGTGTTGTCATAACTCAGATTGGCCATGAAATTGATTGTTGACTTCCAAGATGTCTCATGCCTCTAGGAAGACAAAATTCTCTGGCATGTCAATACGGAGAAATCTTTTACTAGGGGCCTGAGGTGAAATCCTATGGAACCCTCTTGGTGGCCACCCCTCCAGATGACTCTTTCCTCCTAGGACCACTGGGTCTGCTGCCGCTGCCGAATCTGCTACCACTACTTCCCCCTCAACCGGTGCAGTCGTCGCTGCTACAGGAGCCCCGCCACTATGGGATACCCTTTCCTCCTCCCGGCCTCATCCCTGGGGATGGGGTGGCTCACCATCACCGACTAGAGTGGATGGCCGCTTTAGTGTCTCCCCCAGGTAGGCTGCCTCCCATCTCTGGGAATATTCCTTTATTAGCTCATGGATGGTGGTCATCGGGGGTAAATCATTCCATATATTCCCATCTTCTCGTGTGAACATGAGTTGCATCTTATAGATCACACATGGGTGCTCCTCGTGGCGCACCTCCAAGTAGACATGTGGGGTCAGTCACTGGAGGCACCAGAATTTCCTTGCAAACTAGTGTGGGGTGTATGGCTCGCAGAGATGCTCGTGGTCCACCCTATCCACCAGGACTCCACCTCGAAAGGCCAGATGGTTGGCCCAGTTCTCTTCCATCCCCTGACCGTCATCGGTAAATACCCCCATCAGCAATGAAAATGGGTGGAAATTGAACTCATCCACCCTCCACACCTAGTTCAGAACCGATGGTGCGGTCAGATTGGTCAAAAAGATCCCCACATCATTTAGGATCGATATGTGGAAGTTCAACACTAGAGGCATGATGGGGTTTGGATACTCATAGATTCCCCTGATGTGTGCCGAAATGCACCCGTACAGGGGGGTGGAATGGCCCGCATACCCTATGTGTCCTCTTCCTCTTGCTGATGTGACACAACATTTTGTACAACATGGCGAGCATCGGGATCCCTAGGTTGTCTCTCCCTCTTGTCACTAATGTGGAAGCCATGATGAACATGCTTGGTCGCACTCCCATTTTGGTATCCCTCACCGGCAGGATCCGACCACAGATGAGAGCTGCGATGAATGCCGCTATCCTGACTATTTGTTGTTGCTCAGTGCTGACATTGAACCCCCATGTCTTCCACTGGCTATTCTCTAATAGCCGCCAATACCGAGTGTTCCTTACTCCAGTCCCCCTTTGGGAAAGTTCGAGGTCTCTCCGGGAATTGATGGTCTATTGGGAAGTTCAAAAACTTTTTGAACCAATGCTTGAAGTGGACATCCCTCACTGCCTCCTTGTCCTCCCCAGGATCAATCTCTATTAATGTCATCGCTAGACACAACATCTGCTCTGGATCCTCCCACGCACCCATAGCATGGATAAATTTATCATACATCGCCCCCAATATCGGGACCCCCCCCCCCCCCCCCCCCGAGATCTGATGCACGTCCCATAAGCTGATGTTGACCTCCCCGTGATACAGGTGGATGGTATTGGTCTCTGGTGAACACCAGCTCAGCAGATCTAGCATTAGCTGCTTTGGCAGGTAGATGTGGAACTCGAAAGCCAAAGCTACCTCATACATGCCCACTCTTCTTATCTCTACTCCGAACTCCTTGCATGAGTCTCCTACCCATTAGGCCCATGCCCAATCGTCTGTGATGTTTCCGCGCTGGAGCAGGTCCCATTCCTCATACCACCCCTTTTTTAGGTTCCCCAGCGCTGCCTTGAGGATAGTTCGCTAAATAGGAGGGGAAGTCTTCGGTTACCATGCATTCCCATCAATTTTGTTCAGATGGTTATATAAGCAGTCAGTGATGAAGGCTGTGAAGTCTTCTCGGGCATCACCATCGGACGCCCTGAACCATTGGCGCCGGCACGGAGTGCTCGTGAACCAGTAAGCTGGCTCATCCCTACATTCTTCAGGGATGAAGACGTCATCCTGCAGCCCTAAGCCATACAAGGAAAACCACTTTCACAACGGGTAGTTCTTCTGGCTCTCTGATAGCAGATCCACCAATGAACTATGGTCCAAGTGGCTACAGATTAATTCTCATATCCCCATAAATTTCTCCATCTCATCCCTCCAGGCAGAATCCGCAAGGACCCTCTGGGAAACTTGGTGGGCCATTCAGTTCTGGAACTTAGATGATTCTCGAGTTGGTTCACGAATCTCGTTCGTAGAGCGCGTTCATAAAGACTCTTCACGAAGACTATTCATAGAGCGCAACCGAGGCACTCAAGCACTGGATCATGGAACGCAAATGAAGATTCAAGGACTTGTTGTTTTCCGCAAAGACTCGATTCACATATAACACTCTTAGAGTACACAAAGATTTGCGAATCGAGAGCTCAAAAGGACAAATTCACAAAGAAGGGAAAGGAAAAAAGAGACGACATGCCACTTATTTATAGGTGAGGGCCTTCGGAGCTTCATGGCACGTCCAGTTTGCACTGAGCTTTGCAGTGTGCTTGGCCCACACATTCCCTATCCGCCTCACGTTCCTTCTTCGTGATCCAGCATTGTGAACAGCTGAGGATTTTGGAGATTGCCCTCAGACTTCGACCCTTGATCTCTCTGTGGGTCCAAGTCTAGGGGGTGCATTTGTTGGTACCGAAATTCCAGATGGATATGAATCCAAGATAAGAAGCACCTAGACTGCCTCATGAAGCTATTCCATGGATCCCACCTCAGCACCGCACCCACCTCGAATCAAGGAGGCAGGACGCTCCGCGAACACATTTGACGTTCATGAGCCCACCGTGAAGCAAGTAGGTGCGATGCTCCACAAATGCAATTGACGTTAGTGAGCCCACCACGAAGAAACTATGTCCCTCTTCAAGTCGCATCAGTTCCGCTCGGCAGCACCTCTTGCCTATAAATACCAGGCCCCCTAAGTGCAAAAGACGGACAATCTGACCCTTCAACTTCCCATCTCTTGAATCACAAAGCATTCTTCTGCTCTACAAACCATGAACTGTGTGAGGTACTTCTGCTCCGTGAAGTTCCTCCCCATTGTCTCATTCTGATCCCCTCTTCCTAGAGGGATGCCTTTTGCGATGACCAAGGGCCCTCATGTAGGAAGGGGATCCCCAAGAGGACCCAGGTCGTCCGGAGCGTTTATACTTCATGAAACACCCTTCATGTACACATGATCCACATGCTAAGTCAAGGTCATTGTACTTCTTGAAGCACGTTTCTTCACGACACTTTTCATCATGAGGCACCTTTGCTCCATGAGTCAGTGCTCTATGAATGCCTTTCCACTTTTCAAAGCACCTCCCATATGCACCTCTTCCCTATGCTTAGGCTAAGGCACCCCACTTCGCGAATCACAACACTTCACTAGTGCCCTCCACCATGTGGAGCAACTGAGGTTCACAAGGGGCCTATGGACCCCTCTGCTTGGCCAATCCTTTTCCCATGCAACCCTCCAGGTTTGCATGATGTGACTTCAATGTCCCCTGGATGATATCGCTCATAGTATTGATTTTCCTTATGCTTCTTTGTATGGGAACGCTAATGGTTACTGATTCTTTTCATAGCCATGATAACTTGGACCCCTCGACGATTCACTCCACAACACCCCATTGTTACGGCATTGCCGATGCCTTCCCTTCCACAAGGTGCAAAGGGTACCGGTTATGTAAGTCCTAGGGGTGCGGCATAAACCCACTTCGTCCGAGATATAGGACGTTAGACTGCCAAGCACCATCTCCCTCAGCACATGATGTTAAACTATGACCTTTCCCCATGCCTTGTATGCAGGGTCCCCCACCATGGAAATTCTCCATGCCCCCTCGTCCCCACGAGGATGGGATCACCCCCCACAAGGGATGATATCCTACTTATCAGAGTGGCGTTTGTCTACGGGGAAAGGGAAGCCATCTCGGTATAAGCCCTTAGCCTTTCTTGAAGGAGGAAGCATCCCTGCTCCTCCTTTCATCTTCGGTCCCATGACTAGAAAAGGGAATGGTATGGAATGGGTTTCCTCCTTTATTCGGTCCCAAATCTCTCTCACATTGTGCGTTGTCAGCCTCGGGCCTCCATCCTGGAGTAAGTACCGACCCCTCTAGGATGCTAACCTCACATAATCCCCCTGCTTCCTCTTTGGACAGCTCTGCATGTAAGTCCCTCTTCAATTCCCACAGACGCACCTTTCACGACATGATTGTCGGGTCCTTTATGCCACTTGTTTCTAACACCAAGCATGACCCAAGTGGTCTTAGAGTAGTAAGCATCGACCATGAAAAACACTTTGGGAATCCTAGAGTGTAATCCCCACACCCATTCGAAACTACGTGGTCTTTTATCCTTACTCAGGCAAGGTATGTCGGAAGCATCCATGAGGTTCAAGCCCAACACTGGGTAGTCTAGAGTGTAAGCCCCACACACATTTAGAACTACGTGGTCATTGATCCTTTCCCAGGCGAGGTACGTAGAATGCCTTCATGAGGTTCAATCCCAACACTGGGAAGCCTAGAGTGTAAGCCCCACACCCATCTAAACTACATGGACTTTGATCCTTGCCAAGGTAGGGTATGTAGGAAGCCTCCATGAGGTTCAAGACCACCACCCGGTCGTTTCGACCTCCTTCACGTCAATTCACCAATACCTTGGGCATCCTAGAGTGTAATCCCTACACCCATCCTGAACTATGGGGTCTTTGATCCATGTCAAGGCATGGTGCGTAGGAAGCCTCCCTGAGGTTCCAGCCCAACAATCATTGGCCACGACCATCTCCGTGTCGGTGTTCCAAGCCCATGTCCACCCGAACTACAAGGAATTTGGTCCATGTCAAGGCATGGTACGTAGGAAGCCTCTCTGAGGTTCAAGCCTACCATGCACCTGGACCTCAGTCCCTATTCATGTCGGTTCACCGACTCCTCCCCTTCCGAACAACGAGGACTTTGATCCATGCCAAGGCAGGGTACGTAGGAAGCCTCCACGAGGTTCAAGACCACCACCTGGTCGTTCCAACCTCCTTCACGTCGGTTCACCAAAACCTTGGTCCATTTCAGAGTGTAAGCCCCAAATTCCCCATTCTGAACTACGTTTTCATTGATCCATGTCAAGGCATGGTACGTAGAAAGCCTCCCCGAGGTTCAAGCCCACCCTCCGGTCATTCCGACCATGTTCACGTCAGTTCCCCAACACCTTGGTCCGCCTCAGAGGTTAATCCCCAAATTCCCCATTTGGAACTACATGGTCTTTGATCCATCTTAAGACATGGTACGTAGGAAGCCTTTATGAGGTTCAAGCCCACCACCTGGTCGTTCCAACCATCTTCATTTCGGTTCACCAACACTGGGCCGCCTCAGAGTGTAAGCCCCAACCCATCCCAAACTACGAGGAATTTGATCCATTCCCAGTTAGGGTACGTAAGAAGCCTACCTGAGGATCATGAACAATGGCCATTGGACCCCAGGTCCTTTTTCACGTCGATTCACCCATCCCGCATGACGTTAAACTGTGGACCTCTTCCAGCGGTAAGCCATTGTGACCCAATCTAGCGGTAAGTCATTGAAACCCCCAGTGGGTGGCAAGCCATCATCAGATGAACTACGTGGAATTTGATTCCCTGCCATGGGGATACGTCGGAAGTCTCTTCAAGGATCAAGCCCAAAACCATCGTCAACCCCTGACGGTTTTATCCCATTCACCATCCAAATCACAGAACCTTCCATCATCCATCCTGATTCTTACCCAGGCCACCACATCCTAGTGGGATCATGCCACCACATTCCCCACTGTCACTAGAATCATTCTGGAAGCCACACTCATGTTGGCCCCAATATCATCATTCCCTCCAGGGGGTTCCTCCATCTGATCCACTCTAGTCAGTGTTCTGATCAGCCCGATCTAGCTCCGCTAGACGTTAAACTTGCGGCATAACCTGTGTTAAGCATAGGAAGCTGAGGAAAACCTCAGATACATGCCCATGGAATACGGTTCCCCACGTTCGATGTGGGATGCCTTGGGATTCCGTGCCATCGAGAAGCCCTATAATAAGGGACAAAAGATAGACACACCAATCCCCCAACGTCCAGACACACCGGTGATGCCCCACGTGACTACTCTCCTAACCAAAGGTTGCTTCCCTGATCAGACCCCTTTGAATGTCCTGATTGAAGTAGTGTAATTAACTGGAGTCTGTAAAGATATGGTGCTAGAAAAAGTTTTACGAACACTGTCTTGAGTCTATGAGGGAGACCCAGACTAGGTGACGAGCTCCGCAGAGGAATCAATGGATGGAAGAACCGACATCTCATCATCACTTTTCGATCAAGGAGAAGACGCCGATCAATAAGGATCAGATGATGCCCGCCTTTGGAATGTGGGAATGTGGGGCTAGAGCTATGCATCCTTTACTAGACGGAAGTGTGTGCCCTGGAGAAACCATCATAAATAGAAGGGATGAGATCTTTCATCGCATTATTGGTTGGGACGGGCATGGATATAGTTTGACCTATGGAATAGGGATTCCTCATTATGTAGTATCATGCGCTTCCCCCACACACCGGACACCCCCCCCCCCCCGCACACTGGAATTTATTAGGACAATTGACCATTAGTTCATTAGGTAAATTGTTCATTAGGTTGTTAGGCCATTAGGAAAATTTCCAAGTTGGCTAATTGTCCAATTGGATGTAGGCCAAATGGCCATTAGGCCATTATGACATTATTCCAATTGTACAACTATGCAATAGGCCATTATCCCAATTGTTTGTTAGGCCACTATGCCATTAGGGCATTAGGGCATCAGGTGAATTAGTAAATGGTATTATTTGACATTGGGTCATTAAGAAAATTGACCTTTAGGCCATTAGGATAATTGATCGTTATGTTGTTAGGACAATTGGCCATTAATCCAATTAGTTGTTATGCCCCCCCACCAGACAGCCACCCACCCCTGGATACCCCCCCCCAAATATCCCCCCCCCCACGCACACATTTCAAGCATGAAAAAAAACTAAAAAATGCATATTTAGTCATGTCGTGCAAACCGCGTGGCCGAATGACGTTCAATCTTCTTGTACACCTGAAGAATAATAATTAGGGTGTTTTATTGTGTTTTCAAGTCATGTCGATGTCGTTCGGTTTTTATTGGACCTTTAAACACATGTTTTGTCCATTTACGACATGCGGCGTGCGCTTCTCATCACCGCGGTCTAACGACACCTTCAATTGACGTTCCATTTGCCCGACCATTTCACAATTGACCCACCATTTGTTGTCGTCCAGTTTCCTGGCATTTTGAGATCGTTCGGTCGGTTTTGATCACCCCACACACGCTTTTCAAACGCGCCAAAACGGCGTGTAACTATCAAATTCATAGAAAACATGATCATAATGACTTGAAATCACATGAAAACAGTATGAATATTATTCGTGACATGTAGGAGGAGACAAAAAATCAATCGAACGTGCGGTGTGCGCGGTACGACCAAATATGCTGCTTTAAACAGTTCGACGCAATCTAAAAAGGCGAGTTTGTGGTCAAAACCAGTCGAACGACCTTGAAATGCCATGAAATCTTATGAAAACAACCATGGTGTGAATTTTGAAATGGTTGGGCAGACGGCATATCAATCGGTGGTGTTGTTTGACCGCGGTGACTGGAAAAGCATTTTTGGAGTCAAAAAACGCAAAAATGGAATGTAACGGTAAAATTCTTATAAAGCATGCTCATAATGACTTGAAATCACACGAAAACATTATGAAAATTATTTGTGACATGTATGAGGAGATGGAACATCAATCGGATGTGCGGAGTGTGTGGTATGACCGAATATGCTGTTTTGAACAGCTCAACGTGCTCTAAAAGGGCGCATTTGGTGGTCAGAACCAGGTGAACGACCTTGGAATGCCATTAAATCATACGAAAACAACTATGATGTGAATTTTTAAATGTTAGGGTAGATGGAACGTCAATTGGAGTTGTCATTCGACTACCATGATCGGAAACGGATTTTTGAAGCCCCAAAACGCCAAAACGGCGTGGAACGGTCGAATTTAGAGCAAACGTCCTCATAATGACTTGACATCACATGAAAGCAATAGGAATAATATGTGTGACCTGTAGGAGAGAGAGACGCATCAATCGGACATGCGGTGTGCACGGTACGACTGAATATGTTGTTTTGAACTGTTCTGCGTGCTCTAAAAGGGCGTGTTGGGTGGTCAAAACCAGTTGAACAACCTTGTAATGCCATGAAATCATACGACTAAAACCGAGGCATTAATTGTGAAATGTATGGGTAGATGGAACATCAATTGGAGGTGTTTTTTGACCGCAGTGACCGGAAACGCATTTCTGGAGTTATAAAATGCCAAAACGGTGTGTAACGGTCAAATTCAGAGAAAAAATGCTTAGAATGACTTGAAATCACATGAAAAAAATATTAATATTATTTGTGACATGTAGAAGGAGACGACATGTTAATTGGATGAGCGGTGTGCACGATACGACTGAATATGCTATTTTGACCTGTTCGACACGCTCTAAAAGGGCGTGTTGGGTGGTCAAACCAGCCAAAGAACCTCAGAATGCCATGAAATAATACGAAAACAACTTTGGTGTGAATTTGGAAATGTTCGGGTAGACGACATGTCAATCAGAGGTGTCTTATGACCACGGTGACCGATAACACATTTTCGGGGTCATAAAACGCCACAACGGTGTGTAATTGTTGAATTCAGATCAAACGTGCTCAGAATGACTTGAAATCACACGAAAACAATAGGAATAATATTTTTTACATGTAGGATAGGATTTCAAATCAATCAGACGTGAAGTGTACATGGTACAACCGAATATGCTTTTTTGAACAGTTCAACGCGCTATAAAAGGGTGTGTTGGGTGGTCCAAACAAGCCGAATGACCTTGGAATGCCATTAAATCATACAACAATAACTATGGTGTAAATTTTGAAATTTGTGGGCAGACGGCACGTCAATCGGAGGAGTCTTTTGACTGTGGTGACTGGAAAAGAATTTCCAGAGTCAAAAAATGCCCAAACGGCGTGTAATGATCGAATTTATAACAAATGTGCTTAGAATGTCTTGAAATCACACGAAAACAATAGGAATAATAATCGTGACATGTAGGAGGAGAAGAAACCTCAATCGGACTTGCGGTGTGCACGGTACGACCAAATATGATGTTTTGAACAGTTCGGCACGCTCTAAAAGTGGGCGTTTGGTGGTCAAAACAAGCCGAGAAATCTCGGAATGCAATGAAATCATGCTAAAATAATTGTGGTGTGAATTTTGAAATGTTAGAGAAGACGTCACATCAATTGGAGGTTTTGTTTGACCGCGGTGACCAGAAATGCATTTCTAGAGTCATAAAACGCCCAAGAGGCGTGTAATGATCGAATTCAGAGAAAACATGCTCTGAATGTATTGAAATCACACAAAAAAAAATGAATAATATTTATGAAATGTAGAAGGAGATGACACGTCAATCAGATGTGCGGTGTGTGTGGTATGACTGAATATACTGTTTGAATAGTTCGGCGTGCTCTAAAAAGGCGCGTTGGGTGGACAATTCCAGCCGAATGACCTCGGAATGCCATGATATCATACAAAAACATCTGTGGTATAAATTTTGAAATGGTCAGGTAGACAGCACATCAATAGGAGGTGTCGTTTGACCGCGGTGACCATAAACAAATTTTCGGACTCATAAAATGCTAAAACGGTGTGTAACGATCGAATTCAAAGAAAACATGCTCAGAACCACTTGAAATCACACAAAAAATATGAATATTATTTGTGACATGCAGGAGGAGACCACATGTCAATAGGACATGTGGGGTGTGTGGTACGACTGAATATGTTGTTTTAAACAAGTTGGCGTGCTCTAAAAGGGCTCGTTGGGTTGTCAAAACCAGCCGAACGACCATGAAATGCCATTAAATAATACGAGAACAACCATGGTGTAAATTGAGAAATGGTCGGGTAGACAGCATGTCAATTGGATGTTTCGTTTAACCGTGGTGATCGGAAACGCATTTCTGGAGTCATAAAATGCCAAAACGGCATGTAACAGTCAAATTCAGAGAAAACGTGATCAAAATGACTTAAAATCACATGAAAACAATAGGAATATTATTCGTGACATGTAAAAGAAGAAAAAACGTTAATTGGACGTGGGGTGTGTGTGGTACGACTGAATATGATGTTTTGAACAGTTCGATGCGCTCTAAAAGGGCGTGTTGGGTTGTCAAAACCATCCGAACGTCCTCAGAATGCCATGAAATCATGCGACAAAAACCATGGCGTGAATTGTGAAATAGTCAGGTAGAGAGCACGTCAATCGGAGGTGTCGTTTGACTGCAGGGACCAGAAATGCATTTCTGGTGTCATAAAACAGCAAAATGGCATGTAATGGTCAAATTCATAGAAAACGTGCTCAGAATGACTTAAAATCACTCAAAAACAATAGTAATAATATTCTTGGCACATAAGAGAAGACGACAATTCCATCGAACGTGCGGTGTGCGTGGTAGGACTGAATATGTTATTTTAAACAGTCTGGCGTGCTCTAAAAGGATGCGTTGGGTGGTCAATGCCAGGTGAACGACCTCAGATTTCCATGAAATCATATGACAACAAACCGTGGTGTGAATTATAAAATAGTCGGGTAGATGGCATGTCAATCAGACGTGTGGTTTGGCCGTGGTGACCAGAAATGTATTTCAGGAGTCATAACATGCCAAAACGACGTGTAACCATAAAATTCAGAGAAAATGTTCTCAGAATTACTTGAAATCACACGAAATCAATAAGAATAATATCAGTGACATGTAGGAGGAGACGACACATCAATCAGACATGCGGTCTGTGTGGTACGACCGAATATGCTACTTTGAACAGTTCAGCATGCTCTAAAAGGGCACATTGGGTGGTCAAAACCAGTCGAACGACCTTAGAATGCCATGAAATCATAAGAAAACAACCGTGTTGTGAATTGTAAAATTTTCAGGTATACGGAACATCAATCGGCGGTGTCGTTTGACCGCGTTGATTGGAAACGCATTTCCAGAGTCATAAAATGCCAAGACGGCGTGTAACTGTCGAATTCAGAGAAAACGTGCTCATAATGACTTCAAATCACATGAAAAGAATTGGAATATTATTCTTGAACTGTATGGGGAGATGACACGTCAATCAGACATACGGTGTGCATGGTACGACTGAATATATTGTTTTGAACAGTTCGGCACGCTCTAAAAAGGAGCCTTGGGTGGTCCAAACCAGTCGAACGACCTCGGAATGACATGAAATAAAACGAAAAAAACCACGGTGTAAATTTTGAAATTCTCAGGAAGATGTCACATAAATCGAAGGTGTCGTTTCACTATGGTGACCGGAAAGGCATTTTTGGGGTCATAAAATGCCAAAACGACCTGTAACAGTCGAATTCTCAGCAAATCTTCTTATAATGACTTGAAATCACACGAAAATAATAGTAATAGTATTTGTGACATGTAAAAGGATACGGCATGTCAATCAGATGTGTGGTGTGCACGATACAGCCAAATATAATGTTTTGAATAGTTCGACAAGCTCTAAAAGGGCTCGTTGGGTGTTCAAAACCATCCGAATGACCTCGAAATGCCATGAAATCATAGAACAACAACCGTGGTGTGAATTTTGAAATGGTTGGGCAGACGACACATCAATCAGAGGTGTCCTTTGACCACGATGACCGAAAATGCATTGCCAGAGTCATAAAATGCCAAAATGATGCGTAACGGTCGTATTCAGAGAAAACTTGCTTAGAATGACTTGAAATAACATGAAAACAAAAGGAATTGTATTCGTGACATGTAGGAGGTGACGAAACATCAATCGGACGTGCGGTATGCACGGTACGACCAAATATGCTATTTTGAACAGTTTCACGCAGTGTGCGCAGAGAGCATTCCTTTTTAGACCACAATAGACTTCCATAAGCTAAATCAGAGACTCCAAAACAAGAAAAAAAATCCTAAAATGAAAAAATTTCATAAATTGGGCGTTCTAAATTATTATAGCACTCATAATTTGATGTCTGGTTTAATTTTATAATATATATATTATCTGAATAAACATGTTTAATTTAAGTTTGTTTTCTTTAGTTGTTGTTTCTGTATCATATTGTAGGTTTATTGAAGGAGAAGATTGAAATGGATTTGGATCATTAAAGCACATCTTTCATTTATTAGTTATGAAAATCTTGATGTTTATGCTATTTGAAATTTGTTTTTTATGATTTTTACCCTATTTTTGTTGATTGGGAACTGCAAACAAAAAATTTAAAAAAATTTCTCAGGGATAGAGACCACCATTGGCAGTCCCTCTAGCTCGGCCGAGCATCAAATCAGTGACTGCCACTGGCAGTAGTCGGCCGAGAATCAGTAAAGCGACAGCCAGTGGTAGTCGCTTTTGTTCGGCCGAGCAATAAGTCTGCAACCGCCTGGCGGTTGCTGTAGGTCGGATTTTTTGGCCTCCTTCAGCGACTGCCATTGGCGGTCGCTGAGCGGTCGCTATAGGCCATTAGCGACCACCATTGGTCGTCGCTAATGGCCGAATTTTTAGTAGTAGATCAATATGGAACACTATTTTTATCTATATATATATTGTCGTATTAAGAGTTATTGTTGCAAATTATATTAATGTGAATGCATGAAAAAAAAATACTTTAATTAAATCATAGTACATGATCTGTAAAAATTACGATCAAAGACACTTCCTTTTCTATAAAATACAATAGAAATAGTAATTTAGAATAAATTATTATTGTACATGATTCCATTCTCTACAATTAATTATTATTAAAATAATTTTATCCATAAATTGGTAATTGGATATTTAAAGAGTGTATGACAACACTCAATGCTCACTCATGTACTTCAATGAAATAAATACAAATTATAGCATAATGTAGCTAATTTTTAGGTCATTACATTGCTGAATTATATATTTGAATCCACATATCCGACATGACATATGACTTCTTTACATAGTTTTTTTCATCATGTAGCTAATTTTACAACATTTTAAAATGTTCTTCACATATCCAAATTCATCCATATGGTCTTTTTTAATAACATATCCAAAATAGAGGTATCCAGTTAATATAATTTAGTTGATTTAACCAGGTATTTGATTCACCTAGCTGATTAGTCCACATAACTGATTGATATAAAAAATTGAACTACATAGTGGAATCCTCAAATAGTTGATCTCACCAACATAGGAAATTTCCATGCGGGAAATTGTGTGACGTAGCCAATTTATGTAGGTCAATCCTTCACTGAAAAGATTTACATAGTCTTAGGTTCACATAGTTATTTCTCTTCATAGCCAATGTTTTCAAAGAGTTGACTATTCCAAATATAAGAAAGTTTCATCCAAAGTGGAAAGAATTGAAAAAAATTAAAATAATGGCTGAAATACATAAGAATAAGATATAAAACTAATTACCACACTAATAAAAAATCATTATTTAATTAAGAAGGGTATTTGAGATTAACAAAACATAAAGTACATGGAACATGTTGGAATAACATTGGTAGTCCAACATTAGCTACTCTCTATTAAATCAATTATGAAATAAAGACTAATATCTTATAGTATATCATATGATATACTGATTTTTTAATAATAGATCAATAAAATAGTAGTTAAAATTTTTAAATAAAGAAATTAAATTAAAAATGAAATAAAATGAATTCGGTGGATTTGATGAAAAATAATTTGACACAAGAAAATAATAATTTTTATTTTTTGATTAAAATTACATGGTAAATTAAGACCTATATTATTAAAGAAAATATATTTCTTTTCTAATTAATTTTCCAAAATAGAAATATGTGAATTCAAAAGTGGATTTTAAATTAATATTTAATTATCTATAATTTTTAACATGTCATTAAATTAATCCGGATTGTTACCAATTTAATATATGGAATTTCAATGGAGTTTAATATTATAATAAATTTATAAAATATACACTTTCATTATTATGATATATGGAATGTTATTTATATATATTTATATATGATTTTAGATTATATTAATTATATATAAATGATAAAGGATGAGTATGATTTTTATAATGCTGATGATTATTATATTATACTAAGTTTTTTGTTGTGATTTCATTATTTCTATTCCACTATGGAATAAGGATTGATTTGGAAATAATATTTCATGTGTGACTTATATATTAATTGATTATAAGATGATATTATAATAGTAGTAATGGAAATCAATGGAATGATTCAAAATATTTGAGGTCATTGTTTATTGTTTTAGTCATTTTTATGATTCATTGTTTCATGAATGGGATTGGAAATGGGGCCATTGGAGACATGAAATGCATTCTATATAATTTTCAGATTATTCAAGGATTTACCCCCCACTTGAAAGCTAGTATAATATTTGAAAATTTTATCCCCCAGCTAAATGATAATTTGAGGGAAAGTGAAAGGCTACCAAAAGACATTATATATTGTCAAATCTATATTCATATTTGAATCAAATTAGTTAAATGTGGACAAAAATATGCAGTGATATTTTTTAATATACCATTGGTGAAAAATATTTTACATTGGGAAAAATCAATCAAGGGTCTAACCACCCTCCCAAATAGGTTTCACCCATAAACCCATCAAAACACACTATGGGGTACTTCTAGAGAAATGTAATGCATCCCCTATGATTTTATAAAAAAAGTCACTAAATAATCTCTTAAGAATGGGTATATGTGGATAATGATAATTTCTTTAATTAACAGTACATTTTAGTAAATTATTCCTCCTAAAAAATTTATTATGATCACCCTAATTACTTTTTAGAGTAGACAACATATATTGATAACAGATAATATATACTAATAAATATCTCAATGAACATGTAAATATTAATATCTGACGGTCATATATCCACAATTATTTATAAATGATACAATTTTGAAATAATTGGGAGAGATTTAAAATAAAATTTTATAAGGAATAATTAATATTTAATTACTGGGATTTACATTTTTTTTATGTATAACATAGAGAAATTAATTGATCTCTTGAAATTTTTATAGTAATATATCTTAGGTAGACTTAGATTATGTCAATAGATACACCCAATATTTATTATAGAATATAAATTATTAGAAAAATTCCTTTTAATTATATTCAATAAGGTGGGAAAGTATTTTTATAAACATAAAGGGAGAAAATTTGATTTGAAAAAAAATCATTTATTTTTTAATTAGAAATGAAACAAATATGAAACTGGAGGTTGATGGTCCAAATATTGGATAAGTTTGGGATATTATATTTATTTTCAATAAATTTAAATATTTATGAGGATTAATTTCAGTGCATGAATATGAAAACAGTAATATAAGTAAATAGAGGATATTGAATTTTTTATCTAACTACACAATGTAGACATGATGTAGAAGTTGATCAAGAATAATATTTATGAAATTTCTAAAAAAACATTCATAGTGGTTATTTATGAATAAAATAAAAACAAAGTAAATAAAAAATTTAGGGTTTTAGTAAATATAATTTTTAGTTACAAAGAATGTTTAATTTTTATAGGGATGTTCTAGTTAGAAATAGAAAAGATGTAATAAATATAATTTTTTAATAGAGTTAATTTTACTATGTAAATTAATATAGTGATAAGTAGAAAATATAGTTGATTAATGGTAATTTTTGAATCATTTTGGTGATATATATATATGTGATCTATTGTTATTAGGTGTTGTGTGGATGTGGTAGCCGAAAATACTTGATTCATAAAATAAATATAATTCACTATTTATATCAAGATTTATTATATGGTAGGAAGAAGATATTTATTGGGATTCATAGGGTATTGATAAAGAATAATTATATCTAAAATGTATTTATATTAGAGAAATATTTTAATGGATTGAAATATAACCTGAGATCCCCGTACAAAAAAAATTAATAACTATTTTTGCATAGATGACTTCCATTAAATCTAATATTGAAACAAATATATTTGTGAGAGATGAAAACATCTAATCATAGTTCCATTATTAATATTGATGACATTAGCTTTAATATATATAAAATAGTCTACCAAAGTGGAATATTCATAGAATGTTAAAATACTTTCCGAAATACTAATTATTTGAGATAGTGTTTTTTAAATAGTGAAAAACATTTGTGTTTTTTATAGTTTGAATATTATTTATATCATTATGGATCTTTTTAATTGATTTTGGATTGTTTTAAAAATTTATTGAATATTTATTAAATATACATGGATATGATAAACCATGAAATATATATGAGGTGATGATTGAGAGCTCATAGTTAACGATATAGAAAAATTGAAATGTTCAAGAAACTATTCAAAACTACCCAGAAAAATTTAGTTGATTGTGAATGGGTATAGTCAACATGGTAGAATAAGAACAATGACTATGATTTTCCACATTCTAATAAAATAGTGAAATCATAGATTATGATATGATAATTTTTAAATTATTACATAGTTCTTTCTCATTGATTTAAATCATATTCTATGAATATTTCAAAATAAAATTATTAACATTAAATTTGAAGGGTATGATGTGGTGTTGATCAAAACAAAAAAAGAAAAAATTTGAGACTATTTGATTCAAATTATATTGATTAAAATGGTAATTTCTTATTTTTCATATTGTATTCCAAGTACATGGCTATTTACTCAATATATCACATAGAAGTTATATTGTTCACGTAATTTTGAGATCAAAGGGGTATATTAAAATCATATTATACTGGGAATAATGAATGAATAAATATAGATATTTTTATTTCTATATTTGTTTGTAAAATATATATTTTTATTCTGTGATATTTACTATAATAAATTTTGTATGTAAAATATGTGTTTTTTATATATTTTTTAGAGGGGTTAATGTAACATTTAATTATGTGATTTTATTGGCAGTTACATCAATTCAAATATTTGAATATTTTGATAAGAATTTATTAGAATTTATTGATGGAATAAAAATAGATAGATAAAGACATCTAATAATTATTAATTTTTTGTGGAATGAATTTGAGGGAGATATATTTTTAATCATAAATAATATGAATCTCATGAGGCTATTGTGTTTCAGAGAATTATTCACAAGGGAGGATCACTGAATTTTTTTAATACTACTAGAATCTCATCAAATGAATAAGATTTTTCAATTGATGTTGATACATTATAATGAAAAAAGAGTAACATATTTATCATATTGAAAACATTATTGAAATTGGGAGGGATTCATTTACCTCAATTACGATACCTTCAAAAATACAAGGATGATACATTTCAATGCATGTAATCACTTAATGATATTTTTGATATATATATATATGGATAAACCAATATTGATCAAAAAAATTATGTATTAACCCGATTTTGGGTAAACCTTATATAAATATTATATGTCATTGTTATGTGTAATTTAATTTTACATAGTAACACCCCATCCTTGCTTTTTGGTTTTGAGAAAGAGTCATAGTTGTCATTAGGTGCATCTATCAATATTTTGGAGGCTTCCGACTAGTTCTAAAGTCTAACTCCAATCATTGGGGAGACTATCCATCAAGATCTATACCAATAATGACATAATATAATGATCATTATAAAACCAAACCATTGTATATTATAGAATAATATCTAAACACTAACCATTGATATAATAACTTATATAATAATAAAATGAATGAATGGTAAAAAGGTGTAATTTTTCAAAATAGTGGTCCCTATAAAAGGTTAATCATCAACATGGTCCATATAAAAGGCCAAAATAATTCCACTGAACATGTTAATAAAATTTTATACGTTGAATCATGAAACTCCAAGCATATCTGTATTAACCACATCGTACTCAATTTCTTAAAACTAGGGATTTTCAATTCCCTAGATCCTTGGTATTAAAATCTATTCATTCTAAAAGGTAAATGTGTAGGGTCTAAGTATGAATCCCAGTAGGACAACACTAATGGTTCCATACGAAAAATAAAATAATATATTTACTTGACCTCAATAAATAATAAATGGATATATAATAACATACATGCATGTTGGGTCGTCATGAACCATCCATGCAACCAAAAACTCCAAACTGTCCAACTTTAACCAACGTACTGGTAAAGAGTACATATATATATATATAGTTAAATATAAATCAAAATGATTATGTTTCATGTAATATATCATCACATAAAAATGAATGAATCTAAATAATGGGAAATTATTGAAAACAATCAATACATTAGGAAAGAATAAGACAAATGACTTGAAAAATATCAATTCAATCCCTTTTATCTATTGAAAGGGAACATGAATCGTAATAATTAAAAGGCCTAATCATATCATATATCTCAAGAAATGTACTATCTAGGGTAAAACATGAGTCACATTCTTATTTCCCTACACCATCCATAGTATGATTTATCCTCTAGTGAGTGAAGAGATCATAAACATAAATAAACCCTCAAAAACATTAAATAAAAAAGTAAACGAACAAATATATCCATCAAATAAAAAGTGTCACTACAGAACCAAACAATTCCCAATATAATCCCATGTATCAAAACTTTCATTGATAACCCACATCAGTTAATTCAATAAACTCTAATAACATTAATCCTCTAATTTTAAAGCCCCAATGTGTAACCAATCTCTATCTTACTAGGATTTGGGCCCATGCGATTATATAAAAAATAATTCATCTAAAATCAAGCCAAAATGTTTCATATAAAGCTATTACATCCTCATATATGAGTAAAACTCTACCCAATACTCTATATTCACGTTTTATGATAAATCATTCCAAATAAAATCTCAACATTCTAAGGTACTCAACTGCTCCTGCATAATTCTAAATTCACATAAAATTATATTTTAACATTGTTAAACCATTTATAATAAGTCACTAAAGTTTATCCAATCCTCCCTAACCAAGAAAACATAGGATTATGGTAAGGAAAAAACACTCTCTCTCACAACCCACATGAAAATAATTTTCATATAAAAAAATAAATATATCATTAAATATTAAGGACCAACTACCTTGAGTATAAAGGGGATGATTGCCAAAGGAAATATAAAAAACTATTCTCAATCATCTGGATTCTAAATCATGACATAAACCTCATCATTTAGGTATTTTAGATTTTAAATAAAATAGCAGTAAAATAATCCTACGATTATAACATTTAGGGATGTTTCCATACTGAGCGATAAAGGGCATATCCAATTGCACTTGAATCATAACAAAAATAAATAAGGGAAATCATGGAATATGGGAGACAGTCAATATGAATAGTTTTTAGGATATGTATCCTAAGATAAAGGAGGAATAAGACTATATATAAAGTATAGGGTAAAATTTTACAATGATACAACCATAACAACTATTCCCTGATGACCCTAATTGTAACATATCATGTCAAAAAAACCTCAAGAACACAAATTAATAATTAAATGAAAACATAATAATTCATTTATGAAGAATGTAATTGAGGTAGATTTTTACCCATTAGTTTATTAAAACACACTTAATTTGTCTATTCTTAATATATCATGACAAATTGGAACTTAGGGTCACCATGAGTATAAACTATTATCAATGGAAACTAGTTTAACAAAAGAAAAATGAATAATTTATGATAAATCATGAACATAAATGGAATTTATCCAAAAGTTTCAGAAACACCCCAAACTTGCTCAATGTGTACAAGGGTATAAATAGGTAATGAATGTAAGACCCATACAAACAAGGAATATGGATCAAAAAATAAATAAATAGTGTATAAATCCTAATGAAAGTATTATAGACATCCCTCATACCACTAACCAGAATTACACTCATGTTTCAAATAATATTCCATATGGTTTTAATGTTATTCACATAGTAAGGATTCATTTTTAAATGTTTTTCCGTAATGTGGATCTTATACAAAATTGATTGAACGTTTATTAAGAGGGTATTGTGTAAGGTGTTAGTAAGGTATACTCAGTATGTGATCAATTCCACACCTAAATAAGTTTTATTAACTTGTGTCTATAAAAATACATAGAAAATATAAATTAATAATAATTATATAAATCAACATTCTTAACATATCAAAATGTGAGAAACTTATAACTATAATAAGTAACTCCCCAAACCAAAGAGTCTATACCTGTCACATCTTCATTAGGCCTAACCTTGATCTAAGATTAACAAAAATGATTTCATGGTGACCAACCCAAAAACATTTGGGTAAATGAAATCATGAATAATAGAGTCATTTTTTTCAGGGTTGTAAGATCCCATGATTTGAATTAGATGGCATTTTCTATAAATTTTAAATTTCCCATTTGGTGGAAAGTTTAAATTTTGAAACAAGATTTGGAATGTAAAATTCAGTATAAGAACATATAAATTTTTTTATAGGTATTTAAGGAATGATTGGTTTCTTTGATTTTCTGTTGAGTTTCAAGGAATCATTCCTTGAAAATTAGTTTTTTGAAAAAAAAAATTATGTGCTTGGATTGTGCAGGGTTATTGGTAACCGCACCCAAATAGTGCGGCCTATATATCAGAGAGAACATTTTTGAATAACAATCTGAGAGTAATCTCATGTTCATACAAGACCTTGGTATTTTATTTTAGAGGTGAACTTCATGGATTATTCATTTTTTTTCTAACCCTATGCCATGCCCTTGGATGGTTTGGAGTTAGACAGTTCCAATGGAATGGTTGGCACAAAGTATTGTAATCATGCTCATAGATAGTTTGGGGTTTTTATCCTAGGTAAAAGTGGCCACACGGTAGGATAATGGTTTGGAAACCCATGAGGCACATTAAAAGGGGTAACATTTTCACTTTTACCCTCATTTCTATTAATCCCTCTCCTCCCATTTCATCTCCTCCACACGCATAGCAGCCCTCTGCATGAGCTCCCCTTTGGATCCCCTCCTAGGAATGGTCAAATATCCTTCATAAAAACTCATAATAACTATCCATATATTTCAATTGAATCCATAAGAAATTATACGATTCCCCTTACCTTTTTTCTTTGGTTTTCTTATCGTATTTAATACTATTATAATGGGAGATTATTGTACCAATTTTTGGGGAAATTTTCTATATCTTCAATTTCTCCCCAAACGGTTCGAATCAAATATTAATAATGGATAAATGAAAAATTATAAAGAATAGATAAGGGGTATATGAATTTTCTGATAAGTTCTAGCATGTTTAGAAATAAAAATTTTATGTCGTGCAATGTGCTTCCTATGTGTCACAATGTAAATGTAAATTTTAACATTGAAACACATATGCATAATTTTTTTCATTGTGCTATTAAATGTCACTATTGTAGGATACCTAAAATGGAAAGAACCACACATTTAGGTGTGTCACTCATATTCCGTGAACATATTTCTTAATCCTATAATTAAATCCTCCTTCTGAGGTACATAGAGATTCCCTCTCATTGAATGAGATTTTATGTGAAATTAAATGAATGATAAATGAAATGGTTTTTACCATAAGGATTAAGAAGATTAATTATATTATTTTAGGACCATCACTTGTAGATGAATTGACCAATTTAATTGGAATGATTAGGGTAACAAAAAAATCAACACATAGTCTATATCAATTAATGAATGTCATGATTTACTTGTTCACATGATAAATTGGTAGAGGGATAGGCTATCCCATGTCCTTCTTATTTACTTGTAAATGGAATGAATCTAATTGTATAGTATAAATATAATATGGAATTCATAATATATTAGAACTCATTATTACTTATATTTAATAGTGATACTTCAGTATGGCATGCCTTATAATTGATCATACTCAGTCATAGAATCACATGTCAGTTATGATACTAGGTCATGGATACATTATAATTTATGATATTAAAACATGGTTTTCCTCATTTATTATGATACTAAAACATAGATTCCTTATTGACTTAGGTTATTCTGGAATGGTGACCTTATTAACATATTATACTCAAGAATTCCATCCATTATAATTTATGATACTCATACCAATATTACCTTATGTGTTTTGATACTCATGAATGAAATCATATAATTTATGATATTCAGGAATGGTGTCCCATGTAATTTATGATACTCAGGCATGGAATCCCTCAAAAGTAGTGAAACTTTTGCATTTCATCCATGTTAATTTATGATATTCAGGAATTGTGTCCTTCATTGAGTTTTAAACTCAGGCATGTCGTCCCTCTTGAGTTTTGATACTTGAAAATGTAGTCCTTAATATTTTTTGATATTTTGACATGAAATCCATTTTTGAGTATAATACTCGGGCAGGGAATCCCTCTGGTATTATGATACTTGGGAATCACATCACTATTGAATTATGTCACTCAGACATGGTGTCCCCCTCGAATTATAATACTTGCTAATGTAATCCCTTATAATGAATTATATTAAGGCATGACGTCCCTTATCTCTCGACGATACTCTTATACTATTCATTGACATGTGAGTTACGCATCAGTTCTTGGGTAGTATTGGTATATTTATATATATATATATATATATGTGGATCCATATTTAACTATGTATCATGTACCTATATATATATATAATTATATACTTATATACGGGTACCTTTTTAGACATATTCTAGATTATGTTGAAGTAGGTATGGCCAGCCAGGTGTCCCATGAGGAACCTATGATCAGTGGTTTACTTTTATATATGCATTTTATTTATTTGTATACCTTCACACTACTACACATTATACTCACTAACTATATTTTATTTGACACTATTGGTGGTATTCTACTGAGTATATCTCACATCCTATTTGGGATGTCATTGGGTACCTAAATGAACCCAATGCTTGCAATTTTAGGTCCATTGGATGGTGTAATGTTCTATTTTTATAGGACATGGGAGCTTAGGAGCATAGGAATGAGCCAGACCTTCGGTTCCACACGGAGATAACATTTGGTATTTTATTAATTTCATTGTGGATTGTTTATAAAATCCAATTTGTGGGGTTTCTACTCACATATTGTATCATCACATGGATATTCATAGTTGTATTATTTTTGGTTTTCCATTTTATCAGTTTTTATAGTTTTTTACAGATTTATTACTTATTTTCGACCATGCTACTACTCTGACTATGAAGCTATATTCTCCCCAGTGAACCATCATTAGAGCCTCTCTTCTGGTCATTAGTATCTATCTATAGGGAGGCACTCTTTAGGCCATGTGACCAATTAGCATGAGGTACCATTTCATTGTATCCTAGATTGGGACTTTGTAATGGAAACTATCCAATTCAGTGCACGATGATGTGGTGAAATTGAGTCAGATATTTTTGATCCCATCCCACTGCATTAACTAATCAATAATAGATAGGTGTACCTAGGAACCATTCTTATACAATAATGAAAACCCAATTTCTATAATATGCACTCAGTACGTATATAATGATATGAATAGGACTGTTAAATTTTCGGATAGGTCACTTATATGTGTACAAGGTAATATATCATAGATATCAACATGATTGGAAGCCATTAAAATGATAGGAATTTTTTTCATGTAAGTATCCTTCTCAACACAATTATATATATGATTTTAAATTTAAACATATGATATCGAAGGAATTTTATAATTTACATTTGAATTAATTGTTAAAATGAAAAACTCCCCAACTAAATAAAATTCATATAAAATAATTTTGGAATACATTAATAAATAAAAAACACTTTAGTTTCAACTAAAATAACTAGGAAATGAGTCATATTTATCCCAACCATTAATAATATGATTAGATAAAGGGGTTTTTCAACCATGTAAATTAGGGTCCAAGAAAAATGATCTTACCACCACCTAAAGCCTAAGATCAACTGATAACTAAAATATAATTCATTCTTAGTCCCATACTCACATGAACTATAAAATAGAAAAAAATAAACTAATGGTAATACTATATTACTATTTATGAAAATCCTATTATGATTCCAAACTTGATGAATATTGAAGTGGTAGGATGATTCCACCATCCCTAGAAATTTTGAGTTGTGTATTATCGCCACTATAATGAAAAATATTGAAACAAAGGGGATGGTGGTGAGAAGAGGATGTACATCCCTAAAAATAATATTTTTCAAAAAAACAGACACCCATACATGTAATGGTTTGGAAGAAGATTTTATAATGGGTTATAAAAGACTTTAGAGAGATCATGAGAGGCCCAACAGGTGAATGATAAATTTAAACCAATAGTTATATCATTAAATAGGATTTCAAATTTGATAATAAATATAATTTTTACCTTCCTTAAGGTCACTCTATACAGGAGCCTACTTATTATCTTGTATTAATCTATTGAGTACATAGTTTATTTAATAAATCCATGTACATCCCCTTGTTTCCCACTAGGTATATGATACTAAACAACCTAGTACCTAGTGATTTTAAATCATATCCCTTTCAACTTTTCCCAATATTCACTCTAAATATACTATAACCTATAAAGAAACCAATTAAATTCAATGAAATATTATAAAAATGTAATAATAAATTAAAATTACTGAGTACTACCCAGTCTATAAGAGGGTATTTAAAACTCCACACCATCTGGATTCTAATACTCTATAATCCTTAATCAGCTTCATGAGGAAACCACTCTATCCATTAAACATTCATTTAATCAAATCATTAACTTTACACATCTATGATTTTTCATGTTTTTATCTATTTCAAATTAGTTGAAAACATTTCCCCGTAATACCTTCTAATTTTGGTTAATAATGATTGTTGGATTCTTCATAAAGGACACATCAACCTCAAACTCAATGTCATGACACTAAATTACATATAAAGAGTTGTAAATGAAACTATTCATCTCAGATATATGAAAAGTGTTGTGTATGATGCAAAATCATATAGGGAGTGCAACCTCATTACACACCTCTCCAACCCAAGATAATATCTCAAAGGCCTAATATTCCAATGATCTAGCTTCTCATGATTTACCCTTCTTTGGTGACCTAACCATGAAGAGTCAAAAATAATGACATGGTGGGACACTTTATATTTCAATTATAACCATTACTAAGTAGCATATAATTTTTATCTATTTTATTATTCTATGAGTCACCTATATACTTAATTTATATGTTCAGACAACTCTTAAAAAATCATGTCTAGATAGTGAAGATTCTCTTCTCTACATATGAATCATGGGTTAATGAAAGAACCACCCTCATAGAGCTTTGAATGGTGAAACTTGTATTGAGTAATGGTATGTATTATTATAATATAACTCCACTAAGAAGGAGTGATCCTCTTAATATACACTATAATAAAAAAATAATGTATTGTATCATATCCTCAATAATTTGGATTGTATATTTTGATTTGAGTTAGATCTGAAGGTGGAAAAAGGTATTAGTTTTACCTATAATCCCAAATCCAAATGAATCATTTACCAATACTAAGGCATGAACCTCATGTTTTTATTATAAATACTAATTATGGGTATGACTTGAAGTTTTATAATATCTATAACCTCAAATTATTTGAGATCATGAATCGAAGAATTATGCATGATGGGAAATAGTGTTTGTTATCTTAGTTAGAAAATGCACAATTACATAGACGTTATCCTTTCTTCTGGCATATAAGATAAATTTTTCAAAAAATCTATTGTAATCCAGTATTGTTTACATATGGTAAAATAGAGTGAAGATTATCATATTTTCTCTCAGGTTCTACCATTAACTACTAACATATAAGGTATGATGAAATAAATCCATCAATATATTTCTTCCTTACAATCTAGAAAAATTATAAATGTTTGTCATGAAACATTTTATTGAATCTAGGATATATCACCCATCTTGAGGAATGGTACTGGTTCATGACTTTCGTGCTCATGTTCATAGGAACTTTGATCCTCCATTAACTATACAGTAATGACTAGGAATTTTAGAACCATCCATCAATTATATTTCCACCATTGAGTTTACCATAAATAATGATATTAGTAGAATCATATACATGAGAGTCATTTATGTTTCCAAGATAATGGATGTGAGATACATGCGATGTAATCATGCTCTACTATGATCCAAGATCACATCCATGTGGATTTATTACATAAAATACATCATTCACCAATATTATTGTATTATAATAATTTCCTTTTAGGGTGGATAATTCTACCTAGGAAATCAATAACTACATTTCCCATAAAAAAGGGAATAATAATAATTGAAATCAATTGACTAAAAATACTCAACCCATCATCACATCCTATTTTCTGATCACTTTTGAAAAAATATTTATTCAAATCCTTTTTTTTATGAACACTTTCAAGTTATTTCCAAATAGTTAATGCATCTGGAATTTCCATTTCTGAACCACATATATTAATTCTGAATCATCGGTATGGTAGTTTTTTAAATAAGGAATAGGAATTTATGAATCGTATTTCACTATGAAATTATATATAATGGTTAAATTACCAAGATCAAATAATAATGCTTCATGATTGAAATAAAATACCTCACCTAGAAGAGTTTCATTGATAATAGGAGTTATGTTCAAAATCATATTCATTTTTTGAATGAACGATTCACACTAGTATTAAAATATAAAAATAGCCCTCTTCATGGTCACTGTTATCATCAGAGAGAATATCCTATATAATTATTGAATAATTTGGTGATAAAACATTGATATCTTCTAGATTATTCATATAAAAAATTTATTTTATGGGACAATCCATGATATTATTAACTGCATTTGGTAATGTATCACTAGAATACATACCATTAGAATTTAGGCACATAGATACAAAAATTTCACTTTAATAGATTAGTGTATAACTGATGGTCCCATAAGGTCTCCATAATTATATGAATTTTTCAATCATACTCATCCAAAAAATTAAAATATACCAGGATTTGATTCATAATGACAATAATAAATGAGTTGTGGGAAGGGTGAAAGATGTTTTTCATCAGGACTATAATCTTAGAAGGATTATCGGTTAGACCGAAAGACATGAGAGATTAATTTAGATGTTGGTATTGAATTTGAGAAGTTGTTTCAAGAGTTTATTCTTATTTAATACCAATTTCAACAAGGTATTATTAATGACTAGAAGTTTATAATGGCCCCATGTATGGTTAATTCTTGTAAAACAACTTTACTACTTTAACAAACTAAAGTGATCATCAATTTTCTAAACATGGTAGAGGTTTTTAATAATATAATTCTTTATATAATGAATATTTAATAACAATAAGATACTATAATAATTATTCATAGAAAAATAATTATATAAAAACCCTAGAATAATTCTTGATATGATGAATCCCTTAAATTTAGGCTCCTATATATTGAATTTGAAGTCACAAATTTCAGTCAGAACCAATTGATATAAAGGAATCAGTGATAGTTTTTTCCCAGAAAAGAGTTTAACATTAAATTTCACTTCTCACTTTACTAGAAACAAAATTCCTTGGATGAAGTCATCTTTGAAATGGTCAACCAAAATATGTAAAATTGAACATCCAATATAATCCACTACCTTAAGGATAAGACTAGATTTCATGTTAAATCTCCCATGCCACTAGAAGGGTATACTAAATACTAGTTATTGATTAAAAAGATACCAATCAATAATAGTTGTCGCTACATGCATAATATTTACTCTTGCAGTCTATTCCCATAATCATAAGAAATTACACTATATTCTATAATACAAGATTCTAAAAGTTTTCATAATAATCATCCACTAAAGTACATGAAGTAAACCTCTTGGAATACTCAATTATTTTCCCAATTGTTTATCAAGGTTCCTATAGGATGGATGAGCATCAACTTCATTTCCCATAATTGATATAGAATTAAATAAAGTAAATATATGTGATTCCCCTAAATCAAAGAAGTTATAATATATAATTGGGGATACAAGGATTGTACCTATAACATCATATATCCCCACACCATCATTATTGGTTGATTGTTTTTCCATATACACCCTATTAGTGTCAGTGCACTGACCAGAGACACAAACTCTTACACTAAATATTAATCTTCCACTACATTGCATTTTCTTCCAAACTATTCTCCTTAACTAAACCTTAAAATTTGTTTTCAAATACACCTAGTGTACTGATCCATTGATAGTTCGTGAGAAAAAATATTTTATAGAGGTTATAAAAAGAAACTCTTAAATGAGACATAGAGAGAAAATATCTGAATATTTCTATAAAATCTATATTAACAGTCCTATTTTTCATAATAATATTAATACGGTATGATATAGATAAAACATACACAATTGTATAAATATAAAGTAATTATTGAATAATTATATTAAATAATGGAACTACCATGATCTTTTGGAATGGGCCAACCCTTTTCATCTCCTCATTGTATCACTTCAAACCACACAATAAAATTTTTCCAATATATTTTCCAAAAAATAATCCACCTTCTCTAGATTCTATATTAAATCTGATAACAATAAAAACTAATTTCTTTAATACCACTAAAAGGGTAGTTAGGATAAAGATTATAACATGTATTTTCATATACCTCATTAAGACCTTATAGAAAAATCATAATTTTGATTCCTCAGTTCCACTATAATAACGTTGACAAATGAATACATTATTAAGCAAGGAAGAATATTAAAAAAATATCAGTGGGACCTATAAATGATCTATGAAATCATTCACCTTAATGTGTTTCATGATAATAAAATAAAACAACTCAAATAATGATTCCTAAAAATTAATCAAAGTCTTTACATGATCCCTCTTGGATTCCATTATTATATCCCACCAACATTTTTCCATTACTTCAATCATGAAAGTAAATAGTCAAACCCACTATTTATTTGGTATGTAAATACTCATGAAAATAAAATTGAGGAATTTAATGTAATCATCAGTCTTAAGATGTGTCACATCACCCTTGAAAGGTTTTCGAATAGTGGAAACTGAAAAAAAAAATTCAAATTTTTGTGTAGGTGGGTTATTTTCCATGATATCATTATCCCAATACATAGAGACATTCTGAAATCCTTTCTAGGACATGTGGATATTTTTCACATTTTTTTGGTGGTGCATGTTCCCCTACCATTTATTAATTAATAGGTGGTCGTCTATGAGGTATAATCCTCTATAATAAAGTATAGAACTATATCAAATGAAATTATCCCACAGAGATTAATTGCATAAACTCAATATTTTTATGGCATATATCATGTCTAACCCTATTATCCAATCCCATTAATTAATTATTTATAGAAAAATATTTTGTCTTTAAAATGGTTTTCATCAATCCCAACATGTAGTCGAGTATTCGTTAAAAACTATTTTAAATAATATAAAACTTGCATCAATCCTATATAATAAAATCAAGGTATCATGTGTCAGGAAGATCACAAAATAATGAACTGTCAAAAAATTTAATGAGAAAGAAAAAAAGAAACAAATTATTCACTCATATTAAACATATCATCAATAATAAATAGATATGAAAACAATATTTTTTATTAATTTTTTAGTTAATATGAACCCCAAATTTATTACATCTATATCATAATCTATATCAAACAAGATTGTAAAATTACATGTTATCTAACATGTTCGGACATATTGGAATAAATTTTCATTCATTTGATTATGTGATTAATGATTTGATGAAGAAAAAAATACTAAATAAGGTCTCTCAAAGAACAAATTATAACTCAATCATTCAATAAAATGATGTTTTCCATATAGATTTATGGGTTTCTTGATGAATACTAAATAAATATATCTCAAAGATAATATCAAGTCCCATAATTTGAAATACCTTAAATTTTTACTTTATACCATTTTGAAATTTTTATATCCTAATTACACAAGTGGTATTATTTAGGGTCACCACAATTACTTAGGGGGACCTCCCAATGACCAAAGGATGGAATACCTATAATTAGATTTTGTTCGAAACCATGTAGAAGGATTTACCCATTAAAATGTTAAAACACACAAAAAATGGTATAAACATAATGCATAATTGAAAAATAAGACTTAGAGACACCAAGAGTATAAAACATTATCAATAGAGGCATGAAGAAGTAAATATCTAACCATAATACAGTATATATCATGAATATACAAAGTATAAATCATAAATATTCAAAATTACCCCAGCCATAATTAATGTGTATTATAGAAAAAATGAGATATGTATATAAATTTCAAACCTATTAAGGCATATACACAACAATGAAATGACCAAGTGTGAAAAATCCCAGAAAAAGAGTTTTGGGTATCCTCTACTCCACCAAAATGATCACCCTATATGTGTCTAAAAATATTATTTCTAGGTTTCATGCTCTGTGTGTAGTTTAATACCATGTCCATGAACATTTAATTTCATACTTTATTTAGAAAATAGTTTGTATATGTCCTGAAAGTGGATCGTATTGGGTGTTAGTAAGTTATACTTGGTAGGTGGTCACCACCCACTCCTAACCACCTATAATATAATAAATTCAATATAGAAACATGGTAAATGTTGGGAAATAAATAAAATTATAATCAATATTCTTAACATAGCATAAATAATCACTTCTATAACATTAAAAATTAAAATGTTATATTGGGAGGGTCAATTCCTGTAATGCCTACTATAAGATTAACCTTGTCATAAGAAAAAACAAATTAAACTCAATATAGACCACCCATCCTATTTAGGGAGGGGAAATTTTTTTAATAGAGTGTATTAATCTAATGAAACATTCCCTCTCAGGGTAATAGAATGGTTTACAATATTTTTTTAGACATTGTGAGACTATCTTGTTCGATAAACTAGTCTATAATTGGTAGGATTACCTGGGTACCATTCATACACAAGCATTGTGTACCCCATTATAACATATTTTTCAATTACATAAATAAAGATATGAACTATCCAACATTATTTAGGATTGTAAGATCAATATATATACAGTGAAACAAAAGATATATCCCAATATAATAGACATTAGTCAGGTCGATATGATTTTTTTAATTTAAATATCCTTCTAAATTAATTTATAGAGAATTGTTTGTAGACATAAACAATAAGATATTTATTTAATTTTATACATGTCATTTTAATTAATGTTTATAAGAAAAATTCTAGTGACTCGGTCTTAACATACATGGATATTACATAATTTTAGATATATATTACACACATTTTAAAATGCATGCTGGAGGACAGTAATATTTTTGTTTCATTGGAAACATAGAACACATTTTTCAACTTTGGTGAAAGATATTCAACATCTCCCATTAATATTTTCCCCATTTTTACTTCTACTTAAATCCATTATTCATAACATGGGGAAATGAAACATAATAAATTGGTGTGTTCAAATGCTAAGGAAGGGTAAATAATGGAGATATTTTAACATAACATGAACACATGAAGATGATAACATGGTCATAACATTTTAATATCATACCCTAAATATCAAAGATCATAATCACGAGACATGTCATAAATATTGGTAGTTTAAATTATATGATTCATAAGGGTAATACATCATCATAAATATGTCATCAACCAAAATGTCATTTTTTTATAAGTGTAGAACAATTATTATTGTAGAAAATAATATCATTTTTCATGGTTAACTACCAAGCCCTTCAACATAGTTTATCAATACACACCTTTTTTTCCTTTTTGGATCATGAAACACTTGTCTCCCATAGTGTCTCAAGACACCCCTATTTTCAAGTTTGGATCTGGAAAAACTTGTTTCCCATTCTGGATCAGGACACACCTATTTCCCATTATGGATAATGACACACCTATTTCCCCTTTTTTATCAAGCCTGATGACTTTTTTCCCATCATTATAATGGGAGATATAAATAATTACCCAATGTGTTGTAGGGAGACATAGGTCCCACCAATCAAATAATTAAATCATACGTATATTTCCCATAAGATAAAGAAACAATTCATTATATCATGACCCATAAAAAAAAGATGGGTTTCATAAAAATGATATCATAACCAATTAAATAAACTAGCTATCCAAAAACTTTAATCATATCATAACCTATGGAAAAGATATATGTTTCATAATCATCTTGTCATAGAATATCCCAACAAAATAAGCAAGTTTCATAAGTGTTTTATCATGGTATAACCTATGGAAGAGAAACCAGATTCACAAACTACATGTCATATTAATCATAAATCGTTAAAATAAAGTATAATAATGATTTCCATGGATTAAAATAAATTTAATTCTTAAAATATATCAATGGATATCATCTTAGATGGAGAAGGATTTTAATAGATTACTTGGAATATAACCTTTCTTTGAAAATCACATTCAAAAAAATTCATCCATTTCAAAATAAATTTCCTAGAATCCAATGTGTAAGCATATATAATAATCATCAAATATCGTTTAAGAAACATCTATAGGAAAACATACATTTCCATTTGAAAAAATGTTTTTTGAATATAAACAGTTTCAAACCATTATTTTCAAAATAACCTTGAAATCATACAATGTCTGATTGGAAAACCATTTTAAACACTTTCAATAATAAAAAAAATTAAATCCCTTTTCTAGGAAAACAACTTTAAAACAATGAGTTTATATAATATTAGTGAATTTTGTTTTACAAAAATAACCTTATAAACATTTAGAGGATGCTTTAAGAAAATGACGTTGAGTAAATTCATACTTGACGATAATTATTTTTTACTGTAAAATGATTAGTTAGTTTCCTTGAATGAAAAAAGATAATAATATTAACATGAAAACCTTTTTTATGAAAAGCTAAAACACATGTAGAAAGGCCTTTTACACAAAATAGAAATACATATCTAGGAACATTCATATAAAGTATGCTTTTTTGAATAAAAAAATTTTCTAACCGAATAGAAAATTACAGTTTTATTTTCTTAAAAATTATTTATCAATTAAATTAAGTAAGAAAGAGTATAAAAATGGTTCCAATAAATTAATAAATCCTTAATAACCAGAGGATAATAAAATTCATTAGTTTTCATGATATATGTATCACAATAATTTTCAACAATGGTAGAATAATCATAAAAAATCCTGATAAACTATGAGATTGTATCATTAAACTATTACCACATTGGTAACTTGGAATCATAATGAACATGCGATAATAACCATAAATGGAGCTTAAAATATCAAAAATTAATGGTATTCATTATATAACATGTCAAAGGACATTTTATACACCTATTTGAATAATATTTTTGTATAACATGGAATGTTCTCAGAGAAGAAAAATTGTGACAAAATTACATTACCGATTTGGTGTCATTTGAATAATAAAACCAATGAAAGAGTGAACATAAAATGGATATGTAAATCCCCATAAATTTAAGGTTAATAATATAATAATATATTCATGGGTAGTATAAAAATTACACAAAATAAATGAGTGGTGAATCAGGTATAAATCACAATGAAATTAAAGTTAATGAGAAAACCCTTACCATAAGTCTTTACTTTCATCATACACATTATAACATAAAATATAATATATTTATTTATTTATTTATTATAAATATAAAAATTAAATATATTCATATATATAATACAATATATTATTTTATTATGTCTTTATATTACACATTTATTAACAATTCCATGTTAACATTACATTCTATGTAATGTCTGCTCTGTTTTTTGTAGATTTTTTGAGTTTTTATTCTTGATCATCTTAATTATATCATGATTTACATATTTATAAAATGTAAAAATAGTTATAAATATAATATATAAATTTAATATAAATTTTTATAATAATATATAAAATATAGAAATATGAAATGGAATACACCATTCATGGAGATGTAGGTCATACGTACTCATGAGCATTGTTTCCATTTTATTGCATATTGAATGAAAAAAGTAAATTTCATATATTTATTCAAATATATAATATAATTATAAATTAATTATTATGTAATATATATCATATATTTTACTAAACCCATCCTTAATACATTCCATGTAATGTGTGAACGAATCACGTAATTTTGAGGAGACAACAGTCCACACATCCAGAAACGATGATATCATATTTATAAAATTGATAATTATTAATATATGTGTTATATAATAATTTTAGAAGTATAAATACACAATAAATATCATATATATCATATAAAATCCAAAATTCCATTGTTATTACTAAATTTGAATAGTGGCGATGGAAGAATGAAGGACATCGGTTCACAAGGCGGTAGTCTGCCATACACAGGAATGATGATTGCATATCTCAATTGACGGAATGGTGTGTCAGTGTATTTCAAATACAAAATATAAAATACTTTTAGTATATTTATGATACATTTTTTATTATTTAATAATTATTTGATAAGAGTTGATGGGGTTGAGAACAATAATAAAACAAAAAATCTTGTGGAAGGATGTTAACTCTTCTTTGAGTAACTCATTTTGGTTTGCACCAAATGGATTTCTTGTATGGATTTATTCCAAATAGTTGGATTCAATGATTAACGGATGGAATTTCTGAAGATATGTTTTTACGATTTGTTCGATCTAAAGAGCCTTGATAGGTGTAAAGAGAGTGGGAGGAGAGGAGGCCATTTATAAGTGTGTAATAGAACTCATTGGTTATTGTTGAAAAGATTTGACTGCTACCCACATTTTAATTGTCCAAAAAGGGTTCCAAATAGACCATTCTAGATCCATAGTTGTGTAGTGGTATAAATATATATTTACAGTAATTGTCTCACTATTTTTGGGCCATTATTAAACATTATTTTCTATGTTTTTTCATTAATTAATCTCATTTTTACCTTAATAACTATATTTAATTTTCATTACCTTCACTAATAATTTTTTTATAAAAATATAATTTTACATTATTATATATTATAAATTAGGCTTATCAAAAAATATAGAAACTATTTTTCTAAATTCTATGCACAAAATTGGCCTAAATTAAATAAAAAATAATCTTGTTGATCGGATGAGATAACAAATTTTCAGGTGAAAATGATTAAAAGTTTGAAATGTTTTCAAACTCATTTTCGATTTAAAATTGGTTATAATGACATATATTGTATTAATTAATGTAAATTTGATCAAATTACACTTTAAAGAAAAATTTAAATATAATTAAACAATAAAAATAATTTATATTAAAAGTGGTTTTGAGTTAATATTCAATATTATTCACTAATAATCCTCAGATGATGTTTTTTAAAAAAATCACCAAAAATTAACCCTGAGATAATTTTGACATTTGAAATTAAAAAACTATTTTTTATAATATTCAATTTCTAAAAGTGCCTAAAATTTATTTTATTATAGTTTATAGATGGACATAAAAAACTATGTTCAATTGAGATGATAATATTTTCAAACATATAAGGACTTCAACAAAAATTATATATTTAATTATCAATATCTTTTATTTATATAAAACCGTTATAAATAATTTTTTTAAAATTTCTAATTAAAATTCATATTACTATTTTTAACTTCTATTTTATAATGGTCGCATTTAAGTAATTATAATACTAAAATGTTGTTTCGTAGAAACTCATTGTTGCATATAACACAAGCCAACTAGGTTTTTCAAATAGTGAAATATTTTCATTGTGTTGTGTATAAAAACATATTAAAATGGTTGAGCATATAAATGAAGAATAACTTCTACTCATTCATATAACACAATTTATATTCAGTGTTTCGTGAGATTTAAAATATCAAAAATTTAAATTATTTCGTAAAACAATTTCAAAAAATCTCGACGTGTTATGTTCTACCCCTCCCCACTTAAAATTAATTTCACCCTAAAAAATCATATGGGTTATCAATGGTTTAATACTTGATTATTATTTCATAGAAACCCACATCATAAAAATTTAAATTAAAACTTTCTCCAAAAAAGAAATGTTAGAAACATAACAGTTACCCAAGGTAACTCATTACTAGGTTTCCATGTGGGAGAACATATGTGGAATGTGAAAACACTGAAAAGGATGAAAAAGGTAAATAATCAATGATTTTGATAAAGATCGCATATAAAAAGAAATTGGTTCGTACAGAGAATGTTAAAAATCAGAAATCCACAAAGAAAAAATCTTGAAAGAGGACATTAATATCATAAAAAATGATGATAATAGGAAAACATTTTATTTCAAGTCAATTTTCATAAATATGAATAATTTTCATAAAAATATATACTTTCAGTAATTTAGGAAAACATCACCTTTTTTTGTTCCTTAATCAATTTCCACTTTGTATTTTAGTCCTTGAATGGAATGTGAAGTTTTCATTCATGAAGGATTATAAGATCATTAGATCCATGAATATAATGATCATTCATTCCATATATTAAAATCAAAATAAAAAGGTGTTCACATGTAATCCAATATGTATGAATTCTTATATGGTGAGATAAAAATTGAATCTCTATGACATAATCTAATGTTTAACATAAACCATTCCATAAATTGTTAACCTTATAACCCTTCCAAAACTGGAAAATCGAAAACATTAGAATAAAGGTCACTAAATGAGAATAAAATTGATCCCCCATATATCATAAAGTAGCTCTTATTTTTCACATAAAAAATTTTTGAATACAATCATCGCGTATTCTCTTAGAAAATTGTAAGAAACTTTTTGACATTGTTCCATCACATCGATGAAAAAGATACTAAGGGAAATAACATAGAAAAAAGAGGAGAAAATATATGAAGAAAATCAATATTTGTGATGGTTTTATATTTTGATCACCCCAGTCAAGACAAGGAATCATCGGTGCACAAGGTACATGCATGAAATATTTATGGCATGGAAGCCACTTGCACACCCAATAACCATTCGCCCAGGGTCACTTATTTTCCTTTTACTAGACCCTTGTGGTCTTCATTTGTATGGATGAATTTCCCTGAATCCCAATTGCTACTATATTCTCCATAGTGCTTATCCCAAGTCCTCTGAAACCCATAAGGTAGTTATTTAACACCTAGGGAAGAGGAACTAAACAAGGATTGTAGGACATAAATCCTTTTGGTGTTTTAAATCCATAACACTTGCGCCCCTAAAGCTACCAACCTCCTTAAATCATAAACACTTACGCCACACCCATTCCTCTCAATGTATCTAGAGCGCCCCACTTCTCGAAATTCCTGTGAATACTTTTGAAGGATTGAGTCAAGTATCACTCATGTTTAAACATCTAGGTTGTATGTCACTTAAGTGAAAATCAGGTCTCCCAAATCTACATGTGTGCCCATACCTGCGTGGCAGATATCTACTTGGGATCCACTATTTGATTCACCTTATCCCTTAAGTCTATACAATCCATTCATCAAACCTTATTCAGAGTGATTCATGGACATGATTCCTCTTTATTGTCTCCCTTTTCTGAAAGGTATTATGTTTAAACCTCTACCAAAACCTCTAAAATTACCAAACCATTAGAAAAGGTGAATCGGTGTGTCTCCCATTTGGCTTTTTATATCTGTAGTTAGCAGTTTCCCATATTTTTTTATCATGGGTTCAGGATTCATGAAGTGTATGTGGGTTTCTATATCCTCATTCACATGGAATTTTCTCCTAGAAACATTGTTGGGGAGTTCCTAGTTTGGATGATTAAGGTTTGTCCCATGCCTATCCTTTATAATCTTTAAAACCTGGATCCTCAAGTCCTAGGTAGTAAAGGTATGGTTAACCCCAAATTTACCTTTTGATCAAATTAAAAGTCTCCCTCCCCTACCATGGAAAATTCTAGGTCATCCTTCCTAGAGTAATCACCTATCCCTTTGGGATGGATTCAATGACCTCCAATGTCATCCCACATTGAAAGGTCTGTCTCCATGCTTCCTCATCCACAATCATCATCGTAGGCCCATCCAATTCCTCCAGAAGAGGAGGAAAAGTGTGTGTTCTATTGTTAAATCTTTCACATACTCTTGTTTCTCATACTGAGAATGACTCATGTGGACTTAGATTTTTTTGATGATCACAACATTTGGACAAACGCGTCATTCAGTGAACTATGAGAACTCTAATTCCCATCAAAACTGGGATATGTTGGAATCCTTCCTAAGTCCTGAGTTCCATCTCATCACATTAATAAAAGGGAATCCTCGTTAGGATTATTCCCCAAATTAAACCCCCAAATCCCCAAGGAATTCCATTCAGTACGTATACCAAAACTGATTTCTCTAAATGTACTAGACTCTTCTATGAGACACACTAAACTATGTGGTCTTTGATTCATATTTGAATGGGATACATTGGAATACTCCCTAACGGTCAAGCCCAACACTTCAAAACAACCCTATTCTTCCTGTTCTATATTCCTAATAGGGTCTAATCCATCTTGGAAAGTCATATCTCTTATAGGTTCCTTGGGATGCTTAGGCATAATTCCCACACCAAGATTTGACTAAGACACTTCCTCTTAGATTCCCTTAGCACATGACATTAAACTATACAGTTGGGTATTTATTACATGAACTTAAAAGGTATGATATGTCCCATTATGTTGCAATGAACTACGAGGGTTCAAATTCCTTTCACAAAGATATGTAGGTAGCTCATTTATGGGTATGATCCCAACATCAAAACAAATATTCATCCCCCTAGATGATAATAAATTCCTGGCTGCCCTACTGAGTGGCTTAAAAAACCATTATTATCATAACAATGGTTAAAATAATATCTAAATATTATGTAATAGGATACCATTGATAGAGAACCTCAAACACATATGGATATCTCTATTAGTGAAGAACCTCAAATACATATGGATGATTCTAAATTTCACACATGCTAATAATTGATTGAAAATACCAAAGGAAGCATTCGTTATACTTGTTAAATTAATAAGGATTCATTAAAATATCTCAAATTTATAAGATAGTCCCAGAGTAGGTAATAATTCCCCCAAAAGAGTGTGATGAGTCCGACATACCATCTTCTTGACCAAAGTATGTTCTTAAGTATTGTAGGTCCAAACCTAAAGAATTACTTCCTTTAGAAATATAATCCCATTGGATAAAGAACTATTGGATGTTTCTAGTTCAATAAATAAATCCAATGGAAACCACCCAGATGTAGTAATTCCTACCAAAACACACATCCCGAGAGGAGACGAAACAAAAAAAAAGGTTAACTCACCATGGATCCTTAACCATGTTAATAGTATTAACCATCTGTGAGGCCCCTATTAATTGATAAAGTATTTCCACACAAAGGATTCAATCATGAATGTGTCAATATAAAAGATGTTTCTTTAATTGAGTTCATTTATTGTATTTATCAAATTTTCTCAGAACTCGATTCACCCCAAATAGTTTCCCTCAAGTTTGCACATGTGAATTCCATGTCTACTGCAAAAGATAGATCCCCATATGGTCGATTGAATTTATCACCAACTCAGTTTCTTCAATTCTGGGTCTCCAATGTATTATTTTGGGAATACCATCAACACGTTACTATCCCAACCCTAGAGGCTACCCGACACGCTCTCCAAGTTAACAGCAACCCTCGATCGTCTGGTCAGCGATGATCGGTGGTCACGAAGCAGACGGTTCTAACCACCGTCTTCAACAATTTTGTGTTCTTATCACTAGTATGCATTTAAGAGTACCTCCCATGGTATAGTGAGGTGGATTTTAAGGTCACTTATGGATACAACTCGAAGAAACATGGGTCCTTCCTGAGGTCTCCCAAAAACAATCACCCCCAATAGAGACATGTGGCATTGAACAACCAACATGACCGGGTTGTTACCTTCGGATGTTTGGCTTAGGTTCATCGTACATAGGAATGCATGATAAACCATGGTAGAAAAAATCTGGTAAATAGAGAGAATTCCCTTATATTTTCACCTTCTGAGAAGTCCATTATCCTAACATGGTGGAAATAATGAACTGGAACATACACTCGTCTGCCCTAATTCTTCCATCCATCAAACTCTTCTGGTGGTGCCCAACCAGTCCCTCAATTAAAATCTGATGGTGAACCTTGATCAGGCACATACACTGGCTTAAAAACTATCATCTAGTCATTAGAATCATCTAGCTATATTAAAGTAAGTACGCCAATCAAATATAATGGAAACTTGGAAGCTGGAACATAAAATCGTATGTACTCACCAATATTTTCCACATTCTCATCTTCCAAAATTGAAATAAGTCTATTGACCATGCCTGTTAAAAATTAGCCAGTAGGCACATAAACCTACCAGCATCCATCAAGCCTTCCAACAGTCTCGTTTGGAAGCACCCAGAGAAGTCATTTAAAAAGCTCTGATGATAAACATGGGGAAGACTCAATTCTCTACCCCAACACATGAGTATTGTTAGTATCCATTGAATGGAATTGGAGGAAAATATTAGGCACATACAGCTAATCTAGATATGGAATGGACGCATATTCATGTTCCATCCACTGAAGTCACAAAACACATTTTTAAAATGGTGAAAATATAGACACAAATTTCTTCCAATATTCTAGAAGCCTGCTCGAATATCATAATGGAAGAATCAGTAGTACTAGCGGAGTAGACATGTAATTTTTTCCCCACAAATGGGATGAATAATTGGCATTCCATCCCATATTTGATACATATATATATTCTAGTTCAGGAGGGTTATGGGGAATAAAACCCCATATCATACAGACAACTAAATCGAGAACATACAACCATTTTAATTAGAGATAATTGGCCCATTCTGATTACCACTCCAAGGAATGCACATACACTCACCCATGATAACCACATATCCCAAAATGTGTCCCTAAATATATGTAAAAGATCATCTAAGATGGAGTCAATCCAAACACAGTTGAAAAATAAAGAACCAATCTATGATCTAGATCTTCTTAATGATGGAGTTCTTGAAGCCCTCAGACATTTATTTGTTACAGCTCAAGATACTTCCCTCCCATTACCAAAATATGGGAGTAGTAACAGTAATTCTAAAGTTCCCCATCAGAAACTTATCATGAAGTCTTGCATTAGGAAAATTCAATAAATCTAGAGAACCTATATCTAGATGAGAGTCGCATCAACCCTCCATGTGGCCACAAGACCAAGGGTCAAGAAGATTAACCCTTTTTATAATTCACCATGGTCTTCCACCCCAAGATGGCATGCACTACGAATGTTCTCTCCACATTTGTGTTTTGTATTGTCAAAATAATTCTCCAATTGAAAATGTAGTCATGAGAAATACCTCTTATCTAAAGGAATATTCAAATGTAAGGCCATTCATGTATGATGCCTTGTTATTAACAAGTGAAATATTTTCTCAACCAGCAGACAACCTGAGGAGATGGTCATTATTCAAACCTCCCTTAGGTCATTTTTCATCTAATATAATAGAGGAAAAAACAACTGATCTGGTTGTTTATTATAGGAAAATTGATAAGTGTCCCCTCTAGTTAGACAGAGTTGAGAAAACTCTATCAAAAGATGAATAAGATATGTTTAATTTAAAAAAACAACTGCCTAAGGGTGAAATACCTTTCATGTTCTAGCCATTGGAAACCTCTCAATATTACATTCCAAAATTTATGACTGAAGAATGATATCATGATATAAGCCTCAACATATGGATTAATATTCAACATCTGAAATCCAATGTATTACAATATGATGAATATCAAATTCATGTTAAGGTTATATAAGGTTTACAATGCCAAATAGACTTGGCATATCTCTAGGTTTCCCGACAGCTAAAGGCCGAGAAGAAATAAGTATCTCTTCAATGTGCATGAATCGATGCAAGAAGTTGCAACAATTAATTACTAATAACCCATATGGTGTTCAAATCATAGGATGGGGTGCACACATGGCATTTAATTTTACTATTCTCCAAATCATAAAATCCCACCAAAAGTTATCTCATGCAATGTTATTTCTCAGGGACAGCTACAATCTACACATTTTGTGTGTAATCAATTATATTATCAATAAAAGGAATCAACTATCTCTCATAAAAGCCAACCCAAAGAGAGCTATTGGTTGAGATACTTTTTCATCAATCATCAGAGAACATTAAGCAGGACTCCCTATTAGAGGGTGTCATCCATCATATTGAATAAATATCTTAAATTTCACAATGGTCTACCAAAAAAAGGCAATTTATTTGGTTTTCGGATAATGCACCAAGCCAATTTTTTGACCAAAATTCGTAAAATCAGAAGAGTAGCCATGCTAATATCATCCATAGTAGATCAGGATCCACCCCATCCTACAAGACTGGTGGTTATTTTACTATTCCTTCAAATTCAATAAACAAATTTTGAAGGTTTGACGGAGAGTAATAATTAAATCCTCATCCTGTAGGTCTAGGGGATTTTCACATCTAAAATACCTGCCTCAACGGAAGTCAGTTTTCTACCAATTAGGGAAGAAGCCACAATGTGAACACATAACTAAACTATCCAAGGGTTTCCTTCAGGTTATTGTCTATCAAATAGTTCCTGGGAATTCAAAATATATGAGAAAAAATTCTCCTGGAGTACATAGAATGAAATGATCATTCAGATATATTGACAGAATGCCATCAATGCATTATGCGTCGGTGAATGTCATAAATACCACTATGGAAGATCCTCTAGAAACTGATTCCATTTTAGGGAATTCTGGAGATGAAATTCTTATTCTTAATACATTGCACAATGGATAAAATGAAGGATTTTTGCGTACCCAAAATTTGAGGCTTACTCAAAATCTAGGTATTCCATCAAGTGACCAAATCCCACCTCTTTGAAAGGCATCTAACAAGGGGAAAGGTAAAGGTCAGATTGTGTCTCCCTTTTACACTAGAGAAGGTCTATCTATTTCACATGAACAAATATTTTCTCATCAAGAGGAGGAGTTGAAGGATATTAAAAGACTCAATGTAGAGTTACTTCAAAGCGGAATTTCTTCTAGACGTACTCTCCAAATAGAAACTCAACTTGGAAAACCTATAAGAGATCATCAGCAAGGATGGTTTTTTGTAACTATATTGGTGGATAATTAATTCCCTCCATTTGGTACATAGTTATTATAGGATCAAACGAATCCTTATAGGACTTTACCCATGGATTATCTAAAACAAATACCATCAGCACCACCACAAGTGTTTTTTTCTGTTGTTTCATCAGTTAAAGCTCTATCTGTTCTACCTGTACAGGTCGTAGCTCATTTATATTTCCCCAAATTCATACCAATACAATTGAGGCATTAAAACCATGATTGAAAGATATGGAATAATGGAATGAAATTGTTTAACCAGAGAAGAATGCTTACCCCGAATGAATATATCTAAACCCTCCCCCACAAAACTTTTTGAACACCTTATTTCCAATCATTAATTGTTTGGGAGATCAGACCATAACATAACACATTTTGTTTATCACTGTGATCCCATGAGGAGAACCCCTCAACAAGAAGAACCAGTGAAGCTCAAATGTTTTGTGCTATCATTAAAGGGGGCCTCTTTTGTCTTCTATACAAGTTTCCGGTCTTAATAAATTACTGGATGGGAAGACTTCTGTCGCATATTCCTTCTCTAATTCAGCTCAACGCTGCCAAAGACAACATTTTTTTATCTTAAAAATTGTAAACAATGTGAGAATGAAATATTTTCTGATTTCATTACTCTATAGAAAGGATTGACATATTCTTTAAATATACCACTCCCTCAAGAATATTTTTTTCCAATTTATGTAGAAAATTTTCATGATGAGTTATGAATACCACTAATTCCTATGAAATACAATGGGCGGCTTCAAGACCTTGATTCAATATCCCAACAAGTGGAGGATTCCATTGTGAAAACCAAAGATAAATCTCTTGTAATTACATCAGCTCTTAAACGGAGAACACGGAATGTAGAGTCTTATATACTCACGATCAAACAAGAAATTGTACCTGCTTCTACTTCAAAACTGCCATTATACCGAAGGGTTCCACCTCCCAAGAATCTGTAGAAAATACCACCTCATCATGATGATCACAAAGATCAATGGTGAAGACAGTTTTAGGAATTAATGAATAATGTTTATTTATTTTTGGAATGAATCGGTTCCTGGTTATTTAATTTCATCTTACAAAAACAATTTAGTTCAGCTTCGAAGGCCCAAAAAACCAAACAAAGAAGGATATAAAGATCTCACAAATTATTTCATCATTCATTAAATGTTGGGGTATCACATTCAAGAGTTTTTTTCAAATACCTCCTACAAAATATTTTAGACTCTAGAAAAGTGAAAATAAAAATTTCATCACCCCAAGTAACATGTGTTATTGTTACTAATCCAGAGGAAGAAGTCAGATCACAGGAAGTAAAAAAATAAAAATGCCCAGAAGTATGATGATTGGATGGTTAAGAAAATAATCAACCGAACTCATGCCATTCTACAAACATAGTTTAAATAACTAAATGTTCCTCCTACTACTTATACTATAGTAAATACATCTTTATCAAAAGATCATTCTTCTAAAGGTAAATCCTCAAAGAAAATACATGATCAGAATGATAAAGAGAATTCATAATAAGATGAGATCAAGTCAAGGCCAAATTTGTACATGCCTTTGGCCGATTTCATGCCATCTATTTCAAAATAATGGGAACCTCCCCTTAAAATGGAACAATAAGAACCAACCTTTCAAGCATAATCATTATCAGATGAAGAATTTATCTTCCGGCCCGTTAATGTTATCCACTTAACATACCCCAATAAAAGTTATGATTCCAGTTATGAACCTAAATTCCCTACACCTTATTTGGGAACTAGGTGGAGAAGTTAATTTCAATTATATAGGAAAAGATATGGATATTATAGAAACCATTATTTTAACTATACCCTCCTGGAACCATATATGTGGCATAAACTAGTGGGAGATCCCTTTAATGGGCTCACCATGAACAAGAAATTATCCCACACCTGCCAAGATCAGCCCCAAAATAATCATTTTTGATGCGGATTAGATGGTATACCACCACTATCTGAGCATATAGATAGAAATAGTCATTCTAATCAACCAAGATTATAAGTATTTCCATATTCTTCCCCAACATATGATACATCTACATCAGAAGCATCAACATTTAAGGAACCTAAAAACCCGCATTTCTTAGCTGAAAATTGCTAAACATTGGACCAAAATTATGATGTTTTGAAACAACTAGCCCAAGTACCATCAAATTTATCAATCATGGATTCTTTGAATCTATAAAAAGATCTTTCAAAAGAACTTATTGAGGCTTTGTTATGTATTCTAGAGTTTGAAACCAAAGTTGAGGTTTCTGAGGTTTACTGTATCAAGAATGATCATGTAGAATGGTATGCAGTTATATCATTCACAGATTATGATAATGATGATGTTGTATATGGAAACATTAGGACCTTGTATATATCTATAATGGTTAATGATACTAACATCTGATGATCCTTCATTGATAATCACTCAGGATTCAACATAATTCCCATATATACACCTAATCAATTTGGTCTTAGTGAATCTGAATTATTTCATTCCACTTTGATGTTGTAAGGTTATGACAAAATGAACAATAATCTACAGGAAATATTACGCTCAGAACTCATTTTTGGGATCTTGTATCTAATACAGATTTCATGGTTGTCTTATAGGATACAGCTTTCAACATTCTTCTTGGAATGCCTTATCACCATCAGCATGTTTTCATTCCTTCTTCATATCACCAATGTCTCGTGTATTGATTCTATGGTCAAATTGGAACATTTTGAGGTGATAAGGATCAATTTAAAACTTATGAATCATAGTATATTGAAGCATAATTCTATCACAAAAAGGGAACAAGGTATGTGGAAAAAACATATAACCAGAATCAATGCTCCGAATGTTCTTTAAAAAATCCCAGATAACACATTCAAACATCTGAGTAAAATTATTTGTTTCCTATAAATTCAATATAAAAGATTGCCCCAAATCCATGGACACTTCCAGTGACTTCCATAATGTCAATTTAGGTAATTGAGGCTGACAGCATGGGGGAAATTGGTGATAGTGAAAATATAAATAGATATGTCTTCATCTTATCCACTCAACATCATCTAGTATTTTATTCATTAGTAAGGATAGGAGAATTTTTCGCATTAATAAAGGAAGACAAGGATTTTGATTCACAAGCCATCATTCCTTCTTAAATAATCCAATAAGCCCCCTTCATCATCAGAAGGGTTAGAAATGGTTTCTTCTTCATTAAGATGTCCAAATACTGACTCCTCCCCCAGATCTGAAAGTTTTACTTCATCACCTACCCTTCAAGAAGAAACAGAAGAAGTGAAATGTGAGGAAGAAGAAGAAGATAATATTAATGTTTCCCCTCTATTTCTTGAGGAAGGAATATCCCCCACTATAGATGAGCTCAGAGAAATAAATCTGGGTACAGAAGAACATCAACACCCTACTCCAATTATTGTGGCCATGAATTCGGAATAGAAATAGATGTATTATAAATTTCAAAAGAGACATCAAGAAGTATTTTCATGGAACTATACAGATATTATAAGCCTTAATCATGATGTGGCCAATCATCATTCAGGTTTTCCCGAATATCATTGAGGATTTATGTAGGAAGCAAGAATAACACTCCCAACTCACACATATAAAATTAAATCTTAATTTGATTAGCTTATCAAAGATAATATTTTCAAAGATGTTAAATATCTCAAATGGATATCCAACATTGTCCCAGTAAAAAAAAGAATGTTAAAATTATTGTTTTTATTGATTTCAGATATATCGACTACCATTGTCCCTAAGATGACTTCCCGGTTCTGATCATATAACATTTAATTGATGAGGAAGCTAGCTACGATGCTCCATTGGCTACCCATGGAATAATCCAATATGAATGGTCCCATAAGATGAGGATTCTATAACCACTAAATCCCTTAAAGGTATGTTCTTCTATCGGGTATTTCCCTTTAGATTGAAGAATGTTGGAGTAACATATCAACATTCCATGCACCATATCATCAAACCCTTCCTAGGAAAATTTGTCGAATGTTATATGGATGATTCGGTTGTAAAATATAGACAATGTTCTGATCTCTAGTTCTGTATGGAGACTATATTTAGTAAACTTCTGCCACATAATCTAAAGATGAACCACTTAAAATTAATTTTGGGGTTACCTTAGGAAAATTCTTTAACTTTTTTGTACTCTATCATGGAATCTATGAAAATCTTGATAAGATGAAATAAATCATTAGAAAGTCACATCCTCGAAATTTGAAGTAATTAAGAGGAATTCAAGGACACCTAGCCTATATTCAACACTTCATCGCCAATTTGGATGGAAACTATTTACCCTTCACCAGATTAATGAAGAGGGGAGTTACTTATCAATGGAATGAAGACTAAAAAGAGGTATTTGATACCCTCAATAAATGTATCCTAAGGCCACCACTATTAATTCCACCTATTTATAGAATGATACTTATTCTCTATGTGAAAGCATTCAAGTCATCAATCGGTTCCTTCCTTGCACAAAAGAATGATGTTTGGAATAAAAATAGCCTTTAATATCTCAATCGAACCATGCATGGCAAAGATACTAGATATTAAAGTATCAAGAAGTTATATATGGAATTAATATTTGTAGTTTAAAAGATAAGTCACAACATGAAACATCACAAGGTCCATTTTTTATCTCTAAATAACCTACTTGAGTTTATCCTTAGTCATCCTATGCCTACATGACGTTTGGAATAGTGGGAAGTTATTTTGAAATAGTTATATATCCAGTTTGTGCCTTAGAAAGAAATAAATGTCCAAGCCTAGGTAGACCACCTTGCTAAACACCCTTCATAAAAAGATACATTCTTGAATACTAAACTTTTGGATGAAGATAAATTATCTTTTAAAGATAATCCTTGAATGAGGGAAATGTACTTTGATGGTGCATCCTAAATTCCAATGGGGAGGAGAATTTAAAACCCTAAACTCAAAAAAATTGGGTTTGAAATTATTCTTATCTCCAAAGAAAATGAAGTATTTCCATATTTCATTCTGTTATCAAAAGTTGGTACCAACAATGAGGCCAAATATCATGCTCTCAAACAAGCATAGAATTGGAACTCCAAATACAAGTGAACCACTAGAAAGTGAAAAGTGATTCAGAATGGGTAATCAAATAGATAAATGGGGATTATTGTATCAAAAAATAAGAGTTAATCTCACTGTATAGTTACATCAGATGGTTAGTGGGTGAATTTCCCTCATATCCAATGTTTCCTTATATCCCACGATCAAAGAATTCCCAAACTTATGCATTAGAAAATGCAGCCACATCACTAGCAGATCCAAATCGGGATGAGGCAATCATCAGTATTTCCCATCATTGTGTGGTTTCACCTATTGTTACAACTAAAATGGAGGAAATTAATGAAATCAGCCCTACTTTAGATCCTTATGGTCATTGTACGAGATGGATGATACCTATAATGGAATACCATCAAAATGGAGTACTTTCACCAAATAGAGTTAAAAAGAATAGATAAGGGGAAGAGTGTCCAATTTCACCCTTTATGATAGCCTAGATCCCAAGAAGATCCTCTACAAATAACGCTTTGATAGAGTCCTCTTTAGGTGTATTGATGGAGAAGAAAATGTAGCTTCCATGAAAGAAGTACATGCTGGAGTTTGTGGTGCTCACCATTCTAGGAATAGGCTTTCTGATCAAATCCTAAGTCTTAGATACATATTTCCTTCAATGACATAGAATTTCCTATATTTAACCAAAAAGTGTCACCCATATCAAGTTCATGCTATCATTATTAATCAATCCCTAGAGTTTCTACATACCGCTAAATATTCCTTTCCATTTTCTACATGGGGAATGGATGTATTAGGACCTTATCCTCTAACTATGGAAAAGATGTTTAAGTATATTCTTACTACTATAAATTTATTCTTTAAATAGGCTAAGGCAATACCTCTCCAATAAGTTGGATCTAAAATCATTTTATGTTTTTCAAAGCTAATATCATTACTAAATTTGGTGTCCCTAATACCATATTGATTGAAAAAGACACCAATTTCTATTCTGTTGTGGTAAAGAAGTTATATGATGAGAAAAATATCAAATCCAACCATTCATCTCACTATCATGAATCATCCAATGGACAGATAGAAGATTTCACCATTACCCTATCATATATACTCTAGAAAATGCGGGATAAAGATAAGAAATCTTGACCTAATAAACCGTTGCATGATTTATGGGATTATCGGACTACAACTCATAATACCACTCCGGAAGCTCCATTTTCATTGGTGTATGTAATAGATGTAGTTTTATTATTGAAATTCAATTTCCTTCTGTCCAAGTTACAATCTGTGATCATTTATTTATATATGAACAGTCTTAGAAGTGATTTGATGAGCTTGAATGATTATAAGAATGGATATTTCATACATTGCCTCATTTGGAAGTCAATCAGAATAGAATATCATGAGTTTTTAATAAGAAATTTCACCTCTGATTATTTCTTTAAGGAGAATTGGTATTAGTTCTCAGGACTCTGATGATACTAGGAACAAATCCTCCCAAGAATGATCCTAAGTTAGAAGGACCACACTATATACATAAGTTCTACACTAATGGAGATTATTTCATAATCTCAATGGATGGAGAACATATTACAACTCCATCCAATGCAAGATTCTTGAAGAAGTACTTTGTGTAATCACACAGAGTAATGTCCTCGATGCATGACATCAAAATGAAAAGAAAAATTTCCTAGTTGCAAGACATTAAACTGCATAGCAACCATATGAATCCATGCTACATTATGTTAAAATGTGTAGAATATTTGTCCTTGTCACACAATATTGAACTTTAGGACATAGTTTTCCCATGCAACATGACATTAAATTATACAGTTAACGTATTATTCATTTGACATTAATAAAACCCTTAAGATACAACAAATTGGAATCCCTTGTGGTTCTTTAAAAAAAATATGAGTTGCATCAATGCACAAGCATTACTCACATCATTGATACTCTTTAGGGTCACATGAGTTATACTTCTTCTTATATTTTAGATAGATCTGCATAGAGACCACATTTCAAGAACTATGTGTGGCTTGAATCTCATTTCAATGGGATATGTAGAGATGCCTAAATAACTAATCTCAGGCCCAGCCACAACCATAAAGAAATTTATTTCCCTTTTTCTTTTATTATATGATCCAAATATATACAAAGTACCATTATATGATATATGGTTTGATCTTCATACCATCTTGTGTCTTAAATTTAACCATTATTACATAATATGATTTAATCCCCTGTCTCTCACATCAAACTCAATTTCTGTGGGGAATGATTTTCTCAAGAACTACGTTTTTCATGATTCACATTCCAATGGGATATGTAGTGATTCCTAGATCTCTTTTCTTGGTCCCATAGAAAATATAAAAAACTCTCTTCTCCATGTCAAAACATGATAGATATGGGGAATAACCATAAGAACTACGTTTTGCTTGATTCTTGCAATAGAAAAATTTGTAGTGAGACTTGGTTTTTAACCCCCAGTCTAGATGTAATATTCCTTTTCACAACATCCTCACTACATGAAAATAATATACATGGACCTAAAAGAACTACATATAGCTTGATTATCATCTATATAAGAGATACGTAGTTACATTCAAATTTCCAATATTGGAGCCAAAAGTAGCATGATATGGAAAAGCATATTTTCTCCTATATACGAGTCAAATCTACATGAGGGAATTCAATTTATCTTCATATCATTACCCCTAATGTCATCACTACATTACTTTAAACTTCATAGTACTCAAAGAACTATGTATGGAATGATTCTTATCCCACTGAGAAATATAGTGAAGACTAGGCCTTAACCCATAGTCTCAGCCAAGAGATAAAATAAATTTCTACCTCTCCCACATATAATTTAAAATTTATGGAGGAGATCTTCATTTTGGGTCCTTTTTTTAGAGATCCCACCCAGGAAACAATAAATGACCCCAACTTCCTTACGAGTAAGATCCAAGTAAGGGAATCCAAACTCATGGCCAGTATTTATTTAAATATTTGGCTTACGCATTGAGAATCACCCTTTTCATATTTCATACTATTAATATTGAATACTTTAAGATCTTTATATTCTTTCTTTTTTTTCTACTGGAAGAGTTTCAAATATGTGAGAGGTCAATTTTCTAACTATGGAGTACATGCCCCTAGGTGTCCTTGCATAAGTCACCTACATAATATACATATCAGTCAAAAGATTCCACTATTTGGATATGTAGTATTTTCCTTAGTTGGCCTTGAATATTATAGCCCCCATAATAGGTTTAGTCAAATAATGGTAACCTTTTTCATGGTAAAATCCTCTTCTAACTCCTTCAAACATTGATAACAATTTATAATAATCCAAATATTATCTGTTTATATTTGTCCCATTACCTTTATCTCGATTCAAAATCCTCCAAGATTATGGTTTACACATTTTCCCATTCCATATGTTCAAAGAATCTTAAAATAACCTTGGATCATTTGACCAGATATCATACATTGTTTTTATAATATTATGGTCCTATTAACATGACCTAAAACTACACACACCATATATCCTAGGTTTTGGTCATACCATTGTAGAAATCATATTTTTATGATTCGTTTGAAATTGTGATTGGAAATACTCTTTTTGTATTCAGGTATTTTTCACTATAATACGAAATTTTTTCTTGGGAAAATCCAATTCATCATAAACATTCATCGACTATTAGCAACAAAATGTCAAATTCTTGAGATCTATTTTTTCTGAAAATGCAGTACATTCCCCAAGAGGCCTTGCATAAAATTCACCTACATAACAGGCATGTCAGTCAAAGCATACCACTATTTGGCTATGTAGCACATGCCATCATTAGTCCGGCATAATACTACCCCATAATGGGTTTTTCAAATAGTGGTAACTTCATTTTTTGGAATAGACCTAAATAAATTATATTAGACCTTTTGTACATGTCATTCATTAGATCTGGAAATTTCCAAATCCCAGTTTACATTTCTCCCTTCCCATACCTGAATATGGTGGCATGTTTCCAGAAAAATTATCATGAAATTAGAGTCTCATAAAACTTTTTTCAAAGAAAAATACCTTAACTTTAATTCCTCCAATGTCCTTATTGCATGAATTGAAAGTTCAAAGCATAATGTATTTACAGAAGAACTTGAATCAGCACAACATAATGTCCTCGTAGCATGACTTGAATCAGGACATCATAATATCCTTGCAGCATGACACTAAACTACATAACACAATGTCATAAATCCCCTTTCTGAACAATTTTAACCATTATCCACACACCAAATATTTATAATATAGGTTTATCCATTCATACCCTAAGTCGTCATAGATGGAACTTTACTCATAGATTTATTTCCTTTTCAAAACCACCCACTTAGGTATTGATTCACCCAAATATTAGTTTCACTTATCTATCAAAAATAAAATGTGAAAAATTTTAGATCTCTTTTGTCTTCCTATGTAGTACATTCCCGTAGGTGACCTTGCATAAAATTTACCAACACAAAATAAATTACAGTCAAAGGATACCACTATTTTGCTATGCATCACATGCCCCTATGTGCATAGCATAATACAGTCCCCATAATGGGTTTGTGAAGAAACAAAAACTTTATTTCTTGGAAAATACCTCTATGTTTATACTTCAAGATTTAGATTTGGTAACCATAAAAAAATAATGACTCATGATTTCCCATGGAAGTATCAAAATAATATTTGATAAAATCATAGCCATTATGCCTTCTTTGGGATCTAATTTCAAAATTTATGGTCAAAGGTATTCGACCATAAAAAATAGCCTTATTTGTCCAATACGAATGATGATAAACTACCCTTCAAAAAAGGATACATGGTACTCACCATATTGAAAACATTCAAAGGTAACTCTAGAAAAAATTCAATGACTCAGCTCACTAGACGTACATTTTTTATAGTTAGGAAATATTGAGAAATAAAAAGTCAAAAGATACCAATTTTATGTGGTTGATTGTGTAACCCTAGTAAAAATCCAAATATGCTAACTAGACCCATTGGCTTGGGTGAAAAATAGTGAATTTCATCCCTATCATTATAATTAGGGTTATCTAGTATGAGAGTATCATATTATTGAAGTCAATATTAACATTTCAATTAAAAGGAATCAAAGATGAAGATATAGGTGGTTAGAGACAAAATTCATCTCATTTATGAGTATAAATATCTAGTGGAACTTCCACAAACCAAATACTTTCTTTCATAAATCATAATAGGTTTTCAAAATAACTTCTCATTAAATTAATGGCCTCATGAGCTCCATTAGCTTCCTGTTGAAGTTCATTTAGCCAACTAGTCTCCTTCTCTTCATCTTGAAAATGTTCTTCCTTGGAATCGGCAATGGTCCCCCCCCCCCCGTCTTTTTGGACTTATTCTATTTATTCAAGATGTTTTTAAAAATCCCCTATAACAATATCCAAATCTTGTTAAAAACATAACCATTGAATGGTATTTAGGTCACATATAACTCTTTGACCTTTTTCATAACATTACCTCAGTATAAGACCCTCTCTTCATTTTAGATCCAATTATGAGGGGGTATTTTGTTGACACTCTCTTCCATCAAATTGATGAAAAAGTGACAAAGGGATATTCCTTAGAAAAATGAGGATAAAATACATGAAGAAAATCACGATTTCCTAGGCTTGAAATTTGGATCTCCCTAGTCAATCCATGGAACTTTCAGTGGGCCAGGTACTTGTGAATCTAAAGTACCAAACCTTTTTAAATTAGAAACACTTGAGTTCCTCCCATTCCTCTCAAAAAAACTTTAGTGATCCACTTCTAGGAATAACTTTGAATACTCTTGATGTCTTGAGTCATGTCTCACCCAAGTTTTAACATCCAGGTTGTTCACCACATAAGTAAACACCAGGTCTCCCAAGTATGTCGGTGTGCCAGAAACCTACATGGTCACCCCTATTTAATTCACCTTAACACTTTAGCTTATACAAGCCTTTAATCAATCCTTCTTTTAATTAATTCATGGAAGGTATTCCTCTATATTGTCTCCCTTGTCTGAAAGGCATAATGTTGAAACTTCCACCAAAACCTATTAACGTGCCAAACCCATGGGAATGTCACATAAACATATCTACCATTTACGGTTTTATATCCGCATTCAATGGTTTCCCACATTTTTTTATAATGGGGTCAGGATTCATAGAGTGTATGTGGGTTTCTATATTCACAGTCACATGGACTTGTCTTCTAGGAATAGTGTTTAGGAGTTCTTTTTTTGTAGGATTATAGTTTTTCCCATTCCCATCACTTATTGTCTTTAGAACCTTGAGCCTCAAGTCCCTGGTAGGAAAGGTATGGTTCAAACCTAATTTTTCTTTTGAACAAAGTAAATGTATCCCTCCCTTACTTGGACCAATTCTTGGGAATCCCTCTTCGTGTAAGCTCATATCCTTTCAGAATGGATTCAATGACCTCAAATGTCATCCCACATTGAAAGGTTCATCGCTCTACACCCTCATCCACTGTCGCCACCATAGTTCCATCCTCTTCCACCAGCAGAAGAGGAAAAGTTTGTTTTAATTTGTTGAATCATACATATCCAATTGGTTCTCACATTGATAATGACTCATGTGGTATTAGATATTTTTGATGATCAAACCATTTTCTAAAATACCTCTTGAATGAACTATGAGAACTATGATTCCAATCAAAACTGGGATATGTAGGAAGCCTTCCTAAGGCATGAGCTCCATCTCATCTCATCCATAAAATGGGATTCCTCTTTAGTAGTAAGCCCAAAATTAGACCCCCCAAATCACTAAGGCATCCTTTTTAGGAAGTAATTCCTGACACATTTATCTCGAAGGACTACACTCTCTTTTGGGACTCCCCAAACGGGGTGGTCTTTGATTCTAGTCTGAATGGGATACATAAAAAGCCTCCCTAAGGTTCAAACTCAACACTCCAAAACAACCCGGTTCTTACTGGCCCATATTCCAAAGAGTGTCTAATCCAACTTGGAAACTCATATCTCTTCTAGGTTCCTTGGGATGCTTAGGAATAAGTCCCACACCAAGCTTTGACTAGTCTCCTCCCACTCATATTTCTTTACCACAAGACATTAAACAATATTATTAGTTCCTTATCACACAACATTAAAAGGTATGATGTGTCCCATTAAGTGGTACTAAACTATGAGGGTTCTAATTACTTTCATAAGGATATTCATGTTTCCCATTTATGGGTATGATTCTAGCATAAAAACAAACTTACATATCTCTAGAGAATAATAAATTCAAGAGTGCCCCTCTGAGTGGCTTAAAACCCAGTACTATCATTAGTTCTCAATATATTTTTGTAATAACATTCCTTATTTCATACCTTTTTACATTAGTTCTCAATATATTTTTGTAAAAACTAAATTTTAAGGACATTTTTCATGGTTGAAATGTATTTTTTCATGATCAAACTATCATGATACATGTTCTAGTAGAAACATTGGACATATAAAAATATTGTTCCTCTAGTGTAATAGTTATATCATTTCTCATATCCTGAAATACATGAATCAAAAATGTCACATGATCTTTTTGATGTTTTATTGTGTATAATATCTACTTGGATATTTTACACTATAACCCTCATAATAAGAATATTAGTGGGTATTTATCAAAATAAATATCAATCAATTTCACCCAATAGACTATTAGTATAGAAAATGTTTTAGTATCTTCCTAAATCACATTTCATAGAAATGGATATAAAAAATTGATTTCCTCTTCTAATGTTGTAGCATCCTTGAACCCAGTAGCTCTAAGATGGTGTCTACTTCATTACATTTTAATAAGATACAAGGAATTACATCCCAAAGGACTGAAGAGTTTAATTTTATTGGTAAATTAGATGAAAAATTTAAATTCACAGGTGTAATGGCCCGGACCCTCCTGGCCCATTACTTTTCCAAAGTGAGGTTCCACCAAAACGGTGGCACCGTGAGGGTGGCACCGTGACGGTGGAACCGTGAGGGTGACACCGTGATGGTGGAACTATGAAGGTGGCACCGTGACGGTGGCACCGTGTCCCCTCGCCGAGCCTATCGTTCTTTTCCAGTTCCTGACTTTTCTGCTTCCGCAACGTAAGTTTCGACGTAAATTAATTCTTTTACTCTTTTAAAACTATTTAAAGCCCATAATTAATTCCTAAAAATCCCAAGAGACCTCCATGTGTAACTGGCCAACCGCGTGGTCAACCCATGACCCCCGCTCATTACGCGGTTTCGCATTCTCGCCGCAACCGTTTGCGGCTCTTATAAACGAAGGGTTAGCCATGGTTTCTTCTATTCTTGATCGCGGCTTTTCATGAAAATCTTCTCGTGCATCAGGCGATCTGCATCATTATGCATAGAGTTCCGCGCCCCAGCCTATGCATTGATAGACGAAGTGATTCTCGTTCAGGAGAGCCACATCGCTATCCGTGAAGTTCCTCCCCCGACCCCAGTATAGATCTGTGATCCAAGATTTAGGGAATTTCTCCTTCGTCTCTCTCTTTTGTGTATCATGCAGGGTGGGAGTTCTTTTGTTTCTGTAGAATTGGATAAATCAGACCTAATAAATATAATGAACTGATTCTATAAATAAAGAGGCGGGGGGGTTGTGATCGTTGATGTTGTTTAAATTATGATCATCTTTCTGATTTGTGCCGGCTTGCGCCTTCTGAAAATTGAGGCCGTTGGTGATCGTTGTTTGTGCACTAATGAACCCTCGTGGTGTTTTAAATGGCTTGTTCCTAATTATAAACTATTGCTGTGAAAAGTAAATTTGTTAATCACGTATACCCGGCTGAATAAATTGAAAGCACCAAGATCAATCCCTTCTATGCTAACCCCAGTCAAAACACGGAATTGAAATCATGCAGTGTGTTAAATCTTATAAATCTGAAAATACAGGCATGGACCTGCTTAGTGTTGGTGACATTGGTTTGGTTGTTTTATTTCACGGGCCGATTGCTGGAGATGTGGGAAGGGATGATATCCCCTGTTTTTATACTCTCGATGGTTGTGGAATCGGGGATGGGATCCCCTGTTGTTATGGATTCAGTGGTTGTGAGTTTTAAGACCTCGTGGTTACTTGTTTATATCACGAATTGGGGTGGGATCCTCTGTTGATGAGAAACCATTTCGGGGGACACGGGGTGGTGTCTTAGGGTTGTCTGGTTCCAGGACTTCGAGAGTTCTCGCTTTTCCTTGTTGTTGTAATTTTACAAGAGAATCGAGTGTGAATGTTTGAATTGACAATTGATTGGATTATTTTCCTTGGTTATGCTTATGGTGTTAGTTGCGTAGTAGTGCATGAACTTATTTGAACATTATCACTAAACATGAAAACAAGAATAGGACAAATGGGTTTTTTTGGCGAGATTTGTGACTCGGACTTGAGTGCTGTTGTGATCTGTGGGCTGTCTGAAGAAAAACCTAGCTTGGGTGAGTGCTTGTTACCTATATATATACTTGTATCTTTGTGTTTCTTATTCGCGCCCCACCCAAGTTGAGCACTTAGTGTCGAACACCCCCATTTGATGGGGGAGGGGGGTTTTCCCAACTCGATTCTTAGTGGTTAGTTGTTATCTCCTTTTCCGATCCCTTTTCCAGATAGCCCAAGTATCTTCGGGCAGGCTGTGATGGCCTGAGGTCCATTATTAGCCCAAGAACCTTCGGGCGGGGTAGTGTGATGGTTGTCCAGGTGTGTGAGGCAGGTGGTTTCCCAAGTGTCTTCAGGATGAGGCCCAGGTGTCTTCGGGCGTGGAAGTGGATCTTCTAGCCCAGGTTTCTTCGGGCGTGGTGGTAGTTTTTCTGGCCTCGGTGTTTGCAGGCGTGCTTACGTGTGACAGTTGTGGCCCAGGTCTTTGCGGGCGGGATTCAGCAGTGGGACTCTGTGCGGTTGTGGCCCAGGTGTGTGCGGGCGGGTGTGGCAGTGGGACTACAGCGAGAATGGTGGGATTGGTTCGATGTGTAGGATGTCTCAATAACCAGTGGGAAAGTGGCAAGGGGTACCCAAACATCGATGTGCTCTTATTATATATATTACTTGACTTGTGTTATTTGGGGAGTGTGCCTTGGTGAGGCATGGGTGGATAGTTTTCCTTGAAAGGTGTTTGGTTTACTCCTTTTTCTCACTGGACTTTAGTACATTCCCCCACTTGTGCACGAGAGTCTTTGGTTTTCCCTACTAAGTGTACTTGTATGCTCACCCTACGTATATAAAACTGCTTTCAGGTTTTCAGGAGGACTTCGGGGATCGCGTGGGACCATACTAGCTCGGACCTTTGGGGCAGTTGTAGTTGTTGTTTTTCTTTCTTTGGTACTTACATTGGTAGTCAACTTTTGTACTTTGTGGCTTTTACTTTTGAAACATGCATGTGGGAATGATTTACTTTTGGATTTACTTTTCTTTTAGTTTTGGAGTTGTTGGGTTCCATCATCTTATCTCCCGATCTTGTAAAATAGAAAAAGGGTAATGCCTTCCATTTAGTGTGCGATTATATACCCTTGGTGCTAGTCGCCATTTCGGGACCTATTAAAGGTGGGTTTCGGGGGTCATTATCTCTTCTTCAACTTAAAGAAGGAAGGGTCTATCAGTCTGCTGACCCTTCCCTCCTTTTGGTGATGGCGGGTCGTGACAGAATGGTATCAGAGGTGATGGTTGAGAGATAGGATGGAGTCTTGAGTTAGGCACAGTGAGGATTACATGGGATGTTGAGGAAAAAGTGTTGGGTGACCTTGGTGCGTGAATTAGGCCAGGGAAGACCGGCTAGGACACGGGATTTTAGGGCCCCCCGTGATCTGATGCAAGGACTCTAGACCTACCGAACGACCATGTGAGGCCACGCTAATTGTAGGGTAGAGACCCTAGGAAAAGTACATGAATCATAATGACTTTTGTTCTCGTGTTTCTGGGATATCTTGGGAATTAAGAATAAATTAAAATTTTAAGAAGTTTGAAGAACGAGATTCTCCACTACTTGGGCTTGGGCATTCCTTGTTTACTTTGCAGCTATGGCACCTGGAAGGCGACCACATGTGGTACAGGCGATCGGGGCCCCGGAGACTACTTTGGCCGATCGGCAGAGAGCTGATCGAGAGGAAGAGGACGACCAGTGGAAGAAGACTCTTCAGGCCTTCCAGCGATAGACCCTCGAGATGTACGAGGACAACACCTCTGACATGAAGACAGAAGGCTGGCTAGAGGAGCTAGTGATAGCCTTCAGCCTAATTCGGGCCCCGACCGAGTACTGGGTCCCTCTGGCCGTCAGCCAGATGTGGGGAGTGGCGCGTCAGTGGTGGACGCTTTACCTGGGGGAGAGGAGAGAGGCTGAGGTGGCATGGGCTGATTTCGAGAGGGAGTTCCAGGTCGAATTCCTCTCTTCGACGATGAAGGCGGAAAAGAGACAGGAGCTACTCTCCCTCTAACAAGAAGAGTATGTCTGTGAGGGAGCTAGGGATCAAGTTCAAGGACCTCCTACGTTTTTCTCTGGACCTCTTTCCCGAAGGGGAGTCTCGGGCAAGGCGTTTAGAGGAGGTGCTCCGACCCTCCCTCCAGTATGTTGTTACCCCCTTTTCCCTGCCGACATACTGGGAGGTCCAGAAGAAGGCCGAAGTGGTGGAGAGGATGAACGCTCTAGGAGGTGTGTCATGAGAGGGGATCCAGCTGGGACCATCTAAGGGGAAGGTCGTCAGCACCAGGCCTCCAGCATCAGGACCCTCCAGGTTCCGACCAGTAGGGAGCAGACCACAGCAGTTTCAGTTTCGAACCCCCAGTCCTCACCCTTTTCCTTGGGGCCCAGGACTGCGGTGCTTCGTCTGTGGGAGCCCTGGACATCTCCGGAGTCAGTTCCCATACCGGGTATAGTACGGCGTTGGCGGACAGCCCCAGCACCCGCCCCAACAACAGCTTCCATCTAGGCCCTTCTAGCAGCAGCAGCAGGGACAGCTAGCTCCCGCTCCTCCGAGGGAAGACGTAGGAAGAGGAGGCCGACCTCAGGGCACTCCTCAGGGACCTCGACGAGAGCATGGTCAGGTAGGTGACCAAAAGCTGAGGGGCAGAGGAGCCGGGCATGGACAGCTACACGCCATGTAGGTAGAAGTTCCAGCAGGGTCGGAGGTTGTTCGAGGTACGATCAGTTTGTTTAGCACTCTTGCTTATGCTTTGTTCGATACTGGAGCTTCGCACTCCTTTGTTGCACCCAGACTAGACTATGCCTTGGGTCTAGATGTCGAGATACTTCCAGTGCCCCTGGTGTTGAGCACACCAGTCGGAGGTCAGACCGACTTTTCGTTTGTTTGTCGAGGATGTAGACTGATGATGGGGACACATCAGTCGGTTAGGGATCTTCTTCTGCTACAGATATAGCCATACGATGTCATCCTAGGCATCGACTGGCTATTCTCTTTGTGCGCCGTCATCGACTGTTTCTGAAGAAGGGTCATGTTCTTGGACTTGGGCGGCCAGCGTGTTACCTTCACCGGCGAGCAGAGCGGTCAGAAGGGCAGCAGGCGAGAGGAACCCCTCATCTCCTTGTTAGAAGAGTTGTCAGTAGAGTTAGTAGATGCTGAGATGGTGGGGGTGCCATAGGTTGTCCATGAGTTTATGGACATCTTTCCAGAGGAGGTGACGACTCTACCCCCTCGACGTGATATCGAGTTCGGGATAGACCTGCAGCCCGACGCTCTTCCAAACTCGATGGCTCATTACCGGATGGCACCTTTAGAGTTACGGGAGTTGCGGATTTAGATAGATGGTCTGATGAAGAGGGGTTATTTTCGGCCGAGTGCATCACCATGGGGTGCTCCAGTATTTTTTGAAAAGAAGGAAGATGGTGGTCTCAGGTTGTGCATAGACTACAAGAGGCTGAATCAGGTGACGATCAAGAATCGCTACCCTCTTCCGAGGATAGACGATATTTTCGACCAGCTGAAAGGGGCAGGATGGTTCTCGAAGATCGATCTGCGGTCAGGGTACCACCAGTTGAGAGTGAAGGAGAGCGACATCCCGAAGATGGCCTTCAAGTGTAGTTATGGACACTTCGAGTTTTTAGTCATGCCCTTCGGTGTTACGAACGCCCCGGATGTGTTCATAGGGCTTATGAACTCCATCTTCTGGGAGTACTTGGATCGGTTCGTGGTTGTGTTCATCGACGATATCCTGATCTATTTGAGGTCAGAAGAGGACCATGCAGAGCACCTGAGGACAGTTTTGGAGGACCTCCAAAATCATCATCTCTATTGGAAGTTGTCTAAATGTATGTTCTGGACACAAGAAGTGCACTTCCTCAGGCACGTGGTGTCCGAGCAGGGGGTAGCGGTGGACCCATCAAAAGATGAGGCGGTTGTTTCTGGGGAAGCACCCAAGAATGTGGCAGAGGTCCGTAGTTTCGTGGGATGGAAGGTTACTATCTGAGGTTCGTACCCAACTTCTCCCGAGTAGCAGCCCCTTTGACAACCCTTACCAAGAAGGACCAGGTTTTCAGGTGGAGTGAGCAGTGCGAGTCAGCCTTCATCTATCTGAAAGAGAAGTTGGTTAGTTCCCCAGTGCTGAGACTACCAGAAGAAGGGGCGGCCGATGAGGTGTTCTGTGATGCTTCAGGACAGGGCCTGTGATGTGTGTTGATGAAGCGACAAGGGGTGATCTCTTTTGGGTCCAGGAAAATATGCCCTCATGAGCGTAATTACGCCACCCACGACCTAGAGCTTGCAGCGGTCGTTTTTGCACTGATGTTATGGCGGCACTACCTCATCGGAGAACGCTTTGTGGTCTTCACGAATCACAAAATCTTGAGGTATATCTTCTCCCAGCGGGACCTAAACTTGCGATAATGGAGATGGGTGGAGTAACTCCAGGATTACGACTTCGAGATCTCTTATACTGAGGGCAAGGTCAATGTAGTGGCAGATGCCTTGAGAAGGAGGACGCAGAAGGATGTGTTCCGAGAGTCAGCGGATGCTTAGAAGGCGATGGAGGAGTTGGCTACTTTACACATGGATGCGAGGATGGATAGCAGTAGAGGCTGCCTATATCAGATGGTAGTGCAGTCATCTCTGTTTCGGCAAGTGGAGGAGTCTCAGTGGGGAGACCCGGAGTGCGAAGTGATGCGTGACCGAGTTGACCAGGGCAATGCTCCAAAAGGATGGGCAGAGGATGGTAAGAACCAGATTCTTTTCTAGAAAAGGTTGTTTGTTCTGGGAGTGATGCGCGACAAGGTTCTCAGTGAGTTCCACAACTCACCCCTGGCGGTACACCCAGGAGTTTCCAAGATGTACCAGGGAATGAAGGGACAGTTTTGGTGGCCCAGAGTGAAGCGAGAAGTGGCAGAGTTTGTGGCCAAGTGCTTAGTGTGTCAGCAAGTGAAGGCTAAACACCGAGTTCCAGGAGGCCTACTGCAGTCTCTAGATGTCCCCGAGTAAAATTGGTACGACATCTTGATGGATTTTGTCACAGGAATACCCAATGTACAAGGGGATACAACTCCATCTTGGTGGTAGTGGACAGGTTAACTAAATTGGCTCACTTTCTGGCGATCAGGGAGTCGAGTGCAGTGGATACTTTGGCACTATGGTATGTGGATGAGGTGGTGCGGTTGCATGGAGTTTCAGGGTCTATAGTCTCGGATAGGGATGCACAGTTTACCTCGCGAGTCTGGAGAGGATTGGAAAATGCATTTGGCACTCAGTTACGCCTTAGCACTGCTTTCCATCCCCAGACAGATGGACAAACAGAGCGCACCATCCAGACCTTGAAGGATATGTTGCGAGCATGTGTTATGGACTCAGGAGGATCATGGGTGTGACACTTTCCCATGTTAGAGTTCTCCTAAAATAATATATATCACTCTACCATCGGTATGGCCCCGTTTGAAGCCTTGTACGGGAGGCCCTGTCGTTCACCTATGTGTTGGGCTTAAGTAGGAGAGGCTGACATCCTTGGCCCGGAGGTGGTGCAGAACATGACAGAGAAGGTTCAGCTCATACGGGGAAGGATGAAGGAGGCCCAGGACTGACATAAGTCATATGCTAATACCAGGAGGAGGCCCTTGGAGTTTGAGGTTGGAGACCATGTGTTCTTGAAGGTCTCCACTCGGCGTGGGTAGCGGAGGTTCGACAAGGGTAGTAAGCTTTCTCCCAGGTTCATCAAACCCTTCGAAGTGTTGTGGTGGGTCGGCGAAGTGGCTTATCACCTAGTGTTACCACCGCCTCTACTGAGGTTACATGAAGTCTTTCATGTGTCTCAGCTCCGTCGGTATCTGCACGACGATTCACACGTCCTTGATTGGGGTGAGCTGGACATCGAGGACGACGTGACCTTTGTGGAGAGACCAGTGATGATCGAGGATCGCAAGGATAAGGTGCTTTGTGGGAGAACCATTCCCTTGGTTCGTGTGTTATGGAGACATAGTGGGATTGAGGAGAGTACATGGGAGAGGGAAGCACAGATGCGTACCCAGTACCCAGATTTGTTTTAAGTTTTGTTCCTTGTTGTACCTGTTGTGGTAGAACGTTTTGTCTTTTGGCTATGAAATGTACTGGTTTTCTTTCCTCTGATTGTGTGTGAAAAGCCCTGGCTATGGGGGAGGAGAGAACCTGACCCAAAATCAAGACGCCTTAAGTTGGATGCGATTAAACCAGTGCGGGTGAGTCAGTGCTGCCCAAAGAAGATAATATCTTGACATGGGGGAGGAGACTCCCCAACCCACATGCCTGGACAGTTTGGCATGGTATGTTGCTAGGTTCTTGACAGGGAAGTGTTTTTAGTTAGCATGGGTTCACTTCTAAGAGGTATCTTTCATGGTGGTTGTTTGGACCCTCTCTTTCCTTCTTGGGTTGTTTTGATTCTCGAGGGCGAGAATCGTTTAAGAGGTATCTAATGTAATGGCCCAAACGGCACCGTGACGGTGGCACCGTGACGGTGGAACCGTGACGGTGGCACCGTGACGGTGGCACCGTGACAGTGGCACCGTGACAGTGGCACCATGTAATGGCTCATACCCTCCTTGCCCATTACTTTTCCAAAGTGAGGTTCCACCAAAATGGTGGCACCGTGACGGTGGCACCGTGTCCCCTCGCCGAGCCTTTCGTTATTTTCCAGTACCTAACTTTTCTGCTCCCGCAACGGAAGTTTCAACGTAAATTAATTCTTTTACTCTTTTAAACCCATTTAAAGCCCATAATTATTTCCTAAAAATTCCGAGAGACCTCCATGTGTAACTGCCCAACCACGTGGTCAACCCACGACCCCCGCTCCTTACGCGGTTTCGCGTTCTCACCTCAACCGTCCACGGCTTTTATAAACTAAGGGTTAGCTGTGGTTTCTTCTTTTCTCGATCGCGGCTTTTCACGAATAGCTTCTGGTGTATCAGTAAAGCCGCATCGTTATGCGTAGAGTTCCGCGCCCGGCCTAAGCATTGATAGATGAAGAAATTATCATTCAAGAGATCCACATCGCTATCCGTGAAGTTCCTCCCTCGGCCTCACCATAGATTGTTGATCCAACTTGTAGGGAATTTCTCCTTCGTCTCTCTTTTGTGTATCATGCAGGGTGGGCATGCTTTTTTCTGTAGAATTGGATAAACCAGACCTAATAAAGATAATGAAACAATTCTATAAATAAATAAGGGGGGGTGTGATCATTGATTTTGTTTAAATTATGATCATCTTTCGGATTTGTGTCGGCTTGCGCCTTCTGAAAATTGAGGTAGTTGGTCGTCGTTGTCTGTGCACTAATGAACCCTCGTGGTGTTTTAAATGGCTTGTTCCTAATTGTAAACTCCTGCTGTGAAATGTAAACAGGTTATTCACGTATACCTGGATGAATAAATTGAAAGCACCATGACCAATCCCTTCTGTGCTAACCCCGGTCAAAACACAGAATTGAAATCATAGAGTGTGTTAAATATTATAAATCTGAAAATACAGGCATGGCCCTGCTTGGTGTTGGTGACAGTGGTTTGGTTGTTTTCTTTAACGGGCCAATTGCTGGAGATGTGGGAGGGGAGGAGATCCCCTATTTTTATACACTCGATGGTTGTGGAATCATGGATGGGAACCCCTGTTGTTATGGATTCGGTGGTTGTGAGTTTTAAGACCCCGTGGTTACCTGTTTATATCACGAATTGGGGTGGGATCATCTGTTGATGAGAAACCATTGGGGGGACACGGGGTAGTGTCTCAGGGTTGTCTGGTTCTAGGACTTTGAGAGTTCTCACTTTTCCTTCTTGTTGTAACTTTACAAGAGAACCGAGTGTGAATGTTTGAATTGAAGATTGACTAGATTATTTTCCTTGGTTATTCTTATGGTGTTAGTTGCCCAGTAGTGCATGAAATTATTTGAATATTACCACTAAACATGAAAACAAGAATGGGACAAATGGGTTTTGTTGGCGAGAGTTGTGACTCGGACTTGAGTGTTGTTGTGATCTGTAGGTTGTCTGAAGAAAAACCTAGCTTTGGTGAGTGCTTGTTACCTATATATATACTTGTAGCTTTGTGTTTCTTATTCGTGCCCCACCCAAGATGAGCACTTAGTGACGAACACCCCCATTTCATGGGGAAGGGTGTTTTTCCCAACACTATTCTTAGTGGCTGGTGATTAGCTCCTTTTCTGCTCCCTTTCCCAGATAGCCCAAGTATCTTTGGGCAGGCTGTGATGTCCTGAGGTCCATTATTAGCCCAAGAACCTTCGGGTGGGGTAGTGTGATGGTTGGCCAGGTGTGTGCGGCAGGTGGTTTCCCAAGTGTCTTCGGGATGAGGCCCAGGTGTCTTCGGGCATGGCAGTGGATCTTCTAGCCTAGGTGTCTTCGGGCGTGGTGGTAGTTGTTCTGGCCTAGGTGTTTGCAGGTGTGGTTACGTGTGACAGTTGTGGCCCAGGTGTTTGCAGGCGGGATTCGGCAGTGGGACTACGTGCGGTTGTGGCCCAGGTGTGTGCGGGCGGGTGTGGCAGTGGGACTGCGGTAAGAATGGCGGGATTGGTTTTATGCATAGGATGTCTCAATTACCAGTCGGAAAGTGGAGCGGGGTACCCAAACATCGATGTGATCTTAATATATATATTACTTGACTTGCGTTATTTGGGGAGTGTGCCTTGGTGAGGATTTGGTGGATAGTTTACCTTGAAAGGTGTTTAGTTTACTCCTTTTTCTCATGGGACTTTTGTACGTTCCCACACTTGTGCACGAGAGTCTTTGGTTTTCCCTAATGAGTGTACTTGTATGCTCACCTTTCATATATAAAACGGCTTTTAGGTTTCCAGGAGGACTTCGGGGATCACGCGGGACCATACTGGCTCGGACATTTGGGGAAGTTGTAGTTGCTGTTTTAATTTCTTTGGTACTTACCTTGGTAGTCACCTTTTGTAATTTGTGGCTTTTACTTTTAAATCATGAATGTGGGAATGATTTACTTTTGGCTTTACTTTTCTTTGAGTTTTGGAGTTATTGGGTTCCATCAACTTATATCCCGGTCTTGTAAAACAGAAAAAGGGAAATGCTTTCCATTTAGTGTGTGATTTTATACCCTTAGTTCTAGTCGCCACTCCGGGACCTATTGAAGGCGGGTTTCGGGGGTCCTTATATCTCCTTAAACTTAAAGAAGGAAGGTCCTGGTAGTCTGCTGACCCTTCCCTCCTTTTGGTGAAGGCGGGTCGTGACAACATGACATTATAAAATATAAAATACACAAATTATTTTTATTGAATATTACATTATTCCATTTAATGTATCCATATATGTTTATCATAAAACACTTCTTAGAATCAATGGAAAATAAAATATATGAAATGGGTGAGAAAATATTCTCAGTAAATGAAGGCATACAACATACGATATCATGAATAAATTAGTAATAATTCGTATGGAAAGGTAAATAACTGAAACACATTCCATTTAGTCAATAGATGGGAAAAATATGACAGGAATAAATAATGATCAGATAATTCCAAATAAACAATCACTTAATATTGAAACATAACCATGGGTATTAAAACTAATATAATAATAATATAGAATATCAATAACTGAATACATAATGGTGTAATTCAAAATTGTGAACTTCTAATATAAAACATTTAGGCCTTTTGTAAATACATCTAAATAAATGGGCATGGACTCGGCCAAAAACCCAATACATTTTGTCTCATGAGACCTACCAATTAATCATGGGGATATAGAAGGCCCCACCCATCACTTACTAAGTCCAATTTCTTCCTCATATTAAAGGATTGAATCAAAAAAAACCTAAACAGTTTTTTGAAAAATTAACATATGTAATGTTAATACATAACCCAATAAATAAAAATAATCACAATCTATCAAGAGTAAAATGGTAAATGGTAATAAAATTGTACATTCTTATTCAAAATTATCATTAAAATTATAGAGAAATAATAAGGATGGTATCAATTCCACATATTCTTAGTAGATTAAAATTAAATTAGATCATTGATGTCATTAAGGAATAGAAATTCCATGAATATACCCTTAATTTTTTTTGTAAAAAATAACTTTTACATTTTGAAAATCACATTTTAAAATAAAAATATCAAAAATAAATAAAATTACATTTCAATTAAAATAAAATCTTTATTTTTGTAAAATAATAATTAAAATAGTTATTTTTCATGACCATGGAAAAAAATTTATGCAGTATATGTTTTCAAAATGATTCCATTCAAATTTTTTGTAAAATCCATAATGGAATTGTTTTGAAAATGGCATGAAGATTCCTTTAAATAAATTCTAAAAAAGTAAAAATGGTTAAAAAAAATAATCACTAAATCATTTTTAAATGTTTAAAACATTTTTGAAAACATTATTAGAAAACATGGGTAGTGATGAAAAATGATTCCTTGCCATAGGGGGAAACAAAGTTGGATTTTCATAAAACCATTTTATTAATCATTTCAAGTTCCAATTGCTGGAAAATGGTACTATTCCTTGATAAAATTCATGAATAACTATATTTTAAATAAATATATTTAATATAGTATATAAATATCAAAATATTCCACCTTGGTATTTGTAAACATAAACAATCCGTAATAATGACTAAATTGTGAAATAAACCCTTACCACTTTCATAACATCTGAATTGGAATCCCCATAAAATAAGTGAAATAAATTGAAACATTACTTAACTTGAAGATAAATATAATCATGATATAAAACACCAAATGGTTAGTATACACATCACACAAATTAAAGATGTGTTGAATATGGAATATATCTCGTGGAAGCAAATGTATGATTGGAAACCCTTAGTCAGTTCTGATTTCATTCATACATGTTTACGACTCATGTATATTGTTTTTAACAATGATATTAAAATTTAAATAGAACCATACTAAAATTTATAATATCATATATTATCCTCTTCTTGAATTTTACAACTAATTTTTTTATAATATTTCATTATTTTCATTCTTTTTTATGTAAAATGATTTTTTTATCATTACAATTTATTATTGAATGTTTTTTTATTGTGAATAGGATGAAAATATATATCTTATAAATAATTATAATAATGTTATAAATATAATATTTACTCATTAGATACATTTTTTATAATCATTTATGAATTTTGGACATAGAAAATGAATCGAAAAACATCATGGATATGGTAGGTCATACTTACGCAAAAGAAATGATATCATTCTCCTAATATGTGAATGATTAAGATATAAAATAATATAATAATTTTCTAGAATAAATATCATCTCACATATTAATTAATTTTATCCTTATTATATTCTATATAATGTGTAAGTGAAAAACAATTCACATCACTTCACGGGGAGGTAGACCGTCATACACACGAGTGAAAATATAATATTTGAAACGTAATTCAATGTAAAAAGTTATATGTAATATTAAAATTAAATAGGTATAATATTTTAAAAAATATCATTTTTATTTGGTAAATCCATCATTATATCCATCCTTAAATGGTGGTGATAGAAAATGAACAGCATCAGTTCGCTAGGCTATAGTATGTCATACACAGAATCGATGATTTTGTTCCCCATTTTATGGAAGTAGATAGGGATAAATATTATGTCATCAACATTATAAAATATAAATATATGTAATATAATTGTTCGATTTTATTTTATTTTCTAATATAAAAGTTAAGTTGGAAAAATAGGGATTAAAATTATTGATATTTGTTAAGATAATTAACTTATCTAAGAGAAAAACCTCCTTTAGATCTCCACATAAGGACCCTAGGTATTGTCATTCGGGAGGCCAAGAATATCTATAATATTTATTTTTATTTTAAGGAGATATTTTGGTAGTTTCTATATAGTAAAAAGGGTTTGATAGGTATTATTAAGTGAAGGGAGTGAGTTCCCTTATTTAAGTGGTGGTCGGGAACCCTCTTGGAAATTAAATGGAATTTTACTAAAACAATCTAAAATAATAATTCCATTAAATTGTAAAAATCATCCCAATTACCCTATATTCAAACATGATAAGTATACAGTGGAACTATATATTAATTTTTATATTTTCTCAAGTCGGCAATCCATTTTAAAACTTATCTTCTAATATTAACCCCATGCTAAACCCATTTTTACCTTAATTATGATAATTAATTTTTATTGTTTTCATTAATCATTCCTTTAAAAAAGTTATGTTGAAATTTCCATATAACATAAATTATTTTAATTAAAGATATGGAATCAATTTTTTGAAATTAAATTCACATAATTTTAATATTTTTATTTAAAATTACACCCATAGGCATGATGAAAAAGCTGGTTTTCAAAGAGAAAATTATCATAAATATAGAAGGTTTTAATATACAAATTCATGGTGGAATTTATTCCAAAGAAATAAATTAGTTGTTTTGTAATATAATTGACCTATTGTTAATTTAATAACAATTTAAATTATAATTTAACTTTGGTAAATCATTTAAAATAAATACTATCATTTAGTGAAAAATAATAATTTTCATTATTCATCGAAAAATTACATATTTCAGAAAAATACAAAAAATTCACTCTAAGATAATTTCGATATTAAAATTTGAAAAATAAATTTTATTTTGTCACAAAATGTTTCTAAAAGTGATAGAAATTAATTTGAAAATAATTTCATAAGAATCAATGCAACCAATTTCATTCAAGAATATATTTTTCCATAAATCATTTCCAAAACATTCAAGTGGTTCATATTTTATTTCTAAAGAATTGATATCCATTTAATTTATTTCATAAATTTGTAAAAAATATAATTTTAGTAATTTTTTTTTAATATCCAAAATCAACCATTTAACTGTATGGTCATGTTGGTCATGTTTAAATAATAATATTTTAATATAGTATTGCATTTCATTCAAACCCTATATTATATACTTAGCAAGCAATCAAAGATATTAAAATTAAATAAATATATCATAAAGTCTCGTGGTTTTATATTCACTTCTAGGCTTGGTTTTTTTATCGTAAACCCTATGAAATAATATGTTCCAACTTTTAAAATCTCGAGGTGTTACATTCTACACCCATAAATTAATTACATTCTCGCAATTTAATCTGGATATCAATAATAATGGGTTCAAATTTTGATATTATATTCATTGAAAAACTACATATAAAATAGGTTAATAAAACATCATCTTAATAAGATATAAAGAGATGTATAATTTTCAAATAGAATATCACATTAGTAGTTTTTGAAGTAGGTGAACATTGGTGGAATTTCATGTTGGGGACATGGAAGAAAAACATAAATTATTATGGAGAGTGATAGATCTCATTGATCAAAATAAATTAAATGGTCAATGGAATATTAAAGACCCAAAAAAATTATAATTTGAATATTTAAAATACCACCAATTTAATATAATTCATATCACTAGGATAACATTTTGTTTTAGTATCCTTTAAATAGAGTTAAATTTTTAACATCTAGACTAAGAAAATTTCAAAATATACTTACTTGGTATCTTTATATTTTAGAAGAACAATTTCACCATTTTTATGTGGTATGGTCAATTCTTAATTCAATTATTAGTCCAATAAATGAATATCCATGATGAAATTTTTATACCTGAAGCACTAAAATTTACATTAAATGTATCATAAGATCTTGAAAATACTGTCAAGTCTCTCCATTTATTTCTAAAAAATACCAAAACAAACATGGTTATCACAGGTCATCAAATTTAATACATAAATATCTAAATCTAAACAGTAATACCACTATTATAACATTAATGCTTATACAAAAACTATTTTAACTAAAAATAATTATGTATTAATTGGGACCTCATGTATATTAGTGGTAGGTGTTAAAAACATATTATCCTTTTGTTGTGGGTTCTAGCCCTGTTTCCTTATCCGATGTGACAGGTTGCGACCTGTCTTGTGGGATTTCCTTTTTCTAAAACCATATTAATATAATTTCTATATTGTTACCATTTTTTGTAACCCATAATTACCTCAACATCATAGATTATATAAACCAAAACGTTTACAAACACCTTCATGAAAAACACTTTATCATTATTCTCTTAACATCAGGCACATATTAGGTGTAATCCTCCATCAATCATGTGTTTTCTAGGAAGTTAAACTTACAACTGAATCCCTTTTATTGGTACTATTAAACACATTCTTGAAAATCTATAAATAAATACAACTACAATACAATCCTCATAAATCACATAATTCTTATAACCATAATAACATTGATTAAAATACTCCTATAACATAATTCTTGAATCCATGAACAAGTATATTATTCCCTCCACTACATCTACAGTAATATCATAAGCTTAATATTGATCCATTTTCTTCTATTGAGTTATATTTACTTGAAACTTGGGGAATTATTTTGCATAGTTTCACATATCTTGATATTAGAAGCATTCAACATTGGAATATTCATTCTTACCCCTAAAATAATGAGTATGGATCCTTTAATCCATACTTGAATCAAATACTATTTTCATTTAATTATGTAATAAGGAGTTTCCTTCCACAATTATCACATGTTGGAAAATCATTCTTTTTTTATTCTCCCCTTTGTATTTCATTTTCCTTATCATCCTCATATTCTCTTCCATCCTATTGGAAGTGATTATACATGATTAATTATTTCTCTATCTTGATAGCATGTGATACTATATCCTCATATGATGATAATTTTAGGGATACTAGTGCCTTCAGAGGACAGACACAATCCCATAAAAGAGATTGTTAATCTATCCATTTGGATTATATTGGTACTCCACATCATGATTTGATATCCTTGTAAAGTTGGATTTATAGATAGAAACATTTTCCTCTTATTTCAATTTTATAATCAAGAATTATCTTTCCATATCCGCTTATTGTTCAGGAGGAAAATATTTTTCCAATAAGTGTAACTTGAAATAATTATTCTCTATTTATGTTATTTCTTCTTCATCCTTAGTGTTTTGAACTAATTAACACAATTGATACACATATGCCAATAAAAGATAAAATGTCATGGAAACATTCTCTCATTCACTAATTCCCAGAGTATGATTTATCTTCTCTACGGAAGAATCCATTACTGATATAAAAATGGAATTATATTCCCATTGAATGATGGAGGATACTAATTCATAAATCCTTCTAACATAATTACACCACAAAGTGGATAAAAATGCTAGTCCATATATGAAATTTTATTACTCATAACCTAAGTCATCTTCCTAAATATTTTTATAATTTTATCAACTCCTTCTCCAACTCTATATCCATATCCAATATATTTCCAATGGAAAATTCCTATATGGGTTAAGTGCACTGATACAGTTCTCATTCCTTCTATTAGCATCCACTCCTAAAAAAGTGCACGCACTATATTACATCATTAAATCATGAAAGCTAATTTATAATACCAAAAATAGTTAAACACTTAAAGTAAATTTAAATATTTATCCATAGATAATATCATAATCATAAAAATAGATTCTATGGGGATATCATTATTTTCAACTCTTTCGGAATGATTTATAAATAAAATATGATTAATCATAATCAAATAACTTCGGAGTGTCAAACAAGGTATGAATTATATTTCATTGTAACACACCAATTAATGATCTGTTCAATACCATTGCACCATCTTCAGAGTTTTTACTCATAGGTAAATCTTATTTTGAACCCTATCCACTTGTATTATCCAGAAAAGGGATATATTTGATAGGAAAATCAATATTATTTCATCCTTTCAAAAACATTATCAATTTCTTATATACATATCCTGAAATTCAATCATATGGTTTTTTTCACTAGTGTATATTTTCCTAAATCTAGTTCTCAAGGTTTCTAATAACCTTCCTCTAATACCAACCGTAGGAACTCGGACCCATGTATCCTATAGTTAATGTATACATTGTTATGTTATCATAAGATACATGAAATTTCAACATGATGTACCAAATAGTTAAGTATTTTTATTTAACTAGATTCATACTTGAAGTTCACATTACATATTAAAATATAAAATAAAAATATTATTTTTCTCTAAAAACACCATTATTAATTTTAATGTATCCCTATACATCAATATTAAAACACATCATGGTATCATGGGGAAAATATAACATAAGGGATGAGATCCTATGATCTTTAAGTGTTATAGTACAATGAAATAAATCATTAATAAATAACTCCTAATCATTATGGAAAGGTAAATAATTGAAACACAGGAAATTTAATCAATAAATTAAGCACAATATGGTAGAAATAAATGATTAAGAAATAATGAGATATTAATAATCACATGATCATGAAATGTTCTAATGGAAATTCTACCTAATAGAATAATTACATGGTATATTAATAACTAAATTCATAATGGTGGAATGAATGATGTGGGACATCTAAAACCTACTATCGAGGACTTATGCCCAGAAATCTAAATAAAAATGTAAGATATCAACCTAAACCCTATCTAGTTTGTCTTGTGAGACCTATGGATGCATCTAGGGGGATATATCAATCCCCACCAATATCATAAAAAGTCCAATTCATTCCTATTATGATAGAGGTTAATCATAATCCACATAAATATTCATATTGAAAAACTGACATATGAAATTTTAATACTTACCCTTATCAAAAAAATTATACTAAACCATCAAGAATATAATAGTTTCTAGTAATACAATTCTACATAAATAGTCTAAATGATCATAAACCATTCATAGAAATAATAATAATTTTATAAATACAAGATATCCTCGGTGGATCAAAAGTAAAATAGAGGGTTTAATTCATTGATGAATATCAATACTACTAAAATATCTTTAATACAATTTTGAGAAAATAGCCTTTTAAATTTCAAAATCACCTTTTAAAAAACATTACTAAACATTTTAAATATACCTTTCACTGAAATAAACATTTTAATAGATTTACAATAATCATTAAAACATTGATTCAGTTTCTTCATAACGGTTTGCGGGGTTCACCACAGAGACCCTTTTTCTCCAAGACACTTCATCTTGGCCCAAAATGCACTATTCAGGAACATGAACAAAAGCGTGGAGATCGAAAGTTTATCCCCATATTTTAGTCGGTGTGCTTTTTAGAACTTATACCATTTAATGTTTGTTGATGATATTCTTATATTTACTAATGGAAGGCGCAGATCCCTTGTTATGCTCATGGAGATCTTGTCTAATTACGAGTGCCTTAGCAAACAGGGTATCACAGCAATGAAGAGCCATGTTTTTGCCTCCAGCATTTGCTCCGGATGTCACTGTTGAGGTATACAGGGCAGTTTGGTTTACCACTAGAGGTAGATTTCAGCATTATATTTGGGTGTACGGCTATCTTATGGCTGCATAAAAAAACAACATTTTGAGGAGATCATGAATTGGATACTCGAGTCGATTTTCAACAGGGAAATAAAACTCATATCATATTATTGGTGGGTGACACAGATCAACAGTGTTTTAACTTCAATTCAATGAAAACTTTTTTGTTGTTAAATCCTCTTAAAAACTGATCAACATTGTTTTATCTTTTATTTCATTTCGTATTGTTAACCTTTTTAATCTTCTGATGGATAAACAATCTTGTTGAATGTATATTACTACACCTCTTGGTAAGAAGAGATATCAAGGTCTCTATAGTCATCTCTATGCCTTCTCTCTATCAGAAGTCGATCTATCTTGCATTTTTCTAGTTCTTGATATGAAATATCTTGATGTTATATCCGGGATAGATTCTCTCATTTCCAACAAAGAACAAATTTATTGTTATCTTCGATGGGTCTACTTTACTACACATAGTAGTGTGACCCTTGTTTTTTATGAATAATGGGACTCATGATCAAGCAGAGCAGGACCATCTTATCCATATTTGGAGAAAGTGATATCAATGTTTTCATTTAAACTAGAGAAAGATTGAATGGTTGGTGATCTTCCTCTAGTTGTCTCCCAGTTTTCCGATGTTTTCCCTTTAGAATTATATGGTCTTCCACCACTGAGAGATTTTGATTTTTTTATTGACTTAATGCCTGAAACACAACCAGTCTATATCACCTCTTACTTCAAGGTACCAGCTAAGATGAAAGAACATAATTCTCAGTTGGAAGACCTTCTTCTAAAGGCATTACTCGTCCATGTGTGTCACCTTGAGTAGCTCTGATTCTCTTTACTAAGAATTCTGATGTTTCCCATCTCTTATGTGTTGATTATCGAAAGCTCAATTTAGTTACGATAAAGAAAAAATATCTATTTCCACATATTGATGATTTGTTTGATCAGCTGAAAGTGGTGAAGTGGCTTTCAAAGATTGATCTTCTATTTGGTTACCATCATATAATAATAAAAGAATCTGACATTCTAAAAACCTCCTTTTGGATTAGGTATGGGAACATTTAGTACCTTTTTATGCTCTTTGTTTTGAAAAATTCTCATATGGTTTTCAAAGATTTAATGAAAAAAATCCAAGAGTATATGGAAATCATTTTGGTAGTATTTGTGGATGACATTCTTGTATACACAAAGTCTGAGGAGGATCATATGTAGCGTATGAGAATAGTTATGATCTTGTTAAGAAATCACTTCCTCTATTCCGTGATTTCAATGTGTAATTTTTGGATTTAAGAAGTGAAATTCTTGGGACACGTGGTGTCTAAACATGTTGTATCAGTTGATATAGAGAAGGTGAAGGCTATTATGATGTGGGAGAAACCACAAAATGTCTTCGAGATCTGGTGTTTCTTGGGATTAGATGGATATTACCACAGGTTCGTGAAGGAATTCTCGAAGTTGGATTCTCCAATGTCTTCTATGAATTAGAATGGGGTGATGTTTGTGTGGGATTATAAATGTTAGAGTTCATTTTTTGAGCTAAAACATCTGTTGACTACTGCACCTTTGTTAACTCTTCCAAAAGTCGGGCAGGGATATTTAGTCTTTTGGGATGCATCTGGTTCTAGCTTCAGTTGTGTTCTTATTCAGGATTGGCATAGAGTAGCATATGGATCTCTTTAGATTAGTCCACATGAGAATAACTATCCTACCCATTATCTAGAACATTCTTTAGTGATTCACATGCTTAAATGTTGCTGACACTACCTTTTTGGATAAAGGTTTATGGTGTATTAAAACCTCAAAATCCTAAGTTCTATATTATCTCAAAAATAATTTAATCTTCGGAAGAGGATTTGGGTGGAGTAACTGCAACCTTTTGACTTTGACAACACCTATACCCTAGGGAAAGGGAATTTCATTGCTGATGCTTTGATCAGGAAACTTCTAACCCAGGTAGTGAAAGAATCTTCAGAAGAGTGGAATTTTATTGCTCTCTTTTCACAGTTTCCTATTGGAGTTCAAGAAGAATGGGTGATGTTTCTTTAGCTAGTGTACAATTGTTTTCTTCTCTAATCGAGATGATTCTTCAAGAACAAGAGCTTGATGATGAGTTCTGTAGCACTATGGAGTCCCTTTATGGTGGAGATACAGTTCCCCAGTTGTCTTTCTCCAAAGAGGGTGTTCTATGCTATTGAAACTGATTCCTTGTTCTATTAGAAGCAATAAAGGCTGTGATGGTGTATTTCCATACTTCTTAGTGGGTTGTGCACCTAGGAACCACAAAAATGTTCTATGACATGGGGTGGAAGTACTAATGGCTAGGTATGAGGCAAGGCATTGCTGAGTTTGTCTCTCGTTGATATAAGTGCCAACAGGTGAAATCCGAACATGATAAACCTTCAATTTTTATTTAGCCACATCCAATTCTTACATAGAATTGTGATGAGATCTCTATAGACATTTTGGTTGGGTTCCCTCATACCTAGAGAAATAAGAATGCAATATGGGTTGTGATCGACAGGGTGGCCATGTTGGATCACTTTATACCCATTCATGATAAGGAAAATGATGAGGAGTTAGGCAATATCTATGTGAAATAGATTGTTTATTGGCATGGAGTTTCATCTGCTATAGTCTCTTATAGGTATCCCATGTTCACTTCTTTCTTTTAGAGAGTCCTTTAGTAGGTATTGGGATCTCAGGTTCATTTGAGCATGGCCTACCATCCACAGTCGGATGGAAAAATAAAAAGAGAAATATAGATTCTTGAGGACATGCTTTGTGTCTATGTTCTCAAATTTAGAGGGGATTGGGATGATCACTTAGGGCTAGTTCAGTTCTCATATAAAAATAGTTTCTAGTCTGCAATCATAATTTCACATTTTGAGGCCCTGCATGGCCGACCATGTATATCTTTGTTGTGTTGGTCATAAGTTGGTGAATGTCATTTGGTTAGACCATGCTTGGTGTAGGAGACGACAAAAAAGATTTAGTTAATTCATCAGAGGATGTTGACAACACATAGTTGATATAAGTCTTGTGTGGATCAACATCATAGACCATTACAGTTTTCAGTTGGTGATCCTGTGTTCTTAAATGTTTCACCCCGGTAGGGTCATCGACATCTTGGGAAGTAGGGGAATGTTTCACCACTATTTTTTGGGACCTTTTTAGGTTGTTGAGCAGGTAGGTAAATTTTTGTAACTCTTATAACTTACACCACATCTAATATTGATACATAAACTATTCCATGTATCATAGTTGATAAAGTATCTATTTGATTTGTCTCACGTTTTGAGTTGGAGTGATCTTCAGATTGATCCTAATTTATCTTAGACTAAATAGGAAGTCAGGATGGTTGATTTTGAGAACAATGTACTTCGTGGGAGGATGATACCTTAGGTACGACTGATATGGAAGAACGGTTTTGATTCTCATGAGATTTGGTAGAGGGAGTCACTAATGTGAGAGCAATGGCCTCATCTCTTTGGCATGGATGATTCTTTGTAGGCATTCTTGGGAAAAAATGTTTTTATGGTGGGATTTTGTAACATTCTATTACGTTGAAAATAATTAAATTTTTTTTGAATGGATTTCCAACTCATTTTAATGGATTTAATTATTTTATTGAAACCTAGTGGTTTTATCTTTTGAAAAATAAATGTTTTTTATTAAAACCTGTTTTTGTTTTAGATGGAAAGAAATTGGAATTTTTGAAATGGAAGAATGGGATTGATCATAATTTAAGTAGTCTTAAAATAGTTTAACCATCATGTAAAATTGCAAGAAGGCCTTAGGTATTTAGTGAGTTTTTTAGATACACTCTACACTATGAAAATGTTCTAAAACAAACTTGTGGTGAGTCACATCCTCAATGGGACGGTGAAAAGTCTATTTTGGCTTGTGTCTTTGGGATGTGTGTATAAACATTTTGTCGAGGTCACTTAGAGATTGTGGAAACCTATAACTTTTTAATACTATAATAACTTTAGGAATATTACCATGTTTGTCCCTTGTTTATTAATATTCGAGATATAAATGTATGACTATGTTTGTTGGAACTAGTTTACATACCTATTGAATTTATATAGACTATTTTATATAAATGATTTACTTAATCCATTGATTTTTAAATACTCTATCTCTTATAAAGTAAATCCTATGCTTTAAAGCAATTTTTCATCATATAAAAACTATTTAGCATGTTTAGCTTAAATCTACATTTGAATTTCCAAACCTGTTTATTTTGAAAATTTAAAGATTTGGTTTTGATTATCTATATTTGTCATCTATTATTGAATCTTTGGGGGTATCCTACTGGGCTTAGGCTCACACCCTAATTTTTTCCTTCAGTTGTTTGTAGACTTTCTTCTTACATGCTCGAGCAAAGGGAAGGGATCTATTAGAGGTGGGTCTAGCTATTGATTTTGGACATGGTGAGTCGTGTCCTTAGGGACCTTGGGTCATTTTTCCTTTTTAGAACTTTGGGTTGTAATACTTTCGATTTTATGCCTCTTTATATTCTTTTACTTACTCCCACTGGAGTTTTTCTATTGATATGCATAATGTCTTTTATCTTTCGCTTCCATATTATTGTGGAAAAATTGTTCCCACTTGTATATTTTATGATTACAAGTGCCAGTCACTAGCCTGTGAGGATCGATAACAACCTTCCATTCATGTTATGGTTGGCTCATTTATCGGGTTACCAGGGTACCCAGGATTGTTTGGGACATAATTTTTTATCCATTCAGATTTACCAATGGGATAATACCCACATTATCTACAAAACCCATCAAAAATTTGAATCCACATAGATTCATATATTGATTAAATGAAAATAGTTAAATTTATTGATGAAAATTATACAAATATTATCATAAATAATCACAAAATAATTAAACCATTAGATTTCAACATTTATGACACTATCATGTTGGCCTATAGTTTATCTAGTTCAACTTTTATTAATCTGGGTTTATCCTATATCATCCCCAGTTTAGCCTATATCATTCTTTGTTAAACCTAGGATACATTGAGTTGAATTCTCTTAAACAATGTAACATAATCCTAAAAATAATAGTTTGGATGAGCCCGTAAGGGGCACAGCGTCACTCCGCTAGGGTTCTCGCACCGCCTTCCCCTCCCTGGATCTACGCTCCCTCTCCTTCCTGGTTCGGCCGGTCGCGGTGGTGGTTCTCTGTTCTTATGGCCTTGCTCGACTCGTTATGCATGCACTGGTGTCTTTCCTTGAAACAGTGTTGAATCTACACCTGAGTTTCTGGACGGTGGCCTGAGACCGTCCCTCCATCCAGATTTGGGCATTTGAAGGTTGAGCATTGTTTCTATGGAGTTTTCGGATGGTGGTGTCAGGATCTTGTTTTCTTTGGGTGGATGAGGTGACTTTCTTCCATTTCTTCTTTTTTTTGAATTTTTGAGTAGGGTTTCTTGATGCCGGATGGGATGTGACTTTAAGGTTGTTTTGGTTTTTCTAGTTTGGGGAAATCTATTTCGTATTTTTTTTGTTTCGTTCTGGTGGTGGTTCATGCTCGCCGATTTCGGCCTGGTTGTTTTTGGCCACTAAGGGCTTGATTCTTGGTCTGTATAATCATCGGTGTTGTCAAAGGATTATGTTGAAGATCAAAAGTGTCCTGGTTGAAGAAGATGAATTTTTTTGCTTGTTTGTTCGAGACAGGCCATGGATGCATCATGGTTTATTCTCCGGTGGACCGGATGAAGGTGGTGGTCTGTTAGTGCTTCGGCGACGTCGTCAGGTTCCGGCGTCTTTCGTCGGTGAATGGTGGCGCATGGTGATGGATCTCGGATCGAGGCTGTCTCGATGGTAGGCGGGTGGACAGGTGCATGGATAGGTGTGTTGTACGCTGGCAGGTGCACGGCTTGAGGACTGTCGCGTTTATCTTTGGTTTTTGGATTTTTGATTTTGAAATTGAAATGGATTTAGATGTTGTGAATCGGCCTGTGGCGATGGTAATGCTCTGTATTAGGTACCATCAACCCTTAAACCGGCCATTAGAAAATGAAAAAAATTATTTCTGCCTCAAAATAATAGTTAAAAATTACCATGAACATTGTTTAAAAAATCTAAACCAAAAAATATTTGAAATCCCTGCTCTCAAAATAAAACATGAAATTATACTAGAATAAAAATATCTATTAGTCTGTGAAATTATTTACAAATATTTTTGTTTTAATATATGGTATCCATAATCACTTTTCTATTATTTTATCAAATATGAATATTTTCAAATCCCTCACACTTGTTAACAAATATAATTTGATCTATCCCACAAATATCTCCCAAGATTACCAAACCAGGTGTGTAGTTAGTCCTCTATTTCGTACAATGGGTATCTATTGATTTAATACTCAATATTCCCATTTTAGTGTTACGAACCTTAGATAAATATGTTCTATATCCTCCATCCACTTACATTATACAAAAAATGGTTTTTATTTCAAAGAAAATAACACAATCTCTACTTTAACAAAATTTAAATATTCCATCCTATACATAGATTTAACCCTTAGAATCATCCCTATATTTTTCACTACTGATATATAAACTAAAACCAAAAATAAATAACCCACTTTGATAACAATTGGGTAGACCCAAGAAAAATAAAGAAAATTTGTTTCATTCTTTCAAATGAACAAACATTTCATCTAAAAATGATTCACAAAAACTAGCGGATTGGGTGCTTAGTGTTTTAAGGGATTATCTATAAAAAACAATTATTTTGTGATAATCATCAACATTTCATTTTAATTTCATCATACTAGACCATATATAAATTTTTTTCTTAGTATAACTCATCCTCACAGACTGTGTAATAAAAAATAATAAAGGGTTGAGATCAAACTGTTAGTAGGTTCGTAATAAAAAATTCATCATGAAGAAATTTATAAGGGAAAGTAAACATATGTTAATAAGAAAAATATCATATCTTCATGATGGATAATCATAAAATATACATGATATCTGAAGTAAATTATAGAAGTATGTAATGCCAAAAAAGATCAACAGTGAATCATAATATACATAACTTGTCTTAGAGAAGTTTTATATAAATATTTTATCATGATAGAATATGATCATAATTCATAATATCATTAAACTATAGAAAAAATATTAAAATATGGAAATATTACATTCATAAGTCACACACCTAAACCCATTATTTAAATAAAAAATATTTTTACTTATGTATACATCGCAATTATGTGTAACATACTCACACACAAACTTGGGAATAGCTAAATTTTGACTACCAATATATATCTAATAAGATTTAATTTTTAAGCAATGTATTATAGGGAGATATAGGAACCCACTGATTGTCATAAATAATTATGAATTCCAATTTAAATTCATTCACATATCCCAACATAAAAAACCAATGAAAATAAAATGTATTTCATAAAATGTTTAAATGAAAATAAATCACTTTTAATTAAGAAACCATGAAAATAAAATGGGTTCATAAAATATTCATATTAAACTCGTAAAAAATTTATAGAAATAATATCCCATGAAAATAAAAGTGTATTTTTTACATTTCCAAATATCTTAACAATATTAATTTAATATATTGACATATAAAACATCATCACATAAAAAATCACATAATATAAGAAAACTTTAGGGATAAACATGAATCATAACTCCATTGAAAACTAATCCTTTTTGAATATAGAGAAAATGAAACCCAAATCAAAAAACATTATTTTAGAAAACATTTTGTGATCATTATTGTATACTTTATAGTCATGATTATCTTTTTCAAAAATCCTATTTTGTTTTACGAAAAAAAACTGAACACAAAACACATTATGGATGTGGATTTGAATTAAACACACTTTTTCAAAAATATTTACGAGTTAAAATAATTTAAAATTTAAAATAAATAAATGTAGTCAACATATGGGAAATAAATTCATGAGGGTGATGTATAATAAAAACTGTGATGTTTGAGTTACTAAATCCATTACCTTTAGTATTGATTTACATGGATGTTATTTAACATATTGTATAAAAAATAAATATCATAATAACCTATTTTATAACATTATTCATATCTATAAAATTCTATAAAAGATAATTTATAATTATTCTCTATTTTTATATTAGTTAGTTCTAATAGATTTTAACTTCCATGTGTGAGTAATCATGATTATTTTGAACTAGTTTTGAAGTCAAGGGGTTATTATTTGTTCTTATCCTAAAGTTAATCATTCCCCAATAATAAATTTTACTTGAACTGATGATTTTTAAATATTTTTAAAGTCATTACTTAATTCTATGGATGTTTTGGTTCTGATCCTTAAGGATACAACTATCAACGAGAAATTTTCAGTGATTTTTAATGTATAGTTGTTTCTATATTAATTAATGAGTTTATTATTAATAGTATCAATAAAGAAACATAATTGTTTAATTATTTAATTATATATATCATACATTATCCGTAATTAAATTTTTATAGTCATCTATGACATTATTTTATAGCACTGTTAATGTACATGGTTCGACTGACATAAACATGGCATACCAAAATAAATATATGATTATGAAGTTATAGAGTCATAATAAGATTATACAAGAAGTATAATGATATTATTTATTATTTATTGGTGTTATATATAATAATTGGATAGAATTATAGAATAATATAACATATATGATGTCAATACATAAAATTAATAAAACATTTCCTCTCTTAATATCATATTTAATGGTTTAATTTTCAATGGTAGTTTGTTACTCATATTTTTTATTTTTTTCAAATTAGGATTACCCAAACCATGATAATTTCATAAAAAATATATTTCTACCTTAAACCTGATCTTGGTATCAAACTGTAATATCATCAATAAAATACCCAATACCCTATTACATTGGGTGGTAGTCTACACGTATGCATACAAGGTGATTGCATTTCCCAAAGAATGAGAGAATAGATTATTATGGTTAATTATTTTAGATACTAAAATATTTTATAAATATAATACATATATAAAATATAACCGACTATGAATGTACTTATATAGAGTATAATGAAAGAAAAACACTTTTCATCACAAATTTAATAGTCCACACATATGAATGATTAGCATTTTAAATTTTCTTAAGGGAAAGGGGGAATGGGTGGAAACTATATATCCCATATCCCTAAAAAAAGAAGTATATTGGTAATATTAATTTTATAATTTCATAATGGGAAATATAAGTTTAATGTAAAATGTTAGAGAGGGTATAATATTTAAGACTGAGAAGTTCTTACTTTGAAGTTTTAAACATTCAATTGAAGTACATCATGGAAATAGATGACATTTGAAAATATCTTATGACAAAGATATTAAGTGTGTAAAAAACAATTATATATGAAAAAATAGGGAACAAAATATGAAGGCTATTTTTTTGATTGGTCAAACTTTTGTGGTGAGAGACCCCTTTTATAAGTGGTGAGAATGATATTTTTTTAAATAGAACCACCTTATAAAAAGAGGGAAAATATTTTACAACTCTAGTAGATCAAAAATTTATAATAATGGATTTAATGATTATAAAATGTCTATAATGTATCAAAAACTTATATATAATTATTTTCTCATCATTTTTCATGCCCTTTACCAATAAATTTATCAATTTTAACCATTTCTGTTTTTTCCATGGTAACCAGTTTTTACCTATGTAATTTATACATTATTTATACCAATAAAGCCATCCCTATTACATAATATGGAACATATAATTCCAAATTTGAGGTCCATTTTATTATATAATCATTATAAAAGTGAAAAAAAATTAAAAAAATTAATATATAGTGTATTAAAAATATTTTTAGAGAAAAATTATCTTAAATTATACAATTTCAAATATAGGTCTATAATATAAACAATATTTTAATATATATTAGTTAATATAAAAAACATATGTTTTCTCAATAAAATATTTTCATATATATATATTAAAATCATACTTATATACAAATAATGTTAAAAAAGGCAAGGTATTTTTAAAAACTGAATTTCTCAAAATTCACCTTAAACTAAATGTTTCAAAAAAATCCCAACATTTCACCATAAATGAATTTTTACATTCTATGTTCAAAAATTATGTTCATTTTATATAATAATAATTTTAGAAGTTATATATTTATCTTTATAATGAAAAGAATGAATATAAATATAAACTACTTTAATTTTTTAATGTAATTTTAATGATTTGTTTTTAATATTATTGTAAATCAATTTATAATTTAAATAATGTTAATATAATAATATTTTAAAAGTGTTATATTTTACTTATTATGATAAAATATACAATTGATGACAAAAGAATCTTTTGAATAAAATAATTCTTTTTTACTAAATATTCTTTAATAAATACAATTAGAATTAAGTTCTTATTTCTTATATTTAATTTCAATAGTCCATTGATATTGAAATATTTATTTTAATTAAATATATAAATTATATCTACTTTTTATTATAAAATTATTAATAATTATACATAATTCATATATATATATATATATAATACTTTAATATAAGTTTTTTATTTCATTGTGAGTTATATTTTTTAAAATTTATTACTAAACAATACACAACTTCATTTTACCTATTGGATGTATATCTAATGTCCATATTTTCATGGGCCATATTTAAAATGAATAGATTACATTCCTATATATAAATAATTTCAAAATAATTCCTTCCTTCCACTCTCACATCACAAGTCATAGTTCTTAATTCAAAATATATATTTTTTTAATGCTTTCTCCTTTCATGGTTTCCTTCATTATTTTAGATTTTTTTGGATACTGGTGATCCTCAAGGTTGATGTTGATCTATGTAATTTTGTAGTTATAACAATTTAATTCTTATATGTATATTGTCCCTTATTTATTGACATTTAATTGATGTATTTTTTTATTTTCAGTAATATTCCATGTTGTGTAATACTTAGCATTATATTACTTTGTTGTAATGTTTCCCTTATGAATGAATAAATCATTACAGTTTGATCAATATCTTTTAGGACCTATATCCTAATGAATTTAAAATCCTTTGAAATCCAATAATTTAAAATAAATACATATAGTTTTTAAAATGAATATGCTTCCTAAAAACATGTGGTATTGCAGTGATTGTACCTAGATGGAGGGATTTAACTAGGGGAGAAATAATCCTCATTGGGGTTATGGGCTCAGATCATGCTTGTTATGAGAATTTTTAAATTTTAATAAACACCATATAATTCTATATTTGGATATATTTCTATTCCATATCTATGGGTAGGAATGTCATAACTAGTTAAAGACAAATTCAATATGTGATTGTGGAGATCAAACACCATGAATTCATTGTATACATTTATGAATTGAACCAAATTATTGATTCTTCGATGTTAAATACTTGAGGTGGGTCTTTTTAATATTTTCTTTAATACCTCGTTCTTCATATGGTTGAAATTAATATTCCTTAAATTTGATTTAGTAAAATAGTCAATAAATTTCTTCATCATGGGTTGTTCATATTTATGTTATAACATTTTATATATCATAAAATTATGTTATTTGGTAATTTGATTACATATTCTATTAAATTGATGATATTTTTAAAAAAAATATTCCCATGAATAATTTTATTATATTATATATCTTCCACAATGATCACTGGGAATACTCAAACTTTCATACTCATTGATGAACACATTTTCAACATTTTATGGTAGGAAAACTTTCATCAGCCACATATCTGACACTTTTTCTTACCCACCAATTATTTCTCATTATGGTGGTTCGCATCCAACCTTCCAAGTCAAAACTACAAAATTCCCTATATTTATATCAACAATTTAACAAAGAAAAATAATAATGGATAAATGGGTTATATATATTAGTGATATCAAAAATACTGATAAAGGGGTTAATGGTAATCATAAAAGGGGTATTTATCTACCCTAAAAAATGCACTAATAGAAACTATCATTTTTAGCACCTTCTTTGTTGATAAAGGATTCATTTAACATGGATTTTATTGTCTTTTAATAGTGGTTTTTTTTCTGATAAGGGTTAATCACTTTTCTTAGACTTTATCAGTACTTTTTAGATTTGATAAATACTCCTTCTATTAGTAATTTCTATACCACTCATAAAAGGTGAACATCATAAGAAAATAAAAAACAATAAAATTAAATTAATGGAAACCAAAAAAAGACTTCTAGATCATTTATCTATTATATCAAGTCAATCTACGAGGGATTTTTAGGTTTTGAGTATGGCATTCATATTTTAAACTAAAATTTAAATTTTAAACTAAAAACACACACGTAGAGTTATACTAGACACACCATGTGTCGGATAGACATGAACCTTATTGATTCACATCCCAAATGAATTATGAACTAGTTCCCAAAATTGTTAAGACAATTTAAGATCATTTTAAATTTTTTGTTTGTGAGTATTTTTGGTATCCAAATATCAATATTAAATCTAAGCATTCACTTTCATTCACACTAAACACACTATATCATAGATTTAATTGTATCTAATTCCTATACTTTAATATTTTATTATATATTGTTTTCATAAATAATGAAGACAATGTGAGTATGTTTTTTGGTTTTCAGTCAAGTATTATAATTTACAAATAAAATGTTACTTTTAATCTGAATAGACACACTTTGACTCATATTAGGTACACTATGTATCAAATTTACATGTGGATGATTCCAACGTGTTAAAAATGACTTCAGGATATTTTTAATAATGTATCAAGATAGTTAGATCTCATTTGATCATTTTTTATATGTAGTGGGAATGGAACAAAATTGTTTATTTTAAATAAACAAAAACACTTTTATTCATTCCAACCACACCATTTATAAGATTGATATATGGCTAGATCATATGTATAAAAAAATCTTTATCGACCATTTTTTAAAATTAATAAGAAAATATTGGTTTTTTTATTTTTTTCAATAATTGAATCATGTTTTGACTGAAAATGTTACTTTTAAACTAAAAACACGCACTTCTAGTCCCACACACTATATATCATATTGATGTTCAATTGATTCCTTCAAGTCTAAAATTATTTATGTAATTTCATCTAAATGTATCAAGACAGTTCCAATAGGTTTTCTTTGTTTTGAGTATGTGATTTGTGTCTTAAATTAAAATTTTGATTATAAGTTAAAACTATACATTGAATCATGTTGGGTACACAGCATATTCAATTGATGTGCGATAGATTATTAAACGTCTAAAATGAATTATGGACTTTTTTCCTAAATTATCATGAAAATCCAAGTGATTTCCTAAATTTTGATTATGTGATGCATGTTTTAAACTAAATAATCAATTTTAATCAAAAAAATGCACACTTTTAGTTTTCCCAAGAACAACATGTGTCATATTAATATTTGGTCAATTTCAACATGTCGCAGATGACTTAAGAATTTATTTTCTTATATTATCAATAAAATATTAGTGTGTTTTATTGTTTTTTAGTTAGTTATGAATGTTTTTAATTAAAACATTTATTTCAAACAAATAACATGCACATTGAGACATTGTGGGAACATAGTGTTCTAGATTTACATGTGTTTATTTCATTTATATCCCTGATAAATTATGGGTAATATTACTAATGTATCAAGATAATACAACTCTGTTTGATAATATTTCAGTAAGTGAGATGGTTTTTTATATAAATTGTCACTTTGAAACTTAAAACCTATACTTTGTGTAATTTTTAAATTAAAAAATACATGATACTAAAAATAAACATATCTAATAAAGATAAAACACCTATATGAATAGAAAAAAAATAGTAACCGAGTTTATCATACTTAATGAATAATTTTTCATGAATTAATTTTTCCCCAATAATATTTGGCTCTCTTTCTAGCACTAAATTGTTGGAGAAAATTAAAATCTTGATGAATTAATTCCTTTATGATCTATGTAAAAATTAAAAAATTAAGTATAATATAAAAATGATAAGATAATTAACTAAAAAATAAGTTCATAAAAGGATGATAAAATTAATTAACATATAGTTAAAATTAATATATATATGATTTCTTTATACATTCTCACACCATTTATTCTACCCACTCTTTTCTAAACAAATCTATTTCCTCATTGTAATATATGGACTATCTAAAGTCCTGGTAGTACTGGTTAATTATATATAAAAATTGATTAATTAATATTTTAAATGAAACTATTGTTATCATCAGAAGTACATATTTTTGTATGATTTTTTATTGGTGTAATAACATTTATTTCATAAATTTATAAATTTAATAACCACAATATATTCCATTAATTGTTTTTGGAAAATATAAAAACATTGATAAAGATAAGTAATTTATTTTGATATATGTTTTGATATTGAAGTCATATTATATATATCCAAAAACATATCTAGATATAGAAATTTATAATATTTTAGAGCTCATAGACAACCATCATAAAATGATTTGGAATATTTTTAAACACCTCTCTAACATTAAGAAATTTCATCAAAAGACATTATGAAATTTAAAAAATGTATTTTATTTGTAAAATGTTAAATTCAGTAAATAATATATTTAATTTATTATCATGTATAGTCAATTTTATGGTAATCAATGTATTAAATCCAAATAAAAAATTTGTGGAATATCCAAATTGATTATAAGGGGAAACCAAGAATTCTTAAAAACAAAAATAAGTGACTAATTAAATAAATTAAAATATTTATCGTATAATTATATTATAGATTTTTACACCTAAATCATGGTTATTAATAAGAGCCTATAATATTTAGGTATCATTTCAGTAAATGTGTCTAATTGGTGCACTATATTTAAATATCCATTTTCATCAAATTACCTTTATTGTGTAGAAGTTATGTGATGACTAATGAGTCTAAATTTGTGTATATAGGATTTTCCCTTTAAATATTACTGATATATAAGCCTATAAAAATATAAATAGTATTTAACTATAATTAAAATAGTATATTATCTGTTGGAAAATATATTATAAAAAAACCCCATGTATATATTTATAACTGAGACTCCATAACATTCAGGTTTGTGGGTTTCATCTATATTCTTAAGAGAATGATATCTTGTCAGTCAAGTTTCATAAATTTTTTCAACAAAATCAATGGTGGCCATATTTCATTATTTGAATTAACTATCAAACTATTATTTTAATATTAGAAAATTGGGCAGTTAAAGTGGTGGGGTAAAGTAAATCTTTTATGGGTCATTTAAATTGGTTAATTAATCCTTTATATTGTTTTGATTAAACATTCTATTTCCCATTTATTTTTTATCTTTGTAATAAGATTCCTTATTTCAGACATTTTTACATTTTTTCTCTATGTATTTTTATAAAAACTAAATTTTAAGGACATTTTTCATGGTTGAAATGTATTTTTACAAGTTCAAACTATCATGATACATGTTCTATTAAAAACATTGGCCATATAAAAATCAACTTCATCAAGGGGAATAGGTAGATTATTTCTCATATCCTAAACTACATGAATCCAAAATATCACATGATTTTTTGGATTTTTTATAGTTTATAATATCTACTTTTATATTTAACATTGTATACCTCCGAAAAATATAATGGGTGGGTATTGATAGATATAAATATCAAAATTAACTTCCTCTTGTAATGTTGTAGCAGCCCTGAACACGGTATCTCTAAACAAGTGTCTACATCATTAAATTATCATAACATAAATGAAATTTCATCCCAAAGGACTGAATAGTTTATTATTATTGGTAAATTAGATTCAAAATTTAAATTTACATGACATTATAAAATATTAAATACACATATTATTTTCATTGGAAATTCCATTATTCCCTTTAATGTATGCATATTTGTTAATCATAAAACGCTTCCTAGAATCCATGGAAAATAAAATATAAGAAATGGGTGAGCTCATATGATTAGTAAGGAAATAGATAGAACATAAGATATCATGAATAAATTTGGAATAATTCATATGGGATGTAAATAACTAAAACACATTCTATTTACTCAATAGATGAGAAAAATATGATAGGAATAAATAATGATCAAATAATTCCATATGAATAATCACATGATCTAGAAACTTGACCATGGTTATTCTAACTATTATAATAATTATATGGAATATCAATAACTAAATTCATAATGATGAAATTCATAATTTTTTACATCTAAAATAAACCTTCAATGCCTTGTGTTAATGCATCTAAATAAATGGGGAATTTTATAAAATTTATAGAAATTAATTTTACGATATGTTCACAAGAATCGATGCAACCAATTTCTTTGAAAAAATCTTTTTTCCTTAAAAAATTTCAATAAAATTCAAGTGATTCTTATTTTATTTTTACTGAATATATATCCATTAAATTTATTTAATAAATGTCTAAACCATATAATATTAATATATTTTTTGTCAATATTTACACTCAACAATTTTATAGTTTGGTCCTATTGGTAGTATTTAAATAATAATATTTTAATATAGTATCACATTTCATTCAAAACCTAAATTTGTTACATCGCGACAAATAAAAGAGATTGAATTTAAAGAAATATATCATAGAGTCTTAGGGTTTTATATTCACTACTAGGCTTGGTTTTCTGTGTCCTACACACCATTAAATATTATGTTTCTACTTTTAAAATCTCCAGGCATTACAATATCCTCCCTTAAATTAATTACAGCCTCTCAATTTAATCATGATATCTATAATAAATTGTTTAAAATTTTAATTTAAATTCATTGAAAACCCACATCATAAAATAGGTTAATAAAAAATCCTACTAATAAGATTGAAAGAGATGTATAAATTTCTTATGGAATAGAACATTAGTAGTTTTTCAAGTATGAGAACATTGGTGGAATGTGATATTTGGACATGGAAGAAAAACATAAATAATTATAGTGGTTCATAGAGTTTATTGATCAAAATAAATTGAATGATCAATGGAATATTAAAACCCCAAAACATAAATATTTGATTATTTGAAAGACCACCAATTTAATATAAGTGATTTCATTAGGATAGCATTTTGTTTTCATATCCTTTTATAGAGTTGAATTCTTTTTATCATCTAGACTAAGAATATATGAAAATATGCTTACATGGTATCTTTATATTTCATAAGAATAATTTCATCTTTTTTATGTGGTACGATCAATTCCTAATTCAATTATTACTATAATAAATGAGTATCCAAGATGACATTTTTATACCTAAAGCACAAAAATTTACTTTTAATAGATCATAAGATCCACAAAAGAGTGTCATATCTTTCCATTTATTTATAAAACCCCAAAACCAATATGGTTTTCATAATTCATCAAATATAATATATAAATATCTAAATCTCAAAAGTAACACTACTAGTTTAACATTAATGTTTATACATAAAATAGTTGAACTAAAAATAATGAATATTAACTAGGACATCGTGTCTTTTAGTGGTAGGTGTTAAACACTTATTGTCCTTCCGTTGGGGGTTCAAGCCCTGATTCCTTGTCAGATGTGATAGGTTCTGACCTATCATGGGGGATTTACTTTTTCTAAAACCATATTAATATAATTTATATATTGTTACCAATTTTTTATATCCCATAATTACCTCAACATTATAGATTATATAAACCAAAAATGTTACCAATACCTACATAAAAACCACTATATCATTATTCTCTCAACATTAGCCACATATTGGGTGTTATCATCCATCAATAATTTGTTATCCAAGAAGCTAAACTTGAAACTGAATCCCTTTATTGGTATTATTAAACACATTATTTAAAATATATAAATAAAAACTACTATAATACAATACTCATAAATATCATAGGTCTTATAACAATAACATTATTGATTTAAATACTCCTATAACATAATTATTGAATCTATGAATAAGAAAATTAATTATTCCACTTCATCTATAGTAATATTATACAATTAACCTTGATCCATTTTATTCTTTTATGGTATATTCACTTGAAACATGGGGAATTAGTTTCTATATTTCCAAATCTCTTAATAGTAGAAGCATTACACATTGGAATATTCTTTCTTTCCCTTGATATAATGATTATGGATCCTTTTATCCCAACAAGATTCTAATACCTTTTTCTTTTAAGTAAGTAATAGGGTGTTTCCTTCCACAATTATGACATGTTGGAAAATCCTTCTTTTAATTATCCACTTTATCTATCATTTTCTCTATAATACTCCTCTTATCATCCTTCCCATTGGATGTCATTATACTTGAAGAATTATTTTTCTATCTTGATAGCACATGATAATATATACTTATATAATGAGAATGTTTGGGATACTAGTTCCTTTGGAGGATAGACATAAGCCCATCAAAGTGATGGTCAATCCTTCCATTTGAATTACATAGGTAATCCATATCATGCCTTGATATTCTTGTAAAATTGGATTCATACATAGAGACATTTTCCAATTATTTCAATCTTAGACTCAAGAAAAATCTTTCCATATCCTCTTATTGATCATGGGGAAATAATTTTCCAATAAGTGTACCTTGAAATAATTCTACTCTATTAATCCATAGTGTTTTGAATTAATTAACACCATTAATAAACATCTGAAAAGAGGAGATAAACTTTCCTGGAAACATTCTTCCTTTCACTACTTCCTAGTGTATTATTCATCTTCTCTAAAGAATAATCCATTACTGATATAAAAATGGATTTATATTCCCATTGAATGATGGAGGATACTAATTCATAAATTCATCAAACTTCATTACACCACATTGTGGATCAACATGTTGGTACATATGGGAATTTCATTAATCATAGAATTAATAATATTTCCCTATATTTTTATAATTTTATCGATTCCTTCTCCATCTATAGATCCATATTCAATATATTTCCCATGGGAAAATCCCTAAATGGGTTATGTGGACTGATACAGTTCCCATTCCTTCCATTATAATCCATCTATAAAAAAGTGCACACACTATAATCGATCATAAACTTATGAATCCTAATTTATAATCCCAAAACTAGTGAAAAACTTAATGTAAATTGATAGGTTTATGCATAGATAATCTCATAATAATAAAAATGGATTCATTGGGGATATCATTATTTTCAACTCCTTCAAAATGGTTTATAAAGAAATTGTGACTCATCAAAATCATATCACTTCAGAGTGTCAAACTAGGTATGAATTATGTTCCATTTTCACACACCTGGTAATGATTCATTCAATATTGTTGCACTATTTTCGGATTTTTTACCCATAGGTATATATTTTCTAGAACCATATCAACATATAGTATCTAAAAATTGATATATTTGATAGGAAAATAAAAATTATGTCTTCCTTACAAAAACAAAATCATTTTCTTCTATAAATATCCTAAAATTCTATTATATGCTTTTTCCACTAATAAATATTTTCCTAAATATAGTTCTCAAGGTTTCTAATAACCTTCCTCTGATACCAACTATATGAACTCTGATCCTAGTATCCTATAGTAAGTGTCTAAATTGTTATATTATCATACGATACGAGTAATTTCATCCTGATGTACCAAATAGTTAATTATTCATTGTAAACTATATTAATACTTGAAATTGAAATAACATATTAATATATAAAATAAAAAATTATTTTTCTCTGAAAACTCCATTATTACCCTTAATGTATCCATATACATCAATATTAAAACGTGTTCTGGTATCCTGGGAAAAATAAAACATTAGGGTTGATCTCATATGATTATTAAGTGTTAGCGTACAATGAAATCAATCATTAATAAAGAAATCCAAACCAAAATTTAAAGGTAAATAACTAAAACACATGCCATTTAATCAATAACTTAAGCACCATATTGTAGGAATAAATTATTTGGAAATAATGAAATATTAATAATTACATGTTCTTGAAATGCTACAATAAAAATTCTTCCTAATAGAATTGTAAAATTCAATATTAATAACTAAATTCATAATAGTGGAATTAAATATGTTGTACATCTAAAACATATTATCGAGGACATATGCCACGAAATCTAAATTAATGTGTAAGGCGTCAACCCAAACCCAGTCTAGTTTGTCTCATGAGACCTACTGATTCATCGAGGGGGCTATATGAAGCCCCACCAATCACTTACTAAGCACAATTAGTTCCTCATATAAAACAGGTGAATCATTATACACATAAAAATTCATATTGAAAAACTAAAATATGAAATTTTAATACTCACCCCAAATCAATATAAATAATCCTAAACCAACAAGAATATAATAGTTAGTGGTAATTAAATTCTACATCCCCAATAAATCTGATCATATACCATTCATAGAAATAATAATTATTTTATAAATACAACATAACCATAGTGGATCAAAAGTAAAATAGTGGTTTTAAGTTTTTGATGAATATAAATACCACTAAAATATCCTTAAAACATTTTCTAGAAAAATAGCCTTTGAAATTTGAAAATCACCTTTTAAAAAAACTTTAATAAACATTTTTAATATAGCATTCACTGAAATAAAAATTTTAAAACATTTAAAATAATCATTAAAATGTTGATTTGGTTTCTTTAAGAGGGTTCATAGGGTTCTCGAAGGACACCCTTTGTCTCTAAACCTCTTCATCTTTTCCCAAGATGCACAATCTAGGAACATGAATAGAATCATGAAGATCAGTGAGTTTTCCCCATGTTGCACTAGGTGTGGTATGGAGAACATATCCCATTTAATTTTTGTAGATAATATTCTTATATTTACTAACAGAAATCATATATCCCTTACTAAGATCATATAGATAATTTTTTATTACAAGCACCTGAGCGGACAGGGTATCAACACAATGAAGATACATGTTTTCATCTCCAACACATGCTTCGGAAGTCGCTGTAGGGGTATACACGGTATTCTAGGTTACCAGAAAAGGTAGGTTCTAGTGTTATATTTTTTTGTATATCTTTCTTTTGGATGCATCAAAAAAACATTTTTCGGACATTATCAATCGGATATTCAAGAGGATTTTAAACTATAAAAACAAACTCCTATCATCTTGTGGGTGGGTGACACTGATCAACAGAATTTTAACTTCTATTGCAATGCATATTTTTTCATTGTTAAAGCTTCCTAAATGGACCATTGAGTTGATGTAAAAAGATCTCACCTTGTTTGTGTGGGACCCTAAGCAAGAGAGTCGTAGTCACTAGGTCTCATGGTCTCATATGGACAGACTGATTGATGAGTGTGTAGTAGGGCTTCGGGATATCTGGGAGACCATTCAAGGAATGAATGTTTGAATGGTGAGGGATATTATTATGGGGGAATCGTTATGGGATTAATTCTTCAGAATGTGATATAGAGACCGTCTAGTGGCGCTAGATATATGTGGTCCTCGACTTTCACACTTGACGCGGTGCATGTATACACATACTTAAGTTATTAATGGATTAGCTATGTTTATCATCGGAAAAGGGGACGTTAGTTTCTAGAAGGTTAATTAATCCGGAGAAATTCTGAAATTCCCAGGCATCCTTAACCCGAAAATCTCTTTTATGGAGGTGATAGTTCATCCTGGCTTCATACAGGCTATCATAATGCCCAAGCAGGTGCTAATGTATAAAGGTGTGGTCATGGATGACATTCCTAATAGGTGATGCTTCACGGGATCATCTTCTGGTAGGTTAGTCACCTAAGACTACAAGATCATAATGTTTATGGAGATACCCCATGAATAATTGGATACAAATATTTAGTGTAAGGAAATTCATCTATAAAATGAACATTCTCCCAAGGAATATCAGAAATAAGGCTCTATCAATGGATGAGAACATACAAAGGAAATGGATCCATCTGGTGTCATGTTTTTTCCATTGTGATAACCCACTTGTTAAATTTACCAAACATATATTCTTCCAGATCTATTAGTCATAGTACCTATGGTCTTGGTTTTCCCCACGTCCATACATCATCATGGGATCAAGTCTCATTGCCTGGTTTTTTGGTGTCCTGGTTTCATTGAATGGATGGAAGGGTCATGGAATGTAAGGTGTGGGCAGTCATTCTTGCTTCGATATGCTGGACTATTTGGGAAGCACGTAACAATGTTAGGCTAGGTTCTGAGAGATACCTTTTTTCTTGAAAGAGAGGTTCATATCCCTGATTTTTTAGTTGGGTCTTCTTATAAAGTGGATTGAGACCTTAGTTATGGTTTTCAACTTGCTCAATCGTCCTTACATGGAAAGAAGGAGAGAGGGCATGTGGATTAGGTGGATACCTCCCCTTGGATACTTAAAGTTGAATGAGGGCATCTCTTTTGAGGAGGGGTTGATGAGAGGTGGTGGGGTACTTCGTACCTCTTTGGGATCGGTTCTCATGGGGTTCAGTGCCTTCTATGGTCTGGGAACAACCATAGGTGTCGAGGTATAGGATCTTCTTTCTGGTATGATAATTTGTAGAACACTTAGATTTCTGGTGGTAGAGATTATGAAGGATTCTGAAGTGATTGTGAAGGTTATCCCGGGACATCAAGAGGCACAGCGGGATATTTTATATTTGATCTGAGGATATAGCGTGGAGAATATCCTATGGCATAATGTCCATAATATCTGGAGGGAGGAAAACTTCATGGAAGACTTTCTCTCTCTCTTGGGATGGAAAAATGAGGAGCTTATCATTTGTGACAGCTTGGTTTCACTTCCTTCAGAGTGTATGGTGGTAATGAAAGGGGATTCTCTTGGATTACACCAATTCTTCCCTCCTTGAGGTTTCTATTTTTCTATGTTATTTGTCCCCTACAAGATTAATAATATCAATTTTACATCATTGGTTGAATCCAAAAAAAGTATCTTTTTGAAAATGGCATAACGAGTCCTTTAAAACATTTTTAAAAGATTTAAAATGATTATTTTTTAGAATAAATTATTTTTAGAAGGTTAAAAATATTTTTTCAGAAACTTTTATAAAACATTGGAATTAATTAAAAATGGTTTCTAATCATATAGAGAAATAAAGTCTAATTTTTTGAAAACATTTTCTCAATCATTTTATGTAAAAATGAGTGAAAATTGAACTATTTGTTGAAAAAGTTAATTAATAACAATATTTGAAGAAAATATATTTATTTTAAGATATTAATATCATATAATTCTTCTAATAGAGGCATAAACATAAACTATCCCGAATAAAAATGATATTGTGAAATAAACCATTACGAACATTGTAAATTCAAAATCATAATTCCCATAAAATAAAAGAAATAAAAAGAAACATGATACAAAATTATTATAAATTTCTTTAAAATTTGACATATCAATGGTGTAGTATATACACCACACAAAAATATTTGTTGAATATGGCATGTGTCTCAAGGAAGTAAAAATCAGATGAGAAACCCTTACCTCCGGTCAAATTTCTTTTTCACATTTCCTTACATCTTGTATAATGGTTTGATTCATGTTATTAAATTATATCCAACCCTGTTAATATTTATAATATCATATATTATCATCCTATAACATTTTACTACTCGTTTTTAATAACATTTTATTATTTACATTGTGTTGTGTGTTTATTGCCTTGTATTCTTGTACGTGTTTTTTGATGGATGTTCTTGTTCTTGTGTATAAGATATATATATATATATACATATACATATATATATATATATATATATATATATCATCTATGTAATTATTATTATTTTATAAATATCATATTTACTTAGTAGATATATTTTTATAACCATTTTTTAATGTTGGACATGGAAAATAAATCGCATACCTTCGTGGAGATAGTAGGTCCAATATATGTAAGAGAAACGATATCATTCTATTAATGAGTGAATGGTTAAAGAATTAGGTGATATATTATTTTTTATTGAATAAATATTATATCAAATATAATCAATATTTTTATCCTTATTACATTCCATATAAAGTGTAAGTGAAAAACAAACTGCTTCGCTTTGTGAGGCTATAGTCTGCCGTATACACGGGAAATGCTATCATATTGGAAAAAAAATGAAAATAAAAAGGTATTTATAATATTAAAATTATAAAATTCTCATAATATCCTAAATTTCATATAATGTCTTTAAATTCATCATTATATCCATCATCAAAATGTTGTGCAAGAAAATGAACTGCATCAATTCGTGAGGTTGTAATCAGTCGTACATGTGATCGATGATTTCGTTTCCCATTTTATGGAAGTAGAGATGGATAAGTACTATTACATAGACATAATATAAAATAAATATATGGTATATACGTTTTTCTATTAATTTTTAATATGTAATTAAAGGTTTAAGAGAAAAAATAAAATGAAAGAGCTTTATTAAGATAATCTCCTTCTCTAAGAGAAACCTCCTTTAGATCTCCTCATAAGAACCATGGGAATAGTATTTTGGGATGAAAAGTATCTCTATAATATTTATATATATTATGGGGATATATTTAAGTAGTTATTGTTTCGATAGAAAGGGCTTTATAAGTGTTATTAAGTGATGGAAGGGAGTGCCCTTTTGTAAGTGTTGAAAGGGAACCCTCTTGGAAATTACATGGAAATAACCCATTGAATCAAAAATATTTAGGTAATTCAAATGAATAAATCCTCCAAATAACCTTGGAGTACACAATTCTAATTATAATGTGTATATATGGCCATATAATAATATTTCTACAAGTTTTTGGGTCATTTTAACCCCTATTTTCTTAGTTTGACCCCATAGTAAACCCATTTTTTTAAATAACCATGGATTATAAAATTAGATGTATAATGTGTAAATATGGAAATAAAATAATTTTTAACTTTTTTGTTTCATCATTATAACACTTATTTTCTTAGTTTAACCCCATAGTAAACCATTTTTTACCATAGCTGTGGTAAATAATTTTTAATTTTGATTATATTCACATTATTCAAAAATTATGTTAACCATATAATATAATATAAATTATTCCAATTAAAAATATGGAATGCACTTTTCAAAATTCAATTAATGGAATTTGTATAATTCATTTTAAATTTATACCTATAGATGCGATGAAAAAGCGGTTTTTCCAAGGGAAAATTCTCATAAGTACAGAAGGTTTAAAAATCCAAACTCAATAATAAATTTATTAAAATTAGTTAATTAGTTGAATTTTAATATAATTGAACTAATTTTTCTTTAAAACCAATTTAAAATATAATTAAAATTTATAAATAATTTAATTGAAATGGTAATTTTTTGTAAAAATCAATATTTTCACTATTCATCAAAAATTGATGCATTTCAAAAAATCCCAAAACATCACACTAAGATAATTTTGATGTGATTATTTCAAAAATTAAGTTTATGTTTTCAAATTAATTTTCTGAAAGTGGTAAAAATCAATTTTATCACAAGTTCACTAGAAGGGACAAAGCCATTTTCTTTTAAATATAAAGTTTTCCATTAAACATTTGATTTAATTTCAAATGATTAATATTTTATTAATAATTAATATATATACATTTAATTAGTTTTATAAATGTGAAAACCATATAATTTTCATAATTGTTTTATTAAAATTTATTCTGATCAATTTAATAGCTAGGTTATAATATTTATTTTTAAATAATAATATTTTAATACAGTATCTGGTTGCGTTCAGACCTAACTTTCTGTACATCATAAGATATTAAAGACAATTAATTTAAATAATTATATAATAAAGTATCATGATATTATATTATCTTATTGTATTGGTGTTTTGTGTGGTGCATGCTGTCGAACATGATTTTCGTATTTTAAAAATACCATGGTGTTATAAAGGTAGGCCTTTGTGGGGAATAGATTGTGAGAATTTGGGTCACGGAACCTCGTTTAATGGTAGTTATAGTGTTTATTTTTTCCATTGATTCCTTCCCTTTAATTTTTCTATAAAAATTAACTTCAATTGAATCTTTACTTATAGAAAATTTAATCATGTCTACATCCCATCCATTTTATAATCATTATCCCCTTTTTAATTTCTTTTCTAAAAATATATTTTAGCTGACACTCTAAAACCCAACCCTCATAATATATCCATATTTTTCTGGCTGCTTCCGGGCCACTAAATGAATTCATTCATCAAGTATATCTGATTATGATTCCTTTTTCTAAATCATAAAAAATATATATGAAAATAAATTATCAATATGTTGTAATACTGATTTAATGTAAGAAAAAAATTTATTATGTCATAATTACACATGATTAGTATAACATTTGTTTGTTTCCTTCTACTTGTATTTGGCCATTATTTACAAAATCCTCCACCTATTAAATAAGATACGGGATAGAAGTGTCCTTGACCTGACCCATTGGGGCCCAACTATCTGATAGTAAGTTGATAACACCCCCCCCCCCCCTCCCCATGCCCACCTCAAATAGGTCAAGAGTTTGAGACTATCAGGGAGTATGAATATCACACACTTTTATGGCCTTATCATAAATCAACTTTACACAATCACACATCCATGTACACTAGTATAATATAACACACATAAAAACTGACACTTTAACTACATAAATAATATTTAATCCAATATAAGTGTATTAAAAAAGAGTAAAAAATGCATTCAGGTCCACATACAAACTCACTGATACTGTACAGAAGTTAGACCAACTAACAAAATGATAATAATTCTAAATGGAACTTTAGTATGCATCTATGTTCTTTATAAAACCACTAAGATCCACCTAATCCTGGTTTAACAAGAACTCTATTGAATGTCCTTTTATTTTCATAAGATAAGACACACATGAGAAAAGAACATGAAAGTGTGAGTATAAACATACCCAATAAGAAACCCTGAAATCACTAAGAATATTATCAAAGAGAGGTAGATCAATATCATAATAATCCAAGTCAACAAAAATGAAAGTAAAAAACATATGTATGTTCATAGATAGACTCTATGTCTTGGTGTAAGTTTACAACCTCATTACCATCCAAGGGATTCTACTCGAGGCTCCAAGGTAACACTTGTCAAATAATAAACACAAATTTTGTCTCACTAACACAGATAGAACTATAACTAGTGATCAGACTAATCTTGACTTACCATTCTTATAGTATGATAGAATTAAGAGGGATCATATAAGATAGACACATGATTATACTACACCTCTTAAGAAGATAACTTATGTTAATATAAATGTAGGTGATCAAACCCAGGACCTATAGGGGATACATAATTCTATCTAGAATAAACCACTAAGAAGGGGATCACATTCCATACATATTAGATATGGGATACCTAACCCAACCAATAGAAGAATGATATTGATGACCACACCCCAGGCCATGTTGAGGGTTACCTTACCTTATTAATAACTATCCCATAGATGGTATTTCTCATATTAATCTTATGATGGGATGTCACACTATACCCTCGTAGGGATAGACTATGGGAATGTATGCTTTCTGACACAAATTAAGGTGGAAAACCCATGCTAATATTGAAGCAGGATAAGGGTAAAAGGCTCTAACCTACCCTAGTAGGGGTAAATGTTTTGATCTGGGGAAAAATGGTGTCTCACGCTAAATCCAGTCTTACTAGTTTCCATGTTCATGTCTATTTACTATGATCCTGTCCATGTACATTGACGTTTCAATATTCCATACTCATATACTTGTACACTACCCATGTCCATGCTTGTGTACCCTAAATGGTGCACACCACACTATCATACTAGGTATCACATTGTGTGTATAATAAGTACATGGTGGTATGATAGTATTCTAAAATTGAAATCCTAGAAATTCATAAAGGACTCCACATATTGTGTGTTATTCCAGACAATATGTTATGTAGATAAGAATTTCACAAAAACTATATATCATCACTTTTCATTTCCTATAAAACATTCGACTCAGATTCTACCACTGATCTCTACTATAATTCCATGATTTGTGATGATTAATACCACATCAATGATGGTATCTAGATTTTGGCCACCCCTTTCTTTATAATTTCCCATCGTCAATACTCCAGAGTACATGTATGATCTCTCTCATGAAACCCGAATCACCCACACCACCATGAAATATCTCCCATCGCCATCATGCCTCTTTCACAACAATGATATTGAAACTAAACCCACATAAAATATCTTTTTAAATAATGATGTATTGTACTGTGAAATAGGTACTTGAATATAATTGAATCACCTGCCATTCAAAATAGCAATAAAGAACATTTGAAGATTGGAATGAGAAAGGAATGAAATAAAAAAGTGAAAAAAAATTGTCCATTATATGTTTGTTCAACACCATTTATGAAAGAAAATTTGATCAATTGGGTTTCTAATTGAGAATCAATTCATAATTCTAGGAATAAAAAAATCAATGGAAATTAAAAAAAATGATATGTGAATTAATTTTTAATGTGTTAATTTTTATTCATCATTTAAATATATAATAGTAAAACTATCTAAAAAATCAAAGAACTAAATCATGTTGGATCAATTTTTTATAATGAAGGAATCCATATCAAAGAATATTATGAGATCTATTGAATTCTGATCGTTTTATACAAATTCTCAATCATTTTTCAATGCCAATGCAACTGAACTAGGATCCCCCTCCCTTTCTCGAAATATATATGTTTTTAGAGGATAACACTAATAATTTTACAATGAGAGGATTAAATAGTCATTCAATATATTAAAAAGATTTATTAGATAATAAATAAATAAATTGATTTAATTTAATTATATTACATAGTGTTCCATTGGTGACTGCACTAAATTGAAAAACATGATGTTGATAAAAAATATTTCAAACCTAGGGTAGAACCTGTGTTTCATATTTCATGGTGACCTTGATTTTCCCATTAGATACCCCATTATATGGTTATTACATTATATTGGAAAACATTTATATGATTGGTAGATTATTTTGAATATTTTTAAGATATCAATAACGAGCCTCCATATGTCCTATAACTGCAGTCTGACTCTTCTACATACTCAATAAATATTTTTTAAATCATTAGAAAGTTTAATATAGTATAAATAAAGTCATTAAATTATCCAAATATTCTAGTATTTTCATCCTGAAATCAATGAAATTCCCAAACATCTGATTATTCTGAGCTCGTATCTAATTCTCCCCAAACCAGGTGCTCTAATAATGTCTCACATGATTTCAATGAATAGTCAACATGGTAATCACTCTCACATGAAGTATATTGTCTAACTAATCTTTTATAGACAATAATTAATTTGGAAAGGTAAATTTTACACAATTTCCATATTTCACCAGAAAATAACGTGTGATGAATTATGTAATTTTCTTTTTTGCTATTAAATTTAGAAAAAATCATGAACTCAATCTAATTAAGGTGATAATGATACATGTTACACTACCTCAACAACCCTATATAGTATTTGGAAAGGGACAGTGAATCATTGAGATACCTTGCCTCCGTGACCAAACATATACATTTATCCATGAGTTGTGACCTCCATGTACTTATGGTCTCTATTTTGAAACACTAAATTTATTTTTGTTGGTTTGTATTGGAATTAAGATGGATCTCAGTAGTCCTTATCTACTCTTGGTTGATATATACCTTTCTAATGCTTTGACCAACTTTGGACACATAATCATTGTCTCTTCTAACTTTATCCTATATAACAGTGACCTACAGGGTCTCCTATACAAGACCTCAAATGGTGTAATTCCAGTGGTGGAATGGTTACTATTTTTGTATAAATAATCCACTAAGGGTTGATGATTCTCACATATAAGGAAAACATCCAATATATAGGCCTTCAACATGTCCTCCAGAACCTAAATTATATTATCTATATGTTTTTCTATATACATATGGAAGATACATTATATTATACCACTGAGTACAAAAGAATCCAATAATACTATAAAAATTTCAACATAAAATAATCATCTTGATACAAAGAAATAATATAGGGAACTCAGTTAACCTATAAAATATTCTATACATATAAGATTCAACAACCCTCCACATAACTATACTCTTTGATGGAGAGTAATTCTGTTGGCTTGTAGAGCCAGTCTATAATCACTCAAACAACATAATGACCCTTTTATAATAATTGAAGTCCCATTATAAAATCCATGGGAATACCATCCCACTTCCACTTTATCACCTCAATGTGTTAGGCTAAACCCACTAGTAGAAAATTATTAGCCTTCACCCACTGATAAGTTAGGCATCAAGAGATGAACTCAACTACAATCCACTTCATGAATGGACACCAAAATAGATTCCAAATGCCCTAGTACATATTGACCACTCTTAGATGTTTTTCTCAATGGTGTGTCTAAAACACCCTTAGTGACAACTATTATAGTGAGATTGTTACCATCATTCATCTTCCTAAAATGATGATGTACTCCCCTCCATCAAAATATCCATCATTTGTATGCTCTATAAATATCTATCCACAAAAGACCTCAAAATTGATATTCATGGACTATGATTCCATGATATACTAGAGAAGTGGATGGGTCACAACAATATAATTGAGATATTACACTCTACCCACATCTATAAAGGTAAACTATAATGAGGAAAAATGCTCTATTTCAATACATAGTAAGTACAAATGATATTTTTTGATGAGATCATCTCCCACCATGTCCTTCTTCCATGGAATATGAAATACCTAAAAGACATAGAACTATAGGAACTCTTAGTATCACCTCTAACCATTCCTACAATATTTTTGAGAGATTATATATATGAGACTCTTGTAGTAAAATTAAATGATGAATCGGTCTCCCATAATATTGATTGACCAAGTCATCATAGTGAATACTATTATTTGCATCTCTAAATCTTAGGTTATATAATTCGTCTCATGGGGCCTTAGCTATCAGGACCCATAATAAATCACTACCTACCTCTATATCATAATGATTCAAAGTCCTTATCTAGTGGAATGATGGAAAATCATGTTCTCTAAACCTTCCTATGTAAGTCATAATATGGGGACACTCATCAACCTCATACATAGCTCATAGAAACCCCATAAAAACAACATAGGACACAGGAAAGGACACAACATTCAGGTATAGTCTATCATAGTTTTCATGATCCATGTGGAATATAGCATGGATCTTTAATAATAAAATACCAACCAAAGGAAACTCTAAAACTCACATATGTTCTTTTAGTGGATCACATTCTAGAACTCCTTCAATATTTGTTGGATCTACTACAAATACCTCCAATTAGTTGAAATGTCCCATGACGTGGCCTCTCAAATACTGAACTAATACTTTTAGGTATTACCATAAATATCATTCTCTCATATAATTTTTAGAACTACCCTCAAATTTCTTGCATTCTCCTCCTCGGATATAGAGTACAAAAGGTTGTTTTTAACAACGATCACCATGATACAATCTAATGAGGGTTGAATGATATATTTCATAATCTACATAGACATTACTAGGGTAATCTTCATTCCAAAAGGAATCACCATGTACTCATAGTGAATGAAGCAACACACAAATATTTTCTTCGACATATCAACCTATTTAACTTAGAGCTGGTGATAACTCAACATGAGGTCAAAATGACAGAACCACCCATCCCCATTAATCTATTCAAAGAGTTTATCGATTATCAGAGGTGGAAACTTATCATTTATATTCATTCGAGTTAAGCAATGATAATAAACTCATAACCTCAATATCACATCCCCATTTATAGAGAACAATAATGTGGATTCCTATGGGGATACACTGGGTTTAAAAAAGTACCCAATTATTGATGATCCACATAAATCTTCATCTAACATAGATCTTTGGGGGATATTAGATATATTATCATAGTTATCATGGAATTCCTTAGGTGTAGGTTTATATAGAAGTCATTGTCTTGATGGGTATGTAAATTTATCACATCCTCGAGAATGACTTCTTCATACTAATCTACCACTATAAGGAACTAAAATCTCTTAAAGTTTACTAACACAAGGGTTATACTAGAAAACTGATTAGAAATTTATTATATACTTCTACCTATGATCCCATTCTACTCAGCCAGTGGTTACTTCTCTCTAATGAATGAAAATATCATCCCATTTACCTAGATTCATCACATCCCCTTCCTACAATATTCAATTTCCAAGTGGAATTTAGAGAGACATCTTATATAAAGTATTAATTAATATTGTTTCATCTTTTATATGAAGAGAGTCCATGTGAAATTATCTCCTCCATCATTCAAGTAAATCTACTAGTAGAAGTGTGTGATCACTTAATCTACCATAGTAGGAGTCTCTAGTCATAATGGTCAAGATAGTGGCTGCACTAGAATCTCCAGATCTTGAATAAGTGATATTTTAAGGAAAGAGTATCTTGTGACTATAACTATAAAGACTAAAACAAGAGTATAAAAGACATAGATAATACTTTAGATCATACATAGAGAATCTATATCATAAACCTCCACAACCTATAACTGTTTATGTCTCGGACCACTAGTTGCCTATACCTATTATGGATGACCAAAAGGTCTTATAAACATTAATGGATCATATCACTGGCCCCATCTCATAGCTCTCTTAATTACTCCACCCTATCCACTATCCCACAGACCTCTATTATCTGGTTGCTACCTCCATCATAGAATCCCATAACCATCTATCTATATACAGCATGATGTGATGGGAAATCTTCCATGATGTGGCCTCATTAATTAAAAGATAAGAACTGCCTCATCCTCAACTAACATGATGTTCCCTGAGAGATATGAATTTTTAAACCTATTTCTTGAGACTATCACTGAAGTCACATCACATGCTTGGATCCTTATGTCTACATTGACTACTAGATATAAAGGTTTCTCCTCCTGGGTGTCTACTATAAAAACCAAAAATCTGTTACTGCTTTACAAATAATCTCTCTGTGAAAAAGACATGCTTAAATACCACAACATTTGATGTAATTCAATGAGATTCCACTCAAGATCAGATATCTCAGTTAAGTCCATTGTAAATGGACTGTGCTTAAAAATATATATTGTAAACCATATCCTTGGAATAACATGAGACGTTGGTGAACCTATATGCATATTTGAAAACTATCATGTTTTCCTATTGGAGATCCAAAATCTCCCAGATATGTATTACCAACAAATTTAGATGATACAAATCCCCTCTGAATAGGCACTCTTACTTTTCCCAAAAAGATGTTTTCTCATCGTGAATATGCATCATGATGATCCACAATCACCGTGATATTCTATATGGACTACATACTTATATGAACACTATCTTGAAGGAATGGTCCCAATAAAGAGAAAAACTATCTCTAACACTTCTTGACATTATACATTAATTATAGGGTCTAGATCTCTATAAAACATGAGAGTTTCCTACGTCTAGATATAATAAATCATTATCAAACTATGTGAAACATTAGTCAATACTACTAGAACAATCAACTACTCAACATATGGAGGTACTATCAATAATCCACTAGTAGTAACCGCCTCCAATATAGGACCTTGTAATGAGGACACTACACTAAGGGGATAGTCATCCCAATCAGGCATAAGAATCCTAGCTGGATATCATCATTGAATAATCCTTTAATAGTCAAGATTCACCTTATAGATAACTCAAGGACCTATAAATAAAAACACATTATTATATAATGCATATAACAATGTATTACCTATATATAGTGCTTATATGTAATTATTCAATAATAAGGTTATTAGATTCTTTCTAAATATATACATTCCCCACCGCACTATCACTAGTTTCCCTAGACTGAGAGCCATAATCATGAAACATTAAATTATTTCACTAGTTCACAAATCAATCCACACATATAAACAATCTAAACATATTGGTCCTATGAAGATCTCCTCTTATACAACACCATCATAACCCAACCCTTCAGATTTGTTCTGGACCATAGTATGTTGTGAGTGACCCCCCAAGCCCACCTCCAATAGAACTATGGTTGGAGACATGCACTGAGTAGGTATATCATCTGTATTTGAGACATTACCCAAAATCACATGCACACTGGAACAAATATCTTTAAACCAATATAATGTTGAAAGTTCCAAAAATGATACTTTAAATTAATGAATTATATCTAATCCCACATCTGATTCTGATAAAATAGTATGGAAATTTATATGGGGCCAAATAAAATAACTACATTATTGTAAGGGAGTCTGACTAGTTGACAAAATGGAAATACTACCAAAATGAAACACCATGCTTTTTTTTCAACATTTCATGATTAACAAAGATCCACCTACTATTGGTCCACCTATATCACCATAGAATCACTTATCATAATAATAAGACACAACACATGTGGGAGAGATCCCATGTGATGGTGATTAAACATACCCATTAAGACACTATGAAATCAATAATCATATTATCAGAGAGAGTAATATCAATATCACAATAAGAAGATTCAATAATAAGGAAAGTTAAAAAATAAATTAATATGCTCATAGACAGACTCTAAGTCTCAATGTAAGGTCACATCCCCACTTCCATCCTCTTGATTCTTCTCAACTCTCCAATTTAATACACTTCTAGGATAACTTACTTGTCGGATTTTACTAGAACATATAGAACTCATCATAGATGTCATACTCATCTAACCTTTATATTTAAATCTTGAATTAACTGAGGGGGATAATCCAATATACACCATCGATCAAACTAAACCTCTTTAGGAGACTATATATTTTGATACATAGTTAGATGATCATGCATAGGGCATGTGGGGGATACCCAACCCTTTCTGGAATAACCCACGTTGAAGGTGATCACACACCTCCTTTCATAAATATGGGATACCTGGACAAACCAAGAGAATATTGAGATATAAGGTCCCACCCTTAGCTATATGAAAGAAAACATTACTCTATCTAGAATAATCAAACATAGGGTATCAATCATCATATGATCATGATGGGATTCCACATTATACCCTCATTAGAATGGGATGAGGGAATGTACCCATGCTAAATCTGATATAGGGAACATAACCATCCTAAAAAAACTTGAGTTTGGAAAATAGGGTCTATTATCTATATTGGATGGAGTAAAATGCATGTACCAGTGACACATGTAGTGTTTGAAACCCTGGTTTTCATTTTATCCTTTTATTTCACATTATTATTATTTTTTTGGTCTCTCCCTAAGGTTTTGGGTGTTCCAAATTTATTTATTTTTGTTTCAGTAAGATTTTCTTCAGTTGCATGATTAAGGGGTAACTGTGAAGCCCCCTAATGTCGAGCCTTTTTTCAGTTCATTTTGAACTTACATGGTTTGAGTTGCATGGGATGTTTATAGTTTATTCTAAACCATGTGGCTCAGAATTATAAATAGTGTGGTTCCTTGGGTGTCTCTAATTAAGGATTCATGGACTAAGCACGGTTAGGCCACCCATAAATAAGGATTTCACATGGTCATGAAATTTTGGATAGAACAATGTCAAATGGTTGGCACATGGTATACCATACCGTGTGTCAAAACTGTGTGGGTGCCAATGTGGGTAGTAAGGGGAACACGGTTAGCCTATGGTTTGGGAAACAATGTAGCCAAATCATGAATAGTTCCCATGTAATTAAAAATGTGAATTTTTATTTCTAATATCTCAGAGTTTTATCCCCGAAATGGCCATATCTTTCTTATCTTAGTTTGTATAGTCCTATGGGAGCTCCTACCTTCTTCTCCAAGCATCCACTCCACCTCTAAAGGTTTGATCTATTTTTTTCTTCAATGTTTTAGGGTGATTATTTGAGTTACTCGTCTTATATCTTATTCCTCTTCATCCTCCATTAAATTTCATGGTGGTTCCTAATCTCCCTTGGTATTTTGGATCTACATTTCCTGTTTCCTTGAGTTTAAGTTGGTGTTTTTGTGTTATCAGATTTTTTCATTGATGTTATTTCCCATTTGAATCTTTGAGGTTTTGATTAGGGTTGGCGTTGTCAAATTGGTAGTAGTTTGAGGTAGGTTTTCCTTTGTATTTGTCCTTTAGATATATGAATTATTGATTTCAAGGTTTTCATAACTTTTATCAATATAAATTAGTGATGTGTGGTTTTTATAATAATTGATTAATTTGAAATGAGGTGATTTACTTCTTATTTTTATGTTTTTGGCGGTGTTTTGATGAGATATGCACAAAAAGTGTTTAATAAATTGGATGGTTTTATTTTGTAAGATATTTTTTATTTATAAGGCATGGTTTTGTCATGGTAAATGAATTTGGATCCTAAAATGATGTTTTGGGGTTCTTAACAAAAATTTTGAAGTGTTTTTGGTGTTTAAATTTTGTGTTAGTTCTTAAAAAGAATATTAAATGGTTTTGAAAGTAAAAAATGGTGTGTTCTGCCTTTTTAAAACGGTGGGATTGGATATTTGAAAATGTGTTTTTTCTTAAAGGGTGCTTGAGGCCGGTTTGTAACTTTTATAAAATTGGTACTTGAAATCTCTCCTTGGATGATTCTATTTCTTTAGTTTTTTTGAACGATGTGGGAGGTCCTTTGTGGGGGACTCTCATATGAGAAAATGGTTAACATAAAAGGGACTATTTGATGGGGATTTCAAGGTGATTATGGCATGTTTGATATATGTATATTCCATTGGATTATTTTTTGGATTTATTGGGTCGCCCCACTTTAGTCATTACATGGGAACCATCCATACCAAGTTAATTTTTGGTGAATAGTTGTTTCACTATATTAGGATTCCACTCTCGCTAGTGGTCCTTAGTATGGACCTTTCTCTGCTTTTGGATAGCATCCCTCAGTTAGGAATGCTTGGGAAAGAATCGAGCCTTTTGGAAACAATTATTTCATTAGGAAATTCAGTGTTATAGGATGGGTCATATCTATAGTTTGTTATATATTATCCACTAATTTTATATGTTCTACCATGTACTTTGGCACATAATTGTCTACGAAATATGGTTGAGATGATTTTTTTGGATAGTTACGCATATGTTCTATATTCCATGACCTGGTTATGTTATAATTTCTTATTATCTCATTCATGGTGAACCTCTATTTTAAAAATGTGACCATGGGTTTTGAAAATTTTTATGGAAATGTTATAAGAATTTTTTACACTCCTTTTTCCTTTTAATTAAGGACGTGAACCTTATCTTTAAAAAAGGATTATGTTTTATTTCTGGGAGAAGAAATTAGTTTTTAATGAAACAGGAAAATGGACTATGTTTTTTAGTGTAAATGTGTAAAACCCAAGTTTTATATATTTTATTTAAAACCTAGGATTTATTATTATTTTATTTTATCAAATTAATTAAGAGTAGATTTGTATATGCATACATACTATGTGTTAATACTCACACCTATATTTTCTTCTTATTTTTAGATTCTAATGAAGGTTTCTATTTGGTCTTGATCATCATGGGTGATGTTGGATTTTGGTTTAGAAGTGTGACCATTGAGGTCACATTGAGGCTTATTGTTCATCTGGTTCAGTTAGGATTTGTTGTTTATTTTTTTATATATTCTATGTTTTTGTGAAGATATTATTCCATTATTCTTTTTATTTTAATTTTTTATTAATATTGGGATTCTATCTTTATTTTCTATTAATTATTTATTAATCTTGGATGAAATATTTCTCTTTGGTTATCATTTATTCCCTCAGCTCTTTTCTCTAGCCCAAGAAAATCAGGAAATCCTCTCGGACCTTGTCTCAACCCAACTTGAGTGACAGGTTCAGGTTTTTTGTGGGTTTGTAGCTTTAAAAATAGTGTCAAATGAGGGTGTATTCTTTTGTGGAACCTTTCTTTTAGAGTTCGCTTTTTTATTTTTGATGTCAAGGTAGATGGAGTAGGAATGTTGGGATATGGGGTGTAGGTATGAGGGAGTTTCTTGCTAACACATTCTATACAGAACCTTAGGTTTCCCTTGGATTAATAGTTTTATTTGATTTATCTAGTTATTTTTGTCAGTTAGTTGTTTAATAAAGTTAAACGATAGTTTTTCTAGCGGTCTCATTAATCTCATAGGGCCTAGAAATCCTGGTGGATTCAAGTACACATTTTTGATAGACACCATCTAATAGTAACACGATTGGAATTTATCCACCAACCATATGGCCAAGTAAACCATTGACGCTGGTTTCCCCTTGTGAGTTTTTTTGGGTACCTCCTGATTTTGAAATGTTTCTAAAAAAACCCTTGTTTTTAAATTGTGGAAATTGGATTTTAAGTAATGGTGGTTTGATTTTTTGGAAGATGAAAAATGTAATTTCATATTTATTTCAATAAAATATTTAGAAAAAATAGATTAATATATAGTGTTTGATAATGCTTTTTGATTTAGTGTTTGATTTTATTTTGAAAATGTTTTATGAAATTTTAAATGGGAAGTGGTTTAAGAGTTTGAAATTTTTTTTGAATATTTTTTTTTCAAAATTAAAAAGTATTATTTGGAAATTTGGTATACTTACGAGTGATCACATGAATGGATGTGTGCAAGGAAGTGGGTGATTTATGGAATTATTCGATGTGTTCTCATATTGACATGGGAATATGTATGTGTGGGGCTCTATGGAATACCATTGATTAGCGTACAATCAATCAAGTTTATTTTTCTTTTCAAAATTGGCTTCAAGATAAAATAAATTACCATATTTTAATAATTTATGTTCATATGGAATATTTTCATGTGATTTGGAAATTTTCATTAAATGGTGTTCTGAATAAGATTTGTTATTGGTGAGTTAGTTTTGATTGAGTTCTTAGTTTTCTTGATTCTTAGTGTAAGCCACCACCAAATATTTATGGATATTTGAAGTGAAGTTACAGGTATTCACCATTAGTAGACCCTCTAGTTGATCAACTTAAGGACATCCTTCATGAGTTTTATAAGTTGAAACATACTCTATATTATGGTCATGTTGATGCTCTAGAAGTGGGTGAATAGATTTGAAAAATAGAATGGATCATTGGTTCCCTCATGTTTTTTTTGTCTCTAAAGGTAAAGTTTCCTACCTTTATTCTTCAAGTTATGAGATGGAATTGGTGGAATTTGGTTATTTTAAGAAAGCCTTAGAATTTACTCTTAGCAGAATTATTTAGTCCTTCGTTTGTTCGGCAGTGTTTCTATAAGGATGTGAAGGTGAGTAAGGTGATGGAGATGTGTTGCCTTCAATAAAGTAATGGGTTGGAGTTGGATTTATTCTATCATTTTTATCAATCTAATTCCTCATATTCCAGAATGGGATGAGGATGATTCTCTGAAAGATTGAAATTTTGAGAATGGGACTTATCCTGATATGTATTTTAATGTGTTGGAGTTTGGTTTAACCACATTTTCTGATGTGGTAAGGCAATTTATTCTGGTTAGAGTTGTGTTAGTAGGACTTCTCATGTAGGAAAAAACCTCCATTAGTATATGGAAGTGGTGATGGGAAGTCAAGTAAGGATTTATGAAATTGTCCTGAATATGGTCATGTTGGTCATGGAATCAAGATCCCTTCATATCTTTCATTTACTTCTTTTGTCCATAGGATCCGGGTGTGTCATATTTGGGGAAAGATGGGTCTTAAAAAATCTCTTATCTAATTTTTCCAAAGACCGGAGTTACATATAGACTCTTGATTCACATTCAATGGTTATTTTGGGGTGTTTCGAGGAAGTGTTGTGGAGCCAGATGCACCACTTCAGAAGACACCCAATCCCATATGCATGAGTAATATGTTGGTCCGATTATAGTTTGAAAACCCTTTCCATTTTACTTCTCTATCCATTGTTGTGATTTTTTTATTGGATTCCTTTTATGGTAGTGGAAAGGGGTGTTGTGTATCATTTTGGAATTTTAGTTTTAGATGACTATATAACTTATCGAAATTATGATCTTTTTATATTTTTGAAAGATTTCTGTACCATTGTGTGTTTTCTTCGGGATTTTTCTCTTTCGGGGGGAAGAAGTTTGTGGTGTTTATGTCTTCGGAATCTTTGGTGTGGGGAAGTACCTTATTAGAGTGAAGTGACATTTTTGGGGTTTCATGTGTGATTGGTTCCTATAGGGAGTTATTAGTGGTCATTCCAGTTTAATGTGTTGGTTTTTGGTGTGTGATATTGGTTGGGGACCTTATTAGAATTTGAAAATGGTTGGGAGTTCACTATGGCCTCCATTTCTTAATCTAGTGAGCCTTTCTTCTGTTCATGTCATAATTTTATTCTCCTCTATTGGGAGAAGGTTGGGACATTGGGTAAGGTCGGGTGTTTTTGGGTGTGGTATGGTGTTTGGTTTTAGGTCTAAGGTTTTGTTTAATTTTTCAAGAAGTGTTTTGGAGTCTGTTGGTTTTTTAGAGTATAAGTTCATATTTTTTATTTTGGTTTTGGATTAGGTGATTTACGTTTGAGTAATAAGATCATACGAGTGTAGGAACCTCTATATTAAATCAAGAAATTTGAGATGTTGAGGACTTATATTGTAGAAAGCATAATGGTGGGGATAATTTTCAAATGTGGGGTTTTATTTTACCAATTTAGTTCATCTAATTATTTTTTTTCTTACTTATTCCCTTAGGAATCGAGTGTTCTGGATTTAAATTTTTAGTTCTGGGCTATTTTTATTTAGTTTCAAGGTTTAGGTGCATGGTTCAGGGGTAACATTGTAGCCTCTTAATGATGATCCTCTTTTCAGTTCCTTTTAAACTTGCACAGTTTGAGTTTCACGAGATGCACACAGTTTCATCCAAACTAGGTGGCTCTCAAAGAGAAATTGTGAGTTTCTTTACATGTCTTTTGTCAATGGTGCACAACCAGAGAACGTTTAGGAAAACTGTGTGGAATTCATGTGAATTGTGCAGCCATTTTTTATAAAACCATGTCCCACAGTTGTCACATAGTTTTGCAACCTGTGTGGCCCAACCACATGGGTGCCCAGTTCATGCAATAAGGGGAACATTCTTGGAACACAGTTTTGTAAATTTTGTAGTCTAACCATGTACAATTCCAATGTATTTAAAGGTGTTCATTTTCATTTCTACCATCTCAAATTTTAAACCATAAAATTCATGATTTCTCATAGTCCTAGTTCGTACATCCCTAGGGGAGTATATCCTTTATTAAATAAGATTTCTCTCCACCTCCAAAGGTTGGATCTAGTTCTTTATTCAAGGTTTTTGGGTGATTCCTCATGGTGATCTTTTTCTATCATCTTTCTCTTCCTCCTCCTTCCAATTTCATGGTGGTTCCTCTTTCCCCTTGGTCTTGTGTATTTTGAGTTTATGTTTCTTTGATTTTATGTTATGGGTTTTGTGTTGTTAGGGTTTCTCTAGGATGTTCATTCCCCTTAGAACATTCATGGTGTTTATTTGGGTTGGTGTTATTAAAATTCTTTTGATTTGAAGTAGGTTTCCCTATGCAATTTTCCTTTTAAATTTAAGATTTTTTGAATTATTTCTTTTCACATGTTTCATTGTTATAAATTAGTGATATATTTTTTATAGAATAATTTTTTATATGAAATTAGGTGGTTTCTTCTTTTTTTGATGTTGATGGAATTGTTATTTTGATAAACGAACACCAAGTGTTTGATAAATTTCTTGGATGGATTTTGTTAGTGATTTTTTATTTACAAGGCATGGTTTCAGCTTGGTAAATGTTTTTGGCCCATAAAATTATGGTTTACATTTAATAAAACTAATTTTTAAGTGCTTTTGCTTTTTAAATTTGGTGTGAGTTCTTAAATTGATTTATAAAATGGTTGTGAAATTAAAAATGGTGTATTTTACCTATTAAAAAAAGTGGGTTTGGCTCATTGGAAATGTGTTGTTTCTTAAAGTGTGTTTGAGGATGATGTGGATATTTTATAAAATTGGATTTCTTGAAAACACTTCATGGATGATTATATTTCCTTGGTTTGGTTGAACGATGTGGGGATCCTTGGTGGAGGACTCTATTGTGATAAAATGGTTAAAAATAACATGATTGTTCCTTGGGGTGATTTGTGGTGATGCTTGTGTGTGTGATATATTTATATGTGACTGGTTGCTTGTTTGGAATGATTGGATCACCCTACACAAGTCTTTACATGGGAACCTGGCATTGCTAATGGATTTTCATTGAGTGGTTGTTGAACTAGATTATGATTTTGCGTTGTTTAGTGGTCCTTAGTATAGACCTTTCTCTAATTTTGGATAGTATCCCTCGTTTAGGTCAGGTAGGGAAAGAACTAAGTGGGTGGGAGAGAATTATTTCATAGGGTAGTGCATTCTTATGTGATGATTCATATGTATATTATGTTCTATATTATTCATTGAGATGTTAAGTTATCCCTTGTACATTGGCACTTAGTTTTCTAAAATAGATGATTGAGATGATTTATTTGGTTGATAATTCTTATGTACTATATCCTATTTCCCTTGTTATTTGATAATAATTTATTCTCTATTCCATGGTGTACCTCTATTAAAAATGTGAGAACGAATTTTGAAATGTTTTGTGGAAATTTTTTAGGAGAATTTTACTCTCCTTTTCCATTTTTAAGTAAAAACTTTGTCCTTCAATTATAAAAGATAAATGTTTCCGTCATGGAAAATAATTTGGTTTTGAATGAAAAAATGGAAATGGAAAGTGTTTTTTTAATAGAAAAATGTGTGAAACCCAAGTTTTCTATATTTTATTTCAAACCTAGGATTGGTTATTACTTTTTTTTAAAGAAAATTAGATGGGAATATATTTGATTGGGAATTCCTACTGAGTTTTAATACCCACACCAATACCAAGAATGGCTTGGAGCATGAGTGAAACCCATACTCCCCAAAATTTATTAAACGAAAATATAATAGTTAGGTGATTACATGAGGTAAAATGAGTTTGTACCAGCATGAGAATAATGGAATAGGAAATAGGGTGATAAGAAAAACCTCTAAAATATTCCTATAAGGACATGATAGATCCCCACATGAAAAGATCTCAATAATTCATCTTCCCCAATGCCTAGGTCTTCACAGAAAACATCATGTAAAATACAATAGTTTGCAGTCAGTGTCATAATGCATCAGATAGGTAATCATTGTACACTTTCCATGGATATAATATCCATCTCTAAGGCATCCAAGATGCTCCTATCTTACTAAGCTATCTCGGCTCCTTGCTGCTCATATTCATAATTTTGTTAAACGGTTTCTACATCATGTAGTCAAAAATATTCACCAACTCTCATAAGAGAACAACATAACCAAGAATTAAAGAAATGTTATGAAATGCAAGCATGTCTGGAATGATCAGTGCAACAGCCACCAATGCACAGGTCTTCACTGAAAAAATCATGTTTAAGCTGATAATACTTGAGAACAGAAGCCCTCAAACTCAAATTCTTACTCCTCATCCTCAACATGCTTCACCAAACTTCATGTTCTATTGATAAACCTAACATCGTAGAAGGTATCATACGAATCATCAGATAATAAATTTTCCCAACAACACAAAGAAAGAATTCATACAAAACAACCATAACTCTCAATAAAAACATGTTTTTCCAAATCTACATTGCCCATGGATAAAATACCTCCATGACACCTCTAAACATACATACACTACAAAGACCACTCACACTGATGACATCTCCTGAATCAAAGTTATTAAATCACTAAATATGAGAAAAACATACTAAAATTCCACAAAAGAGAATTATTTCCACTAAAGGTGAAGATAATCAAATTCATGATTTCGACCAAGCTCAAATTCCACTCTATCAAACATATGTTCTCAGATACTCAAATACTCATCAACAGTTATCTCCTTGTTATAATATCTTCCACAAGATAACCTTTCTTGTTCCTCAAATTCCACTTTATAGTTTCTTCTTATTTTTACCTTCTAGTGTATGTTGAATCAGCATAGGTGATGTTCGTTTTTGGGATCGAAGAGTGACAATCATGGTAACATGGAGGCTTATTGTCCATCTTGTCTAGTTTGGTTTTATTTTTATGCTTTTTTAGTTTTCTTAGTCCTTGTGAATATATTTGTCAATTGTTATTTTTATTGATTTATTTATATTGGTTTTATATATTTATTTCACTATTTTCCTTTTTATATAGTGAAAAAAAACCACCTTTGTTTCTAATTGATTCCCTTGGTGCTTGTTTCCATCCTGGGGGGATCGGGAAAACCTCTCAGGCCTTACCTTGAGCCGACATGGGTGAATGGTTTAGAGTTGAACTGTGTTGGTTCATGACAAAGTGTCTCTCTATGTTTGGTCTTACCTATGTTTATGTCTTTATTATTTTTTGATGCCCATGTTTGTGAGTACTATCATGTATATGTACATTTCTTTTGTCTGTATACACTACTAATGTCCATGCCTGTATTACCTAGATAGTACAAACCAATATTATATCCAATATGTAACATGTATTTTCATCTAATAAATTGGCTATGTGATATTTTTCTCAAATTGGAACTCTTGCACTACATAGAAGGGTCCATGCAGTATCTGTTCTTCCAAACAATATTCCATGTATATCAAAATTTCCTAGAAACTCCAGATCTTTATTAATAATCTCTTGATCATCCATTGATTTTGATTCCATAGATGATCTCACCAGTATGTATTGGATCTATATTTATTGAGTTCATTTCATCACTAGAGGCATGATTCTAAAAAACCTTTCTTTGAAATCGTCATTCGTCACACCTATGGAGTACCCGCATAAAACAACATGTGAAACCAGCATCACCTTTACCACTATCATATCTCAATCATCATTATCACACCTCCATCACATCACTAATCCTGAAAAAAACCCATATTAATCATGAATAACCATACCACGAAATAGTTTCTTGGATATAGTTGAATCGTCGGCTAATCAAAATATAAATTATGAAAAAATGAAGAATGGAGGAAGAAAGACACAAAACAAAAAGGTGAGTGAAACCAACATTTTCCCTTCCATGTTTGGAAAATGCTATAAATAAAATATTTAGGGATAATTGGCTATAAAAATTAAGCATCAATTCCTAATTATTGTAATAAAATTTACTAATGAAAATTCAACTAAAATGGTCCATGATTTAATTTTTTAAATTATTAATTCTAATTTATCATGGAAATCGAGAATAGGGAAATAAACCAAAAATATCAAATTTGTACCTCATATGGGGTCAATAGTTGATGATGAATGAATATATGAGGAATATAAAGATAAGATCCAATGAGTCTTTACTATCGGTCTAAAAAAAATTTTGTCCTTCAATTCTAACGCCAAATCTAACTCACCAGGAACCTCATATCATTCTATAAATAACTAGGGTTTGAGTGGATAAATGGTTTTTCGAAAAGTGGTTTAAATAAGAATTATCTAGGTAAAAAATTAGATTTTTAATAAATTAATTAAAAAAATTATCTTACTTATTGAAATTCTAGTGAGTTCGCAAAATTTAAATGGATGATAATGAAAAATCATATATCATATGTGGTGTATAACCCATATTTTGGATTTAATAAGAGACTCATTTTTTCATTCAAGAGCCCATTATTTAGATATTCCATTATTTCATAAAACAAACATGTTAATGATATACTATATTATATATATATATCAATATCTAGCCTCCATAGGGTTTGTAACATCACACCGACTCTATGCCTAACTCTAAAAATATTACTTGAAATATTCTAAGTGTAATATAGAAAAAAAAATGTTTTTAAAAAGTGAATTAAAATTTTTATACATTAATAAGCCTATAAAAAAATTAACCTAATATTTTTTTTGTTTCATTCCACATAAATTTTTTTATTGATATTTATAATACATACTCTTTTTTCAAGTTAGGCATAACCTAACCTTGATTTATGGTAGGGGTATATTGGATAGGATGTGAGTTGCATATTTTAAGCACTAGGTTGATGTTTTATATATCAAAATTTCATAATCATGGTTATATATATATATTTATTTCAGGTAAATTATTACTGATCATAACGTACCTAAAAATTCCCCTCCTTATTATGTCCAATAAAAACATTCCATGTTTATTGTTTTATCAGGTGTGCATATATCGGTTCTGGGTGTGAGTTTTCTATCCCTTTGGTATCCATTAGAAGATACTTCATAAGAATTTTTTGATGGGATTTAAGAGCCTTTCCAATGACCATTTTTACAAATTTAATTCCAGATTCATCCTTTTTAAATTAACTCTATAAAGGACAATAAAGAGAAAATAAATGTTTCATTAATATTATTTTTAAATAAAATATAGAAATTAATTCATAATTTTATGCTAATGTATTCCAAAATTATCACCTCCATCAAGTGAAAAACATAATTTCACATATATACATCAATTTTTACATGAATTTGAGTGGTGACCCCAATATAAATTCTGAAAATTGACTTTTAGGGGTTTCTAGTCTGGTTGTGTGTATTCCATCCAACCACAAATTTTATGCCACTACTTATTACATTAATTTCATTAATATTTCATTCTATGATGATTCTATTTTTTCAAAACATAACTTTTTCACCTTATTTAATTTCCTCTGTTTCAACATTGTTAATTTGTTTTTACTCAGTAGTGGTAGCATTAACATCAGGAGAAACATTTTACTCCCTTGTATTGGGATAAACGACTTGCAGAGAATCCATTATCTGCATAATTAGTAGAAAAAAATATAGATTTAATAAATGTAGAAGTGAAAACAGAGTACTCTGAGGTAATTCAATTTAAATTAAAGAAACATTAAACGAATTATTTAACACTTTATTTTCTTTAAATTTTGAAGGGATTTGACACCTTTATGGAGTATACATATACCCTCATTGTGATATCCTCTTACATACAAGAACGCATCTATAATTGGATTACAATAAAATGATTTTGATGTCCCTATGAAATAGTCCTCAATAGTTTAATTAACATATGACCCTACAGATTGTTTGGTTGATAGTAGAATAATTGAAAAATTTCTATTTATAGGATGCCAAACCTAATATAATTATACTTTGTTTGATTCTATTATGAATGGTCCATCTTTGTATCTTTACTAAAATCCACTTTCATGAATACCAATTCATTAATTTTAACTACACTCCTATTATAAAACCCCTTATATTTAAAAAAGATCACTTAAAATGTTCTATAATCCAACTCTCTTATTTTTTCGATGATACCAAAGTATTCCATATTCATCAAAGTTTTATTTAAGCCTTATATACTTGATAAATGAATCAAATATTCCCTAAGATTAACTCTAATATTTTTCGTAGTAATGTTTTCATCATGTTTCTCTGTTTATAACATATAAAAATTAATTACATAATCATTATTAGATAATATGTACACAATTATCCCTCTATATTTCCATCTATATTGTTCTGAAATAGAACATTGATTTAAATCTCTCTCATTAAAAATTTGGTCTTGAAATCATCTTATAAACTATCATTTTTGTGTGTTTGATACCCTAATTTGTGCCCTTGATAGATTCAAATACCTATTAATTACTTTTTGAATTTCAATATATGGAACATCCTCCAAACTATTATATAAAATATAATGGTGATATTTCCACAACTCAATTATTTTTATTCAGAAAATATCTATTCATGAAATTCCATGACCCACAGGTTACCTGTTGTGATGAAATATTTGTAGATCAATTCTCTCAACATCAGATGGGTATTTGGTATAGAATTCAACAACTTAATTTAAAATATGTCACTATGTAATAAAACCTTCTACAAATATATTTTTGAATCATACCCTTTAATAATCTCCATACACCATTCAATGGGGTACATATATCTAGAATACACAAAACCACAGAACCAAATCTGTTTAACCAAGTGAACCATCTTACTAGTGAATTATGGCAGGAAAAACCTTTCTAATTCATATAATAAGATATAAATTCCAAAAACTATATTTTTTAATTTCATCATGTCTATAACTTTATAGAAAATATCAATGAAAAAGAAAACAATATTTATTGATGTATGAAAAAACAATTTATGAAAAATGTAGTGTAAAGCTACGAGAATTAAATATTTTATTAAAAAAATAAAATTCAAGTAATTTTATACAAATTAAAATTAAATTATTCATTAATATGATATTTTTTACATTTTATAAAAACCCCTCTGGAAACTAAATATCATTGTAAAATTTGAAAAACTAATTTCCCTCCTTCCTCAAAAGAGTGTAAGTTGTTAGAGGAAGAAAATTTCATCTTTCAACCTTCACTAATACAAAATCTTCCCATATCTCTGGGTAAATCATTTCTAACCATTATCTAGTGACATATTTTTTCATGTTAATTTAGAAATGTGTCAATGAAACTGTAAGATATAATTTTTTACATATAGGACATCAAGGCAATTTTTCATGTATAGAAAATCATAGTATGGTAATTCAAAACAAACTAATCACATTTTAAAACTCGTTTAGTTATGGTTTTTCAATATGGTTTACCAAAAGTTGTGACAAAATCCATTATATTCTCAATCTATTTATCACCTTTTAGAGGATACATTGTTATACCATATTATGAGCTCCCATCAAATAATTTTTTCCATGATTGGTATTTATATCGATGGGATGTAAATCTATGATTTCCTAATAACACAATCATTGAGTATTGACTCTACCTAACTGAGTGTGTAACTCATTTAAAAATGTGACACCCTTGAGTTCATTTAGTGTTATATCAAGATAAATTTTCATTAGTAGGTCATTCATTTATCATTCCACAAAACACGTCTCTGAAAATGAAATTTTCATTTTCATAATAATTATACAATGTGACGCCTCAATCCCAAATTAATGGCGTATCTTTAATCTATATATCAAAATAAACATCTATATCATTACTCATTATTTTTTCCTGATATAAGAAAAGACAACATAATTTATTTTTTATTCATGAATCACCACAGTGGAATGCTATAATTTACCAAAATAACCGAACATTTACTGTGAATGTTACATTTTACACCAAAATTAATCATTCCATTTATAGATTTGGAATGATGATGATTTCTAAACTCATTTCCAAATTTAGGATATTCATATTATATTTTATTCCACTATGGAGAGTATATTGGGGGATAAGGTTTCCAATCTTGATTTCTTGCATATGTGTGCCACATAAATTTCATTGTAGTCTCAACACTTTAATATTGGCATCTAAACCATGTAATGATTAAAATTTACAATACTCCTTTTGAAGGACTTGATTCATAATTCTTTAATTGATACACACCACACATTGGGGATTTTTAAGTGACTCTTGATCCTTCCAAAGAAATATATATTCATTTGTATATATATGTATTCTTTTTGAGATCATACTAATTGGATGTATAATTTTCTTAAAAATATATGTTTCATAAGGTAGCTCATTATCTTTTAGTGGAATATCATTCAAGAGAGTAAGTAGTTATTTAAAGCTATTGTCTCTCCATATACTTCCATATTTTAAATTATATAGTTTCAGAATGGATGAAAACGTTGTATATGATTTTAACCAACATATAATGGGGTCATTACATGGCTCTATAAATTCTAAAACTGATTTTGAAAATCGTGATGTTCATCATAAACTTTCGCCGTTATTTCTTAAATAGTATCGTAATAATTTTTAAACCTATAGTCATATCATCTATTTGATAGTCATAACAATTCACACTTGTATTCATATTAGATAATCCATAAAATGAAATTTTATCCAAGTCACTAGCTATATTTACTTCTTCCCCATGTTTAGACCAACATTTATAACTTTTAAAATTTGTGTGATAAATAATTTATTCTTCCAACTCCTCTGGACAAACTAGTCTTGAATAAATAAAATGGAAATATGAATAAAGTATTTGATAATGGTAATATTCATGATCATTTACAAAATTGATAAACACTTTAACCCCATCCTAAATCTATTTTTTCATATTATTTTTATCTACAAATATTTAATTCATATCCAGCCTATTTTATTCATTAGTATTCATATTTATGAAAATAATTTATTACTATTATGAACTCAAAATAAAAAAAGAATATTCATTATATATACACACATATAGTAATAATAGTTTACAAAAAATTTCAATGAATCAAAACATGTTAGAACACATAAATACCATTAATTATATGATTTTAAATTATTATAAAATTTATTTTCTTATTATAATACATCATATTTCATACATATTTTTTAAAATGGATTCTTAAATGGAGATAATAATTTAAAATTTAAAATTTAGAATTGGATATCACCATATTCAATTAGTATGATTTTTCAAAGTTCATCATGGTTATTGGAATTACTTAGAGTCCACCTTGAAGAAAAATTATTTATAAAAAATATGGATGCTTTCAAGTATAAATCTCATGTGTTTTAATTTGATTTTCCATACATATAACTATGTTAACTATTTAAGCTATTTTTTCTTGACCGTAATCTAAAATTAAAATAAGAATATAATTCTTAAATTTCCATTGTTTGAACCATGTATGAAAATGTTTTTTTCATTTTAATACACCATTATTACATGGTATTTCCAAATGGGTGGTTTATGATATATTACAACACTGACATAAAAAGTATGTAAACTCTTCACTTTTCATATTCACTCTCTCGATTTGGTTAAAATAATTTAATAACATTTCCATGATTTTTTTTATATAATTATTAGATATTTGGGAACATTTTAGAGATTCTGTAGTGGTGTTTCATTATATATAAAATTTTTTATATATTAAAATCATTTTTAATGGTAACAAAGAACCATGAAACACTAATTGAATATATACATGTTGATCCATACACATATATATGTTTGAGTGATAATAAATCACTATATCTGTTTTACTTTTCTTACATAAATTGTATCCTTTTTCTCCAATTTAAATGATTAAAACATATCAAATGATTTATAATCAAATAATTATAGAAATGTATATTTATGGGGCCATTGGATGTGTTTTTCATTTTTATATTCTATTTAGTAATGATAAAAGTGATATTTAATTGCGAAATTTGACTATCTTATTACATACATTATAGGTATATTTTAATTTTTTGAATATATAAAACATTAAAATCACATATACAACCATGAAACATTTCATTTATATAAATTGACACTTTTTTAATTATTATTAAAAAACCTTTTTTATTCCATAAAGGAAACAAAAATAAAATTTTATATGGTAGGATCATAGTATAAATTTTATAATCCCAGAATTAATCCACTAGGAAAAGGTGGATGGTAAATTCATTCTTTTCAAAGCAGCCCTTAATCCATTTCCCACATGAAGATGATCTTTCAATTAAAACAATTATATTTTGATTTGTAAATAGTGTACATCAACAAAAATGTATGTCATACATCTCACATCCAAAATATGTGAAATATAATCAAAATGATCAATATACCTTACATATACACCATAATACCCTTGGTTTTTTGTTTTTCATTACTTAATTTAATCATATTTAATGCCTATATGTTTCATTCTGATTTTGAATTTATATTACATTGTGTCTAATAAAAGACATCTAATGTAAAAGGAAACCCCATTAATAATAGAAAAATGTTAATGGTGGGTTTTTTAAAAATATACAAATCAATAAAATTCTTATATTATTAGGAAAATAAGTCATTGTAATGGAAAACCAAAAAATGTAAAAACAGGAAGAACCCAAAATCAAGAAAACAAGGGTCCAAACATCAATATGAATAAGCTCAGCCAAAAATATCTTGATGAAGTGTCCAAGCATAGGTTATTAAAGAAGAACCAAGGGAAAGACCAAAAATCTTGAAAGTAGTGTTAGAACATCATGAATACAAGAAGAACTTAGTGAGAAGAAAAAAATAAATCATGAAAAACGTTGAAAGATTGAGTGAAAACAATTAAGGAAAAATGCACCATCTATTTAATGATTGATTTAGTAAAGTCATTAAAAGGAGGTGATATTTGAATCATGATTCTATTAGATCTTGAACAATGCAAGCAGGATGATCTTAGTTGGGGTTCTTCCTAAACAGGGGAAAGAGTTTTATCAGTGGTAGTAAAAAGTAATTTAAATACGCATTTATCGTCCTTATGATGGGAAGAACTGATAAATCATACATTTATCATCCCATTCCTTTTTTCATTGATAAATGAATATTTTATCACTGCTTTTTACTAGTTCTAAAAAATGTTTCTTTAATTAGTGCTTTATATACCACTGCTAAATATTGGTGGAAAATAAAACGTAATAATTAGAATTTTAAATTAAAATAATTTACTATTTATATAAAGTGAATTTTAATAATTATTTTAAAATAAAAAATGAAAAATATTAAAAAATATATAAATTGATAAAATTATTAAAAATAAATAAACAATATTTTTTATACTAAATGATTTAATAAATAAGATAATATTATGATAAATGTAGTAATATTATGATAAATATATGAACAATGTTATTTATGTCAGTTATAAAATTATTAAAAAGGAACAAATTATAGAAATTATATATATCACAAAAATAATATAAATGAATAAAAATAAAAATAAAATGGAATGAATATAAAAAATTATAGTTTATATTAATAGGTTTTAAAATAGATTCTTAATCTAACGAAATAGATAATAACATTACAAGGATTTATTGGAAAAAATAATAAAAAGAAAATATATAGATAATTATTCTGTAAATTATCATTATGTAACAAAAATTAAATATTAATAAAAAAATATAAAGAAATATTAAAATTAAATAAAATTATAGAAATATTATATGAATAAACATTAAAAATGAATAGATTAAAAAGTTATTAAAAGTTAATCAGTGTTAAAAATTATTTGGTGTTGATAACTAAAAAATATAAAAACTGAATAAATTCTAGTAATTATAAGTGAATAAATTCCAAAAATATTAAAAAAAAACTAATTAATAATCTTACATATATAAATTTATTGAATTTTACAAATGAATAAATATTAAAATTAAATTAAAAAATTGGTTAAATTTAAAATTAAAAATATGATATTTATAATGATGCTTTAATTATTAATTAATAATTAATAATTCTACAAAGATTAAAATAAAAAAATATTAAAAAATCAGGAATAGATATTAATTATATAAATTACATGCATATTAAAAGTACAAAATATTAATATTTTACAATGTATAAATAACTATAAAAATTGAATATATTAAATATACATTTAAAATGAATACAGTTTATAATTTATTAAAAATGAATTATTATTAAAAATGAATAAGTAATATTAAATGAATAAGCGTACATTAATATTACATATATACCGAGACACAAATACATATGCATAGCATTACACATAGACATACATACACACACATACACATATACACCTACACGTGTATAGACATACGTACACATACACACATGTATACACGTGCACATGCATACAATTACATATATATACATAAACATACATGACATACATTTTCATAAAGAAACATACTACATAAACATACACATAATATATTGAAATGCAATGTGTTGCATTTTTTGTCAATGAGGCATGATGTTGTCATGGAATGAATGGATGTCAAGGAATGTCAAGATGTGAATGACAAAGGATGTGATGGTGTTGGTGAGGAAAGGAGAATGGCCATGTTACTAAGATTCATGTCACTTAGGAGATTCACTAAGTGACATAGGATGTTGTGGTTGAAACATTCTCTATGGATATCAGACGATTGTAGAACTGATCTCAATGTTTCAATACTTGTATCAAAATGATACTAAGTTACACCACTTGAAGAATTGATGATAATGGAGCATCATCATTACATCTGACGATTGTTGAGCTGATCTTTAAGTTCATAGAACTTGTATCCTGATGATACAAAGTCACAACAATGTTAGAAGGTCGTGTATTGTATTGAAAATGCATGAGGAGATGAAAGAGATCAATCCACAACATCTATGTGGATGAAGTGGTGTTAATAAAGTCCATGCACTATCACTTAGTGCATGTGAATTAGAAGTTGATCCAACTTGATATCTGATTGGATCAATGAAGAACATTGAATATTTATTTGATTCCGGAGCTTCGGTTGATGAAGAACCTTCGGGAATTCCATTCCTAAGTAATGAATACAAGTTGAGAAGGATTGAGGAATTAAAATGAAGAAGAAGATGAGAAGAAATGAAGAGGAAGGATGGATTAAGTGGCATTTGGCATTTTATATTGGGAGGACTTTGTTTCTTAACAAAGTCCTTATCATTTCCATTGCCAAAAAATTGTCCAGCCAAGGGCCAGCCACGGGTTCAACCCCAAGGCACATGTGGGCCTAGGCGCCATGCCCATGGGGGATCCCATGGAGCAAGCCCTAGGCGGCAGGAGGCCACGCGGTGATCAAATCCGTGCGGCAGGGGCGCATAGCGCGCGCCAAAAGGTGCATAGTGGGCGCCAGTGGCGCGCCCGCAGGGAGCAGAGGTGGGCGCAAGAGCGCACCCGCTAAGAGAACACGGTGCGGGGCGGCACCGTGGAGGTTGGAAGTTCAATTGATGAGAGAAGGGGAGCGCTAGGTTGATAAGCCGCAGAAAAACCTCGCTCCATTTCGATGTGGGACGTGGGATTTTTCCGCGAAGCGAATCCTGGCCGTCCGTCTCATCGCGCGCTCGATATCCGCCGCTCAACGCATCTCGCCGCTCAAGATCTTATTCCAGCCGTTGATGATCTTTTCAACGCCGCATCTGATGGCTCCGAGGCGTCTCCTTCATCGAGCTCGGCCGAGGCACCTCCCGCGACGCCGCCTGAACCAGTGGCCCTCCGAGCAATGAAGTCGAGCTCCCGGCCACCATAGATCGAGCTAAGGTATCCATTGGGTTCGTCTGGATGTAATGAACACATCCATGCAACAAAATAAGAATGCATGCAACGTGATGAGATTTCGAACAAGGCCGAGGCAAAACGAAGTTGCCGAGGCTTCGGTGTATTCATGCTTTGCATGGATTGGAAGAGAATAGGCCATGCACACGTTCGGCGACGCATGCATTTGATGAAGGCCGAAAAAAATGGAACCCGTGTGAAATAAAAAGAAAAACAAGATTTCACAGAATCTTGAAATAAACGAAAACTTTGTGAATTTAAAGATATCACACGCGGATGATACAAGGCAGCCTCGCCTATAAAAGGATCACCCAAGGCGCTTGTTCTTGCTTGCTGAAAACTTGAAAGAAGTCCTATGAGAGTGCCTCTGTGCCTCATGCAGTTTGGTGCCCCGCGCAACCCACTTGTGCGGCTGAAGTTGTCGGGACCACCCGAGGTCCCGAAGGAGTCCCCTGCGCGCCTCCCTTACGCGACAGGAAGAACCCGAGGTTGTATTCTTGCGCGCCCGTGGTTGATTCCCTCTCTTCCAGCACACTTACGCGGTAGGAGGAAGGAGCCCACGGTGTTGCACCTTGAACACTCGAGGGCTTGGGCGGGTGTTGCACTTGCGCACCCCGTGACCAGGGCACACTTGCGCGGCTACCCCTTGCACCGAGACCTTGCACGTCTCCTTTGAAGGACAAAGGAGTTCGGGTGTGTGCAAGAAGAAGCCAAGAAGGCTGTAGTCACATTTCCCCTTGTGTGTGTGCTATGTGCAAGGAAGGATTGCACCTTGTGTGTGTGCCACTTGAGAGAACACCCTACGGGCAGTGGGTGTGCAAAGAGGAGGAAGGTCGGGCCTTAGTGCCTTGTGTGCTAAGTGAAGAAAGAAGGCCGAGACCTTAGTTTTGGTGTGCATGCAAATGGAAGAACACACTTGGCAGTGTGTGTACTAAGTGAAAACAAGTGAAGGTCATAGCCTTGGGTGTGTGCAAAACAAGAAGGCCACCACAAATTTTGTGTGCAAATTAAAGAGGAGGTCTTAGCCCTTGTGTGTGCAAAATGGATAACCAAGTGTGTGCATAAGTGAAGTGCACACATTGAAGAACAAATTAAAGAACACTTTGTGTGTGTGCAAGAACAAGTGAAGACCACACATTTTGTGTGTGTGAAAAGTGAAGGAAGAGGGCCAAAGACTTACCTTAGTGGTGTGTGTTCAATAGAACAAAAGGCCGAACCTTAGTGTGTGCAAAGTTGATGTACACACTTTAGAGAAGAAGACTTCCACACTAAATTAGAACACACATTAAAGTGTGTAAACAAAAAGAATAAAGTGTGTGAAGAATTGAGAAGGTGTGTGCTTAAAGATAATACACCCTTTGTGGGTTTATTGCACCAAGAGAAGAAGAAGGGGAGTGCATACATGCACATGCAGACGTGAACAAAGCCAAATCTGGTTGTGTGCATTTGAGGAGTCCAAGACCAGGAGATGTTGAAGATATTGTGATGCCATGCATTTAGTGCATGAAGTTGATGTGAAGTGAGACTGGACTAGACTGAAGTTAAAGATATCAGTTGTCTGGGTATTCAGTAGTTGAAGAGATAGGCCGGGTCATCCTTAGAAGAAGGTGATAAAGCCCGAGCAAGACGAGAAGACCTGTTCATCACAAGTGAGCAGAGGTACAGAGCAAGGCCAGCAGTCTTTATCCCAGACTGCTGAAGATACTTGAAGAAGCTTAAAGTGGAGAAGAGCTACTCGTGTGACTCGAGGAGCCAGGAGAATCCCCCTGTGAGACTCAGGGTGGAAGAAGTATTCAGTGGGATTCTGGAGCAGGCCAGTGGGACTCTGGTAACACTGTGGGACGCAGTATAAAGACCCTCCTGTGGGACTCAGGAGAGATACAGTGGGACTCTGTTTCAACCATTGTAATACTAAGAGATTATAATGGAAGAAACCATGTTGGGGCGTATAACCAACATGGCAAGGACGTAGGCCTTTGGTGCCGAACCTTGTAAATCCTTGTTTCCTGTGCCTTTACATTTACTGCATCATTCGATGAAAGGCTGAGAGATACAAGAAGAGTGGATCGAGGTCTTAACAAGCCATAGAGGTTTAATTGATAAAGAATCAATTAGTAAAAAGTTTTAAAGGATCACTGATCCACCCCCTCCCCCTCTTAGTGATCACACTGATCTGGGCACTTCAATTGGTATCAGAGGGAAGGTTACCTCTAAAAGATCCAAGGGAGTCTTTATGAAGTGCAGATTTGAGGAAATGAGCAACCAGCCTCAAATGGAGATATCTGCCAAGACTCAGAAAAATAGAAAGAAGAAATAGGCCAAGAATATGAAGAAAGCCTGTCCTAGCTGTGATGAAGTTGGAACAATGAAAGATCATCAAAGTGAAATCGAATATCTTCAGAAGACAGTCCCCAAGGAAGTGGAAATGTGTATAGCTACATGCATCCTTGATCTTCAAGAAGAAAAATTACAGCTAGAAGAAGAAGCCAATGCAATGGAAAATCAGTTGGCTAAAAGGGTTGGCATAACCAACACTCTCAGAAAGCTGGTGAAGTCTAAGGATGAAACAGTTTCTCTTTGCAATGATAGATATGAAGATACTTGTGAAGAATTTCAAAGAAGCCTTTCTGAGAAATAAATCTTTATGATAATGATCAAAGAAGTTTTCCATGCACTGGAAAAGTTGGACAAAGTGTCAATGAATGTCAGAGATGCTCAACTCGAAGACAAAGTCAAAATGGTGAAGGAGCTTGACAATTCATTGCTAGAATTGAAGAAGGTGCATGAAGACCAGTTAGATCAGCTGGAAGAAAAATGGGAAGGAAGGCTAAGAACTGTTGTGGATGAGAAGAACTCCCTCAACATGAAATGCTTAGAACTAGAGGTGATATTGAAAAATCTGCAATCACCCAAAGCTGAAACCTCCCAGTCAGCTGATAGAAGAAATGTTGCTACACAAGTATGCATTGAGCAGGATGATTCCAAAAGAAGGACATCCTCTAATGAAAGGGAAACATCTTCTAAGAAGAAGGTACCATCCATCCCATCTTGTACTCATGTTTCTAAATGTTTTTCCACAAAAAGTACAGGATGGAAGAATAACATTGATCAAGTATGGATGAAGAAGATGAAGAAAGAGAGCTCTCCTGAAACAGCACAACAATTCAAGAAAAGTACCCTACAATCAGAAGGACTCAAGAGGTCAAGATTTATGGGTCAGTGTTGGTGTTGTAACAAGTATGGGCATTGTGGAAAAGATTTTTGGTACAATCCACTGAATGTAAAAGCACAAAGGAAGCCCATGCCAAGGGGGAGCAAGCCAGAGGAAAAGAAGAAGCATCCACAGGTCCAGAGACATCTGTTTACTGCAAATAGATTTGGATTACTTGACAACATCTGGGATGATTGCAAAAGTGGTCAAAAAGATACATGTCAATCTCCAACTGTATCCAGAGCTAAAAAGAAGAGAAGATCATAGAACCTGGCTCAGAAAGAATCCTTAGGAAGCAAGCATAAGAAAGTGGAAGATGCTCCCAAGAAGATTATGAAAAAGAAAGAGAAGACCTTGGAGTCTAAATCCAAGAAGGGTGATGTATCCAGAAGGACCACCAAGAAGAAAACATGCTTCTACTGTGGAAAGAAAGGACATATCATGGATCTTTGTAAACAAGCCATGAAATTCAATAGAGGCAGACTGGACTCAAACAGATAATCAATCCAGATGAAGCAGAAGGGATTGGTTGAAAACAAGTTGCCTAAGAAAGGTAGCTTGAAAGCATCAAAGGAACCATGTGGAATATCCATAATTGAGGCCACACTTCCAAGTGACTTACTAGTCATATGGCCAAATCAGTTGCAACTTTCCAAATATCTGCAAAGAGCTGAAGATGAAGTTCTGGCAATTGCTAAGGCAAAAGGGAAGAAGAATATTTCACATGAAGATGTATTGAGATCCACACCAGCACCAACATCATTGAAGATCAGATGTGCAAGTGTGAAGAATGGTGAAAATGGGACATCTCGGTTGAAAGTATCTTCTCAACCTTGTTGTTCACATTGATGAACCAAGGAGGTTCCATCTTATTCCCTAATCACTTGTATTTACATGTGCTAACATTGCAGGGAATTGAAGATGATGATCATTCTCAACTGGAGGATGGTCTGGAAAGAATGGAGTGCACCCCTTGAGGGGGAGCCAATCTGTAGAAGATGGGATTCTGATATTTAATACCATCTTGAGAAAAGTGAAGGTATTCCAATCATACTTTCATCCCGTGTTTCTTAATTGTATTCATCATGACAATTAAGGGGGAGTATTGATTGAAGGCAAATGGATGAAAGGTGGAGCTTTATCTTTGCACCTGAACTTTCTAATGAGTTTTGTAAAGTTGTGCAGGATTTAGAAAATTCATTGTTATATCTGAAAAATTTCAAGCCCCTTGAAGCATGATCTCACATGTATATCGAATGTTGGACCGCATTGATTACCTTGGTTACATCACTCTTGTTTTCTACACCGGGTTATCCCAAGTAGACTTAGAGTTGATTTACTAAAGGTTCTTTGCTAAAGAGAACATGTGACATCATCCCTCTCTCAGTGTTTTCCAAGAAAATACTTTTCAAAGTGAGGAAGTGATATTTTGAAAAGGAACCACACTACACCTTTGCATTTGATTTCCAATAAGGGGGAGAAAATATTGGCACACATATTGACCCATTCATATGTGCAGAAGTAGTGTATTGACAACAAATACAAAGGGGGAGATTGAAATGCACTGTGTTGCATTTGTTGTCAATGAGGCGTGATGTTGTCATGGAATGAATGGATGTCAAGCAATGTCAAGATGTGAATGAAAAATGATGTGATGGTGTTGGTGAGGAAAGGAGAATGGCCATGGTACTAAGATGCATGTCACTTAGGAGATTCACTAAGTGACATAGGATGTTGTGGTTGAAACATTCTCTATGGATATCAGACGGTTGTAGAACTGATCTCAATGTTTCAATACTTGTATCAAGATGATACTAAGTTACACCACTTGAAGAATTGATGATAATGGAGCATCATCATTACATCTGACGATTGTTGAGCTGATCTTTAAGTTTATAGAACTTGTATCCTGATGATACAAAGTCACAACAATGTTAGAAGGCCGTGTATTGTATTGACAATGCATGAGGAGATGAAAGAGATCCATCCACAACATCTAAGTGGATGAAGTGGTGTTAATGAAGTCCATGCACTATCACTTAGTGCATGTGAATTAGAAGTTGATCCAACTTGATCTCTGATTGGATCAATGAAGAACATTGAAGATTTATTTGATTCAGGAGCTTCGGTTGATGAAGAACCATCGGGAATTACATTCCTAAGTAATGAATATAAGTTGAGAAGGATTGAGTAATTCAAATGAAGAAGAAGATGAGAAGAAATGAAGAGGAAGGATGGCTTAAGTGGCATTTGGCATTTTATATTGGGAGGAATTTGTTTCTTAACAAAGTCTTTATCATTTCCATTGCCAAAAAATTGGCCAGCCAAGGGCCAGCCACGGGTTCAACCCTAAGTCACATGTGGGCCTAGGCGCCACGCCCATGGGGGATCCCATGGAGCAAGCCCAAGGCGGCAGGAGGCCACGCGGTGATCAAATCCGTGCGGCAGGGGCGCATAGCGCGCGCCCGAAGGTGCATAGTGGGCGCCAGTGGCGAGCCCGCAGGGAGCAGAGGTGGGCGCAAGAGCGCGCCCGCTAAGAGAACACGGTGCGGGGTAGCACCGTGGAGGTTGGAAGTTCAATTGACGAGAGAAGGGGAGCGCTAGGTTGATAAGCCACGGAAAAACCGCGCTCTGTTTCAATGTGGGACGCGGGATTTTCCCACGGAGCGAATCCTGGCCGTCCGTCTCATCGCGCGCTCGATCTCCACCGCTCATCGCATCTCGTCGCTCGAGATCTTATTCCAGCCGTTGATGATCTTTTCAACGCCGCATCCGACGGCTCCGAGGCGTCTCCTTCCTCGAGCTCGGCCGAGGCACCTCCCGCGACGCCGCCTGAACCAGTGGCCCTCCAAGCACTGAAGTCGAGCTCCCGGCCACCATAGATCGAGCTAAGGTATCCATTGGGTTCGTCTGGATGTAATGAACACATCCATGCAACAAAATAAGCATGCATGCAATGTGATGAGATTTCTAAAAAGGTCGAGGCAAAACGAAGTTGTCGAGGCTTCGGTGTATTCATGCTTTGCATGTATTGGAAGAGAATAGGCCATGCACACGTTCGGCGACGCATGCATTTGAAGAAGGCCGAAAAAAATGGAACCCGCGTGAAATAAAAATAAAAACAAGATTTCACAGAATCTTGAAATAACCGAAAACTTCAGGAATTTAAAGATATCACACGTGGATGATACGAGGCAGCCTCGCCTATAAAAGGAGCACCCAAGGCGCTTGTTCTTGCTTGCTGAAAGCTTGAAAGAAGTCCCGTGAGAGTGCCTCTATGCCTCACGAAGTTTGGTTCCCCGCACAACCCACTTGTGCGGCTGAAGTTCTCGGGACCACCCGAGGTCCCGAAGGAGTCCCCTCTGCATCTCCCTTGCACGACAGGAAGAACCCGAGGCCACATTCTTGTGCGCCCGTGGTTGATTCCCTCTCTACCTGCACACTTACGCGGCAGGAGTAAGGAGCCCACGGTGTTGCACCTTGAACACTCGAGGGCTTGCACGGGTGTTGCACTTGCGCACCCCGTGGCCAGGGCACACTTGCGCGGCTGCCCCCTGCACCGAGACCTTGCGCGTCTCCTTTGAAGGAAAAAGGAGTTCGGGTGTGTGCAAGAAGAAGACAAGAAGTCCGTAGTCACATTTCCCCTTGTGTGTGTGCTAAGTGAAAGGAAGGATTGCACCTTGTGTGTGTGCCACTTGAGAGAACACCCTACGGGAAGTTGGTGTGCAAAGAGGAGGAAGGTCGGGCCTTAGTGCCTTGTGTGCTAAGTGAAGAAAGAAGGCCGAGACCTTAGTTTTGGTGTGCATGAAAATGGAAGAACACACTTGGCAGTGTGTTTACTAAGTGAAAACAAGTGAATGCCGTAGCCTTGGGTGTGTGCAAAACAAGAAGGCCACCACAACTTTTGTGTGCAATTTAAAGAGGAGGTCGTAGCCCTTGTGTGTGCAGAATGGAGAACCAAGTGTGTGCATAAGTGAAGTGCACACATTGAAGAACAAATTAAAGAACACTTTGTGTGTGTGCAAGAACAAGTGAAGACCACACATTTTGTGTGTGTGCAAAGTGAAGGAAGAAGGCCAAAGACTTACCTTAGTGGTGTGTGTGCAATAGAACAAGAGGTCGAACCTTAGTGTGTGCAAAGTTGATGTACACACTTTGGAGAAGAAGACTTCCACACTAAATTAGAACGCACTTTAATGTGTGTAAACAAAAAGAATAATGTGTGTGAAGAATTGAGAAGGTGTGTGCTTAAAGATAATACACCCTTTGTGGGTTTATTGCACCAAGAGAAGAAGAAGGGGAGTGCATGCATGCATGCATGCACATGCACACGTGAACAAAGCCAAATCTGGTTGTGTGCATTTGAGGAGTCCAAGACCAGGAGATCTTGAAGATATTGTGATGCCATGCATTCAGTGCATGAAGTTGATGTGAAGTGAGACTGGACCATACTAAAGTTAAAGATATCAGTTGTCTGAGTATTCAGTAGTTGAAGAGATAGGTCGGGTCATCCTTAGAAGAAGGTGATAAAGCCCGAGCAAGACGAGAGGACCTGTTCATCACAAGTGAGCAGAGGTACAGAGCAAGGCCAGCAGTCTTTATCCCAGACTGCTGAAGATACTTGAAGAAGCTTAAAGTGAAGAAGAGCTACTTGTGTGACTCGAGGAGCCAGGAGAAGCCCCCTGTGAGACTCAGGGTGGAAGAAGTCTTCAGTGGGATTCTGGAGCAGGCCAGTGGGACTCTGGTAACACTGTGGGACGTAGTATAAAGGCCCTCCTATGGAACTCAGGAGAGATACAGTGGGACTCTGTATCGACCATTGTAATACTAATAGATTATAATGGAAGAAACCATGTTGGGGCATATAACCAACATGGCAAGGACGTAGGCCTTTGGTGCCGAACCTTGTAAATCCTTGTGTCCTGTGCCTTTACATTTACTGCATCATTCGAGGAAAGGATGAGAGATACAAGAAGAGTGGATCGAGGCCTTAACAAGCCATAGAGGTTTAATTGATAAAGAATCAATTAGTAAAAAGTTTTAAAGGATCACTGATTCACCCCCTCCCCCTCTCAGTGATCACACTGATATGGGAACTTCATATATAAATATACACATATATAAAATTATTTGAATAAGGGATGGAGGATGCATCTCGCGAAAGTGCTGCGGTAAAAAACCCTAAACCTGGTTTCGACCTAATCTTCGTCGATGACTGGTTTCGATCCGCAATGGGAATCCCCCCTTGTCCACTCTGGCGACCTTAGATGCTAAATCTTCCAAAATCGAAGTGGGGAATTTTGAGGTTCCACTTTGGACATTACCTGTCTCCTTCCGCGGTGCACTTAAAGGCTTGGATCTCAGTAGCGTGAAGGAGCATAGACCTCCACTCTTCTAAAAAAACTAGAGGATGGTGGATTCTCCATTGAGGCAGATCTCGAAGCGCTGAAGCAAAGTGAATCATTGTGAAAATACTCGGTTCTTGGTCATATCGTCTATAGCACAGGTGACCAACCCTGGTCTCTAACAGATCTCAAAAGCAGAATTGCACATTGCTGGAATTCGGCCAACTGGAAGATGATCCCCATCGGCAAAGGGTATTATCATATTCTTCTCAACTCTCTGGAGAACCTCAAACAGGTTTGGAGATTAGGTAATATTCATCTTAAACCAGGTCTCCTTAGAATTTCAGATTGGGATGTCTCTTTTAATCCTCACACACATAGGAACTCTTTGGCACAAGTTTGGATTCGTATTCATGGTCTTAACTGGTTCTTTTGGCACCCTAAGATCTTAAATGACATAGCTTCCTGCATTGGTTCTCCCATTAAAATTGACCATAGAACGTTGAATGGAGACCTTTGACTTTTTTCTAGAATCATGGTTGAGGTGAATTTAGCTTCTGAACTACCTTTGGTCATAAACTTCAATGCTCCCAACTATAGAAATGATATCAGGGTAGAATATGAAAGGAAACCTCCTTTTTGTTAGGTCAGCAAATTGATAGGGCACAATGTTGCTAACTGTAGAGTGGTTAGAAAGCAATTTGACGCCCCTATTTCAAATGATTGGAAAGAAATCAAACATAATAAGAAAGGTAAAGCTATGATAGAGAAAACTGACACACCTAATATGAAACATGATGTTTGGGTCATGAAATCTAATAGCTTTGCCTCCCTTGAGGGGAAATCGTGGGGAAAATTAGTGGAAGAAGAAGAAAATATCAGGGATGAAACTTCTAACAACTTGCAGATAAATGGAACTACTATTGACAGCAATAATCCCCCCACTTCCCCCCTTTTGACTCCTAATGACCCTGCACATAATGCCTCTGCTTCGAAGATGACCTCTTGCAGGATCATTGAGAACTCTGGAACTGCATCTGGTCTGGATGGGGCTGGGACAGATCTCAAATATCTGAATGTTCTAGGAAGTCAGCAAGAGTACCCCTCCTCTCGCGATGACCCCACTGATTTACCTGGTAACTTGGAAAAATCACTAGAAAGAGGTAACTCAGTTATTATTCCGCATGATTCTGCTGATAATAGAAATACTACTGAATGTGTGAACTCTAATATGACTGACTAGATCACAAACTTTGTTTCTGACATGCACATCAATGAGAACCACAACAATGTCCCTACTGAAACTCTTACTGATGTTAATGATTCTGCTGCTAAAACACTTATCATTGTCCCTGAAAAATTGAATATGATTGATCAGGATGTATATTCTTTTTCAAGCATGAAGATTGGGGAAAATGTCAACACTGTTTCTATTGTATTAAGATCTGATTTGCATGCTCTTAACCCCCCCTCTACTGAAAAATATTTGCATGTCTTACCTCTATCTGATTACCGCCACAGGGATACATCCACACCCCCTTTAGGGCAGTAGGACTCTGCATCTAGACAGTTACAACTTTTCACCACTGATTCTCTCCCTATGATGGATGACTCCCCCTCTCCCTTGACTAAATCCCCTTGTCTCCTTTCCCCTAAACACAAATCTACTCTGGACTCAACTGGAGCACTAAAACCTAATGCTGATCCTCCTGAAAAAACCGATCCAGAACACTCTCATAATTGTTCTACTCAACCTGTAACTCCTGATACCATTGTTTCGGTTCATTCTGTTGAGTCTTCTATGCTTAACTCCTCAACTTCCAATGTCAAATCAATTGAGAACAAATCAGAATCTTCCTCCCCCCTCTTATTAGAAGATCTAAGAGGAAGAAGAATTCTGGGAACTCCAAGAAAAGGGGTTCTAACCCAAAACATAAGTAACAATGAATCTCCTATTTTAGAACTGCCAAGGCATTGCCAACAATGACACATCCATTACTCTTAGGAGGTTCTTAAACACTCATAATCCTCAGCTGTTTGCCATCTCTGAACCTAAGTTCAATTTCAATCCTAATTTCATGAGACTTGGCTCTCTTTATTACAACTTCTTAGGATCCTGCAAAAATTGTCCTCTGGCGGACTCTTTGTGGATCATTTATCACTCCCCCTTAAAAACATCAATGTTTTTAAAAACGCTGAACAACATTTCACTTGTGATTTTATCTAGAATGATCATCACATCTATTGCACGATGGTCTATTCCAATAATAGGTATCAACAAAGAATAAATATTTGGCAAGATCTTCTTGACATGGCTAGCTCAATTCAGGATTCGTGGGTGATTAGTAGTGACTTTAATGTTATTCTTAGTCCCACTGAAAAAATTGGACCCTCACATATTTCTATATCCACAAGAGAATTTAGATCTGCTATTGAAGACTGTAATCTCTTTGAAGATAACCTTACTGGGGTGAAATACACTTGGTATAGAAGACATTATAATAAAATTGTTGCCAGTAAGCTTGATAGGGCCTTTGTTAACATGAAGGCCCTGGACATCAGGGATAATGTCTCTTGTATAACGCTTCCCAGGCTCAATTCTGACCATCATCCCATATTACTTAGCTCCCTATCTAATGAACTCAGAACTCCCCTTCCCTTTAAATTCAATAATTCTTGGTCTCTAGACCTTGAATGTGTCACTTTGATTACTAACACTTGGAATTATATGAACCATCATCATGACTCTTTTTCATGTATCTTCAAATTGAAAATTTTAAAACAAGCTCTCAAAGGTTGGTGTAATACCAAGATCTTACAAATGGATTCTGACATCACCTTTCTTAAAGAGGTAATTAATCAAATACAAACTCGTAGTACCAACTCTGATTTTACCCTTGACCCTCAAATGGAGGTCAATAAAGCTATTAAGCTAAACACATTACTCAAATTCAAAGATAAAATTCGGAAGAAAATGTTTAAGACCAGATGGCTGGCTGATGGGGATAGAAATACTATGTTTTATAACTCTCTCCAAAGAACCAGAAAGTCCAATCATCCACTTACTAAACTAATTCACAATGACTTGATCATTGACTCGGAAGAGGCCATCTCGGATCATGTTGTCTCTTACTTTAATGAAATTTTCAATGGCCCTGAGATAAACATTGATCTCGATCCCAATATTATTCCCTTAATGGTGGATGAGAAAGACAATGACTCTCTCTTAGCTATTCCATTGGAGCATGAAATTAAAGACATTGTCTTTAGCATAAATCCAGATAGTGCTCCCAGTCTGGATGGCTTTAACAATGGTTTCTATCAAAATCACTGGGACACCCTTCGTTCAGATGTTTTTAAACTGGTAAGGTCCTTTTTCACTCACGGATCTCTTCCTCAGGGTATCAACGCTCAATTCCTCATCTTAATACCTAAGGTTCATAATGATTCTGAAATTAATCAATTTAGACCGATTGCGCTTATCAATAACTTATACAAGATCATTACCAAAATCATTGCCAATAGATTGGTTCCGATTTGAAACAAAATTGTTTCATGGAATCAGTTTGGCTTTATAAAAAACAGATCCATCCAAGGCTGCATTTTTCTTGCCTCAGAATGTACCAACATCCTCAATAAAAAAAATAGAGGAGGTTGTGGTACCATCAATCTTGATATTAAAAAATCCTTTCATTCCATTGATAGGGGATTTATATTTGGAGTCTTGAAAAACATTGGTTTTCATGAGATTTTTATCATGAGAATTAAGACCTTATTTCAATCTGATATCATTTCCATGTTAATAAATGGCACCCCTAGAGGTTTTTTCAAATGTTCTAAAGGTGTTAGACAGGGAGATCCTCTTTCGGCCATTCTGTTTGTTATTGAGGAAGACTACTTTAGCAGACTCATTCATAATCTAGTCGATCAAAATAAACTTAAACCCATTCAAGCCACTAGAAACCTCAATGTACCCACTCACCTCCTCTATGCTGATGATATTATTTTGTTTTTAAAGGGAGATCAAAGAAATATTCAATGTCTTAAGCAAGCTATCTCTCACTACGAGAACATTTCTGGCCAAACTATTTCCTGGAATAAATCTCATATTTTCTTTGGAAAAAATTTCCCTGTTAGAAGGAAAACCACTATCACCAGTAACCTTGGAATTAAAGAAGGTTTCATTCCCTTCACGTACATAGGTGTCCCGATTTTCTGGGGATGTGCTAAATCATTTTATTTCTCTAATATCACTGATCAAATCATAAATCAACTATCTACTTGGAAGGTTAAATCCCTTTCCATGGCTGGTAGAATTTGTCTTGTCAAATCAACCATTGTCTCTAAGTTGGTTTACTCAATCATGATTTATAAATGGCCCATAGGTACTTTCAAGAAAATAAAAACCTATATAATAAAATTTCATTTGGGTGGGAATTATCTTTGAAAGGAAACTCGTCACCATCCCATGGAAGACCTGTTGTAAACCTCTTGATAATGGAGCCATTGGCATCAAAAACTTAAAATTGTTCAATGATGCCCTGCAAGTGAGATTCACTTGGCGTCTCATTAATAGAAACTCTAAAGCTTATGAATTTTTAAATCATAGATTCCTAAATAAACTTTTAAAAGGAAATTTTAATTTCATTAACTCCTCAATCTGGCCCTCTATTAGAAACTCTTATCAGAAGATTATGGATAACTCTAGATGGATGGTCAGCACTGACTCCAACATTAAATTCTGGTGCGACAACTGGATGGGTAATACTTTAATTTCTATGCTGCCTTCTAATAACACTACTGTAGACACCATCCATACTATTAATGATGTTATGCAGCTTCATAGGCATGATCTCCCCAACATCATTGCTCAAATCATTGAAAATTATACCTTCTCCATTTCTGGGGACTTCCTTGTTTGGTAACCTGCTCTCAATGGCATACTTGACTCGAAAAATTTCTACATGCACAACTTCTCTGGAAATGAACCTAATTATAAATGGGTGAGCAACTTCAATAAGACTTGGATCAAACCCTCTGGGTTTACCCTTATTTGGTGTATTGCTCACAATAGATTTCCCACTAAAACTCAACTTCAAGCCTTTGGCTTTCAACTTTGCTCAAATTGTCATTTATGTAATCAGCACAGGGAGGATATTGATCATCTTTTCTTGTCTTATGCTATGACCTCAGCTCTATAGAACTACATCTTTGAGCTTTTTAATTGTTCATGGTCTTTATCTGACCAGATTTGTTTACTTTTGAAGAAATGTACTAAACATGAAGACTCCCAGCAAGTCAAAAATTTGTTTCTTGCGGCAGTGGTGGAACTTCTACCTGAAATCTAGTATGTAAGAAATAATCTTATCCATAATAATCACTCTTTTAGTCTCAATGAAAGAAAATCTCGAATTCTCATTGCGATACATGAAGATGCCTCAATTCAAAAAAAAATTTACAGCAATTATATTGGAGACTTCGAGATCCCCAGACGTATCCGTGTCTCGGGTATTTTCCCGAAGACCAAGAACCCCTTTGAAGTATTCTAGGAACCACCGATTTCGGGTTGGATTAAAGTGAATGTCGACGGTGCCTCAAAAGGAAATCCTGGACCTGCCACCTATGGGGCCATTTTTAGAGATTCTGCTGACCATTGCCAAGGTTGCTTTTACAGTGGGTGTGGGATTGCCTCATCCATTGAAGTGGAGATGCTAGGATTCATCCATGCTGTTGATTTTTCTCTCCAAAGAGGATGGAGAAAACTGTGGATTGAAAGTGATTATACCACCATTGTTCAGTCCATTTGGAATGGAGTTATTCATCTCTCCTGGCTTCTCACTACGCGTTGGATGAATTGCCTGAATTCGCTTCAGTAGATTGACTGCATTGCCACGCATGTCTTCCATGAAGCGAATACTGTTGCTGATGCCCTTGCCAAAAAAGGTGTTCACCAGAGCATGATTTGGCTGGATGCGCTACTAGCTGATTTACTTCACCTCTTTGAAAGAGATTGTAATAAAATCTCATCCTTTCGACTCATGTAAACTGTTGTTTCTTTAATTAATAAATGGTGCTTCGGTCTTTGACCGAGGCATTACCCAAAAAAATATACACATATATATACATATACATATATATATATATACATACACATATATACACATAACCATACACATATATACATACACATACATACACAGGTACATCCACATACATACAAATACTCATACACATACACATACATACATACAGGTACACATGCAGAGACACACCCACACCCATACATACATACAAGTACACATAATAATATACATATACAATAAAAAATATATGTATGTATATAGGCACAAACATACACACAAATACACACACTCAATACATATATTTACATAAAACAAATAAAAATGCATATGTACACATATATGCATCCACATATAGAAGTTTTTTTACATCCACATACATACACATGCATATGCATACATACAAAATATATTCACAAATTTAAAATTATTATAAATGAATATAAATATATAAATTGAAATATGAATTATATTTTAAAAAAAATATTAATTTATTTATTTATATAATTTTTTAAACAAAATATTATTATATTATTTTTATATATACATTTTTTAATTAATTTAAATAATTAAATTATTAAAAATATTATTAAATATCATAAATTTAATGATTGTATATATATATATAATTATGAACATATGGTTGACAAAATTATTTTATTATAAAACATTTATATAAATTATATTTATATATTATATATATATTTATGTAATTATTTTTATATAAATAATATTCAAATATATATATATATATATTAAAAAAACAATTCACATGGTCCTTAATCTATGGTTTTTTCCTTTGTTAAATGGGGGATTTTACCAACACTAATAATGAGATACCTTTGTTGGTGCTAAAAAAGAATTGACAAATGTACCATTTTATCAGTGCTTTTTTAGCACTAATGAAGATCACTTGTATCTTAGATTTTTATCGATCTATTAAAATAATCTCTTTTATCGATACTATATTTAGCGAATATAAAGGGTGTCTCTTAATAAAAATGAATCAATTGTAATGTATGAGGGGTTTCTTTGGGAAATCCCTTATAGGCTAAAACTCGTCTGAGCTAGGACATCCCCACTCTAACCCATCGATTTTTCTTCCCTATGGGTAGGTTCCACACTCTACTAACACTCGATACTAAATAAATAATTTTCACCCACCTTCAATTACAAATAAGTAATTTGGAAGTTATAGAAATTTTTTTTACGGTTATTTTGGGTGTATGAATCATTAAATGTGTTGATTGTTCTAGGTTTCGTTCATTATAAAATCTCTAGGGAGATATTATGTGATGAATATAGTGGGAGTTTCCTTAATTCATGATTTTTTTACACCATAAATCATTTATGGGTTTTCTATTATTTTATAGATGGATTTATATTTGTTTTACAATTTAGTTTTTTGAGTTCCCTATTCGGAATGTTTATAATCACCCCTTAATGTGTTTATTCTGACATGTGTTGTGTCTATGAAAAGGATTCATAGATTTAAACTTACTTTTATGGATGTGGTGCTAGTGGAGAATAATCTTATTGGAATTTGACTATAGTGTTTGTCGATGGTGTACATGTCAAGAGTTGGTGGGATGTGTATTCCTCAAGATCCAATTGTTGAGGGGTTTCTGTATTTGGTATGTTGGGACCCTTTATTCCCCCTTGGAGATGATTTATTTTTCATACTATATTGATGTATAGTATTTGTTTCATTAATTTTATATTATTTTTTTCTTTTATTATTTCATTTTTATTTTCAATTATGTGTATATTTGGGGATTTGTTGATTTACAAGGAAAAGGCCTCCCATGTGCGTGTGATATGTATTCTTAGTGATGTTTGGCATTCCATGGCCAATTACAGTTGGAAATGGGGTGGCACACATAGCTTAAAACTAGTCCATGTGGTGTATCATTCTGTTTTGTTATGATATATGTGTATGGGAGTGGATTGAATCCTAGGGATAATGTTGGGAGTTGGTTGTATTGTGATGTTTTGTATAGGAAAATTGAGAATTGTTGATTAGGGTCATAGAATTTAGTTTTTAGGCCATATAACTAAGTAATTGGTATAAGTAGCTCATGTATCCATTCAATAAGAATCTAATAATATTTTTATTAACTTTAAACCATGTTTCCAACGCTTTCTTCGGGGCGCTCACATCCGTCTACGAAGGGTGCGCTGCTGTTGACCAGCATTCCCGCTTTCCAAAGGCGGACGGGATCCGTCGCTTATTCAGGGACGTTTTCTCCTTGATTGAAACGAGATGATGGGATGTCAGTTCTTCCTTCTGTGTATTCCTCCTTGGAACTCGTCACCTAGTCCGGGTCTCCCTTATAGACTTAATATGTTGTTCGTAAAACTCTTCCTAGCGTCATATCTTCATGGACACCAGTTAATTACACTACTTCTGTCAGGACATTCAGAGGGGTCCATTCAGGGTAGCAACGTTCTGTTAGGAGAGTAGTCATTTTGGGCATCACTGGTGTGTCTGGGCACTGGGACACTGGTGTGTCTGTCTTATGTCCCTTATTATAGGGATTCTCGAGGGCGTGGAGGCCCAAGGCATCCCACATCGAACGTGGGAAATCATATGCCATGGGCATGTATCTGAGGTTTTCCCCATCTTCCCATGTTTAAAACAGGGTATGCCATAAGTTTAACGTCCAACGGAGATGGATCGGACTGATCAGAACACTGATTAGAGTGGATCATATGAGTGCAACCTCTGGAGGGAACACTGATGTTGGGGCCAACGCGTGGTTGACCTCCTGGTTACTATTGAGGAGAATGGGGTATGAGGTGGCATGATCCCACAAGGATGTGGTGGCCCAAGTAATAATTAGGATAGATGATGGATTGGTTGAATGAAGTGGATAGTGAATGGGATGGGAGCGCCATGAGGATGACGATATTTTTGGGATTGAGCCTTTGAGAGGCTTCCTACGTATCCCCATGGTAGGGAATCAAAGTAAAAATAGTTTATATGACGACGGATTACTATTGATTGGGGTTCCAATGACTTACCATTGAATGGAGTGACAACGGATTACCACTGAATGGAGTGACAATGGCTTACTGCTAAAAGAGGTCCACAATTTAACATCATGCGGGACAGGGACGAACCGACGTGAAGATGGTTGAAGTGACTGAATTTTGGGCTTGAACCTCAGGGAGACTTCCTACGTACCATTCCCTGTCAAGGATCAAAAACCTCATAGTTTATATGGTGGCATTTGGGGATTATGCTCTGAGGCGGCCCAAGGTGTTCGTGAACCGACGTGAAGGGGGTCGGTAAGACCAATGGATGGTGCACGTGAACCTCAGGGAGGCTTCTTATGTACCTTTCATTAGTAAGGATCAAAGACCACATAGTTCAGAAGGGTCGGTGAACTGACGTGAAGGAGGACCTGGGGTCCCATGGGTGGTGGGCTTGAACCTCGTTGAGGCTTCCTACGTACCATGCCTTAGCATGGATCAAATACCACGTAGAGCAGATGGCGGTGGGGCTTACACTCTAGGCTACCCAAGGTGTTGGTGAACCAACTTGAATGGGGTCAGGACGACCGAATTTTGGGGGTCTAGAACCTTGTGGGGTTTTCCTACATACCTTCCCTTAGCAAGGATCAAAGACCACGTAGTTCATATTGTGGTGGGGCTTACACTCTAGGCTTCCCAAGGTGTCGGTGAACTAACATAAAGGGGGTCGAGATGAATGAATGTTGGGCTAGAACCTCAGGGAGGCTTCCTACGTACCTTTCCTTGGAAAGGATCAAAGAACTCATAGTTAATATAGTGGTGGGACTTACACTCTAGGCCTCCCAAGGTGATGGTGAACCGACTTGAAGGGGGTCGGGAAGACCGAATGTTGGGCTTGAACTACATGGATTCTTCCTACGTACCTTTCCTTGGGAAGGATCAAATACCTCGTTGTTCCGATGGTGGTGGGGCTTACTCTCTAGGATGCCAAAGGTCGATGTCATGGTCGGTGCTCACTCTAAGCCCACCTGAGTTATGCTCTGTGTGAGAAACTAGAGGTAGTAGAGACCTGATGATCACATCGCAAAAGGTGCATCTGTGGGTGGTAAAGTGGGGCTTACACATAATCAGTGGCCCCAAAGAGGAAACAAGGGCTTATGTGTGGTTAGTGGCCCAAAGAGGTTGCTACTTACTCTAGGATGGTGGCATGGTGGCGCCAAAGCCTAGTGGGAGAGGGATTTGGTACCGAAGAAAGGAGGGGTCCGGTGTCCATTCCCCCATGGTCCTTTGGACCGAAGAAGAAAGGAGGAGTAGGGATGTCGCCTTCTGTAAGAAATGATAGTGGTTTACACCAAGATGGTTTCCCTTTCCCCACGGACAGATTCTACTCCGATAAGGAGGATATAATCCCCTGTGAGGGAATATCTCATCCTCATGGAGACCAGTGGGCATGGAGAATGTCCTTGGTGGGGGCACCACGTGTACGAGGCACAAGGTGAGGCCACAGTTTAACGTCATGTGCTGAGGACGATGGTTCTTTGCAGTTTAATGTCTTGGAGCTTCAAGTAGGTGGGTTTCCTCCGCACCCCTAGGACTTACATAATAGGTACCCTCTCCTCCCTAGTGAAGATAAGGGATAGGAAATGTCGTGGCTAGGGGGTGTTATAAAGCAAACCATTGGGGGGTTCATGTTAGCGTGGATATGCGACGAAGCAATAGCCGTTAGCGTGCCTATGCGAAGAAGCATGAGGCAAAGCAATGCAACGGGAAGTATCATCCAAGGGAATTTGAAATCACATCGTGAAAACCTGGAGGGTCGCATGGGAAAAGGAATTGCAAAGAAGAGGGGTTTATAGGAATGGGCCTTGTTAAACTCTACTGCTCTACGTGGAGGAGGGTACTTGTCAAGGGGTGTGCTTCGTGAAGTGGGGCGCCTCAGCCTAAGAATAGGGCAGAGGTGCATATATGAGGTGCTTCATGAAGTGGAAAGTCATTGGCGAAGAATTTCCTTGTGGAGCGAAGGTGCCTCGTAAAGCTAGGTATTATGAAGCAATGTGATTTTTGAAGTATAGTGACCCTGTTTAGAATGTGGATCACGTGTCCATGAAGGGTGTTTCGTGACGAATAAATGCTCCGCGACGACCCGAGTCCCCTTGGGGATCCCCTTCCTTCATGGATTCCCTTATTCACCATGAATGGAATCCCTCTCAAAATAGGGGGTTAAAGCAAGGCAAAGGGGAGGCACTTCGAAGAGTAGAAGTACCTCACACAGCTCATGGTTCACAAAGCAGAATTTGCTTCATGATTCATGAGCTAGAAAGTTGAAAGGATAGATGATCTACCCCTAGGAATTGGGGGGAGGCCCATATTTATAAGGTAGAGGCACCATGAATTATATCTTGCTCGGCATGAAGATGGAGCTTGCTCCGCAGGGGGCTCGTGAACGTCAAATGCGGTCGCAGAGCATCCCTCTTCCTTGCTCCATTGTGGGCTCGCGAACATCAAGGGTGATCACGGAGTGTTACCACCACCTTGCTTCGTGGCGGGCTTGGTAATGTCAATAGTGCTTGTGGATCATTACCGCCTCCTTGCTCCATGGTGGTCTCGCAAACATCAAGGGCTCTCACGGAGCGTTACCACCTCCTTACTCTGTGGAAGGCGTGGTGTGACCAGGGCTCCGCGAATGGTCTTCACAAAGCAGCCCCTTGATTATTTTTGTTTCTTCGTCTTCTTCTCCTATTTTGGCGCCAAAAATACCCCCCTAATACTTGGAACCGCATAGAAATCGAGGGTCGATGTCTGAGGGTCAATCGCCAAAATTCTTGGTTATTCGCGAAGCTGTATCATGAATAGGGCTCGTGAGGTGGATAGGTGATGCGCAGGCCAAGCGCGTCGTGAAGCTCGGTGTGAAATGTACATGACGCGATGCTCCAAAAGTCATCTCCTATATAAAGGGGATATGACCTCTCTTTTTTCGTTTTCCCTCTAAATGAAATTTTCTTTTTTCGCTCTCGATTTGTGAAGCTCCGCGTACACAACAATTTCTCTCCGCGAATCTGGTCTTTGCTTCATGGCATACAATGAATTTTAGACTCCGCATCAGCACTTCGTGATCTTGTGCTTGAAGGCATAGGTAGGCCTCCGTGAACAGGCTCTGCTAACGCTCTCCATGAACAAGCTTCGCGAACCAACTCAAAAATTGTCCAAGTTCTAAAACTCAATGGCTCATCAAGAATTTGTTGAGGGGATTCATGCAGATGTCGCCTGGAGGGATGAGATGGAAAATAGTATGGGTCTAGGAGATTTAGTCTGAAGCCACTCTGACCATGATTTGTTGGTGGCGTTGCTCTCGGAGAGCCCAAAAAACTACACACTGTGTAAGAATCTTCCTTTGTATGGCGTCAGGCTAAGGGATGACATCCTCATCCCTGATGCAAGTAGGGATGACCCATATTACTGGTTTAAGAGTACATTGTGTCGGGGCCAATGGTTCAGGGCAACTGACGACCATGCCTATGAAGATTTCACACCCGTCATTGCGGACTGCCTATACAACCACCTGAATAACGTCGACGGGAAGGCATTGCAACCAGAGACGTCTCCTCTTCTATAACACACGATACTAAAGGTAGATTTGTGGAACCCGGGGAAGTGGTGGTCTGATGAGTGGGACATGCGTCAGGGTGGAAACTTCACAGATGATTGGGCCTGGGCCTACTGGGTAGGCGCCTCATGTGAGGAGTTCAGGGCAGACCTGAGGAGACTAGGTTTGGACGAGGCAGCTTGGGACTCTTAATTCCACATCTATCAACCGAAAAAGCTAATGTAGGAGATATTGAGAAATTGGTTGTCATCGACCAATACCTTCCATTTAAACCACGAGGAGGATGGTATTAGCTTGGGGGATGTCCACCAGATTTTGGGTGTCCCGATACTATGGGCTATGTTTGATGAATTCCTCCCTATCATGAGCACGTTAAAGGATCAAGAGCAGATGTCACGGCTGGAAATGGAATTGATAGAGATGGTACCGAGAGATGAAAAAGAAGCAGTGATAGATATCTAATTTAAGCGTTGGTTCAATCAGTTCATGAATTTATTGGTAGACCGATAGTTTCCAGTGAGGCCTCAGACTTTCCTGTAGGGGGCTCAATAGGGCAAGGAGCACTTGTACTGGCAGCTTTTGGAGGACAGCCAGGGGAAGACATGGGGGTTTAGTGTCATCACTAAGTAGAAGCCAATATTCAGGATAGCGACATTTATCGCGGCTCTTATCTGTGGTTGGATCTTGTTGGTGAGAGATACAACGTGGGAGTACTCCCAAGCACATTTATCATGGCATCCACATTGGCGACTGGAGGGAGGGTCAACCTAGGAATCTCGATGCTCGCCAAACTATATTAAATGTTGTGTCATATCAGTGAGGGGAAGAGTCTGCAGAGGATATGTGGGTAATTCCACCTCTTGTATGGGTGGATAGCGGCACATATCAGGGGGGTTTATGAATACCCGAACCCTATATCTCCTCCAGGCTCTAACTTCCTCCCATCAATCCTGAACGCCTAGGGGAGAATTCCTACCAAGTTGACCACACTGTTTATATTGAACCAGGTTTGGAAGGCAGAAGAGTTCAATTTTCACCCATTTCCATTACTTAAGGGGGTATTCACTGATGATGGAAGGGAAACAGAAGAGAACCAGGCATATCTCTTGACCTTTCGAGGTAGAGTCTTGGTGGAAAGGGTGGACCGTGAGCCCCTCTTCAAGCCATACACTCCACACCGGTTTTCAAGGAAATTTAGGTGCATATAGCGATTGACCCCATGGGTTTATTTGGAGGTGGTCCATAAAGAACACCCATTTGGGAAGAGGCAGATGTGTCTCATGTTCACACGGGAAGACATGAAGATGCAGAACGAACTGCCTCCGCCTACCGTCGTCTTTGGGCTAGTGAATGAGTATGACATAAGTTGAGAAACGGCTTATATAGTGGAGATGTAGAAGAAAAAAACTATTCGGGTTGGTGATGGTGAACCACCCTGACCTCGGGGTTGGGGCTGGAAGGCAGCCAGAGCATCCCACGGTGGTGGGACTACCATGGCGGTGAACCCCGCATTAGTTGAGGGTGAGGAAGCAGTCATAGATCTAGTAGTGGTAGTGGACCTGGTGGTTCCTGAAGAATAGAGCCATCTAGAGGAGAGGCCACCAAGAGGATTCCATAGGATACCCACTTAGGCTCTGGGGAAGTGGCTACACCATATCGACATGCCATAGGATGCTGTCTTCTAGGAGGCCTGGGAAATCTGGGAAGTCAACAGGCAATTCCTTGGCCCCACTGAGTTGTGGCAGCACCTGAACCATCTCGGGATGAATTTATTGGGGATAGGCCCGATATGGGCTGGCTTTGTGGTGCCACAGGCGGAGGCAGAGCGGTACCTGGCGGAGCCGGAGGACTTTGTGCATTCTCTGGTTTCCCCTCGTCCATTGAAGAACTGTTTCAAGGTGTTGATGGACTGTACTACTCCCTCATAGTTGTCAGTCACTGATTTAAGAGAGTAGTTCCCTCTGCCGGAAGAATCTGAAGATCCATCATGGGGAGATAAGGCCGGGATAGGGAGCTCGTTGGAGGAGGGCGAAGTTGGAGATCAAGACTCAGATCTTGAAGAGTTCACAGAGGCCCTTGAGGTAAAAAAAATATAAAACCCTCTTCTCTGAGACTTTCTTTGAGGTCATTCCAGACTCATTGTTAACATCTGAATCATGACAGAGAATCTTATATACAAAACTCGTTCTCATCCCTTCGGTTGATGCAGATGCAGGACCTTCGGGATCTACGCCTGCTACCGCATCTATTGCTGCATCCATCGGGGATAGAATACTTGAGGCGACCCATCCAGAGTTTTTTGGCCTTACGACCATATATGGGGGGTCCACGCTTTAGGGTCCCGACGACATCAACCAAAGAACAAGACTAAGAATTTGATCTCTGTAAGTCCCCTCTACCAATTTAATGATTGTCATCCTCTAACCTTGTTTACTGATGTCCATGTGTTTTTTGGTGCATACAGTTCTAAAAATGGTGTGGGTCACCTTGGCGAGGTTGGTTGGTGCTTCTTGCGGCATCCTTCCCAGGGGAATGCCAATGATCCTAGAGGTGGAGCACCAAACTGATTGAGTGGTGGTGCTCCCGATCACTGGTGGGACCGTCAGTGGGGCTGAACCTGAGATCATTAAGGTAGGATCTGATGATGAGGATCGATCAGATAGTCCAGGTCCCACCATGCCCGATCAAACACCAGACATGAACCATATCGAAGAGTTCCTAGGGGCCTTCCCCGTGTATGAGCCTACACTTCACGCTGACTAGGATGAGACGGCCTCTGACGAAGAGGATAGAAAGACAAGCTCTCTCCGATCATGGAATCTAATCAAGAACATCATTGATGACACCCCCCAAGCACTATGGTTTGATGAGATGGATAGAATTTGCTCACGACTGCATGAACTGTGTGCTGGGGGAGTGGATGCCTATCGTCCCCACATGATCGTCCAAGATATTATGGCAGAAAAGATTCGGGTGTATGATAGTGGACTCAGTGTAGGCTGGATGTAGAGGAAATAGGTAAACATCAAGAGGCTCCAGGAGGCTGAAGATGATGTTCAATGGCTGCAGGCCCGGGAGGATGAGCATTCCACTTCCCTTGACATGAAATCAGAGCTTGTATCATGGCTGAAATCCCAGTTGGCAGAGGCCGAAGAGGGCATAAAGCAATCCTCTGAAGAGATGACTTTCATTCAGACCAACGTAGAGCAGGACCAGATTGCGGCTAATGAATTGTACCCCATTGATGTAGAGGAGGATCGGGATCTGAACAGGCTGTAGCAACTCTTGGACTTCACCAGCCAGAGGGTGGCAGAGCTACTATGCTCTTTTGAAGAGGTCAACCCATCCATGGGGGGAAACGACCCTCGGGTTCTATAATGATTACTAAACCTTAAACATACTTTCATGCTTTTATTATTTGATTCCATAGCATCAATGAATTTTGTTGTTTACATTGGTTTATTGTATTCTCCTGATATTCGTGGAGCATCCAGTGATCATTCCCTAAGTTCACGTGGGTCGGGCCCAATGTGAGAAACATGGGATGACCACCTTATCACCCTCGTCCAAATGTAGGAATGAAAACCAAGATTTGGGCATCTGGGGTTTGAACAACCGCCCAGATTTCTGGGAGGAAATTAGCGAGACCTTACTAGAGAAAAAAGCTCTCAGAATAGCCAAATTACCATTTTCCTAGTGTGCTCTTATGCACGAGTGGGGTAACTCCAAGGGCACTGGAATCAATATGAACAGATGGGAATGTGTGAATCAAAATACCCAGTATTCGGAACACTGTGGGGGTGGTGTTACAATAAATAATAAATATTGAACACATTCGAAACACAGTATCCTTATTGTGTTAGCCTGGAATGGGGATAGAAAATGAGGTCCGACAGATGACCATGTTCGGAACATGGGTCCTGACTCAAAATGTCATCCATTAGTCTTCTGTAATGTTGTCCCAGGATAATAGGCAGTCCATAGGCTAGGCATCCATATTGTTATGGGGTTCCCTTAGACATGAAAGAGGATGAAGGTCCAAATAAGGGTCACGCGAAGCAAGGAATATGGATTGATGGTTTTTTTGAATAGAATCCAACACTCTCGAAATTACGCCACCATGGTGGAAGCACATTAGATGGTCACATCAGTTTGATCATGGATAATTCCTTCATTTAGACAAGACCTCTCTGGAGAGGGATCCAGAAACAAGGAGGAATATGATTTACGATTCTTGGGGCTGGACCCAAGGTGAAATGCATGGGTCTCTCTATGTATCCCATAAGGATGGGAATCAATCCATACGTAGTTCAGGAAGATGTCATGCAGAATAATGTCTTGCGGAAAGGACACAAAGTGGTCTTAGTTTATGGTTATAGAGCTCGGACCATGGATGGTAGGAAACATGGGAGACACTTGGTGGGGTAATTATAATACCTGAAGTGAATGCTGAACCGGAGTCCATATTACCATATGTTCCTTGGGGAAGTTTTTTGGTCAAGGGACTGAACACGGATATTAGGCTGGGCCCATGGGGTAGTGCTCGGGCATTCCTACATATCTCATTAGAATGAGAATCAAGCCATATGTAGTTCTAAGGGGTGGAACGGTAAGGTACCTATTCTAGGGATAAAAGGGGTGTGCAGGTGTGTCCCTCGCACTAAAAGAATTGGTATTTGATGTATCTTGTTTGTCCTTTAAGGTGAATGGTATTTTTTTGAAGTGACATGCCTAGGATAGAACGTCTTGGCATATCCACAAGAATCAAGTCGTATGCAGGAGTTTACAAATGATATGGTGTGTGACCGATACCAAACATGGTGTCCCCTTGAGTGAGGATGTCACAATGTTGTTCCAGTTTTAGTCTTTTTTCCAGGACGATAATGTCACAGTTTAGGGTCAAGTGATGGGACCAAGCGTGAATTTTAATGTCATGCAGCACAGACGTAGTAGAGACGAGGCTAAAGGGGTAATGTGAACAGTGAAATAAAACATACCCAACATGAATGAGGACATAATCCCATACCACACTGTATGTGATTCCGTGAAAGAAACCTCGGGGCAACATGCCAAAATATAGGTAAGATGGTAGGGGCAGGAGAAACTAGCTCCCAATTGAGCTTGACCCGAAAACGAGACGTCTGGGTGTTCCTACATATCCAATGAGGATGGGGATCAAGCCACACGTATTTCTAAAAGAGATCTTAGTTTATGGTCTTAGAGATTGGACCATGGTTAAGGGAAGTCGTTGCAGAGCCTCGAATGATGCCTTTACTGCGGCTTTGTCCTTATAACGTGCAAATGTGAACTGAGGGATATTGTAAGGAGTGTCAAAATTATACTTGTACATGATTGGGTAGACAATGATGTGAATCATGTAACCAACACTCAAGGCTTAAATGGGCTGGAGTGACTATGGAGGATGACTGTTGACCATATTCGAAACACAGCATCCATATCATGTTATCTTGTAATGAGGACTGTAATGACCCAAACATTCATTAATGGAAATACCTCTTGATCAAATTAAATGTCTCTTTATGTAAAATTTTTATATAAAATGTCAACTTCTTTGGTTTTATGTTTTTGGATTTTAAAATACTATTACGAATTGTGACTGTTGCTAATATGGTCGTTGAATAGTGATCACATGATTAGTATAAATAGAGGTCTTTAACAAATCCAATTTACTTAGACAAAGGAAGAGATGGATTCATCTAGTAGATGTGCCCCATAAGAAGCCCATTTGTAGGAGCATGGAAAAGAGGTGGCATTATTGGGAATCGATCTTGACCAAGCCCAAGCTGAACTTCAACAGGTTAAGCTCGAGTGGGACTTCCTTCGAGAGAAGTGGAAGTTGATAGAGATTACCACCCGAGCAATGTTATCTGAGCCACCCCAAGAGTCTATCACCATCGCACACCTTACTCTTTGGTCTTATGCAGGTGTTATAAGGGGTTATGTAAGAATACCTTATCACTATGGTTATGTACATTATTTTTGTATGTAATAATGAATATACTTTCATTTTATTATTGTTACCTTGTAAATAGTTTTTAAAGAAAAAATAGTATTTTTTGTTAATGTTCAACTAAGAAATCTATTTTGATTAATTAATGTATTCCAGAATTAAATAATATTTTAATTAAATATTATTATTATTATTAAATTAATTTCTATTAAATATAGATGATTGTATAATTTTATGAATGCAATTGTAATTTTTATTAAGGTTTTAAATCCATTTTTGTCAAAACCCATGAATTTTTGGTAAATGTCGGTTTTTATTTTAAAATTGAAAATTAAAATATTTAGATAATTATTTAGATAAAATTAATATTATTTCTGGAATCAGGATGTCGAAATTATCCAACAGGGGATTTTTCATAATTTTCTGAGACAGTCAACTTTTTGGGTAAAAATTAAATACCGTTTAAATATATAATGTGTTTTATGACATCATAATGACCCAATAGTGATGTTATAAAATACTATAAGCCTTATGTTTGGCCAATATATGTTTTACCATTAAAATAATGTGATTTTGGGTTTTTTTGATTTATTTTACAAAGCATTAATTGACCCTTCAAAACTTATTAAACATCTTGTATTTTTAAATTGTTTTCCTTGGGAGTGTGACTCACCTCCACATACGCAACCACATTATTTTAATAATTAAGGACTTTGTACTTATAAAATATTTTCTCCAACTTCCCTTTTCCAAACACCATGGGCAATAACCATGGGATAGTCTGTGGTTTGGATTAGTTTAATGTGAGGTGTCCCAAACCTAAATAATAAAGAATTCCCTCATCTTTCCTATATAAACCCACAGAATCTCCCACTTTATCAACACTCAAAGACATTTTACTTCATATAACATCTGACCTACTCTCTCTATAATACTCCCAAGTTGCCCCAATCTCCCAATAAGCCTCTCTCAAACCTCTCTCAGGCTTTTGTAAGCACACTTCCATGTAAGGGTTTTTTCTTCCTTTCTCATTTTTGTCCAATTTTATTGATGTCATTATGCCCTTTTAATTTCAATAAAAAATGTTTGGGTATGGTTTCTCACCACCCCCATACTTTCCTCTTTATTTTTTAATTATGTGAGACCCCTTTCTCTCTCATTAAATTCCTCCCATGTACATCTGTTACTATGACGAAATTCTGAAATAAATTTCTCTCTCTTCTTTTATATTCAAGCATTTATTTTGTATCATGACACTAAATTATATTTATATTGTTGGTACATGTATATATATGAACCCCTTACTATCCATTTCATGTACATATGATGAGATTCCCCTTTCTCTATCATCAACCATTTTTTATGAATTCTTACGTCACACCGTTATGCTGCCAAAATTGCACCGATTTTCCAAGCCAATGTCATTGTGTAGTGAATAACATGCCCATTTCCCTATCAAGGGTATTAACCTTTATGCACATTTATTTATTGATTATAAAGTTTCTGGTATGAATTCCACATTCCTTTATCCTGGAATAAATGATTATGTTTTATAAATCCATGTTATATGATCCATGTGGAACACTTATGCATGAAATGACATGTTTAAGATGGGTGCGCCCTTATAGATATCCAATGCATTGGGTTAAGAATCGTATCATGATATGTCATGTGCAATGGGTTTTTACTCATGCTAATTAAATTTCAACAAGGTTTTACTTGTGATTCATGTGCAATGAGTATTTACTCATGCTCCATGTGCAATGAGCCTTGGATCTTGCTAATTCAATGCTAAGTGTTGTTGCCACATTTCTATGTTACGATTATCATGATTTATCATGCCTTTATGTTTATGCTTATATTTTGATCTAATGATATTCCTATTGTCTAACATGTATTGTATTCTTCATGTTACTCCATGTTTATTCCCTTACTGGGCTTTATAGCTCACACTTTTCTTATGCATGTCCTCAGGTTATCTCATTCAATTCTATCTACGAGGGAATGTAGAGGTCATGTAATAGATGTTTTCATTAAAGATGTTGTATTTCAGAATTTAAGTTGTTATGTAATGATCATAAGACCCAAAGACACCAGACCTCGCAATCTTTTATATTGTATCAAGTGGTGTTTGTGTAATAAATTTTGTTTAATTGTGTAATAAAAAATCAGGGTTGTCATAGTTGGTATCAGAGGATAGGGTTAGTTATTTTTGGGATTAGGATTTGAAAACCCTAGTGAATCCTTAGAGACAAGAATAAGCATAATAAAAAATCCCTATGTTTTGGTCAGTATTGAGTACGTTTTTTATCAAAAAAATACATCCCTGTCTTGATACGAGCAGGTAGAGGTGGCTCTGGCACAGATTTATCTTAGGGGTAAAACCCGAAAACACCGCTTTGAGCTAGACTCGAATGGGAACTGGTGCACAAAAACGGATCTTGTTGCACACTTGGTTACGACACTCTCGAGGGATATGATTTGTTAAATTCACAAGCTTAGTATGAACCATTATTAAGGGAAAAAATTCCCTAAGAATATATGTTATAAATTAGATCATGGATAACATAGACTAAATCCATTAGATTCATATCTTATGGAAATAAAATTTATTTATAAGTCGTTTTTTTTGTCGTTGTATTACCCTTTATGTGTGACCCCTAACTTTCCTTTTATTCCATCTAGTGGCCGGTAATAGGAGGACTCGGGCTAACAACCAATGTGAAGATCAATTTGATGACTGTACTAATGAGATGCCCAATCCAATGGGAGTGGGAATTGCGAATGTTGTCATGCTTCACTTTCAACTAACTCAACCATTGAATAGAAACATGGGTCATGAGAAATGTTCACCCCCCCCCCCAAGAAAGAATAAGTCGCTATCGAGATCTTCATGATACAAATGCCTCCTACTTTAAATGGATCATTTGAACCCTCAATCGTTGAAAAATAGATCAACTCCATTGAAAGGATCTTCTCCATCTTTAAATGTTCTGAACAAGAGAATGTTCACCTGGCTGCTTATCGTATAAAGGGTGAGGCTGATCAATGGTGGATATTGATCAAAAATATGAAGCCTGAGGAGGAGATCAAGGCATTGGAATGGTAGGATTTCTGAAAGTTGTTTTTTGACAAATATTTTTTGTGCACCCTCCAACTTAAGATGGAATGGGACGTCCTTGCCCACAAAAGAAAATGATGAATATTTTGGATCATACGAGGATAACATCACAAGGCTTGCACGATACACTTCTGGATTTTTTGTAACCCCGAATGTAGGGTTGACCACTTATTTTGTGGGATGAAACCTAGCCTTCAGAAAGCGTTGGGGATCCGTGACTTCAACAACTATAAGGAAATTTTTTGATGTGACCTCAAGGTTGAAATGGAGATCGGATAATATCAGGGGTATCATGGGTATAAGAAGAATATGGTGGAGTTCAATACTGGAGGTCCGATGGATAAATCCAACGATGGTAAGAAGATCCAACACCCCACTTGTCAAAGGTGTAGAAAGAACCACACCGAAAATTGCCTGAAGGGGATGAGGAATTGATTTAGGTGTGTAAGAGAAGGGAAACTAGCTATTAACTGCAGACAAGAAAATCTCACGGCTGCAATAGATGATAGGAATGCTCTGTTTGAACCTCAACGTGTTGTTCATTTATAAAACTTCAAAGAACCAAGGCATCTTTCAAATCAGTGCACTAAGACAAGGGTTTTCGGGGGAAACCAACAGCCTCCAAGGCAGCAAGGGCAGGCTTTTTCCATCACTACTACTGAAATGAACCCCAAAAATGAAGTGGTGATAGGTACGCTAGTTATTCATTAAAGAATACCAAACATAATTTTTGATTCAGGTTCTACACTTTCTTTTATATCTCGAACATTCTGTAGAACAATCCCCTTACCACCACAAATCATGGAAGTGAAGATGTCGGTGAGTACAGAAAATGGGGAAATCATTACATCCCATGAATATAGCTCCTCCCCTATCATAATCTAGGTATTAAACTTCATGGTGAACCTATTCATACTCCCTCTAATGAAATTTGATGAAATTCTTTTCATGGATTGACTTTACTTATATAGAGCCAACATAAATTGTCGTGAGAGGGAAATCACTCTCCATGTGGAGAATATACCCCCAATTCATTACAAGTTCAAGTAGGAAAATGAATCGTCTTTAGCTCCATCATCTCAAGTGTGGATATTAATTACCTATGAGAATGTGCATCTGGCTTAGATGATTGAGTCTAAGGAGGAAACCATACTAGAGGAAATGCCTATTGTGAGAGAATTCACTGAAGTGTTTCCCGAGAAATTGCATGGTCTTCTTCCTAGAAGAGATGTTGAATTCTCAATTGAACTTATACCTGGGTCATTACCAATATCCCAGACACCATATAGAATGGCGGTTGTGGAGCTTGAGGAGCTAAATAAATAACTATAGGAGAATCTGGATAAAGGGTTTATACGCCCAATTACTTCACTATGGGGTGCATCAGTCCTCTTCGTCAAGAATAAGAATGGGTCAATGCACATTTGCATCGATTATCATGAGCTCAAAAAAATCACAATAAAGGACAAGTATCCTCTCCGAAAAATTGATGACCTGTTCGATCAGCTACGTGGAGCATAGTACTTCTCCAAGGTGGATTTTCAGTTGGGATATTATCAAGTATGGGTAAAGAAAAAAGATATCCCCAAGACTGCTTTTCATACAATATGCAGGCACTATGACTTTATAGTAATTACTTTAAAAATCACTAGTGCTCCAGCAATATTCATGGACTTGATGAATAGAGTCTTTAGAGATTACCTCGACAAATTTCTGATAGTCTTTATATATGATATTATGATATACTTCAAAACCAAGTAGGATCATGAGGAGCATCTGAGAACTATACTAGAGACCTTGCAGAAGGAGAAGCTCTATGAAAAGTATTTCATGTTTGAGTTTTGGTTGAAGGAGGTCTCAATCTTGGGCCATATCATCACAAGCAATGGGATATCTGTGGAACCCTCCAAAACAGATGCAACTGAGGGATGGCCAAGGTCAACAACGGTAATGGATATTCGTAGCTTCTTGGGGTTAGCGGGATATTATCGATGATTTGTGAGAGATTTCTCACGATTTTCCAACCCTATTAACAAGCTAACTCGGAAGGGGGTAAAGTTTTCTTGGAGTGATTAATGCAAAGAAAGCATCAAGGAGTTAAAAAGGAGCCTTATCACTACGCTAGTGCTCACTTTACCCACAAGTGGGGAACAATTTTTGGTATATAGTGATGCTTCGAAGAAGGGCTTGGGATGTGTGTTGATGAAAAATGAAAATTTCATTGCCTATGATTTAAGGAAATTGAAAGTTCATGAACAGAACTATCTAAAACATGACCTCGAGTTGGCTGTAGTGATCTTCACATTGAAAATTTGGCAGCACTAGCTCTTTGGGGAGAAGTGTGAAATATATATAGACCATAAAAGCATCAATTATATATTCACACAAAAAAAGTTGAACATGAGCCAACAACGATGGTTAGAGATGATCAAGGACTATGACTGCTCAATCCATTACCACCCTTGGAAAGCGAAGAAGATGGCGGATGCCCTATGTAGAATGGACCCATCGATTCTATCATTAATGAGAATTGAAAAGGATCCAATCTTCTTAGATTTTATGAAGATGGATATGGGAATCATAAAGAATGAAACTTCATCAATCCTTTCACAAATGATTGCACAACTGTTACATTTGGAAAGGTTAAAGGATTATCAAAAGGATGATGTGGGAATTCAGGAAAAAGTGGAAGCTATCGGAAAAGGGAAACCCTCATATTTTAATGTTAATGAAGAAGGAATTGCGAGATTTGGGAAAAGACTATGTGTTCCATCAAGTCTGGAGTTGAAGAAGGAACTTTTGGATGATGGAAATAGCTTAAATTTCTTTATTCACCCAGGAAACACAAAAATGTATCGAGATATCCGAGAGAATTATTGGTGGGATAATATGAAGATGGAGATCGCTAAATATATAAACCAAATTTCTTGGTGTGTCAGCAAGTGAAGGCAGAGAGGAAGAAGTTTAAGTGGATGATTCAACCATTTCCAATACCATAATGGAAATGGGAGAACATCACCATTGACTTTGTCACCGAGCTTCTGAAGACATCCAAAGGCAACAATGCAATTTGGGTTGTTGTGGATCGTCTTACAAAGGCTGCACACTTCTTTACTATTCAGGAGGATTTCCCATTGGACCAGGCACAGATATATATCAGGGAATTGGTAAGGCTTCATGGAGTACCACTATCTATTGTGTCTGATCAGGATCCAAGATTCAGCTCTATGTTTTTGAAGAGTCTTCAATATGCTCTGAATACTGATCTAAACATCAGTATTTCTTATTATCTTTAAAATGATGTCCAATCTGAGCAGACTATCCAAAAAATTGAGGACACGTTGAGAGCATGCTCAATGAACTTTAATGGAGGATTGGATCAACATCTTTATCTGGTCAACTTCTCTTATAATAACAGTTTCCACTCGAGCATCCAAATGGAACCATATGAATCCATTTATGGGAAAAGGTGCAGAACACTGGCATGTTGGGATTAGGTTAGTGATTGTAAGCTTCTGGGACAAGAAATGGTCGAAGAAATGGTGGAGAATGTGAAAACCATTCAGCAGTATATAAAGGCATCCCATAGTCGACGGAAGATTTATGCAGATAACTGTCAAAGATACCTTGAGTTTAAAGTTGTAGACATGGTATTTATATGCATATCTTCTTGGAAGAAGGTCATGAGGTTTGGAAATAAATGGAAGTTAAGTCCAACGTACATCGGCCCCTTCGAGATTCTTGATCGTGTTGGGGTTGTGGCCTATCGACTAGCACTTCCACCTACCCTGGCCAAAGTACATGATGTATTTCATGTATCCCTCTTAAGGAAGTACATATTGGAAACTTCACATGTACTCTCTTTAGAGGTGGTACAGTTAGAGGATGATATTTCTTATGAGGAGAAACCGGTGAAGATATTAGATCGTAGAGAAAAAGTTCTATGAAATAAGATAATGCCACTCATCAAGTTTTTGTGTTGAAACCACATGTTTGAAGAAGAAATGTGGGAATCAAAAGAAATGATGAAGCAGAGTTACCCACATCTGTTTTAGTGTGAGATAAGGAAATTTCGAGGGTGAAATTTTTTTAAGGGGGAAAGTTTAATGACCAAACATTCATTAATGGAAATCCCTATTGATCAAATTAAATGTATCTTTATGTAAAATGTTTGTATAAAATGTCAACTTCTTTGGTTTTATGTTTTGGGATTTTAAAATACTGCTAGGAATTGTGACTGTTTCTAATATGGTCGTTGAATAGTGATCACAATATTAGTATAAATATAGGTCTTTAACGAATCCAATTTAATCAGACAAAGGAAGCGATGGACTCATCTAGTAGACATGCCCCATACAAAGCCCATTTTTCGGAGCTCGGAAAATAGGTGGCATCATTGGGCTTCACTTTTGACTAAGCCCAAGCCAAGCTTCAATAGGTTAAGCTCGAGCGGGACCGCCTACGAGAGAAGTTGAAGTTGATAGAGATTACCACTAGAGTAATGTTATCCGAGCCACCCCAAGAGTGTGTCACCATCGCACACCTTACTCTTTGGTCTTATGTGGGTGTTATAAGGGGATATGTAACAAGACCTTAACACTATGGTTATGTACATTATTTTTGTATATAATAATGAATATACTTTCATTTTATTATTGTTACCCTGTAAATTGTTTTTAAAGCACAAATAGTATTTTTAGTTAATGTTCAACTAAGAAATCTATTTTGATGAATTAATGGATTTTTTAATTAAATAATATTTTAATAAAATATTATTATTATTATTAAATTAATTTTTATTAAATAAAAATGGTCATATAATTTTATGAATGAAATTGTAATTTTTATTAACTTTTGAAAGCCATTTTTGTCAAAACCCATTAATATTTGATAAATGTCGGTTTTTATTTTAAAAGTGAAAATTAAAATATTTATAAAATTATTTAGATAAAATTAATATTATTTCTAGAATCAGGGCATCGAAATTATACAATGGTGAATTTTTCATAATTTTTTGACACAGTAAAATTTTTGGGTAAAAATTAAATACCGTTTAAATATATAATCTGTTTTATGACATCATAATGACCCAATAGTGAAGTAATAAAATAATATAAGACTTATGTTCGAAGAATATATGTTTTACCATTAAAATAATTTGATTCTGGGTTAGTTTGACTAATTTTACAAAGCATTAATAGACCCTTCTAGGCTTATTAAACATCTCATCTTTTTTAATTTTTTTTCCTTGGGAGTGTGGATCACCTCCACATAAGAAACCCCATTATTTTAAGAAGTTATGAATTAGGCCTTATAAAATTTTGTTTTCCACTTCCCTTTTCAAAAAACATGGGCAAAAACCATGGTATGGTTTGTGGTTTGGATTAGTTTAATGTGAGGATTCCCAAACCTAAATAATAATAAATTCCCTCATATTTCCAATATAAACCCACCCAAGCTCCCACTTTCTCCTCACTCAAAGCCATTGGAGTTCGTCCAACCTCTGACCTACTCTCTCTAAAATCCTCCCAAGGTTCCCCAATCTCCCAATAAGCCTCTCTCAATCCTCTCTCCAACCTTTCGAAGCACACTTCCATGTAAGAGTTTTTTCTTCCTTCCTCATTTTTGTCCAATTTTATTAATGTTGTTATGACCTTTTAATTTCAATAATAAATGTTGGGGTATGGTTTCTCGCCTCCCCCATACTTCCCTCGTTAGGTTTGAATGATGGGATACCCCTTTATCTCTCATTAAATTCCTCCCATGTACACCTGTTACTATGCCGAAATTCGGAATGAAATTTCTCTCTCTTCTTTTACATTCAAGAAATTATTTTGTATCATGACTCTAAATTCCATTTCAATTGTTGGGAAATATATCTATATGAACCCCTTAATTTCCATTTCATGTACATATGATGAGACACCCCTTTCTCTCTCATCATCCATATTTTATGAATTCTTATGTCACGCCATTACGCTGCCAAAATTGCACCGTTTTTCCAAGCCAATGTCATTGTGTAGTGAATACCATGATCATATCTCTATCAAGGGTATTCACCTTTATGCACATTTACTTATTGATTATAAAGTTTCTTGTATGAATTCTAAATTCCTTTATCATGGAATAAATGATTATGTTTTATGAATCCATGTTATATGATTCATGCGGCACACTTATGCATGAAATAAAATGTTTAAGAAGGGTGTGCCATTATATCACTACAATGCATTGGGTTAAGAATAATATCATGATATGTCATGTGCAATGGGTGTGTAATCATGCTAATTCAAGTGTAGCGAGGTTTTACTCAACCTTCATGCGCAATGAGGATTTATTCATGCTCCATGAGCAATTGGCCTTGGATCATGCTAATTCCATGTTAAGTGTTGTTGCCAAATTTCCATGTTATGATTATCATGATTTATCACCCCTTTATGTTTATGCTTATATTGTGATGTAATGATATTCCTATTCTCTAAAATGTGTTGTATTCCTCGTGTTACTCCATGTTTATTCCCTTACTGGGCTTTATAGCTCACCCTTTTCTTATGCATGTCCTCAAGTTATCCCATGTAATTCTAAGTACGAGGGAATGTAGAGGTCATGTAATGGAAGTTTTCAATAAAGATGTTGTATTTCATGTTTTAAGTTGTTATGTAATGATACTAAGCCCCAAATACACTACACCTCTCTATCTTCTATATTTTATCAAGTGAGGATTATGTAATAAATTATGTTTAATTGTGTAATAAAAGATCAGGGTTGTCATAAGGACAAAAAATGAGCGGAGACCGCTGAATATATTCGCAATGCGAGACTTGTATCAATTTTTTTTTGAAACCCTCGAGGACATTGGCCCGTGATGGTAGGAGGGCCCTTAGACCTAGAATCCATTCCATTTTGTGGTCCCTTCAGGTGTGGAAGTTTATGGAATCCCAAATGAAGGGGAACACGAAGCCTGAAAATGGGTAAAAACGTGTCCATGTAAAATTCTCCACTCCAAACACTGAACCAGAGTACTCTTAGACAGATTGGTGCATCGCCGACGAGGGTCGAGGAGGGTGCTCAACTTGAGAGTAACCAATTTGAAGGGATGTGTATAGAATACAGGGATAGAGAACTCCTGGGAGGGAGAGGTACTTGGAGTGGTTGTTTAAAACCCGACGTGAATGAGGACATAGTCCCATACCACACCATATACTCCCCTCCCCGAGAAAGGGTAGGCCAAGGGGCCAAGGTGAAAGGTAGATTCTTGAAAGATGGGGCTGGACCCAAAGTCTAGACGTTCAGGCAGTCCTACGTATCCCATGAGGATGGGATTCAAGTTGTACGTAGTTCTATGAAGGGGCATTACAAAGAGGTCTTAGTTTAAGGTCTTAGAACTCATACCATGGAGATGCAAGACTATTCCAAGTAAAGGTGGTCCTTATCCCAATCCCAAAGCCTATGTGAGTTGATCTCGGTGTAGGAAACAAGGGCGTATAAGGTATTTTCAATACGTGAAATATATGAAAAAGGGAAATCGGTGGAGCCCTGAATGATTTCCTTGTCGCGGATTTTTCCTCCTAACGTGCGGATGTGTGCTGAGGAATAGTACTAAGAATTTTGAAGTACTACTTGGACATGATGAGGTTAAGAAGAATGTGAGTCATGTAACTGACATTTTGGGCTTAATGGGGTTGGTGTGATGATGGAGGATAACTATTGACCGTGTTCGAAACACAGCATCCATATTGCATTATCCTGAAATGGAGACAAACAAATGAGAACCGACCACTGACCATATTCACAATGCAAGACCTGTATCGATTTGTTGTCCATAAACCTGGTGGATGTTGGCCCATAATGTCAGAAGGGCCCTTGGGCCGAGCATCCATGCCTTTAGGGGGTCCCTTTGGATGTGAAAGGTGATGGAAGCCCTAATGAGGGAGAACATGAAGCCTGAAAAATGGGTGAAAGAATGTCTGAGTAGAGTCTGACATTCCAAGTACTAAACCAGGGAATCCTTAGTCACATTGGTGAATCACCGTAGAGGGCCGAGGGGCACACCCTGAGAGCAACCGATTTGAAAAGACGAGGATAGCCAAAGGGGATGGAAAACTCTCAGGAGGAGGAGGTAAATGGCATGGTTGTTACAACACCCGATGTGAGTGAGAACATAATCCCATACCACACCATAAATTCTTCTCTATGGTGGAATGCGGTCCAAGGGGTCAAGATGGGGTTGGACCCAAAGATGAGATGCTCAAGTAGTCCTACGTATCTGATGAGGATGGGAATCATGGCATTCGAAGTTATAGAATCGCACATAAGGGTAAGATACCCTAACGAGGGGGGTGTACGGCATGACGAGTAACCCGATGTGAATGAGGAAATAATCCCATACCCCACTGTACCACCCTAAATAAAAACTTGGTCCAGGTGCCTGAAAATTCCAAGGGCCCTAAGGCTGGGCCTCAGATGGGAAGGCCTGATCAATTCACAGTTTAACCTCTTGAAGTGAGGATGAAGAGAGGGGTAAGATACCCCAAACAATGGATGTGTACAGCGCGGTGAGTAACCTGGCGTGAATGGGGAAATAATCCCACACCACATCATACAACCCTAAATAGAAACATGGGGCGGGGCTCGAAAAGGACAAGGGGCCTGAGGCTGGGCCTCAGATGGGAAGGCCCGATCAATTCGCAGTTTAACGTCTTACAGTGAGGACGAAGAGTGGTGTGAGATACCCCCAACAAGGGAGGTTTATAACACGGCGAGTAACCCGGCGTGAATGAGGACATAATCCCATACCACACCGTACAACCCTAAATAAGAACATGGTCTAGGGGCCTGAAAAGGCCAAGGGGCTTGAGGCTGGGCCTCAGATGGGAATGCTCAGTCAATTTATAGTTTAACTTCTTGCAGTAAGGATGAAGATAGGGGTAAGATACCCCAAACAAGGGTGGTGTACGGTGCGGCATGTAACCAGACCTGAATGAGGACATAATCCCATACCACACCATAGAACCCTAAATAGAAACTTGGTTCGGGGCCTGAAAAGGCCAAGGGTCCTGAGGCTGGGCCTTAGATGGGAAGGCCCGATCAATTCACAGTTTAACGTCTTACAGTGAGGACGAAGAGAGGGGTAAGATACACCAAACAAGGGAGGTGTACGGTGTAGCATGTCAACTGATGTGAATGAGGACATAATCCTATACCACACCGTACAGCCCTAAATAGGATCTTAGTCTGGGTGCCTGAAAAGGCCAAGGGGCCTAAGGCTGGGTGTCCCATCCAATGGTATCCATACGACCTCTTGTGCGGTTACCACCTCATCACAGCTCCTAAGCCCACGTGAACAGTTCTCGGTGTGGGAAACAAGGATCTGGATTTGGCTCTCCCCGTCATATGGGGGTCTAATAGCTCGCATCACCCGAGGGGAGTTCGTTGCTTGGATATACAGTGGGACAGAATGGACCACTGCACTCGATGTATGGTACATCTTGTGGTGGATCTAAAGACAAAGGATAGCTATTGAACATGTTCGAAACACAAACTCCTTATAGTGACCTAGAATATAAATAACAAATGAGCATCGACCACTGAACATATTCACAACTCTGGACTTGTATCAATTCGTTTCTCAACATCCTAGAGGGTGTGGGATCTAAGTGGTATGAAAAACCTTTGGCCTAGAATCTCTACTGTTTGGGGGACCTTCTAGATGGGAATGATAATGGAGTCCCCATCAAAGGAGTGGGTGAATCATAGTTGTACCCATACATTTTAATGTCAAGCAGGGCAGTGAAAGAGGTGGATAATACTTAGGAGTGGGACGTACGGTGGAATCGAGATGAGGTTGATGTGTATTGAGGTAAGAACATACACCACACCATATGTCTTGACCTGAGGGGATGTTCTAGCATTTTGGCTGGGCCAATAGATGAGATTTCTGGGCATTCATATGTATCCCATAAGGATGGGAATCAAGCCATACATAGTTCTTGAAGGCCATGCAGTTTAACATCAAGCGGTGAGGAAGTTGGAGGATAGAAGAATGGGGAGTGAGTACATGGTGCGACCGTCGTAATACAGGCATGAGTCTGGCTAAAGAAGCCTACACCATATCACATAAGGATCCTCCATGAGAACTATACCCAGGGGTAATAGTCAAAGAGAATAGTTTGGGGCTTATCTCATGATGAAAAACTTGAGCATTCCAACGTATCCCATGTGGATGGGAATCAAGCCACATGTAGTTCTGAAGATACAGTTTAACATTGTGAAGGACTATGCATAGTTTAATGTCATGTAGGACTGGATAGTTTAAGGTCATGATGGACCAGCTACCTTGGGAAAAGTATCGCTTGAGAAACTTGGCATTGGTGGGAGGATTTATACGCTCACCATCCATGGTCTCCATGGAGTATGCTCCATTGGGGTAAACCCTTTGGATTATGTAAGGTCCTTCCAACTTGGGCTCCAACTTGGCTGGTTTCCTGCCAGGGATCATTTGTGTCCGGAGGGAGAATACCAAGTTGCCTTATAGGAAAGAGTGGAAGGGAACCTTCTCATTGAAGGATCTAGCTATCGTATTCTGATGCCTTTCTAGATTGTGTAGGGAAAGAATCCTACTATCGTCAAGTTCTTCCAATTCAGCCAGACGAATTTCAGCTACCTTGTCTGGCGCCTACTGGTCAAAGACCATTGTGCGTAATGAAGGAAACTAGATCCTGATGGGCAGGATGACCTCAGCTCCGTACACCAGGGAATATGGGGTCACCTGGGTGGAATTACGAGCTGTCGTCCGATAAGACCAGAGGGTGTTGGGGAGCTTGTCCGGCCGACTCTTCTTGTTCTGAGCAACCATTTTCAGCAAGATTTCAGAGAGGGTTTTTTTGAATGCCTCGATCTGTCCATTTGCCTGCGCGTGATAGCGGGAGGTATGGTTCGAACAGATGTTTTAAATAGCGTACAATTTCTTCAGCTCAACTGCACAGATGTTGGTTCCATTATCGGTGAGGATGGCTTGAGGGACTCCACACCGGTAGTTGATATTGGAGCTCATGAAGTAGATGATAGAACGGTCCTTAACCTCCTAAAGTGGAACTACTTCTTCCCACTTGGAAGAGAAATCTGTGGCAGTCAGGATGAACCTGCACCGGCGAGCTGTCGCCGGTGGATATGGTCCCATGACATCGAGTCCCCATACCATGAATGGACAAGATTACATGGTGGAGTGGATAGGTTCTGTTGGAAAATCCAAGAAGTTATCATGAATTTGGCATGAGTGACATCTCTTCGAAAACTCGATGTAGTCATGGATCATGGAGGGCCAGAAGTACCCTTGTCTCTAGATCTAATGGGACAGCTTCAGCCCAGTCTGGTGAGCCCCATAAGAACCGGCGTGAACCTCTTGCATTACCTAATAAATCTTGACTCCTTGGATTCAACGGAGGATAACACCATCGAACTCATGCTTTTAGAGGATCTGCTCAAGACTAGGACTACATTGGAGGGTAAACTAAAGAGTGGGGCATCAGATTCACTCATGATCGGCCTGATCAGCCAGGAGGTAACCATTTTGGAGATACCCAAAAAAGGAAGATCTTCAGTTAGGCGTCACTTCAACCACTGCATTTGAGGGACCTGGGGGTCCTGACATAGAGGCTTTGACGGTAAGATGGCTTACTCATAGGCCTTCGTCATCATCTGTGGTGATGAGAGCAATGACTCTCTGATGTGCCATGTGTATAATCAGATCATACTTCTCGGGTTCTACAAGTGATGCAGCCAGGCCAGGAAGGGCATCAACTCGACCATTCTGAGATCGAGGGACATGAGTAACTTCCATCCGAGATAGAAAATGGGCCATTAGCTGGAGGGTGCGCTCCAAAAATGGTACGAGCTCTGGGTTTCTGATGACATAGTCACCATTGATTTTCTTGATGACTAGTTCGGAATCCCTTTTCACATTCAAATGGGGCACATCGATCATGAGGTCCAGCTCGAGGCCAGTGACAAGAGCATGATACTCTATCTTGTTATTGGTGCATCCTTCTAATAACTGGAATGAGTAAGGTAGGATGGCTTGCACCTGGGTAATAAAGACAATACCTAGGCCTACCCTGTTGAGTCTTGGATCATTGAGTCTCCTCTCGGTGGGGCTCTAGGATGTACCATCAAAGTGCATCTATCAACATGGGATGGCATGATCTACTGAGAGGATTGACTCTTTGGGAAAGTCAAGGTCTAGGGACTAGTCCACAGGGGTTGGATGGGAAGCTATAAAATCTGACAATTCGTGTCCCTTGACAGCCTTCTGAGGCATGAACCTGATGTCGAACTGCTAGAGGATTACTGCCCACTATGCGAGATTTTTAGTCAACATGGGGTGGTTCAGAATGTACTTCAGCAGGTCTACCCAAGACACCAGTTATACCTCATGGTGTATCAAGTAGTGTCACAATTTCTATACTACGAATATCAGCGCAAGGAAGCTCTTTTCTATGGGGGGTACCTGGTCACTATGTCAAGGAGCATGCGACTAAGGTATTAGAGGCTTTTTTCCATCCCATCATTTTTCTTTTGAGTGAGGAGGGTGCCTAAAGATCATTCTAGGGCAGTCACATACAATATCAGTGGTTTTCAGGAGATGTGTGGCATCAAGACCGGAGGCTGGAGCAGATAATTCTTGATTTCCTCAAATGCGGTCTGGCACTCATCATCCCACTCATAGGCAGAGCCTTTCTTTATGATCCGAGAAAAGGGCTTACACTTGCCGGCTATATTCTCAATGAATCAGCATATGTATTCTAAATGGCCTTGTGAACCTCGAAGATCAAGAATATTTCTTGGGGGAGGCATCTGGATGATGGCCTTGGTCTTCTATAGGTTGATCTCGATGCCCGATATCTAACAAAAAATCCAAGGAACTTCCCAGAGATGACCTCGAAGGCACACTTCAACGGGTTCATCATCAGGTGACAAGAGTGAAGGAAGCTGAAAAAATTCTCAAGGCCCTTGAGATGGTCCTTGCACTGGCAAGATTTGACCACCATATCATCCACATAGAATTCCACTAATGTCCCAAGGATTGGCTTGAATATGAAGTGCATGACCCACTGATAGGTGGAACCTGCATTCTTGAGTCCGAAGGGCATAACCAGGTAACATAAAGTACTTTGGGGTTCCCTGAAATGTGTGGACTCCTCGTCCCCAGGGGCCATTCAGATCTGGTTGTATCCAGAGTAACCATCCATGAAAAAGAGGGCTTGGAACCTAGTTGTAGCACTGATCAACAATTCTGTCACCGGAAGGGGAAAATCATCCTTCGAACAGTGATGGTTGAGATATCGGAAGTCGATGCAGACCATGATATATCCATTCTTCATCCTAACAGGCATAATGTTGGCTAGCCACTTGGGGTACTGGACCTCCTTGATGAAGTTGGCTCTGATAAGATTTTCAACTTCGGCCTCGACCATTGCACTGGTAGAAGGGTGCATCATTATGGGAGGCTGCTTGAACCCGCAATGATTTGTAGGGAGACCGAGGCATTGGACGGCTACCTGAGGATCTAGTCCTGGAATCTGTTCGTAGCTCCAGGAAAATACATCAGGATACTTCTTTAAGAAATCTATGTACAGTTGGTTCTTTTCAAGGGACAAGGCGGCATTGATCAATGTGGTTCTCGGGTCGACCTCGCTTCTGAGGTTCACCTGTACCAGTTCATCAACCGTAGCAGAGACTCCATTTTCAATGGTGGGTGGATCATCCCCCAGATCTTCTTCTTTACATACGGAGGGGGGGTCTCTAGTGGGAGGTTCTCCCTATGGGTCGACGGATCCCGACGGAAGGTTGGTAACAGCCTGGGAAGCGTTGGATAACATATCCGAAGATTCACGTGATGCCAAAACCATAGCAATGAAGGCAGTCGATCTAATCTCATCTAGTCTGTGGCCCCAGGGTCCACGCTTGATGATATCAAAGTAATAGTGGAACATCATCTTGATCCGGTTAATCCCAGCCCGGCAAAATAGACACGTATGACATACTACCATTTCCATGGGGCAGACATCCTGATACTTTACAGGAGTAGGAAGATTCAAGATCACTTGATCCTGATTTGTGTAGGAGTACGAGGTGATCATACGTCATCGCTTGGACTTGGTAATATGATTCCCTCTTGTACCAGAGACAACAAAAAATTACCCCATATCGAGTGTTGTGGCATCCAATCGATGGATCGGGAAGACATAGGCGTCATCCAAACCTGCCCAGGGGTCAATTGCGACCATAACGGGTTCGAACTCACTAGTCTGAATCTGATTATCCTTTATCTTGTAATAGTCTTCATCCAGATAGTGGGCTTCACAAGAGTCGAAAATAGATGCATCACCTTGTATTTTTCCTACTCGACAATTCAATGAGTACTTGAGGCACTATTGATACGACGAGGGGACCGCGGCATGCAGGTGGAGACATGGTCTTCCCATCAATGCATTGTACGCGGTGTCCTAGGAGACAACCATAAACTCAGTGCTAGAAACTAGGCCACCGAACTAGGTATTCAAATAGATCTTACCAATTAGGGTCTTCTCTGTCCTTCTGTATCCTTATATTCTTAAATTGGAGAGAGTTATGTCATCTTCGGATAACCCCAGATTCTAAAGTGTCTGCATTAGGATAAGGATAATCCTGGAGCCGGTGTCAGCAAGGAAGTGGTGAACCTCCATGTCGTTAAATTGGTTAGTTATGTATAGTGGGAGGATGTTACCATATATGGGAGAGCCTTCATCTTCTCCAAAGAATTAAATGATGGCCTGATATTTAGCGTTATCGACAAATTTAGCATGAAAAGCTTCTGCAGCTGCTACCTCTATCTCAAACTGGAGGGGGCTTCTTAAAGCCTCAGCGAGGGCCTCACGCATATCTAATGATAGGAGAAGGGCCTCGAGGATGGAAAGCCTCACTGGGATGCTGGAAAGGTGATTGAGAACATCATATTTCTGTGCCAGGCATGAACTTCTACTAGTAGGAGACCGCTCTGTGACAGGAGGCATGGCGGCCCCTGATGGCTAGACCGGAAGCTGGATGGTGCTGGGCATGTCTCACTGTTCACAAGTAGAAGCCTGGGGAGAATCTGTCGGATGAGTACTGGATGACTGATATCGACCTATAGCAGGGCGAGGCTGGTTGCGGCATGGTCGAGGTAGCTCTACCTGATCCAATAGCACAAATGGTCATGGAGGCAGGCCCGACAACACCGGATGAAGAGGTTGCGCGTACAGAGATCTATGTTGGGCCTGATGTCTGGTCTTAGTGGTATGCATGGCATGGCTGGAGGTGCCAAATTATTTTCCCCGATGACCCATATGGTCACGACTCCTTCGATATTGGCGTCGGTTGGGGATGTTGGGGAAATTCATTAGATGCTCCCCGTCGTCGGGAGTCATATAGGGGTTTACCAACTCCATGGTATTAACCAAAACGTACCCTTGACTATCACATGAATATTCATCTACTACTCGGAAGATTCTGGGAGGAATCCTAATCTCATGGGGAAAGAAGTCTCCAAGAGTTTGGGATGACGATGGCATTAGAGGGGTGTATTTTTCCCCCTGTGTCGTCGATGCTTGTTCATCCGGGAAGAGGTTGGCTGGGATGATGACACAGATGCGGCAGTTGCACCCTCTAAAGACTCTGGATGATTCAGGTATTCACGGATGATTCCATGGGAATGAGAACCCATTTTTCAAGCCATCCAGTCATCATACTTCTGCAACTCGTGGTTAGAAACCTACTACCACTCACCCTCGCTGTTGATGCTTCTGTCTGGCCTTACGAAGACGCATGCCACTTGTGGCGGTGTCGAGCCTAGTCTGACTATGTTGTTGTCAACCTAGTCCTAAATCCAGTATTTGAACACATATCACTACTTGAGGGTGTGCCCCAGAATCCAATGATAGGGGCAGTAGTTAGGGTGATCTGTGAGATTTGCCTATTCCAGCCTTCTGCACTTAGTCAAGCGTACAATCCCCTGCTCTAAGGCACTACAGAAGTAACCAGGACCTGATTGTCGTTGAATGAGTAGGTCTGGTTTCTCCTATCAACAAAGGGAACCCTTGGAGCCTGACCCTGACGAGGAGCAAGAGGATCCTGTCGAGGAGGTGGACCCTGATTATCCCACCTGGGCGGTGGCGGTGCATTACGCGGGGGAATCTGCTGATTCTGAGATGGATTTTGCTAATTTGGAGGCTGCACCTGAGGTGGAGGGTCTCTATGAGGCTACAGGGATGGTTCCACTAGTAGCAATTCTAGTTTCCCAGGGGCTTCTATTTGGGCCACCGCAGCAGGTTTGGCTTTGACATCCCTCATTGCTGGAATTACAGGGGGAAACAGACATGCATGGATGTCCTACTACAGGGCTTCCTCCTGGCGCTGGGCCTTATCGGAGAAGTCTTAGAATCCTCCAGGGTAGTTCTGTGTGATTAGAGAAGAAACCAGTTCTGTCTTGACATTCCCATCACACATTGTAGGTAATTACTCATGAGTCAGTGGCATGTCAAGGGAGAATGTGAGCCCTTTCCATCGGTCGATAAATTCCATGACACACTCATCAGGCATTTTTTCACTTGAAAAGGTCTAAGATATTTTTTTTATTCATGGTGGAACTGAATTGGTTGATTAATTTCCTGTGAAGGACCTCCCAGCTGGTTACAAATCTGACGGGGAGCTGGTTGTACCAGAAGAATGTCGGCCCCTCCAATGTCGATACAAAACAGCGGTCTTGGAAGCCCCCTACTGTGTTGGAGTCCCTATAATGGGCCTAAACCTTGATTTGAAGTGGCCCAGGTGCTGCGGCGGGTCCCTCGTCCCGTTAACGGTGGAGAAGGTGCGATTCCTGAAACCCAAAGGTGTCGTCATATCATCCACCCATGCCGAATATCGCTTTCCATCAGGTGGGATTTCCACCTTTCATGTTTCTAATGCCTCCAGGCGGGTAATGAGTGCTGCCAATGGATAAACTGGGTGGCGGTCCTTGTCTTGATGTGGATCCATAACTACGATCGCTTTGGCAGATTCTTCAACATGGGAGGTAGGCTCAACAGCTCATGGAGCAGCTGGTGGGGTGACCTGCGGGGTAGCTGGGTGAACCCGAGCGAGGTTCCTTGGATTTCTATGTCATTCTGAAGGGTTTGGTGAGATATACCATTCCCTCTTGCCATGAGTTCTGGATTTAGCCTTGTCCGTGGGAGCAGCATGATCAGGGTTTCCTGAGGGAAGCTCGCCGAGGGGAAGTTGTTCCTGCCCCTCCAATACTGGCCTAGGATTTCCATAGTCGGGTCGTCACTCTGTAGCACATTCAACCAAGAGGTAATCTACTAAATTCTTCTACTCTGAAAGTTCTCAGCACAATGTGGCCTTGTCATGGTCTTGTTCTATCTTTTTCACTAAGGTGTATGGGTCGGAGTGCTTGGCATCTCTAACATTCTCTTTTCCCTTACCAGAATTCCTACAAAGTACTAATGCCTTGGTTGGAGAAGGGAGACCAAATAAATTTCTCTATTGATGATTAATACTTCCCAATGGGTCCAATAGTGGTGGAACGACCTCAAGGGGTAAGTCTCCATCGAGGAGCTCTAGATCATCCTCCTCGCCCACTATGTTAGCCATGTTGAACACGACCCTTCCCAGGGGCATGTCTTTGATGTCGCATAGAAAGTCAGGATGCCACCGGATAGGAATGAAGAAGAGTGAATCATACGGCCCTAACCCATGGATTTTCAAGTGGGGGTATCCTCCTTGATAATTTTTTTGGAGTACCTTGATACTATGAACGCATTGCTGCTGGAGGGCCTCATAGAGACCTGATGACTCGGGGCGTTGGGCCATAGGGAGTGCGAACAAATAAACAAGATGACATTTCTCGCTGATGTCTTCGAAATGCGCTTGAATACTGGGATAAACCACTCACCGATGATGAAGACTAAAATGTGTCTCTCAGAGGGTGTGGCGAAAACACTCAACTTACTCCGAGGTGAGGGATTCAGGTATGTAGAAATTCGGTGCTACCACGGGCCAAAATTTCTCGAGGAAGTGGTATACTGCGAGGATGTTCCATAAACTCCTCTACTTAGATTCATGTTCTGGCCCATGATTTCCCCACTCATCAACTAGGGGGGGCTGAGAAAATATCTACGGTACTGAGGCTGACCGCTTGGACGGTAGGCTGGCCGGTGGAGAGTACAGGGAGTGGCCTGACTGGCCACCGAATCTCAGGTTGTCCTTCAAAGAGTGTAATGACTTGGCTTCCACGTCGTGATAAGACGGGATGATAGTCATAGTTCTTGTTTTAGGGGCTAGGACTACTGGTGATACCCCTCGATGTTGCTCGCCCGCCATTGTTCCCTAGAATAGCTCTCCATGATATCTTGTTTAGGTAAAGAGTGTTTCCGGTGATGATGGTGGTGATTGCACGACCATAACCTGTATGGTCACCTAATTTTCATCCTCCTAGAAATACCTACATATAAATGTGGGAATCTGATGGACCTTAAATTCCGGGAGCACCAGGAAAATGTGCCTTGTCCTTGCCCTGGACCTTGACTCAGAGGACTGAGGGGAGGGTTCCCGCGCTGAGTTGTACTCCGCTTCAGAGTCTGAGAAGCATACTGGTCTGATATTTTTCCGAACATTCCCAGAATTCCTCTTATTGCAGTGAAGGCCTACATTCATTCCCCTGGATGGATCTTCGGGATAGGGTAGATTTATAACACAAGGTCCTTCGTTGGCACTGGTGTTGGGGCGGAAAGGGTCTCAACCCGAGAATGCTGAGGTGCGAGGAGCACCAGGAAATATGTCGAAGGGGAAATGGGAAGGACCTCCATGGGTAGGGATGGAGTGGGAAAGACCTCCGCTGAAACTGGATGAAGCATGGGGAGGACCTCCAAGATTGTTTTCCTGAGCGACCTCAATATGAAGAGGGTCCTTGTATCGGTCTAGCTGAACACGGGTAGGACCCCCCGTGCTGGGTACGGGTGGAGCGAGGCCGGCCTTCACCCCTCTGGTTTCCGAGGTGAGGAGGACCATCACCAACTGCTGAGAGGACATGGGGAGGATCCCCACGTTGAAGAGAGACCGGTTGGGCAATGACCCTACACCAGAAGTCGGGGTGGGAGGAATGACTCAATACCCAGTGTAATGGGCATGAGAGAGGATTTCATGCCGAGTATCACCACTGTGGGGAAGACCCTCATTCGGATTGGGGGTGTCCCGGGGCGGACCTCCATGCCGAGCCTCGAAGAGGGGAAGGCCCACACATTCCGTGGTAGTGGTACTAGGAGGACCTCTGTACTGGGTGACATTGTTGTGGGTTGGTTCCCAGCGGCCACTGCTTGTTCCAACGACCAAGAGAGTCAACCCAGCCTACCCATGGGGCGGTTGGGGCCTCGATCTTGGTCTAGCGTATAATTTATGCTACTTATTTTATGCAGGTAACTGAAAGTGTGTGTCGGTGGTGGCTTGGGCCACAGTAGTCATCGCTGTTGACGCCCCTTGGAGGGCAACCTCCTCAGCTTGCGCCAGATGCTGGTGTCGGGTCGGACGAACTTGGGCCAGTTGTGCAGGTTCGTAGCTTACCTGCTCCTCTTCTAGCAAGACCAGGCGGCAGCGCTGACGTGTCCCAGTGGGAGCCCTCACTAGGTTCCCCTGAAATGGGACACTTACCGGGCTGGGCTGGATGTCACCTACCCCGTCAGCGTAAGGTAGGGAGTCGTCAAAGTGCTCTGGGGATAGGCTCCTGAAACAGTAGTATGTTGGGGTGGGGAGCAATGGATCCCCACGCGGCCCTCGGGGGCGGCATTGGTGATGAGGCGCAGACACCTCCAGATCCAGGTGGGCCATATCCCGGGTCGGTATTATTCCCTCCTCCTCATAGCAGTGTACGAGGTCATTGATTACCCTCCATTTAATGACCTCAAACAGGGAGAGGGGGCGTGGGTGCCCTGTGGTCGTAAATGTAGAGGCCATCGTGGAAGAGGTGAAGCCACATGGAACAATCATGTTAGTGATACCCTTGCCCCTGCGTAGATGGTCGTGCAGTGATCAATCCCCTGGAGGAGAAACATGATTCCTGAGATCATGTAGATTAACTCGTCAGTTTTAAAAGAAAAAGGAATCATCGACCAATTACCCATCACCATCCCATCTTCCATGGCTAGTAAGAGGGATCCACGCTGACAACATCACAAAATGGGATGTCCAACATTCTACTGCCCCAACTTCTGGTGAGTTTCACTCCATGCCCACTATTTTCTTGGTGGCACCAGGCGTCGGATAACTGGATCTGGTGACACATCAATCCATTGATGCCTCGAGCACTACTAATCTCCATATTTAGGAGAAGCATTTCACATCGGGTTCACCATTTATGTTTCTAATGCTTTCACCGGGGAGCGTTCATCCTTTTGCGGAGGATGCACAATTTTCCCCCCTCATTCCCACTTTCCAAAGGCGGGCAACATCTATCAGATATTCAGGGACATTTTCTCCTTGATCGAAATGAGATGATGGGATGCTAATTCTTCCTTCTGTGGATTCCTCCTCGGAACTCGTAACCTATTACATGTCTCCCTTATAGACTTAAGATGTTGTTCGAGAAACTCTTCCTAGCACCATATCATCATGGAAACTAGTTAATTACACTGCTTCTATCGGGACATTCCATGGGGTCCGATCAGGGCTGCAACCTTCAGTCAGGGGTGTTGTCACGTTGGGAATCACTGGCATGTCTGGGCACTAGGACACTGGCATGTATGTCTTCTGTCCCTTATTATAGGGATTTTTGAGGGCATGGAAGCCCAAGGCACCCCACATCGAACACAGATAATCATATGCTATGAGCATGTATCTGAGGTTTTTCTCATCTTCCCATGTTTAAAATAGGGTATGCCGCAAATTTAACATCTGACGGAGATGGATCAGACTGATCCGAACATTGATTAGAGTGGATCAGATGACTGTGACCCCCTGAGGGAACACTGAATTTGGGGCCAATGCATGGTTGACATCCCGGTTACTATTAAGGGGAATGGGGTATGAGGCGGCATCTTCCCACCGAGATGTGGCGGCCTGAGTAAAAATCAGGATGGATGATGGGGTGGTTGAATGAAATGGATGGTGAATGGGATGGGACCACTATGAGGATGACAATAGTTTTGGTCTTGAGCCTTGAAGAGGCTTTCTACCTATCCATGTGGCAAGGAATCAAATTCCATGTAGTTCATCTGATGACAGCTTACTGCTAAATGGAGTGACAATGAGTTACCGCTGAATGGAGTGAAAATGGATAATCGATGAAAGCGTTCCACAATTTAACATCATGTGGGACGGGGGATAATTTACGTGAAGATGTTCGGAGTGACCAAATGTTGGGCTGGAACCTCTGGGAGGATTCCTATGTGCCTTGCCTTGGCAAGGATCAAAGACCTCGTAGTTCAGATGGTGGCATTTGGGGCTTACGCTCTGAGGCGGCCTAAGGTGTTGTTGAACCGAAGTGAAGGGGGTCGAGAAGACCAATAGATGTTGGGCTTGAACCTCATAGAGGCTTCCTACGTACCTTGACTTAACAAGGATCAAACACCAAGTAGTTTAGAAGGGTCGGTGAACCGACGTGAAGGAGGACTCGGGGTCCCATGGATGGTGGGATTGAACCTCATGGAGGCTTCCTACATACCCTACCTTAGCAAGGATCAAATACCATGTAGTTTAGATAGTGGTGGGGCTTACACTCTTGGCTACCAAGGTGTTGGTGAACCGACTTGAAGGGGGTCTACATGACCGAATGTTGGTGGCCTTGAACCTCGTGGAGGCTTCCTACATACCTTGAATTAGCAAGGATCAAAGAGTACATAGTTTAGATGGTGGTTGTGATTACACTCTAGGCTACCCCAAAGTGTTAGTGAAACAACTTGAAGAGGGTCGGGACGACCAAATGCTGGGCTTGAACCTTAGGGAGGCTTCCTACGTAGCTTGCCTTAAAAAGGATCAAAGACCTCGTAGTTCAGATGGTGGTGGGGCTTACACTCTAGGCTTCCCAAGGTGTTAGTGAACCGACTTGAAGGGGGTCAGGACAACCGAATGTTTGGCTTGAACCTTAGGGAGGCTTCCTACTTACCTTGCCTTGGCAAGGATCAAAGACCTTGTAGTTAAGATGGTGGTGTGGCTTACACTCTAGGCTTCCCAAGGTGTTGGTGAACCAACATGAAGGGGGTCGAGACGAGCGAATGTTGGGATTGAACCACAGGGAGGATTCCTATGTACCATGCCTCGGAAAAGATCAAATACCTCGTAGTTCATATGGTGGTGGGGCTGACACTCTAGGCTTCCCAAGGTGTTGGGGAACCTACTTGAAGGGGATAGGGATGACCAAATGTTGGGCTTCAACCTCATTGAGGCTTCCTATGTACCTTGCCTTGGGAAGGATCAAAGAACTCGTAGTTTAGATGGTGGTGGGGCTTACACTCTAGGCTACCCAAGGTCGATGTCATGGTCTTTTCTCACTCTAATATCACGTGAGTCATGCTCGGTGTGAGAAAAAAGAGGTAGAAGAGACCTGATGATCACATTGTGAAAGGTGCGACTGTGGGAGTTGAAGTAGGGATTACACGTAATAAGCCACCCAAAGAGGAAACAAGGGAATATTTGTGGTTAGCGGCCCAAATAGGTTGGGAATTACTATAGGATGGAGGCCTGGGGGAGACAATGCCCATAGGGAGAGGGATTTGGTACCGAAGAAAGGAGGGGTCTGGTGTCCATTCCCCCCTGGTCCTTGGAACCGGAGAAGAAATGAGGAGTAGGGATGCCACCTCCTGCAAGAAAGGATATGGGCTTACACCAAGATGGTTTCCCTTTACCCATGGACAGACACTACTCCAATAAAGAGGATATCATCCCCTATGAGGGAAGATCTCATCCTCGTGGAGACCAGTGGGCACGGTGAATTTCCAAGGTGGGGGAACCCAATGTGTGAGGCATGGGGAGAGGCCATAGTTTATTGTCATGTGGTGAGGACGATGGTGCTTGGAAGTTTAATGTACTGCAGCTCGGACGACGTGGGTTTGCTCCGCACCCCTAGGACTTACATAACCGGTACCCTCTGCTCCCTGGTGAAGAGAAGGTACAAGCAATGTTGTGGATAGGGGTGTTATGGAGCGAACCATTGGGGGGTCTAAGTTAATGTGGCTATGAAAAGAAGAAATAGTTGTTAGCGTGCCTATGTGAAGAAGCATTAGGTGAAGCAACGAAACTGTCAGTATCGTTCAAGAGACATTGAAATCACATCGTGCAAAGCTAGAGCGTCTCATGGGAAAAGGAATTGCAAAGAATAGGGGTTCATAGGTAGGGGCCTTGTGAAACTCTGCAACTCCTCATGGAGGAGGGTACTTGCGAAGAGGTGTGATTCTCGAAGAGGGGCGTCTCACCCTAAGAATAGGGGAGAGGTGTATATGGGAGGTTCTTCGCTAAGTGGAAAGGAATTCATGGAACACTGCCCTGCAGAGCAAAGGTACCTTCTGAAGCAAGTTATCATGAAGCAATGTTCTTCGTGAAGTATAGTAACCCCACCTTAGCATGTGGATCACGTGTACATGAAGGCTGTTTCGTGAAGTATAAATACTCCACGATGACCCGGGTCCCCTTGGGGATCCCCTTCCTTCGCGGAGGCCCTTAGGCTCTGCGAAAGGCATCCCTCTAAAAATAGGGGGTTAAAGAAAGGAAAAGGGGAGGCACTTCGCAGTGCAGAAGTCCCTCATACAGCTCATGGTTCGCAGAGTAGAAGGTGCTTCGCGATTCGGGAGATAGGAAGTTGAAAGGTCAGATGATCCACCCTTGGGACTTGGGTGGAGGCCGGTATTTATAAGGGAGAGATGTCGCAAAGCAGAGCTCGCTCGGCACGAAGATGAAGCTTGCTCCACGACAGGCTCGCGAACGTCAAATGCCGTCACGGAGCGTCCCACCTCCTTGCTCCGCGGTGAGCTCACGAATGTCAAGGGCGCTCACGGAGCGTTACTTTATCCTTGCTCCACAGTGGGCTCACGAACGTCAATGGAACTCACAGAGCATTACCTCCACCTTGCTCCATGGTGGGCTCACGAACGTCAACGGCGCTCACGGAGTGTTACTACCTCCTTGCTCAACGGTGGGCATGGTGCGACCGAGGATCTGCGAATGGTACTCACGAGGCACCCCTTGAGGCTTTCTGTTTCTTCACATTATTCTACAATTTTGGTGCCAACAAACCATAAGGAATAATGTTGGTGGTTCAATGAGATGATTCATGCATCATATAGATCATCAATTATATAATGCATCCATATTTATATTATATTAAATAAACCAGACATATTTAATAATTTTGTTGTAATATTTAATGGCATATGATTCCACCACATATGCTACCTGACCAAATAGAGAGGTTGGCTTATGATGAGGCCATGCTAGCACTTCTACCTCTAGTTATTAATTATTTGAGTCAAGTGGAGTCAGTACAGGGGCATGATCTATAGTTATTTATTCATCATAATCAAAGGTAATATCACCCAATATTTTAATATAAATCCAACCACCCTATTTCATATATATTTTTTCTCATGGACCCAAATGATACTATTCACCGATTGAATTCACTTTATGAGTTTTAGTAATATAAGTTTCAAAGACATTAAGGGGAACTTGATCATTCTAAAGGAGAGGATTATCTTGATTCCATAACTCATGTTTTCAATCTGTTATGGACACCTACTAAAAAAATAGTGGTTCTTGATATGGGTATTCTTCATGAAACAATTCTTCATTGGTGGACACTAATCACGTAGACTCATTATGTGTCCACTCTACTTTAATATGAGTTATTAATTTATTTAGCGAGGATTAATATTTATAAATGTTTCGAATTGTATGAGTTAAAGAGATATTGGGAATTCAATGGGGGAAGATGACAATGTCCTAGTATGCTTCAATATTTAAATACCTCATGAGATATTTTTATAATATTAGTCAAGAGGAATTGATTCAATATCAGAATCTATAGTAAGGCCTTTGGAGGGATATTTGTTTAGAACTATTCCCTTTCACATCCCCACCTATGATGGAGTTTTCTTATAACACCCTTATATTTTAGAATGAATTTTACTTTATATAATACTATGTTTGATGACTTATGTTACATGAAACAATATACTAATGTGAATAACTCTTTATTGTAAAAAATTAAAGGGAATACAATTGATATAAATAAAACATACATGATAAAATAAACAATTTTGTAAAATTAAAAGGGTTTCTTTCACGTGAGAAATTATGATAGATTCGAGATAAATTATTTTTATTTATTTTGATAAATTATATAATTCTATTAAATTTAATAATTTTGAAGAAATATATCAATTTATTTATAAAAATACAAGTAAGTATTATAAAAATAAATTTTTAACATCTATTTAATTATTAAGTAATGATATCGAATAAAAATATCATAATTGTTTTCCAAACATAAATTTTTTGTTTATAAACATTGTTTTTATTGTATATTATTCGTTTATTTAAAATAAAAGTTTATCTTTTTTAAATTTATAATTTGATAGAATAAAATTTCTTATACATTCAAAATAACTAATGATCACTGATAAATAAATTATAAATTTCATATAAATGAAGATAAAGTCCTTTGATGGTATAAAATAATTATTTTTTAGAAAACTATGTTATAGTATTGAGTGTATTTTATTCTCAATAAATTAAACTAATATTTATTTATAAGTGATTTTAATATAATTTATTGAAATTATATTCAATAAAATAAATTAAAAAACATTTAGTGGTCATTACTTGGTATGAAATAAAAAATAAATTCTTTTTTGTCTTCAAACAAACAATTTTTTAGAGAAGCTTTTTTATGGGTTTTTTGTACATATTTTTGAATTAATTTCTTCAACAATTAGGAATTTTATTTTATAAAAATAAATTTATTTTTTAATTAAACATATCAAAATTAACTTGGGCGAATGTTTTGGGATTTTACCAAAGATGGTGATTTTTTGTAATATTGAAAATATCATTTTTATGTTTACCATAAATTCTATAACATCATTATGATGTTAACATGACATAAAATTTTTTAAACCTTTTTATCAAACAATTATGTATATATATAGTAGAACAAAATATTTTAAAGTATTATTTTTTATTTTTAAACACATGTGTGTCTTCTAAAACCTATCCTATATTTGAATCTAATAAAAACCACATTTTGGTTCATTGAATTTAATAAACTAATTGGATGGTTCCATTATATTTTGGATTTTTCTAAATATTTAATGAACTTTATTTTTTGAATATTTAAAAAAATCATGCATATCAAATTTATACATGATTTTCTGCATAATCATTTTAATATTTAAAAAGGAATTTTTCTAAAAAATTATTTTTTTATGTTACGCGTACATATTATGTAATAAACATTTAGCGTGGTAAAATGTTTTCACCACAGGAAATATTAAATGGTTTAATGAGGGCTTAAAGTAAGATATATATCTACAAATATCACTAAATATTGTCTAAATATGATGGGATGAGTGTATTTAAACCATCAATTTTCCTATATTTATGATTGGACAAAATTGACGGCACCTTCCATGAGAATGGAATTTTTTATATATTAATGTTCTTAATATTGACAAGGGTTCCAACCCTCTCACCTATAAAAGGGAACCTCCTCTCCTCACTTCTCCACACACATTTATCACCATACCCAAAATAATATCTATTCAAATAACACCCCAAAAAACAAACCCCTAACTTCTAATAGGTATTTTTCTCACTCAAATAAAAATCCAATAATGCTAAAGTTGGAGGCCAATGGAATATATCAAAGAGGGCTATATAAGTCTTAACTATATTTTTTAAAGTTTTTTTCTCCTTTTACTTCATTATAATATATTAAGACCATATTAATATAAATATATAAAAATATTTACAATAAGGATATGTTATTATGTTTTTAGAACAACTATTTTATGTCTATTTTATATCTAGTAGAAAATGAAAATGTCGCTCGTGTGTAAGTATGGACTATCACCTCCGAGAAGTGATGTAATTCTTTTCTCATCACCCTATCACATGGATAGTTATGATGATGTATTTAATGAATATATATTTTATTTATAACATAATTATTATTATTTAAGGACAATTTATTACATACATTCCTTTTTCATTCATTGAAAAATGAAAACATAACATTTGCGTGCGTGCGACAAATCAACTCCATGAAGTAATTTAGCACATTTTTTACCACAACATGAAATATATGGTTCTAAATGTTTATATAAAAATTAAATGTTCCATTTATTATATGATTAATATTTCTGATATGATTAAACACTGACCAATTTTCAAGTATTCGAATCTATAAACTAAAACATGCATTCAAAATAGAATAATTGACACCTGAATTTTGATTTTTTTAAAGAAGTTTTAATAATTGGGTAATTAGATATTATGATAGAAATATATGTAGTAAAATAAGTATGAATAATGTTAGATTATAGAATTATAATAATCCTAAATTTATTGTACTTGAGGTTAGATTGTGTACGATGCGTTTTATGACTAGAGGTAAGGGTTTCTTAATCTCAATCTCCCTTAATATATATATATATATATATATATTCTATATTCACAAACTTATTTATTTTCTGTGACACATATACCTCACATGAATTTATTTTTTTAAAATTTTATTAAAATATATATAATTCACAAATCCGTCAAATACTCACTATTTCATGATGTTTTAATCAAAAGGTTACGATAGATGTAATGCTTTATGATTCAATGTCACTTTTTATAGTGATTGTTTATGTTTTAATATATATTAGGTAAAATGTATGTTCTTACACTATTATACCTAAAATATTTTGTTATATTCTAATAATTTATATGTTTTTTAAATCTTTCTATTGATACACTCTATGGTACTCAAAAATAAATAAAGTATGTTTTTTAAAAAAGATGAAATTTTATCTCTATTCTGGTTGATAATATTTATCTTCAGTATCTTTTTTCTAAAAAATTATATTATGGAGGTTCATATCTACATTAAAATTCTTTCATTGTTATTTTTCTTTTATGTTTAATTTATTTAAAAATAGTTTAAAGGAATATTATTTCAATTTTTCAAAATGGGTCCTTTTTTATTTTCTTAACAAAGTTGTGAGAATAATGTTGTTTAATGTGTATGGCCTAAATAGATTTCATTAAATCATGTTCTTCATTCATCATATAGATTAAATTAAATGTTTACATGGTTTTTTAAATTAAATAAAAATTTCCCTTTTATGGTAATTTATATTTTTAAATGTTACAAAAAAAAGGATATTTCTTCTAGATTTTCAAAGTATCTTTCTAATGATTTCCTAAAAGTATAATTCATTTATGTATACATCCATTAAGGAATATTACTCTTAATTGGGGGTATTATATTAATATACCATACAATTTCTTTATCTATATGTTTTAAGAAGATTTTTTTCATGAAACATTTTTCTTCCCCATGTGTAAATTTAGCTATGAATAAAAGAGGAGTGTTGTAATCTAGTAGCATACATATATACATATTATCATTTTGTGGAAGCGGGGTCTGTTATTTCCCTCCAATGAATTGGGTATTGATCTATATATCATGATATAATAATTCTTTTCATGGAGATGATTTTGGGTTTCTATGTTATCATTTTTGTACTTGAACAAAATTGCAGTTAGCTATGTTCATAAGTTAGTGGCTAGATATGATTGTAGGTAGTTAGGTGTGTTCATTAGTTTGGGGGTGGACATGATTCCAGTTAGCTATGTTCATAATGTCATGATTATCCATTTTTTTACTTATGACAAAAACTTTTTAATTATTCTTATTATACACTACCATGACATATTATTGAGTATTGATTATTCCAAGATATTATGAATCGTTTATTTTAATATAAATAATCTTTATTCGATGAATCGTGGTTTATGTTCAGTGACTAGTGGTGTATATTTTCAAATATTATGATTATGACCTCATACCTTTATGATTATCTTCATGAAAAATAATATTATATATTTATATATCCCATGTGTACCCTTACTGATCATTTGATATCCTCATTTACTATGTTTCTATTAACATAGTTAATAAATATAGGAATTGATTAGGACATGTATAAGAAGGATATTATGTGTGGAAAATTATATAAGAGATATTAGATACATACATTAAAATGATAATTAATTTGGTATAATGGGAAAAAATACCTCTTGTTGAGAAATAATTGGGTTTTTTACATGAATGGGTTTTCCTAATTCTATAAAACCCTAAAAATAAGAATATATTGGGTATGTAAGTGCCTAAATATTATATATTAACATTATAAATATAAATGTTTATGGTTGGATATCATTATTTGGTATAAAATCCATTATGTAATGATTATGGTTTTATCAACATATATGGGTGTATGGGTTTTAGGGGTTATAGTTATTATCAATGAAAGGGTTTCGATAACATTATAGAATAGATGGTTTATCATAAATTAAAATACATTGAAAAATTCAGGGGTAATAGGTTTGTTTGGGATCAAAATCCATAAGTCATATAAAACCATAAAGGGTAGTATGTTAACAAAAAAAATGTATTTATATTTTGGATTAAAGGAAGAACCAAAAGAGTCTAATAGAATGTGGAATAAGAAATATTTGTATTTATTAAATTTATATGATGGTTTATAATTATTTAATTTGATATAATTATACTAACTGTTTGGTTTTTAAAAATGTCTAGAAACATGTGGAATAACTTCTCATCCTTTTGTGGATCTCAGGGTCAATTAAAAGCTTATTTTCTTGTGAAAATAAAATAAAAAACATTTTGTGCATTCAAAATGTGAGATAAATAAGTGGCGAAAACTGAACTAAAACACACAACCCAAGTATGAAATTGTTCTCAAGGAATGAAAAGAAATAATTTAAGTGTATTTTATCATACTCTATCTCTATGGTAAAATAATTTATAAAAAAATAGTATAATTATATCGATTCCTATTATATATATATCAAAGTATTATTCCACTCTGAATTATTATTCTTATACAAGTACATATAAGTTGTTTAAAATATTTAATTATGAAATATTATTTTTTCAATTAGTTAATTAAAAATTAATTATTATGGTAAAATATGGATGTAGTTTTTCTACACGCTCGTGATTTAGTCATATTGGTAAGAGAAAAAAATGTCAAGGATGAAATTTCTTTTATGTGGGGGAGAATGTAACACCATAAAATTTTAGAATTTATTTCATTTTAAAAAATAATATGTATGGTAGCACAAATTATAAGAAACAAAAAACTAAATTCAATAGTTGTTTATTAAGATACAAAAAAAAATATTACCGGATTCCTAAAAGAAACATAAATAATAAAATAAATACTTTTGTAAAATTAAGTGTTTTATTTAACATAGAAACATACTAATGAATCTAGAGAAACTACTATAACTATTTTGATAAATATTTTTTTAATTTCATACTTTTTAATAAATATGTCAATGTATTGGAAAAAATACAAGAAATTATTTGTAAAATAATTTAACAAAATCCATGTAATGATCAATTAGTGATAATGAGTATTAATTTAATAATTCTTGGCCAAAGGGAAATTTTTTTGTAAACATTTTTTATTAAATATTATATATCTTATTAAACAAAAAAATTTATATTACATGTATTATTAAATATGTTCAAAAATTATTAATTATATATCTAACATAATTAATTATCACTCATACATTGAATTTTTTTTTGAAATGACGATAAAATATTTTTATTGTAAAAAGTGATATTTTTGTAAAACTATTTTTAAGTGTGAAATGTATTTTCATCATAATAAAATAAATTAATCACAAGTTCTAAATGGTTTTTATTTGATTTATTAATAATATATTTGATAAAATAAATTAACAATCACCTAATGGTTGTTACTAGGTATGAAATTATAATAAAGTCTTTTTATACTTTAAAAATACATTTTTTAAAATATTTTTTGCGCATTTTAGGTATAGATATTAAATTTAATATATAACCCATTTTTTAATTTTATATAATAAAATTAAATTAGTTTTTAATATATATTTTAAAACATTTATTTAGTTATATTGTTTGAATTTTTCTAAACAAGTAGACTTTTTTGGAAATAGTGAAAAATAAAATTTTTATATATACCATGATTTTTATGGAATCATTAATATGTAATCATGACATAAAATATTTTAAAACATTATTTAGAATAAGATAATAATTTAATTAGTAAAATGAATCTTTTTAAACTTTTAGGTTGAATAATTAAACTCATACCTCACTTTTTCAAGCCTAAGTTATATTTAGATATAATAAAACACAATTTTTGTTCTTTTCATTTAATTAAGTTGTTGGAAAGTTCCATTTAGTTTTGTATTGATTTAAATGTATAATAATCTATATTTATTAAAAAATAAACCATTAAAATTAAATTGTATCAATTCTATAGAAAAATATGTGTAAAACTGTTATAATACATAAGAATACTTTTTCTAAAAAATTGTTTTCTATTTCGTTACACATACTTGTATTAAATGTATTTTTTTACCACTTCTTGAAATTGAATATTATAAATTGTGTACCAAACTTGGAATCAAATGATATAAATAATTTGATTAGTTCATTTCTAGTTTTTAGTGAAAATTAATAGTTTCCATGGTAAATATTTATCACTATGGTAATGGTTAAAAGGATTAAGGAGGGGTTCAACTAAGAGATAAGGCTTCAAACAAAAATAAATATTATCTAAATATGATTGGATGATTCTATTTAAAAATAAAATTATCCCATCCTATATTTTTTACTTAATTCTTTCCACTTTTCAGAATAAATACAATTATTATATTTCAAAGTTCTATATATTTACAAGGGTATCAATCCTATCACTTATAAAAGAACACCAACTCTCACCACTTATCCACATTTTATGGGTACCATAAATCAACCAAAAACTCTAAAAATACCTCCCCATATAATATAGTTCATTCTCCCATAACAATTCTAATCCTAGAAATCACATGGTTTAACCAAATGGAAGATATCCAAAAAGGGGTGTAATTATCAACCAAATTATTTCATGTTTGTTTATTCTTATACCTTAGAAATATATATTCTAGTATTATAATATAATGAAATAAGTCATTTTTATTTACTAAAATATTATTATGTTGAGGAAAAAATTATTTAACGCCTCTTTTCATTCCTATGTATAAATAAAATGATGCTCGTGTGTATGTGTATACTACGACCTCCAAAGAGCGATTTAATTTTTCTTTCATCACAGTATAACTTTTATATTTATAAGGAGGGATTGAATTTATATATAATATTTATAACATAATTAATATTATTTAAATAAAAATTATTATTTACCTTCCTTTCTATTCAACCATTGTTAAATTAAAATATCACTCATGTCAACGTGTGGACAACTACCTACATGAGGTGTTGTTATTCATTTCTCATCACTTCCTTATATGGACGATCCTAAAAGTGAATTTAATGAAATAATATGAATTTTGTAGAGTGATTAATATTATGGATATTTTGCAACTATAACACCTTTATAATTTATTACATACTTCCCTTTAAATAAATTTTATCTATTGGATATATTCTTTTACCTGAAACACCGAGTATAAACAAACCATGATTATAACACCCTGAAGTTTTTATGGAATATTTTCCTTAAATAATTTTAATTCTTAAGTATCTTGTATTTCACTTAATCTTGAGTTTAAACGAACCATGATATTCCGTTAGTATAGAATTTCTGTTATATCCAAGGCGTTAGGTTAGCGGGAATAAGTAAAGCTAACTTATGAAAATGCAGTGTGAATTCATTGGATATCAATTATTTATGAAAAATATAAATCAATTAGATATTTTTTTAGTTATTTACTATTGGTAATGAAATTAATGAGATATATATATGTTATATAATTAATAAAATATTTTTTTGATATTTATTCTATAGATATTTTATTCATAGGGTGTAAATAAATCCTTTTTGAGGTATAAAACCCTATATTTTTTAAAAGGGTGATTTTATGCCTTTTCATGGAGAACCACTTTTAAATTAATATATTAACACATTAATAATTTCTATATTAAAACCTAAAAATCCACTTTTAAAGAGGGTTAAAAATTTTACTTTGAATGACTTTATGATATTTTTCTTATAACTTTAATGTTTTTATGAATAGTAAAAGTACACTAAATTTTATGTGAAAACAACTTTTTTCATAAAAGTATTTTATATTGTTAAATTATAATATTTAATGGGTTTAATTTATAAAAAGAAAATTTTATTTATCATTCAATAAAATTTTTTTCATTAGCATTAATTTTACATTGAATTTATATGTAGAAACATTTCAATCTTTTGTAATGCTTTAACTTTTAAAAAACTTATTCTCTCATTCCGACAACAGGATTTATTTTAAATTAATTAATAAAACTTATATATTTATAATATTGAAAAAAATTATTCTATATTTGGAATCAGTGGGTACAAATTAAGAAAATAGATAAATTTTATTTTAGGTCATTATAAATAGTAACTTCGATTTTTTTTATTAATACGGTAAAAGGGTAAACCGGGTAATTAAGGGTAAGAATAACATTATAAAATTACCCTAAAAGTTGTCTTAATATAATTGGATGAGTTTTTTTACTTATATCATCCTTGGGTCTAAATGGAATCCATTGGAATCAACTTCGGTGAGATAAGAACATTTAATTTATTTTATTTAATGAAAATTTTAATATATCTCACCCAAATTTTAATAACTAAAAATTTTTTAATATAAGGTTATACTAAATATATTTTAGAATATAAATACTCATTTGAAATATAAAATTTTTTCCTTTATCATGGTAATTTATTTTTAATTTTTATAAAATAAATAATTATCGTAATTGCTTTTACATTGATGATGGAGTAATTATTTAATTGATGAAAAATCAATAATATAGTTATTATTAAAATAATATTACCCATTAAAAATCCTAACACTAGAAAAAATATAACTTTTCAAGTATATCATGATCGTAATCATCCTAGGGTCCTGTTATGGACCATTTATAACCATAGAGAAGATCTTATGACAATTATATTATTTTATTTAAAGTGATGTTAAAGTTGTCACCTTCTTAAATTAATAAGTATAACATTTTAACTATTGTATTTTCATGAAGTTAAATTCAACTAAAAATGTCCTTATGAAATATAGTAGAATTATATTCATCGGAGGATTTTAATTTTAATTTTTATTCAACAAATAAGCATATTAAATAATTACACATAATTTTTGTAGTAATTATTTTATTAAAACAAATATCAAATAAATGTTATTAAAAATATTAATGTAAAAATAATTTGGGATAATTAACATGTATAATGAATTTTTAAGTTATCTTTGACATCTTAGGAATATAATAAAATAGTGGGTTCGAAGTCATATTGCTATATTAATATTTTTAAAAATCAATGAATTAAAGAGTGTCAAAATTTATACTAATGATTTTTTATCAAAATAAAGTTTAATAATTTATTTAAAATAATTTATTTTTAAAAAAAAATATGTAATAAATATTATATGGTATAATATAATATAATATATTTATTTATGGTCTTATTTACATCAAATAAGTAAATATTTTACACTTTTAATATTAAATTGTTTGTTACCCTATTTTAAAATTAAATAGAATAACTAAGTGTTAATTAAAAAGATAGTGTTTAAATTAGTATAAATACTTTTGAAAAATTTATTGGTTGATGATATTATAACCATATATCATCTCATCTCCAAAATTGTGAAATTTTGCAGGTTTTGGGGTTGGGTTTGAGTTTATTATAAATTATTATTTATGGATTTTCCAAAAGTGCCCCTCACCTCAATTATAAAAGACCACCTCCTCCCTCACCTATTCACTTAACATTGAGCCTTCAATATCATCCATCCCCTACCCTCTTTCTTTCTAAACTTCCTGATATACATTCTATAGGTTTCTTTTATCTTCAAATACCAACTCTAGTGCTCTAAGAAGAGATTTGGAGGAAGCACGTCAAGGAAGAGGTAATCTCTTCTACCAATTCTTTCAAACTTCTTTCTTCTTATATATCCTCTTCATTAGTTGTTTCATTATAATTTAATAACATCAGTATCACTAATATACTGATATATTATTATAATTATAAAAAACCATATTCTGCCATTTATTTATCCTATAAAAAATGAAATCACCACGTGTGTGTACGTATGGCTTACGGTCTCCACGTTGTAGTGTAATCTATTTTTCACCACCACCTTACATGGATGGGTATAATTATGGAAATAATAAATATATCATATTATTATAACATGATGATAATTATGAAATATTATACACCATCCACTTCAATATCATTCAACAATTATGGGAATTATATCGTTGCTCGGGTGTACGTTCAACCTACAGTCTCTATGATGTGATATGCTAAATTCTACATGAGATTCCTTAAAACACGATTATATAAAAGAATATAATGAGTAAATATGATATATATTATTATAATATCGTTCTATAAATGATATGACTGTTAATTCAATGATTATTCGTATGACTTTTCCATTCCTTTATGTTTTGAAAATCACAAACATATTTTAATAAGGAAAATTATTTTCTCTAAGAAATATTTTCTTAAGTAAAATTTTCTTACTATACAAATGGTTTTGACTTTAACTATGGTTTTCAAAACCTTCTCAAACTTTGACTAACCATATTTATGTTAAGATAAAAATTGGAACCATACTAAGAAGATCAGGAGGCAGGCCGGTATGCTCCTAAGAAAATCAATTAAAAAAGAAAAAGGTACAATGTGTGGTTCAAAGGTCTAGTATACAAATAGGATTATAAAACTCACCATGGTAATCATCCTGAAAAAAGCTACTATAAAACTCAGATAAAACAAAATACTAACTAGAACTAACCTTTGAATTTTCCCTCTTAGAGAGAGCATCCGTAACTTAGTTGGCCTCATGATAAACATGTAAAACTTCCAGTGAAAGTGACTCTGAAAGCTGGAGGTATTCATCCCAAACTAGTAACATATTCCATGACACATAAACTATAACAGACGAGTCTGACTGAAGCCATAAGTCTTGCCAACCATAATGGAAAACATACTTGATTGCCTTTATCATAGTCCAAATCCCCACTTCGATTGTGAACACATTGCCAATAAAGTGGAAGGAACATACCATTAAAAAACCCTTATGAGTGCAGAAGACTCCACCACATCCAGAGTGACATGGTGCACTATAATCCACCCCATCAACATTTACCTTCAACCATCGAGATATAGGTGGAAGCCATCAAACATGTTTCGTCATCAGTGGTTTCATCGCCTTGACCTTTACACCAAGGGATCTCAACTGTACAAGGTCAGAAACATCATTCCTCATGGTTCCAGTTGGAATTCTGGAAGAAGTATGGACTAAAAAATGAATAGACATAACCCCATGATGAGACAAGGGTGGAGTTCTGTAAAAGATCAACGGATTTATTTCCTTCCATAAGAATGACATCAAGTTGGCCACATCTAACAAGAGAAGATCATGGACTTTCTTGCTTTAATAGGTCTTGCAGGTGGAGTGAAGAAGCTCTTAAATTGATCTGGAGGATAGACAGCAATGAAACATTTCATGCACATAAGTCTATAAAATGCAAACAAATCTGTAGGAGAAAAAAATATGATAAGTAGTTTCATCTTCCTCCAGGAAGAAAATGCTTATCGTAGCTAGGTGCATTCCAGCTCGCTGTAACAAGGCCTATAATGGTAGCCTCTTTTTCCAGAGTTTCTAGATGAGAAGTGAGAAGGCAGGGGGGATAAAGGGTTTATAAAAATCTATTACCCAAGATGGAGGATCCAAATAAACACCACAATGTGACCTGTAGTTGTCCTTTGTAGTGAACATGCCATTCAAATTCTTCATCCAACCCAATGTGTCATAATAATTGTAACAGTACATTGATATTTCCATTCTAATATGACTAGTAATCATGATTCTAATTAGTGAATTACTATGAAATGCAGCAATTTATGTATCCTATATGAGATTTGGGGTAACTGTAGCATCACAGATTGGTTGAGGCATCCAAAGAGTTTTCCAGAAATTGAGAGGGGAGTGTTTGCGCACAATCCATTTTGAATAGGCCATCAGATCAACATAGGATTGAAATAATGAAGGCCTAATAGATGAAAAAAGATAGTTAGATTACCCAGTATAGAGTTTCTCAACAAAACTGACTCTAAGAAATTCCATGTAATCATATGATTTTGAAATAAAATTCCTGGTGAACTTGTTGATCAAGGTGTCATTGAATAATTGGATATCTTTAACACCCATTCCACCCATGTGGACTGGTTTCACGCAATATTTCCATACAACGGTGACCATATTACCCTCATAAATCGAGCTAGTCCAAATAAAGTTTCTAACATTAAAACTAAGCTCTTTAATAATGGTTCCAGGCCATCTATGCAGAGAAAATAAATAAAAAAACATCAATGTGATCACTAAATTGACCAAGAAAGTCCTCCCTGCCTGAGGCATGTATTTCCCATTCCAATTTTCTAACTAATTTGTTATTTTCATATAAATGTTTTCCAAATGTCACCTTTTAACTATGACCTAAAAAAGAGGCACACCAAGGTAGGTGAAAGGAAGTGATCCCCTTTTAACACCAAGCTTCCAAGAAACTCTATTTTTTTCGATGTAATAATTCCTCCTCCAAACATAACAGATGATTTCCCCTAATTAATGACATTCTCTACAAACTCTTCATAGTGTAGAAAAATTCCCTTAATATAATAGATAGTTCCTTTATCCGCTCTTCTGAAGAGCTAAATATCATCGACATAGAAAATACGTGATGGAGAACACAGTTCTGGCCCTATTTTCATCCCCTGATACCAGTCGAAATTTGCATGATTTGTAAGGCACCAGCTAAAGTAATCTTCCCCAAGAGAAAAAATCATACCAGAGAGAGGGTCTCCTAACCTAGCCCCTCTTGAACATTGAAATAAGCCCCCAAAAAATCCATTGACAAGAATGGAGAGTCTGGGACTTGAAAGAATGGATCCAATAATATCAATGAACTTCTGTGAAAACCCATGCATTTTGAGGATAGTAAAAAATAAAGCTCCATCTGATGGTACCAAAAGCATTGGAGATATCAATCATGAAATCCATGTTACCATCCCTTTCTCTTCTATTAATTGCATTGACACACTCAGAAGTAGTAAAGAGGCAATTTTGAATATTCTGCCCTAGAACAAAACCATATTGATTTATAGAGATAAGTCCCTTTACAATGACACTCAACTAGTGAGTCGTGATCTTGATAATCAACTTTGGTAAAGTGTTACCAATAGCAACAGGTCTGAAATACTTAATATCAATGGAATTCTCTTTCTTGGGGATTAAATAAATGAATTTAGAATTCATACCAAATGGTATATAAAATGATCTAAAGAAATAATTCACAACATTTGTTACGTAAAGATGAACAATGTCCTAGTGGAACATGAATAATTTATTCGTAAATACATCAGGGCTTTCCACACTATCAATATTCAAAGAATAAAGGGAATCATAGATATCTTTTTCCTTGGGGATGTTAACAAGCTTTCTATTTTGATCATCTTCAATTGAAGGATCAAAACACTGAATAATATTATCAGAGTTATCCTCACCATGATTTGTAAAAGGCTTCTAAAATTAATTTATGGCATTATATGCAATATCATTCTCAGATGAGAGGAGATTACCCTCAATATTAAGGGCGTGAAGAATTATTTGAGCCTTTTTCTCCTTATTCATCAAATGAAACAACCTTGAATTTCTGTCTCCATCTTTCAACCATCTAATGCTAAACTGATTCCGTAACAATTTTTCTTTCAGGTCCAAAAACATATCCAGATTTACTGCAACCTAAATCTCATCCTGGGTTGGCAAGTCCTGAGGTAGATTATCTTGTTAAAATATTGATAGAGTTGTTTCAACCTCTCTGATGTCATTATCAATGGATGAAAAGGATTCTTTTCCCTATTTCTTTATCCTTTCCTTGACTAAATTTAATTTTCGGCCAAGAATATGATAAGGGCTACCCAAGTGATCATTTTTCTATGCCTCCAAGACAATTTATCTGTAAACTATAATAACAAGACAAGAATTATTGAACATAAAGGGAAGTGGTTTTGACCTCAATGATCAGAAACAAACATCAACATGAATGGGATTGCGATCAGAATTTAACCTCAGAAGAGTTATCCTAGAAACATCAATCTTTGAATTCCTATCATCCACTTTTACAAATAATCTATCTAATTTTCTTGCATTCCTCCCCTTGATAGTTTACTAACTCCATGTAAATTCAGCTCCAGAAATAGGTACCTCAGAAAGACCACACTTATCGATACAAGATGAAAGGTCAGAAGCTAAGGAATGAAAAAAATCATCACCAGTTTTTTCTTCGGGCCTCAAGACATTATTTAAATCACCATGTAAAACCTATCTATTCAACATATTCTCCAAAATATCAACTATAATTCTCCATAATTATATTCTTCTTGTTTAGATATTGAATGTATACACAAAATTCATATAAAGTGAGGCATTACCAGAACATCACAAAAGATTAACAGATTTAAAATTAGTTTGAGAAGAACTAATTGAATAATTATCATGCTTGATCACCCGTAAAGATTTATAGCTTTTATGAAATTTTTTATTTAAAAAAGGAATAACCCATAGAATCCCATTTGAAATACCTCCAGTTTTCAAACTTCTTCTTTGGTTCTGCAATACCAACTAATAAGGTAATGTTGGTCATAATAAAAAGTATAAGGGACCTGACCGTGGGAGGGTTCTCGATCCCTTAACAATTATAAAAGAGGATTTTCATTTTTTTTATCTGAGCCTAGTGATAGCACCGTCATTGAAATGTGACACATTATTGTCAGAGGAGATAATATCAATGCCAATAGAAGTACCTATCATATGATCAGCCGATGCAGGGTCATCATCCTCTCTAGTGGACTCCTCACTGGTGAGAAAAGGAAACATATTGACAGAGTCAATTGGGACAGAAATTAGTCTGGCAGGTAGTGCCCTTTTTGAAACCTTGTCCATGTGAACCTAAAATAAAGTAGTGGCCTCACCTATATTAGCACCATGATCAGGGTCTATACTAGATCCTTCATAACCTGCATCAGGTGTAGTAGAATGATATTTATCAGAAGCAAGAAAAGTTCTCGTAGAATCTGTAGCCACGTCCTGCATAGGGATTGTAGCATCAACTGAGTCTGTAACCAGAACATAGATAGGATATATTCATGGACCTTGTACATGGACTTTATTTGGAGAAGTAAGAACCAAATCAGGCACTATGGATGAATCATAAGGATGACCCAAATCATTGTCTTGAGGATGCTCCCCTTACTGACCTCCACAGTAGGGACTGGTAAGGTGGGCACATCAATGTGAGAAGCACAATCAACAGTAGTCTCCCTATCGTCATGACCATATTATTCAATAATAGAACTCCCACCATTACCCACTTCCCTATAATAGGTCATAATATGAGCTTCCATAAAGAGAGAAGGCTCGGGGTAAGTTGAGGGAGCTTCTTTATTTCCCCTACTACTTCTCTATTTCTCTTCATCATGCCCTTGAACCTTGTAGATGTTCCCATTTTTATTCATGTTGCACTCTGAGGAAATGTGCCCAAAGAAATGACAATTGAAGAAGAATTTGGGCTTTATTTCATAGATAATTCCAAGAGTGAGGTTGTCATCCTTCGTGGTTAACACCACCTCCTCCCCTAAAGTAGAAGACATATCAAATTCTACAGGGATTCTGGCATTGTGACCAAACATGGGGATTTCAGTCTTCCTCTCAAGCCTAATGGGATTCCCAACTGACGAGGAAATATCCCAGAGAATTTGAGGGTTCCAATACAGCCAATTCAAATTACATACCCTTGTACATATTTGTGCATACGTGTTCTTGACAGAATTGGGATCAAAATTCCGATCCCATTAATGAATTCTTAGGAAGCCATGTCTCATGGGTACTGGACCAAAACTACAGGCACGATTTTTACTCCCATCCGAGTGGAAAAATGTGAAAAAACACACAACCCATCACCCTCATCTTCCACTCAGAAAACCCCCAGATCTCAGCAATCCTATAAGTAAGATATTTAAATATCCATGGTTTCACCCCCTATATTATGAAGACCCAATCAATGATTAAAAACATGAACAATAGTATTATTTCCCCAACAACATTTTGATTTTATGATTTCTGCACAATATGTCCCTTATCAAAGAAATAAAAATAAAAATTCTCTAGAATTTAGACTCAAAATTATCTAGAAATTAGACTTCTAATTCATCAGAATTCAGAATCCCAATCCATCAAAATATATACACCAAATTATCTAGAATTAAGAATCTAAATACTCTAGAAATCAGACTCTGGACTCTCACTTTTTTAGACTCTAAAATATTCATAAATTAGATTCTAAATTTATCAAAAATTAGATTATGGATTCCTTAGAAATCAAATGTCAAATATTTATAATTTCATAATCCGCTTTTTCATATTTTTAGACTCCGGTTCACAATTCCTTAAGAATATGAATAAATAATTTTCTTATAATTACCTCATTTCCTTAAAGTAACATTTCATTTGATCAGATCCTAAACATGTTAATGTTTCCAAATCCTAAAAAAATATTCATTACATTTTATATCTTCTTACACATGGTAATTGTTCCCATGATTTCTTACATGAAACGGTGCCTTACAATCTATTTCAAACTAACCATTGGTTGAGTGACACGTGTACAGGTCCCTCTGAGATTTAAGGAAAAATATGACTGTTCGAGGAGGGAGCTGACCATTGGAACCTTTTCCTATAAATTCCCAATCCATTTGAAGATTTCAAAATAACATTAGTACACATCTAGAGATTACATGTTGTGATGTTGTGAATTGATTTCTAGAGAGAGGTACTCTCATGCTTTGTGTGATCTAGGAACATCTTGTTCAGCCAAGTGTGATTCATATTGGCTGATTAATAGAGGGATTTAGAGGAATGGAAGATAGAGGTGTCGAATACCATAAATTTTGAGGAATTTTGGGGATAGGAAGAAAGAGGTTTCGACTTCCTTAATGTTCAAGGGCTTATGGGGATATCATGACAGAATCTGATACTCTTATTGAGGGATTACCCTGGTGTGGGTAAGACATACATTCTTGAATGTATAAGTCAATAGAACTTTATCCAAGGTTGTTGGATACCCTTCTCTTTGGGTTAAAATATTTCAAAAACTTGTTTACTTGTTGTTGTTACATGTTTTAATTCCGCTTTATTTTTTTGGTCAACGAAATTATAACTTTCTTACACTTTCTTATGTGTGTATACTCAGATAAATAATTTTTTATAATATTTAAGGTAGAATATTTCATTAAGTAAACTTTTCTTAAGTTTCATTATTGGATCCATAATTCTGAATCAGCAGAAATATTTTTTCTTATTTAGGAACTAAATATGATTTGTGAATCAATCTTGTTAAACCTTGTTAAACATAGATTTTTTTAGTATAAAAATGAATGTTTTTAAACCTAAATTTCACCCCATCCTCCTTGTAATTGAGAATCTACATCTATATTTCAATCCTACAATTGGTATCAGAGATGATATCTGAAATACATATACTTACATAAATTTTTCTTTTCTTAACTTGTCTTGCTTAATTTTACTTGTTCATGTTTTTTAAAATATTTTCTTTATAAAATCTTTTGCTACCAGTCCTTTTTTTTGGAAAAAATTATTTTCTTTTATAATGGATGGAATAAAAGTTTGTTCTATAGAAAATTTAAATCCTTCTAGAGCACCAATATATGATGGTAATGAATATGAGTACTGAAGAGATAAGATGAATAGCTTTTTTATTAACACTGTAGTGGATAATTTTGTCATGCTCACTGATGAATACAACAATCTGGAAAAAGAAGTTTGAACATTCCCAAATCTGGGAAAACCTGAATATCAACTAAATTATAAGGTACAAAATACTCTTTTATGTTCTATGACTAGGAATATCTATAGTAAAATATCTTCTTGTCAAGATGAAAATAGTATTTGAAAGAAACATTAATTTACACACTATGCAACATCAAAAGTGATAAAAACTGGAAGAGTTATGTTAAGAGATAAATATCATGGATTTATGTTTCTTTATGGAGATCAAATTTTCAAAGTGAAATAAAGATTTATGACTATCATCAACAGTATTCAATATATGGGATAAAATGGACTTGATGATGAATTTCTTATGAACAAGATAATAGATGTTATTCCCAATGAGTTGGAATCTAAAAGGATAGTTATTTATGAAACTCAGAATGTATCTAACATCACTCTTGATGAGTTATTTAGAACACTTATTCTCTATGAAATGAGAATTAAGATATATACTAACTTCAATAAGAAGAAGAATGGTAATGGAAGTATTTCTTTCATAACTACATCTAAATTCAAGACTCCTGAAATGGTAACTGGATGTAAATCTAAAAAAGTTTTTATATTATATGAATCAAGTGAAAATGATTAGTCTGACAATGAATTATCCAATCTTTCTCAAAAGATTAATGGGATTGTGGGAAAGAGATATTTTCAGTATAGATATAAGATGAAATACATAAAGGACAAGAAATATCCTGATGTAACCTACTATGAATGAAAAAGGGTGGGACATATTAAACCTAATTGTTCTACGCTCAAGAGAAAATTTAGAAAGGATAAACATTCTAAAAGGAATGGAATGAAATACTAAAAATCTAAGGCTATGAAAGTCTTGAATGATAATTACATATAGAGTTATAGTGGTGGTGACTCTTCAAATGAATCTTCATAATATAAATCTTCTAGTCAGAAGAATATTGGTCTTATAGCCAGATTACCTATTGAAAATAGTTTTCATATAGCAATGGTACACAATAATGAATCTTTAACCAGTACTTCCTTAAAAGAAAATTTTCCAAATGAAAAATACAATGAATCTTCAAATGAATTTTTTCCTTCTTAGAAAATAATTCTTTAACTTCATTTTATTAAATATCTATATTTGCTAAATTATATGAGAATGAGAACTGTAAGATAAAAAAAGATGTTAGAGAAAGAAAATTCTATAATTTTTTTTAAAAAAAGAAGTATCAGATCTTTCTGAAGATCTTGAACAGAAAAATCTTGATTTCAAAAATGATTCTAAAATCTCGAAAGAAGTTACTTCTGAGAAAGAAAAAACTTTCTAAGGATCTTGAAAATATTATTTCTAGGAAAATTGTTTTAGATAATAACTGAAACTCAAAGACTAATGACTATAAGGATAAGAATTTATTCTTTAAACTGAAATATAAAATATTTTACTTAAATACACTTTTATCAAATTTTACTTATAAAAGGAAAGAACTTGATAAAATGTATTCACAACTTCATCCACATATGAATAGTTCCATATTTGGTTATACACACTCAAAACCAATTTTTAGTAATAACTATTTTGTTCCCCAAAGTGGTCCTTTTTTCACTAAGTGTCAATGTGGTGGACATTGGGAGAAAACAATTTCTTTAAATAAAACCCAATCCTTAGGTTTCCATAAATCTTACTTTTCTGTGAAAATGTGGATACCTAATACTTTACTTTCTATAATTTTTAGATCCATGAATGTTTGGATTCTGAAAGTCTAACTATTTTATTTTCAATAAAATAAATTAAGTTACAAAAATAATACATCATACATTGATTATAGATGTTCCCGCAACATGATTGGTCATAGAAACTTCCTGGAAAATATTAACAAGATGAAATAAGGAAAACTAACTTTCATAGATAATGTTTAGTGGGAAATTGTTGGTATTAGTAACTTTTTTGTTTTGGAAAAGCATTAATTTTTAAAAAAATATATTAAAGGTCTTGATAAAAACCTTATAATCATAAACCAATTATGTGATGAAGGTTACCCTGTTAATTGTTGGAATTATAAATTCCTAGTACACCATTCCAAGGAAGAGTTTATTCACTCTACTCATATGCATTAGAATGTTTATATATGAAACATAGACGAACTTAGGAGACAAGATCTATCATGCCTTAGTGAAATAGAAGATCCATCATGGTTATGGAATTTAAGACTAGGACACCATACCCCTATGATATTATGAGAACTCTAAATGAAAGGACTTTTTAAGAACCTATTGGATATTAGATTTTATTCTTCAAAAGTATGTGATCCATGTCAATATGAAAAGAAACATAAGTCAATCATTAAATCAATCAGTGAAGTCTCAAATTATGATTTATTAATGCTTGTTCATATGGACCTTTTTGGTCCAACACAAACTTGAAGTATTGGTGGAAAATACAATGTATTATTTTAGAAGATGATTACACAATATATACTTGGGTTTATTTTCATTAAAATAAATATGAAGCCTTTTTTATATTAATTTTTTTTATCTAAGGTTAAAAATTAGAAATATATTTCATTGATAACTCTTCATAGTGATTAGGGGGGTAATTTGAAAATTAATTTTTCAAATCTCTTTTAGTAATAAAGGCATTACTCATAATTTTTTAGCTCTAAGAACTCATCAACAAAGTGGTGTTGTTGAAAGAAGAAACTTAATTCTTAAATAGATAACTAGAACCATGATGAGTGAATATTCTATTGCTAAACTCTTTTGGGATGAAGCTATAACTATATATTTTTAAACTATAAATTGAGTTTTAATCGGAACATTTCTTAATAAAAAACCTTATGAATTGTGGACTAGTCAAAATCCTAAACGTTATTACTTCAAAGTATATGGATTCAAAGTGTTAATATTTAATAATAATTTTAAATTAAATAAATTCACACCCAAATCTAATGAAGAAATTTTCTTAGGATATTCCACTACTTCAAAGGGTTAGAGATTTTTTAACAAAAAGTCTTATATTGTTGAAGAAATAGTGCATGTTATATTTAATGAAACTGATTCTTTTATTTTTAAACAACTGAAACTTGTATCTTCAAATGTGTTTTTAAAAACTAATTATCAACCTTTGATGAAATATTATTCTAATAAGGAAAATACTCAAGAAAATATTTCTGAAGTATTTACCCCCGAATATTTTTTACCTTATGTTGATGAACAGATTTTACAAACCCCAAATCAGTTGTTTCTTAAGAATCATCTCAATTATCGTATCATTGGTGATGTAAATCTACCTTTATGGACAATACATTCTTTAAGAAATAAAGTAGAACATCTAGAATTTCTTTCCCAATTAAAATCTTAAAGCACTGATGAATCTTTAGGTGATTATGATTGGATTAAATCTAATCAAGATGAACTACATGAATTTGAAAGGAACAAAGACTGGACCATGGTTGAAAGACCTAAGGAAACTTCTGTAACTGGTGTAAAATTGGTCTTCAAAAATAAATGTGAGGAAAATGAAACCATTATAATAAATAAATCAAGATTAGTTACTAAAAGATATAATCTAAAAGAAGAAATATACTATCAATAAACCTATGCTCATGTAGCTAGACTTAAATCTATTCGTATTCTACTAGCCTTTGCAGCATTCTTCAATTGAAAACTTTTTATAATAGATGTGTAGTGTAATTTCCTTAATAAATATGTTCAAGAGGAAGTTTATGTTGAACAACCTCCTAGTTTTGAATATAAAAAACATCCTAAATATGTTTTCAAACATACCAAATCTTTATATAGACTTAAACAAGACCCTATATCCTGGTATGACATAGTAACATGATTTTTGTTACAAAACAATTATCTTAAGGGAACTGCTGATCCAACACTTTTTATAATGAAAGATAAGGAAATTTTTTTGATAATTAGAATTTATTTTGATGAAATTATATTTGGATAAAATCAGAAATCTTTAATTTATTCATTTGTAAATGTCATGAAATATGAGTTTAAAATGAGTATGATGGGTGAGTTGACATTTTTTCGTGGTTTTGAAATTTCTAAAAAACAATAATGAACTTATATGTATCAAAATAAGTATATTAAAGATCTTATTAATACGTATGGATATGAAAACACTAAAAGAATAATTACTATAATCGATACCTCAAATTATCTGGATCTTGCTGAAGTTGGGAAACAAGTTGATCAATCATCTATTAGAGGTATGATTGGAAGTCTATTATGCCTAACAAATTGTCATCCAGGCTTAATGTTTTTAGTATTCTTATGTGCATGATATCGATCTAATCTAAATGAATCTCATTTGAAAGTAGTGAAAATAATTTTTTTCTATTTAAATGGAACCATGGATTTAGGAATTTTCAATTTTCCATTAAATGATTTTGTTTTAAAAAGTTTTTTGGATTTTGATTTTGGTGGATGTAGAATGGATAAGAAAAGTACATATATAAATTTTCATTTCTTAGGATATTTTTCAGTTTCTTGGTCATTCAAGAAGCAAAAATCTAAAGAACTTTCCACTGCTAAAGTTGAATATGTAGCAGCTAGATGTTGTTGTGCTCAACTGTTGTGGATGAAACACACACTCAGAGACTATGGTATGAATTTTACCAAAAAAATATATTGTGTGATAATATAAGTGTCATTTCACTTAGAAAAAACCCTTCACATCACTCTTGTGCAAATCACATAGATATTAGGTATCACTTTCTTAGGGAACACACACTTAAAGAAGATATTATTCTTCAATTTATCAAAACACAAGATCAACTTGATAAAATATTTAAAAAATCATTACCATTCAATAGATTTTAATGCATTAAAAAATTAGGAATGATAACCTTAAGGTAATCATAAATTTTATCTTTTTGTTGAAACCTATCTCCTTACATTAAGATAATCCTTTTCATAGGGGTGGTATATAAGTTTTCTCTTTTATTTTTCCTTATAAAATTTTTTAGAACCTAGAATTTTCATTCCCTAAAAACGTTTTTGGAACAATTGTTTTATAAGAATAACCTTATCAATATTAAAAATTCTTAATATGAAATCCAGAAGGTAGGTTTACTTACTAAAATCTTTATAATTCAATTTTTTATTTGTGGGTATTTCCATATTTCTTTAAGAAACCTTTATCATATTCACTTTCTGTAAATCAAATTTTTCATTAAAACTTGAGAAGATCAGAACCTTCAAAATTCTTCTTCGGCATTGATATTAACCATCAGATCAGATCAACTAAATCTCCACTATTGGATTGATTTGTGAATATGAACTATTGGAACAAATCATATATAATGGACCCCCATATTATCATCCCACATTAGTTATTCTAGTGTTTTATTCTGAATCTCTCTCTCCCTTCAAACCAGTCATTCAATTTTATCTGTTTTCCTTAAGATCCAAATGTCTCTTGAAGTTTCCTCGCAAAATTTGATGGCCTCCAACAAGGACCTAAAGGAATATTTAATTTATAGAGAATGGTTGGTTGATCCAAATTTCATTGTTAAGTATGATTCTATGATTTTAGAAATCATTAGGAATAATGAATGGGAAATCCTATGCATTTCCAAACCAAATAATCACGATCTATTTTATCCAGGTATCCTTATATAATTCCATGATATAGTTAGTTTTTATGAACAAGGATGTAGAAAAATGTTTTCTTTCAAAATCAATGGAAAGACTTATTCTTTATCATTCAACATGGCTGCAAGCATTCTGGATATTTCTTAAGATGGAGAGGCTATCTTTTGTACTTAGAAGTTGCAATACAAGGAAGGTACTTTTGAGAAGGTTATCGTAATTGAGTGCCTTGGACTTGAGGGAGTTATGTCACTAAAGATCAATCATATTTCATCCAATTTTAGGTATTTATCCTAGTGGATGCAAGGATTTCTCATTCTGAGAAAGGGACACAAGGATTTTTTTATGAAATGTGATATCTTACTAATGGATTTCTTGGTTAAACTAAGAAATATAAATCTAGGGATGTACATCCTCTTGAACATCAAAAATATAAAGAATGGAACCCTCAAGTCATATATTATAATGTATCCAACAATATTGTTGAATATTATTTTCTTTTTCCTAGAATCATTCAAAATTCCTTTCAATTAAGAACCCAAAGTTTTTAAGATATTGTTTTTGAGTTATGATACTCTAAGGAGAATGAAAATTGGTTTCAATATTAAGATAAGAGAGTTCTTTGATCTTCATGATAGTGATGTTCATGTTATCAGTAATAAAGGTGAATAATGTGATCATTCCAAGAAAACCTTGATGAAATGAAAAGAATCGAAAATGAAGGAGAAAGTAAAAGTACCAGAGTTAGTAATTGCTCCACCCAAGTCGGAAAAAGAAAAAGACATTTTCTGATGAATTGGTAGCCAAGTGGAGAGAGAAGAAGAAGAAAAATAAGGAAGGATATGTAGTGTTTGGATAAGACCATGTTGAGGTTATGGAATTAAAAATACAAGTAGTTGAAGAGCTTGAGAATAGAGAAAAAGAGAAAAAGTTAAAGAAAAATATGTCAGATGCTAAGCTTGTACAATATTTTCATAGTCATAAAGAGAAGGCCTCTGAACAAATCAAGGTACCAGAACCTTTCTATCAAGAGTCAGTTCAAATAGAATCTCTGGGAAAGAATGTTTGAATTATAGAACCTATTATTGAAGAAGAATAAGTACAAAAAGAATAAGATCAAGAAGAACAACAAGAGGAATAGGAATGTGAATATGTAATATAAATAGTGGAAGAATACCAAGATAATGAAAGTACTTCTGACAAGATGTCAATCAGAACATCCCAAGTTAAATCAACCAAGATAATCTCAGAATGGAAATATGATGATGCTCAGGATGAGGTTGATAAATCTATAGATGATGAAAGTAGTAATCATGACATTATTCATCCTGATGATAATAAGAATGTTGATGAGAAAATTTGTCGATGATGATGATAAGATTATTCAAGTTTATGATAGTGATCATGAAACTCCGAAAGCTCAGAAAGAAATATCTATAGTTGAGAATGGAAAGCATGTGATTGTTGATTCACCAAATAAATCCCAACTTGAAAAAATATAAGAAATATGTTGTTGGAACTTTTAAGAGGAAAGCATAAGATAAAGATGAACATCCCTCACTAGAAAAGGAATCTTCTTCAGATTCATCATCTTCATTGGGACAAGATTTTTTTGTTCAGTCCTTAAAGAAGCAAGTGAATACCATTCCCATGTTTTAAAGTATTTACTCTAGCTGTCAACTGATCCAACAAAAAATCAATCAGAAGATATATTAAACAATAATTATCATATAAACGTTTATAAAACTTGAATCCAATTTTAAGACATCTCAAATTGGTTATGATGCCCACTGTAGATCTTGCAAACAAATAACCAAGTAGTCTAAGTCAAGTATTGAATATCTGAAAATCAAAGATGATTTCCACGATTCAGTTAAAGATGTTTTTGATAAGTCAGATGACAAGATTGAAAATCATTCAATAAGTTTCCTAGGAAATATGAAGGAAGAAAAAGCATGTTGTCTTCTGGAAGATAATGATTTGAATGGGAAGATGAATTTAGTTGCTCAAAATTTGAAAAGGAAAGAGAGATCAGGGAAGAGTTGGAATAAAAGTTCAAAGAGAAAGAATAGGTGGTAAAGTCTCAATCCAAAATTCTTAAGTCTCAAAAAGAAATAATCAATGTTCTTGAAAAGAAAAATCAGGATCAGGATCAGCTACCTAAGAAGTTTGAGGATGATCACAAAGAGTTGAATAAGTTGAAGGCAACCTTGATAAAGTTAATACTGAAGGAAAATAAGGATGAATAGTTTATTAAAATCAGATCTTTTGTTTTATTTTCCTAGTAACAATTTGTTCCCCTCATAATGATATTTTGTTATATTTCCACTATTTTTTCTTTTATATTTCCGACATGTTAGGTGCAATTTTTTTTATTTCCCTCTATTACTTTTGGAAAATCACAGAGGGAGAGTGTATAATGATCAAAAATAATATTGATAAATATTATTACTAAGTATTGGGGAGACTACTTATTGAATAAATTTTTATGTAAGAAAGAAGTAACTTCTATAAGAAAGACAATAATTCAATCCTTATGGATTTCAAAACTTAAGGGGGGTGAGTCGTATTCATTATGGATCATAATTAAATGGATACAAGCATTTCTTTTTAAGTTCAAAAATGAAAAAATTTAGTCCTTATATTCTATTACAAAAAGTTGTTTGTGATTTCCAAAAATGGGGATATAGTTAAGTCAATAAGTATACATATTAATTTTCCATTACATTATGTTTTTAAAATCACAAACACATTTTCTTAAGTAAAATTATATTTCTATAAGAAATATTTTCATAAGGAAAATTTACATTCTTTAAAAATGGTTTTCACTTTACCTATGGTTTTCAACATCTTCTCAAACAATGTCTATCAGTATTTTTGTTAAGTCAAAAATTTGATCCTTGTCTATTTCAAAACCATATAGTTCCTTAGACTCTGATTTCCCCATAATTTTGATACTGGATTCTCTAGAAAGCAAACACCTAATTCATTAAAATTAAGAATTCATAAACAAAATTCTATATAATTAGGACTCCAAATTCTCTAGAATTCAGACTTTGAATTCTCTAGAAATTATATACCGAATTCATAAAATTCAGACTCCAAATTCATCAAAATTTAGACTCCAAATTCCTTAGAATTTAGACTCTGAATTCTCTTGAAATCATACTCTAAACTCTCATTTTTTCAGACTTTGAAATCTTCATAAATTTAACTCTGAATTTTTCATAAATCAAATTCTGCATTCCTCAGAATTCAGACTCGGAATATCTATTATTTCAGAATCTGATTGTTCATATTTTTTGACTTTGATTCTCAATTCCTTATGAATCTGATTAAATGATTTTCTTACAGTTGCCTCGTTTCTTTAAAGTAACGTTTCATTTTATTAGATCCTGAACATATTAATGTTTCTCAAGCCAAATTTTTTCCTTACATATTATTTCTTGTTACACATGATAATTGTTTCCATGATTTCACACATTAAATGATGTTGTACAATATGTTTCTAACTAACTGTTTGTTGAGTGACACATGTACAGGTCCCTCTGAGATTTAAGGAAAAATATGACTCTCAGAGGAGGGAGATGACCTTTGGTTCCTTTGTCGATAAATACCCACACCATTTGAATATTTAAAAATAACATTGAGAAAAATCTATAGATTACATGTTATGATTTGGTGAAGTGATTTCTAGATAGAGAGACTCTAATGCTTTGATCGATCTATGAACATATTTTTCAATTATGAAAAACATTTTCAACATAGTGTGATTCTGATTGGCTGATTAATCGAGGGATTCTGGGGATATGAAGATATAGGTGTTGAATACCTTAAATTTTGAGGACTTTCAAGGATAAGAAGATAGATTTTCCCACTTCCTTGGTGTTCAAGGGTTTTCAGGGGTACAAGATAGAATCAGATACTCTTATCTAGGGCTTACCCCATTCTGGGTAATACATACTTACATGAAAGTATAAATCAAGGTACCTTTATCCAAGTTTGTTTTATACCCTTTTATTTGGGTTTAAATATTTATTATACATATATACTTGTTGTTTTTACAAGTTTTAAGGCCACAATATTTTGTTAAAGAAAGAAAGTATAACTTCTTATCTGTTCTTATAATTGTATACTCTGATAAATAAGATTATATACTCTTTAAGTTATAATATTTATCAATGTAAAATTGTCTTAAGTTTCCTTATTGGATCTATATTTTTAGATTCTAAGCAATATTGTTTCTTATTTAATAACTAAATAGGTTTTGTGAATCCATATTGTTTAACTTTGTTAAACATTGATTTTATTAAGGATAAAAATGAATGTTTTTAAACCAAAAATTCACCCGCCCCCCTTGTAATTGAGCATCTACATCTATATTTCGGTCATATAATAATTATAACTGAATAAGTGGAACATTATCTTATCTAAAAAAGCATTCATAATAACATGAAGAAGTTAATATCCCAATAATGAGTGACAATGAAATGTAACTAATAAACAGATGATAATATGATCATATATGATATCATAAAAATAACTATATTATTGAATAATCCAATAACATTATTTAAATCATTATATAGGAGGTTTAGATACATACGAACGATATTGGACCTAAGGTAAGGGTTAATTTTCCAATCTCATTATTATCCAAGATTTTTTATATGTAAATATTTAATAGGGTATATTTATCATCCACATCCATGTTCCCAAAATATGTAATACTATTTATATTATTCTATAATTTATTAAGTCAATTTTACCCATTTTGTAATTTTTACTAAATTTTGTGAAAGAAATATTTTGACGTTATTTGATACGAGGTACTTTTTTGACTTTTTCGGAAAAAGTATGTGGAGAATGTTTTTAACTTATACAGCATGAATGGATTCTTATGATTTCATAACGCATTTTTCCATGAATCTATAATATATTTAAAGTTTATTTTCAATTAAATTCCTTTATTTTAAAATTTTGTGGCATTTTGAGAAAAGAAAATGTTTTTGAAGAAGAAAGGATATTTTACTCAACAATTAATTAGAATTATTTTATCAAAAAAATTATACATATGTTGATATAGGTTTATGTTTATATACCAATTAATATTTTGATTTTATTGTTTTTATGATGGAATAATTTTTATTAAATCCATTTATTTTATATTTATTATGATGTAATGATGTTTAAGGAACCCCATTTTTTGTTCCATAGGTTATGCTATAATGAATGGTTTATGTTTTTGTGGCGCACGTAAGAATGATTTCATTTTGAGATGGGTGTGATCTATATCTCCCTCCAAAGAATTGGTTAAATAGGTATATCTCATGAGATATACATGATCGGATTGGAAAGTAAATATGGTTTAGTAATGAAGGGCTGGAATGGCAAGTAAACTTGGTTCATTAATGGACGTTTTCCACTATGATGGTCTTGAAAATGAATATACACTAATATGAAATGATTTTATATGATTATGTGTATGCCAAAAAAACATCATATCTTATGTTAGGAATTTTTGGATTATTTCCACTAATTATTATGAACATTTATCCCATGGACTGATATCATGATCTATCATTTGCAGGATAAGTCTTTCAAATGTTATATCCTTCCGTATTATGGTTATAATATGATTAATAGTTCCCTTGTTTACCCTTACTGAGAATTTTAGCTCAACCTTTCAAATGTTTTCCCAAGTCATGAAGAAGGGTATTAAGTATGATATGTAAAAAAAGAAGTCTAGTTGTGAACAAATAAGCGGGATAAAATGTATATGTTTTATGAACCAGTTGTTTATGCTTCTCAGTTTCTATAGACACTATAATCATATGGTCATGTCAAGTTGTAATGAATATATATCAATTTTAATGTAATATAAATGTATGTAATGTATGGGTCATTATAGTTGGTATTAGAGGAAAGGTATTGTTATTATTTGGAAACTAGGATGAGAAATCCTTAGTAAGAACCCTAAGGATATGTCTAATTTTAGGATACAATCCAAGTGATTTATAAATGACTATAAATAACCTATAATAAAACTTAATGTGTCCTAAATTGAAATTTTATTCTTGATTATGTGGTTTTCCTATTTTGTATAGCGTTTCTCACACTATTCTTCTGGGTTTTAGTCAACTGATTGAACCCAATGGAATCATGTTAATGCTAAATTTGATGGATAATGCAATGATTTTCCCCCTAAGAAAAAAATGTTATGGGAAATGGAATGAAAAATCTTGTAAGCATTCTCACAAAAAAATTATCAAGATATGAATCATTCATGATATCAAAATTATCAATGGATGGAGAAACATTTGGTTTAGACCGTCATGAGGTAGCATCCTCCTTCATTCAGTGGATCTTCTAATCCATTAGTTTCTGAATAATGGATCAGTATCACTGAAAATATATTTTTAGTTCTACAATGTCTTGAACATGAAAATTTTATCTAAGCAGTCTATCATAGGGAAGGTGAAGTTGATCAATGGTGGAATCCTATCAACAATATGAGGTAATATGATGTAATTTACTCCATAAAATCAGACAAGTTCATAAACTTATTTTTCAATAATTACATTCCTCATATTCTTCAAACAAATATGGGGAAGTAGTTCCTTGAACTTAAACAAAAGGATTATTAATTTTTTTCGTACCTACAAAGAAAATTTTATTAGACTTACAATGTATTCTTCTAGAATTATTATCCAACAAGAGAGTAAAATTGATCAATTCATTAGTGTCTTAAAACAGTGTTTCTGAAGGGCATTATCCATAAGTGACTTTAATAGCTATAAGGAAATTGGTCGATGGGTTCTTAAAGTTGAGATAGAGATCAGAGTAACCAATCAGTCATATGGCTCTAATAAGAAGAGAAAATGGAATTCAATGGAAAATATAAATACTACATTGAAAAGAAGATGAGTTTCCCCTTATTCTCAAAGTGTCAAAAAAACATGGAGTAAATTCTATTAAATGTACTAGTAAATGTTTTACGTTTGTAAAATAAGGTCATCGAGTAGTTGAATTCCAATGTGATGGGAAAAATATGTCTAATAATGAGAATAGAGAAAAGGATACATAGAATGAACCTTCTACACTTCAATGCTATAAGTTTATGGAAATGGGGCATTATGCTAATCAATCCCCAAATCTAAAGTTTATTGATGATGATCAACGTCAGCAAACTCTTAAGGACAAAGACAAAGGAAAGTCACATGAAATCACTATCAGTTATGTGTAGTATGATAATGAAGTGATGAATGGTACACTTAACATCCACTCTAAATTAGAAAATTCTTTATTTGATTCTATATCCACCCACTTTTTTATTTTTAAAGAGTTTACTAATTTAATCATCATATTACCTCAATAATGATATGTTTAGTTTATTCTGACAACTCTTAATGGAACAATGGTCACAAAAAAAGTTTATAATTCTTCTTCGGTTGATGATTGTGGAAAAGTGATTCCTGTAAATCATGGGATCCTTAATATAGTGAAATTTTATGTGATTCATGGTATGGATTAACTTTATCTATATAGAGCTCATATCAATTTCCAAGGAAGGGAAGTCACATTTCACATTCCAGATCAATCTATGATAATCTATTGGTACAATGATGAATATAACCACTCGGTATATATTTATTCGATCTTATGGGTATTGATTTCTATAAATGTAGGTTATTATCTCAAATATTTGGGAAGAAACTCATGATTCAGTGTACATACATTGTACGAGAGTTTGATAATGTCATTCTGAAGGTATTTCTAGGTCTTCCACCAAATCATGTAGTTGAGTTTTTAATAAAAATCATACTGGGTGCTATGCATATTTCAAATAAAACTTATAGAACTGTCCCAAATGTGTTACAATAATTAAAGAAGCAAGTCTAAGATAATATTGATATGGGATTCATATGCCCTAATGCATCACCTTGTGGAGAACTAGTTTAATTTATAAAAAAGAAATATGAATCAATGAGGCTATGCATTGATTATCGAGAACATAACAAGATTTCTATCAAGAGAAAATGTCATATTCCCTGCATTGATGAGTTATTCGACCAACAACATAGATCTCAATACTTTTATAAGATTGATCTTCATTCAGGATATCATTAATTAAGTGTTAAAATGAAGGATATAACAAAGATGGAATTTTGTACAAGGTATGGACACTATAAATTAATATTGATGAATATTTGACTAACTAATACCCCATCTATCTTCTTGGATCTAATGAATAGAGTCGTTAGAGACTATGTTGATCATTCTGTGGTAGTATTAATAGATGAAATTGTTTTCTATTTATAGAGAAAGGAATAACATGAAGACCACTTGATAATTTTACTGAAGACCCTGAGAAAATAGAGGCTTTATTGAAAATTTACCAAGTGTGAATTTTAGCTTCAGAGAGTTTCATTTTTGGGTCACATAATCTTCAGAGAATAGATATCTATGGATCCACCGAAAACAGAAGTTGTTGAAAGTTGGATGAGACCAAATACGATAATTGAAATCTGAAGTTCTCATGGTTTTGCATGATATTATCGACTTTTATTGAGTGTTTTTTCACGATTCTCTAATCCACTCAAAATGTTTACTCATAATGGAGTTAAGTTCCTATGGATAGAGGAATGTGAAAATAATTTCAAAGAGCTAAAAATAAGGTTATCTAGTGCACTTGTGCTCACACTGCCTTGTACTGGAGAAAGGTATGTGATCTATAGTGAGGAATCTAAGAAGGTTTGGGTTGCGTTCTCATGCAAAATGATATGGTGATAGATTATTCATCACGACAGTTGAAAATCCATGAGAAAAATTACACAACTAAGGATTGGTAGTTAGCTGCAGTAATATTAGCATTAATAATATAGATGTATTATATTTATGGTGAAAGGTGTGATACTTATACCAATCATAAAATTTTAAAGTATATTTTCACAAAAATGGAGATGAATATTCCTCAATGGAGATGGTTGTATTTGATTAAATGTTACAAATTCTAAATACATTACCACCCATGGAAAGAGAAAAAAGTGATAGATGCTTTGAGTCTACAAGACCATGCTATCCTATCAATGATTAGGATCAAAAAATATCAAATATATATGGATTTGAAAAAGATGGATCATGAAATTTTAAAAGAAGGGGATAAATAGTATCTTGCTCAAATGAATGTTCAACCATATATAGAAGTGAAGATTATAGATGTAACACCCGAGATTTTTATGAGAAATATTTTGTTCATCAAAGGAATCTTTCATTACACACAACACTAGCTTGTCTTGCTTTACACGCAATCACGACCTTCCTTGATAGCTTGTGTTGGACGCAATACCGAGTTTCACTAAACAGCGATATGCTATTAAAATATTATTAAAACTAGCTGTTATGAATAGTAATACCAACTTTTTGAACTTTTATACATTTTATCTTTCAAAATGGAATTCATTTTTGGATTCGGAATATCGAAATTAGCCTAGGGTGAAATTTTGGTATTTTTCTGAAAACTTTCAATTTTTGACGAATAGTGAAAATACTGGGTTACTATTTAAAAACCGACTTTTTATTTAAATAATTATTTATTTTATTTAAATTTATTTTATGTAAAAATTGATACATAATACCAATATATGTTCAATTTAATTCATTGGATTCATTTTATAATAATTTTAGATATATAAAATTTTATTGAACTTTTCACTGTCTTTTACCCACCTCCTATGAAAGTTTGAAAATTTATATAAAACTTAATTTTACCGCTTCTGTTAGTGGAATTTAGAAACTATAAGAGACATGGATAATATCAAGGACTAAAATGTGGTTCAATGAGATGTAAATAATTATTGGTGAATAGTAGCTTTTTACTTTTATTTACCACGGTTAAAAGTAAATAGGGTAATTAAGGGTAAAAAATGATATTGTTATTACCCTAACATGTTTCATAATTCTATTGGATAAGTTTAATTCTACCAAAAACAACCTTAGGAATAAATTATGACCATTTAGGTCCACTTGGATTAGATTAGGATATTTATTATTAATTTATTTAAAGAAGGGTTAAAATAGTTAAAATCAAAGTTTAATAACTAAAGCATTTTTAATATAGGTTTATACATACGATAAATTCAACTATAAATATTCATTAGAAATATAAAACTATTTCCTACATAATCGTATTTTATTTATAATTTTTAGACATTAGATAATGTAATTTATTTATGACACGATGATGATGCAGTATTTATCTTATTAATGAAATATTAGCATAATTGATGTTATAAATACACACATAAATGTAATTTGAGACTTTTTATGAATTAAAATAATTTTATAGGTTAATATTACATGTTATTATTGATTTAATTAACTTTTTTTGAACTAATAATTCTTTTATGATTTTCACAAAAATCAATTACAAAATAGTGTCAAAATTGACATAAAATAGTTTTTAAAACAAAGATTATATTATTAGTTGTTATTTTATTTCTAAAAATCTCTGGTTCAACCAAATGACTTGTATAAGGTTATATATATTAATAATAAACAACTTGGGGTTCGTTTTTCTTGTTATAGTGAGTTTATTAACCATATAGTGTAAGAAAACAAGAAGACACGGTAAAGGTTAAATTATTTAACTTAGAGTTAAATCTAAATGATAAGGTTAAAATAGTAACTTAAACACGTCTAAAATCTATTGGATGAGAGGATTTAGACCCATCCCCACATTATCTTCGAAACCAATTAATTTGGAGCTATCAAAAACCGAATATGACTTTATAATAAAATAATACTTTATGTTTTTCCTAAGGTGCCCCTCTCCTCCCTTATAAAAGGGAACCTCCTCCCTCTCCTCCTCACACCACTTTGAGCCTTCAATCTCGGCCAACCCATGCCGATTTCTATTCTCCAATTCCCTAGAAATATCCTAGAGGTCCTGGTCTTCTTCAAAGACCATCTTTAGTGCCCTAAGAGAAGGTTAAGAAGAGGCGCTAAAAAGAAGAGGTAATGTATGTTACCGATTCTTTCAACTTTATTTCTTCTTCTACTTCTTCTTATTTAGTTGTTTCATTATGAAGTAATAACATCAATATCACTCATATACTTATATGTTATTATAAATATGAAACAAACCTATTTCACCTTCTATCCATCCTACAGAAAACGAAATCACAGCGCGTGCGTACATACGGAATATCGTCTCCACGCCGTGGTGTAATGTATTTTCCACCACCACCATGCTTGGATGGGTGTAATGGTGTAAGGAATAACTATATATGATTATTTTAACATGATACTGATTCTGAAATATTATTTCATCAACTCCAATTCCATTCATATAATTATGGGAACGATATCATCACTCGTGTGTACATACGGCCTACCGTCTCCACGATGTGATGCGACTCGTTCTACATGATCTTCATTGAATAAAGATTATATAAATTAATTTAATGAATAAATATGATATATATTACACTAATACCATTATTTAAAAGAGGAATCTATAACATAAAAATAGGAATAATAATTTATTCGACAAAATAAGCATAAGAACATAAAGCAATGAACACCCGAATAACAAGTAGCAATGAAATATTACAAATAAGAAGCTAAGAATATGACCATATATTATATCATAACAATGTTTATGATTCTATAATAAGCCAATAACATTATTTAAATCATTATATAGGAGGTTCGGACACGTACAAACCTTATCATACCTAAGGTAAGGGAAAATCCCGCAATCTCATCTTTATCCGAGATTGTTTATATATCAGAATTTACTTGGGAATATTTATCATCCCCATCCATGTTTCCTCAATATGTAATATTATTTCTATCCTCATATAATTGTTTAAATCCTATTTTACCCTTTGGTGAGTTTTTAGTAAAAGATATGAAAGGAATCTTTTGTCGTTTTTCGTACGAGGTACTTTTTGACTTTTTCGGCCAAAGTATAAGAAAAATTTCTTTTTGTAACATATGCGGCATGAATGAATTTTTAGAAAATAATTTCCATGAAGCATACTTTACAAGTTTTCAGGTTTATTTTTAATCAACTTCTTTTAGTTTAAAATATTATGACATGTTCAGAAAAGAAAAAATGTTTTTGAAGTAGAAAGGATATTTTCATCAAGAATGGAGTTCAAGCATTTTATCAAAATTATTTTCCATATAAGATAATATAGGGTTCTGTTTATATCCCTATTTTTACATTGATTTGATTATTTCATGATTGAATTATTTTTATGATTTCTTTTTATCTTATATGGATTATGTTATGATGACATGATGTTTAAGAATCCCATTTTTATTACATAGGTTATGCTATGATGTATGATTTATGATATTGTGGAACACATAAGAATGGTATAATTATGAGATGGGTGGGACCTATATATCCCTCCAATCCATTGGGTAAATATTTATATCTCATGAGATAGACATGGATGGAACGGCAGGTTAAACTGGTTCAGTGAAACAGGACTGAAACGAGGAGTGAACTCGGTTCAGAAATGGACTTTGTCCTCTAAGATAGTCTTAGTAATGAGTCTTGACTAATAAGAAATGATTCTCTATGATTATGTGTGTATGCCACAAAGTTTCATTTTTTAAGTTATGATTATTGGGATTAGATTTCACTACTATGATTTATCCCATGTTATAAAATTATGATCTCTTTTGCAGGTTAAGATTTCCAAAATGTTATGTTATTATGAATATTATGTGATTGATATTTCTTCTATTTACCCTTACTGAGAATTTGAGCTCACCCTTTTGTATGTTTTCTTTTCCCAAGTCAGGAAGAAGTATATTAAGTAAGATATTCCAAAAGGGACTCTAGATATGATAAAATAAAAGGGAGACAATGTAGATGTTTTATGAACCAGTTGTTTATGTTTCCCAGTTTCTAAAGACACTATACCTATACGGTCCTTCCATGGTTTTGTTATATGTTGTAATAAGTGTGCTTCAATTCTGAAGTAATAACAATGTATGTAAAGTATGGTTTGTTATAGTTGGTATAATAGGAAAGGTATAGTCAACCTTTGGAAACTATGATGTGAAAGCCTTAGTAAGAACCATAAGGATAAGTCTAAGAATAGAATAAAATCATAGTGTTTTAAAAATGTCCATGAACAACCTATGATAAGACCTTAAGTGTGAAATTTTATTCCTGATTATGTGGTTTTCCTATTATAATTAGTGTTACTCACACTATTCTTCTTGGTTTTAGTCAATGGCTGGAACCCGAAGGAACCGTGTTAATGCGGAATGTGACGGGAAATGAAATGATTGTCCCCCTGAGCAACCAAATATTATGTGAGCTGGAATGCAAAATCTTGTAGCCATTATCTCACAAATTTCTCAAGCTATGAATCATGTAGGACTACCAAACGAGCAAAAGAAGGAGCAACATTCTGCTGAATCCTTCATGAGGCAGGGTCCACCCTCATTCAGCGGGTCTATTGATCCATTAGGGGCTGGACAATGGATCAGTACCACTGAAAAGATATTTTCTGTTCTTCAATGTTCAGAACATGATAAAGTCATCTTAGAAGTATATCATTTTTGGAAGGTGAAGCTGATCAATGGTGGAATATTATCAGGAATATGAGGCCAAGAGATGAAATTGATTCCATTGAATGGGATGAGTTCAAGAACTTATTTTTCAATAAGTACATCCCTCGTATTCTTTGAACAAAGATGGATAAGGAGTTTCTTGAAATAAAGCAAAAGGATGATGAATCTGTTGGTACCTACGAAGAAAATTTTACAAGACTTGCAAGGTACACTTATGGTATTATTATCCAACCTGAGAGTAAGATCGATCGATTCTTTAGTTTCTTAAAACCAAGTCTTCGAATGGTGTTATCCATAAAGGACTTCAATAGATATGAGGAAATTGTTCGATGCGCTCTCAAGGTTGAGATGGAGATTGGAGTAACCCATCGGTCATATGTGTTTTATAAGAAGGGGAAAATGGAATTCAAAGGAAAATCTAAAGAGCACACTGAAAAGAAGATGAGTTTTCCCTTATGCTCAAAGTGTGGAAAGAAACATGGAGGGAGTTGTCTTAAAGGGACAAGTAAATTTTTCAAATGTGTAAAGGATGGTCATCGGGAATTTGAATGCCGCAATGATGGGAAGAATATTTCTAGTGATGAGAACAAAAAAAAGGCTACACAGCGTGCACCTCCTGCAATTCAATGTTACAAGTGCAAGGAAATGGGTCATTATGCTAATCAATGCCCTAATCCAGGGGTTTTTGATGATGATCGATGTCAACAAACTCTTAAGGCTAAAGATAATGGAAAGTCACATGCAATTTCTATCAGCGATGTGGAGTACGATAACGAAGTGGTGAAAGGTACACTTACCATCCACTCTAAAGTAGAAAATGTTTTATTTGATTCTGGATCCACCCAACCTTTTATTTCTAAAGAATTTTCTATGGGTATCATCGTATTACCTCAATAATTAGATGTTGAGTTAGTTGTGACAACCCCTGATGGCACAACAGTCGCATCAAAAGTTTATAATTCTTCTCTGATTGATGTTTGTGGGAAAGTGCTTCCTACAAATCTTGTGATCCTCCTATAGT